>JAUPMV010000021.1:4263361-5733585 GCA_030848855.1 Branchinecta sandiegonensis | reverse complement strand
TTGACCACTTTACCTACGCTTACATAAAATTACAGAAGGCTTCAGCTGTTTTGGCCTCTTTCCATGCCCTTGCCTTGGATCTTGGCAAAATTTGCATAATCGGTATCCGGTCGAATAAGCTTCTCGGAAACACTGACCGGGAGCCTGATATGCCACGAAGACAACAAATTTACAACCGTGATAATCAGTGCACATCTAATAGAGGATGTAGGACACACCTCTGGAGTTTATGCAGCGTTTACAAGTACAGGAAAACTTGAACAGATTCCAATCTTGGTGACAAGATTACGTTTACACGCACAGGGAAAAAATAAATTCTTCAAACCAGATCATCTGACAAGAATAAATTCACTAGCCAATAAAAAAATGTTTTGAGAGCATTTATGACATCAGTACTGATGACTGCTGCTCTCAAAAGCTAGCTAGACTTCTGTTTTTGTCTTTTTTACCACCGCCGCCGACGAGATTCCTTTCAAGTAGAACGGAAATCCTTTCATCATGAAAGGATTTTCGTCCCACTAAACTTTTTTTCTAGTCGTCGTCACGAACGGAATCCTTTCGAGTCGACCGGAATTCCTTTCTACGTCGACGGGATTTCTTGTCCGTGTAAACGCTACATTAGGATCACGGGAACGAGAATGAATGGAAATATTACCGACTTACTTACTACTTACTTAAGTCCCGTCCATCCTCACGGGACGTTTTGGGGCCACTCCTTTTGACAGGGCATGAACCAGGGCTCGTTACGTTGTTCTATCGTGTGCCGTTCGAGTCAACTCGTATGATGTGATTTCGGTCGAAGTTTTCGATCCGTCTCTTGCGTGGTCGGGATCCATCTATGGTGCCTTCGAGCAAAATTTTTGTTAGGCGGTCGAGGTCCATTCTTTTGACATACCCAAACCATCGCAGTTGCTGTCGTTTGATTTTGTGTCGGGGGACTTAAGCCGTCTTCTCGCTGAATATTACTGAAGTAGAATGTATTTCTGTCATTACTACGACGTGGCCCACTGAAAAGGGAATTCACGACACTGGAACAGTCATTTGAGTAGTTGAGTCACATCTAGTCCGCTTGTGGTAATGTCAAGCAATTCATACTATTGAATTTGGGATGAATTTGTAAACAGAAATTGTCCCAATTAACCTTTACTAAAGTGTGGAGTCTTTGACAAAGGAAACCTTCGTCGAGGTTCGTGATCGGTTGGTTAAGGAAATTTAAAATATGGATTCAGTGTTTCTCTGAGTTTCGGCCGACCAGATTTACCCCAAGAAACTGCGTGGAAAGGTAAGAAAAACGTAACCAACAAGAGCTAGAAGCTCGTATGGCCCTTGCAAGGTTGAGTCAGTTGATGACAGTGGGAGTTTGTAATTCTTGGGTTTATTATAAGCTTTTGTAAGCAAATCCCTTTAGTCACAGTGATAATGTATCGTTTGATCAAAAGCTTAATTTTGTTTTTTTGCGGTTGTGATGCGCACTTTGAGATGGCTAAGAATTTGTTTCCAAGCAAAACCATTGACACGAATGCTCATCGGCTCTAGGGGATCATGAGAATGAGCTTTGCGAATAAGAAGTCCACTTTCAGGCAGTTGGAAATTCATTGTAAGCAAAACCCTTGAGGCAAAAATTACCAGGGACCCTTGGGAATCAAGAAAATGTATCGTTTGGTCAAACGTTGTACTTTGTGGTTAAGATTAACACTTTAAAGGACCTGTCTTGCCTATAATACTAATGCAACCTACTTCCATAATCACTTCATGTATTTCTAAACCCGGAGACCCCAGTTTCGTACGGTACATTCTAACCCTTCTAACAAAACCACGCTGATTGAGAAAGCAGGGTCTGATAAGTATTTTCATCAAAGAAATGGAAAAAAAAAATATCTTGTGGTGTAGGCTACTGTTCGTTAGTAGCGCAACGCGCGGGAAAATTTTTTGACGTTTTTAATGTTTTTGTTAGTTAGTAGATTTTTCGGGCGTTTTCGGGTACCTTTTCTTTCGAATCGTTGGCAACACTGGTAATGAGTGGCAATAAATATGAATATACAAATGCATGTGAGTACATTGTGCAGGCATTCAAATTTGAATGGCAACGTGGCTTCCAAAAATTTTTGAAATTCAGCTAATTTGCTTGCAATCGCGTGGTATTCGAGCCTCCCGAGGCAGTAAAAAGTACGGCAGTAGTCCAATTGCTTGTTGTAAGCAGTTTAAGGCCCTCTGTTCCTGGCCGAGCTCCTCCACAAGCGGGGGAGCTCCTTGGTGAGTCCCCTTCCTCATTTTGCGGAAATGGATCGCTTTAGGTGGTCTGAGCACCTTGATTCGCCAGGTGCAAGAAAACGTGCAAGAGAATCATCTGGTTCTCCTCCCCAACCAACCACACAACAACCAACCATTCCCAAGTATGTGGTTGTCTCGATCAAAAGAAAGGATGGCGCTCCCTTCGGGAGCAATCAGTTACTGGACATCAGGAAAATGGTGTTCACAGCAGCAAAAGGAAACTTTCAGATCAGTGTCCCAAAGTCGGGTATTGCAGAGATTTACTTCCAAGATGAGCAAGTAGCAAACCGCTTTCTGCAAAATGCTAATTCCCTCTCTCTTGCAGGTGTGCCAGTGGAGGCCGGCAAAACGCCACAGAGAGAGAGGCTTCACCGCTATGTCCTGTACGGCATTGATGTGTCCATTGATGTCAACAGAGAGATGAACACGGAATTGATCGACTCATCCGGCAACCTGATCACCTTGAAGTCGGCTACCCGCCTGAAAACCAGCAAAGATGGACAGCTTGTGGAAAGCAAATCAGTACTGGTAGAGTCGGCAGAAGAATGGACAAGAGGGGTTTACCTATACGGCCAACACATACAGTGGAAGCCATACAAACCAAAGCCGCTGCAATGCTCCATCTGTCTCATGCATGGTCACACCAAAAACCATTGCAGACAAAAAGCTGTATCCTGCAAGAATTGTGGTAAGGACGACCACGAATTGCAAGAGTGCCCGTCCCAAGCCCCATTTTGCAAAAACTGCAAAATGTTTGGTCACTCTGCCATGCAGAAGCAACATTGCCCCTCTCACCAGAAGAGAGCCGAGATCCTGAGGCTGTCCCATCAGCTGAATATTCCATATGCCATAGTAGCTGCATCAACACCAAAGAAAGTTCCCGTTGATCAACAGACCTACAACCCATCACCGGCATCGTCAGGCTACCCAGCTGAGTCGTCCAGAATGCGGAACCTTCCTAGCCAGCCCCACCTAGCCAAGCAGCAGACACCTACCAGCAACCTACGCCACGCATGGGTGAAAGGTATCCAGCCAATCCATGAGAGAACGCAACTACCATCAGCCGGCAACAACACTCTGACAGCTCCCCAGCCCACCAACCAAGCTGCCATGGGTGGACCCTCCGAGTGGCAAAAGATCGCCAAGTACCTGGCTATGATGCACATCATCAGCAGCAGCAACGAAACCATCGAAGTGAAGGCAATTCTAACCAGGAAGGCCATAACAACCCTACTCGGGGCAAACATCTGGCAGCTGGCCACTCAAGAACTCCAACAGCTCAAGACAACAGTTTCAATCCCGCCAAGAAATGAAGCCAATACTCCAGAAAATCCGCAACGTGTAAGTAGCAATCCCAGCCAACAGAATGCCTCACCAAAAGCCAGTGAAGGGGGAGCAACACTAAGCAATGACGAGTAACAGAACCCCCAACCTACGAATCCTCCAGTGGAATGTGGTATCCCTTTCAAACCAGAAGTTAACAGAGCTTACAAGCTGGGTGGCAAAAAATCCGACGGACATCATCTGCTTGCAAGAAACAAACCTGCACCATCTCAGCAAGCTCAAACTAAGAGGATACCAGGTCTACAGGAAAGACAGGTCATCAGGAAGAAAGGGAGGTGGATCGGCCATATTTGTAAGAAGTAACATAGCCCACTCTCCTCTTGCAACTAAGGAACATCCAAATGAGATCGACGTTGTAGGAGTCCTCATCCACCAGCCCCATGGAGGAGTAATGAAGTTAGCATCTCTCTACAATCCCCATGGGAAAAACGATATCTTCGAAGTCATAAAAGAAGAAGTCTCGGGACAAAAGACAATCATAGTGGGTGACTTCAACTCCCACAGCTACATGTGGGAAGATGTGGACCAGTCAAACAGAGCTGGCAAAAGCCTAGAACAAGCAGTACTAGAGTTGGAGGACCTTGCAATTCTAACCCCATATGGCCTGAAGACACACTTCTCTCTCAAGGACGGAAGCTTCTCGACCATTGACCTCCAGCTAGGTCCTACAGCTCTAATCCCACAGTCTAAAGTCGAAATAATTCCAGAACTACGAACGGACCATGCAGCAGTACTCACTACAATCAGCAATGAAGGATATGTGAAGATGCCCCCAGCCTTCAGATTCGACTCGTCAAAAGCCGATTGGAAGGTGTACCGGAAGTTCCTGGAACAAGCAAACTACGACGAAGTATCGGAAACCACTGACATAGAGGCTAAAGCCATCCAACTAACCAGCCTCCTCACCCAAGCTGCCCAAAACTCGATGCCTAAAACCTCCAACCAGCCCACTGTCATCCATCCAAACAAGCATCCCAAGCCATGGTGGAATGACGAAGTCAAGGAGGCTGTTCGAAACAAAAAGTCGGCAAGAAACAGATTCAACAAACATGGAACATCTGCAGAATTCCTAGAAATGAGACGAGCTGAGGCAAGACTGAAAAAATCCACAAAGAAGGCAAAACGCCAAGCATGGGCAGACTACGCTGAAAGGCTGGATGCTAACACACCAGCAAGCAATGTCCACCAGTTTATCAACAAGATGGCGGGGAAAAAGCAACAAGGCATGGAATCAATCCCATCCCTAGAGGTCAACGGATCCGCCCTCCATGAAGATGGACTGAAAGCCGAAGCTTTTGCGAACTTCTTCGACAGGGACCCGATCCCCTCCACTCGAAGTCTTCCAAAAGTGTGCAAGCTGTACGAAAAACCAAGCTTTACAGAAAGCCTCACCAAAGATTTCACCCTTGAAGAATTAAAGCAAGCCATAAGTTCCTCGAACATGAGTTCAGCCCCTGGTGAAGACGAAATTACCTACAAGTGGCTCAGGGAGGCTCCCCAAAGCTTTCTAACAGCTCTCCTACACGTTTATAATGAGTGCTGGCATTCTAGCAAATTTCCTAGAATTTGGAAAACCGCAACAATCAGGCCAGTGATAAAAGGTGGGAAGGCTCCAAACTTTCTACAATCCTATCGCCCAATCTCCCTTCTCCCGGTTTTGGGGAAATGCCTTGAGAAAATTATCCAGAGGAGAGTGGAGTGGTTCGCTGAAGCAAACAAACTGCTACCCAAGTCACAATCAGGATTCCGTAAAGGTCGGAGCACGACTGATACCCTGTTGTCACTGGAAGAAGCAGTGAGAAGAAGCCTGAGTGAGGGGAGAATGGTACTGGCCCTCCTAGTCGACTTCGAGGCGGCGTACGACAACGTCCAAAAAGAGAAGCTCTGCCAAGTACTACTTTCGATGGGATTCCCAGACCAATTCGTCAGATTTGTATGGGACTTCTTGTCAGACAGAACATTCACTATCCAAGTCAATAGAGCGACATCCACGCCACGACATGTTAAAGTAGGCCTACCTCAAGGCTCGCCACTCAGCCCCCTACTGTTCATCCTCCTGCTTGCGGAGTTGGAGTTTTCAAGCTACGAAACAGGGGCAGAAGCTTTTGCAGACGACCTGAACATATGGGAGGCAGGTGACTCTCAAAAGGACCTGGAAACGAAAATGCAAAAATCCATCGACGAACTCGAAGCATTCTCCAACACTATAGGCATCCCGATCTCAACATTGAAAACGAAGGCTATCCTGTTCCACAGAAGGAAATCTACACCTCAGCCCAAACTGAGGATGGCAGGTGCTGACGTGCAATACATCGCAAATCCCACAGTACTCGGGATCACCCTAGACCAGCGACTGACCTGGAGAAAACACATTGACGTGGTGAAGAAACGGTGCCTGTCAAGACTGACAATCATGAAGCGTCTAACGAACTCCAAATGGGCTAACTCCTCATCGTCCCTTTTGAAGTTCTACACCACCTACATAAGGCCCTGCATGGAGTATGGCCTTGTCGTGTACGGAAGCTGCTGCAAAAGCTACCTCGCCATTCTGGAAACGGTTCAAAATATGGCCATAAGAATCGCGCTGGGGGTCCACCATCACACGGCCAGCAACAGAGCAAGACAACTAGCGGGTCTCCCTTCGATCAAAGACCGAGCAACGCAGCTAATAACCAACTACTTCTCGAAAATTCAAGCCTTGGGCCCTGATCACCACATCTTCCAGCTCACTTTCCTTAGAAGCCCTGCAAATCCGCATCTCCGCTCATGGGAGCTTTTTACCGTGCAGCACCCAAATTGGAGAATCCCAGCCCCTCGCGTTTGCAAGTTTCCCCCTTCAGTGCCGTGGGAAATGGCACAACCAGGCGTCCAGCTGACACTGCTTGAAGGAAAGAAAACGGACTACTCACCCTTACAAATTCAGTCTCTCTTCTTGGAATGCATCCAAACAACATACGCTAACCACTTACGTATATAC
Organism: Branchinecta sandiegonensis; assembly: GCA_030848855.1. Classification (NCBI taxonomy): domain Eukaryota; kingdom Metazoa; phylum Arthropoda; class Branchiopoda; order Anostraca; family Branchinectidae; genus Branchinecta; species Branchinecta sandiegonensis. The sequence continues at coordinate 5,726,993 of JAUPMV010000021.1, read as the reverse complement.
ACAGACGGCTCGGTCATAGCGGAAAAAGCTGCGGCGGCAGCAGTAATCCCAGCTTACTCCTTAAACCTGGCTAAGCCTCTCCCAGCAAGATCATCTATCCTGAGTGCCGAAGTTACGGCCATAAATGAAGCGCTGAAGGTGCTGACGGCTAAACCACCACCGTCGCAGAAGGCGGTCATCCTGTCGGACTCTCAGTCGGCCCTGAAACTCGTACGGAACATCCAATGGGACACACCAGACTCGGACATCGCGGACATGAGGAAGTTTCTCTGTGACCTGGGGCAGCTTGGCGTTACAGTAGACTTCCAACACGTCCCCAGCCACCAAGGCATAAGATACAATGAGGTAGCCGACAAGATTGCCAATTCAACAGCGAATAGTCTACAAAATCAGCCGACAACACCATCCACCTTCCGAGACCTCCTTCGCCAGCGCCGAATAGGCACGAAACTCCGACCCTTGCTGCCAATCTTCAGAGATGCAGATGACAACAGAGCCTATCTCAAAGTTAAGAGCATGGCACTGATTCTTCGTAAAGAACTTTTCCAGTGGAAGAAGACAGCGGACCCAAGATGCCGGCTTTGTAGCAGTGCCGCCGAAACTCTACAGCATCTGGTGCTCGAGTGCCCCTCCAACGCAGAGCTCGCTAGCTGGTGCAGAAACTCACACGGGACAGCCGGAGGGCCAGTCTCTATCGGTGAGCTTATCGACTCAACTCGCCCAGCCCCAGAAGAGCGACGAATCTTCAAGAAAATCATCGAATTCCTCCGAAGCATTGACGTCCTGTGAGCCATCGTGATCGACCCACGAAGAGCAACCCGGAGCAACCTACCCCAGGCCGAAAGGGTTCCGAAGGGTCGGAGCCCAAGAGCCAGAAGTTTTTGGATTGGATTGACTAGTGTGCTAAGGCACCGAAGATTCCTGGCCTTTGTCCGGCAGTAGGGTATGGAAAGACCAGATTTTGCATGTCGAGTCTGTGTGTAAGGGGGTAATTTTGAAAAGCTCAGATTTTGGACGTGGGGTGGGGGAGGTCATTTTGAAAAGTTCAGATTTTGGACGTGGGTGGGGTGGTTGGGTCATTTTGAAAAGTTCAGATTTTGGACGTGGGGTGGGGGGTCATTTTGAAAAGTTCAGATTTTGGACGTGGGGTGGGTGGGGGTTATTTTGGAAAGTCAAAATTTTGTACGTAGGTCAAGGGGTGGGGTGGGTGGGTTGTAGAAAGAATGACCTATTTAGGAGATTATACCCTAGAATTTCATACCAGTGCCCCCCTGGCCTACCCATGTCAGGATACTAAAACGAGGAAGGGATGGTGAACTTTGAATCTGAAAAGTTGCCGACCCCTCAAAGAATACTAAACAGAGGAAGGGAACGGTGCAGCTTTCCAGTTTTTCGCAGCCTTGAATTCTGGCGACAGCCTTCCTCATTTTAGTATGCCCTTCCTAGTTTTAGTATGCGTATGCCTTCCTGCTTTTCTCGTGTTCCCTTAGTATGCCCTCGTATGCCCTTCCTCATTTTAGTATGCCCTTCCTGGTTTTAGTATGCCTTCCTGCTTTTCTCGTGTTCCCGTCCCTTCCTGCTTTCAGTCGATCCCAATTACAAACGGCTGCATCCCTTCCACTAAAGCAGCTTTCGTTCTGAAGAGGATTACCTAGATATTTTTAAAACCAAGGCTCATTTTATTACGACAGCTGACTTCACTGTTTTATACTTTGTTTCTGAATCTTATCGATAACCAAAATAAAACATTTCTACAAGCCCCCCCCCCTGACTGTCTGCCCGATGAAAAATTTATCTCAAAGTAGTACTATGAAGTAGTACTAAAAAGTAGCATGCAGTACTAATGATGCTACTGCAGGCTTCTACTTCAAGGCTACCGTGTTACTGCATACTACTATATGCTATTATTAGCAAGACTGGATGCTACTACGTCAAGACTGGATGCTACTACATACTACTACATAAGGTTGGACCAGTCTGAGGCACATCAAATGATAGTATTCTTTGCTATTACATAGTATTACGTGCTACTTTTTCGTACTACTACCATACTACTACCCAGGCTACAAACTTTTCATCGGGTGAAAGTACATTAAACACTTGAATGCCAATCTCGTGGTGATTAGCTGTCCATATATGGTCCCTGGGTGATTATTCGTTAGTGCTGCATACTGCGACATTTCGGAGACTTCTCCTTACACTGTGGCATTTATTCGCATATCGACTGGCAGGGGTTCTATGGGTGCTAATTATCACACTGCGGTTGCAGCTGACATGAAACTGGTGGAGGAAAAAAACCAACCTTGGAGAAAGATGAATCTTCCAGTATGGAAAGCTGGATGAAGGTATAATTACTCGCACGGTTCCAAACAGAGTCCCAACCTCGCGTAATTTTTTGAACACGTGACCGACCATATATCTTTGACGTTATTCTCATTATGTTCAACTGAACGGGTAAGGCTTATGCGTGATCCCTGTTTAGGTCGATTCTATTTGTGTGGCAGTAGAGATAATAAGATGTTCCTAAAAGATACATTTTCATGTTCTCCAAACAACATGATTGTTTGTATCTCAAGATTTTTACCCTTTCGACAACCTTTATCCTAGACAATCGATTTTCAAGTCTCAAGGGCCTTTAAAATAAAACCTTCCGTTATTTTCCTCTTAATTCCCTCGTTTTCAGCCTCGATACCCCGCAATCATTAAAACTGACGTTATCTCTTCCAAGCTTTACAACAAAGAATACATTTTCAAAACCCGAAAAGGCTCACGATTATTTTTACCTTAAGAGCATTGCCTCCAAATAAATTCCTAGCGCCCATTAAAGGGACCATCTTAATTGCAGTGTGCAATTATTTTTCATGACCATTCAAAATACTTTCATATCTCGTTTTGCTTCTATTGTTTCCAACTGTGCTTCTTTTCTTCCTAAAATCATTAGAAATCGCATCCTAAACCGTACAGGATAACTGACCTTTTTTTACTTGCGGTTTAAAACAGCGACATGTTTCTCCTTAAAACTGCCCTTACTTTCCTCTTTCGAGAAAGTTTGTCCCAAACAGCACAATAAAATAAGGACCCAAATAAGGACCTTCAAAATGAAACATTCTATTATTTTCCTTCTGTAACTTCCCTATTAATTTCCTTGCGTTGTGGGAAAAACACAAGTTTCTTTCCCACAAGTTCATTTTTCCAAGTTAAGCGGCTTTGAGCCTGACCAAGGACCCTTGCCAAGAAGGGCATTCAGCTGACGTATCCGTTTTGCGCTATCAAATATAATTAAAGATTTCAAGATTTAAACATTTTTCAAAGATTTAAAGATCAGATTTCGTGAACTCCTTCCCTGAAAACTGCTTGGAGTGAAAGCTGGTGCTGTGATTTCATTTTGGACACGGTTGCTGTTTTTGCGGCTCGATTGGGCCGTCGAAGAAAGGTCAAAATATAGCTCTAAGAAAATGTAGCTGACGTTTTGAATAGTCAAATATGATTTGCAGTCAGCTTGGGCTGAAGGAATATCTATCACAAAGAATAAATAAGGGAAGAATTGAGAAGACTTGAATCATGGGACGTTGCTTTTAACCCGATTCTCAAGTAGCGGAGGTGGAGCCTATTCGGCGCCTGTCCCGACCACAGAGCGCACATTAGCGCTATTTCTTCTGATCGCCGTTCTTCGCGTCAAGAAAGTGTGCTAAATTCAAATTAAACAGAAAGAGGCCGACATTTTGCCCTTATCCCTCCAACAAATCGCAGCTACCACTGGTTTAAAAGACGAGATAAGGGGCTGAAGTACAGTGAGATGATAGAAGGTGCAAGGATTGCGAAAATAAAGACAGAAAAGGGCCGATCTGGACTGAACACTATAAGTTTAAAGAAGAAAGGGACATGTTTCCAAATGTTTTTACTCTAGGCTTAGAAAAACAGTTAGAATATCCTTCTCTGGAGAAGTGGGAAGAAAGATTTACTTTTTTTCACATAAAACATTCATGTAATATCTATGGCAGATTCTTAGTGAGGAAAAAAAGACTGTTAATAGGGTATAACTTTTCTCGAGCAGGTATGTAATGCATATCTTCCTATGTTTAACAGGAAGTTATATCATGACAATCTTTATCAGCGTAAAAAGGGGGGGGGGGGGCTTTTATTTAGAGGGTAATATGGGGTTAAATGACTGAAAACTTTTGTGGAGGCTGATACGATATCGTATCATCCTCTAGACAGTCTGATACGATATCGTATCATCCTCCAGAGAAGCTGAAACAATATCGCAGAGCCTCACCAAATTATTTTCATCAAAATACTGAAAAGTAGGATTCTTTCTTCAGGAAAAGTACCCTAGCAAGGAAAACTGACCTTAAAAACATAGGACGTAAATTTTTGGGCGTAGCTACCAAAAATGCTAATTTCCCACATTTAACCATACCCATCCTAAGTTACTTGAGTCATCACTTGTAAAAAAAATGTGCTGCAAGTGGAAATACAATCAGTATACTAAATATTTTTTGAGCCCTGGCAGACGGCAAATCATAACGAAACTACAAAAGAATAAATCGGCTACACTTTACTGGAGCTGTATTTCAGCTGCTCTTGACGAAGCAGCTAAATAGCAGCCATGTCCTAAATGAAATCGCTCAACCAGTTTTAACTCCAAGCAGTTTTCATGTAGAATTGACAAATCAGATACATACGCAAGAATCTTTAACTGTTTTACCACAAAATCTGCTTCCAGATTGAGCTAAAAAGAAGATTCTTGACGAGAAGGCCGGCAACATAGCTCCAACAATATGTAGCTGGCATATCCATTTTGCAGTGTCAGCTATAATAGGTCTATTGAAAAAAAATATCCTTTTTCAGCAACCAGACAACAATAATCAGATGCCGACTAAAAATTCACAGAAAGAACATCTTGTTACTTTCCTTCACCGACCAACCAAACAGCAAAAGACTAGGTCATACCTTTTGACAATGATCATGTTTCAACTGTAAATACAGCTGGTCTATATAGGTATAATAACGCAGTGCTTTTAGCCATATAGCTCCTCTAGAATCACAATCTAGTATTCTCCTATAAACTATAAAAACATAATTATAGGGTTCTTAGAATTACTAAAGGAATAAAATGAAGGCTACTGACTAAAGATTCACTAACGGGAAAAGAAGAAGATCCATGTGAATAAAGAAGTTCACCATGGGAGGAAGAAGCATATAAATATAGGCAATAGAATGCAGAAAAGAAAGAAATTAAACCGACTAGTATTGAAATAAGAATTCTTAAAGAAGATATAGAAATGAAAATTAAAAGAATTCCACGGGTGAGTAAAAAGGAACGGGAGCCTAATCGAGAATAAATTAGAAAACTTAAATAAAAAATGGTCCGGTTTCCTAGTCTGCACTGACATGGGTCCGTGAGCTCAATTTTTTTTCAGCACTACCGGAACCCTAGCCAATAGCCATCTGTGTCCGTGAGCTGGTCCTTTTCAACCAAATAATTGTTTCTACCGGTACCTTAGCTCTCAATATATGGCTTCCGGTAGTGGATTTTTCCCCATCTTATTTTCTCTAAGTCAGTGAAAATCCCGGCATCCTAGCTCTCATCCAAACTATTCCGTGAGTTTTATATTCCACGTAGACACTACCGGAACAGAAGCTCCAATTATACAATTTCCGGTATCAGCTACCGGCTCCCTAGCTTCTGAGTATACAATTCCGTGAGACTACCGGACGAGAAGCTGGTGCGATGAAGTTTCCGTGAGCTATTTCCACTTACTACCGGAACGGGAGCCAGCACATACAGTTAGTCAATGACGTCAGATCCCGGAATCGCAGCTCATATGGTTTGATTTCCGTGAGAACTACCGGTTCCGTAGCCCATGGGACATAAAGTACGGCTCCCGGTTCCCTAGACAGTGCCATAAAAAATACCTGACGAACATAATCCATGAGCCAATATTATTACTAAAGAACCATTATTCCCATAAAGATTAAAAATTAATATACCTGCAATAACAAAGGCTATGTGAGCAACTCTTGAGTAGGCAAATAATGATTTTACATCTGTCTGTCGTAAAGAAAGAATGCAACTAAGAAGGCCTCCTCATACTGCAATTAAGATAATAAAGAATATAAGACTTCCTTGTATAAGGGGTTGAATTCAGAATAATCCATACCCTCCTAATTTAAGAAGAACGGCAGCTAAAACTATTGAACCTGTAACTGGGGCTTCAACATGAGCCTTAGGTAGCCAAATATGAACAAAATATATAGGGAGCTTTACCAAGAATGCTAAAATAACAAATAGATGAAAGATTTGATCTCTTGTTCCTGGTAAAAATAATACATAACGACTTTGGTACTTTCAGTTCATTCTTAATAAGATAAACAAAAGAGGTAAAGAAGCAATTAAAGTATAAAAAAGGAAATAGAGAGAGGAAGAGAGACGTTCGGTTTGATACCCCAACCTAAAATTAACAATATAGCAGGGATTAAAGAAGATTCAAAGAAAATATAAAAGGAAATTAGTGAAGAGGAAGTAAATGTTAAAATTAATAGTAGAAATAAATTTCTTACGAGTAACAAGTAGTAAAAATTTCTTGACGGAAATCAAGAAAGAATCATTAACATAAAGATCCATGAAGATAAAAGAAGAATAAGGTTTGTTCAAGAGAAACCAAATTTAAAAGAAAAGAGAGTAGCATAAGAAAAAGATTAAGCCTGTAACTATAAAATAGATTTTTAGTCATTTAATATTATAATAAGATCAGAGCCAGAAAGCCGAACGAGGGAAACTAAGAGAGAGAGAGTCCAAGAGCACTTTCACAAACAGCAATTGTTAAAAAGCAAAAGGTGTTTAAATAACTAAAATCAAGATAAAAACATAAGAAAATAAATAATATAAGAATAAAAAGCTCTAAATTAAGCAATGTCACGAGAAGGTGTTTAGAGGAGGAAAGAAAAATAACTAACCCAATAAAAAAAGTGGAGATTACTAAAATGAGGATAAGACTAAATAGTTAAAGCATAACATTGGCCTTGTAAGTCAGAACTGAATTCTTTCTTTAGTCTTCAAAAGAGCGGATTCCGCATCTATAACTTCCAAAGTTATTATTCTCTTTAAACTATCTTTTGAAATCTTTTCTCTGTTAATGATTTTTACAGGACTTCTTATGGTATTTTTTAATCATCCCCTATCCTTTGCTCTAGCCTTATTTTTTCAAACGGCTTATCCATGCAGAATAATTTCAGAATCCTCCAGATGAATTCCTCCTATTTTATTCCTGGTCTTCTTAGGTGGAATTTTAGTCATATTTATGTACGTAGGTTCAATGAGTGCTAATGAAAAGTTTCAATTTGATTGAAAGAATATAGGAATGGCTACTACCCTTTTTCTCATGGTCTGAATCTTATCATTATCTGACTGCATCACTGACACTACTATGGATGTTAGAATAAGAAAAGCATTACATAAAACTACAACTATGGAAAACAGAATTCTCTATGTTAGTCTAACAATCTACCTCTTTGTTGCTCTTCTGGTTGTAGTAGACTCTTTTGATTGATAAAAAACCTCTACGATCATTAATTTAACATTACCTCTTCGGAAGAACCATCTTGCTATAATGATTGCTAATTCTTCTTTAATTGACTTAGCTGTTCCTTCTAATATCTCTGTTTGATGAAATTTTTGACCTTTACTAGGACTATGCTTGATCAGTCAAATTGTCACAAGTTTATTTTTAGCTATACATTATACAGCCGATATTGAAACAGCTTTTTCTAGAAGTGCTCATATCTGCCGAGATGTAAATTATGGATGACTTCTTCGATCTTTCCATGCAAATGGCGCTTCCTTTTTATGGCACTTGCAGCCTCTGGCTCAAGTGCCATATACCGATCACAATTCCGTCTGTTTGTCTGTCGGTCGGCCCGAGTTTTTTGTCCCACATATCCGAGTTAGGGTACTTCCAGATGTGCTAGGACAATGAAACTTGGCAGGCATATCAGGGACCCGACCAAACTAACCTGGAAATAATCAGTTTCCCGATCCGACCATATGGGGGGGGAGTGCGGGGCGCTGGAAACTTGCAAATTTAGGGCATTTTGTCACTTTTTTCTGAGTTAGGGTACTTCTAGATGAGCTAGGACAATGAAACTTGGCAGGAATATCAGGGACCCGACCAAACGAACCTGGAAATAATCAGTTTCCCGATCCGACCATATGCGGGGGAGTGGGGGCGCTCGAAACTTGAAAATTTAGGGCATTTTGTCACACTTTTTCGAGTTAGGGTACTTCCAGATGAGCTAGGACAATGAAACTTGGCAGGAATATCAGGGACCTGACCAAAGTAACCTGGAAATAATAACTTTCCCGATCCGACCATATGCGGGGGAGTTGGGGCGCTGGAAACTTGAAAATTTAGGGCATTTTATCACACTTTTTCGAGTGAGGGTACTTCCAGATGAGCTAGGACAATGAAACTTGGCAGGAATATCAGGGACCCGACCAAACTAACCTGGAAATAATCAGTTTCCCGATCCGACCATGTGCGGGGAAGTGGGGGCGCTGGAAACTTGAAAATTTAGGGCATTTTGTCACACTTTTTCGAGTTAGGGTACTTCCAGTTGTGCTAGGACCATGAAACTTGGCAGGCATATCAGAGACCCGACCAAACAAAATTAGGAATAATCATTTTTCTGATCCGACCATTTTTTTTTGGGGGGGGGGGTGGAGGGCAGGGGAATCCGGGAAACTGAGAAGTGTGTAACTTTCGAACGGATGATCGGATTGTAATGAAACTTCATAACTGAAGAGAATGTATATCTATAATGTCCCGTTTAAAGTCTTGACCGGATTCGGTAGCCAGGGGGGAGTTGGGGGGGGGAGACCGGAAATTTCAAGAAACGGTGAGAATGGAGGGATCGGAGTGAAACTTGCTGGGAAGAACAAGCATCTGCTCTAGATAAGTCCTTTAGACCATTGTACTGGATCCGGACACTTATGGGGGGGGGGGGGGGGTCCCGGAATTCCGGTGATGGTGGTTTTTTGGATTTTCACGATGAAACTTGGCAGGCATATCAGGGACCCAATCAAACTGACTTCAAAATAGAAATATTGTCGATCAGATAATGGTGGGGGAGTGAAGGGAGGGGAATCCGGGAAATTGAGAAGTGTGTAACTTTCGACCGGATGATCGGATTGTAATGAAACTTCATAACTGAACAGAATATATATCTGTAATGTCCCGTTTAAAGTCTTGACCGGATTCGGTAGCCAGGGGGGAGTTGGGGGGGGGGGACCGGAAATTTCAAGAAACGGTTAGAATGGAGGGATCGGAGTGAAACTTGCTGGGAAGAGCAAGCATCTGCTCTAGATAAGTCCTTTAGACCATTGTACTTGATCCGGACACTTACGGGGGGGGGGGGGGGTCCCGGAATTCCGGTGATGGTGGTTTTGGGGATTTTCACGATGAAACTTGGCAGGCATATCAGGGACCCAATCAAACTGACTTCAAAATAAAAATTTTGTCGATCAGATAATGGTGGGGGGAGTGGAGGGAGGGGAATCCGAAATTTTCAGTCATGCGTAATTTTGGAATGGGTGATCGGATTCGGGTGAAATTTAAGAATTCAACAGAGGACATTTCTCCGATGATTTTTTTCATATCCGGACCGGATCCGGCAACTATTGGGGGGGGGGGGCGGAAAATACGTGCCCCGTTTAGAATGGAGGGATCGGGATGGAACTTTGTGGGAAGAACAAACAGATGCTCTAGGTAAGTCATTTGCTGAATCGGATTGGCTACGTGCACCGCGGGGGAGCTGGGTGGGGTGGGGGGGGGTGGACCGGAAATCTCGAGAAACAGTTAGAATGATGGTATCGGAGTGAAACTTGCTGGGAAGAACAAACATCTGGTCCATGTAAATCTTTTACATAATTTGACTGGATCCGGACACTTGAGGGGGGGGGGAGGAGGGGTATCCCGGAATTCCGTTTTTGTGGGGATTTTCACGACGAAACTTGGAAGGCATATCAGGGACCCGGTCAAACTGACTTAGAATAAAAAAAAAATCATCGATATGATAATCTTGGGGGGGGGGGGGAGTTGAGGGAGGGGAATCCTGAATATTGAGTCATGCGTAACTTTGGAACGGGTGATCGGATTCGAGTGAAATTTAATAATTAAACAGAGGACATTTTTCTCTTGTGACCTTTTTCATTTCCGGACCGAATCCGGCAATCATCGGGGGAGGGCGGAAAATATTTGACCCGCTTAGACTGGTGTGATCTGGATCGAACTTCGTGGGAATGACAAACAGATGCTCTGGATTAATAATTTACAGAACCGGATTGGCTCCGGTTATTGTGGGTGGAGTTGGAGGAGGGGGAGGGGGGTCTGGGATTCCGGTGATCGCGCGTTAAGGTACTTCCAGATGTGCTAGGACGATGAAACTTCGCTGGAATATTGGAGACTCAACAACATTTGCTTTGAAATTGCTACTTCCCAAATCCGATTATTCCTTAAAGTACCAATCTTGACCGCAAAGTAAAAAAAATACTTTTAAGCAATATATGCATTTTCGTGATGCCCATCAGCCCATTAGCAGTTTTGCCTCAAGGGTTTTGCTTACAAATGAAGTTCCAGCTCCCTTATAGCGCGCATCTCAACCGCAAAGTCGAAACTTACTTTTGATCAATCAAATCATCTTGACACATGCAAGTGCCATATGAGCTTACAGCTCTTGTTTTATTTGTATTTATATCCACGTAGGACGAGGATTATACTATGGATCATTCCGGTATACTGAAACATGAAATACTGGGGTGCTTCTTATACTCTTGCTAATAGGAACTGCTTTTTTAGGATACGTCCTTCCCTGGGGACAGATATCATTTTGCGGAGCTACCGTAATTACAAATTTGTTATCGGCTATTCCTTACATAGGAATTGATATTGTTCAATGAGTTGGAGATGGATTTGCTGTAGATAACCCAACATTAACTCAGTTTTTTACCTATCATTTTATTCTTCCATTTATCTTGGCGGGTGCGCGCCCCTACGTGGACACGACACTACCAGGACAAATTTCCCGACGCTACGTGGACAAAAAAAACCCGCACGACATGGACACGACGGTACATCGAACGACGCTACGGAGACGCGACGGTACAGCGAACGACACTACGTAGACACGCCAGTACGTCGAACGACGCTACAGAGACAAAAAAATCCGACACTACGAACCTGTCTCTCTAGTGTCGTGTCTGTCCATGTAGTGTCGTGTCTCTGTAGTGCCTGTCCACGTAGTGTCGTGTCTACGTAGCGTCTGTCCATGTTGTGTCGCCCACAAAATCTGTCCATGTAGTGTCGTGTCTCGGTAGTGTCGGGTCATAAAGGTGTCTACGTAGTGTCGCCTGCGTGTTTTGTCTCTGTAGTGTCGCCAGTCTGATAAAATTCTCCAGCGTTTCTATTTTAACGAACTTCGACTGTATTGTTGGCTAGCTTCGCTTTTACCTCTTGGTTTGATTCTGCCCATGTTTGTAGTCATGTTCTCCGCCCAGACACTAGATGGCGGTATAGGTTTTCGGAAGCCGTTTTGTGTAATGGCACACTTGATGGTGGGAAGCGGATTACATGGCTTTGAACTTGAGTATGCGTGGGTTAGTATTTAGGGGGTGGGAAGGGTATGGTGGGATGGTTAAAATTCTGACCAGAATTATAATTCACCAGCAACATTTCATCCCTGAGAAAGGCTGGCGCGTTTTTTGGATCCCGTATGAGACCATATCTTCGGTCTGTAGAAAGCTTGCGGACGGGCCAGAAAGAGAAAGTCCGGTGAACTTGTCATTGTGTTCCTTAGTTGAGAAGTAAGATTGGCTTGTATATTGGCACTTTGGATAGAGGCCGGAAAATTCCCAGATACCATATCGCTTGAGCCAACCTATGGGCTGAGATTTCTCGAGCTTCCTAGCCTAGTTTCCTCCTCCGGTTCACGGAGCGCAGACAAGCCCATGCTTACGCGTTTATTTCGGCCCCGTGTGAAAAAACTATTAGATTGAAAACTCCAAATTAAAGTCTGCTGATTGTCCCCAAGGTCAACAAAGCTCACATCCCAAAGGATTTGTAATCCTCATCAATCACCGTCACCACGATGAAAATAAGCACGTGGCTGATTTTGGATTTTTTGCGAATGCTTTTGCTTACTGCTAATTACGCGCGTATACCATTTTTGAATTCCACCAGCGCTCCTAGCAGATGGCCTGAAAGCAAGAACTTACAGACCCACTCCCCTCACAGAGGCAGGATTGGGTTCGGACCCCCAAGGAGGCACAACAGGGTTGGGACCCGACCATCCTTTCGGGTCCACATGCTGATATTGGAATTCCGGAAAGCCCCTCCCTTTCCCAAACTATGGGACTTGTTTCAGTCTATTTCAGGTCCCAAGTTTTATTTGCTTATACAATTTCATAGTCCTCGCTTACTTAGAAGTGCCCAAAACCGAGATCCCCCTGACGCGCAAACCCGAAGCCGAATTATAACAGAGGTTGGGGTATCACCTAGCGTCTATACTTGACTTTAACTAAAGTGTTGGCGTAAACAAAGGGGTAGCAGGCAGAAACTTAATTGTTAGTTTGTACTTCAACAAGCGTATTCTCGCCGTTCCCCGAGGACTCCACTTGAGGAGTCCCCGCGTTTTTGTTTGTCCCGGGGACTCACTCCCCGTATTCTCGCGAGTCCCCACGAAAGGGGAATGCTCCAATTATCATCACCATCATCAAAAAGGACTCCCTTTCAAATTCGGAGGGGAATCAATTTTTGCTGTTGTGGGTGCTATGTAAAATTAATTAAGAAGAATCAGAATAAACAAAACCAAAAATAAAGTGGATCTTGACTAATTTTTTTAGCTGCATATTCATTTTTCGAAAAAAAATCCATTTTAGAAGCATTCCCCGTATTCTCGCTGTTTCTGTACGCGGAGTCCGCGTGGAGTGACTCCCTCTATTCTCGCCGTTCCCTTCGATTCCCCGAGGAGTCCTCGGGGAACGGCGAGAATACGCCTAACATGCCAAAAAGAAATCCTGGACAATATCCTAAGCTGGAATTCCACATGGAAGAGACACAAATATCCGACACTACAGGGACACGACGCTACATCGACACGTCAGAACGGAGAAAAACAAACGCCCGACACTACGAAGACACGTCACAGCGTCGAAAACGAAAGGGCGTCACTACATAGACACGACAGCACATCGAACGACACTACGTAGACACGACGGTACATCGAACGACACTACATAGACACGCCAGTACGTCGAACGACACTACATGGGCACGCCACTAAGAGGACAAAATCCGACAGTACGTCGAAAATCAAAAAGTGTCTGCGTAGTGTCGGTACATGTACCGTCGTGTCCATGTAGTGTCGGTACTTGTACCGTCGTGTCCATGTAGTGTCGGCCTTCGTTCCGTCGTGTCTCTATAGTGACGTGTCCATGTACTTACGTTTTTTTCGTTTCGATTTACCGTCGTGTCCTCGTAGTGTCGTGTCTACGTAGAGACATCATCCCATCTTGGCTGGTATGACTATAATTCATCTACTCTTTCTTCATCAGACAGGATCAAGAAATCCTGTAGGGGTCAATTATGATGTTCAGAATATCTGCAGCCGTCCTCACAAAGATAAATTCTACTATGACGCAGAAAAATATAATCTTTGAATGATCAAATGTCTATCTTTGGCAGGCGTCCGTTTACAGCAAGGGGCTTGATAGTCTCTCAACTTCATAGAATATGCCATTGAAGGATTTGATTTTGCTCCTTGAAGCTGAAAGCTGTTACATGCAAGGGTAGTTAGCCTGTATAAGGGTTTGCTAGAGGCGTGCGTTTACAAGGGCTTGGCAGTCATAATCTTCATCGAATAGGCCATTGGAGATTTGATTTTTGCTGCCTGTAAGAGTAGGAGCTGAAAGCTCATGTTGCACATATATGGATAGATAGCATGTATATCTGTTAAGGTTTTTTCCACAAATATAATCCTTTGATAGTTAATGAAGGCATGTTAAGGACCCAGCAGGATTGCCTGAAAATCTTGACCTCCCTGACCAGTGACCTGTTTGCTTATATATAACTACTATGGAAACGACTGCGGCTACATTGCAATAATGCTTCTTCTCGAGTATGCGTATGCATACTGAACCGGATATTATAAAGCTTAACACGGATTCATATGGAGACCGTGGTCATTTTTTTTAGGCTGGTTGCAGACTAAACCACAATAGGCTGTCAGTCTCTCGACTATATGGAACAGCTAATAAAACGAAAATATGACTTACAAAAGCTCTGAACTGTGTCAGAGACTATGGAGTGAGTCTTCCACAGGCAGAAGCTTAGTCCTTCGTAACCGCTTGGCCAGACCCGGTTTGCTCTCATTGGCCCCTTACGATACGATACTATCGACAGCTTAGTATGCCAGTTTGGAGGACCCGCTTGAAAAAGAGGGGTCGTTCTCAAGAGCCGAACCACTTCTGTTTTGTCAATTCGTCACATGGCAGTTCAGCGCCACCAAGCGGACTAGTTTCTGTAGACGCCCCTGTACCTCACCATAAGCACTTGTGTCAGACATAGTAAAATCGATCCACAGGTTGATGAGTAGAAAATCTACAATGTGCGTCCCAGCTAGGGGAGGTTTTGCATATGTCTCAGTAGTAGAATGTGAAGGATACCCTCTACCTTATGCGTTTTTTTGCCATGTCTACACGAGTGTTGATTATGAGGCAGTGGAGGAGTAACACGAACTAGTCCACTTCGAGGGCTGAACTGGAATATAAGGCGAATTACGAGGGTATGGCGCCTCCTAGCGTCGGCAAAAGTGAACACGACACGCGGTGCAGAGGACACCACAGCATGAAGTGCGTGGTCTAACCCTCACACAGACTCGGTTTTTGGGATCCCAAAACGTAAGTGGAGGGATACCTATGACATCGCAAAAGTTGTCCGTCTGTCCGTCCGTCCGTCTGTAAGCACGATAACTATCGAAGGGAATGAGATATTTTGATGAAACTTGGTGTGAGGATTCGTTGGGTCGGCGGACCAGTCGAGTTCGTAAATGGGCTTTGTAGCCCTACATTTAGGGGTGGGGGAGGGGGTTCAAATTAAGGGGCAAACAAAATATTTTGAAACATCTAATTTGATAGTCAATTATGGGGTAAGAAGACATGCTGAACACGATGGTGAAAACGATTTTGGGCCGAAACCGGGAAATTGGCAGAAGTGGCAGGAACTTTTCGTCAAAACAGGTACGACTTATACGGGTAAACACACATGCTGAATCCATATCTGAACTTGGTTTTCTCAGATGATTAGCTATTTGGCCTTAATCTGTTTCTGAATTTTAATTGTAAGAATGTTCAAGGATTCTGGCGATGACTGGATCTGGCTAAGACAAGACCCAGTTGTCTGGATCAGATATTGAATTTTTGGGATCCCATCGAAAACTTTGGTCTTGTTGTTTGATGTAACTTGAATGAGATTTATTTGAAAAATGACAATGTGTGTTAACTTAATTAAAGCAAAGAATGCATATTTTGGCAATTTCACACACTGGAAAGTCGTGTCATGAACGGCACCGTACAGGCAACCATCCGGACCACAAGTTTGGAGGTCTTATAGAAAAGAATTTCGCATATGGATCGCAAATAAAGAAACTTTAACGCTAGCGATTTTGCTGTATTTTTTCGAGTTCCTAGTGACCAAAGTTGACAAACCATACGGACAACCGTCAAGACCACTATAGTCTGAAGTTTTTCGTCGAAAGTAACCAGGCAGATCGATCACAAATAAAGAAACAAACGCTAGCAATTTTGCATGGCACATGGGAACCATTCAGGTCATTCCTAGGAACATAGACTCATATACCAATTGTCTTCTGACGTCCTTGCAATCTGAAGACATGCACATACGTAACCATTCAGCTCATACCTAGGAACATACGCCCATGTACCAGTTGTCTTCTGACATTCTTGTAATCCAGTGACCGGCATATACGAAACGATACCGCTCACACCTAGGAACACAGGCTCATATACTAGTTGTCTTCTGACGTCCTTGCAATCCGAAGACAGAAACATACGAAACCATTCAGCTCATACCTAGGATCATATGCACATTAGGTAAGATCCTCTATAGTTCTACGGTTGAAGATAAAACACATTAAAGGATTCACCAAAGGCGTATAGACCAGCACTCAGCAAATCTGGAGAATATCAGAAACCATAGGATCATGTGCTTTTTGGTATGGTTTATCTATGGTTCTCTGTTTCTTTTTTTTTCACTCGGGACACTTGGCCGCCCTGGCGCTCTGAACTAAAAGAAGAGGCCGATGAAATCAGGGAGTGCTCCACCCTTCTTACAATGGTTACGGTCGTTTCTACTACAGTTACCGGAATTGACGAAAGGCCAACAAAGGATGAAAAGTCACCGAGTTACAACTTACCACCAGCAGGTGTAGTCATTGCTCAGGGTTGTCGTGTATTTCCCGTAGCATTAAATATCAGTCAATGCTGGAAACCCGAGTTTCTACTTTGGACCATAGAACGGCGGCACTAAGTAGAGAATTTTGTTCATTTATTTTTTACCTTTTGGCTGTTATCCAGAATAAATTTGGGCTGTTCTAAAGAATAAGTTGAATTTGTGCTATCAGGTAAAAAATAGCCCATTTTTTCCTTTACTCTGATTCCTTTTGACACTTGGTCAATCAGTCCGGTTTCAGTGGGAGAAATAATGCGTCAGATTAATATCCCAAATCCCTACCTGCTGCGAAAAAGTTATAATAGTTAACATACCACGACGGCCATTTAAAAATATCAAGCTCGCTGCGCTCGGCTGATATTTTTCATAACCTGCCTCGCCTTCGGCTCGGACAGGTTATTTTCAATGGCCGTCTCGTTGTTATTTTCCGATATCAACCCCGATGTCTGAAGTTAACCTTTAAGATAGTGAAACATTTAGCCAACTACCCGAGATAATGATATACACTTGACCAAAAATGATAAGTTGTTATCTCAAATGTAGACGTTTTGAATGATACCATACAATTATCAGTTTCAGTAATCAGTTAAAATTTAAAATTAGGAAATCCTTCAAGACAACTGTTTTTCGCAACTAACCGAGAACTGTTATGCACTGAATTTTGTGTACAGAGTATAACTTAAATACCAAACATAACAACTCTGTGAGTATAGTTCGGCAGCTATGCCCAAATGCGAATTTGAATTATGTAAAAACATGATAATAAAAAAAAAACAATGACAAATTTACGCAGATGTAAAGTGCAACTATCCGAGATAATGATATACATTCTTGACCAATAATAATAAGTTATCACAAATTGATACGTCTTGAAAGATATCTTACACTCAGCAATCATTAGTTTAAAATTAGGACTTTATAGCCTACTGTTTTTCGCAGTTACACGAGAGTACTACTTAAAAACAAAACATAGTAACTCATTGAGTATTTTTCGACAGCTAAATACCTTAAATTGTCCAAGCTTAATACCTTTTAGAAGCGATTCTTTACAGCCCCGAGAAGAACAAAATAAAATTACTAATGGTCACACAGATCCTATTGAATCTGAACTAAATGCATGCAGGTTAGGTCTAGGCTTCAACATTCAAATTGCTTAATTGCTCCCCTGAGTCATCAAATGCCGCATTCCCTTGGGCTTCAAGGTCTTTGTGAAGGGTCGTGAGAACATAAGCTTCATATTGCAAATCTGACCAGAGATTAAAAAGTAGTTTCCATTCACATAATCCTCAGAATCAGCACTGTTTGAACTTCCCGCCTTTTCTGACTGCTTCATCACTTTTGCTCCGGAGGTAATACTTAATACTGCAAGAGGCAACACGCGAAGCTCCACCCCCGATACATAATATCGGACAAAAAGAGATCCAGGATGCTGGCATCGAGGTTATGTGGGTTCTCAGTTCTTCCCTTATTTATTCTTGCTATCACCGAAGTTTGGAACTTCAAATCGCCCAGCCATGCTGTGACAAGTATCCATCTTAGCCGGGAAGAAGAAGACGAGAAATGAAAATGCAGAAGAAGCTTTAACCTTTCGACGACCCAATCGAGCAGCGTTCGAAGTACCCAGCAGAAGATAAAGTATTTTCAAAAAGAAACAGTAGACGAAATTTTACGAATTGGTTTCAATCGTTAGATCGAGAAGGACTTCAACTGATCTATCATTCTCACCTGACTGTTTTAGGGCAAAAAACAAAACCAAGGTAGACCAAATGTGAGGGAAGTTTTCAAAGAAAATCTTTACTGTACTGGCGCATCAGTGAAAGTTGTCTTAACTCTGTTAATTTCTCTGATTTTTTTCCTATCAAGCTCATCTAAGAACAGAAGACCCGAAGCCCTTTCGATGGCTTCAGGTGGCCTTAGGAACTTTTCTATTTCCTTTGATTCATCGATAGCCTTGTTGGGCATGACAAATGATTCAAGTCCATAATGTCCATCTTCTGTCTCGTACACACAGACTTTGAAGAAGTGGGTGGGAACTGCAACGTGTCTGACCCCAATCACTTCGTACTTCACATACAACTTACCATCACTTTCTTCCCCGGGAAGGTACAATGGACCAGTGCAAACATAAACGTTTTTGTACTTCATACACTGGTCCCGAACATACTGTTCCAAGTCATTCCACTTGTGACGATTGAAACCTATACCAACCTGAGGGGCTATGTTCGAGAATGCAAAGGTGTCCTTGTAATCCTCCTTGGATTTCTTGTGATTCCCTGCAGCAGCTAGGTGACCTCGATCAAAGCCACTTCCCTTGTAGTCACTATTTTTCACCCGGAAAAACGGATGGACATCTTTATCTTCGAAAAATCGAGGCCGGACAAATTTTTCCGAAGACGCAACAGATTCGGCAGTCAAATGTTCGAACACCCAATTGGCATTTCTGTTTCTAGTGTCATAAGATAATACGTAATCCCTCTTTGAGAGGACGTTTTGATGACTTGGGAATCCGTATCTCATTATCTGGTCGTTCGTCCTTGGTGAAAACCCTGGTTCGGCTGGAGCTGGTAGATCTTGATCAGTAAAAGATGCGGCTGAAACAGTTCCGAAAATTGGCACGCAAGGTTTTTGATCAATTCGTGGCACACCGGGTCCTCTAAACGAACTTTCGTGGATTCCTGGCAAATACTGAGCCAGGGCAAAGCCTGCTGCCACTCCCAAACCTACGCAGGCTGATCCGATTTTCAATATTTTTGATAATGCCATAGTTGCTGAAAAATGTTAAGTACATTAATAAATTGCTATGAACTAGTCACACTTTACTAAACTTATGTCAGGCCTGTTTCAAAGTACCCCGATGAAAATTTTTCGAGAATTAGTCGTGCGGAGTTGTACGAAAAAGTAGCATGCAGTAGCAACTGTTGTCGGAGGCATGTCAAATCACTGTTTTCCGTAATACTAGTATCAATATGTGTAAATTTTTCGTACAACACCATGTAACTACTCAGTCAAAGAAATTTTTCATCGGGACGGCTGCCAAATTGGCATCCGGGGTTAAGTAAAGCTGAGGATGCCGAAACTGAGCGACTGCAGAAGAGAGCCTTTAGAATAATACTTGGCCACAATCACTCATCCTTCAACGAAAGTCTTCAACTCTTTTGCACTGGAAACTCTCTGAAAGAAGACATAACGCGCGTTTTAGACCACCAAATCTTGAATCCTGTACACCAAAGGACCATCCTTCCAGACTTCGTTACACCCTCTCTTGGCCCTAACAGGCGAAGCAAGAAGGACCCGAAACCCAAGCCTTTTCCCCCGGAAACGAAATCTTCAGAAAGATATCTAAAGTCGTTCGTTCCGGATTTCACAAAACGCTTCAACTGCACTTGGTGTTTGTGTTCGTTTCGCAGTTATTGTTTGTTAGTTTGTGTTTGTTATCGTGATTACGAGGTAATTCTTTACAAGACAGTTCATCACTTAAATTTCTCCCCACATGTAATTCGTAAAATCGACTATGTGTAGTGCAGAAAAAATTCTTCATTGACACTAACTACATGGGTAATTTGCAGTAAAGTGAGCAAGTCTGATCCCAAACAGGGATTATTTCCGGTATACTGTATAGGAAGCTGGTTCTTGCTGAAAGAACTTCCTTTAGGCACAATCTTCGTGGAATGATATTACTGATCCCGGCTGGGGATCTACTAAAAAGAGGCACGAGATGGCGCAGGAAGCACGAGTAGTAAAAAGAGATTACCAAGTAGTAGAAGTAGACAAGTAAGTGAGAGTTCGCAACATCATAGCCTAAAAGCTGGCAAGTTAGAAGGTTGTTCCTGTCCATCACTCTGAAGAATGAAAAAGCCGTTTTAGTTTTCATCCCTCAGTACTTGTGCCTCTTACACTATGTCGTGCAGTGCCGTGCATTCCCGGTGTCCCGCTCGACGAAGAGGCAGAAAATTATTTTGGACAATAGATCGGCGTCTAGTAAGCGTGGCTTGGAACTGAGACCACCAGGTGGGGTAGTGACGGTGACCCGCAATTTTTATCAAAAGTCAAAATAATAACGAGAACTTGGAACTTGCCTTCTTTTTCGACGGATCCAGAAACAGAAATAACGCCTTTTGCCGATGTTAGTTGTCACTAGCAATGACTCTGGACTCAAATTCGTCTAACTTTAGACCAGACGGCCGGAATGCAGTCAACATAAAACTTCATAACTGGACCTTATCCCGTAATAGATTAGAGCCATCCCATACCGTACTAGATGAGCGCCAGCAAAAAAAAAACGCTTTCCAACGAACCCGGTGTATCTTCCATATCCATACGGTCAAAATGAAACGAAAAAATGTCTAACTAAGCCCGATAACGGTAAGGACCTAAGATCAGGCCGAGCAGGTGGGGAAGAACTCGTAACAGGATCATCGCAACTATTGTCACTCGAGTACGGAAAAGCTGATACTTTTTTTAACTTCAGGATAAAAATGCAGAAAATCTGGCCGGAAAATCGTGGCCGTTTTTCTCAGCACCTTCGTATTTACTGTCATATCAGACAAATCCGATCATTTTCATCATCAACATATATGGATGAAGCTAATGGTCGATACCAACAACAAGTTCTTTTTTACCGAGCCAGATAAAGACTTTGAAGGGTTTGGTGATCCACATCCATGTGAACCTCTGACTCATGGTCATTAGGATGTAGTATGGAACATCCTGAGCTCTCTTCGTGAATCAGGTCTGTTGAATATTTGACAATTAATGATCGGTAGCCTCCTAAAATAGTCATGGATAGCTGTTTTCCAGAAAGTATCAGTTTCTATGGCTCTTGAGCATACTCAAGTACTATATAGCCATTGCACTGTCTTTCTGTCCAACTCTTGCTAGTTCGGGCACTTTCACATGAGCTAGTACAATGAAACTTGTCAGACGTATCAGGGGCCTGACCAGATTGACATGGAAATGTTCAGTCCCCTGGTCCCATCACCGCAGACGGATTGGAGGAATGGGGAATCCGAAATCTTGTGACATGCGTACCTCTCGAACGGGTAACCGGATGTGAATGAAACTTCACAAGTGGCAAGAACTAGCGTCTCGGATGGTTCTTTTCAGTCCCGGACCAGATCTGATAGCTGTGGAGGGAGATAGATGGGTGCACAGGAAATCTCCTGCCTCGCTTAGAGTCAAGGGATCGTAATGGAGCTTGGTGTAAGGCTCCCCTTTGGGGGTGAATCCGCAACAGACGGTGAAGCGAGGCTGGTGACCCCAGTAAGGTCTACTGAGCTTCGCTGCCCTGAGTTAACGGCTCAGTGAAGAGCCGCTGCCTAGAGTAGCGTTTAACTCCGAGCTGGCGTGGAGGGTGAAGTAGAATATGGTGGCGTGTGGTCGTGTTCGTATGGGCTCTCTTTCCTATCTGCTGTGGTAACAGTCTACCCGCTTTCTAAGGCCTAAATAAACCTCACGATCTCTCCAGAAACAAGAATTGTTTTACTTTAGAAACCCTTATAAATTTGGAAGAAAGCGTGTTAATTTATTTTGATATTCCTTTAATATATAGTGTAAGTTGATGGTGAGGATAAGTCTGGAGAGCCGGTGTTAACTTGGCCTTGTGGTTATGATGAGGTATACCTAAAATATATATAAAAAATATTCTCCTCAAATTCCCAGTCGGGGTGGTGTTCGCGGAAGAACGGTTGGATTAAAACTCCCCGAATAGTTCTTTTTCAAGATCTCACTTTCTTTCGAGGGAAGACATTCATTGGGGGCGGGGTCCGGGTTGAAGTTTGTCCCTTAGAACGGCTAACCTTTGATTTTTTTGATTGCCAGTTTTCTCTCAGACCGGAGCCAAGTTGTTAAACGGAATGGTTCCGTCTCCGCAGTTGAAACAATAACTTGCGGTACCCCCCAAGGTACTAAGTTGGGTCCTCGGATTTTCCTTTGTTCTGTTAATAATGTTGCTAAAGATTTCCTTCATAGGTACAAATTTGCAGATGATCTCTCACTTCTCGTTATTTCTAAGCTTTCTTTCACACTTTCGAACAGTTCAAATCCGGTGCAAGATTCCATAACTTCCCTTAAAACTCAATTGTCTAGCAAGAAAATGCAAATTAATGATAGTAAGTCTTCGGTTATGCGGTTTAGCAGACTGCGAAGAGAAACTGCTGAATATCCATCGTCTTTCAGGCAGTAGAAATCCGTTAAACTGCTTGGGGTAATAATCGATGACGATCTGAAATGGAATTCTCATGTTGACAATATTATCCGTAAAACCAACTTTTTAATTAAATCCCTCTCCACCCTTAGATCTTTCGGTTTGGATACTAAATGCCTCCTCTGTTATTTTAAAACTTAAATCCGTCCTCATTTAGAATATGCTTTTCCGGTCTGGCATTCTTCTCTTTCTGCAGAGCTCTCTGATCGCCTGGAAAATGTCCAAAAGAGAACAGTGAGAATAATCCTGGGTGATCATAATATTCATAAGAAGAGGCTCTAATTAAACTTGACGTTCCTAAATTAACTGAACGCAGAAATACTCTTTCAAATAAGTTTGGAGCTAAGATAATATGTTGTCCCCAGATGGCCCATCTATTCCCCCCTCGCCTCCCATCTTCCGTGCGTCGGTCTGAGAGGAATACTGGCAATCAGTTTTCTCCATATCCAACTAATTCTTCTGCACAATTTTACGTAGTTTTATCCCATCATTTATTTCAGGTCGTATATTGTAAGTGTATTAGTAAATTTGTTTCGTGTCTTTATTTCGTAAATTTGTATTCCACTTCTAGCTTTTAGCTGTTTGGATTAAACGTGATTGATTGATTGATTGGCTGTCAGAACCGTTATGCAGCACTCGTTGTCCATTATGCTGGTGACTTTGTTCTAAGGGATCTTATTTAATTGCCTCTTTGACCGTGTGAAATAAGCTTACGTAATATATTGTTTGAAACTGGAGTTGGGGTAAAAGAACTGCCGAGCAATAACCGTTAGGAAGGACAGGACAATCAATCTAGAAGAGGGAGGCCTGTTGTAAAATGATAAATTAAGTGGAACGATCTCACCCTGTGTGTTCAGAGAGGAACGAAGGACCCTTCTTCCATATTGAAGATGTAGCATTAAAGGACCCCTCGCACTATTTACTCTTCAACTTACAGTATTTTAAAATATTTGAATACTTTAACACTAGGCTGTGCTTTCAACAAATAACCCACGGTTTTGGCTGTTTTAAGCCTTTTCCGAGACCCGTTGACTTGTAGTGAAAACAGGGAAACAATTTACCTAGCCAGTTTTTCTGATGGAAAAACCTGTCACAGAAAACCGTCGGCAGCGTGATACACATCGAAGGTAGCAAAACACGGCAAGTGAAAAAATCAGCGTCGTTTTGTTAGAGGGGTTAGAATGTACCGTAAGAAATTGGGGTCTCCGTGTTTAGAAATATATGAAGTGACTATGGAAGTAGGTTGCGTTAGTATTATAGGTAAGACTGGTCCTTTAACTGTATTGGTGGTGCTATCCTCGCGATACACGATCTGTTGCAATTACAACCATGGGTACCGTCAGTGCCCAGCCGGAGACGGGGAATTGGACTCGTGTAATCAAATTCCGACATTGGTGACACAGGCACCGGGAAACTTTGGGGACCGTGACGGATTGTTTTGCCGAATAGGGGGATGTAAGACTACGCATGACGTCAGTTACTACGCATGACGTCACGAATTCTGGCTTTTTTCCGTCAAGGCTGGGACGATTTTTCTATTTTCCAGCAGGATATCATGCCACGGGCAAATCCGAACAATCACGTTGCTTAGATGCGTAGTTACTACGCTTACCACGCTCTCGAGCATGGGAAGCAAGCCAATAGTAACTATTTAGTTACTATTTCGAGAAGGTTCTAACTGTCAGCGTAGTAACTTTTCGTGAGGATGGAACGGAAATAGGAATTAATAGTAACTATTGTTAGACTGGTGGAACACGCTCTTTGTGACCATAACGACCTCAACGTTTTCTCGGACTTTCAATTGGTCAGATGCCCAGAGTCGAACTTGATGTGCGGCGGGGATTGTTGCGGCGGGGATGCGGGGTCAGTGTGCCACTTTCGGAAGCAGAACTGGTGCTGTTGGATGAACCTTACTTTCGTTGATTGCACCAGAACAACGCATATTCCGGATCCAAGAAAAAGGAGTTGGGATGCTCCCCACATCAGGACGGTGGGCATTGAGACCGGAACCCGCTTATGAGCCTA
Source organism: Branchinecta sandiegonensis (assembly GCA_030848855.1). NCBI lineage: Eukaryota > Metazoa > Arthropoda > Branchiopoda > Anostraca > Branchinectidae > Branchinecta > Branchinecta sandiegonensis. Next base: position 5,702,243 of record JAUPMV010000021.1, on the reverse strand, counting down.
GTCACTGGGTATGCCCATTGACTTGGCCTGGAGAGACGCCGCTGCCCCCTACCTTACTTAAGGGCAATGCGATCTCATGCTATCGTGTTTTCACTATATACCGGAAACATGGAAGGCATTCTCAGTGGAAGGGAATTCAGACCCTAAGAAGGGAATTCAGAGCCTAAGTCCGATTCAGAACAAAATTAAAGTTAATCAAATTTGGAAAACATCTCTAGTGTCAACGAACCAGCCGATCAGCAAGGCAGTTTCTAAGATGTAACTCGCCAGAATAGGATACGTCAAGTTGCCAGAAGCTTTCTGTAGTTTACTGCAACTGCAGGTTCCTTCTTCTAGCTAGCTACGGCCTGAAGAGGATCCTTTCAAACAAGGGCCGAGAAAATCTAGTTGACTTATCCCTTTAGCCCGAATTCAGTTTCAGCGAAATAACCTCCCTGAGATTTAGCCATTCCAACAGGTTCTTCAGCTTTTCCGGTAAAATGGACGAAGATTCTAGCTCTTGTTGGTCTCTAAAGGACCTGTCTTACCTATACTACTAACGCAACCTACTTCCATCATCTCTCCATATATTTCTCACCCGGAGACTCTTTTTGTACGGTACGTTCTAACCCCTCTAGCAAAACCACGCTGATTTTCTTACTTGCCGTGTTTAGCTACCTTCGATGTGTATCACGCTGTCGACGGTGGTCTGCGAGAAGTTTTCCATCAGAAAAACCGGTTATGGAAATTGTTTCCCTGTCTCCGCTAAAAGTCAACGGGTCACGGAAAAGGCTTAAAACAGCAAAAAGAGTCGATTATTTGTTGAAAGCACAGCCTAGTTTTAAAGTATTCAAATATTTTAAATACTGTAAGTTGAAGAGTGAGTAATACGAGGGGTCCTTTAATGCGTCTTTACCAACAACTTTTTGTCACAATCAACTCACATAATTAGTTGTATCCAATCAAGTTGCACAGCTTTTGTCACTTTCAGCTAAGTTCTTAACTGATACCTCGTCAGTTCGAGTCTTTAAGAATGGGAAATAATGATAAGGATTTGTCGAACAAAAATATGTTCTTTCGTTTTGTTCCTCTGAGTCTGAGTCCTCTGAGATAGTCCGGGGTCCAGGCATCTCTATCGTTCGAGGGGGGGGGGGGTGCTCGAGAGCTACAGAAGATTAGAATAACTCTTTGGGCTGAGAACGAAGATCTTACCGCACCACTACGCAGCCGATAACCGCAGATCAGACCTACAAAGACCAACTGTATAAAACTATTTTCCTAGCATGACCGCAGAAGGAAAATCAAACCAACTATACATATTCTGAATCCACTTCTTATTGGCTATCAAATGGTGTTCTTTTTATGGCAGTTGCAGCCTCTGGCTCAAGTGCCATGTACCGATCGCAGTTCCGTCTGTTTTTTTTGTTACACTTTTTCGAGTTGGGGTACTTCAAGATGTGCTAGGACGATGAAACTTGGCAGGCCTATCAGGGATTCGACCCGACCAAACTAACCTGGAAATAAGCAGTTTCCCGATCCGACCATCTGCGGGGGAGTGGGGGGCGGAGGAATCTGGGAAATTTAGGGCGGTTTGTCCCACTTTTCCGAGTTAGGATCCCTCCAGGTGTGCTAGGACGATGAAACTTGGTAGGCGTATTAGGGTCCCGGCGAAACTAACTTAGAAATATTCAGTTTCCTGATCCGACCATCTGGGGGGGGGGGGGGTTGAGGGCGTGGGAATCTGGAAAATTGAGCAGTGTGTAACCTTAGAACGGGAGATCGGATTGGAATGAAACTTGATAACTGAATAAGGGATGTGTCTCTGATGTCCCGTTTGAAGTCCGGACCAGATTCGGTAGCTACGGGGGAGCTGGGGGGGGGGGATACCAGAAATCTCGAGAAACGGTTAGAACGGAGGGATCGGATTGAAACATGCTGGGAAGAACAAGAATCTGTCCCAGATAATTCGTTTACACAATTGGACTGGATCCGGACCCTTGGGGGGTGGGGGTGGAGGGGAGATTCCCGGAATTCCGGTGATGTCAGTATTGGGGATTTTCGTGACGAAACTTGGGAGGCATATCAGGGACCTTACCAGACAAGCTTGGAAACAATCCGACCATCTCGGGGGGAATGGAGGGGGGGTGAATCTGGAAAATTGAATAGTGTGTAACTTTCAATCAGGTGATCGGATTGGAATGAAACTTGATGAGTCCATTTGAAGTCCGGACTGGATTCGGTAGCTATGGGGGAGACCGGAAATCTCGAGAAACGGTTAGAACGGAGGGATCGGATTGAAACTTGCTGGAAAGAACAAGAATCTGTCCCAGATAAATCGTTTACACAATTGGACTGGATCCCGACCCTTTGGGGAGTTCCCTGAATTCCGGTGATGTCAGTTTTGGTGATTTTCGCGACGAAACTTGAGAGGCATATCATGGATCCGATCAAACTGACTTGTAGATAAAAATTTACTCGATCCGATAGTCGTGGGGAGTGGAGGGAGGGGGAATCGGGAATATTGAGTTATGCGTAACTTTGGAACGGGTGATCGGATTTGAGTGAAATTTTATAATTGAACAAAGGACATGTCTCTACTGATCTTTTTCATGTCTGGGAGTTTGGGGGGGGGGGGGAGACCGGAAAATACGTGACTGGCTGATACTGGAGAGATTGGGATGGAACTATGTGGGAATAACAAACAGATGCTCCGGATAAGTCTTTTTCAGAACTGGATTGACTCCGGCGACTGTGGGGGGAGTTTGAGGGACGGCGTCCGGAATTCCGGTGATCACGATTTAAGGTACTTAGATGTGCTAGGACGATGCAATTTGGCTGGAATGTTAGACATTTGAGAAGATTGGATTAGAAATCGCCACCTTCGAAATCCGACTATTCCTTCAAGGTGGGCTCATGGGGATCATGAAAATGTCTATTTCGCTTAAACGTATTTTTAGTAAGAAAGTAGAAAAATACTTTTAAGCGAAATGTACATTTTCATGATCCCCATGAGCCCATTATCATTTTTGCCTCATGGGTTTTGCTTACAAATGAAGTTCCAGCTCCCATAAAGTGCGCATGTTAACTGCAAAGTCGAAATGTACTTTGATTGATTGATTGATATCGCCTGTTTTACAGAGAATACTTCTCCAATTTTTTGCCTTCTAAGCGGAACTGGCCATGTTTTGGTCAGCTGTTTATTATCACACCGAAGAACGACCATAATTCCTCTATAGTTTAAAAATTAGTTGTGTGGGGTAACCAATGGCTTTCATGGTAAGATAAGTTAAAGGCCAAGTTTAAATCCAATGAAATAAAAGGATGCTCTGTGTGCATTAAAGTGCGAACACACGATCAGGGTCGGGTGCTCCCGAAGTCGAATTTCTGCCCGCATTTTCGGCACCGTCACCTCTTCTATATGGAAAAGTTGAAATTTTTTCAACTTTATGATGAAAGTGAAGAAAATCCGGCAGAGATTTTCTATCTATCGGGATTTTCTGTCTATCGGGATTTCCCATCGATCGGGATTTTATTTTCTCTAAATTCGCACTTTTGACGTTGGATCTAGGGGGCACGATCCGGAGGCGTGTCCTCCCGGCTAGACTGACGTCTAATCTTTCAACTGTACTTTTAGGCAGTAGGGGTGGGGGGGATCTTTGGGTTAGAAGGTGATGGAATTTTTCCTGACAATAATCGATAAGGGGAAAGAAATGTATCGTTAGAAAAAATTCAACTTTGGAATTTTTGTCTAGGTAACCCTCTTGAGATCGAAAGCTGCTTTGGTGGAAGGGGTGCAGCAGTTTTTGGAATCCCAAAACGTAGGTGGAGGGATACCAATGACATCGCAAAAGTTGTCCATCTGTCCGTCCGTCTGTCAGCACGATAACTCTCAAAGGGAATGAAATATTTAGATGAAACTTGGTTTGAGGATTATTTGGGTCAAGGGTTAAGGTCGAGTTCGTAGCCCGTAGGGGCGGGTCTCAAATTAAGAGGCAAACAAAATATTTATAAACAGCTAATGTGATAGTTTATTATGGAGTAAATAGACATGCTGAACACGATGATAAAAACCATTTTTTTGCCGGACAAGTAGTTTGTCTGGAATCCGGTGAACACCAGAAAGGTTGTTAAAAGCTAGTACATTATGGAGTAAGAAGACATGCTGAACAAGATGATGAAAACCATTTTTTTGCCGGACAATTAGTTCGTCCTGAATCCGGTGAAAACCGGAAAGTTTGTTAAAAGTTCATTAGATGCTCGAACCAAGGAGAAGAAGACATGCTGAACACTTATACGATAATCATTTTTTACTCCGACAACTAGTTCGCCCAGGAACTGGACAAAACCGGAAAATCTGTTAAAAGCAAAAGTTTTATTCTAAATTGATTAGATTTTGGAGTGAGAAGAGAAGCTTAATCCGCATATGACAACCATTTTTACCCGGACATATAGTTCGTCCGGAATCGGGATGAAACCGGAAAATTTGTTACAAGTTACAGTTTTACTTGAAGTTCACTGGATGTTCTTTTTAGGGATGAGGAGACACGCTGAATTCGTTTCTGAACTTTCTTTTTTTGCTGGACAAGTATTTCGATCAGAATTCGGCCGGAACCGGAAATTTGGCAGAAGTAAAGCAGGAATTAGTTTTGATCAGTATCGTCAAAATAAATATGGCTTATAGAGGTATACCTGAGCTTGGTTGTCTTAGACGATTTGCTATTTGCTAAATTCGTCTGTTTCTAAATTTCAATAGTAAAAATATTCAAGGATTCTGGTGAAGACTGGGTCTAGCAAAGACAAGACGCAATTCTTTGGATCAAATATTAAATTTTTGGGATCCCATCGAAATCTTTGGTAAATTTCTTTGGCAATCATTGAAATGTAGCATACAAAGAGAAACGCATTTTTCGTGTTTGGAGACCGGATGAACTTCAAAACTCTGATGGAGGCAGTTTCAGCATCGATTGGTATCTATCTGAATATTTCTATGTTCCTGTCTTATCTTTGCAATTAAGTTTTCGCGTTGTGAGCCCTTCTATTTTTAGACTTGATCAACACTTTACCTTGTTAGCTTACCCTTGAAGCGGTGATGTGATTTTTTGCTATATTCTGCCACTTAATCAATAAAATTTGATATGGAGGCCTCTCTTATAAACACATCTATTCGAAGTGCAATGATTTTTGGCGACTATAACTTTTGTATTAATTTAATTTTCTGTCAGTTGTTCAATCTGAAGCATTAAATCGAAATTAATTCTTACACGCGTGTTCAAGGACTCACGTTTATGATATAGGCTACGATTGCGGCTGAAAAGGACGTTAGACTTGTTTGGGACTAATGGGGCTCTTAACTGGTCCATTTCAGGTTACAAGTAAAAAAAAAAAAAAAAAAAGAGCTGAAAGCTCATATGGGACTTGCGAGGCTGGGTCAGAGGATGAAAGTAGGAATTTATCAATGCATGGGTTTGTTGTGATAATTTGTCAGCCAAACCATCGAGATAAGAATGACCATGGAGAAAAATCATGAAAACGTATTGTTTCATAAGAAGCATTTATTTTTGCACTTGGCTGTGATGATGCGAACTTTAAGGGCGCTCGAAATTTGTCTGTGAGCGAAATTCTTTAAGCAAAACTGATGACGGGATCTTCGTGATCATGATTATACATCGTTTGGTCAAAAGTATTTTTTTCACTTTTTGGTTAAGATTCGCACTTTAAGGGTGCTAGATATGCATTCTAAGCAAAACCCTTTAGGCAAAAATGATTATGTGCTCATGGGGGATCATGAAAGTAATTTTGCTTAAAAGTATCTATTGTACTTTGCGGTTAAGATGAGTTCTTTAAGAGATGGTCGGATCAGGGAAGAGACTAATGCTCCTGTAAAGCTTCATCGTCCTAGCACATCTGGAAGTAACTTAACTCGCGATCACCAAAATTCCAGACACCCCCTTCTGCTCCCCCCTCAGTGCCCAAATCCAGTCCGGTTCTGTGACTGAGGTACCTATGACTTGTGCCTGTACATTCCACCAAGTTTCATGCTGGTCGCTCCACTCTATGTGTGTCACAAGATTTACGGTTCACCCCTCCGACCCCCCCCCAGATTCGTCGGATCCGGTCAGGACTTGAAAAGGGACATCTGAGACACGAGGTCTTTCAAGATATCAACGTTCATTCGGGCATCATCGGGTAAGTGACTATTTCCAAGTTAATCTGGTCAGTTCACTAATATGCCTGCCAAGTTTCATAGTCCTAGCCCATCTGGAAGTGCATTAACTCCGGATTGTCTGAATTCTGGAACCCCCCTCCAACTCCCCCCACGGTTTCCGAATCCGGTCCAGTTGTGTCAGTGATGTACCTTGAGCTTGTTCTGCTCTTCCCCCAAAGTTTTGTCGCGATCGCTCCACTCTGAGCGTGTCACATGATTTCCGGCTCCCCTGTCTGACCCCCACTCCCCCAGATTCATCGGACCCGGTCCGGACTTGAAATGGGGCATCTGAGACACAAGGTCTCACCAGATATCAAGTTTCATTAAGATCCGATCACCTGCTCGAAAGATATGTATTTCCCTAATTTTCAGATTCCACCGTCTCCCCTGTCCCTCACGGTGGTTGGATCGGGCAAGTGACTGTTTCCAAGCTAATTTGATCGGGTCCTTAATATGCTTGTCAAGTTCATCGTCCTAGCACATCTGGAAGTACCCGAACTCACAATCGTGGGATCTACTGACCGACCGACAGACCGACAGAAAAGTGATTCTGAAAATAAGTTGAAGTAACTACTTTTCTTCAATATAACAACTTTCGATAATTGTTCTCTTACGATTGCTTATTGTTAGTTCGAGGACCAACACTGGCCATCCGTTAATTTAGTAGTTTTGTACAATATAATGGGCGACGAAATGCTGAGTGACATTTTGGACGAAGAGGTCAAATAAATATTTCCCTTTGGTACCTATCACTTGTTAAACTAAAGATCATTTGGCTGAAATAGAGCACCTACTTTTGTCGTCGGCAGGGTAATCATCAAAATTGGATTATTTGTCGGTATGGTAGATTACCATGAGATCGTGAGATTTTATTCACGGTCGTGAGAATTTCCTAACCTATCATGAGACCTCAAGATAAAGCGGTAAACATGTGAAGAAGGACGTCAACGTAAAGGATGTCAATTCGAACATCGGATTTCTTCGGATCGAAGTCAATACACCTTCTTTGCAACAGTAATTCAAAGAGCACACATAGAATTCTGGTTCTTTCCCTTTATGGTTTATTTGGTGACAAAGACAAATGAAGACTGCCTAGTAGGCTACAATAGGCTGAAACAAATAAAATTACAAGCACTATATCCTGTGCAGCGAAGAGACAACTACTAAGGCAGGTTAGGCTTCAACAAGTGCTATACACAATTGCCCAAGGACTATTTGTGATTACTTCTACTGAAAATATACCTCTTTTGTGAGCATGGACGTTATGGTTGGTATCTGCTTCTTCTGGTTCTTATCTGCGTCCGAAGGGTGGTCTGTTTCGTAACAGAAGGCAACAGTTCTGCTGACGATGGTCATCATGTCAAGAAGGTGCTTGGTCTTGTGCCACTTGGCAAGAACCTGACAGACAGCTTGAACGAACCAAGTACCTTTTTCGGGGTCTCGCCATGACACGAACCCTATATAAAGTAAGTAAGTAAGTAATTTCTTTATAATCAGCCATTTCGAAAGAGTGATGTAAATGAAAGAAAATAAATAAAACACATAAAGACACAAAAAAGACACTCATTTTCAATCTTCGGCCACGGAGCAGTGGAGAAGGTCTTGTGCTGGTTGGGCTTTGTTGTCAAACGATTTCTGATAAACCCCCACCCCCCGCGGCCAATGCCCCCGTTACCCACCCGCACGTTACTAACCCCCCCCCCCCCGACCAAACCCCACCCCGGTACCCCCTCGGTGCCCCCCCCCCCCCCTCCATAAAAGAAGACAATCCCATAAGCATCTCCCAGTCCCAAATTATCCCTACAACACGAATAGTACAAGAGATTAGCTGGGCACCCGGATTAGCTTATTTACTTACTGACGGGTATATAAGATTTGAATAACTGGACCAACTTCATTCGCAAACTTGACTCTACAATAATGTCTAAAGCACAGTGGGTGTTCAGTAACAAGTGTAAGAATAAGCTTGTGTACAAAAGGTATGTGTGTGTAAAGCAACAAGTGGTGGCTGGAGGTGTTTTTATTTTTGAATGCGTTAAGCGCAAGCAGAACAAAAAGATCTCTCTGCAAAAATATAAGCAAGGGGAGTGTAAAGCGAAGGTGAAGGTTGCATGGTGACAGACTAGGCTACCACCCATTCGTAGGATGTGAAGGGCCATCAGACGCTTTCAACAGTCAGCCATATTGTCCTCCACCCTTGCCTGATTCCCGTTTCTCTTTAGTTATCCCTGCAAAACAATGTATTCATTCAGTCTGTAGGGGATGCTATATTACGTTTATTTCTTACCGGCATTTAGCCCAAGTTGACTAGGTGTAGCGGATGCTATATTACGTCGTTTGCCCCCGGGCAGTGTTGCCACTGGCAGTTTTGCCACATTCTGCGATTTGTCACAGGTTTTCGAGTTCTCCCCAGATTCTCAGCTGTGACAACATTTGTCACAGAAAATCGCACTTTTGACAAAAAATGTCATAGAATTCTGCGACAAAGTGAGCCAGAATTCTGTGATCAGCGAGATAAGAAACATCGTTCTTTCTGTCTTTTCACTTCTGTCTTAAATGGCCTGTCTTTAATTGCCGTTTAGCCACAAACGCTAAAGATTTGACATACGGTACAAAGAATCCGACAAAATGCTCTACGAAATTTTTCTCTCTTGGATTCAACCATCGTCAGGTGTTCAGGGATTGGGAATCTGGAACCTTGTAATATGCGTAACTTGAGAACGGGGTATGCGATGGGAGTAAAACTCGATGAGTGGTAAGAGAAGATGCCCAGATAATCAATCTATGTGCCCAAACCGGATTCAGTTACTATTGGGGAGTTTGGGGAGGGGTCCCGGAATTTTTGCAGATCTTTTACTCTCTTTTACTCTCCGATTTCTGGAGGAATTAAATGAATTGAATTGAATTGAAATTAAATGAGTGATCTCATTCACTTAGTTGTCTCACCTACTCGTAATAAGTGCCATATGAGCTCGTAGCTCTTGTTTCAGATACACTGCACAACTTAATGGCAAAGCTGTATTGTTTTACGAACATTAGCTGTTCTTACCCCTGGTTTACACGGCTGCGTTATATGCGACACGATCAACTCTGGCATACTTTGGGGACAATCTTATTATGGGAATTTTAGTCTATCTTACTAATTTCATCAAGTTCAAATCTGGTCAAATAAAAGTTACCGAGAAAATATTTGCATCCCATCATCCAAGGATTGATGTTTTCGGGATCCCAAAACGTAAGTGGAGGGATACCTATGACATCGCAAAAGTTGTCCGTCCGTCCGTCTGTAAGCACGATAACTCTCGAAGGGAATGAGATATTTTGATGAAACTTGGTGTGAGGATACCAGTCGATTTCGTAAATGGGCTTTGTAGCCCTACATTTAGGGGCGGGGGAGGGGGTTCAAATTAAGGGGCAAACAAAATATTTTGAAACAGCTAATGTGATAGTCGATTATGGGGTAAGAAGACATACTGAACACGATGGTGAAAACCATTTTGTAATCGGACAAGTAGTTTGGAACCGGAAAGTTTGTTAAAAGTAAAAGTTTTATTTGACGTTGATTAGATGTTCGATTTAGAGGTAGGAAGACATGCTGAAGACGATGGTGAAAACCATTTTCTCGACGGACAAGTAGTTCGCCCGGAATCCGGCCCAAACCGGAAAGTTTGTTAAAATTAAAAGTTTTATTTGGAGTTGATCAGATGTCCGATTTAGGGCAAGAAGACATGCTGAACTTTTATGTGAAAACAATTTTCTACCCGGACATGTAGTTCGACCGGAATCCGGCCAAAACCGGAAAATTGTTAGAAGTTAAAGTTTTATTTCTAGCTGATTAGATAACCGATTTCGGGGTAAGAAGAGACGCTGAATCCGTGTGTGACAATCATATTTTACCCGGACATATAGTTTGAACAGATTCCGGCTTGAGTAGGAAAATTTGTTATAAGTTAAATTTTTATTTGAAGTTGATTAGATGTTCATTATTGGGGAAAGAAGATACCCTGAGTTCGTTTTTGAGCTTTCTTTTTTCGCCGGACAAGTAGTTCTAGAGTTCGGCCGAAACCGGGAAATTGGCAGAAGTGGCAGGAACTTTTCGTCAAAACAGATATGACTTATACGGGTAAACACACATGCTGAATCCATATCTGAACTTGGTTTTCTCAGATGATTAACTATTTGGCCTTAATCTGTTTCTGAATTTTAATTGTAAGAATGTTCAAGGATTCTGGCGATGACTGGATCTGGCTAAGACAAGACCCAGTTGTCTGGATCAGATATTGAATTTTTGGGATCCCATCGAAAACTTTGATCTTGTTCTTCAAGAAAAGTAAAAGTTTTTTCGTCAACAAATATATTTTCCCGCAAACAGAGGCGTCACTAGCAAAACACTAGTTCAAAACAAGGCTTTACGAATTTTCAAAAAATATATCCCTGCCCCAAGTAAATTACCGGGAAAGTCTGAGACAGAAACACTGTATGTTCTCCTTAATATTCTTCCAGTGCTACTTTTGCTATTTCTGCAAGTGTTCATTTTTAAAGTAAAGTTAGATCGCCGTCTGCTTCCATCATATTTTTCTTATATGGACTTGATAACTCTAGCGCCATCATGTCAAATGTAACTAACCTTCGGCTCCAGATTTCCTCTCTCATCCAGATTTTCTCTACGATATACAATACCATCTGTGTGGGAATAATATAAAAATGATGTTGCAGAATGGTTGGAAGGAAGCCCATCGCTTATCAGGTCCCGACTCAAAGTACTACTGTTTCTTAATTTTAAAGAAATATAATAGTTGTGTTTGCAATATAATTTATTATGAAATTTGTTGTCTAAGAATGTGTTTATTAGAGTGTGGTTGGTTAATTGAATGATTGTTTCGTGTGTGGTTGGTTTATTCTGTACGCATTCTCGCTTACTTATGTCAAATAGTTTGTCATTTTTGTTTATTTTTCGCAAGAGGGTAGTTTTCTATTTTTGATTTATTTATTTGGTAGATGGCAGGTCATTTAAATTAAGATATTATACAGGTTAAATAAATTAAGTTATATTATATTATTATTGTTGGATCTATAGGGTACGTTGTTGTTATTTATAGTAAAATTGTTAACAAGCAGTGCATGTACGAATTCGTGTTCTCCACAGTGCTTGTGTCATGTATTTGTATTTTTGTGTATAATTAAAAAAACTTGAACTTGAACTTGAACTAGCCAAAATGTTTGGGGGGGGGGGGGGCGAGGAATTTACCGACTGGCTGGTAATTTTTACCGACTGTTTCTGCAGAAAAACGACTGATTTCAACAAAAAAAATGACAGTTTTTAGAAAAAATCGACTGTTTTTCAGAAAAATCCACTGATTTTCAGAAAAACCGACTGTCTGACGAAAATCGACCCATTTTCAGAAAAAAAAGACTGTTTTCATGAAAAAATTCAACTGTTTTGACGAAAAATCGCAGTTTACCGACTGGCCGACAGCATTGGGGGGGGGGGGGGGCGTCCCCCCTCCCCCCCCCCCCAGTTGTGACGGCCCTGCCCGCAAAATCGCATGCGATTTGTGCTTGTCGCTCCATTTGTGCCATATGCTGCAAAATGCATGATTTTGTGCAAAACTGCAACAGGGTGAACGGAAAAAAGTGACTTTTGGATACAGCAAGCAGCATTTGGATTAGAGACCTGATCTACCTTCGTTGCGTCATCGAGTTTTCAACGTTTCCGTCATCACAGTAAGATTTTGCGTAACCTTTTAGAGACAATAGCGGCTCAATCTGTGATTTTCCCTGAACAATTTAACTTTTATTTGGAATTACCATAAACAATTTGTGTTTTTGGAAGATCAAGTTAAAGTTTCGGAAAATTTTTGTTTAAATTAAATAGAGTTTCCTTAAAGGACCAGTGACAGAATCACATTTTTGTCCCAAGAAGTGTATTCCGTTAAAGGCTCATTGATATTTTCCCGAAAATTCAAAACAAGTTCTGAGCCTTGGATTTGGGTTCCTTAAAGGACAGGTGACATTCTCTTGGTTTGAGACAGTATCGGTTTTTCGTAGAAAAATCGACCCCAGTGTACTCGTTGTCGTGTTCAGACAGGCGATTCCGTGCCGCAAAACTGGACAAATAGTCATCGAGGCTATTTTGTGCGATTTCCGAATTCCGTGTGCGAGTACTTCCGAGTACTGCGAGTACTTCCGAGTATTTGTGTTGTCCTGCAATTCCTATTGCGCAGTGAACAGTCCCTGAAGCAAGAGGCGTGACTACACTTTTGTTTGTGTCAGGTTGTTTCAGTGGCCATGCCACAACCCTGAATATTTGTGATGAACAGTTTTCACTGAGGGAGGCTGCCAATCCATCGTCACATCATATTCGTTCCCCGTCATTGGTCTACCATTACCAATTTGGCAGAGTGGCTCTTGTAATTCTAGCGTTTGCGTTTTTCACCACGAGATTTGTGACTTTTGTCATATTTAAGCGTGTGCTTTTCAGCATTTGCCTGTGATTTTTATCACATCTAAGTGTGTGCTTTTCGGCACTGAAAGGTGACTTAGGTCACATCCAAGCTTGTGCTTCTCAGCACTCGACAGTGATTTATTTCATATTTAAGATTGTGCTTCTCAGCACCTCTCCGCTTTTCAGCACTTGTCAAGATTCCGTCGAACTCAGCAGATGATTCAATTCATGTTGCCGCATGAATAATCCAGTACCAACACAGTCTTCAAGTGCCCCAAATTCAACTGGTGTTGAAACACGTCAACAGGCGAGGGAATGAGAACTAGGAACTGGGTTTCCGGTTGAGTCCTCTCGGCTAACTACGTCAGTCCGACCAAGTGTATCAACGTTATCATCACGGACCTGTTGGAGGCTTCGGTCGTCCCATCAGATCAGCGAGCTGACGAAGTAACTGAACAAGTCAAACCAGAGTTCCAGTCCTCTTCGTCTGAGGAAGAATTCTCCTTAGAGCTCTCACCAAGAGAAAAAAAAGTTCGAAACCCATCAGGAAGCATGAATACCGAACAAATGTTGGAAATTATCAAGAAGTCACTGGCCATGACAATTGAGGCGTCACAGAGCCAGCTCCAGACGGCTTTGGAAACGGAAAGGCAAGCAACCGCTTCTTTGATCAGAGCCTTAACTGATCAGATCCAGCCGCTGTATGCAGCGATTCAAACAACTCAGATGGCTATGCAAGGATCATCCAATCTCTTTTCGGGATCCAAAGTCAAAATCTCAAGATTTGAAGAAGACACAGACATAGATTCCTATCTGACAATGTTTGAACGTGCTGCAAATCAAAATGGCTGGAACCGAGCCACATGGGCGATGAATTTACAAGGTCTACTGTTAGGAAGGGCGGCTGAAGCTGCTGCATTGATTCCAGAAAATATCTGTAAAGATTATGGTGCACTGAAAGCGGCTATTTTGAGAAGGTATGAAGTTGCCGACGAAACGTACCGCCAACGATTTCGTTCAATAGAAAAGGAAAGCGACCATCATCGATTCTGGAGCGAAGCTTGAGCACCTACTGACCAAATGGCTTGGACTGGGTGACGACAACATCATTCAAGATCCAGCGATACTCATCACGCTGATCAACAGTATTCTTCAAAAACTGCTGGTTGAACAGTTTGTGAATACTCTACGTAGCGAGCAGCTACAAATAAGAATCTGAGAGCTGAAAGCTCTGACTTTAGAAGTTGCAGTGGAAACGGCTGAGAATTTTCTTCTCGCGAGGAAAGCTTACCGTTCTTCTTCGTCTACAAGCCGAAACACCATGACAGTAAAACTGAAGGGTGAGAAACAGGAGAACTCAGCGGTGACCACATCGGAAAAGCCGAAAGGATTCGATTTGAAACAGAAGAACCAGAAGGATCGTCAGGCTCTGGTTTGTTTCAAATGTAAGAAGGAAGGTCACACTGCGAACCGTTGCAAGTCTTCTGAGTAAAAGTGTCTACTGTGTTCCCTGTCGAATTATTTCTTCCTATCGAATTTTTCATCTTAACCACATTCTATCGAATTTTTTCTAGTCCTGCCCAGAAACCGCAGCACAGGTGTTCCGGCTGTGGTTAATTAGCGGGTTGCTGGGGGTAGGCTGAGTGAAACATTTGGAGAAAGATAATCTTCCTGTTGTGGGAAGCTGGATAATTAATTGCTTGTTTCCAGCGAAGGTTTGTAGCAGGTGTTATCTGGTATCTGGAATGAACCAGATTTTTTCTTTCGGAAGGCTGAAAAATTTTCTGGGAGAGAAGAATAATTTTTTGTGTCGGAGCGCGGGATGGTTTTGGCGGAGGAATGAAGTCTTATATAACGTAACGTCGGGGAATTCGTTTCAAAAACATCAGTCTTGTACTGAAGCTTTCACAAGGTTTTATACATTTCAAAAAAACGTTCTTTTTATATTATTCAGATATGGATGTTCTATGCGATGCTGATCTTTTGTGGGAGTGTTATGACGCTCAAACAGGGTATCTACTTCGCTCTGGTAGATTTATTCTGATACATAAAGCAAGGAGCGTGGGTGGAAGAGTCGTATCACAGATTGAGTACTTTAGTCCCATTCTGGAGGAACCGTCTCTGTGCAACGTTGTTCAGGAAATCCGATACTTCAGCCCACGAAATTTCTAAAGCCATGGCCAAGTGACTCACCTTCCAGTATCTCTGGGATACAGGATGGACCCGAATAGCTACGCTTCGCGAGTGGAATGTGTAGATCTATCACTTGTAAGGCCGACGGTAGATTTGCTCACCGAAATATTCGAGGATAGAAGCTTCGGGCAGTTTTTAGATTACAGGACGGCCGGTCTATGGCTACATCCCCAGTCCAGACGTTTTTACTGGCAAACCAACGAAACACATCGAATTCGACGTGAAGTCCCAGCAGGATTTCATGCAGACTTATACGATTCCGTAATAGTACCCAACGGAGAATTTCAAATAAACAGCTTGGAAAGCTACGTTCATTTTGAGATGGTAGTGGAAGACCTAAACATTGAAGACAGCTTATTAGATTTGATGATGTTCACCGTATGGCGAAAGATGAGAGAGCGGTTCGACATAAAATGTCTGATAAAAACGGGGCAATGGACCAACAGATGTTGGCTGAAATCAAAATGTTCGAATTGCACAGCCCTATTTAAAGAAGTCCATTCACGGCTGAATGAAGCTAACTTTATTGTGAATACCCCAAGTGCGGGAAATGAGTATACCGACTTGCTATCATGCTTTGGCCTTGGATCAGTTCAGCAGATTTATTTTCAACTGGAGAATGCTATGACAGCTGTCTTGGTAGGCCATCAAAGCGGACAGCTGGTTAAGGCATTAGCACGTCGAGAATATGGATTAGGAAGAAGGTTCATCTTCAGGAGACCCATAGTAAAGAGCTTCAAATTACCTCGTTTCCCTGTAGAAAAATTGCCCGATTTCCCACTAAGGTATTATAGCATAAATAAGTGAACATTTTTTAAAATGTTATAAGATTGTATGCTACTAATCACTCTAAATCCATGATTTGACAAATTCTGACTTTCATCTCCAGACCTAGACTTGCAAGCTTCTACCTCTTGTTTTTTTTTTTAATGTAAAACAGGTGCTTGAAAGTCGGTTAGAAACAGAATTATTTTGTCAGAGCGTGGAGCGTCTGTCGGAAGGACGGGGTATATAACGTCGGAGAATTCGTTTCAAAATATAAGTCGTACTGGAGCTATAAAAAAGAAGGTTTTTTCTTTTTTTAAAGTAACATGGCATTGATCTCAACTACGGAAATATACGAGGTATTAGAAGAGTACTTCCAAGGAGCGAAAGAGTGGTCCAATCAGAATGAAAATAAGGGGGATGGTCACTTGGAAGGAGACGTGATATATTCGGCAGGAACCAAAAGAAGCTCTGCCAGCTTAGATAAAAGGTCAAGGAAGAGACAGAAAGTTGAAGAAGCAAAGACCTCAGGAAGAAGAGTTCCCTTCATTACAATTGGAGGGAGGCAAGCCGAACCATCTTACTGTTACACCGTGGATTTTGGTTTCGACGCGACTCGTCCTCTTGCATATATATCAGCAACAGGTCTGTCACGACTTTTTGTGTACTCATACACAAAAGGAGGATATGGTTCTCACCATTCAAATCTCGAGTCAGTCCGACACTACTTGAACGATCTTGGTCATTTTTGGGCCCGTCTTGTTCCCGTAGGCGAACTCTGAAATCAGCATTAGTTTAGCAAAACATATGAAAATAGCTTATTTTGTATTTACGTAGTGTTTTTTTTTCTGTCCGATAAGAACGTAATCTGTTAATAGAAAATTGTAATTTCAACCGGTAAACCAAGAAGAAAAAACACACAAAACGTCGCTTCCCCCCTCCGACATGTCCGAACACATGGCGCGGAAAGAGCAGAATCATTTGACTCCACCTATATTTCTAAGAAACTCCGTGATTTGTTAACAGGGAAAATTATGATTTGTTAAGAGGCAAAGGAGGACGTACTGGTTGTCATGGTTAGACCGGACCATCCAGTGGTCACTCAGCAAAAAGGGAGCGAGATTCACCTGCAAAGGTGAACCTATGGAAATGGTGAAAATTAGCCGGAGTTCCACACCTTCCAAGGTCTGTAGGAAGGCGAGGTGGAGAAATCTACCTCGTCACCAAGCCTTGGTCTGTCGTGGATTAGCATCCTTGCCAGGCATCTCCAGTTTTCACCCAGCCGCAAAAAAAAACCAACAGCCCTTTTAAGGGCTAACACATTTTTCAAAACACAAATGTTCCGCCACTGTGGACTCTTATACTGCGAACTCTCTGACGCTAGAAGTTGTCACTTGAGAACTATTCCTTTCTTCGTCTCCTGTTTGCTACCGTCATAGAGCTAGACCTGTCTGAAGTTATTGGCATCTGATCTTTATCCAAGAAGATTCAAGTTTGTCAGAAGAGTTTAAATGACAAGTAAAAAGGGTTTAACTTGTCAAAAAATTTCCTTCTTATGGATTTATTCCACTTTTTTTCTCCACTCATCCTTAGCCTACAGTCCCTTTTTCTACCCGATAATTACCATATCATCAAGCTTCAGCACATTTTTCTGCTTTCATGAAACAGATTTTTACGCTCAATGTCTATGGTAATTTCCTTTGTTCTGGCTCCTACAAAAGGATTCAGATGACATTTTTGGTAAGTTTTATTTACATAAATATAGTTAATAATACATCTGCACAGTATCTTCTTCAGTTACAAGAGCACGTAAGGGAGAGAATGGTACATTGAAAAGACGTGTTACAATTTGCTCACACAAATAATCATTTACAATGTGATAATCAGAAAAAATATTGGTAACTTCTTGAAATGCCCAACCATAAAGTCGAAAAGTAAAGAATAAAATAACATACAATCCACAGGAATTGCTGACAAAGGACTGAATTTGTTTCCCACTCTGCTCAGTCACTGTGAAACGTTTACAAAAACTACATAGGAAATCAAACTCTCTATAATCTCTACCGAATGTGTCTAGTATCTGTATCTGTCTTTTCTTGTCCAGCCAAATTCCCAGCCAATGACCCATCTGGTTAGTTTCATAAGAGGCTAGGGTGTTTACACAAATAAGCGTTGGAAATTTCTTGATTTCCAAGTCTGCCAGGTAATCCGAGGGAATACAGTAAACATCACAATTCTTAGCTCTAGGATTTTGACTAATAACATCCAGTATTTGCTAAGTGTTCATGTTTCAAGACTTGAAAATGGTTGTCCTTCTGGGTTAATTTCCAAGATGCTGTCGTAGTATCCGATAACTACGAGAGTTGTTGAGGAAGGTAAACCTTCAGTAAAACTTAGATCCACTCGTATCTGGCCTGGCAGCGCTAAGCTGAATGAAGGGCTTCCGGAAAGATCGAATACACATATAGAACGATTTTTAAGCCAACGTTCATATCTTATGCTTTCTAGGCCACCTTCGTCTAAGGATAAGGCTTTCATACTCATTTCGTAGAGAAGCCTGTACTGTTTGCTGTCGGTGAACTGAAGAGAACACTGTGGTAACCCATTTACTGTCAAGTTCAAGCTACACAAACCATTCAAGCTGAAAGAGAATGGATCCTCCAATGTAGATCCTAGATGACTGCTGGACTTCACCATGAATAAGGCCAATTTTGAAGGTAAGGCAGAGGATGGGGTCAAATCAGACTCACTAAAAGTAAGTGTTCCACTAGGAATATTTCTAGCCATTGCGATGCTACGATTCATCTGAAACTTCATGCTGTTTTCTCTCCTTAGTCGTTCAATTCCAAGGGCCAAACTGGGTAAAACAGCTACTTTTTTCACCCATAAGATGCACTCAATGATGTGAATTTCTGCATTTGGTGAATCAGCCGCAAGTTTTCGAAGAACAAAACTTGATGGTGAAGGAGTGAGTCTCAGGTCTATTTTAAGCCCAGGCGGGAGAAACTGAGGGATTTGAAAAAATTCATAAGATGGTCTTCCAACTAAATGTAGGGTTTCTGTTGTAGCCTTTGACAATGCTGTGGCAAGGGTGTTATCATCCTTCAGATAATAGCCTATATTTGAACCACGAATAGTTTTGGCTGTGTGAGGGGTCATCAGTTCATAGGATGCCATGCTGGTGTACTGACTTAGATTATTTCCATTGCAAATAATTTGATCGTTTATGGCAACCTGGAAGTTTTGAAATAGAGCTAGCAACACACCATTTTCAAAACTTAATTGGTCTTTCGTCACGACTGGTGCACCATCTTCTTTGATAACCTTCACCTTATATTCCAACAGGGAGTTCCGAATGTCAATAAAGCTGTTTTCACTTGACATGAATCGAAACTGAATAGGAGTATCTCTTGCCAGTGGGGAGATAGGGTATTGTGGCTCATATCTTGAATCTTTCAGGCTCACATCAACAGCTGGAGTCTCAAACAGGCTGACTGCACTAGTAATGGATGGGACAGAGTCTTGACTTGGCAAAAAACCTTCCATGTTTTGGTGAGTTAAGAGAAGAAGTCCTTCTTAGCCCTGTTCTTGTGTTTTTTTGGTGCAATACGGGCTTTAACTTTCCTAAGACTGAGCAGTTTTCTCTTAATCATCGGTTTGAATCCCTTTCCTTTCTGGATTATGCTCGTAACATTTTTAACTGTAGGGGAGACTGGGGTGAGTTCGGACTGGGGCGAGTCCGGACGTTGAGCATCTGTGCCAAACGCTTGTTACTATTTTCCCCCTAAAATTACCACTAGATCGCACGCCAGTAGCGCAAATTTGGCGGGCAGTTAGAAAATTCTAAGGCAAACAGGACGGACCAAAAGGTAAAAACCAAATTTTCTATGGATTTTAGAAATATTTTTAGTAACAGGAATGGACAGATATGTTCGGAAAAAAAATCTGTATAAAATCGCCATTTCACTGGTGCTTAGAAGGGTCTCTTACAAAGGATTACTGCAAGCTACGAGTGATTTTGTTCAGCCATTTATTTTTGGCGGCCATTTTTTCCGAATCAGTCCACGTGGGGTGACTCCGGACGTTTTTCATGGGGCGAGTTCGGACAGTAATTGACCAGTGTAACAAGGCCATGATCAATTACCTGCGTAAGGTTAAGGACAAGTTTGTGTTTCCAGAGGAGATTGATTGCGTGGAAACAAGTTTGGAAGACGTGGTGATGAAGCTGCCAGTCCCATCAGCTGTTGGTGGCATAGGCCGGGCTTTTAAAGGTATTGTCTTCGGGTGTGACCTCTCGGGCTATTCAGTGAAATAGACATCATGCTAAACCCTACACCGGAAAACGGATTTTCTGTTTGTTTTATGCTCCAGAAGTTGAACCTACTAGTTGTGTGAATAATTTTTGTAAAGTAACTGAATAAAGCACTGAACTTGCCTTTGTTATAAATACTGTCCGAAGTCGCCCCATGTATGTCCGAAGTCACCCCATATATGGGGTGACTTCGGACACTTGACCAGGGTCAGCTTTAAGTGAATTTGCCGAAAAACTAAAAAAGGAGGGAGTCTGAAAAAAAAATCAGGGTTATAGCTGAATGCTTTAGCTTCCTTTTAATGTAAAAACGAAAGCTGTGATGTTAAAAATATGACTCACACAGACCATGAAGTCAAAAAACGTCCGGACTCACCCCAGTCTCCCCTAGCCTTCAAGTTATCGGTAAAAGCTTGCTTCAGGTCACGGCCATCCTGGAACTCATCAAAAGTGTCCCTTGCAAGGGTGCCCAAGACAGGTGCTGCATATTTTCTAAACAGAGGCAAAGCGAAACGGAAAACCTTCCCAAACCACTGAGAAAGGCCACCATAACCCACTTGCAGATCTTGACGTCCAGTATACACCGGAAATCCACCCCCGCGTTGTTTTAAGGTGTGAATATAACAGTTGACACCTGGACAGTTGAAAACGTGTTTCCTCTTCATTGTTTTCTTTTGAAATGAAGCGTAAGCGAGATTAATCCTCTATTTATGGGAATAAGATCTCCCTTCTCATTGCGTATGCTTGTAGTAATCATTTCAATCTCCTTTTTGTAACGTTTTGATAGATTAAGTTCTGGAAAGAATATTGGATAACAGTATCTCTTGACGTTTTTCTTGCAAGTACCCGTAAAATGGGGGCTGTCGCATTTCCAATGTGGCTTCGTTCCACTAAGTCTGAATATACGATGATTGTTGACCATGGCATTTCCAAAACTGGTGGTACACTTGCTTCAATACCACAGGTTCTTTCTTGTTCTGAGTCGGGATCAGATCGTAGTTCTGTAACATGATATCCAAGCAAGTGAGCTAGTGGTTGACTAAGTATGGCAGTTTGGTTGTACTTCAAGCCGCCAAGAACAACCCTGTCATAGAGCTTCATATAATAGAGTCGAACGTCTGGCTCATCTGATTGTAAAACATCAGTCAGTTTGTTTGTTATTTCCACAATACTTTGATAATTTCTTGTATTGTCCAGGATAGCCTCTACAGAACTGATGATTTTTTTTGCCTTAGGTGGGTGGAAACGAGAGTTGCTAGGTTCAATATCCATGCTTGCAACCTCAACGCCATCTTCTGCATCAATTATCGTTAGTTTTCGTTTCCTTGACATTTCCACAATGCTATGAAAATCTCTTTTATTTTCAAGCATAGCCTCAATAATACTGCCATTTTCCTTTGCCTTGACTGGGTCAAATTTGGATCCGTCAAGTCTGATATCTAGATTTAGCAGTCCAGTAATGTCATCCTCTTCCTCAGTAATAATCTTAATTTTATATTCCTTCTTTCGGTTCAACGTGTCAAAAGAATTGGTCATGTGTAGGTCAATAAGTCCTACCTGCCAATTTTCTGGTTAATCAAGTTTCACGGCTGGTCGTAGCTGTGTTATAAAGTGGCTAATTTTATATTAAATTGTTGTACACTGGATCTTCGGTATCAGAAGAAAAATGAACATAAAATGAGTTATTCTCCGACATTTTCCAAGTCTTTAACCCAGGAATTATAGGAGTTGTCGTAACCTAGCCACTTAACGAAGAACTGTCACTCTTTTCCTTTTCCCTTTGTTTTTATAACCTTCTCTACCAAGTACTCCCGGGGCTTTGCAACTCGTGTAACCTCACTCTGATAAAAAGAACCCAAGATTTCTTGACCGTGCATATCTGACAACTTTAGGGTGATAGGATTAGTTTTCTTTACTTCTAAGACTGTAAAATGCTCAGTAGAATAATTATAAGCCCCTTTTTCAAAGTTTACTTTTGATCTAGCAATTCTAACTGTGTCCCCAACATCAAACTTTATTTGTTGAGGTTTTGGTTTTTCTTTTTGCATAAAGTCTAATATTTCAGCTATATTACCAATATTGGCTTCGTTTGGTGCATAACCCAGCGATCTGTGTTTTCTCGAATTATAGGTTTCCACGAGTAGTTCCAACCTGTCTATGAACCGATGTGTGTTGTACTCTGTGCAAAAGCGAGCAATAAGTAATCGAAGTGTTCTTAGACTTCGTTCAACAACTGTACCCTTCAAGTTGGAATGGGAATGGTAGAGCTCAACTCCATGTCTTTTTAAAACTGCTTTTACATGCTTATTCTTAAATTCAAGACCCAGATCCGACTGAATTTTCATGAACGGATGTGCTTTAAGAATTTCATCGATTCTCTTGCTGACTTCTTGTCCGGTTTTGTCTTGATCGGCTTGACAAGCAAGAATCTCGAAAACTCGTCAATAACGACCAACAAGTATTTCCAAGGTTTATTTGCTTTCGGGTAGGGACCGTCGAGAATCAAAAGGTCGGCCTGTCCAATTTCGTTCGGGTGGAAACTAATTGTTTTTCGGAATGATGACGGCCGGATATTGTACTTATGCAAGCTGTAACTGTCTTTCTTTTCTAGGAATTTGACTGCATCTTTAAGAGGAATGCCTGCCTCTCTAGCGAACACCTTAGGGGAAGACAAAGATCCAGCAGTTCCTAACCGGGAGTAAACCTCGTTTATCTTTTCTTCCATGGGCCGACAAGATAAGCTACTCCGTGTCCTTCCTGCTGCTTGTAAGACTTCAAAGCAACCAGAGCTCTTAGCGGAGAAAAATCAGTTTTACTTCGAGTGTACGGATGACTTCGAACTGGTGTTGACTCTCTCTAAGAATGAGGAGACGAAACCTGACCAAGTGTGCTATCCAGGATTGAAGATTCAGCACTTCTAAAAGCAGACTCACTGGAAGTATTCTGTTTTGTTCTTTGTATGTCTGTTATTAAAGATTTATTCTTGAAGAGGCTTAAAGGAATCCTACTGTTAGCCAGAAAATGGATTGCAGCGTCGTCAATGGCTAGTCGCGCACGTTTAGTAGAGATGCAATCTGACAGAAAGTCAATAAGATTGTAGTGTGATCCGTTTATGCCTATCTGAGTATCCCCTTGGCCATAAGAAACTCCGTTGAGGGATACTAGATTATCGAGTAAAGCCCTTGCCGAGTCACGTAGAGATTTTGGCAATGCAGTGAAAGAGGGCGTTATGCCTTCCGAGGTAGATCGAGGAGGAGCTACAGGCGTCTGAGCGGGATTACTTAGAGGGTGAGCTATATCTACTCTGATTGGTTTTGTGGTGTCTTCCTTATATTTTTGTAATCTGCGTGCTGCGTTCTGAAACAAAACGAGTTTCACATCGTCCGAAACTTGTTCGTCAGAGAGAAATTCAGCCAACTCATTTTCGAACCTTTCTTTCGTTTGTAAGAATGAGTCGTATGGAATAAGCTTATATTTTTTCGCCATTACTTGCTCACAAGACTCGAAATGAGGGATGCAGCGATTGGGAGAAGAACACTGAACAATCCACTTCCTGTTTGAACCAATTTATGTCGTTTTACTCTAGCACTGGCCTTTTTGCTGAGATATCGTAAGAGTCTCCGATGTGGCTTGCAGTCCTTCTTTAAACTGTCTGACATGTGTATTCTGGAACAACATATATTTAAGGCAAGTTCTGATATAATTTTTATCAGCTGGTCGTCCGAATTTTCCAATCAGGCTTTTCTAAGCTTAGGTTTGGCTAGAGCCAGCACTTCCAACATACTGTAATGTTTCTTTAAGTTCTCCATGTTGATTACTGGGGGATTATTTGCTTGTGTCGGGTAAATATACACTCATCTCAGCGTCAAAAATGTCAGTTATAAGTACCAGATTTTTGTCTCGTGACGCTAAATTTAGAATAAGGTAATCATAAGGCTTGCTCACTGCGTCAGAATAAGCATCTAAAAGATACCTAGAATTTGTGGGAAAAACTTGACGGGCCAACGTGCCAATGCTAGACTGGTCCCTCACTTGTCTAAAAAGTACAAAGTACTGGGTGTTTAAAGACATGGTTCTGAATGCTGGCGCTTTCATGAATAGATTATGACAGGTCATAAAAACAGCTATATTGGAGTGTTGACTAGTAATTGTCCAGAGCCTGAGAAAATCTTCCCCATGTGTCTGTATATCATGATTAACAATATCATCGATGACCAATAACGTATCTGGTGGGGGGGGGGGAGGGGTTAAAACTGATAACCCTTGAACAAACTTAACCTCTGGGGAATGTGCTTTTATTTCGTCATATGTGCTTTGCCAATGTTTATAACTAAACACAACCTGTTTGTAGGGATGGGCCATCAAGCTATCGCGAGCCTGAATCAGGCTAGAAATCCCCTTGGTTTTACCAGAATTTGAAGGGGCTACACACAACACTTCGCAATGTTTTTCAAACTGGAACGTTCTGTTCAAGGTTTAAACAAGTACTGATTTCTTATATACAAAAACAAGATAATTTAAACATTCCAGGAATAAAAAAATGCATGACTAGAATAGACGTCTTCAATTAAACTTCTGCATTTTTCACACCAGAGAGCAAGCAGTTCATTGCGTTGACTTGTGAGGGCCTTGAAGTCCTTTGGAGCGTCTGGCATACTGTAGAATACGCCTAGTTGGATACTCCTTGTTAGACTTTCTTGTTGAATAGAGTCTTGATGGTACATAAAGTACTCAATTAGCTTTGATTCGAGAAGAAGTAGATTTGGCAAAACAGATTTGCAGCAGGTGCAAGTCGGATAGAAATAAACGATGCGACATCTTTGTTTTGGTGTTTTCCCACATCCGGTACAGATTCGGCTATTGACCATGAATAGACTGTTGGCTTCAACCTCTTTGCGTTGATATGCTCGGTAGATTTTTGTACAGGAACAAAAAGATGAGATTATGACTTTCGTTATTGCCATAGTTTTCACTGATTCACAAAAAAATTCTCGTCGTGTAAACATCGGCACATAAGCATCACTAGACATGTTATTTCTCCAATTTGCACACTTTGACTGAATTTATTGTATTCAAGAGCACATAATATATACCTAGAGGTTTAAAATTTGGAAATTTCAAGTTAGAAGGGTTGAAATTTGAAAAGTTCGCTTTTGAAACGCCATAAGAAATACATTGCGTTTGTACTTTAAGGGCTGAGTTTTTTGGCAATGGCGTAAAATAGGGTTTGGATTTTTGTTGTGGGAGTGAAAAACAGTAAGATGAAAAAATGAGAGGTTGAAAAAATGAAAACGTTTATTTACAAGGATCAAATTTTGAGGTTAAGATAAAATAAGGGTTGGATTTTCAAAGAGTATACTTTTAAAACCCGGAAGAAATACATGGAGTTCAGAGCTAGAGGTTGGAAAAACAGAAAATGCAAAAAGTTAAGGGTTGAAAAACCGATATATTAAAAAACAAGAGGTTTAAAAATACACATTCACAAAATACGAAGGGTTTAAAACACAGTTTTTTGCCCGTTTTGCGGGAAAAGAGGGAGTAGGGGTAAATTTTGCTTCAATCGATAGTGCCCAAGCGGCGTAATTTGAATTCCGCAGTCCCAAACGTAGCACTTGTCTGCGATGCCTGAGATGGCCTTGCGAACTACTTCTACAATGTAAAGCTTCAGGTTCTTGGAAACGATTGCAGTTGAACGTGTGCGGACTATTTGACCTTCAAATACAGCTTCCCTGAATTTGTCCAGAGTCAAGTACTTTTCAGCTAAATATTTGGGTGTCCCTTTAGCAGCATACTTCAAGTTTTCTTTTTTCGTTAAGGCGGCGTAGCATTTTGGACCTGGAATCACAAGCTCTACAAAATAATCAGCTCCCAGTTCGTTCTTCATTCGACCAAGTTCTCCTTTCGAGTTGCTTTCCCTTAGTTCTTTGTACTCGTCTCCTTCCCAGTTGCTAAAATCCATAAGAGATCGCAGTTCAGGCGAAGTAAGATCTTCGAGCAAGGATTTCTTCGGGAAAATGACACAAAATAGACTGTCAGTGTCCATGTAAGCAAGGTAAATGGTGGGTGGGTTTAGGGGCCGTTCTGGGTCACTGTAGAACTTTGCTAAGCGGTCCCACCAACCTTCAAGCATTATTTTCTTGGAAATGTCAAGGATTGACGCACCGCATGCAATGTTTTTGTTAAAAAAAACGTGTCGTTTCTTCCGAAAGACCAGCGCTAGGTTGGGGTTGATGACTGTGAAAGAGGATATGTTACAGTCTCCTAGAAGTCGCTTTGTCGTCTCCAAGTCTGTAGTAATACTACAGTTTTTGTGCTTTCGGGATTGTTCCACAGCTTTCCCGTAGATGACGTTCGAAAATAGCTTCAGAAGATCAGATTGTGTTTTGGACTTGGTTTTTGCCCGCTTGCTAGTTGATGTAGTCCCGTAGATAATAGGCTTGGCGAAATCTGACAACTCGGTGAATGGTATCTACTCTGAAATTATGGTTGAGGACCATTTCAGTATTGTATGGTGAAGTACTATCCGGTTTTTGTACTCAAAAGTCGCTACCAACTTTTTACTCTTAGTGTAGGGAATTTTTTCTTCAGTGACACGTCTCTGATTAAACGGGCTGAGGTCTTCAAACGTCATTGTTTTTCGGCTGGGTGGAAAGGGGAACATGGCGTAGCGATCGTGGTACTCCGGAGGTATCTCTCCCGAGATCTCTGCAAAGTAGCCAAATTCGCCGTTTTCTTCCACAGAGGAAAAATGAGGAACATCTGCCGGTTCCAGGAACTCGTACTCGCCGTATGGTATCTTAAACTGTGCCATCGCCTGAGGGTACAGGGAGTTAAAGTCGAAAGTAAGACCGTGTGCGCCCTCTGGCACCTTAACGTAACGGTCGTTGTGCATTGTGAGCCCTCCATATGCATTTCTTGATCCCTGATGAGGTTGATTTTGACAGGACTCATTTTTAACATTAAACTCCATGCTAGGCCAGGTGCTGAGAGATAACAATTTGCTTCTAGCTCGTAAGACTCCATGACGCTGTCGGCAAACGTTGTAAACACATCGCTGAGCAGCAAAATGTCAGAAGCCAGGTAAACTGACGCGTAGGACCACATGTTGTTGCACTGAAAGGTTTCCCATACTTGTTGAGCTCGTTGGTAATCCTGCTGCGTTATGTCTTCTTCCCGTAAATCATTGTAGAAATTCTTCTTAGATGGAAGCCTAGTTTCCTCAAGTCGCTTGAAAGAATTCATGTAAGAGTAAAGATAAACACCCTTTGCCGTCAGTAAATCGTAGTGTGGAGCGTCTGGGAATTTCTGTCGCAAAATAGTAAAACTATCTTTATCGTCAAAACGTTGCGCTTCTACAAGCTTCTCTAAACTTTTCGACAAGAAGGCAAAAGTGTCGTAAAACTTGGCCGTGTAAATCCTTTTTTTTTGGTCAACAAATCTGCACCAAGAGACGCTAAGAGCCAGGAACTTTTCACTGCTTTTGGCTATTTGTTCAAATTTGAAGGGGCCAGATTCAGGTGGCATTCTTGAAAACGCGTCGAAAACGAACATAATATCATAATTTAAATTATGAAAGCCAACTGGTATAAAACGACGGTGAGAAAGTTGAAGGTTGCAGCTTGCATGGGCAAGGTCCCTGAAATTTTTATTTTTTGTAAAATGACAGTGATCGCGGATGATGGGCTGGTTACTTCCTGAAAATGGCTTCTTACAAATCCAGCAATGTGTCGCTTGAAGCTTCTCGGCGTCTTCTTCTGTTATTTCCATGGGCTCGCTTGTAGTGTAAATCTCATTAAGGTAGCATTCGACATCGCTCAAGAGTTGTTTCAGACCGGTAACATGACAGTTGGGTCCGCTGGTCTCGTAATATTTTTCCAGCTTCTTTCCATGCTTGATAACAGCATGTCCATACATGGAAGGTTCATGGAGCGTTAGAAAAGATGGTTTCTTCGGGTCCTTCATGGGCGCGTTAATCGCCTCAAAGTCTGCAAATATCCGATATTGTAGTGGTATCATATGATGAAAATTCTTGAATTCAAGTTTAGACCCCTTCTCTGTGGGCATCGAAACGACCTGATATCCATGGGGTGAACAATAGAATAGGTGATCTTCTAAATCTTTTTCTGAACGCTTTGGGGCGAGACAGTAACAGCAGAAAAAGCGTGTTTCATGTCCTGAGTGGGGTAGAAGTCGAGTAGGTGAGACAATAGGCCAGAAATGTGCGTAGGTTCCACAGCTAGACTCTTGGTAGTGTAGAAACGCAGAATACTTGACATTCGCGACAGATGGTCCTCTCAGTGGGCAGAATTTCTTTCCGGCTTGATTGTAGGTAAGTACAGTGACGCCAACTTTCATGTTGATTCATTTTCTTGCTCAAACTTCGTGATGTCTCTCAACTTTATAGGCCAGCGCCCTTCTAGACTGTTAAATGTAACAGAAGGGAATTTGCCTCCTTCGCTAAGTCCTTTTTTGCTTAGCTCCAGGAGCTTTTTTTTCCAGCTTGTGGCTTGAGAACTGCGTGGCCTGCGGCAATGACCGAGTACTTAAAACATTGGTTATCCTGATTGAAAAGTAGTGAAAGTACACCCTTTTTCTTGACAATTTCTGATGGCAAGGATGGTCCCTCTTTTCCAACAGATAAGTCGCCGTCGAAGCTCCCTATGTGAATTTCTACGTCTGTTACTGATTGAAAGACAAAGCCGGAACCCATCTCCTGAAAGTTAACAGCTGTTTTTGAGATTTTGCTGAAACAGCAATCCAGTAGCTCCTCGATTTCACCATTCCGATAAAACCGTTCCATATAAGAATGTAATGGGACGGGTCTAGGGTCTTGTCCCTGTTTTTGGAAAATGCCACGAACAGTAAACTGTACAAGCAGGCTTGAATTTACCTCTTGCTGAACTCGGAGAAGGAGAGAAGTTATTGCCTGTCTCATAGCGTTCATGTAATCAGAAGGGCGAGTCCCTACCACCCTTGCTCCTGGACGTAGCCTATAAGAGCGCATATAGCCTTGAAATGCATGTCTTCTCAGCTCAAACATTTCTTCTCTGTCAGCTCTGCCTCCCCCTCGCATATGCTCTTCATCGGGTTCTTCTGTTTGTCTTTTCTTCGCCTCCCGTTCCTTGCCGTCTTCAGATTGTACAGCAGGATGTTCGCGAAGTAGCTGTTCTATATCTACCAGTAAGGTATCTTGGTCTGCCTCCAAGTCATTGTGGAAATCTTCCACCGGTCGATCTCGGTCCATTTCACACCAAGGACTGATATTTTTGAAACGAATTTCCCGACGTTACATAAGACTTCATTCCTCCGCCAAAACCATCCCGCGCTCCGACACAAAAAATTATTCTTCCTCCCAGAAAATTTTTCAGCCTTCCGAAAGAAAAAATCTGGTTCGTTCCAGATACCAGATAACACCTGCTACAAACCTTCGCTGGAAACAAGCAATTAATTATCCAGCTTCCCACAACAGGAAGATTATCTTTCTCCAAATGTTTCACTCAGCCTACCCCCAGCAACCCGCTAATTAACCACAGCCGGAACACCTGTGCTGCGGTTTCTGGGCAGGACTAGAAAAAATCCTATAGAATGTGGTTAAGATGAAGAATTCGATAGGAAGAAATAATTCGATAGGGAACACAGTAGGCTCTTCTACTCTTCTGTCCAGAAAGAAGATGGCCTTCTTGCCAGAAGTCCTACAAAATCACCAGACATCGAAAAATTCCTCTGGTATGATGGCGAAGTCAACGGCAAGCCTGTGAGAGTTATGGTGGATACAGGAGCTACTTCTTCCATTGTCCACAGCAAGTTCATCCATCAGATTTCAAAGTTTGTTGACAAGATTGATATCTGCTGCGTTCACGGCGATAAGAAAACATCTCCTATGAACAAAGCAGAAATGACAGTCAACAAAGAAGGCGAGAGATACATCTGCAATTCTGAGGTGGCAATCAGCGATAATCTTCCCGTTGATGTCCTGATTGGAAAATCGTTTCCGCGGTTCCTAGATCTATGCAGAGACTATACATTGTCCAAGAATCACATGGACGAGGCCTTTCTTACAACTAGGAGCCGAAGTTACAGTAGCCAGCCGACGGATTTGGCAGAAAATGACTTGACCAGAGTCGAACCGGACTTGGTCATTAACAGAACAGGCATTGACAGACCTAGGAAAAGTCGTCAACAGAAGAGAATAGAGGCTCATAGTAGAAGCGAAGGAACGTGAAGCACAACAGAGCAGATTGATCCAGAAAACCTTGCATCGAAGGAACTGGAAAAACTGCAGAAAAAGGACAATTCGCTTAAACTCTGTTTCAAGAAAGCAAGCCTAGGAATAGACTTTCAACTACAGGATAATCTTCTTTACAGAAGAAGCGTATCGCGACTTGACGGAAATGAATCCCTTCAATTGGTGGTCCCAGAACCATGCCGAACATTCATTTTGCAAGTTACACATGACCAGCTGATGGGAGGGCATTCTGGAAAACATCGAACAGCCGACAGAATTCTCCAGCGATTCTTCTGGCCTGGAATCCGGAAGGACGTCACCAACTATGTTCGAACATGTCATGCCTGCCAACTCACAGCCAAACTCAAACCGAAGGAGAGAGTCACGATGGTCAAAATGCCTCTGATCATCGAACCGTTCCGCCGCATAGCAATGGATATTGTAGGTCCCCTAACTGCATCCCGCAATGGTCACAAATTCATCCTTGTTATTTCAGATTACGAAATAAGATATCCGGAAGCCATTCCGCTCCGGACAACTAATGCGAGGAAAATAGCCGAAGCCTTAGAGCAGTATTTCTGTCGGGTTGGGGTACCCGAAGAAATACTGACTGACCAAGGAGCTAATTTCCTTTTGAGGTCGCTGAAGGAACTGTACAAGATTGTGGGCATCAAAGCTATGTACCCGAAGAAATACTGACTGACCAAGGAGCTAATTTCCTTTCGAGGTCGCTGAGGAACTGTACAAGATTGTGGGCATCAAAGCTATCCGTACAACTCCATACCACCCGCAGTGCGATGGTTTGGTTGAAAGATTCAACGGTACTTTGATGGCAATGCTCAAGAAATTTGTTGCAGAATCCATCATGGATTCAGTGGGAGGGAGTAGGAGTGCTAATATCGTCCATTTGAAACCTCATAAGGAGGCATGGCGCGTGGTGTTCTCGAATATAAGTGACGCAAGCCACCTCGCAAACGCACTAAGCTGTTCTGAGCCCTCGATTGAGGCCATAGTTAAAAACCCAACTTTCTACGGTATAGTACGCCATGTACTCGAAAACATGGATAAAGAAATACTCTGCTCCCTCATCACGAACTGTACGAATGCACTTCAGCTGGGGAAAACAAAATCTTTCCAGCTTATATTTGAATCCCGCGCTCATTTGAAACATGCGATCGACCATTCCCCTGTTATCGAATACGAGCGGCTCCCCATGTTTGAGTTCAAATGTCTTCCCACTCGCTGTTATAAATGTCAGTCTTTCGGGCACATTGCCGACCAGTGTAAGAACTTCCCCAAATGCTCCAGATGTGCCGGAGCCCATCAAAGTTACAAGGCAAATCCATGCGAAGAAGAACTCAAATGCGCCCTCTGCGGCTCCAGTGATCATCCTTGCTATCCTTTCAAATGCCCTGAAGCACAGACAGCCCTTTTAAAACAATGAGTTCTAACAATTTCAAAATCGTATGCTGGAACATCAAAGGTGGAGTGCTCGATAAATTGCCACTTATTGAAAGCTTATTCTGCTGCAACGAAATCATTTGCCTACATGAACATTTTCTAACAAATGATTCTCTCTGTTTACTTGAACTGAACGAAAACACATGTACTTTTGCGGTCCCTGCGCGTCGGTCGGGAAGAGGCCGGCTATCTGGTGGCATTGCCCTCTTAGTGAGTAAGAGTCTAAGCCCTTCGATGTATGGTGAGCACGACCACTTTGTGGCTGTTCAGATAAAGGATTTAATAGTGATCTCAATTTACATGCCCACCAATTATAGAGACAGCGAGTCTGAAGAAAATCTTATCAGTGCATGTGACAAACTCTCAAGCCTTCTGGGTTCTTGTAACGATAAAAAACTGAATTGGGTTATCGCAGGTGACATTAACTGCGACCTATCGGACAAAGTGTGTCCCCGTAGCCAGATCTTTCTAGCGGCGTGTCGTGACATACATGCGATGTCAAATGATCGGCCCTTCACTTCTGTACATGAATCTGGAGCCACTTCGTCCCTTGAGTTCATGTTTTGCTGTCCCGAAATTGAGTTTTCCGGGCCTCAAGTCGATATCAGTGTTAGTGCTTCTGATCACTTCCCGCTACTAAACTCCGTTGAGATTGATCTTGCTCCTCCCCGAGCACAGAGAAAATGGATCACGAAATCGGACTGTAGAAAACTTGACGAAACGATATACCACCTTGTGCTTGATGACATCCTGACTAAGATTAAGGTGCCGAATCAGCTACTAGAGGAAAAGTCCTGTATCCCGACTCCCGAAAAACAGATTCTCCTGAACATATATTATAGTGAGATAGTTGTAAACTTACTTCGGTTAATTCTATGTTGCCAGGCGCAACGTAACTTTTCTATTTAGTTTTATTGTTCCGAGCCCATTTCCATGAATCGGCCTACTTCGTGGTGACCCGGAAAGATGTATAGGTCTATGGCGGGAACCATAAAGGCCAACGGGATAGCACGTCAGCTTTTCTAACAGGTTCTCAAGAAGTTTTAGTTTGACGTGTTTCCCATTTTGTCAAGCAGTCTGTTCTGTACATCCACACTGTACTGTGTCGCGAGTGTTATCAATAAAACATGCGTACCGTCTACTGTGTGTATGAAGATACCAGGTTAGTGCAGCACTATGTAGAACTATAAGAACATTAGCTAAGGGTACTCTCCTTGAACATTGACATCGGGTCGGAATCTCTCACCTACCAGCTTCCTTCCATCCACTGGCCGAGAGTGTCTAGCATAATGCGATCAGGCCAGCTTACCATCACGAAAGCACAGCAGTGCCCCGCGACTCTCATCACCTTATTCCCCACAATTGGATCTAGAGCCCTCCACTCAACGGCCATCCAAGTTGACAAAGTTGGTGTCAGAAGTTATTCCTCAATTTCAGTGTCTGAAATCAAAAGGAGGAGGATTGAACCTAGAGATCTAGTGGGTAGAAAAGCGTGAGACCGAGATAAGAGCCTACACAGGCAGATTAAACAAAGACTGACAGTTTCACTTTATACCAGGTGTATTCTCGACAAGAAGCATATCACGACATAAGCAAATCTACAATCTTCCGGTCAGCCTAGCGACCAATTCATGCTGAGCATATTTCACCTGACTGCTGACCCAGCTTAACCTCAGACGAGCTGTTGTTATTCATCAAGACCGCCGAGTCCTACTGTTGATGGTAAGCCGCACATCTCAGCAAGCATCTGACTGCCGAATTCACGACCAAAGCTACGATTGCTGCTTCAACATTACTGCCCCACCGTTGTTTTCATCAACAACAAAAAACCTGTTGCCGATTCATCAGAAACTGCCTTTGCTCTTCCGTCGTTGACTTCTGCTGCTACACAGCCGACTTTTGCTGCTCCATCGTTGATTTCGCCAGCGTGCCACCGATCGAATCTTCACATCCAACTGTGCCCAAACACGTCGCCACAGACCTGGAAAGGAATTAGGAATAAGTGCAACACACCACGGAATGTAAGTGAATTCTTATACGTGCGCATATGGACAGTTAGTTAGGATATTTTTAGAGTTGTGGTAGACCTGGGGATGAAGTAATCCAAGTAGTAGATTCCTTATTCCTCCTTTTTCTCAGCGCGTTAAGCACCGATCTTATTTGTCTTTTGCAATGGCCGCAATTAACCTAGATCCCAATTCCAGCTGATACGATCTAGACCTTACAGGGCCGTTTATTGCGTTGCAGAGGCAAAGGTGCATAAACATACCAGGGACTTTCGACTCATCAGACTCGGTTTTTGATAAAAGGGAAGCAGACCAGTTTTTCACTGATATCAATGAGTGGGTGGTAACAGCTCTTTCCAATTACTTAAGATTACAAGCGCAAGCTACGGGGTCCAATAATATCCCTGCTTTAATGGCCAAAAATACGGGTTCGGTCGATGAGGGTTGCGTGAATAATGATATGAATATGGGTGCATTGCCACATAGTGCCATTCTCCCTAATAGTGCGACAACAGATCTCTCGTCGCTCATATCGCCTTTGACAGCCGCTCATCAAATACCCGATTTCATTAGACAGATAAAACGGGCACAGTCAAGCCTTAATTGGCCAGAGCGACAGGCCATCTCTGCTGCGGGTCTGTCAGCGAGAGGCGAATTTGCAAATTTTTTCGATGACCTAGACCCGAGCTTAAAAACCCTTGATAAGCTAAAAACCAAATTGATGGAAGCATTTTTACCCGGTCGCACACCAGGTCAAGTTTTACAAGAGCTTGTGAACGTCAGACAGAAACAAGAGAAAACAGTGTATCAGTATTTTAAACGGGTGGAAAAAATTGCCAAAATTTATGCCGCAGTCTTGGGATTTTAAGGGGGAGTTGATCACGCAAGAGTGGGTCCTTTGGCTCTAAACGCATTCAAAGAAGGAATTCGGAGTAGTTTTGATAGGTTTTTAATGGAGAATCGGGAGGGAATTAGCAAATTGTCGGAAGCATACGAAATATCGCGCAAACATGAAAATATTGAGATTGCGACGCGTCCATTGGAGTAATTTTTATCATTTAAAAATGATTTGATGCAATACAAAGTTGAAATTGATGAATCGAAACCGCCACCTCCATCGCGTTCATTTAATTTACCTTTGGGAATGCAAGAGTTACTCCAAGAGCACATCCTAGCTATGGCAAAGGCTGGTATTGTAAAGCCGGGAAGAAGCGAGTACTGTTGTCCTACTTTTCTGGTTGGCAAAAGTTCTAAGGGACGAATATTACCGAAACATGGATAGTCGCTAGAAACGTCAAGAATAGTTTTCGATTGCCGGGCAATAAACTCTATTGTCAAGGACTCAGCATGGCCTATTCGTAAGATCCAGGACGTCCTAAACCAGCTGAGAACCAAAAATTTTTGTCGGTGCTTGATCTGAAACATGCATTTTTCAACGTACCTTAACATCCAGACAGCAGGCAATATTACTCGTTTAATTCTCCAGATGGCATTTTGTACCAATACCAAGTAGTACCACAAGGGGCAAACATATCTCCGCGTGCTTTCTGCCAATGGGCTTCGATGCTATTTGACAGCGCTTTCTTTGGGGATATCATCTCCATGTATATGGATGATTGCGTGGTGGGATCGCAGGCATCACTAACGGATCACCTCGCCGACCTCAGACGTGTGTTTGAGCGTCTAAAAAGCCAAAATGTTAAGTTGGGAATAGGAAAGGTGCAGTTTCTTGCACCTAAACTAGAACTGCTAGGATATATGGTAACCAAGGATGGGATAGCTCCGATGCAGAACAAACTGGACGCGATATAAAGCATTGAAAGACCGAGGAACATTTCAGAATTAAGAAGCTTTTTAGGTTTAACTGGATGGTACAGATCTTTCTACCTTCAGTATGGGCAACTGACCGCCTCACTCACAAAATTCTTGCTTAACGACGTTCCGTGGGAGTGGGGAGACGAACAAGAAAGATGTTTCTAACAGCTTAAAAATGAACTTCTAAATAGAGACTCTGTCTTTCTTGCTTTCCTTGATACAACCGGTACAGTTCCAGCTTATATCGCGGTGGACACGTCAATGACAGCGACAGGGGGTTGCTAATGGAAAAACATGACGGGAAATTTCGTTTAGTGGCAACCTTTAGCAAGGTTCTTCCTAAAGAATTTGCGAAACAAGATAATATGTCACGGGAGTTGTTTGGATTGACTCAAGCAGTCAAACATTTAGAATATTATATCTGAGGGAAGGAGGTAATTTTCCTTATCGACTGTAAGCCAATAACGTACTTAAAGAAGGTGAAAGAAGCCTCTTCCAAGTTGAACAGGATCAGTCGATACTCTGGAAAATCCGAAGTTCCGTTTCCATCATGTACCCGGGAAAATTCACCCCGTCATCACTTTCACTTTCGCGACCTCATCACTTTCGCTACCTGCGAAAGAAACTGTTGAAGATAGTCGAGAAATGAAAATGAATGAAGAAGAACTAGAGGTTGTAACCGCGGGAGCGTGTTCTTTAGGCTTAACAGACGTGTCAGGGCTAGGAGCAACTCCAATAGCGGAATTACAAAACGGAGGAAGACGGCAGGGTGCGGTAGTAAGGTTTTACACGAAGGCTCTTGTGAAGGCAAGGTTTGGAAAACTTAAGGTCGCTTGAGGAATCTGGTACAGTAAAGGGCAGGGTCCAAGGAAGCTCAAGGATGCCAGAGGAATTTTGTGACAATAAGAGCAAAGTTCAGGGGGACTCCGAAGGGATGAGGACCGATAGGCCTTGCAGAAATCATTCAGCCGGGGGATACTCGTGGGCCAAAAGGGCCGGGGCCAATGGGGCCGGGGCCAAAGGGGCCGGGGCCAAAGGGGCCGAGGCTAAAGAGCCTGAAGAGGATTTCGATAAGGAACCTCGATGTGATGAGAACTCTGGTGGAGAGTTCTCCGTAGCAAAATGGCTGGGTCATCTCATT
Organism: Branchinecta sandiegonensis; assembly: GCA_030848855.1. Lineage (NCBI taxonomy): Eukaryota > Metazoa > Arthropoda > Branchiopoda > Anostraca > Branchinectidae > Branchinecta > Branchinecta sandiegonensis. Next base: position 5,665,699 of record JAUPMV010000021.1, on the reverse strand, counting down.
CCCAATGTTTTGGATCAGGAGGGAGTCCTTTACTATTACCCACCAGAATCAGGAGGCAAATTAGGGTACCCTGCAACAGCAAAAATAATCTTGCCCAAGATTCTTGTGGATAGTATTACTGAGCTTGTACATTCCCATCCACTTTTGAGCGCGCATGGGTCAACAGAAAAGACCCTGGATCGGCTGAAACAATTTTGTATTGTTGAGAGGATGAAAAATAAGACCCAGCTAGTTTGTGAGAATTGCGCAATTTGTGCGCGGATAAAAAAGAACCCAAAAACCGTGCACCCTACATTAGGACAATCTGAGACTCCATCGTATCCGTTTCGGGTACTTAGCATCCATACTGCGGGACCTTTGGCAGAGACGGGTGAAGTTTATAAACACATTATTGTATGTGTCGAACATTTCACCAAATACGTAATTCTACAACCCGTCCGTGATATTACCGCACGAGCGATTTGTAATTTTCTGAGAGAAAAGGTAATTGCATATTTCGGATTATTTGAGGTACTGATAACCGACTCACTTATCCAACACCAACACTGTGTCCAACACTACAGTAATCCAAGAAGTTGGGATAGCTACATTCCGGAAATTCAGTTGGCGATTAATACAGGAGTTTCAGCCACCACCAAATTTTCGCCTTTCCAATTAATTTTTGGGAAACAGCCAACAACATTCTTGGATATACAACTACACAGATCGCGAAATCAATCCTATGGCAACTACGGAGAGTATGTTGTAGATCTGGTTCAAGAACTGTTTGTCTTGAGAACTGTTTGTCTGTTTGTCTTGAACCAGATAAGTTCAAAAAAAATGAGTAAGTCACGCAAAGAACAAACAAGGCAATACAACAAGAAAACGCACAACTTGCCAGAACTTAGCGCTGGAGACTTAGTTTACGTTCAAGATTTCACGTCAAGAGGGCTAGACTTGAAATTCAGGGGTCCTTACTTGATTATTAAACTTTTGTATTCCTCGGTATTTTTGCTGCAGGAACTAGGTGCGAAACAGATTCGTCGGACAGTTCACGCGAGATTCATAAAGACGGTTAAAGATACAGCGGAATCAAGACATCGAAAAACAGTACTTGGAAATAAGAGGAAAGGACATCAGTAAAACTGATAGACCTGGGAGCGACGCGAACTCCACCTCAGTGGGAAACACACAAACAGGGAAAATTATGCTTACCTTTTTGTAGGGTAATCAAAATATCCAAACCAATCCTTCTATTTCCTGGAGAAATCGCAAAATTCCGACATCCACTTGTCAAATCGTTGCAAACAACACTGAAACGGCTGGCCAGCGAAGCAACCTTGCAAGACGAATTTGCCTGACACGGGTTGACGAGCGAGGGTTGGATTGCCCTCTTGAAGATAACTTTGAAGGGGTATCAATCACCGATTCATCTGAATCACTTAGCTTTATAAATAATGTGCAAAATATCGTGATTGAGGGGATAGGAAATTCTCGGGACGGGGAACAGGATTCTGTTCGGAGGTATGGTTCAAGCAAAGAAAGTTCCGCAGTCTTCTCTACTCCAGCTGGTAGTTCCGAACGAAGGGATAAGCAGTTGAAAGAATCTCCAATGTTGGGGACATCAACGCCCAGAAATACGGGATTAGGACGCGGGTCAGTTCCACCTTTCCCCACACTTTCTTCACCATACCTGATAGATTTCGACACAGTTCCAATCTTTGATAGTGGTCCGGGGAAAAGAGTTAGAAAACCGTATCATTGAGTATTTATTCACTTGCAGAATGAAAAACTGGACGGGTTGCAAATTGCAAGCTTAAAATTTTGGTCATTATTGCAGTTGTTTGTTATAAAATGAAACTTTTTAAAAGACACTGCCGGATAAGCTCGGAAAGTTCTTTCAGGTGTTACAATAAATAAGGAGGAATGAGTTTTGTTTGGGGAGGGTTCAGTTAGTATATTGTAGACATAATTGTGTAGAAATGAGCTAGCATTGTTCACTATAGGTTAAGTGGTGGTGTGCAGTGAGGGAGCTAGACCCCCTAGTGTATCGCTGAAGGCGGTATATAGGCACACGCTCAGTAGTGTTAGTTTGAGCTGCCATAGAAAAAGTGAAAAAAAAAGTGTTTTAAGTGGCATTAAATCTCGAAAATAGATCTTAGAACTATTACCGGTAATGCAACTCCAAGTGTGCTACTATTGGAAGTTATATAGTGCTTCGTAAAATATTCTAGTAGCCTATGGAGATTGAAAGTTAAACAGTGCTTGGTAAATGTTCTAGTTTTAAAGTAGAGCTTGGTAAATGTGATAGTATTGAAAGTTACATAGTGCGTGCTAGACACTATAGTACGGAAAATTAAGGACGGTAGTGCTTGGTTTGTGTTAAGTTAGTTTACTTTTTGGGTGGTCAATAATTTTTTCCTGGGGGTTGTTTTCGGGGAAAACCGTTCTTGTGGGGGGAAACTTTGTAAACTTCCTTAGGTTAATTCTATGTTGCCAGGCGCAACGTAACTTTTCTATTTAGTTTTATTGTTCCGAGCCCATTTCCGAATCGGCCTACTTCGTGGTGACCCGAAAAGATGTATAGATTTATGGCGGGAACCATAAAGACCAACGGTATAGCACGTCAGCTTTACTGACAGGTTCTCAAGAAGTTTTATTTTGAAGTGATTCCCATTTTATCAAGCATTCTGTTCTGTACATCCACACCGTACTGTGTCTCGAGTGTTATCAATAAAACCTGCGTACCGTCTACTGTGTGTCTGAAGATACCAGGCTAGTGCAGCACCATGTAGAACTATAAGAACATTAGCTAAGGGCAGTCTCCTTGAACATTGACATCGGGTCGGAATTTCTCACCTACCAGCTTCCTTCCACCCACTGGCCGAGAGAGTGTCTAGCATAGTGCGATCAGGCCAGCTTACAATCACGAAAGCACAGCAGTGCCCCGCGACTCTCACCACCTTCTTCCCCAAGATTAGATCTAGAGTCCTGCACTCAACGGCCATCCAAGTTGACAAAGTTGGTGTCAGAAGTTATTCCTCAATTTCAGTGTCCGAAATCAAAAGGAGGAGGATTGAACCTAGAGATCTAGTGGGTAGAAAAGCGGGAGATTGAGATAAGAGCCTACACAGGCAGATTAAACAAAGACTGACAGTTTCACTTTATACCAGCTGTATTCTCACGCTGAGCATATTTCACCTGACTGCTGACCCAGCTTAACCTCAGACGATCTGTTGTTATTCATCAAGACTGCCGAGAAAATATTCTAGTAGCTTATTGAGATTGAAAGTTCAATAGTGCTTGGTAAATGTTCTAGTTTTAAAGTAGAGCTTGGTAAATGTGATAGTATTGAAAGTTACATAGTGCGTGCTAAACGCTATAGTACGGAAAATTACGGACGGTAGAGCTTGGTTTGTGTTTAGTTAGTTTACTTTTTGGGTGGTCAATATTTTTTTCCTGGGGTGTTGTTTTCGGGGAAAACCGTTTTTGTGGGGGGAGACTTTGTAAACTTCCTTAGGTTAATTTCCTTGTTGCCAGGCGCAACGTAACTTTTCTATTTAGTTTTATTGTTCCGAGCCCATTTCCATGAATCGGCCTACTTCGTGGTGACCCGAAAAGATGTATCGGTTTATGGCGGGAACCATAAAGACCAACGGTATAGCACGTCAGCTTTTCTAGCAGGTTCTCAAGAAGTTTTAGTTTGAAGTGATTCCCATTTTGTCAAGCAGTCTGTTCTGTACATCCACACCGTACTGTGTCTCGATTGTTCTCAATAGAACATGCGTACCGTCTACTGTGTGTATGAAGACACCAGGTTAGTGCAGTTTTATGTAGAACAATAAGAACATTAGCTAAGGGCACTCTCCTTGAACATTGACATCGGGTCGGAATCTCTCACCTACCAGCTTCCTTCCACCCACTGGCCGAGAGAGTGTCTAGCATAGTGCGATCAGGCCAGCTTACCATCACGAAAGCACAGCAGTGCCCAGCGACTCTCACCACCTTATTCCCCACGATTAGATCTAGAGTCCTGCACTCAACGGCCATCCAAGTTGACATAGTACACGCACTTTTCTGCGCGGAAGATGCTGCTGTACCTACTAGGCGAGTGAGAATTTGTTCCGAAGTACCAAATTGGTCGGATAATAGTTTCCTTCAAGAATCATGCCGACGCTCAAAATTTTGGTATAAAACGTGGGATGGGTGCGGGCGTCTCAAGAAGTTCGCCTCCTTAGTAAGAGGCAGTTCGCAAGTGTCAATTAAAGCACAGGCTGAATATCGTGGATGATTGGAGCCAGTCGTTCTTGAAATGAAGCCTACAAGTTCATAAAACGTAAGCGGTGCGCGAGTGATGGTCAAAATACACCTGGGCCAGATGAAGAGTCCTGGGTTAAGCATTTTAGTGCCGACTTCGCTCCGCCGGACTCAAATTTAAGCTAAGTATGAAAAGCTACTTGATGATTCATTATCCTCTCACAGTTTTGGTTTTGTTGTCGATATATCGATGCTGCGTCTGGCTGTTCGCCGGTTTAAGAAAAAGCATACTCGCGGAATAGACAAGCAGTGCGGTATGCATCTTGCTTATAGTACTGAGATGTTAATGATTCATCTCCTAATTTTATATAAGACCATATTTAATACTGGACTTGTCCCAGATATCTTTAGTATTGGAGTTTTAACGCCGTTTTCAAAGAAAGAGTAAAGATCCAGCGCAGTACGAGTCTTACCGCCCTATTACTGTTAATGCAGTATGCTTTCCGCCCGATACACAGTTCGGGTTCAAGCGTGGTACGAATAGGGAACATGTTCACAGTATTTTAGCTAATGTATTAATAGATTGTGTTGAGACAAGAGAGACCGTTGATCTTGCAGGACATGATGTACGACGTGCTTTCGACTCGGGTATACATTCTAATTTATTATATTCTGCTAGTAGTAGAGGTCTAGACAAATCAATTAATGCGGTTTTTAGATAATGTACAAGAAACTCCATCTAAAATTTAGGCTCAAATCTAATGATATTTCGGTTGTTCAAATCCCGATTGAGAAAGGTATCCGCCAGGTTGCGATCACGTCACCACCACTGTATAATTACAGTGTAATTGATTCACAGACACCTGTTATGACTAGTTATGTATTTCGTGGGTTGGATTTGTCATTATTGAATTATGACGATGACGTTTTAAATCTCACGCAGCTGAAAGCAGCTTCTATGATTGAAAAAAAATTTCGGATTTTAAATGATGAATACAAAACTACAGGTCTGTCTGATATTCCGTGGTGCATACAGATCTTACGGTGCAGATAAATTTAAGCTTTGCGATCAAGAGGTTGAGTCCTCGATGTCTCCCACATATCTTGGATTTCCTATTGGTAGAAATATGAAGTCCACTCGAGATGGACTTATTAGCCAGTTTTCGCTTCGAACACGCAAAGCTCATGGAGTACTTGTACCGTTCAAATTGAAATATAACCGCCAGGTCCTTTTTACTGAAATCGCCACTCTGGATCAGAAATACACACGTTGCGACAAAATACGGTATTGCAAATACAAATCAGCAGATGAAAGATCGGCGTGATCGTTTTGCGGCGGGCTTGGACATTAGCCACAATTTATATGTTGCTATGTTGTAGTTCAGTCTTTGTGTGTTTTGTGTATTTAGCTGATGTAGATCTATTGCAGTTAGTGTTTTGTTTTTCTTTCCTTTTTTCTTATTTTCATACTCCATTTAGGACGAATTTTTCGTAATACAAATGGGTATTAAATATATCATCATCATCAATGACATAGTTTCACAATAATTAGTAATGAAGCATCTACGGTATTTTGATCCTGAAAAGTTACGGACAGCTTTTCAACACCAACTAGGTTATATAAGATATTCCAAGCTATCACCAGTCCCGAATTCCCGATGTCTACGACTGAACAGGACTAGCTGCAAAGTCAGTTTAGTCCCTACTTCCGATATTCTACTTTTTCTTTAAACTCTAGGGTATAGCCATGTGATAAAGATTCTGTCATCAGTACAGACAAAAAATCATCTTGGAACATAACATTTTTAAAACTTCGATGAGCTGACAACTTCAGCGTTTGACAGATAGAGAAGAAATAAAACCAAAGCGTTGCTCTCACAACATTTTTGTCGGCGTATCCAAACAAATGTTGCTGTAACAAGGCAACGTAGGACTAATTTTTTGTGTCGTCTTCGATAAATAGCACGGTCAAAGTCTAGTCAAATCCGGATTTGCGAATGAGCTTGATTGTCTAATATGCTTTTGTTATCATTCTGTTTTCACTGATTTCATAGGTATATGGTGTTCACGAAAGAAAAAATCTGCAAATCCTTAATCTCTATATTAGAAACATCAGCAGATATTCCTCTTTGGGATCCCCTCGAAATTTTACAAGCGCGGGAAGCTAATATGGCACTTGCAAGGCTTAGTATAAGGATGAGGTAGGAATTCGCCAATTCGTGGGTTTGTGGTGTTCATTTGTAAGCAAAACCCTTGAGAGAAGAATGGCGATGGACCCTTGGAAATCCCGAGACTGTAGCGTTTGGTTGCACTTGGTTTTTTGCACTTGGCTGTGATGATGCGCACTTTACGGGCGATAGAAAATCATCTGTAATCAAAACCCTTGAGACAAAAATGATCCTGGGCCCCTTTGATCATGAATATATACAGTTTGTTCAAAAGTATTTTTGTTCACTTTTCGGTTAAGATGTGCACTTTTATGGTGCTAGAAATTCATTTCTAAGCAAAACCATTGAGGCAAAACTTACCGTCGGCTTATTGGGATCATGAAAATCGAGATTTTGCTTAAAAGAGTTTTTTTGTACTTCGCGGTTAAGATCAGTACTTTAAGGGATGGTCGGATCTGGGAAGTGACAATTTCTAAGCCAATCTTGTCCAGTCTCTAATGTTCAAGCCAAGTTGCATCAGTCCTGGGACAGTAACTAAAACCGCGATCACGGAAAATTTGGACCCCCCTCCAACTCCCACCAGAGTGACTGAATCCGGTACGGTTCCGTCACTGACCGATCTAGGGCCTACGCTTATTCTTCCGACCAAGTGTCATCCCAATCGCTAAATTCTAAGCGTGTCACAAAATTACCGCTCCCCCTCGGCTCCCCACATTGATCGGATCCTGTCCGCACTTGAAATGGGACATCTGAGACAAGAGTTCATATCAAGTTTCATTAAGATCCGATCATCGTTCAAAAGTTAGAAATTCCGGATCCCTATCGTGGGATCCCCCACGATAGTCAAATCGGAGAAATGACTGTTCTTAAGTTGAAATATTACAGTCCCCAATATGCCTGCAAGTTTCATCGTCCTAGCCCATGTGTAAGCATCTTATGTCGGGATCAAAAGAATTACGGAACCCTCCCTCCAACTCCCCCAACAATGCTCAGATCCGGTCCGGTCTTGTCAACTATGTATCTAGGGCTTGTGCTTGTTCTTCCCACCAAGTTTCATCCCGATCCGTTCACTCTGAACAAGTCACACGATTTCCAGTTCCGCCCCTCCAACCCCCTAATGTCACCGGATTCATCCCGGACTTAAAGTGTGACATCTGAGACACGAAGTTTTTCCAAATGAAGTTTCATTAAGATCCGATTCTCCGTTCAAAAGTTATAAATACGTCAATATTCCGGATTCCTCCACTCCCCCAAACGATAGTCGGATCGGGGAAGTGACTATTTCCAAGGTAGTTTGGTCGGATCCCTAATATGCCTGCCAAGTTTCATCGTCCTAGTACTTCTGGAAGTACCCTAACTCGAGAACAGGGGCCTGACAGACCGACCGACAGACAGACCGACCGAAAAGTGGTCAGTGTATGGCACTTGGGCGAAGCTGCAAGTGCCATAAAAGCCTTTCTCATTGGTTTTAAACGAGATGAATAAAGAAATATGCTCTGCAAAGATGGGCTTAGTGTAAATGGTGTTCGTAGGTTTTCTAAGTTTCAAGACAAAGTAAACTTTATCTTGTGATTCTATATTTGAATCCTACCGTCCAACAAAGTACAACTGCGGAGAATTTATTTATTCTACTTCTCGAATAAAGTCAACGATCTGAAAGACAAAATGGGCTTACCTGGAGGCGTAGACCTGCAAATCAAGAAGTCTGCATGTATGGGGATTTTATTTTCTTGATAAGGAGAAGCGTCAGTTTCACTGGGACGGTTACTGATCAGGGCTCCTGGGTCCTTAAGATCTCCCGAACAGGCCTAAAACAAAACAAAAAAATTGTCCTAGCTATGCTGTTTATTTAGTAAAAAGAGCTGACTGTCACAGCAAAATAGATCTTTAAATACTGAACTGCTCACTGCCTTCTTAATATCAAGAGACCAGAGTTAGTGGTTTATCCAGTAATAAAGAAATACTATTTTTGGCTTACCACTTCAAGCAATAGAAATCGTCACAACTTCAATCAAATTCAGTACATTTTATCAAATTGTTCAAAAAGATATAGGATAAATCAACCAATCTCCGATGGTACGACACTACCAAATTTTACCTTGTCCACCAACCAAATGTTGTACCATTGGATTGGACCTCCAATCCAATAAGTTTTTCACTTTCTTTTTTATCCGTGTAACAGGTAAAACAATGTTTAATTGTCATCCTTTTTAATTATTCAAGATGGTACACCTATTAGTCATGAACACTGCAGTACTTTCGTGTAGTATCTTTCTTACTAAATGCCTGCTAAATACAGATTTATTACCACATATTTGTTTCTGACTCCTTTTACTAATGTTTCTTCTACTTTGTGTTTTCAGTTTTCACTGCCTCCAAGTTTGACAATATTTATTAATTACAAAATCTCAGACAATGCTCTTTTTTGGGTCCTCATTGTAACAATACTTTCAACCATTCAACATTTACTATCCGACATTACTATCCGCAAAACATGGAAACGCGAGCAATTTGCTTGCGCAGCACCTTTCACTGTTGTTTCAGAGGTCATTTTCATTAGGTATTTTGCCGCAGCAGTTTTGCGTCGGCCGGATCATTTTGGCCTGGATGCATTTTGGGTCAAATTTGGCAGAAATGTAGCCGAGAATGCTGCTTTTGTCACCGAGATTTTTTTTGAAAATTACCTACAAGTGAAAGAAGTGTCTCCGAGAATTCTCAGTTTTGAGATAGGAACAAACGTAGCCGACTTGGTGGTTGGTGAAGTCACTTCTCCTTTTTGTTCCACTGTAATACAAGCTCTCTACCATTTTATGTGCCATATTTGCTATAGGCTCATGTTAGTTTACACTCTACCTGTACTTCTTTTTATATCGGGAACTAGTCTCGGCTACGAAGTTGTCATTCTCGGCAACAAACATTGCAGTCTCGAATACACACAAAAAATCTCGCCGACAAAAACAGCATTCTCGGCTACATTTCATGTATTCTAAGCAACATTTTTACCAATTTTGACCCAAAATGCGTGTTATACACCTATTCCCAAAAAAAAGAAAACAAGATCTTGACATCGCCTTATAACTGTTTCTTGCACTTCGTTCAAAGTGTTTGAGTATATTAGTCTTTGTGAGATTTCTCGGACGTGTTATGTTCCTTCGCATTAGTGTGGTTTCCAGAACGGATTGAGTCGGGAGCATGCTCTCCTCGCCCTTTGTAATCTTCTTGCGGATGTGGGAGGCTCCAGGGACTTCCTTGTTCTTTGTGTACTGGACATAGCCAGAGCTTTCGATAGTTTCGATTCGTGTACTGTTGCCCAGGTTTTGACAGAAGCCACAAAAAGAGGGATTAAACCTTCCCTTATTTAATGTCTTCGTTATATGTACAGTCATCTCAGAGCCAAAATGACAAGGGGGTCGGACCTCTTCAATGTATTAAAGGGTGTAAGACAGGGAGATTTAACTTCCCCTGCTCTTTATAACGACTCGGTTCTTCCTGCTCAAAACTCTGTCGAGTGCACGTGTATTGACGGCAGTATCAAATGTGTCTCTGTTTACTACGCACATTATACTTTGAATCTAAGTTGCACTTTTTTGGGAAGTAAGAGTAAGTTTTCAAAACTACAACATGAACATCAACTGTTCGGACTGAGTTTTAATATTAATAAAACCGTAGCAATTGCTTTCAATCTTAAGGGTAATTCAGAAAAGGGTAATTTTGAAACATCTACTGACAGTCTTGTTTATCTTGGCATCCCCATCGGAAAAACTATTAAGGAAAATCACCCTTGCTATTCAAAACCTTGCTTAAAAGATACGGTTCGCTTATTCTTCACTTGCTTCTAACATCACACTTCTTAGTCGGTTTTGTCTTTCTAAACTCTACTACAGTCTAACTATGCCTCATCTTCTTGCTATGTCCCCCACTTGGCAATTTTTTTCTGCTTCTAATAAGAAAAATGTTCACCGGATCTATCTTAAATTTGCCAAGTATCTGCTGCATTTGCCCCCTTGGACCAGCAATTAATTTTTGGCACAAATTTCCAGCTGGGTTCTGCCTGCTAAGATTATTGAGAAAAGAGTGGACTATTTCAAATCTTCTGCTAGTAAATTGAACCACCAGTGTTCCCTCTTCGTGTAATCTATAATTATGTTTGTGCTGTGTTTAGTGTAAAGTTTTGCTACGTGTGTTGTCTTTTATCTTTGTTTTTCTTTTTCTTTTCTGTACTCCGTCACTAGGGCTACAAGCCCTCCATTGTTTCTCTTGACGGGTTATAAGTAAAATGAACTGGATTCCTCCGTTGTAGGATTTCAACACTTCCACAGAACAATCTATTGACGATTGTTTGCACAAATATATAATTCTCAACTGGTGAAACCCAATGTAGCTTTCTTCATGTAAAATACAGTACGCTACGCCCTACGCTGACACTGACGATTTGGTCTCAACCGTATCGCTTGTAGAAGGCAAACATTTCTAGTAGAGAAGCAATAACAATTGACCCTCATATTAATAATAATAAATTATTTATCTATACTTGGTTCGAACTATATCGAGCAAGAAATGTGCGGTAGAAATTTAAAGATGTTCACTCACCTGTAGATAAAAAAGCTTGGGCTTCCCAGCGAGGGTAGAACAGCGGTCTGCTGTAAAACGGTTCCAGAGAATATCGATTTGGTAAAGCGTATCATAGGAGTACAATTTTCCCATCGATCCGTGAGAAAGCACGAAGATCAGAATCGCGTCACAGTCAGTGTGATCTTCGTTTGCAACTGGAAACATTGGAACGTGAGAATAAGCAAAATCAGAAAAATAGCATTAAAATAAAACTAATTAACATCCTGCAAAAATTTCATCTTGATACTCGTGTGAAAGCTTCTACGGGTGTCCCCAGCTCAACTCCTACACACAACTTATCCCACTTTTATGGTCTATTTTAAAACTTAGAAGGAAAATGAACAAGATTTAAAAGAAACTGTAACTCGAGTTTCCTTAAAAAAATATTGGGCCAGATTGTGTACCACCGGTCTGAGCGAGACCCCCCCCCCCCGGGCGAAAAAAACCATGCAAACCATATCATAAAGGGGCATTTTGATATACAGTTTAGCTTAGTTCCAATTACTATAACTAGGATTTTTTTTGTATAGTTTAGTTCAGTTCCAAGTACAAGAACTAGGCATTTTTTTTATTACTTTGGTCAGGCTATGGCTAGGTACAACAATGGGGCATTTTATTACTTTGGTCAAATACTTAAGTCAATCCCAGGAAAATTCTAACCAGCGATATTATAGTCAATCCATTTTAAATAAGAAAGCCGGTCGCGACTGGGGTAATCAGCCACGATCCCAAGCAATCTGGCATTAATGGCTGAGGTATCTCGTCTTTTGGAGAATCGGAGGAATGGCCTTCCTTCGACGAGGAGGTTGAAAGAATGCTCTTTCTTCAGCATTTCAAGGAACCTCCAGAAGGTGGGAAGATGGCAATAAACCATAGCTTGCATTCTGCGATGCCACCTGTCAACTGCGCTATTCGTTCTCGGTAGTTCGTCGATGCATCGCTTGAACTTGTTCCATAGTTCAATTTGGAACAGTGGAACAGTTCGGCAGTTTCTCCTCATACGGCCGAACTAGGAGTTCTCGAAGTAGTTGAGGAGGCCATCAAACTCGGCATCCATCTCTCCTTCTACAGTCTAGAACACTTCTACAAATTCTGCCCTCGACACAAAAGCTAGTGCGGGGATCATCCACGCTTTCACGTCAAGTCAGTGCAAGTCTGATTTCTTTCCTGGAGGCCGAGGTTCTGGATTTTCCGATAAAAACTCCCCAATTTCAAAACCCCATTTTAACATCAATTTCTTAAATTTTAACATCTTTTTTTCCAAATTATCCCCCTTTTTAAAGATATTTTTACTTTCTTACTTCCCAAATAAAGGACCCAAGAAACAGGAAATATTACCCTTTACTACATATAAACTACTACAAATACTACTTTTTTGTATTTTTCATTTTTATCAAAATATGATACCACCATATTACTGAGTAAACAGTTCTATATCAACATATTGCTCAGAGTTCTTATTTACCCTCTTAATAGGCTGCAAAACCAGATTGTTCTTTAGAAGCAGCTCACTAGCAATTGCATTGTATCTCTGTGGAATAAACAAATCACAGGCTTTGTTATTATGATTAATAACGACAACCAACTTATCACCATATTTTGTCTTAGCAATTCTCATTTTAACGATGGTATATTTCAATCCTAGAACTAGTTCTTCTTTCCTGATTGTCTCATTGTATTTATTCATTCTGATTGTAGACAAGACTTCCTTCAGCGACTCCATTTATTAGCGGCTGAATTTCTTTAATAAAAATCCAAACTCACAAACTCACATACATATTTTTATTAATAATATCAAGTAGCTTTTCTTTCATAATATATAACACAGTAAATATTATATGGTACGGTTGGATTATCTTTTAATGTTATACTTATTTCAATATCAGCAGCTGTTCCATTATAAATATTTGACTCGTGTTTGGAAACATCGAAACAGAAGAGTGGATATACTTCTTTAAATTCTTCTATATTGACTACACTACCAGTATCAAACGCTAATTGTTTATAACCCAAATGTATGTATCTGTTGTACAGATTAGAGTAGCCTACGTGCATTTCTCATCACTAAAGTCGCATTTGAGGGGTTCTTCTGGATATTTATGCCCGTTAATTCTAACCTCTATATCTGTCAAATTCATATGATCAAATACCATATTATTCTTTTTTTGGTTGTTATGCTTTTCATTTTTCTGTAACATCACAACGATTTTCGTAGGACTATTTCTCTCAGACACAACTTTCCAGGTGTGTTCCTTATTCTGACTAACATCACTTTTATAAGTATTACAAGCTTCCCACATCAGATTATACTTTTTATCCTTTGCCAAACCTTTTTCCAATTCACTCATCATTTCAATACTAGGAGCTATGACAGGAATTTTCCAGGATAAATACTCAATGACAACTTTACAATTGGTATCCCCATTTCTTACAATCATGTTATTATCATCATTTCTTCTTAGACAAATTCCATGCGATGCACCTCTAAAAAATCGTTTGTTTCCTTTCAAGAATCCGAACAACTCTGATAATGGTAAATACATATTTACTAATTTGCTGTTTTTAGTTCTGTTATATCTCTTCTCAAACCCTTTATTATAATTTCGATTGGGTTTAGAACTGACAACCACAGTTCCTGCTAGTGCTCCACCTGCAGGTACGGTAAATGAACTAATTATAGGGTTGATATCGGTTCCCTGATTATAATCCTTATACCAGAAACGATTTCTAGCTGCTCTTCTAGAATAATCATCGGAATATTCAATCAACTTTGTAACGGTAGTTGCAATACCAACATGATTAATTTTTTCAACAGGAGCATCGTTTATTACATACTCAGCGGTACTAAATAAATTGAATCCATTATTAGTTAACGTAGCGGCATCGGTTGCATCTATGTTACCTCCATTCTCTTTGATTATTCTTACACCCACTTCAAGATAACTTTCACTTGGATAGAACCAGGAATCAAATTTCTTCTTTACGAATTCAGACTCTGATTTATTTGATACATTCACATCTGTTTCTCGAATTTCTTTAAATTCATATTTGACCACTGTATCATCCACAAGCGGCTGATCAAAAATTTTCCATTGCGGACTGATAACTTTATTCACTGCCATTTATATAAGAAAGAAATTATTAAATAAAACTTATTTCAGAATCTTTAACCCGTTTCCAGTCATTAACGTTTTGATCAAGTCTTGACTTCTTTGATTTAAAATTCTTTTATTCGTACCCAGAAGATCCTTCAGCGATTTTTTGTTTCCAATTACATCAATGAGTTCTTTCCTGTTTACATCAATCAGATTTTTCCCGTATTCTATTGCTCTATTTTTCAACAACTCAAATCTCGGTTTAATAATTTTGTTCTACATTGACAGAGCTCCATCTTTTATTTGTTTTTGCTGACGTTTGAAACAACTGAGAATTAGCAATGTTTTTGAATATACTACCAATTCCACTTCCATACTGCTTTTTATAAAGTAATCGTTTATTATTAATCAACATTTATAGGTAAATAATTTTATTTCACTAATCCTTTAAGCTTTTCTCAAATGCAAAACATATCCAACGTTATCACCATTCAAATCGATAGGTCTTCCCAACTGATCAGTAATTGTCATTCTCAAGGAGTAAATAAAGTCTTTTTTGTTAATAGGAAGGTAGATTAATTGTCTAGGATTTTCAACAATTTGACAACCTGGTTCTGTATTCGGAACAAATGTCCAAATGACGTCTGATTTACTTTTGTTTACGATAGAACTGTTTACAAGAGAGCAGTGAGTTTGAATTTTATCAACGCTTCTTGTTATATTCGGAAGCTTTATACCTTCATTGATTTTCTTAGATATCTCACTATCTTTCTCAAAGCCTAAAATCTGACACAAGTCACTATTAAATCTAAACACATATTTTTCTTGTAATATGATGACAAATCTCATAGATGATGGATTGGATGAAATTACAATAGGACATTCATCTTTTGGTGTATCAAAATACTGACACAAAAAATAATTCAAACAATCATCGTTATACATCCCATTAGGAATAGTAACATTCATCCAACCCTCCTCTTCTTCTTTCCTATATTGAAATGTATTATTTCCAAATTTATCACTTATATTATGCCACGAATACCACAAAGTAAACTGATTCAAACCTATTTCATAATCCCAATTACGATTCAATTCGATTGGTTGACTAAATGTTATATCAATGATACTTTCATTACCTTCAATGTTAAACAACACCATTTATTAGAAATATGTTTTATATATTGAATTGTAAACTCTCTTCGTAAAAAAATGTATTTCGCATGAACGAATCCAAAATATCAATAGCTTCATTCCTCACCTCATCAGATGTATTCCCGTTTACTCTACTACCTATCAAAGTGTACAATTTTTTTTATCATTTCATCACAACTCATAAATATTCCAGTTCCTTGTTGTTTGACTAATCTCAAATTTTTTTGAATGGCTCTTAACCTATCCTTGTATTCTTGTATAAATTTAATAATTTGATCATGGCTAGAGTAACCTTTACAACCATAACTTTGACTTATATTTGTTAAATGATCCAGAGCCTCCTCTATATCCGTAGGATGACTAATGTAATACATAGGCATTTTAAAATAATGATCATTGCCACCCCGCGATTCATGTTTTGAATTAATCTGATTTAACAACTCTGGATTAATATCTTTATTCATATCAATGGATGGTGGTCCTAAAGCGGAAGTTGGTTCTAAAGCAGGAGTTGGCGCTCGACTCGATACCTCTGAAGCAGTCTTAAATGTTTCACCTAATCTTTGAAACCGTCTGCTTGAATTTTCATCACTCTTCTGTAATTTCTCAATGATCGCTTCAGTCTTTTCTTTTTGTGCCATAACAACTGGAGCGTTAAATTCTGAAGCCATTTTCTGAAATCCTGCTTTCTCCATCTCATATTCTTGAACCTTTCTTCTTTGAATTTCTCTGTTCTTCACTATACCCGATAACATATCACTCAAGCATCTTGAATCCATTTATATACAAGTAATTTTATTTCATAATAAATTTTGAAAGTTCTTTTTCATAAAACCCTCCTTGAATTAATTCCCCACTTTTGTCAGATATTTCATAAGTAATGGGAATGGTAGGTCTAACGGTTGCTATCTGGAATACTTCATTCGTATAATTCGGTAAATATCCTTTATCAAAAATACTCTTTTCTTTTTTAATTCTGACTAAATCTCCTACTTTGTAATTTCCAACTATTTTGTAACCATCTGCTGGAGGAAACAAAGCATTGTAAACCTTTTTCTGATTTACCTTTTTACTAGCATCTACTGGTTTCATTTTTATTGAACGATGACAAGTGTTATTATAATTCCTAACAAATAAAGGTAAAATATCAATCCATTTAGTAGTGTTATTGTGAGTAAAAGATTTCCATAACTTTTCTTTCAACGTTCTATTGAATCGTTCAACGATTTGCGCTTTCAATTCACTTTCAGATGCAAACCAGTGTATGTCGTTATTTTTCAAAAATGTTTGAACATTTCTCATTACAAATTCTTTACCTTTATCAGTTTGTAGTTTCTTAGGAATTCTTTCTTTAAAGATATGACTAAATGCGTTTATTATTTCAGCACCTGTTTTATCTTTCAAAGGGGTACACCAAGCGTATTTACTAAAGCAATCAATTACAGTCAAGATGTAATTTGTTTTATCATTCGCTTTTTTATATTTCTGGAGGTCAACTAAGTCAGCTTGCCATTGCTCGTCAACAAGGTGAACATAGACTCGCCTCCTTTCAAAATTGTGATAGGAAGGTTTGTGTAACGTACACACATTCTCATTTTGCAAAACCTGTTT
Organism: Branchinecta sandiegonensis; assembly: GCA_030848855.1. Taxonomy (NCBI): domain Eukaryota; kingdom Metazoa; phylum Arthropoda; class Branchiopoda; order Anostraca; family Branchinectidae; genus Branchinecta; species Branchinecta sandiegonensis. The sequence goes on along the minus strand of JAUPMV010000021.1, from coordinate 5,648,823 downwards.
AATGTTATCTTTAGTAACGTCCACTCCATTTTCTTTTAATTTTCTGTATATATCATCAACACCTGAATAATTTGAATAATACGTATTTAAAATATCTTTTTCTGCGTTGAGGTTTTTTATGGCACTTGCAGCCTCTGGCTCAAGTGCCATATACCGATCACAATTCCGTCTGTCGGTCTGTCGGTCGGTCCGAGTTTTTTGTCCCACATATCCGAGTTAGGGTACTTCCAGATGTGCTAGGACAATGAAACTTGGCAGGCATATCAGGGACCCGACCAAACTAACCTGGAAATAATCAGTTTCCCGATCCGACCATATGGGGGGGGAGTGCGGGGCGCTGGAAACTTGCAAATTTAGGGCATTTTGTCACTTTTTTCTGAGTTAGGGTACTTCTAGATGAGCTAGGACAATGAAACTTGGCAGGAATATCAGGGACCCGACCAAACAAACCTGGAAATAATCAGTTTCCCGATCCGACCATATGCGGGGTAGCGGGGGCGCTCGAAACTTGAAAATTTAGGGCATTTTGTCACACTTTTTCGAGTTAGGATACTTCCAGATGAGCTAGGACAATGAGACTTGGCAGGAATATCAGGAACCTGACCAAAGTAACCTGGAAATAATAAGTTTCCCGATCCGACCATATGCGGGGGAGTTGGGGCGCTGGAAACTTAAAAATTTAGGGCATTTTGTCACACTTTTTCGAGTGAGGGTTCTTCCAGATGAGCTAGCACAATGAAACTTGGCAGGAATATCAGGGACCCGACCAAACTAACCTGGAAATAATCAGTTTCCCGATCCGACCATGTGCGGAGAAGTGGGGGCGCTGGAAACTTGAAAATTTAGGGCATTTTGTCACACTTTTTCGAGTTAGGGTACTTCCAGTTGTGCTAGGACCATGAAACTTGGCAGGCATATCAGAGACCCGACCAAACAAAATTAGGAATGATCATTTTTCTGATCCGACCATTTTGGGGGGGGGGAGGGCAGGGGAATCCGGGAAACTGAGAAGTGTGTAACTTTCGAACGGATGATCGGATTGTAATGAAACTTCATAACTGAAGAGAATATATATCTATTACGTCCCGTTTAAAGTCTTGACCGGATTCGGTAGCCAGGGGGGAGTTGGGGGGGGACCGGAAATTTCAAGAAACGGTTAGAATGGAGGGATCGGAGTGAAACTTGCTGGGAAGAATAAGCATCTGCTCTAGATAAGTCCTTTAGACCATTGTACTGGATCCGGACACTTATGGGGGGGGGGGGGGTCCCGGAATTCCGGTGATGGTGGTTTTTTGGATTTTCACGATGAAACTTGGCAGGCATATCAGGGACCCAATCAAACTGACTTCAAAATAAAAATATTGTCGATCAGATAATGGTGGGGGAGTGGAGGGAGGGGAATCCGCAGGGGAATCCTCAGGGTAATCCGCAGGGGAATCCGGGAAATCGAGAAGTGTGTAACTTTCGAACGGATGATCGGATTGTAATGAAACTTCATAACTGAACAGAATATATATCTGTAATGTCCCGTTTAAAGTCTTGACCGGATTCGGTAGCCAGGGGGGAGTTGGGGGGGGGAGACCGGAAATTTCAAGAAACGGTTAGAATGGAGGGATCGGAGTGAAACTTGCTGGGAAGGACAAGCATCTGCTCTAGATAAGTCCTTTAGACCATTGTACTTGATCCGGACACTTATGGGGGGGGGGTCCCGGAATTCCGGTGATGGTGGTTTTGGGGAGATTCACGATGAAACTTGGCAGGCATATCCGGGACCCAATCAAACTGACTTCAAAATAAAAATTTTGTCCATCAGATAATGGTGGGGGGAGTGGAGGGAAGGGAATCCGAAATTTTCAGTCATGCTTAATTTTGGAATGGGTGATCGGATTCGAGTGAAATTTAAGAATTCAACAGAGGACGTTTCTCCGATGATTTTTTTCATATCCGGACCGGATCCGGCAACTATTAGGGGGGGGGGGCGGAAAATACGTGCCCCGTTTAGAATGGAGGGATCGGGATGGAACTTTGTGGGAAGAACAAACAGATGCTCTAGGTAAGTCATTTGCTGAATCGGATTGGCTACGTGCACCGCGGGGGAGCTGGGTGGGGTGGGGGGGGGGTGGACCGAAAATCTCAAGAAACGGTTAGAATGATGGTATCGGAGTGAAACTTGCTGGGAAGAACAAACATCTGGTCCATGTAAATCTTTTACATAATTTGACTGGATCCGGACACTTGAGGGGGGGGGGGGTATCCCGAAATTCCGTTTTTTGGGGGGATTTTCACGACGAAACTTGGAAGGCATATCAAGGACCCGGTCAAACTGACTTGGAATTAAAAAAAAATCCTCGATATGATAATCTTGGGGGGGGGGAGTTGAGGGAGGGGAATCCGGAATATTGAGTCATGCGTAACTTTGGAACGGGTGATCGGATTCGAGTGAAATTTAATAATTAAACAGAGGACATTTTTCTCTTGTGACCTTTTTCATTTCCGGACCGAATCCGGCAATTATCGGTGGGAGGGCGGAAAATACTTGACCCGCTTAGACTGGTGTGATCTGGATCGAACTTCGTGGGAATGACAAACAGATGCTCTGGATTAATCATTTACAGACCCGGATTGGCTCCGGTTATTGTGGGTGGAGTTGGAGGAGGGGGAGGGGGGTCTGGGATTCCGGTGATCGCGCGTTAAGGTACTTCCAGATGTGCTAGGACGATGAAACTTCGCTGGAATATTGGAGACTCAACAACATTTGCTTAGAAATTGCTACTTCCCAAATCCGATTATTCCTTAAAGTACCAATCTTGACCGCAAAGTAAAAAAAAATACTTTTAAGCAATATATGCATTTTCGTGATGCCCATCAGCCCATTAGCAGTTTTGCCTCAAGGGTTTTGCTTACAAATGAAGTTCCAGCTCCCTTATAGCGCGCATCTCAACCGCAAAGTCGAAACTTACTTTTGATCAATCAATTCATCTTGACACATGCAAGTGCCATATGAGCTTACAGCTCTTGTTTAAAAAACAGATTTTTCCTCGATCCGCAAATAACACAATTACCTTTCAGCATTGGAACATTATTTTTCTGTGACACTGCCTTAAACATTGATTCAGTGATAGTTTTCTTTTCACATTTCATACAATAAATCTCCATTTATTAGAAAACAATTTTCTTAAACGAAAACCTACCAACTGATATCCTTCTGTTTTCGCTGGATGTAGGAAGTACAGTGAAGTCCACAGTTTAATTCACCTATATTTTGAACAGCAAGATTTTCATAAGCTATTTTTTTCTTTGAAGTTTTTAGATATTTAATTATTTCTTTTCCAGGGGGTATACCGAAAGAATCGAAAAATTCGACATAGGGTTGATTAGGTAGATTACAATACGCTACCCAGTGAGTTCCAGGCATTCCGAGTTTATCATAATTAACTACACCACATTCTATACCATTTATCTGTTTGGGTAGCGTATCTATAGAGAAAACACCTCTAAAATGTGGTATACTCTCTAATGCATCCATAATATCAAAATTGGTTAGCGGTCCTACTTTACTTTTGCTTCTTTTTTGATGTCCCCGTTCTTATGGCACTTGCAGCCTCTGGCTCAAGTGCCATATACCGATCACAATTCCGTCTGTCGGTCTGTCGGTCTGTCGGTCGGTCCGAGTTTTTTGTCCCACATATCCGAGTTAGGGTACTTCCAGATGTTCTAGGACAATGAAACTTGGCAGGCATATCAGGGACCCGACTAAACTAACCTGGAAATAATCAGTTTCCCGATCCGACCATATGGGGGGGAGTGCGGGGCGCTGGAAACTTGAAAATTTAGGGCATTTTGTCACTTTTTTTCTGAGTTAGAGTACTTCTAGATGAGCTAGGACAATGAAACTTGGCAGGAATATCAGAGACCCGACCAAACGATCCTGGAAATAATCAGTTTCCCGATCCGACCATATGCGGGGGAGTGGGGGCGCTCGAAACTTGAAAATTTAGGGCATTTTGTCACACTTTTTCGAGTTAGAGTACTTCCAGATGAGCTAGGACAATGAAACTTGGCAGGAATATCAGGGACCTGACCAAAGTAACCTGGAAATAATAAGTTTCCCGATCCGACCATATGCGGGGGAGTTGGGGCGCTGGAAACTTGAAAATTTAGGGCATTTTGTCACACTTTTTCGAGTGAGGGTACTTCCAGATGAGCTAGGACAATGAAACTTGGCAGGAATATCACGGACCCGACCAAACTAACCTGGGAATAATCAGTTTCCCAATCCGACCATATGGGGGGGAGTGGGGGCGCTCGAAACTTGAAAATTTAGGGCATTTTGTCACACTTTTTCGAGTTAGGGTACTTCCAGATGAGCTAGGACAATGAAACTTGGCAGGAATATCAGGGACCTGACCAAAGTAACCTGGAAATAATAAGTTTCCCGATCCGACCATATGCGTGGGAGTTGGGGCGCTGGAAACTTGAAAATTTAGGGCATTTTGTCACACTTTTTCGAGTTAGGGTACTTCCAGTTGTGCTAGGACCATGAAACTTGGCAGGCATATCAGAGACCCGACCAAACAAAATTAGGAATAATCAGTTTTCTGATCCGACCATTTTTTGGGGGGGGGGGGGGGATGGAGGGCAGGGGAATCCGGGAAACTGAGAAGTGTGTAACTTTCGAACGGATGAGCGGATTGTAATGAAACTTCATAACTGAAGAGAATATATATCTGTAATATCCCGTTCAAAGTCTTGACCGGATTCGGTAGCCAGGGGGAAGTTGGGGGGGGGGAGACCGGAAATTTCAAGAAACGGTTAGAATGGAGGGATCGGAGTGAAACTTGCTGGGAAGAACAAGCATCTGCTCTAGATAAGTCCTTTAGACCATTGTACTGGATCCGGACACTTATGGGGGGGGGAGGGGTCCCGGAATTCCGGTGATGGTGGTTTCGGGGATTTTCACGATGAAACTTGGCAGGCATATCAGGGACCCAATCAAACTGACTTCAAAATAAAAATTTTGTCGATCAGATAATGGTGGGGGAGTGGAGGGAGGGGAATCCGCAGGGGAATCCGGGAAATTGAGAAGTGTGTAACTTTCGAACGGATGATTGGATTGTAATGAAACTTCATAACTGAACAGAATATATATCTGTAATGTCCCGTTTAAAGTCTTGACCGGATTCGGTAGCCAGGGGGGAGTTGGAGGGGGGGGGAGACCGGAAATTTCAAGAAACGGTTAGAATGGAGGGATCGGAGTGAAACTTGCTGGGAAGAACAAGCATCTGCTCTAGATAAGTCCTTTAAACCATTGTACTGGATCCGGACAATTATGGGGGGGGGGGTCCCGGAATTCCGGTGATGGTGGTTTTGGGGATTTTCACGATGAAACTTGGCAGGCATATCAGGGACCCAATCAAACTGACTTCAAAATAAAAATTTTGTCGATCAGATAATGGTGGGGGGAGTGGAGGGAGGGGAATCCGAAATTTTCAGTCATGCGTAATTTTGGAATGGTTGATCGGATTCGAGTGAATTTTAAGAATTCAACAGAGGACATTTCTCCGATGATTTTTTTCATATCCGGACCGGATCCGGCAACTATTGGGGGGGGGGAAATACGTGACCCGTTTAGAATGGAGGGATCGGGATGGAACTTTGTGGGAAGAACAAACAGATGCTCTAGGTAAGTCATTTGCTGAATCGGATTGGCTACGTGCACCGCGGGGGAGCTGGGGGGGATGGGGGGGGGGGGAGGACCGGAAATCTCGAGAAACGGTTAGAATGATGGTATCGGAGTGAAACTTGCTGGTAAGAACAAACATCTGGTCCATGTAAATCTTTTACATAATTTGACTGGATCCGGACACTTGAGGGGGGGGGGAGGAGGGGGTATCCCGGAATTCCGTTTTTTGGGGGATTTTCACGACGAAACTTGGAAGGCATATCAGGGACCCGGTCAAACTGACTTGGAATAAAAAAAATCCTCGATATGATAATCTTGGGGGGGTTGGGAGTTGAGGGAGGGGAATCCGGAATATTGAGTCATGCGTAACTTTGGAACGGGTGATCGGATTCGAGTGAAATTTAATAATTAAACAGAGGACATTTTTCTCTTGTGACCTTTTTCATTTCCGGACCGAATCCGGCAATTATTGGGGGGAGGGCGGAAAATACTTGACCCGCTTAGACTGGTGTGATCTGGATCGAACTTGGTGGGAATGACAAACAGATGCTCTGGATTAATCATTTACAGAACCGGACCGGATTGGCGGTGATCGCGCGTTAAGGTACTTCCAGATGTGCTAGGACGATGAAACTTCGCTGGAATATTGGAGACTCAACAACATTTGCTTAGAAATTGCTACTTCCCAAATCCGATTATTCCTTAAAGTACCAATCTTGACCGCAAAGTAAAAAAAATACTTTTAAGCAATATATGCATTTTCGTGATGCCCATCAGCCCATTAGCAGTTTTGCCTAAAGGGTTTTGCTTACAAATGAAGTTCCAGCTCCCTTAGAGCGCACATCTCAACCGCAAAGTCGAAACTTACTTTTGATCAATCAAATCATCTTGACACATGCAAGTGCCATATGAGCTTACAGCTCTTGTTTGACTTCCTAGGCCTTCCACGTACCCCATGACCTACAACTTTTTGTGTTCCAGGAAGTGTAAGCGCACCACCTGTGTTGACATCATCGGTTTCCTTCTTAGGCCTTCCACATACCCCATTACCTACAACTTTTTGTGTTCCAGGAAGTTTTAGCGCCCCCCCCCCTGTGTTTGTTCTGGCATCCACCAATTTCTTGCCAGCGAATGTACCCAAAGCAGCAGCTCCGCTTGTTAAAACTGCCTTTCCAAGGGTAATTGCCAACGGTATTAGGAAAGGAAGTAATCCACCCTTTTGAATCGCTTCTCTCATCTGTTTGTATGATACATCAATATCACAGCCCTTATTATTCATTTTACATGTTTCAATTTTATCAATTTGTCGTTTACTTAAAAGTAACTTTACTGGTTCTCGTTCATTCTGTCTACTATGACTAACACGTATCTGACATTTTTGTTTAGCACCAAAGCATTTCTTCAGCTTTCCTTTCTGAAGCTTTGACAAATAAACTGTATACTCCATTGTTTCAATCATTTATTAGAAAAATAATTTATCATATAAACTTCTTATTTACCAGCCATCATTTTTTTCTATTCTGGAAACGAATGGTTTGTCAACAGGTTTTAGCTCTAGAAGCCTTTTTAAAATATTTACTACTGCTCTTTCAATATTATCGATATGGGTTTGTTGGTCAGCAATTTTTGTTTCAATTATATTGTTATGGGTATGTTGACCAAGAAGCTTTTTGTCATACTCTAAAAGATTCATAATTAACGTTGCTAAATTAACAGATTTGTTATCAACTTGTTTTCAGCGTTAATTTCTTTATCATTAACTCGAATTATTTCTTTTTACAAATAACCCTTTATCTTTAATCCTTACCAATAAATTATCAAGAGAATCATGTACAGCAGTTAATCTGTTGATATCTTCGCTAAAATACTGATTTATCCCCACTTGTTCTGCGGTAATTTCTTCTTTAAATTGGTTCAGAATAATAGTCATAGATCTGAAACTAATAGCGTCCTGGTCTGCTTTCGCATCCCCTAAATTAATAATTCTCTTATCTTGTAGGTTAATATTACCGTTGTCATCAGTAACTCTCTTTTCATTCGATTCGTTACTAACCTTTTTTCCAACACTACCAAATTTATTCATTTATAATAGAAACAAATTATCCAGTAAATTTTTCAAAGTTTTTTTCTGTACTTCACGGTTTTATCTTTTGTTTTTAAATCTATGAAGAAAAAACTGTAGCCCTTGGTTGCAGCCTCGAATAGTTTGAGAAAGTTTTCATTGTCTATACAGGATACATGGCTTTGTCTAATGGCTTTGTCACTGAAGTCTTACAACCTTTGGTGTTTTATGATAGCTCTGTGATAAATAAACAATTGAAGCATTTTTCTTTCTTCCTCTTATGAATAAATCTTCTATTTTCTTCTGGTCTTTTTCAGTTACAAAATCATCAAAGATAATCAAGTTTTGATACTTGGGGTCTAGGTCGTCAACATCGATAATATCATTAAGGTCGTTACTTGCAATTAAAATATTCGTTTTACATTTCGATTCCAAAGTGTTTAAATTGTCTATAAGGTCTATATATTTATCTTCTTCAAGATCTTTTGCATACAAGTATATTCGGTTGAAACAGATATATTCATAAATTAAATTCAAGAGTAAATTGGTTTTCCCTGTTCCTGAACTTCCACAAATTAATAACCTAAATGGCCACTGAGGTGCAAGGTCGTGCTTGTTCTGATAGTTATTCTTTTCGCTAAAATCATATACTTTGATTGGTGCCTTTTGATTCATTTATTTAGGAAGAATTTTTCATTATAAGATTTACCGAAGTAGGTACTTGAATTTTTTAAGTAGGTACTTGAATTTTTGAAGTAGGTACTTGAATTTTTTGAAGTAGGAACTTGAATTTTTGAAGTAGGTACTTGAATTTTTGAAGTAGGTACTTGAATTTTTTAAGTAGGTACTTGAGTATTTTAAGTAGGTACTTGAATTTTTGAAGTAGGTACTTGAATTTTTGAAGTAGGTACTTGAATTTTTGAAGTAGGTACTTGAATTTTTTGAAGTAGGTACTTGAATTTTTTTAAGTTGGTACTTGAATTTTTGAAGTAGGTACTTGAATTTAATGTTTATAACCTAGAGGTAAAGTTGTAATACTATCGCTTGTTACTATCCTTTTATCATCCTTAGGATCTAACGCTTTCTTATTCTGTTCTTCTTGAAACATATTGTGCTTGTATGATCTTAAGTTATACTGGGTTACAGAAAGGTTTTCAGTTTTACCAAACAGTACATCCTTATAGTTTTGAATCGTAATTTTATCTTTAACTATATTCGTTTTTATTCCTTTCAGTTTTTTGCTAGCTTTTGAAGGGTCTTGGTTGTCCTTTACATAAGCATATACTTTTGATCGTAATCCTACAAACTCAGTCATAACCTGTCCTGCTAGTTCGTCTTTCATCATTCCTATCACTTTCTTATTTAAATTAGGAAACCCATATGGATTATCTTTCGCATAATCAGATGTATCGAATCTCTCATTCAAATCTTGTTTGATATCTTGATAGAAATCTTCGGTTCTGATGTCGTATATGAAAGAATCAGTATCCATATAACATAAATCAATTTGATCCCCATATTTAGGTTTCATATAATCATAATGGAATTCGTACATCAATAGCTTGGATAGTTCCAATACAGCAAAACCGATGTACATTGGCTTGTCTAGTTTTATCTTTTCCTTCGACATTCTTGCCACAGAAAAGTTTTCACTGAAAATAATTTCAGATTTAAAGTTGGGTTTCTTTATTATTTTTTCTCTTGTTTTATCGTCAGTTATTATTTCCATATCTGCTCGTTTCCTCACATTTTCCATAGTTTTTCCAAAGCAAGCATTATTCATCAGCTGAAAAAAGTCCTTCTCGAAATCATTCGTACCTTTAGTTCTAAGTGCTGTGTTGTGATCTGTGTTGTGACTTTCAGTGAATCCTAGTATTCTATGTACTTTTTTCAATATCAAACCCTTTTGTAAATAGAATTCTAGATTCCTGCGGTGAACTACGTAATTGTGCTTATCTAATAATGTGGTACAAAGCTTACCATTAAAATGTTCAGGTGCTAATGGTAAATCTTTGTGTAAGTGGAAAAGTTCTTTCGGGTATTCAAAATCTACTCTCATATATAGCACCTACAATCTGTAAATTAATCACCGACTTAATATAATTTTTTAGATGGCTGTAATACTCGAGTGATTCGTATTCATTCCTTTCTTTCAAACCATCTGGTATTGAAATGAACTGTAAATTATTCGCTGGTAAATTCTGTGACATCGCCCACCCATATAGATTATTTTTATCTAAATATATTAAATAGTTAGATGGCTTATCCTTATCATAACTGCTCATATATTTATTATTTGCTTTAGCGTATCTTTTCATACATTGAGATACACCACCTCGTATCCCCTTTTCAATGAATGTATACATGTCTTCCTTCGAGAATAACGGTAATTCTACTGTTGAATGCTTTAGGAAAGCGTCCCATGTTAGTCCTGGAGCTGAGAAATAATGAAGTGGATCCAAGTCATAATTATGTATACATACATTTCTGAAGTTCTCTACAACATCCGACAATATTAACACATCACTTTTTAGGTACAACTTGGTATAATCAAGTAATTTTTCACAATTAAATTGTTTCCAAATAGACACCGCTCTTTTATAATCAGTTTTGTCAATACCTTTTCCCGTTAACCTAGAATAAAAGCTTACTATGGGTGGTAACTTTGTACAATCCATTTTACTGAAACTGTCTACGAATTCATACGGATAAACCCCTTTTTTAATTATTTCTTTGAATTCTTCATCGTTATGGAAACTATGCGATGTATACTTGAAATTCTCTCTCAGATGATTACAGGATTCTTTGCAATCGCATTTTTCTAAATTTGCTGATAACTTGTCCAACGATGAAGCCATGAATCGAATGGAATCTATGAATCTGATTTCATATTTTATTTCCTTATCCTGTCTTGGGATACTTATTGATTTCGAGAATGAGATGAAACTTTCTGCACTTTCAAATATGCCGTTATCAGGTATCAACTGTTTCACAAATAGATGAGAATCATATTTTGATAAATTATGCATCACTACAGGGATATGCTTGGGAATTCTGTATTTCATATTACATTCAGCATGAGCAAAACCTCTATTTTTCCAGTCATGTGATCGTGATCAAAGTGGGGATTTTCAGTAATTTCAGTCTTACAGATATGGCAGGTCTTATCCATTAGTGTGTTCAATTTTTCTGCAATTTCTACATCGGTATAAGTGTGTTTTCTCTGCCTGTTAACATATTTGTTTGCAATTTCTGTGGATTCTTTTGTAATGGTTTTAACAAAATTTTCTGCAGCGTCTTCACCAAAATAATCGTAGTATTTGTTCTGGTTTGTATCAAAGGAACAGCATACCTGAAATCCATAAGCAAATGGTTTCTGTTCAGCTACTTTTATTGTTTTCTTTCCGTTTACCTGATTGTATTCTTCGTTATAAGACTCAAAGTCTGCTATTATACAATAAGGTACTTTCATCTGTTTCGAAATATTTTTATAGTGTATGCTTGAGTCTTCAGGAGGCATATAATATCAGGATCTTCGCAATTATTTTTACTTTCATGTTTCGAAAAATGCCTTCCACAAAAAGTACAGAGGTATGTCTTTGTTTTGATTTTAGATATTTGAGTAACGACTAATCTGCTCAGATCTTTCACAAATACATAATGATTATCAAAATATAGTAAATGAATGACATGTTTTGCTGTTTCCCCACTGAGTGTGCTATTTAGTATATGACTTCTGATTATTTTCTCTTTATCAATTTGAAATAAGCAAATCTTTATGTTGTATTTATTTTCAAGTTTATGGATGTCCATAGACTTGAATCCATCGGGAAGTTGGTAACCCCTTTGAAATCAAATTCGTTCTTATATTGTTTATATTTCGAAGTTCTCTCAGCGTTTTCCTTGGCTGGGTATAAATGTGCCAAGACACACCAAAGAAAGCATTTTTGATCTAAATTTTTTTATATTTATACACGCTTTTTTATTTTTTACGAAATCTGGCAGTATTTTAAACTTTCCTCCCATGTAAGATTCTATTCGTGTCATCCTATAATCAATTCCTTCATACCGACTAAATTGTAGCCCAGATCGAGGGGTATTACTTAAAGAACTAAGTCTCTTGTTATTATCATCCAAATGATTATGAGTAAGTATGCTATTTTTATTTAAAATCCAAGAAGTACTGTTGTAAAATACTACTACTTCTTCATCATTCTCCTGTCTATAGAATATAACACGAGTTACAAACTGAACTCTATATTGATTTATTTCGTTCATTCTTCGCTGTAAATCATTAAAAACAAAAGGAATAAGAGTATGTTTTTCTCTTCCATTGCTTTCAATAGAAACGTTTACAGTATACAAATTTTCATTTTCCCTAGAAATAGTAGGCTGCTGCTCTTCTTCCGTTTTGAATAAATAATTAGGAATGGTAGTTTTTTCTTTAATCCGTTTCTTATTTATAAAGAGAGTTGATAAATCAACTACTTTGGGTTTATTTTTATCACTTCTTTCTACTTGAGTTCTAATGATATATCTATTTTTCTTTATAGTATCTTCATGTTTTTTAATAATATTATTATAGTATTCTCCAACTCTTTTTAGTACTTCTTCTCGGTTTCCGCGAGTTGATAGGATCTTGTTTTTCAGAAATTTCTTTAATTCACTTGTCTCTTTTTCTTTGTTACCATTGTATTCTTGTTTAATTTTCTTAATGGCGATATTATTTTCTTTTATCTCATCTTCCAGAATTGTCCGTAATTTCGGTTCTGGGTTATAGTCGGATGGTCTGTTCTTATTATGGATTCTTTCGTTTCTGCGTCGAATATTAATTGTATCTTCAGCTAGCAAACTATTCTTATTAAGATGGTTTATTATACTATTTGTTATTTCATGTTTCTTAGCTCCATTTGTTTTTATTTTATTAATTTTCGCATATGTCCGCAGTTCATTAATTCGGTATTGCGGTAAACTTCGCATAACCGATTCGTTGTTTGATATAATGGTTTTACAACGCTGAATAACCTCTGCAGTTTTCATCATTTAATAGGGGGATATTTTTATTAATGAATTTCTCCCGTCTGCGTTTTCTCAGCCGTAAAGAAAATCATTGAATTTCGGTTACCTTACTACTCTCTGTGAGAAAAATGTGTGCACGGGTTTCGCACATTCTTCACTACTCTTCATGAGACATAGGTTTTTCTCAGGTTTTTATGGCACTTGCAGCCTCTGGCTCAAGTGCCATATACCGATCACAATTCCGTCTGTCGGTCTGTCGGTCTGTCGGTCTGTCGGTCTGTCGGTCTGTCGGTCGGTCGGTCTGTCGGTCGGTCCGAGTTTTTTTGTCCCACATATCCGAGTTAGGGTACTTCCAGATGTGCTAGGACAATGAAACTTGGCAGGCATATCAGGGACCCGACCAAACTAACCTGGAAATAATCAGTTTCCCGATCCGACCATGTGGGGGGAGTGCGGGGCGCTGGAAACTTGCAAATTTAGGGCATTTTGTCACTTTTTTCTGAGTTAGGGTACTTCTAGATGAGCTAGGACAATGAAACTTGGCAGGAATATCAGGGACCCGACCAAACGAACCTGGAAATAATCAGTTTCCCGATCCGACCATATGCGGGGGAGTGGGGGCGCTCGAAACTTGAAAATTAGGGCCTTTTGTCACACTTTTTCGAGTTAGGGTACTTCCAGATGAGCTAGGACAATGAAACTTGGCAGGAATATCAGGGACCTGGCCAAAGTAACCTGGAAATAATAAGTTTCCCGATCCGACCATATGCGGGGGAGTTGGGGCGCTGGAAACTTGAAAATTTAGGGCATTTTGTCACACTTTTTCGAGTGAGGGAACTTTCAGATGAGCTAGGACAATGAAACTTGGCAGGAATATCACGGACCCGACCAAACTAACCTGGAAATAATCAGTTTCCCGATCCGACCATATGGGGGGGAGTGCGGGGCGCTGGAAACTTGAAAATTTAGGGCATTTTGTCACACTTTTTCGAGTTAGGGTACTTCCAGTTGTGCTAGGACCATGAAACTTGGCAGGCATATCAGAGACCCGACCAAACAAAATTAGGAATAATCAGTTTTCTGATCCGACCATTTTGGGGGGGGGGAGGGCAGGGGAATCCGGGAAACTGAGAAGTGTGTAACTTTCGAACGGATGATCGGATTGTAATGAAAATTCATAACTGAAGAGAATATATATCTGTAATGTCCCGTTTAAAGTCTTGACCGGATTCGGTAGCCAGGGGGGAGTTGGGGGGGGGAGACCGGAAATTTCAAGAAACGGTTAGAATGGAGGGATCGGAGTGAAACTTGCTGGGAAGAACAAGCATCTGCTCTAGATAAGTCCTTTAGACCATTGTACTGGATCCGGACACTTATGGGGGGGGGGGGGGGGCCGGAATTCCGGTGATGGTGGTTTTTTGGATTTTCACGATGAAACTTGGCAGGCATATCAGGGACCCAATCAAACTGACTTCAAAATAAAAATATTGTCGATCAGATAATGGTGGGGGAGTGGAGGGAGGGGAATTCGCAGGGGAATCCGGGAAATTGAGAAGTGTGTAACTTTCGAACGGATGATCGGATTGTAATGAAACTTCATAACTGAACAGAATATATATCTGTAATGTCCCGTTTAAAGTCTTGACCGGATTCGGTAGCCAGGGGGGAGTTGGGGGGGGGGGAGACCGGAAATTTCAAGAAACGGTTAGAATGGAGGGATCGGAGTGAAACTTGCTGGGAAGAACAAGCATCTGCTCTAGATAAGTCCTTTAGGCCATTGTACTTGATCCGGACACTTATGGGGGGGGGGTCCCGGAATTCCGGTGATGGTGGTTTTGGGGATTTTCACGATGAAACTTGGCAGGCATATCAGGGACCCAATCAAACTGACTTCAAAATAAAAATTTTGTCGATCAGATAATGGTGGGGGGAGTGGAGGGAGGGGAATCCGAAATTTTCAGTCATGCGTAATTTTGGAATGGGTGATCGGATTCGAGTGAAATTTAAGAATTCAACAGAGGACATTTCTCCGATGATTTTTTTCATATCCGGACCGGATCCGGCAACTATTGGGGGGGGGGGGGAAATACGTGCCCCGTTTAGAATGGAGGGATGGGGATGGAACTTTGTGGGAAGAACAAACAGATGCTCTAGGTAAGTCATTTGCTGAATCGGATTGGCTACGTGCACCGCGGGGGAGCTGGGTGGGGTTGGGGGGGGGGGGGGGGTTGGACCGGAAATCTCGAGAAACGGTTAGAATGATGGTATCGGAGTGAAACTTGCTGGGAAGAACGAACATCTGGTCCATATAAATCTTTTACATAATTTGACTGGATCCGGACACTTGAGGGGGGGGGGGAGGAGGGGTATCCCGGAATTCCGTTTTGGGGGGATTTTCACGACGAAACTTGGAAGGCATATCAGGGACCCGGTCAAACTGACTTGGAATAAAAAAAAATCCTCGATATAATAATCTTGGGGGAGGGGAGTTGAGGGAGGGGAATTCGGAATATTGAGTCATGCGTAGCTTTGGAACGGGTGATCGGATTCGAGTGAAATTTAATAATTGAACAGAGGACATTTTTCTCTTGTGACCTTTTTCATTTCCGGACCGAATCCGGCAATTATCGGGGGGAGGGCGGAAAATACTTGACCCGCTTAGACTGGTGTGATCTGGATCGAACTTCGTGGGAATGACAAACAGATGCTCTGGATTAATCATTTACAGAACAGGATTGGCTCCGGTTATTGTGGGTGGAGTTGGAGGAGGGGGAGGGGGGTCTGGGATTCCGGTGATCGCGCGTTAAGGTACTTCCAGATGTGCTAGGACGATGAAACTTCGCTGGAATATTGGAGACTCAACAACATTTGCTTAGAAATTGCTACTTCCCAAATCCGATTATTCCTTAAAGTACCAATCTTGACCGCAAAGTAAAAAAAATACTTTTAAGCAATATATGCATTTTCGTGATGCCCATCAGCCCATTAGCAGTTTTGCCTCAAGGGTTTTGCTTACAAATGAAGTTCCAGCTCCCTTATAGCGCGCATCTCAACCGCAAAGTCGAAACTTACTCTTGATCAATCAAATCATCTTGACACATGCAAGTGCCATATGAGCTTACAGCTCTTGTTTCATTACCTTACTACTCTTCATGAAAATCTTGATTCAACCAAATAATTTTTCGAAACAATTTTATCATATAATAAATGGAAGAATTGGAAAAGAAAATGTTTGTTCATCGAAGAAGTTACAAGTAATACAATGATATAAGTAATAGCTTACTTTTATCCAAATTCCTCTTTTCGGCAGCAGGAATGTCTGCGTTTCTAGTGCTAAATTTAGCTTCTTTAAGTTTAGGTGCTGTTATCATTGAAATAATCGAAAAACATCTAAACATTGCAGAAAGAAAAGCAGAATATAAAACCGCTTATAATTTTTACACTGAATTGTTATCATTGTTAAAAAGTGGACAATTAACGGTTGAAGAAGAATTCTTTCCTCGCGAAAACTATATGAAGCAAGTGCGTTTAAATGGATATAAATATTGCAAGAACGCATCAATAGTTCAAAAGAACGGTTCGCAAGTTTGACTGTTCACACATGATTCACCACCTAAGATAAATCCTTCACATAATTTTTGAAGGGTCATCTCGTGTGATGTGTTTCGCAACGATTACCTGACCCCAATTCCAATCTGTACAGATTCTCCCAAGGACGTGATGCGCTTCACAACAATTATCTGACCTCAATTCCAATCTGTACAGATTCTCCAAGGACGTCGGGCTCCTCGTCATCTCGTGTGATGCGCATCGTCATTTGAGAACTCGGGTAGTTGCGCTTTTGTTTATTTCAGATGCAGCTATTCCTATGTTACTAGATACCTACCTGGGAATCATCATTTTTATCGCAAGATACAAAAAAATTACATTGGAAATTTCTTCTTTCTTTATGAGCTTCTTAGTCTCAACTTGTTTTCAACTGTCTCCTTAAACCAGATGTGTGACACTAAATATTCGCGAATTTTTTCCGCTGAGTGTTGTTATCTGCTGGAGACGTCTGTGACACCACAGGTGTTACGATCGGTCGGTAATTAGGAGCTCTGGATTTTTATTAAAGAAATTCAGCCGCTAATAAATGGAGTCGCTGAAGGAAGTCTTGTCTACAATCAGAATGAATAAATACAATGAGACAATCAGGAAAGAACAACTAGTTCTAGGATTGAAATATACCATCGTTAAAATGAGAATTGCTAAGACAAAATATGGTGATTAGTTGGTTGTCGTTATTAATCATAATAACAAAGCCTGTGATTTGTTTATTCCACAGAGATACAATGCAATTGCTAGTGAGTTGCTTCTAAAGAACAATCTGGTTTTGCAGCCTATTATGAGGGTAAATAAGAACTCTGAACAATATGTTGATATAGAACTGTTTACTCAGTAATATGGTGGTATCATATTTTGATAAAAATGAAAAATACAAAAAAGTAGTATTTGTAGTAGTTTATATGTAGTAAAGGGTAATATTTCCTATTTCTTGGGTCCTTTATTTGGGAAGTAAGAAAATAAAACTATCTTTAAAAAGGGGGATAATTTGGAAAAAAGGATGTTAAAATTTAAGAAATTGATGTTAAAATGGGGTTTTGAAATTGGGGGGCGGGTGAGCTAGAATCCGGTTTATATAACTACTAGCAGCCTTTAAGTTCAGCAGAAGGAAACACAGCCCGAATCGCACTAATAGCACTAGCTTCAAAATCCAGCATCACAGAAAACAGGCTCAAGTTTTGAACCAACTGTTCCACTTCATTAAACATCCGCACACATGTGGGATTTATTGGGCAACAGAACAAAAATCATGGGACAGTCTTATCGTTGACAAGCACGTGTTAGGTGTAGAGCTAGTAGAATATCTCTGGGACTATCTTGAAGGTGCCATCACAAAACCAGTTACGGTACATCCAAAATAGATCCAGGCTACGCTCTTTCCCAAATACAAGAATGCGATTATCATCATCAACGCCACTGTCTTACAGCTAAAACTGCAGCCCATCTTGGAGCTTCTGGTACGAATCAGGGATAACTAAAGAGGAATTGGAATCTTACAAGGGGAGAGGGTTATTGCCTGGCTGCTTAAAGCGTCCCTTCGCATTGGACGAACGGGTCGCATCCTAACTGCAGCTTCCTCCCCAAGAAGGGAAAGGTATCGGGAAAGGATACCTCACTGAATACTTCTTTAGGTGAATGCATGTGTTCGTTCATTGCAGTAATTACTCTGTCACCATCGATCTTCACCTTCGCTTTACACTACCCTTGTTTATCTTTGTTCTGCCTGCGCTTAACACATTCAAACCTAAGAACACCTCCAGCCAGCACTTTTTTCTTCACTTACAAATACCCTTTGTGCACAAGCTTATTCTTACACTTGTTCCCGGATACCTACTATAAATCAGACAATTTTGTAGAGTCAGTCTGCGACTGACGTTGTGTCCACTTCTTCTACTCTTATCTACCCATCAGTAGGTACTTAAGCCAATCAAGAAACCCAGCTAATCCGTTGTACTATCCATGGCGTAGGGATTATTTGGGATTAGGTTATTCTTTTGGTATTGTCTTTTTTATTTATGCGGGGTGGGGGGTCGCCATTTTTTTGCCGGAAGCCATGTACCACGGTGGTCACCATATCTGGAGCTTACCACATTCTGCGGAAAAAAACAAATGAAAGAATTCAAGACATCCTACTTTATCACAGCTCCCTCGTTCATGTCGCAACCATAAATTAGTTCAGAAGTTCTGTGTGCAAGATGTTTGTTCAGTCACTGAAGAGGACGTCAATATCTCTGCTAAGAAAATCTATTAATCCAGCTCATCATCTATATAATATTTTTCGTGAATTTTTTCGGGTCCAGTTAGTAATTCAGTCTGAACTGCCGTGTTTTCTGTTGACTTTTGCTTGTATTGTTTTTCTTTTTCTACTTTTATTCCGCAGTCGCCTTGTAAATTTGGTGGGTCATAAACTAAATATACATAATGTCGTTAAAAAGATGAAAAATTAAGAGGAAAAAATTTGGCCTGTGGTAGACATCATTTGCCCCAATTCCAAAGGAGACCCACACGGTTAGAAACAATTATCTATAACCTCAAAGGATCAAAAGGATCCCAAAAATTAACCCGCTTACTTGTCAAATATATAAGGCTGTTATAGAAAGAACCAACGCAATAAAGCAAATCAGTTACATACGATCCCTCAAATGTTCATCGATCTCAGCATACATCAGGTTATCATAGCAAGTAACTTCGAAGCCGAGCTCTTGGATACTCGACAACAGCCTCTTCTTGTCCACGTTGGTTCCAGTGCGAGGTCCAAGACCAAGATGGTCAAGAAATACCTCGTGGTTGAAGATGATAGCTTTTCCTCTCCTGGGGTGGCTCATCTTGTACCGATGGTCATCATCTATCGTCAAGGCTTGGTCAAGTGAAGGTTGGGACTGCTGCTCGTGATCACCTGATGACAAATAAATCTTCTTACTGGAAACTCTCTACTCATGATAGACCTATGGGATTTGAAACCCTTTATATAGAATTCACTGTGGCTGGTACAAAAAGTCTTTTTTGTGTCCACCCTCTTCTTCGAGAAATGATTTTATAGATTGTTATGGTTTGTTCTTAGAGTCTGTTACTGGTCAAAATTGCAAACAAGTTCTGGTGGTGGGTGACTTCAATATTAACCTGTTAATATTAAATCTTGCTGTAGAAATTATTCTAAAGATAAAGCCCTTGCTTTTCTGTGCGCTAACCCCTCACGTTTGCTTGCTCCAACTTTTCAGTCATAGAAGCAATATATATGCCAAAATTGCCAAATCCACTTCTGATTTTTTTTCTCGCTTGACAAGTAGTTCGACCGGAGACCGGAAACTTAGGAAAAGAAACACCTGTACCGTAGATCGATCGATTCATTGCTACTTTAGTGAAAATACTAACTATATCAGTATCTGAACCTTGTTTTCTTCCTCGGTAAGGACCAATGTAGTGGTCAAAATACTTGCAGGATTGAACAACTTTTTTCAGGATTCAAAACTTTTCTTAAAAAAAAATTCATTCCGGCTTGACGACAGGATACAAACAAAGCACATACTTGCTTGAAAAACGCAACCAGCATCACATTTACCACCATATTATATGACTAATCCAACCTTCACTAAAATAAACCAAAAAATTAATTAAACCTTCTCGTTCTTACCCTGGCACACTTACCCTTACTCGACCAATATTTGATAGAAGTCGATCCCTAGCATCGATAAAGGGGTACTTGCTGAACTCATATATGAACACTATGTTGTCACAGGACAAGCAAGACCAGCAAATCAGTAGAAGTGAAAGTTAATTCTAAAACCAAAACCGAGGCTGAGAAACCAATGCCAGGAGCATCTACAATTGGGATCTATTGCCAAAAATTGTAATGTAAGCATACCTTTTCTTTCGTAACGTTTGCTGACAAGGCATTCATGGCACTGATAGTAACGAAGAGTTCCGTCTTGAGAGTTCCTATAAGAGAAAAAGCGTTTTTCTTCCATTTGTTTGAAACCCTAGAGTAGTGGAAAAGGATGTTCGGCCAGTTTTGGCACTTGGCAGAATATTTTTTCGGTCTGTTGCAAAACTAAATCTACCCCAACCAGGCTCGTGATTGGTCAGGGGCCTTGGCTTTCGATCCAACTGCCAGAATGTATATACACTGTAAAAGTTTCTCCGAATAAGGATTAAGTTAACTGCAGTATTTGCTACTGCGATTAATCTTAGCTCTACTGAGATAAGATTAATCCAAATTAGAGATAAGATTATCTTTTTAGAGACAAGATTAATCCCAGTAGCAAATACTGCAAACAATTTTGTACAGTGTCATCAGAAATAATAGCACTGTCTGTTTAATAAGAGACGACACAACATTGCATAAATAGTTTATTTGCACGATGACAATGGTAGAGAGGGTCCGGTCCTTTATGGCAAATTGATAATACTCGTGGGATGTAGCTGGAAAGGGCAGAAGCTGTTCCAAGAAATGATCAGACGAATTAAAACTAGATCTACGTTGTCTGGGCAAAGTGAAGTTTTGCAGAAACCTTTGTTCAACTTCACCGACTAAAGTGTTTTGAGAGCTACACTTTGGTTTTATTTGTTTCTCGCTATCGGTTAAAGGCTGAAGTTGTCAACCCATCGAAGATTTCAAAATGGTACGTTCCAATTAAAAATTTATTTGTATTCAAGAAAACTAATGATAATTACATGATCAGAGGCTGTTGCTTAGCGCTGAAACGAAAACAGAATACTGGAAGAGACTACAATGACCGGGTTGTCGGCGAAACGACCCTATGACAAAACGTACCCATGGCGAAACTTCCCCACGACAAAACTTCCCCGTGGCGATCCCGATGGATTAATGTTGTCCCTAGCGAAACGTCCCCATGGCAAAATGTCCCCGGCTATAGATTTTTTTTTGTTCATCACTGAGGGATAGCTAGGCCTATGAGATTTCTGATTCTGTCATCAGTTCAGCCCCAAAATACTTTTGGAGTATAACATTTTGAAAACCACGAAGGATTGGCGCTACTTTAGCATTTAACTTGACTTGACTTGACTTGACTTACTTTATTTACTACTAAATACAAAATAAACTATAAAACACGCAACCGCCCGGGGAAGGCTCAAGAAGCCTGATGATGGACGACTGTAATCCTCTGATTCTCAACCTATATCAAATTTCATAAAAAAAAAAGAAAAAAAAGAAGGACAAGAACACTCTCTCTCAATTAACCTTTAATACCAAAATTTAAAAAGAAAAAAAAAAGAAATCTAAGAAAAAAGAAAAAAAAATAAGAAAATTAACTCCCTTCTCCCAATAAATGTTTTTTAAGTTTTACTTTAAATGACCCAATGTGTTCAGCCTCCCGAATGACAACTGGGATATCATTCCAAATAGTCGGAGCTAGATACCTAATTC
The DNA here is from genome assembly GCA_030848855.1 of Branchinecta sandiegonensis. Classification (NCBI taxonomy): domain Eukaryota; kingdom Metazoa; phylum Arthropoda; class Branchiopoda; order Anostraca; family Branchinectidae; genus Branchinecta; species Branchinecta sandiegonensis. The sequence continues at coordinate 5,627,067 of JAUPMV010000021.1, read as the reverse complement.
CGAAAGCTGCACGTGTGGTGTCTCGGTACTCAACAACAAAATTATCCGCCTCTCTAGTCGCATACCTGTGGAGTGAACGATTTGCGCGAAAAAATTCAGTAAAAACTGCAGGACATACATCATTCCAGCATCGATACGCAAAAACAGCAGCTTGATAATCGCGGATCTGACCAATGTTAAACACTCGTAATTTCTTAAAGCATGACGCGGTATCATTCACATTTTCAACATAATTACCAAGAAGACGCACTGTTTTATTTTGTAGAATCTGCACTCTTTTAAAATTTGCGTAGAAATTACTAGACCAAAGGACACAACCATAAGAAATATAAGGCGCAACAATAGTATGATACAATAATAAAAGAACTGATAATGGTAAAGCATGCTTTAATCGACGCAATATTCAAACCGATAAGGAAGAAACAAAACAAAGTGTTGGTCCCGGCTATAGCTATTTCTTAAAGAAAGCGCAAAGATTCAGTAGTTTGTCGGTTTTCATTTTATCCTTTACTTAATTGGTTTGTTTGTGTGTTAGTTTACGCTGCGGTATAACTCATTGATCTCGCTTTTGTTCGATATTTAATTTGCTAATATTTATTATTAAAGAACTTTATTAAAGGTTAACAGAATAGGGCTAAGATACGACTGTCTGATTACTCATCTTATTTTTATTTAATTAGGCTCGAAGAACCGACAAAAACGCGTTACTTCGTTACTTTGTTATCCACGATTCTTGAATTTTAGCTGACGTAATTTCTCTTCCGTAACTGTTGTACCTCTATACGGACGTAGCTCTACGTTTGAAAAGTTTAGCAACTACAGCGGGAGCCAATTGCCGTAATAACAAGTCATGGCGGATTTACATTCTTCAAGCCAGGAAGATGAAAGTAACATGGGAAGTGAAAGTGACCAGGAAGAACTTGGCATTCGTCACGAAGGAACAACATGACCAGTTGAAAACCTGAACTTGCTACTTTACTTGCTGGAATGCTGGCCGAATTCTCTGTTGACTGTGTCCTTCCACAAAGGAAACCTATTTGGGGTAGCACGGAATAGAGTGCTATCTTTGGATGTGATTCTGCAATCTGGAATCGAACATTTCAAAATCTTCGCTTTGCTAGCCATTGAAACACTTGCTTTTGCATACATTCAAATTTTCCGCGGCTCACCGCAAAGTTATTTGTCGTGCAACCAGCGAAGATTCCAAACGCCACTACTAGACCACGCGACGTAAAAGACAAAAATCTCTTATATGAGTCAAAATAATTCAGTTCAGCGGAGATTCCAAACGCCACTACTAGACCACGCGACGTAAAAGACAAAAATCCCTTATATGAGTCAAAATAATTCAGTGTGTTCAAATCAAACGTATACAAATAATTTGGCTTTTCAGTTAAACTTTAAAGGATCAAACCCGTCTTACCAAGATTCACTGTATCGCTCTACCTAACTAATCGTTCCATCTGCTTTCGTTTCCTCGCTTCCCGTGTCAATTTTTGCATTCTCCTTGTTTAGCTCTCTTTCAGCCACAGCTCCCCTTTTTCTGGGGAGCATATTGGTGCTCCTCAGATTGTACATGTTGCTTTAAACGACCCAGAACTGATCCGTTACGAGTACAGGTTAGAGTATATAATTTAAATGGAACCAATACATTTATGAAGCAACGGGTCCCATGTCCGGTCTTTTCTGCTTGTAAGGAATGTTCCCACATCTGTAATGCACACTCTGAAGTTGTTTTTCCTCGATCATTCACTTGATGATCGATGCGAACTTAAAAATCCGTTATGCATGAAATGTTATGCATAAGAAGATTTGTTAGGAAGACCCAAAAAAGCATCTACTGACTTTATTCCTTATCTTCATGATGTCTGAAAAACTCACATCATGAAGATGATGTGAAAAACTCAGCAGATACTTTTTGGCGGTTTTTCGGTTCTTCCTAATTGTAACGCGTTTTGAAACGCAACAATCCGAGGTGTTATCGTTTTTTTTTGTTTTGTTTTTTAATCGGAGGTTCGTGGAAGCTTAGCGAGCACTGTATGGGAATGTGATCAATCGAGAACGATTCATACATTAGAACAAGAGCTGTAAGCTCATATGGCACTTGCATGTGTCAAGATGATTTGATTGATCAAGAGTAAGTTTCGACTTTGCGGTTGAGATGCGCGCTATAAGGGAGCTGGAACTTCATTTGTAAGCAAAACCCTTGAGGCAAAACTGCTAATGGGCTGATGGGCATCATGAAAATGCATATATTGCTTAAAAGTATTTTTTTTACTTTGCGGTCAAGATTGGTACTTTAAGGAATAATCGGATTTGGGAAGTAGCAATTTCTAAGCAAATGTTGTTGAGTCTCCAATATTCCAGCGAAGCTTCATCGTCCTAGCACATCTGGAAGTACCTTAACGCGCGATCACCGGAATCCCAGACCCCCCTCCCCCTCCTCCAACTCCACCCACAATAACCGGAGCCAATCCGGTTCTGTAAATGATTAATCCAGAGCATCTGTTTGTCATTCCCACGAAGTTCGATCCAGATCACACCAGTCTAAGCGGGTCAAGTATTTTCCGCCCTCCCCCCGATAATTGCCGGATTCGGTCCGGAAATGAAAAAGGTCACAAGAGAAAAATGTCCTCTGTTTAATTATTAAATTTCACTCGAATCCGATCACCCGTTCCAAAGTTACGCATGACTCAATATTCCGGATTCCCCTCCCTCAACCCCCCCCCCCCAAGATTATCATATCGAGGATTTTTTTTTTATTCCAAGTCAGTTTGACCGGGTCCCTGATATGCCTTCCAAGTTTCGTCGTGAAAATCCCCCAAAAACGGAATTCCGGGATACCCCTCCTCCCCCCCCCCCTCAAGTGTCCGGATCCAGTCAAATTATGTAAAAGATTTATATGGACCAGATGTTTGTTCTTCCCAGCAAGTTCACTCCGATACCATCATTCTAACCGTTTCTCGAGATTTCCGGTCCCCCCCCCACCCCACCCAGCTCCCCCGCGGTGCACGTAGCCAATCCGATTCAGCAAATGACTTACCTAGAGCATCTGTTTGTTCTTCCCACAAAGTTCCATCCCGATCCCTCCATTCTAAACGGGGCACGTATTCCCCCCCCCCCCCCCAATAGTTGCCGGATCCGGTCCGGATATGAAAAAAATCATCGGAGAAATGTCCTCTGTTGAATTCTTAAATTTCACTCGAATCCGATCAACCATTCTAAAATTACGCATGACTGAAAATTTCGGATTCCCCTCCCTCCACTCCCCCCACCATCATCTGATCGACAAAATTTTTATTTTGAAGTCAGTTTGATTGGGTCTCTGATATGCCTGCCAAGTTTCATCGTGAAAGTCCCCAAAACCACCATCACCGGAATTCCGGGACCCCCCCCCCCCCATAAGTGTCCGGATCAAGTACAATGGCCTAAAGGACTTATCTAGAGCAGATGCTTGTTCTTCCCAGCAAGTTTCACTCCGATCCCTCCATTCTAACCGTTTCTTGAAATTTCCGGTCTCCCCCCCCCCAACTCCCCCCTGGCTACCGAATCCGGTCAAGACTTTAAACGGGACATTACAGATATATATTCTGTTCAGTTATGAAGTTTCATTACAATCCGATCATCCGTTCGAAAGTTACACACTTCTCAATTTCCCGGATTCCCCTGCGGATTCCCCTCCCTCCACTCCCCCACCATTATCTGATCAACAATATTTTTATTTTGAAGTCAGTTTGATTGGGTCCCTGATATGCCTGCCAAGTTTCATCGTGAAAATCCAAAAAAACACCATCACCGGAATTCCGGGCCCCCCCCCCCCCATAAGTGTCCGGATCCAGTACAATGGTCTAAAGGACTTATCTAGAGCAGATGCTTGTTCTTCCCAGCAAGTTTCACTCCGATCCCTCCATTCTAACCGTTTCTTGAAATTTCCGGTCTCCCCCCCCCAACTCCCCCCTGGCTACCGAATCCGGTCAAGACTTTAAACGGGACATTACAGATATATATTCTCTTCAGTTATGAAGTTTCATTACAATCCGATCATCCGTTCGAAAGTTACACACTTCTCAGTTTCCCGGATTCCCCTGCCCTCCACCCCCCCCCCCAAAATGGTCGGATCAGAAAACTGATTATTCCTAATTTTGTTTGGTCGGGTCTCTGATATGCCTGCCAAGTTTCATGGTCCTAGCACAACTGGAAGTACCCTAACTCGAAAAAGTGTGACAAAATGCCCTAAATTTTCAAGTTTCCAGCGCCCCGCACTCCCCCCCATATGGTCGGATCGGGAAACTGATTATTTCCAGGTTAGTTTGGTCGGGTCCGTGATATTCCTGCCAAGTTTCATTGTCCTAGCTCATCTGGAAGTACCCTCACTCGAAAAAGTGTGACAAAATGCCCTAAATTTTCAAGTTTCCAGCGCCCCAACTCCCCCGCATATGGTCGGATCGGGAAACTTATTATTTCCAGGTTACTTTGGTCAGGTCCCTGATATTCCTGCCAAGTTTCATTGTCCTAGCTCATCTGGAAGTACCCTAACTCGAAAAAGTGTGACAAAATGCCCTAAATTTTCAAGTTTCGAGCGCCCCCACTCCCCCGCATATGGTCAGATCGGGAAACTGATTATTTCCAGGTTCGTTTGGTCGGGTCCCTGATATTCCTGCCAAGTTTCATTGTCCTAGCTCATCTAGAAGTACCCTAACTCAGAAAAAAGTGACAAAATGCCCTAAATTTGCAAGTTTCCAGCGCCCCGCACTCCCCCCCATATGGTCGGATCGGGAAACTGATTATTTCCAGGTTAGTTTGGTCGGGTCCCTGATATGCCTGCCAAGTTTCATTGTCCTAGCACATCTGGAAGTACCCTAACTCGGATATGTGGGACAAAAAAACTCGGACCGACCGACAGACCGACAGACCGACAGACCGACAGACCGACAGACCGACAGACCGACAGACCGACAGACCGACAGACCGACAGACCGACAGACCGACAGACGGAATTGTGATCGGTATATGGCACTTGAGCCAGAGGCTGCAAGTGCCATAACAAGAGCTGTAAGCTCATATGGCACTTGCATGTGTCAAGATGATTTGATTGATCAAGAGTAAGTTTCGACTTTGCGGTTGAGATGCGCGCTATAAGGCAGCTGGAACTTCATTTGTAAGCAAAACCCTTGAGGCAAAACTGCTAATGGGCTGATGGGCATCACGAAAATGCATATATTGCTTAAAAGTATTTTTTTTACTTTGCGGTCAAGATTGGTACTTTAAGGAATAATCGGATTTGGGAAGTAGCAATTTCTAAGCAAATGTTGTTGAGTCTCCAATATTCCAGCGAAGTTTCATCGTCCTAGCACATCAGGAAGTACCTTAACGCGCGATCACCGGAATCCCAGACCCCCCTCCCCCTCCTCCAACTCCACCCACAATAACCGGAGCCAATCCTGTTCTGTAAATGATTAATCCAGAGCATCTGTTTGTCATTCCCACGAAGTTCGATCCAGATCACACCAGTCTAAGCGGGTCAAGTATTTTCCGCCCTCCCCCCGATAATTGCCGGATTCGGTCCGGAAATGAAAAAGGTCACAAGAGAAAAATGTCCTCTGTTTAATTCTTAAATTTCACTCGAATCCGATCACCCGTTCCAAAGTTACGCATGACTCAATATTCCGGATTCCCCTCCCTCAACTCCCCCCCCCCCAAGATTATCATATCGAGGATTTTTTTTTTATTCCAAGTCAGTTTGACCGGGTCCCTGATATGCCTTCCAAGTTTCGTCGTGAAAATCCCCCAAAAACGGAATTCCGGGAGACCCCTCCCCCCCCCTCAAGTGTCCGGATCCAGTCAAATTATGTAAAAGATTTATATGGACCAGATGTTTGTTCTTCCCAGCAAGTTTCACTCCGATACCATCATTCTAACCGTTTCTCGAGATTTCCGGTCCACCCCCCCCCCCTCCACCCCACCCAGCTCCCCCGCGGTGCACGTAGCCAATCCGATTCAGCAAATGACTTACCTAGAGCATCTGTTTGTTCTTCCCACAAAGTTCCATCCCGATCCCTCCATTCTAAACGGGGCACGTATTTCCCCCCCCCCAATAGTTGCCGGATCCGGTCCGGATATGAAAAAAATCATCGGAGAAATGTCCTCTGTTGAATTCTTAAATTTCACTCGAATCCGATCAACCATTCCAAAATTACGCATGACTCAAAATTTCGGATTCCCCTCCCTCCACTCCCCCCACCATTATCTGATCGACAAAATTTTTATTTTGAAGTCAGTTTGATTGGGTCCCTGATATGCCTGCCAAGTTTCATCGTGAAAATCCCCAAAACCACCATCACCGGAATTCCGGGACCCCCCCCCCCCCATAAGTGTCCGGATCAAGTACAATGGCCTAAAGGACTTATCTAGAGCAGATGCTTGTTCTTCCCAGCAAGTTTCACTCCGATCCCTCCATTCTAACCGTTTCTTGAAATTTCCGGTCTCCCCCCCCAACTCCCCCCTGGCTACCGAATCCGGTCAAGACTTTAAACGGGACATAACAGATATATATTCTGTTCAGTTATGAAGTTTCATTACAATCCGATCATCCGTTCGAAATTTACACACTTCTCAATTTCCCGGATTCCCCTGCGGATTCCCCTCCCTCCACTCCCCCACCATTATCTGATCGACAATATTTTTATTTTGAAGTCAGTTTGATTGGGTCCCTGATATGCCTGCCAAGTTTCATCGTGAAAATCCAAAAAACCACCATCACCGGAATTCCGGCCCCCCCCCCCCCATAAGTGTCCGGATCCAGTACAATGGTCTAAAGGACTTATCTAGAGCAGATGCTTGTTCTTCCCAGCAAGTTTCACTCCGATCCCTCCATTCTAACCGTTTCTTGAAATTTCCGGTCCCCCCCCCCCCAACTCCCCCCTGGCTACCGAATCCGGTCAAGACTTTAAACGGGACATTACAGATATATATTCTCTTCAGTTATGAAGTTTCATTACAATCCGATCATCCGTTCGAAAGTTACACACTTCTCAGTTTCCCGGATTCCCCTGCCCTCCACCCCCCCCAAAATGGTCGGATCAGAAAACTGATTATTCTTAATTTTGTTTGGTCGGGTCTCTGATATGCCTGCCAAGTTTCATGGTCCTAGCACAACTGGAAGTACCCTAACTCGAAAAAGTGTGACAAAATACCCTAAATTTTCAAGTTTCCAGCGCCCCGCACTCCCCCCCATATGGTCGGATCGGGAAACTGATTATTTCCAGGTTAGTTTGGTCGGGTCCGTGATATTCCTGCCAAGTTTCATTGTCCTAGCTCATCTGGAAGTACCCTCACTCGAAAAAGTGTGACAAAATGCCCTAAATTTTCAAGTTTCCAGCGCCCCAGCTCCCCCGCATATGGTCGGATCGGGAAACTTATTATTTCCAGGTTACTTTGGTCAGGTCCCTGATATTCCTGCCAAGTTTCATTGTCCTAGCTCATCTGGAAGTACCCTAACTCGAAAAAGTGTGACAAAATGCCCTAAATTTTCAAGTTTCGAGCGCCCCCACTCCCCCGCATATGGTCGGATCGGGAAACTGATTATTTCCAGGTTCGTTTGGTCGGGTCCCTGATATTCCTGCCAAGTTTCATTGTCCTAGCTCATCTAGAAGTACCCTAACTCAGAAAAAAAGTGACAAAATGCCCTAAATTTGCAAGTTTCCAGCGCCCCGCACTCCCCCCCATATGGTCGGATCGGGAAACTGATTATTTCCAGGTTAGTTTGGTCGGGTCCCTGATATGCCTGCCAAGTTTCATTGTCCTAGCACATCTGGAAGTACCCTAACTCGGATATGTGGGACAAAAAAACTCGGACCGACCGACAGACCGACAGACCGACAGACCGACAGACCGACAGACCGACAGACCGACAGACCGACAGACCGACAGACCGACAGACCGACAGACCGACAGACCGACAGACCGACAGACCGACAGACGGAATTGTGATCGGTATATGGCACTTGAGCCAGAGGCTGCAAGTGCCATAAAAACTGAGCCCGAAATCCCACTAGAGGTAAAGGCACGATCAAGGTTCGATGTAGACCCGCTCGTATGCACGTAGGTAAACTGGCCGTCCTTTGGAAGCACTTTAAACTCATCATTTAATACTCCTAGGAGGGACTGGGTTCGGTGCGTGGAGGGATCAATCACATCACAGTTGAAGTCGCCTATGATGACGCTGTCGATGCCGAGCAGTTTAACTTTTCTTATGCAACACGCAAGGGATTCGATAATCAAGTTGAACTTATAGTCAGACTTCTCGTTATTGTAGTTTGTTGGGAGATATACGCAGATCACAGCAAGTCTGTCAATGCGAATGGCCAACAAATAGTCCGACTGCATTATCAGCACGTGTCTGTGACATTGGGTTGGTCATTAATAATTAATTAGCAGAAGCGATTTTATTCTTAGTTCAGAAAATATTAAAGACGTAAAAGAATATCCATTTCCCCGTGGAAACTTAGAATTTGGTCTGAATATCCTGGAAGCTGAGGTTTGGATATCCTGCTGAAAAAACATATATTTTGGTAAAGCATCCGGGGTACTGAGGTTTCTAGGAATATCCTTTGTGGTGCAACAGCGGAAGTTTGTGGTAACGGAGAGCAGGAACAGAAGAGCGGGTTTGACGCAGAATAGATTGAGATGCGAATGAGAAATAAGCCAAGCAAAAGTTGTTGTGAAGAACCAGGAATTTTGTGATACCGATTTATCAATACAGTAAGTCAGCTCGAACCACCAAACGAAAGACTACGATCCCGAATACGCCTTTGAAGAGTTGAACGATTCCCCCGTTCGCACGCTACCGTTATGTTCCTAAGTCGGGTTTAGCTCTCGGTCAGAGTATCGACATTGAACCGGCAACGAAAGGTCCATCGCGGGACCTCGGGAGTAAAGAGTAATAACATAATAAATAACCTCATTATTACATGTCGAAGGTGCAAGCGCGATAGCACTGCTAGCCCGCCTGAGGGCCGCCCTCCAGTGAGGCTTACTTTCGCAGGGACAGCCGTTACACAGTACCGGTCAGGGAAAGATAATTTCGGAACGGAGAACTCGGATCAAAACACAACTATTTTCTTTCAACCCAGTCAGATTTGACACCAATCGCCTATTGTTGGCTTCTATGCATCTATCGATCTCTCTATACCGCTTAGTGCTGACCGATAGGACACTGTTGGTCCAAGCTTATCGCATTATTGAAGGAATTCTCTACCAACCTCGGATATTGCTTCTGAGCCCCACGTGCTTCTTTGAGAAGATACTCATAGCCGGGTACTCCAAAATGAGTGTTCACTCTCCCTATGCGGTAATAATAGCCAGTATAGTTGGCAAACCTGAACACAGGGACACCGAAAGGGGAAGGATCAAAGTAGTCCCAGTCAAAGAACTTCGTGCATGGCTTCAAATCCTGGCCACATGAATTGCAATTTACTCCTTGGAATTCGTTAGGTGTCCTGTTTTGATCCCTGAAATACAATGATTCAACTTACGGATAAGAGAAAAGTGATGTTTTGCCATTTGTCTAGACCCTGCACTGTCAGAAGTTTCCTAACAGGTTGCGCATAATACTTTCAAGAATAAAACCTTTTCACTTAGAAATCAAGAGTTATGACCAATTAAGTTTACACTATTTCGTGCCTAGATCTCCAACAACACCTTCAATTGGTAAAAATACTAACGGGAACGAAAGAAACGTAACGTATAACATCCCAAAGTGTTATCTCTTGAAACCGCGCATCCTGCTGTTGTCGTTATGTAACTTCTGACAGTGTAGTATTTTTACCTATTGAAGGTGTTGTTGGAGATCTAGGCACGAAATTGTATAAACTTAATTGGTCATAACACTTTTTTTCTAAGTGTAAAGGTGTTATTCTTGAAAGTGTGATGCGCAATCTGTTATGAAACTTCTGACAGTGTGGAGCTCCCGACCAATCCATCGGAACAAATTTTATCAGAGCACAAGTTCATCATTCATAATTGTAAGCGAAACCAATTAACTACAAGTAAAGACACAGCCTACTGAGGATTAAATTATGGTGTAAACTGTACTGACGTCAGTTAAAGAATGTTAAATCTTCAAAAACTTTTTGAAAGATTTTAGATCTTAGAACTTTAAGACAACTATGAGTGGCATCATTCTGACAGCCATCCGTGGAAAGCCGTCTTTCAAAAACAAGTCCCATAGTCATAGAACTTCTTGCAGGGTTTCAAATCCTGGCCACATGCTTTGCAGTTGACCCCTCGGAATTCGTTCGGTATCATGAAATACGGTTGATCACTGTTAGAGTAACAAGTGCAGAGTAACTATTTGCCATTGAATCATATCGAATTTAACAGTTATATCGGATGAACCAGATATAAAACAGTTAGATTGGACATAATATCTGATTCTAAAACTATCAGCAAAGCCAATGAATTTCAACTCGCGTGTGCCAATGAGCAAATAGTAAAACGTATTGAAAAGCCAAAAGCTTTTTCAGGCTGAACTGATATTGGTTCTCATAATATTCAGCTTCTAGATACTTTCATTCAATATTTTTAACGTCTTCTTTAATTTCTATTCCCGATCTACCTCCTTGCGGAATTCCCGACTGCAGATTTTTATTCCCCCCCCCCCCCCTAATCCATTTGCCCTGGACTGCAGCTTGTCACTAGTTGAAAGGACTAAGCCTAATGCTTCATGTTCTGGAACTCAAACCAGTGTGCGATATTAAAGAGCAATCTTTGCGTAATGTGAAATAAAGGCAAATATTTTTTTCTGAAAATGATCGATTAACGGGCAAGACTCAAACAACTGAACACGATCGGAAAAGTTGTTGAATGACACTTGAAAAAAACAGTCGTGAACAGAACAGTAACGAAAAGTTGTTGAATGACACTTGAAAAAAACAGTCGTGAACAGAACAGTAACAGAACAATCGATAACAGTTGTTTCCAATCGATTACAGATGGGATTTCAGATTCTCATTTTTCAGATTTCGTTTTAATTTTTTCATTTTCTCTGCCTAATGCTTCATTTTCTGGGATTCAAATCAGTGTGCGATATTAATGAGCAATCTTTGCGTTGTGTGATATAAAAGTATTTTTTTTTTCCGAAAATGATCGATTAACGGGCAAGACTCAAACAACTGAACACGATCGGAAAAGTTGTTTAATGCCACTTGAAAAAAAACAGTCGTAAACAGTTGTAACACTACAATCGGAAACAGTTGTTTCCAATCGATTACAGATGGGATTTCAGATTCTCCGTTTCCTTTAAACTGTTTTGAGCGTTTCCTGGTCGTTTACAAGTTACATCTGTTTTGATCGGTGACAACCAAACCAACTGTTTCTGAACGAGAAAAACTGAAAACAATCGGAAACAGTTAAAAAAATTGTTTAACGACACTTGAAAAAATTCGTATACAGTTGTAAAATTACAACTGTTCACAGTTGTTTCCATTCGTTTACAGCTGGGATTTCAGGTTCACCGTTTCAGTTAAACTGTTTCGATCGTTTGCAACAACATTAAATTTCAACTTCCCTATTACCGCTGTTAAAAATCAGGTCTGTATTTCCCAACTTGAAAACCGAACCAAGTGTCTCCGATCGAAAAGAATTGGAAAGGATTGAAACAATAGAAAACGACTATTTTGAATGGATGCGAAAAAAACGAATGTAAAATTATGATCGGAAAAACTGTTACTAATTGTTAACAGTTGTAAACAGTTGAAAATAACTGAAATCGACTTAATTATTTCCATACGGGAGTCTTGTTATAATCGAGACTTTTTAACCTCAGCAAGACGTGCATAATGTGAGTGGAACTAAGATACAAATATTAGTCATTTACCTACGAACCGACTATCGCCTTCAAAAGACTCGGTGCAAAGGATCAAAACCAGTTGCCACAATACAATTTTTTTTTCTTTTGTTTCCTTACCAGCTCCTCCGACCATTTACCTTGTATTTGTATGGAGGGTTTAAATAAAATTAAGTAATAATACCATGCTTGCCCGCTAGGGCGCAACACCACCTTACAGGAATATCTTTCGCCTACGCTACACTACACAGCAACAGTTGCAATTTCTTGTTCATTTTTTATGACATGCGTGGTCAATAACAAAACAAAACAAATTTTTTTTTTGCATGAATTCAAATATCCAAATTTCAGAAATTAAAATAATAAAGATAACCTTGAACCTGAACACATGAATAAATAAACCAATTATGAACAAAAGCTTATAAATAAATAAAAAGTCCAATTCTGAATTTTCCGTGATTTATGTGGTCAAATACCCTGATTGTCTATTTTAAAATTCCATGTGAAATTGCAACAGCCAAAAGGACGGTTTTGAGGCCGTAACAATCTCAATGTTTTCTCGGACTTTCATTTGGTCAAAAGCCCAGAGCCAAACTTGATGTGTGGGGGGTATTTCGGATCCGAGTGGCCAGTGGGCCACTTTAGGTAAGCAGAAGTGGCACTATTGGATGAACCTAACGTTCGCTTACAGTACCTGAACAACGCATATTCCGGATCCATGAAAAAGGGATTTGGGATGCTCTACACATCCCTGCGGCGGCCATTGAGATCGAACCCGCTTAGGAGCCAAGGTAGTGGGTATGCCCACTGACTTGACCTGAGAACTCGCCACTGTAACCCCCCCCCCCCCGCCCCCTACCTGGTTTCTACGAAATGACATCTCTGAGATTTAGCAATTCCAACATATTCTCCAGCTTTTCCATGAAAATGGACGAAGATTATAACAGTTGTAACTTATGCATTTACCAAACATTTTTAGTCACAATTCACTCACATAATATGTTGTATGCACTCAAGCTGCACTGCTTTCGTCACTTTCAGTTAAGTTATTAGCTCATCTCTCGTCAGTTCGAGACTGGGAGATAACGACACGTTACTGTCGACCACAAGAATCTTTTTTCATTTTTTTTGCTCTGAGAATACTACATGTAAATACCAGAAAACCATGTTTGTTCGTAGATAAAGCACTTCGGAGTTCGGAGCCTATGTTTTCCGCGATACTAAAACGAAAAGCCAGATTAGTTATTGAGTCAACCTAGGAATTAAAACGCATTGCCGTTGTTAAACCTAATTCTGCTTTTTCTAAAAATTCTGTTCTATATCCCTCCAAACTATATCATATTTTTAAGAGAAAAGATTTAGTGATATTCGATATTCGAACCTCTTTGGTCGGTCGGTTGGTCGGTCTGTCAGACCACTGTTATCGAGTTAGGGTACTTCCAGAAGTGCTAGGACGATGAAATATGGCAGGCATATTAGGGACTCGATCAAACTAACATATAGTCACTTCCCCCAATCCACCCACCGCGGATCCACCGTGGATCCGGATCCGAGTGGAGGGAGGGGGGTCCGGAATATTTACGTATTTATAACTTTTGAACAAGGAATCGGATCTTAATGAAAATTGAAATTTGGAAAGATCTCTTGCCTCAGATGAAACACTTCAAGCCCGGAATGGATCCGGTGACTCTGGACCAGTCATACACAAATCCTCAATTTTGGAGCATGGGCATGGTACCCGTGTGAAATTTGGTTAAACTGAGACTGTTTACTTATCTAAACAGGGTCTTCTTCCTATCCTAGGTCAAAAGATACCTGATTTTACTTTCTACCCAACCTCATTTTCCAGTTTTCAAAATGTTAGACAATCCCAAGATACATAGAGTTTTGTGGAGGCCACTTCTTTCTTAGTGGGCTTACTCTATCCTTTTCCAGGTAGTTGCCACTAGGTAGAGTGGATGAGATAAGCTTTTAAATTTTGTTCCTTTAGGAATTAAATTTCCTTTCCTTCCAAATTCCTTTGGATTGTTTGCCTTTTATAGTATTTCTTTTGAGTTTAGTGAGTTTCGATAACAATCGTTATAACATAGTTAAAGAAAAGTAACTCAAAATAAATACAAGAAAAGGCAAACAATCTAAAGGAAATATTTGCGCCAGTGAACAGATTGAAAAGCTTGCCTCATCCATGCTACCTAGCAGCAGTTTTCTGAAAAAGGATAGAATAGACCCACTAGAAGAGAAGTGGCCTCCAAAAAACTCCATAGATCTTGAAGTGCTCTAACATTTTGAAAACTGGAAAAGTAGACTGGATAGAAAGTAAAATCAGGTATCTTTTGATCAAGGACAAGAAGAAGACCCTATTTAGGTATGTAACCAGTCTCAGTTTAACCAAATTTCACAGGAGTACCATGCCCATACTCAAGGGCATGGTGCCCCAAAACTGGGGATTTGTGTACGACTGCTCTGGACCCGAGTTGGAGGGGGGAGGGGGTGAAAATCGTGTGACATTTCAGAGTGGGAAGAACAAGCACAAGCCCTAGTATTGATCGGGACTGCTCCAGTATCGGATGTCAAAGCTCCAGGCAGTGTTGCGATACTGATTTTTTGAATTGTACTAGACACAGGTCTCAAAATGTACTTGCCGGGAAAAAATGTACCAGACTAAAAAAAAACACGCTCGTCTTCCTTCGCGGTACTCAACAAAAGAGATTACCAAGTAGTAGAAGTAGAAAAGGTAAGTGAGAGTTCGCAACTTCAGAAGCTAAAAGTTGGCACGTTAGAACATTGTTCCTGCCCATCACTCTGAAGTGAAAAGGCCCTTTTAGTTTTCGTGCCTCAGTACTCGTGCCTCTTACACTATGTCTTGCCTCTTCTTAGTCGATCCCAGTGGACTCTCCGTGAGGCATAGCCTGGAAGTAATGTTAAGCATACTTTTCCCTGCTTCCGAGAGCCTGCAAGTGTGAAGGCAAAATCTCAAACTACAGGCTCGACGAAGAGGCGGAAAATTATTTTGTACAACAGATTGACGTCTAGTAAGCCATGACTTGGAACTGAGACACTGGGTGGGGGAAGTGACGGCGAACCTCTGTTTTATCAAAAGTAAAAATAAAAGTACTGGAACTTGCCTTCTTTCCGACGGATCCAGAAACGGAAATACAGCCCTATGACAATGTTAGTTGTCACTGGTATTCACTCTGGACTCAAACTCGTCTATCCAGAAGCCGGAATGCAGTGAACATAAAACTTCATAACTGGACCTTGTCCCGTTGTCCCTGGCAATGACTCTGGACTCAGACTCTTCGACCTATTGTAATCTATCTTCCATGTCTGAAAAAAAAAAAAATGTCTGAATTTCTGAACCAAAAGGCCGGAATGCAGAGAACATAAAACTTCATTACTGGACCTTGTACCTTATTCGATGAAAGCCATCCCAAACCGTCCTAGATAAGCGCCAGCACAAAAAACGCTGACCAACCAAAGCAATGTAATCTTCCAGATCGATACGGTCGAAATAAAATGAAAAACACCTAGTGAAAATCCAGTAACGACCTGAGATCAGACCGGGCAGGTGGGTAAGAAATCCTAACTGTATCGTCGAAACTATTTTCACTCCCGTACGGAAAAGGTGATTCTTTTTTGGACTTCAGGATAAAAATGCAGAAAACCTGGCCGGGAAACCCTGGCCGTTTTTCCAGCACCTCCGGGACATAATGTCAATATACAAAACTCTGTGCTAAAGCAATATTCGTTTGCGACGGGTACAAAAATAAGGGTAAGGCTTCCATGACTCATATCACGCTTTCCTCAAATAAATTTAAACGGCAAGCGATGTAGGCGGTGACCTCGTTTTGTCGAAGCCGACGTTTATGTTGTCCGGGGTAATTTGTTGTCTGCCGTCCTTCGAATCAAGGTTAAGTAGCTGTTCAAAGAAATACATATCTCCTTCACTGCTGCAAATGGTTTGAAGGCGCAGATCTTGCGTTGCCGATCATCCAGAAATCTCAAAGGGATTGTCAAAAAATTGCTAAAACCAACGGCAGACGGTGCTAAACAAAAGCAAGAGCGAAGTGCTGTATTCTGCCCATGAGCACAAACGTTTTTCAAAAGCTCTCGTGGTGAAAAGTCCGGCTTCGCAATAGGATATTTGGTAAAGCGAAATTGCGTGGGTTGCCCGTCGAAAATATAAAATCACCGAAAAGAGCGAACCTTTCCAGATCGGATTTTGTGGGAGTTTCCACTTCATTTTCATACGAGCTGTTAGGAAGCTATCTGGAATTGTTTAGTTTTGGTCATGTAATTAAATTTTCGGCGTATGAGACAGAATCTCGTGCCATCTAGCGATTTTAAGTCAATAAATATCGAGAGAAGATTGTGTAACTATTGTTAATGTCTAAAGTTGCTATACATGCTATCCTATATTGGATTTTAATGGAACCATAGTAATCCATTCTTGATAATTGTGTTGGTTCCAGGTTCTTCTGAATTTTGAATTAGACAAATCCGATCATTTTCATCATCAACATATATTGGATGAAGCTAATGGTCAATACCAACAACAAGTTCTTTTTTACCGAGCCAGATAAAGACTTTGAAGGGTTTGGTGATCCACATCCATGTGCAACTTTGACTCATGGTGATTAGGATATATTATGGAACATCCTGAGCTCTCTTCGTAAATCAGGTCTGTTGAATATTTGAAAATTAATGATCGGTAGCCTCCTAAGTAGTTATATAAACCGGGTTCTACCCCACCCTCCCCCAAATTTCAAAACCCCATTTTAACATCAAAAAAGAACACACAAAAAAGTTCCTTATTTTGAAATTTATAGAATATTTCTTCAAAACCCCACATCAAGTGTGACGAATGGTTGCGTTAAGCAGACACGCAAAGCAAAATACTGTGATGGCTATCAGTCTGGGGAGCCCCTGAACAGGGAAAACTCCTTGGAGTTTTTTGTTCAAATCCCTACCAACAGAAACTGCCAGCGCTGGGATTCGAACCGAGGTCTGATAGTCGTTTAGTTAGCACGGACCAGTGCGCTAACCAACTGAGCTATCGGGGTCCTCATCCGATCCGCAAAGTTTCCGTTTTGTGATGTGATATGAGTCATCGTAAATAGTTGCAAAACCTCTCGCCTCCAGACAACAAATACGGGGAAAGTTAAGAGGTGCGATGGAGTTGCACCCCGAGTTTTTGGTTGTTGTTGTAGTTGTGGTTGTATTTATTGTCTGGAGGCAGCTCCGATGGGAGAGGAAACTCAAAGAGTTTTTTTCCCGCCGTCGCTCACTACTAACAAAATTGTTAGCAGCGAGGTTCGATCTCATGATACAACAGCGGGCAATTTGCGTTAGCTAGACGCTAGCCAACTGATCTATCGGAGCTAGTGGTAATTTTTTGTTGAAAGTTTTAAGATGAGAAAACGGGAGACAATTAGGCTACGAAATTAATGGTGGGTACTGGTTATGAATGATTCAGGTAATTATTGCGCGTAGAAACTGGATCTGAGAGTCGGAGCACATTGAACGTTTTATGAAGAGAATACCAGAGAAAATTATGCTTTGCGTCACGAATCAATGTTTGTCTGAATTCACCCACCACCCCAAGGGGCCTGGGTGAGGGGTTGGACACTGGTGTACCACAGTTCCAGGAAGAGGAGGTTTACTGGGTGGTGAGGGGTTACTCACTTGGACAAAGGTGTACTGGTTGGCGAGGGGTTACTCACTTGGACAAAGCTGTACTGGTTGGCGAGGGGTTACTCACTTGGACAAAGGTGTACTGGTTGGCGAGGGGTTACTCACTTGGACAAAGGTGTACTGGTTGGCGAGGGGTTACTCACTTGGACAAAGGTGTACTGGTTGGCGAGGGGTTACTCACTTGGACAAAGGTGTACTGGTTGGCGAGGGGTTACTCAGGTACTGGTTATGAATTACGCAGGTAATTAATGCGTATATGAATATGAGGATAAAGTTTTCAATCTTATGAAAGCAATATACTACACTTTGGGTAATTTCTCTTGATTTATTATGGAATTAACAATATTTATAACCATTCAAACGGACTTGTTTCATGTATTTTTCGCGAGGAAAAAATCTAAATGTTTTACGCATTTCTGCTTCACGCTGAATAACCTCTTCAACCGTTAATTGACCACATTTTAGCATTGATACCAATTCAGTGTAAAAATTATACGTGGTTTTGTATTCAGCTTTTCTATCTGCAATGTTTAAATGTTTTTCAATTATTTCGATAATAACGGAACCCAAACTTAAAGACGCTAAAGGTAGTATAAGAAACGCACTTAATCCTGCTGCTGAAAAGGCAAATTTGGAAAAAAGTAGACCGTTACTCACATTATTGTAATATTTATAGCTTCGGCGATATAAAAACATTTTCTTTTCAAAATCTTCCATTTATAATAAAACTAAATTGTTTCAAAAATTACTTCTTTAGGTTTGCCTCCAAATTCAGGAACACGTACACCATCTCGTAAACAATACTGCAGATAGCATGATCAGTCGGATGTAATCCAGACGGTGCATACTACGTGAACGCAAAACACTTCTGCCACCTGCGCAACTCCACTATTTCTTTCTTAACTGGTCATAGGCAATCTAGATCGCGTATGCTCCGAGAAATACAAACAAATCAGCCGTCTCGGTAACTGTGCTCTCTGTGCATTGTCCAGTCAGAGAAAATGAGATAGCCTTTGCTCCATGAAACACATACTGAAACCAGTGATTTTCTTTACGGCTGAGAAAACGCAGTCGGGAGAAATTCATTAATAAAAATAATCCCCTAATAAATGATGAAAACTACAAAGGTTATTCAGCGTTGTAAAACCATTATATCAAACAACGAATCGGTTATACGAAGTTTACCGAAATACAAAATTAATGAACTTCGTACATATGCAAAAATTAACAATATCAAAACAAATGGTGAAACGAAAAAGGAAATAACTAATAAGATAATAAAGCAACTTAATAGGAATATTTTGCTTGCGGAAGATACAATTAATATTCGGCGTAGAAATGAAAGGATTCGGAACAAAAATAGACCATCAAATTATACACCAGAGCCAGCATTAAGGAAGATTTTGGAAGATGATATAAAAGAAAATAATATTGCTATTGGGAATATAAAAAAAGAGGAGAAACGGATAATAGAAAAAGATACAAGTGAATGAAAAAGGTTTCTAAAAAACAAAGGCCTACCCACTCGTGGTAACAGAGATGAAGTTATAGAACGCATTAAGGAATACTATGGTAGGATAATTAATAAGCAGAAAGAAACTATGGATAAAACTAGAGGTATCCTGAGAGATCAAACAGAAAGAGGTGATAAAAATAGACACAAACTAATCGATTTATCTAATCTCTTTATAAATAAGAAACAAATCAAAGAAGAAACATCGATTCCCAATTATTTGTTTAAAACAGAAGAAGAACAACACCCCACTATTGTAAGAGAAAATGAAAACATTTACACAGTAAACGTATCGATTGAAAGCAACGGTAGAGACGAAAATACTCTCATTAGTTTTGTTTTTGAGGATTTGCAACGAAGAATGAATGAAATATACCAGTACAGAGTTCAGTTTGTGACCAAGGTTATTTTCTATCGACAAGAGAATGATGAGGAAGTAGAAGTATTTTACAACAGTACTTCTTGGGTTTTAAACAAAAATAGTGTCCTTACTCGTAGCCATTTAGATGACAACAACAGGAGACTTAGTTCTTTAAGTAATACTCCTCGATCTGGGCTACAATTTAGGCGATATGATGCAATCGACTATAGGATGACTCGAATCGAATCCTACATGGGAGGAACGTTTAAAACACTGCCAGATTTCGTAAAAAATAAAAAGGCTTGCCTGAATATTGAAAATAAGGATCAAAAATGCTTTCTTTGGTCAATCTTAGCACATTTATACCCAGCTAAAGATCATGCAGAAAGAACTTCGAAATATAAACAGTATGAAAATGAATTTGATTTCAAAGGAATTACTAACTACCCGATGGATACCAAAGATATCTACAAATTTGAAAATAAATACAATATCAAGATTTGTTTATTCCAATTGGATAAAGAGAAAATAATCAGAAGTCATATCCTAAAAAGTACTATCAATGGGAAAACAGCAAAACATATCATTCATTTACTGTATTTCGATAATCACTATGTACTAATAAAGGATCTCAGCAGATTAATTGGTAGTCAAATCTCTAAAAATAAAACAAAGACATACCTATGCACTTATTGCGGAAGGCATTTTTCGAAACAAGAACACTTTGAAAAACATGAATTGAAAAAGAACTGTGAAGATCCTGATATTATAATGCCTCCTGAAGGTTCAAGTATACAATATAAAAATATTGCAAAACAAATGAAAGTACCTTATTGCATAATAGCCGACTTTGAGTCTTATAACGAAGAATACAACCAGATATACGGAAAGAAAACAATAAAAGTAGCTGAACAGAAAGCGTTTGCATACGGAATTCAGGTGTGCTGTTCTTTTGATTCAAAGCAGAATAAATACTATGATTATTTTGGTGAAGACGCTGCAAAACATTTTGTGAAAACCATTACAGAAGTGTCCACAGAAATTGCACACAAGTATGAAAACAGACAAAGAAATCACACTTATACCGACGAAGAAATTAAAGAAAAATGGAAGACACTAAAGAACAAGACTTGCCATATCTGTAACACAGAAATTACTGAAAATCCCCACTTTGATCACGACCATATGACAGGAAAGGATAGAGGTTTCACACACGCTGAATGAAACATGAAATACAGGATTCCCAAGCATATCCCTGTAGTCCTACACAACTTATCCAAGTATGACTCCCATCTATTTGTGAAAGAGTTGATACCTGATAACGGAATATTTGAATCAGCAGAAAGTTTCATTTCATTCTCGAAATCAATAAGTATCCCAAGACAGGATAAGGAAATAAAATATGAAATCAGATTCATAGATTCTATTCGATTCATGGCTTCATCACTGGACAAACTATCAGCAAATTTAGCGAAATGTGACTGTAAAGTATCATGTAATCATCTGAGAGAGAATTTCAAGTACACATCTGACAGTTTCAGAAACGATGCTGAATTTAAAGAAATAATTAAAAAGGGGGTGTATCCTTATGAATTTGTGGATAGTTTCAGTAAAATGGATTGTACAAAGTTACCACCCATAGAAAGCTTTTATTCTAGGTTAACGGGAAAAGGTATTGACAAAGCTGATTATAAAAGAGCGGTGTCCATATGGAAACAATTTAATTGCGAAACATTACTTGATTATACCAAGTTGTACCTAAAAAGTGACGTTTTAATACTATCAGATGTTGTAGAGAATTTCAGAAATGTATGTATACATAATTATGACTTGGATCCACTTCATTACTTCTCAGCTCCAGGACTAACATGGGACGCTTTCCTAAAGCATTCAACAGTAGAATTACCGTTATTCTCAAAGGAAGACATGTATACATTCATTGAAAAGGGGATAAGAGGCGGCGTATCTCAATGTATAAAAAGATACGCTAAAGCAAATAATAAATATATGAGTAATTATAATAAGAATAATCCATCTAATTATCTAATGTATTTTGACAAGAACAATTTATATGGGTGGGCAATGTCACAAAAATTACCAGCGAATAATTTCCAATTCATTCCAATACCAGAAGCTTTGAAAGAGAGAAATGAAAACAGTTCACTCGAGTATTATAACCATCTAAAAAACCATGTTAACTCGGTGATACAATTACCGAATGTAGGTGCTATCTATGAAGTAGATTTGGAATACCCGAAAGAACTTTTCAACTTACACAAAGATTTACCATTAGCACCCGAACATTTCAATGGCAAACTATGTACGACCTTATATGATAAAAACAACTACGTAGTTCACCACAGGAACCTAGAATTCTATTTACAAAAAGGTCTGAAACTGAAAAAAGTACATAGAATACTAGGATTCACTGAAAGTGCTTACTTTAAGGGATACATAGACCACAACACATCACTTAGAACTAAAGGTACAAATGATTTTGAAAAGGACTTTTTTAAGCTGATGAATAACGCTTGCTTTGGAAAAACCATGGAGAACGTAAGGAAACGAGCTGATATGGAAATAATAACTGACGATAAAACAAGAGAAAAAATAATAAAGAAACCCAACTTTAAATCTGAAATTATTTTCAGTGAAAACTTTTCTGTGGCAAGAATGTCAAAGGAAAAGATCAAATTAGACAAACCCATGTTCATCGGTTTTGCTGTACTGGAACTATCCAAACTATTGATGTATGAATTCCATTATGATTATATGAAACCTAAATATGGGGATAAAATAGATTTATGTTATATGGATACTGATTCTTTCATCTATGACATACGAACCGAGGATTTCTATCAAGATATTAAACCGGATTTGAATGAGAGGTTCGATACATCTGATTATGCGAAAGATAATCCATACGGGTTTCCTAATGTAAACAAGAAAGTGATACGAATGATGAAAGATGAATTAGCAGGACAAGTGATGACAGAGTTTGTTGGGTTGCGGTCGAAAGTATATGCTTATTTAAAGGACAACCAAGACCTTTCAAAAGCTAGCAAAAAACTAAAAGGAATAAAAACAAACATAGTGAAAGATAAAATTACGATTCAAAACTACAAGGATGTTCTGTTTGGAAACGTTGGAAACCTTTCAGTAACCCAGTACAACTTAAGGTCATACAAACACAATATGTTTCTAGAAGAACAGAATAAAAAAGCCCTAGATCCTAAGGATGATAAAAGGATTGTATCCAGTGATAAATTCACAACTTTTCCATTAGGTTACAAACAATAAATATTCAAGTACCTACTTAAAAAAGTCAAGTACCTAGTTAAAAAAGTCAAGTACCTATTTAAAAAAGTCAAGTACCTAGTTAAAAAAGTTAGCTACCTAGTTAAAAAATTCAACTACCTAGTTAAAAAAGTTAGCTACCTAGTTAAAAAATTCAACTACCTAGTTAAAAAATTCAAGTACCTAGTTAAAAAATTCAACTACCTAGTTAAAAAATTCAAGTACCTAGTTGGTAAATCTTATAATAAGAAATTCCTCATAAGTAAATGAATGAAAAGGCTCCAATCAAAGTATATGATTTTAGCGAAAAGAACACTTATCAGAATAAGCACGACCTTGCACCTCAGTGGCCATTTAGATTATTAATTTGTGGAAGTTCAGGAACAGGGAAAACCAATTTACTCTTGAATTTAATTTATGAATACATCTGTTTCAACCGAATATACTTGTATGCAAAAGATCTTGAAGAAGATAAATATAAAGAACTTATAGTCAATTTAACCACCTTGGAATCAAAATGTAAAACGAATATTTTAACCGTAAGTAATGACCTTAATGATATTATCGATGTTGATGACCTAGACCCTAATTATCAAAACTTGATTATCTTTGACGATTTTGTAACTGAAAAAGACCAGAAGAAAATAGAAGATTTATTCATAAGAGGAAGAAAGAAAAATGCTTCAATTGTTTATTGATCACAAAGCTATCATAGAACCCCAAAGGTGGTAAGACTTCAATGTAATTATTTCGCATTCTTTCAGTGTTCTAATCCAAAAGAAGTAAAATTAATAAGACAAAGCCATGTATCCAGTATAGACAATGAAAAATTTCTCAAACAATTCGAGGCTGCAACCAAGGGCTACGGTTTTTTCTTCATAGATTTAAAAACAAAAGATACAACCCTGAAGTACAGGAAAAACTTTGAAAAATTTACCGGATAATTTCTTTCTATAATAAATGAATAAATTCGGTAGTGTTGGAAAAAAGGTTAGTAACGAATCGAAAGTTACTGACGAAAATGGTAACATTAACCTACAGGATAGGCGAATTGTTAATTTAGGTGATGCCAAAGCAGATCAGGATGCGATTAGCTTAAGATCTATGACTATTATTTTGAATCAGTTTAAAGAACAAATAACTGTAGAACAAGTGCAAACCAATCAATATTTTAGTGAAGATATCAACAGATTAACTGCTGTACATGATTCTCCTGATAATTCGTTGGTAAGGAATAAAGATAAAGGTTTATTTGTAAAACAAACAATTCGAGTTAATGAAAAAGAAATTGATGCTGGGGATAAAGTGATAACGAATGTTCAAGATCCTAGAAACAAAAATGGTGCTGTTAATTTAGGAACGTTAGTTACGTATCTTTTAGATTTTGACAAAAAGCTCGAAAACCAACAAATCCTTAGCAAAAGTAATGAAACAAAGATTGGTGACCTTAGCAAAAGTATTGACAAAAAGCTTTTTGACCTTAGGAAAAGTATTGACAAAAAGCTCGAAAACCAACATAAAATGCACAGTAATTTTATTACAAATGATTTGGACCAAGATCTGCATATCAATGGTATTGAAAGAGCAGTCGTAAACATTTTAAAAAGGCTTTTAGAGCAAAAACCTGTTGATCAAGATTTTGTTAAGAAAACAGAAGACATCATGAAAAGTAAACTAAAGAAATAAAATTTATATGATAAATTAATTTTCTAATAAATGGTTGAAACATTTGAGTATACAGTTTATTTATCAAAGCTTCAGAAAGGAAAGCTGACGAAATGTTTTGGTGCTAAACAAAAATGTCAAATACGTGTCAGTCATAACAGACAGAATGAACGAGAGCCAGTAATGTTATTTTTAAGTAAACGACAAATTGATAAAATTGAAACATGTAAAATGAATAATAAGGGTTGTGACATTGACGTATCGTACAAGTAGATGAGAGAAGCGATTCAAAAAGGTGGATTACTTCCTTTCCTAATACCGTTGGCAATTACCCTTGGAAAGGCAGCTTTAACAAGCGGAGCTGCTGCTTTGGGTACATTCGCTGGTAAGAAATTGGTGGATAACATAACCAACACAGGTGGGGCGCTTACACTTCCTGGAACACAAAAGTCGTGGGACGTGGAAGGCCTAAGAAGGAAACCGATGATGTCAACACAGGTGGTGCGCTTACACTTCCTGGAACACAAAAAGTTTTAGGTCATGGTGTACGGGGAAGGCCTAGGAAGTAAAAAAACGGGGACATCAAAAAAGAAGCAAAAGTAAAGTAGGACCTCTAACCAATTTTGATATTATGGATGCATTAGAGAGTATACCACATTTTAGAGGTGTTTTCTCTATAGATACGCTACCCAAACAGATAAATAGTATAGAATGTGGTGTAGTTAATTATGATAAACTCGGAATGCCTGGAACTCACTGGGTGGCGTACTGTAATCTACCTGATCAACCTTATGTAGAATTTTTTGATTCTTTCGGTATACCCCCAGGAAAAGAAATAATTAAATATCTAAAAACTTCAAAGAAAAAAATAGCTTATGAAAATCTTGCCGTTCAGAATATAGATGAATTAAACTGTGGATTGCATTGTATTTCCTACATTAAGCGCAGTTCTTAGTTTATTCATCTCTCGTCTTTTTGTTTATAAAAATTGTTTTCTAATAAATGGAGATTTATTGTATGAAATGTAAAAAGAAAACTGACACTGAATCAATGTTTAAAGCAGTGTCACAGAAAAATAATGTTCCAATGGTGAAAGGTAATTGTGTTATTTGTGGGTCGAGGAAAAATCACTTTTTAAAAAAAACCTCAACGCAGAAACAGATATTTTAAAGACGTATTATTCTAATTATTCAGGTGTGGATGATATTTACAGAAAATTAAAAGAAAATGGTGTGAAGGTTTCTAAAGATAACATAAAACATGTTTTGCAAAATGAGAATGTGCATACGTTACACAAACCTTCCTATCACAATTTCGAAAGGGGACGAGTGTATTTTCACCATGTAGACGAGCAATGGCAAGCTGATTTAGTTGACATGCAGAAATATAAAAAAGAAAATAATAAAACAAATTACATTTTAACTATTATTGATTGCTTTAGTAAATATGCTTGGTGTGTCCCTTTGAAAGATAAAACGGGTGCTGGAATAATAAACGCATTCAGTCATATCTTTAAAGAAAGAATTCCTAAGAAACTACAAACTGATAAAGGTAAAGAATTTGTAATGAGAAATGTTCAAACATTTTTGAAAAATAACGACATACACTGGTTTGCATCTGAAAGTGAATTGAAAGCGCAAATCGTTGAACGATTCAATAGAACACTGAAAGAAAAGTTATGGAAATATTTCACTCACAATAACACTACTAAATGGATTGATATTTTACCTTTATTTGTTAGTAATTATAATAACTCTTATCATCGTTCAATACAAATGAAACCAGTAGATGCTAGTAAAAAGGTAAATCAGAAATAGGTTTACAATGCTTTGTTTCCTCCATGTGATTACAAAGTCACAGGAAATTACAAAGTAGGAGATTTAGTTAGAATTAAAAAAGAAAAAAGTATTTTTGATAAAGGTTATTTACCTAACTACACGAATGAAGTATTCCAGATAGCAACCGTTAGACCTACCATTCCCATTACTTATGAAATATCTGACAAAAGTGGGGAATTAATTCAAGAAGGGTTTTATGAAAAAGAACTTTCAAAATTTATTATGAAATAAAATTACTTGTATATAAATGGATTCAAGACGCTTGAGTGATATGTTATCGGGTATAGTTAAGAACAGAGAAATTCAAAGAAAACAAGTTCAACAATACGAGATGGAGAAAGCAGGGTTTCGGGAATATGCTTCAGAATTAAACGCTCCAGTTGTTATGGCACAAAAAGAAAACACTGAAGCGATCATTAAGAAATTACAGAAGAGTGATGAAAATTCAAGCAGACGGTTTCAAAGAGTAGGTGAAACATTTAAGACTGCTTCAGAGGTATCGAGTCGAATGCCAACTCCTGCTTTAGAACCAACTCCCGCTTTAGGACCATTATCCATTGAAATGGATAAAGGTATTACCCAAGAGTTTTTAAATCAGATTAATTCAAAACATGCAGAATCCTGGGATGACAATGATCCTTATTTTAAAATACCTATGTATTACATTAGTAATCCTATGGATATAGAGGAGGCTATGAATCATTTAACAACTATAAGTAAAAGTTATGGTGGGACAAAGAGTAAAGGTTACTCTAACCATGATCAAATTATTGAATTTATAAGAGTTTACAAGGATAGGTTAAGAACCATTC
Organism: Branchinecta sandiegonensis; assembly: GCA_030848855.1. NCBI lineage: Eukaryota > Metazoa > Arthropoda > Branchiopoda > Anostraca > Branchinectidae > Branchinecta > Branchinecta sandiegonensis. The sequence goes on along the minus strand of JAUPMV010000021.1, from coordinate 5,600,042 downwards.
AAAATAATTGGGGATTAGTCAAACAGCAAGGAACTGGAATATTTATGAATTGTGATGAAATGATTAAAAAATTGTACACTTTGATAGGTAGTAGAGTGAAGGGGAATACATCTGATGAGGTGAGGAATGAAGCTATTGATATTTTGGATTCGTTAATGCGAAATAAATTCTTAAACAAGAGAGAATACAATTCAATATATAAAAAATATTTCTAATAAATGGTGTTGTTAAACATTGAAGGTAATGAAAGTATCATTGATATAACATTTAGTCAACCAATCGAATTGAATCGTAATTGGGATTATGAAATAGGTTTGAATCAGTGTACTTTGTGGTATTCGTGGCATAATATTAGTGAAAAATTTGAGAATAATACATTTCAATACAGGAAAGATGAAAGGGGAGACTGGATTAACGTTACCATTCCTAATGGGATGTATAACGATGATTGTTTGAATTATTTTTTGTGTCAGTATTTTGATACTTCAAAAGATAAATGTCCTATTGTAATCTCATCCAATCCAGCATCTATGAGATTTGTCATAGTATTACAAGAAAAATATGTGTTTAGATTTAATAGTGAGTTGTGTCAGATTTTAGGCTTTGAAAAGGATATTGAGATTTCCGAGAAAATCAATGAAGGTACAAAGCTTCCAAATATAACAAGAAGTGTCGATAAAATTCAAATTCACTGCTCTCTTGTAAACAGTTCTATCGTAAACAAAAGTAAATCAGATGTCATTTGGACATTTGTTCCGAACACTGAACCGGGTTGCCAAATTGTTGAGAATCCTAGACAATTAATATATCTTCCTATCAACACAAAAGACTTTATTTACTCGTTGAGAATGACAGTAACTGATCAGCTTGGAAGACCGATTGATCTGAATGGTGATAACGTAGGATATGTACTGCATTTAAGAAAAGCTTAAAGGATTATTGAAATAAAATTATTTACTTATAAATGTTGTTAAATAATAAGCGATTACTTTACAATAAGCAGTACGGAAGTGGAATCGGCAGTCTATTCAAAAATATTGCTAATTCCCAGTTATTCCAGACGTCAGCAAAACAAATTAGAGATGGAGCATTGTCAATGTATAATAATATTATAAAACCGAGATTTGAGTTGCTGAAAAACAGAGCAATAGAATATGGGAAAGATTTGATTGATGTCAACAAGAAGGAACTGATTGATGTGATTGGAAATAAGAAGTCGATGAAGGATCTTATAGGTACAAATAAAAGGATTTTAAATCAAAGGAGTCAAGATTTGATCAAAACGTTAATGACTGGAAATGGGTTAAAGATTCTGAAATGATTTTTATTGAATAATTTCCTTCTTATATAAATGGCAGTAAATAAAATTATTAGTCCGCAATGGAACATATTTGATGAGCCACTTGTGGATGATACAGTGGTCAAGTATGAATTTAAAGAAATTCGAGAAACAGATGTGAATGTATCCAATAAGCCAGAGTTTGAATTTGTAACAAAGAAATTAGATTCCTGGTTCTATCCAAGTGAAAGTTATCTTGAGGTAGGCGTAAGGATAGTAAAAGCTGACGGAACTAATATAGCTGCAACCGATGTCGCTACGTTGACGAATAATGGATTTAATTTATTTAGTACCGCTGAGTATGTCATAAACGATACACCTGTTGAAAAAATTAATCATGTTGGTATTACAACTACCGTTACAAAGCTGATTGAATACTCTGATGATTACTCTAGAAGTGCTGCTAGAAATCATTTTTGGTATAAGGATTATAATCAAGGAACTGATATCAACCCTATAACTAGTTCATTTACCGTACCTGCAGGTGGGGTACTAACAGCAGGAAATATGAATGTCACTTCTAAGCCTAATCCCAATTATAATAAAGGGTTTGAAAAGAGATATAATAGAACTAAAAACAGCAAATTAGTGAATATGTATTTACCATTATCAGAGTTGTTTGGATTCTTGAAAGGAAACAAACGATTTTTTAGAGGTGCATCACACAGAATATGTCTAAGAAGAAATGATGATAATAATATGATTGTAAACAATGGAAATACTAATTTTAAAGTCGTCATTGAGTATTTATCCTGGAAAATTCCTGTTATAGCTCCTAGTATTGAAATGATGAGTCAATTGGAAAAGGGTTTGGCAAAGGATAAAAAGTATAATCTGATGTGGGAAGCTTGTAATACTTATAAAAGTGATGTTAGTCAGAATAAGGAACACACATGGAAAGTTGTGTCTGAGAGAAATAGTCCTACAAAAATCGTTGTGATGTTACAGAAAAATGAAAAGCATAACAACCGAAAAAATAATAATATGGTGTTTGATCATATGAATTTGACGGATATAGAGGTTAGAATTAACGGGGATAAATATCCAGAAGAACCCCTCAAATGCGACTTTAGTGAGGAAAAATGCACATACTCTAACTTGTACAACAGATATATACACATGGGTTACAAACAATTAGCGTTTGATACTGGTAGTGTAGTCAATATTGAAGAATTTAAAGAAGTATATCCACTATTTTGTTTCGATGTTTCTAAACACGAGTCAAATATTTATAATGGAACCACTGCTGATATTGAAATTAGTATAACTTTAAATGATCCTCAACCCGTACCATACAATATTTACTGTGTTCTATATTATGAAAGAAAAGCTACATTGGATATCATTAATAAAAATATGCATGTGAGTTTGTGATTTGGATTTTTATTAAAGAAAATCAGCCGCTAATAAATGGAGGTCTTGAATACAATCAAAACAAACAAGTATAATGAGACAATCAAGAAAGAACAACTAGTTCTAGGATTGAAATATACCATCGTTAAAATGAGAATGGCTAAAACAAAATATGGAGATAAGTTAGTTGTAGTTATCAATCATAACAAGAAGATGTGTGATCTGTGTATACCGCAGAGATACAATGCAATTGCTGATGAGTTACTTCTAAAGAACAATCTTATTTTACAGCCTATTTTGCGTGTAAATAAGAACTCGGAACAATATGTTGACTTTGAACTGTTTACTCAGTAATTGGGGGGTATTTGGATAAAAAATTGAAAAAAGCAAAAAAAAAGTAGTAGTTTATATGTAGTATAAAGGTTAATATTTCCTATTTCTTGGTACCTTTATTTGGGAAAAAAGAAAATACAAATATCTATAAAAAGGGTGAAATTTCGGAAAAAAGCATGTTAAAATTTAAGAAATCGATGTTAAAATGGGGTTTTGAAATTTGGGGGAGGGTGGGGTAGAACCCGGTTTATATAACTACTCTCCTAAAATAGTCATGGATAGCTGTTTTCGAGAAAGCATCTGTTTCTATGGCTCTTGAGCATACTCAAGTACTATATAGCCATCGCAATGTCTTTCTGTCCAACTCTTGCTAGTTTGGACACTTTCACATAAGCTAGTACAATGAAACGGGTGCGCGCCCCTACGTAGACACGACACTCCGTATACACGTCAGTAAGTGGACAAAATCCGACGCTAAATGGACAAATTTCCCGACGCTACGTCGACAAAAAAAAACCGACACTACATGGACACGACGGTACATCCAACGACGCTACGGAGACACGACGGTACAGCGAACGACACTACGTAGACACGCCAGTACGTCGAACGACGCTACAGAGACAAAAAATCCGACACTACGAACCTGTCTCTCTAGTGTCGTGTCTGTCCATGTAGTGTCGTGTGTCTGTAGTGTCTGTCCACGTAGTGTCGTGTCTACGTAGCGTCTGTCCATGTTGTGTCGCCCACAAAATCTGTCCATGTAGTGACCTGTCTCGGTAGTGTCGGGTCATAAAGATGTCTACGTAGTGTCGCCTGCGTATTTTGTCTCTGTAGTGTCGCCAGTCTGTTAAAATGCTCCAGCGTTTCTATTTTAACGAACTTCGACTGTATTGTTGGCTAGCTTCGCTTTTACTTCTTGGTTTGATCCCGCCCATGATTGTAGTCATGTTCTGCGCCCAGACACTAGATGGCGGTATGGGTTTGCGGAAGCCGTTTTGTATAATGGCAAACTTGATGGTGGGAAGCGGATTGCATGGCTTTGAACTTGAGTATGCGTGGGTTAGTATTTAGGGGGTGGGAAGGGTATGGTGGGATGGTTAAAATTCTGACCAGATTTATAATTCACCAGCAACATTTCATCCCTGAGTAAGGCTGACGCGTTTTTTGGATCCCGCATGAGACCATATCTTCGGTCACCGTAGAAACATCATCCCGACCGTGATTTGCGTCTTCGCCATTATAATCCTCAAAAAGCTTAACCTTAGTACTGACAGAATAGGGTATTGTGCAACACCCCGGATTGTCCTAATCCCTCAAGACCAACCTGCAAATGCAGACACGTGTACAATAGACTTTGAACTTGAAAGTTCGATATGGATTCAGCATGTTCACCGCTTTTGTTATCTGTAATCGAATTTAGAAAAGTCTCTTACTTTGTCAAAATTCCACTTTATGTGTATTCCGGGCTAACTAGTTCTTCGATAGGAAAATGAGCTTCAAAAGCGCATTCAGTATGCCTCCATACTCCAATATCTGACCAACTTCAAAAAGATTTTATATACAGGCTTACAAAATTTCAGTTTTTCGAGAGTCCGAGCAGACTCTTTGACCGACAGGAAAATAAAGTTCAGTTTTATTTTTAAATTGACGCCTAGCAGCTCTAAAACCGCAAATTTATGGTGAACCGAGGACCTCTCGATCTGCAGTCTGACCTTCAAACAGTTCAATCAAACTCCTATGTGTCTCGTTGACAATTACAGACTTTGCAACAAACAATTTTAGCAGTCGACTTTACAATTCAACTTCTCGGGTCTACCAAATTTCCGGATTTGGTGAATTTCAGCAGAATTACTTTTCGGACAAGTAAAGAAAGTTCAAATAGATTTATCCCGCGTCTTACACCCGGTGCGGACTTCTAAGCGACTTAAGCGTAAGGAGGAAAAGATGCAAATATATGATTTTATATTTGCAGAATTCCCTGTTTCGGCCAGATTCCCGGCGAACTACTTGTCGGGCAAGAAAATAAAATTTTAAACGAATTAGGTCATTTTACGAATGGGTGCAGCATGTCACCTAACCTCTAAATCGAACCTCTAATCAACTTCGGATTAAACTTTTACTTATACAACCCTTAATTTGAACCCGTTCCCCAACCCTAAACGTATGCTACGGAGCCCATCTGCGAACTTCACCGGTCCTTTTGACCCGTAGAAGCTTCACTCGCAGTTTTAACTACACAGCTCATCCCCTTCGAGAGCTATCGTGCTGATTCACGCGTGGCTTGTTCACAGGGGCCGAAACAGCGGCCAGTTCCCCATTAGCTGATTTACGGGCGCGATTAGCGGTTGAAAAAAAAAACATCGGCCTAACTTCCAAATAGGCCCGTATTATTGGGATAAGGTAAATCCTTCGGAATGTGACCTCTGATGACTCAGAGGACAGTAAACAAACTGTAATTAATCAACTAGGTCAAACTTGGTGAGTTTTAGGTCAATACAGTTCAAATTCTGTCAGACCAATGTCGAACATAGCATGACTTTTATATGAAGCATCCGAGGATTACTAAATGATTTCGAAAAATTTACGTTAGCGGATGTTCTGTTAATGCATGATTTTTCTTTTGTTATGTTTATTTAAAAAAAAACAATAATTTAAGTGATTTCGCGTTCAGCCCTCACTGAAAAGTTATTTCAAAAACACTAAATGATTGCATTCTGTTTTCGTATTATTTATATTATTGATAATAATTTCGTATGTTCTCATTTAAAAACGAAAATATTTTTATTAATTTTATTTTTTTATTATAACATTTGGCGTTAAGCTTTTAGCTTGTCGCGTTATGAATCGTTATGAAGTCATCGTTATAACTTAAAATTGCTGTCACCTGTCACCATGTCATCTGTCAATATTTAATTTGCGACTTTTTCTAGTCTAAAGACTACAAGTCAACTATATGTGACTGTGACACACCCACAAGATAGTTTGTGTTAATTTTATATATTTAGTTACAAACAAAAAGCATATTCGGAATATTTTTTCTTTTAATTCTCCCGTCAACCCAAACAGCTGATCCGTCGTATGAACAGATCAGCCGCTGTTTACGCGTTTATTTCGGCCCCGCATGAATAAGCTATTAGATTGAAAACTCTAATCTATAGATTAAAGCTTTCAGCGAGTAGTCCAATAATAAGCTGGTCGCATCACAACCTTCTAACCATCTTTAGGAAAAGGTACCCAAAAATATCTGCAGAAACTTATTATTCCTGAATAATCGCAAATCGGCAACCCTGGCAGGTGTGTTAATCTTTCAAGCAAACTTAATGATGCCCACATACAGGGGCTACCATAACCAGATTCACTTTGCCACCTGACAGGCGGAACTCAACATATCAATACTCAAACGACACGCTCAATTCAAATGCCCCCTACCATTTAAAGAGCAAACGCCGGGAATAGCCAGGTGGATCACAATGCTATAACAAACGGCGCCCCCGCCTTCAAATCAGCCAATCAAAAGATGATGATGAAAAGAAGACCCAATGCTATTGTCCCGTATGTCCTCGGAAATAGGCAGGTGTTCTAGTGTATCCCCCAAAATATGAATTGAAAGGGGGGTGGGGTCCGCCTTCAAATCAGCCAATCAAGAGCCTTTAATTAAAGGACCATTCCCCAAAATCTTTCCGGAACCATAGCTAGATACGGAAAGATTCAGATAGGATTTTTTCCCGGATACAGTATTCCTGTTAAGTTTCTTACAGGGGGCCACTCATTTCCCATGCTTCTATGTTGCTATGTTGCCCGAGCCTCAGCTAGTTTCCAAAAATTCCGCTTGGGTCGAATCGGCGTTCTTGCTCAGATAGAAAAAATTTGTTCCCACAAATTTCAAAGAACATATACATTTTCCCAGCTGCGAATAAACCCACCAGTGAAGTTATTCAGACTAGTGATGTTAAAGCTATATTTAGTAGCATTTTCCGTCTTATTTACGACCTGAAACTAGAAGATTCAGTGTAATTTATTTTTGACCCCAGAAAAAGATAAGGCTCAAGTGCAGAGGCGTCATTTGGGGGGGGGGGGGAGGGGGGGGACAGCTGCCACCCCCTGGCTTTCCAAGGGGGCCCAAAGCTACCCATGAAAAATCATAAAATCAACCGGAAACAAAGTTATTTGACAGCATTACGACAGACAGTTGCGTAAAAGGGATTTTAAGAATGTCATCCCAAGCTTTGACCTTTATAAGCCGAGCTAATGACCCATCGTTCAGGGATTATTTTCGAGGTAGGTGAGCATAGTTCTGTTTTTGTGGTCACATGTGTGTCAGAAGAGGTAGAGAAAGGATATGAAATTTGCATAATGGCGTCCAAGCCTCAGTTATCAGGAGCGCAGAAACGAAAACTATCAGCATCACGAAAAATCCGTAGTTACGAAACGAAACAATGGAAAAAGGAAATGAAAAAGAAACAATGGAAACTTCATTTACAATGAGGTAAAAGATGCTGATTTAGACTGGTCAAACTGCGTCGCTCAGTGTTATGATGGCGCCAGTGTTATCAGTGGAAGCTTTTCGGGCGTCCAGGCTCGTCTCAGAGCTAAAGCAGAGCACGCAATCTACATTCACTGCCATGCCCACAGGCTAAACCTCGTCATTGGTGATTGCGTGAAACAGCTCGGAGAGCTTTCGTCTTTCTTTTCTGTTTTACAGGGCATTTATGCTTTTATTTCCAATAGCAACACTAGGTATCAGCTGTTCGTTGAAGCCCGAAAGTCTGCCAACCTTCCTGTTCTTCAACTTGAAAGAATTGCTATCACGAGGTGGGCCTACTGGTATCGCTCTCTCTGTGTCAAAGGTAAAAATGCGATATGAGTGTATATTGGCGGTACTCCTGGTGACGAGCGAATCTGCAAACCCAGACGCTGCGGCTGAGACGCGTGGTTTCAGAAAAAAGCTTGAGTCTTTTCGGTTTGTCGTGCAGCTCCACATCGCAGAAAGCATATTGAGCGCAACAAATTCGTTGTCTGAGCAACTTCAAGCCACAGACTTGCTCATCTCGAAGGCGTGTTCTTTGATTAGAACCACTTTGAACGAGCTCCGTGATATGCGCAAAGCACAATCTTTTCGCTCTCTCTTTGCGAAGTCTCGAGTGTTCGCTGTGAATCTGGGCATTGAAGTCGAGCAAGATGAAGCCGTCCTAACCAGCAGTGGGGCTGCCTCTCAAGGCAGATCCAAGCGAGCACAGAAAATAGCCTCTAACCTGAAAGGCTTTCTGACTACATCAACCCTGGGCAAGAACTTCATCGATAGCGCCGACCGTTCGATTTCTTTCGAGAAGATTCGAAAGGAATATTACGAACTTTTTGGTCGGTTCATCAGTTTGAAAACCGGTTTTCAAACAATTTGCCCCTTTTGGAAGCGATCACAGCCCTTGACATTGAGTCTCCTCGATTTATGGACTCCGATCTGCTATGTCAAATTTCTTCTCACTATGGGGGTCTCGGAATAGACGAAATACTTCTGAATTGTCAAGCGTCTGTTGCAAAACGATTCCTCGCCGAGACGCCCGACAAAACCAAAAGATCTCTTTCAGCTGTACTTTAAGCTGAAGGATCTCTCGGTTGCGTATTCTGAGTTACTGAAGATCCTGGAAATCGTAATAACTCTTCCCGTCACTACAGTCGGAAACGAGCGTTTCTTCTCTGTGCTGAAGATCGCAAGACATACCTTCGGACAAGCATGGGGAATGATCGGCTTAGCCACCTTCTTCTGACCTTTTCAGAAAAGTATTTGGTTAAGAGTTTAAACTTCGAAACCGTTGTAAATCCTGCCACCAGACCATGGAGCCATGACGAGGAGCGAATCCGAAACAGGCTACACTGCTTGAATACAAAAAGTAAAAGTTAAAAAAAAAAGTTTTTGGATAAAATATTCTTGTAAAATATACCTTATGCATGTGTTAGCCACTTCTGTATTTCTCGTCTTACCTATGTAGTTCCGAAGATGAAAATGGCAAGGGGTGCCCAGAAGAACGTCACTGCCACCCCCTAGATTTTCGCGAAATGACGCCTCTGCTCAAGTGGAACCCCAAGTCGTCCAACGAGCCATATTTAAAGAAGAAGACAGAAGCCATCGGCAAATCGGGTTCTTTTTATAGGCAAGAAATGAAATCCTGTAAACATTTTTCGGGCAAAACACAGAAGAAATCGAATTCTGTATGCTTTTGTTGCTCCTCAGTAATCCAGAAGAAAAATTTTTTTAATGTTTTTGTCGCGCGCTCGTTGTCACATTGTGTTCTTTTTATACACAAGAAAGGAAGTCCTGCAAACATTTGCTGGGCAAAACACTGAAGAAATTAAATTCTGCACGCTTTGGCGTGCCTCGATAATCCCGAAAAATTAATCTTTTAATGTTTCGTCGGACTCTTCAGCACATCGTGTTCTTTTTATGCGCAAGAAAGGAAATCCTGCAAACATTTGTCGGTCAAATGAACAAATCAAATTCTGCATGCTTTTGTCGTGCCTCAGTAATCCCGAAGAAATAATTTTTTAATGTTTTGTCGGGCGATGGTCGACTCGTCGCCACATCGGGTTCTTTCTATGCGCAAGAAAGGAAATCCTGCAAACATTTGTTGGTCAAATGAATAAAACAAATTCTGCATGGGTTTGTTGTGCCTCACTAATCTCGGAGAAATAATTTTTTAATGTCTTGTCGGGCAATGGTTGACTCGTCGGCACATCGTGTTATTTTTATGCGCAAGAAAGGAAATCCTGCAAACATTTGTCGGTCAAATGAATAAATCAAATTCTGCTTGCTTGTCAGGCCTCAGTAATCTCGAAGAAATAATTTTTTAATGTTTTGTTGGGTGATGGTCGACTTGTCGGCACATCTTGTTCTTTTTATGCGCAAGAAAGGAAATCCTGCAAACATTTGTTGGTCAAATGAACAAATCAAATCCTGCATGCTTTTGTCGTGCCTCAGTAATCCCGAAGAAATAATTTTTTAATGTTTTGTCGGGCGATGGTTGACTCGTCGGCACATTGTGTTTTTTTTATAACAAGAAAAGAAGTCCTGCAAACATTTGTTGGGCAAAACACTGAAGAAATTAAATACTGCATGGTTTGTCGTGCCTCGATAATCCCGAAGAATTAATCTTTTAATGTTTTGTCGGACTCTTCAGCACATCGTGTTCTTTTTAAGTGCAAGAAAGGAAATCCTGCAAAAATTTGTCGGTCAAATGAACAAATCAAATTCTGCATGCTTTTGTCGTGCCTCAGTAATCCCGAAGAAATAATTTTTTAATGTTTTGTCGGGCGATGGTCGACTCATCGCCACATCGGGTTCTTTTTATGCGCAAGAAAGGAAATCCTACAAACTTTTGTCGGTCAAAACAATGAATAAATCAAATTCTGCATGCTTTCATCGTGCCTCTGTAATCCAGAAGAAATAATTTTGTATGCTTTTGTATGCTTTTGTTGGGCATCGATCAGCTCATCAGCACATCGGGCTCTGCTGGTACGTAAGGAATTAAATTCTGCAAACTTTGGCGGGCCCACCAGGGAAGTTCAAGTCTTAGCGGTCCAAGGCCTTAATTTTACACGTACGAAATCAAGTTTTGTACAGTCTAGTCGAGCAAAACATAGAAAAAATTGAAATGCTCGATGGTTTTGGAAGTCGTCGGTATTCTCGTTGGCACATCAGGTTCTTTTTCCACATAAAAATCAAATTCTGTAAAATTTTATTGGATGCATGCCGAAAGACCACAAGACAACATATCACACATTGTCAGTGGCTGCATCTTTGACACAACACAACTCCTCATTCATGCACAAAAATGATTATATACCAGTAATACTTTTCTGTATGAGCCATCTTCACTCAGGACTATTCAGCATGCCACCACGTACCTAAGCTAGGACAAAAGATCCAGGACACTCTTCCATTACAGAGAAATAATATTCCCTAGTTCAGCACAATAGCTGCGACAATTTTTTTCTATCTGGATAGTAGGGTATTTTATCCCCGTGGGTATTTCTCGAACTATCCCACGCTCGGTCAAGAGCGCATCAAAAATCTCTTAGTGAGTGGCCCCCTGTAAGAAACTTAACAGGAAATGTATGGGTCCCTGGTTTGATTTAGCTTCTGCGGTCCTGCTAGGAAAATAGTTTTGTACAGTTGGTCCTTATAGGTCTAATCTGCATTTATAGGCTAAAACGCCGTTGACTTACATTGGTGCGGAGTGGTGCGGGAAGATCTTCGTTCTCAGCCCAAAGACTTATTCGAATCTTCTGCATCTCTCGAGCAGACCCCCTTGAACGATAGAGAAGCCTGGACCCCGGACTATGTAGTTAGCTCAGAGTGTCAAAATGAAAGAAGTCATTTTTGTTCGACAAATCCTTATCATTATTTCCCATTGTTAAAGACTCGAACTGACGACGTATCAGTAAAGAACTTAACTGAAAGTGACAAAAGCTGTGCAACTTGACTGGATACACCTAATTATGTCAGTTGACTGTGACACAAATTGTTTGCAAAGACGAATTAAAGCCCAACAAGTGCTAGAAACTTCGTCCATTTTACCGGAAAAGCTGAAGAACCTGTGGAATGGCTAAATCTCAGGGAGGTTATTTTGCTGAAACTTAGGTGGGGTGGGGGGCAGCGGCGTCTTTCCAGGCCAAGTCAATGGGCATACCCACTGACTAGGCTCATAAGCGGGTTCCGATCTCAATGACCACCGTCCTGGTGTGGGGAGCTTCCCAACTCCTTTTTCTTGGATCCGGAATATGCGTTGTTCTGGTGCTATCAACGAAGGGAAGGTTCATCCAACTGCACCGGTTCTGCTTCCCGAAAGTGGCACACTGACTCCACATCCCCGCCGCACAAATCCCCGCCGCACATCAAGTTCGACTCTGGGCATCTGACCATTTGAAAGTCTGAGAAAACGTTGAGGTCGTTACGGCCCCAAAGTCTCTAATCATTCGCTTTACCAGATGATACTCCGTCCCCTTGTACTGAGCACCAGCTATCATGAGGGATATCGTGTCTTACATTCCCCTATTTGGCAAAACGATCCGTCACGGTTCCCATGAAGCCGGGTAAAGTCCCCCGGTGCTGGTGTCACCAATGTTGGAATTTGGTTATACGAGTCCAATTCCCCGTCTCCGGCTGGGCACTGACGGTAACCATGGTTGTAATGGCAACGGATCGTGTATCGCGAGGATAGCACCACCAATACACTTAATTCTACATCTTCAATATGGAAGAAGGGTCATTCGTTCCCCTCTGAACACACAAGGTGAGATCGTTCCACTTAATTTATCATTTTACAATAGGCCTCCCTCTTCTAGATATATTTTCCTGTCCTTTCTAACGGTTATTGCTCGACAGTTCTTTTACCCTAACTCAAGTTTCAAACAATAAATCACGTAAGCTTATTTCACGCGGTCAAAGAGGCAATTAAGTAAGATCCCCTAGAAGTCCTAGAACAAAGTCACCAGCATAATGGACAACGAGTGCTGCATAACGGTTGTAACAGCCAATCATGTTACATTGGGTTGGTCATTAATAATTAATTATCGGAAGCGTTTTATTCGTAGTTCAGAAAATATAAAAGACGTAAAAGAATATTCCATTTCCCCTTGGAAACGTAGATTTTGGGTAGAACTTCCTGGAAATGGTGGTTTTGAATATCCTGCTAAAAACATAGATTTTGGTAAAGCATCGTGGTTTCTGAGGGTTTTGGAAGAACCGCGATTGTGCAAGCTAACGGAAGTGGTGGTGGTGGAAGCAGGAACTGGAGAGCGGTTTTAGAAACAGATACGTACGAGAGGCGAAGGAGATACGAATTAGAAACAAGCCGAGAAAAAGCTGTTGTGCATTGGACTATTTGTGACCAGCAATTTATAATACAGTAAGTCAGCTCGAACCACCGAACGAAAGACTACGATCCCAAATACGCCTTTGAAGAGTTGAACGATTTCCCCGTTCGCACGCTACCTTTATGTTCGCAAGTTGGGTTTAGCTCTCGGTCAGAGTATCGACATTGAACCGGCAACGAAAGGTCCATCGCGGGACCTCAGAAGTAAAGAGTAAGAACATAAGAAATAACCTCATCGGTTCACTGGTAGCGTTGTCTTTCGTTTGGAAGGGAATCATAGGTTAAATAATATAGTATAGTGTTTTAAGTTCATTTTTTCTTTAGATCGGGTTAGTGAGCGAACGTAGAATGTCTGACGATGACACATCAAATATGTCCCTGGGCACACTTTGCAAAATCGCATCTCAAGTCTCCACTTTCTCTGGGAGTGAAGATGTCTTGATTTTTCTTGAGACGCTCGAAAATTTGAAATTCTGGTATGAATCTATTAAGAGTGATGAAATTCGACATCACTCAAAATTCGAATCATTCGATGATTTGAAGAAAGCTCTTTCAAATCAGTTCGAACATACATCGCTTAGAGCACGTTTGATTCATGAATTTCTTCGTCTTGATGAGGGTGAAGATCCGTTTCCGTTTTTCGAAAAATTGAAATTAAAGACTTTGAAACTCATGGGTTTAGATCAAGTTCCGTCGGCAACCGAAGGAAGCTTTGATGGCTATTCAAATCTTCTGAAAAACCTCCTCCTAGACAGCCTTTCGCCTCAACTAGGAATGCGGGTGGTCCCGAAGTGTCCCAAAGATTTTGAGGAGGCCACACAGTTTTTGATAAATGATTTTCGTGCACGGGAATTTGCTAAAGCCAAGTCGCCTCATAAGCTTTCTACTATTGCTTCCGCTTCAGTCGAAACGAGGCCTAGTATACTAGCAAATGGAGCCACACGAGATGGTATGGTTTCAGAAAACATACCAGATAAGCGTATCGACGGCACTATTTTCCGGCGATCAAGTCATCCAACGTTTCGCCGTCGGGAACCGTCACAAAATAACCGACTGTCGAATGACACAAGTAGCTTTAGGGGTAGATCTCGTGACACAAGAGGGGTTCGGGAAGGTTCCTATGGGAGGTCCGAGTCCCGGAAACCTGGCGGTTCGAATAAGAATTGTTTCAACTGTAACAAAACCGGTCATTTTGCTCGGGAATGTCACGCACCCCGTACTATACGTTGCTATAGTTGTCAAAGGGTAGGGCATTTTGCAAGACAATGTCGCAGTCAATCCGCCGGTCCTCGTCCCAAAGAATGTTTTAAATGTGGGAAACCGGGACATTTCTCAAGGGAATGCCCTCTAGCTGAAAACTTCAGTCGTTTAAACTTGTAAGGGGACGCGCACGTAGTCACGTTTCGGTAAATTCTGATGCGCATCCCGTCCCTTATCGTTCGACTAAAATTATGGGTGAAAATTTTATTGCGACATATTTTGCTAATTGCAATGGAGTAAATTGTAAAGCGTTGCCGTATTTGGATGTTTTAGTTTGTGGTGTCTCTGTACGCGCGCTTGCCGATAGTGGCGCTTCAGTATCGCTTTTAAGTTATGATATGTTTTGCAGTTACCCGCTTTAGTTAGGTCAAAGATAGTTAAAAACTATAATGATGTTAGCAATGCTACCGGCCATTCGATGGAAATTATCGGATGTATTTCAGAGAATGTTAATATTGACGGACATGAATATTTTGAGACGTTTTTAATAAGTGACAAATTGAAGGTACCGATGATATTGGGTTATGGATTCTTGAAGAAAAATGATCTATTAATCGATGCTAGAAATGATAAATTAATCCGTAGAGGCTCTAACGGGGAAAGTCTGCGGTCTGGTTGTCAGTTCTCTGACCCGTCGGCAAACCGGGTCAACCTTAAAGAACAAATTGAACCAAATTGTTGTTTTACTCGAAGCCAGTCCTGTGGTCCACAGTCGATTCCTTGTTCCTCCGTTAGTCCTGTAGTTAATTTACCCCATTCCCGCTGCCCTTGTTCACCTCCTATCAATGAAAGTGATGGTATTAAATCAGAAATTGGGTTAGGAAAACCAGAGGTCGGATCGAAACGCATACATAGGCTTCAACTTGTGTCTAGGGTTAGTGTTAATGCCAAGACCAGTAAGCGGTGTGTGTTATCTACTAGTAGGGGGCAAATCGATACGGATGGTTTGTTTTTGGTTTCACCTACAAAGGAAATGAGCGAAAGATTCCCAGATTTAGTCCTACCGGAACAGATTGTAACTACTCAGGATGGCATGTTTCAGGTGTTCATAGAGAACTATTCGGATAAAAATCTGAAAATTCCCCGGTTCTACATGGCAAATGCCGAAGCTTGGGTTCGAGAAGAAAACATTTGCATGAGCATTTCTGAAACAGTGAAACCCACAGAGGTTATTTCGGGTTCTGGTTTGCTGCCAAACAATGAAGTGGATGCGTTTCTCAAAATGTTCAAATTAGATCACCTCGCGAAAAACCCAGTTCGAAAACAAAAAGTAGAGAAGCTTTTATCTGATAATCATGACGTTTTCGCGAAGGACGATTTTGATTTGGGAACTTGCAACATCGAGCCGTTTGTCATCGATGTGGGTAATGCACCCCCACAGAAAATTCGTCCTTATCGCATCCCAGTCCACCTAGACCCATTTGCAAAGGCAGAAATAGACCGTATGTTGGCCTGTAAAGTCATAGAGCCAGCAGCTTCACCGTGGCTGGCTCCACTGCTGTTAGTAGGGAAAAAGGATGGATCTTATCGGGCCGTTACAGATTTTCGCCGACTGAATGATGTGACTGTCAGCGATGAGTTTCCCCTTCCCCATATTGCTGCTATTTTAGACAAACTGCATGGTAAAAAGATTTTTTCTGTTCTCGATTGTTTAAGTGGCTATTGACAAATGACAGTTGACCCGGAAAGTCGAAAATATATAGGATTTTCAGCTCCCGGCTACGAGCAATTCGTATACGCGAAACTCGCGTTTGGTCTAAAAAACGCGCCTGCGGCTTATAGTAGAATTATGCATCGAATTTTAAGACACCTGTTTGATGAGGGGGTCGCCGTCTACCTGGATGACGTTATAAACGCCTCAGAAGACGACGATTCGCACATGGCTTTGTTGACTAAAATTTTTACCGCTTTCCGCAAAGCCAGCCTGAAATTGAAAGCGCGGAAATGTGATTTTTTTAAGGAGGAAGTTATTTTCTTGGGTCATCGGGTCGATAAGAATGGAGTCCGTCAAGACCCCAATAAGCTAAGTGCGGTACGTGACATTGCATACCCAAAGGACGTCAGCGAACTGCGCTCGTGTATAGGTCTGTTTTCATATTTTCGAAAATTCGTCCCTCAGTTTTCGGCTATAGCGTCGCCCCTAATTAAACTTACCAAAAAGGAGGTACCTTTTATTTTTGGGGATGAGGAGAAGAAAGCTTTTGAACAGCTTCGATCTAAATTGTTAGAAGAACCTATACTTGGCCTTCCAGATCTTGGTCGGTCCGCGAAACCGATGAAAATTTTTTGCGATGCTAGCAATAAGGCGTGTGGAGGATTTTTGACCCAGGAACAGGGGGGGAGGCAAAAGGTTTTACAGTATACGTCACGTACTTTCAACGACGCCGAGGTTAAACACGCGGCTGTTCAGAAAGAAGCCTTAGCCATAATTCACTGCATCAGGTCATTTCGCCCTTATTTGCTCGGTAGAAAATTCATTGTTGCTTCGGATCATAAGCCTCTTCAGTGGTTGATGAAGAGTACAGGGAAGGATCTTACCGGAAAGTGGGCTAGAATGCAGATGGAACTGCAGGGATACGATTTTGAGATTACACACATTCCGGGGGCTCAAAACGTTGTCGCGGACGCACTCAGTCGCATTCCGACGGCTGATTCAAATCTCGAAATAATGACCGTGGTACCAGGGGCTGACAACCAGTTCTCTTCACAGGAACTGCGTAATTTGCAAGGGAAAGACGGGTTTTCGTCCGCGGTGCGTAACTACCTTCAGCATGGCAGTGAGTTACCCTCTCAAATCGTACCTCAAGTCCTGCGCGAAATCGAAAATTTTGCTCTTGACGACGGCTTACTTTGTTACGTTTACACCCGTATCAAAACTGTCGCAGGCCCGACTTGCGGGTAGTACCAGTTTTACCTCGTTCGCTCATTCCGGAAGTTCTTTTTGATTGCCATGATTCCAAAATCTCAGGTCATTTTGGGTTCCTCAAGACATATGAGCGCGTGCGCAGCTGTTTTACTTTAGGAACATGTAGCCTACAACGTTGTCAAACAATATGTTCAGTGTTGCCTTGATTGTTGTCAACGCAAAGGTCTTCACCACACACCCAGAGCTTCTTTGGGCACCATACCCGAGTCTTCTAGACCACTCGATATGGTCGGTATCGATCTTCTCGGTCCATTACCCGTTTCTAGTCATGGTTCAAAATATATTGTTGTTATCACTGATCATTTTACGAAGTTCATTGTTCTTACGGCCATAGCAGATAAAACGGCGAAAGCTGTCGCGAGAGCGTTTGTTGAGCATTTTGTTTTGGTTTACGGAGCTTGTGAACGCTTGATAAGTGATCAGGGTTCAGAATTCATAAACGCTGTCTTCAAGGGGATTCTTGAACTGCTTGACATCAAGCAACTTTGCACATCTGCGTACCATCCTATGTGTAACGGGGCGGTCGAAAGGCGGAATAAGGATATTGCAAACATTTTAAGCCTTTATGTCAAGGATAGGGGGCATTCTGATTGGTAGGATCAACTTTGCTATGTCCAGTTTGAATGAACACGGCTTTTCATGAATCCATCTCGGACAATCCTTTCTGTGCTATGTTCCTCCGCGACGTCCGTTTCCCGACGGACCCCGTCATTAACAGTAGAGTCTACTATAACCTGGATTCAGATTACAAAT
This sequence comes from Branchinecta sandiegonensis, assembly GCA_030848855.1. Lineage (NCBI taxonomy): Eukaryota > Metazoa > Arthropoda > Branchiopoda > Anostraca > Branchinectidae > Branchinecta > Branchinecta sandiegonensis. The sequence goes on along the minus strand of JAUPMV010000021.1, from coordinate 5,582,206 downwards.
CAGAAATGATTACCCGACAGAGAACTGCGTATCAAATGATCAGGGACAACTCTGATATCGCTCGGGAACGTCAAAGGTTCTACTACAATAGAACCGAGAATCAGAAACCCCTAAAGGTCGGCGACCTTGTACTTTTGCATACGCCGCCCGACGCGAGGTTACGGAAATTGGACAAGATACGTTGGGTGGGGCCGTAACGTATAAGTGCAGCTTTGGAAAATGGTTTGAACTTTGAAATCACTAGGCTATCAGACGGTCGGGTAGAGGTTGTCCACTACAATCGCTTGAAAACATACACTCCCAGGAGTCTGTGGGAAAATGACGTTGTGCAAGATGAGCTGATCGATCCGCCGGATTTTGACGAAATTCCGTTCGCTGTTGCCGATGAGCCAGCCGGCGGCAGACCTGATAGTTCCCCTATCAGGAAAACAGTTACTTGGTGGGACAAACCACCTCAAGCCCAGGAGCCTATTCCAGGTCGCGATCAACCTCTCGAAGATATGTATGATATTGGCACAGGTAGTTTTGTACCATTTGTTAGGCAACAAGCAAGTGTTTCCAGGCCAGAGTCCACAGTCTCGAGTTCTGAGTCGGCTGAGGATTTTCCAAAATTCCGTCGACAGCCACTATTGCAACGTCCTTTGATACTGAGCAGTCAACTGAACATGGTGACTGTAAAAGACGCTATTCTGTGGGTTCTGAAGATATGGCTTGGGATGACCCCTACACAGAAACGCCTGTTAGGCGTCAAGGTTTAGGAAGTTCTTCAAGTTTCGGGAGTGAGTCACTGGATGACGCACTAGTGAAAAGAGAACTTTTCACACCGGCGAGAATTAGATGTTCCACGCCAACTTTTGGCGAGGAACCAGTGTCAAGACCAGGTATCACGCCATCTCGTGAGTACTACGAAAATCTGGAGGGTGTTTGGTTACAGTCTCTAGATCCACCTAACTATCGCCTCCAGTTCGAGAGCCCAGTTGTTCCGGATCAGCGTAGTGATTCTGTTAATATTGAGGGTCCATCAGGGGTTATTAATTTTCCCCAGTCCAGTTCACGGGTTGACGGGTCCCCTGAATTTTCCCCTGTCCGACCGGAAGAAGAATCACCTAATCAGACTGTGATCGAGACACCTCAGTCTCGTAATAGTAAAGTGCCACGATTACCAGAAGCCGGAGGGACAAGCCCTCAGGACGAAGGTTCTGGTAAAGACTCGGGTCAGTCCGGACTCGAGTTAGAACCCGGTGTTAGGGTCAATAATGAGGGTAATCGTTCTGGTAGTATGCCTGAATTGAGGGGACTGTTCGGAGAACTTGATTCTGACCACCCTGAGTCGGAATGCCCTATTGACCTTAGTAGTCCACCACCAATTTTAATTCGTGACAGAGCTTTAAGTCACCCTACGGTTCGTTCGGAGGCTTTAAGATTACGCACACAAGCTGCGCGGCGTGCCGCGCTCCAAGGTGTTAGGTTTGATCTGGCAACCAGAGGGTCCAGACTAATGTTGAGAGAAACCCGCAGACTGGATAGGTTAGGGTATGATAAACTCGGAAGTCCTTACTTACCCGAAAATCATAGACAATAAATAAGAGAGTAAATTAAATTGAATTAAAATACGAATATTAGTTGTCAGTGTTTTTATTACAGAATGGAAGAGAGTTTGGAAATGCTTAAACAAAAGTTGGATTCTACCGAAATGGAGAAGAAGGAGGCCGAAATCGCACTTAAAATGGAAAGGCTAGATAATGCACACAATAGACTCCTATTGGCAATAGCCACGAACAAACAGACTGAATTAAAGGAAGAGAGAGAAAAAGTGGAAATTCATAATAAGTCTCTGTTGAAAAAGATAGAGAGTAAGGACAGAGAAATAGGGATAATCAAAGGTCATCTGGCAGACGTGCAAGATGTACTTTTGGATACGCAGGAAATGCTCATTGGACAGATGAGCATGTTAAAATTCGCTAGAGAGATTAACAACCAGCGAAAATTGGAAGTCGAACTACTTAGAAGGGACCGTGCAGAGGCACGACAAAAATTATCAGAAACACTGCAGTGTAGCATTTGTTTAGAAGTGGTTCAAGACCCAGCAATAGGGAAAGAGTGTGGACATTGGTTTTGTGGCGCATGTATCTCTAATTATGAGGAACACTACCGGCGCCGGGTATTAGAGACAGATGAGCTACACAGCCTTCGATGTCCACAGTGTAAAAGCCTTATGGAAATAGTTTTTTCGGGCCATCCATTTCGGGGAGCGATGGAATCCATACACAGTGAAATTCTACCAAATCTTGGATAGGAAATTTGTGTTCCGCTTGTTTTTTTATGAACCGCAGTCAGCTCTGATTTATTGTTATTCGACACGCTATTTTGCTGCTTGTTATCAGTGTACCATGAGATACTGTACCGCGCTAAATTCTGCTGCTTTATTATTGTCAATATGATCTTTTCCTTATTAATGTGATCACTTAGCTACCAAGGGTAATTTCCTTTCAGAATGGAGAAAACTATGAATACAAATTACAAGAAGGGGATGTGTCCCCACTGCAAAGGCGTCATGACGCCAAATATTGCAGGAAAGGGCACATGCCCCGACTGCCATGGGGCAGTTTACGTGGCAGACATGTGGGCGGACTGTTTGGTCTGCCACAGTTCGACGACGTATACGTCGATTGAAAACAGTTGGGGGGAGGAAGGGCAAAAGTGGGAGCTCTGCTGGGAAAAAAAAAAAAAAAAAAAAAAAAATATTTGGAGTTTAAAAGCAAAAAGGGGGCGCGGGTATAAAATCATTGGGTGAATTTTTAGAAAGTTGTAGGTGACGTTAAAAGATTAATGGGGAAAAAAGTAGAAAATTTAACGTTGCTGAGTGGAGGAGGTGCGTAGCCAATAAGTAGAGTACAATTTAGTTTTGTTTTGCTTTTATTTGATGGGTAAATTAATAATAAGTTAAAGAAGTAGTTGCTGTGCAGGGATAAAAATAAAAATAAGGGGATGGTAATTCATAGGAATGTTTTCTAAGACTGCCTTTATTTGTTGCTTTGGAAATCGCTAGCATAATTGCGCCTTATTTGCGTTCCCTTATTTCAGAACAAATGAAAGAAATCGTAGAGTACATAAGTGACTTCAAGTCATACCGGGATTTTCTGGCAGGAGGAAAAGATGAACGGGTTTCCGAGAATTTCGCTAAGGAGTGCGTACTGACGCTCATAATCAATCTGATAAGTAGCCCTTCCTTCACTCCTGACAGGGAACTGATTAGGGAACTGAAAGTTTTAGTGGGAAATAGCGTAAAAATTTCAGCGGAACAGATTGCATCCCATTTTTCAGGGCATAGCAAAAGAAATGAAATAGTGGGATCCGTCCAAAATAGTGGTATTAAATGGATTCTCAGAGTTACTTCACAAGTTAGTGAGGTAATAGAAAGTGTGGAACCGTGGATAAAAACAGTTTACTGTCCAGCAGGAATGATTAAGACCTCAGAATTAAGCGGACTGCGAACTATGTATCCTAAATTCAGACCCGAAAATTTAGTCGACTGGGATAAGATTTAAAACAGTGATAGGCCCAGAGTTTAAATATTGAATGCGCATAATATTTTTACTGTAGGTGTCTCGTTGCCCAAAACCCAAAAAAATTAACATTGGATTCCTACTCGTTATTGCAGTAGCAGCATTACCTGAAGACCCAGAAAATCACCTCACAACTCAAAATGGTAGGACATTTTTGCTAGTCGATGGTGCTTTAATTCATAAGACCGTGGGAGTTACCGAGACGATTTCGGAATGGACAGTGTATCTAAATGTCGAGTTAGGACACTTGCAGTCGACATATCAGCTGTTGAGTGAACGTGTGGAAAGATATTCGGCGGCAATAAAACCACTATTCAATCGTAAATCAGTTCCGCGAGACTTTTTGAAAGTATTGCAAAGAATTATGAAAATTCGATTTTGGCTAAAATTTACGCTATGGACCGCTATAAGAATTCAGTTTTGCATATGGTTAGGTAACGAACAACCGTCTTTTCAGGTTTGACCTCCGAAAGCTTAGAGAGTTTACCCTAGAAATGGACGAAAGTTTTGAGCGACGGGAAAGACAAATTTACTCAGAGTAAGAAACTGGACCTCCGCTTAATGTGGGACGATATAAAAGAATTGAATAATAATTCAAATCTAAATTGTGCTGAGAGAATAATATCGAAAACTGGAGACGCAGATAAGATTTGTTCCTGGAAAGTACAATTCGGGAACATCGAACCAAAAATAATGCGGCTGAATGAAGCAGAAATATTTTCATCACAAAGGATCAAATACAGGGAAGACGTGAGAATATCGCGAAGTAAGCGGTTACACAGCTGTTCTAGAAATAATGCGTTTACTATTTTACAGATTTTAATTTAAAGTAGAAGTGAATACAAGGATTATCAGTTTGTCGCCGTTGTAAGGCGTGGAGGAGGAAAGACACCGTCCACATACACTACGGAGAAAGACGGACAAGCTGAATCACCACCCCTCATTGGATTGGGAGTCAACCTGTATGTGGACGAGGAGTTGCCTGCACCGCCAGAGGTTCTTAATGAAGAACCCAGGAGAAACGTAGCTATAAGTCAATTTTATTACTATTTCATGTCAAAGTGCGTTTTTATGGCGTCCCTTGGATTGATTACGTCATCGCGGCACAGACGTCTATCGATCTAAAAGTACAAGTATCTGTTGACCAACTATTGACATTTTGTCGCACACTCCCAGGTAGAATAAGAACAACTGTATAGAACCGTACCAAGGTGACTGCAACTAAGCAGTTAATCGAAATTCTGCCACTACCCGAAACAACATAGTGCGACTGTACCATTTTGAGACCTCGAATCATATGTCACTCACAACAACAAGCCTAATGAAAATAAGAGGTTACGACAACGTATATTAAGAAATTGCGTATGAAGTATGAACTTCATCTGTGACATATTTGTCAAAATTGCCATACAGTTCTAACGGCTAAGAGTAAGCCAACTTCTAAAGACGCCTGTGTGTACAGAAGCATGTATATAAGCGAAACTATTTATCCAGCGAAATTATCGAAATGGCCATACCATTATAATGGCCAAACGCCAGCCAACTATTATGCAGTCCCTTATGGCTAAAATCGGGCGTCAGAGGACAGCCGATTCTAGCCAACGGCTAGTGAAGTCTTACTAGCCGGCTTTTATTGTCTGCTAACGTGCTTATTTGTTGCAGGAGCTGACATCTGGTTGTATAAAGAAACGTCGTTGCAAACTCATTCAGCTACGCTGGCATAGAGGTCATGGAAGAAGACCGCAAGGAGAGTTCATCATCATGGCCGAGTATAGCTTTGGCAAGGCGAATTTCAGAATCGTGGTAATGTAGTTCTCGTTCCTTGCGTAGCGACCACAGCTTCCAAGGTTGCACATGGTTTAAGTAGAACTTTAAAAGGGAAAAAGTTTATTCCTTCTTTAATTCTGGGAGGTTGGTTCGAAAGCAAACTATTCCAAATAGTTGATATTTTAAAAAGTAATTGTGTCGATTTTGCTATATATCTCATTAGATCTACTAAACTTATAAAGTAAAATGGAGTGACCAGACGTTTGTGATACTAATTCTTCTTTGTTGGTAGTTGAGATCGGAGAATCAAAACTTGATTTCGTCGAAATAAAAATAAACCCTACCCCGAACGAGATTTTTCGAAAGGGGGGAGGGATGTAGAATTTATTTTATTGTTTTGAATATTTTATAAAATATTACGCTTTGCCAGGAGAGTAGACAGCTAGTAGTGCTGGAACACCGACTTCGGGTCCATAAAACCCGGTAGTCACCGCTATGAGAACCCTCAGGCAAAGCAAGAGTTGAGGCTGTTAAGAATTAAGAATCTTATTTTTACAAAGCCGATACTGCAACTAGGTTAGACAGACTGACCGATTGGTAGAGTTAAAAATAATTGAAATCAAAATGAAGCTTAAGCAGTAGAAAGCTAAGTAGAAGATATCAAGTTTTGACGTGGTTCTGTTTTGTCGGAGACAAAACTTTTCAGGGAAGGAAGGAGTGTTACATTGGGTTGGTCATTAATAATTAATTATCGGAAGCGTTTTATTCGTAGTTCAGAAAATATAAAAGACGTAAAAGAATATTCCATTTCCCCTTGGAAACGTTTATTTTTTTGGTGGAACTTCCTGGAAATGGTGGTTTTGAATATCCTGCTAAAAACATAGATTTTGGTAAAGCATCGTGGTTTCTGAGGGTTTTGGAAGAACCGCGATTGTGCAAGCTAACGGAAGTGGTGGTGGTGGAAGCAGGAACTGGAGAGCGGTTTTAGAAACAGATACGTACGAGAGGCGAAGGAGATACGAATTAGAAACAAGCCGAGAAAAAGCTGTTGTGCATTGGACTATTTTGTGACCAGCAATTTATAATACAGTAAGTCAGCTCGAACCACCGAACGAAAGACTACGATCCCAAATACGCCTTTGAAGAGTTGAACGATTTCCCCGTTCGCACGCTACCTTTATGTTCGCAAGTTGGGTTTAGCTCTCGGTCAGAGTATCGACATTGAACCGGCAACGAAAGGTCCATCGCGGGACCTCAGAAGTAAAGAGTAAGAACATAAGAAATAACCTCATCGGTTCAATCAGACGTTAGCAGCTCTAAGGGATAAACTTCAACCCGAACCCCGCCCCTAAAAGAAAGTGAGATCTGGAAAAGAACTATTCGGGGAGTTTTGATCCAACCGTTCTTTCGTGGACACCACCCCGACTACCAACTAGAAGACACTATTAACGTAAGTTTTCTTTTAGATATGCCTCATCAGAAGCACAAGGCCAAGTCAACACCGGCTCTTCAAACCTATCCTTACCATCAACTTACACTAAGTATTAAAGGAATATCAAAATCAATTAACACTCTTTCTTCCAAATTTATAAGGTTTTCTAAATTAAAACTATTCTTGTTTCTTACAATTCTACAATTCTTACACTATGCATTAAAGGAATATCAAAATCAATTAACACTCTTTCTTCCAAATTTATAAGGTTTTCTAAATTAAAACAATTCTTGTGCCTCGAGAGATCTTGAGGTTTATTTAAGCCTTAGAAAGCGGGTAGACTGTTACCATAGCAGATAGAAAAGAGAGCCCATAGGCACGCGACTACACGCTACCATATTCTACGTTACCCTTCACGCTAGCTCCGAGTTCAACGCTACTCTATCCAGCGGCTCTTCACTGAGCCGTTAACTCAGACCACCGAAGCTCAGTGGACCTTACTTTGGTCAACAACCTCGCTTCACCGTCTGTCGCGGATTCACCCCCAAAGGGGAGACTTACACCAAGCTCCATTCCGATCCCTTGACTCTAAGCGATACACGATATTTCTTGTGCCCCATCTATCTCCCTCCACAGCTACCAGATCTGGTCCGGAACTGAAAAGAACCATCCGAGACACTAGTTCTTGCCACTTTTGAAGTCTCATTCACATCCGGTTACCCCGTTCGCGAATTACGCATGTCACAAGATTCCAGATTCCCCATTCCTGCAATCCTCCTGCGGTGATGGGACCAGGGGACTGAACATTTCCATGTCAATCTGGTCAGGTCCCTGATACGTCTAACAAGTTTCATTGGGGATGATGTCTCTACGTAGACACGACACTACGAGGACACGACAGTACATCGAAACGAAAAAAGCGTCAGTACATGGACACGTCACTACAGAGGCACGACGGAACGACGACCGACACTACATGGACACGACGGTACATGTACCGACACTACGTAGACACTTTATGATTTTCGACGTTGTGTCGGATTTTGTCCTCTTAGTGACGTGTCCATGTAGTGTCGTTCGACGTACTGGCGTGTCTATGTAGTGTCGTTCGATGTATCGTCGTGTCTACGTAGTGTCGCTCGATGTACTATCGTGTCTATGTAGTGACGCCTTTTCGTTTCGCTGTGACGTGTCTTCGTAGTGTTGAGCCTTTGTTTTTCTCCGTTCTGACGTGTCCATGTAGCGTCGTGGAATTCCAGCTTAGGATATTGTCCAGGATTTCTTCACATATAGTTGACTTGTAGTCTTTAGACTAGTAAAAGTCGCAAATTAAATATTGACAGATGACTTGGTGACAGGTGACTTAGCAATTTTAAGTTATAACGATGACTTCATAACGAGTCATAACGCGACAAGCTAAAAGCTTAACGCCAAATGTAATAATAAAAAAACTAAAATTAATTTAAATATCTTCGTTTTTAAATGAGAACATACGAAATTATTATAAATAATATAAATAATACGAAAACAGAATGCAATCATTTAGTGTTTTTGAAATAACTTTTCAGTGAGGGCTGAACGGGAAATCACTTAAATTATTGTCTTTTTTAAATAAACATAACAAAAGAAAAATCATGCATTAACAGAACATCCGCTAATGTAAATTTTTCGAAATCATTTAGTAATCCTCGGATGCTTAATATAAAAACCATGCTATGTTCGACATTGGTCTGACAGAATTTGAACTGTATTGACCTAAAACTCACCAAGTTTGACCAAGTTGATTAATTACAGTTTGTTTGCTGTCCCCTGAGTCATCAGAGGTCACATTCCGAAGGATTTACCTTATCCCAATAATACGGGCCTATTTGGAAGTTAGGCCGATGTTTTTTTTTTTCAACCGCTAATCGCGCCCGTAAATCAGCTAATGGGGAACTGGCCGCTGTTTCGGCCCCTGTGAACAAGCCACGCGTGAATCAGCACGATAGCTCTCGAAGGGGATGAGCTGTGTAGTTAAAACTGCGAGTGAAGCTTCCACGGGTCAAAAGGACCGGTGAAGTTCGCAGATGGGCTCCGTAGCATACGCATAGGGTTGGGGAACGGTTCAAATTAAGGGTTGTAAAAGTAAAAGTTTAATCCGAAGTTGATTAGAGGTTCGATTTAGAGGTTAGGTGACATGCTGCACCCATACGTAAAACGACCTAGTTCGTTTAAAATTTAATTTTCTTGCCCGACAAGTAGTTCGCCAGGAATCTGGCCGAAACAGGAAATTCTGCAAAAATAATATCACATATTTGCAACTTTTCCTCCTTACGCTTAAGTCGCTTAGAAGTCCGCATCGGGTGTAAGACGCGGGATAAATCTATTTGAACTTTATTTACTTGTCCGAAAAGTAATTCTGCTGAAATTCACCAAATCCGGAAATTTGGTAGACCCGAGAAGTTGAATTGTAAAGTCGACTGCTAAAATTGTTTGTTGCAAAGTCTGTAATTATCAACGAGACACATAGGAGTTTGATTGAACTGTTTGAAGGTCAGACTGCAGATCGAGAGGTCCTCGGTTCACCAGCTCTCATGGTCTACGTAAATTTGCGGTTTTAGAGCTGCTAGGCGTCGATTTAAAAACAAAACTGAACTTTATTTCCCTGTCGGTCAAAGAGTCTGCTCGGACTCTTGAAAAACTGAAATTTTGTAAGCCTGTATATAAAATCTTTTTGAAGTTGGTCAGATATTGGAGTATGGAGGCATACTGAATGCGCTTTTGAGGCTCATTTTCCTATCGAAGAAGTAGTTAGCCCGGAATGCACATAAAGTGGAATTTTGACAAAGTAAGAGACTTTTCTAAAGTCGATTCCAGATAACAAAAGCGGTGAACATGCTGAATCCATATCGAACTTTCAAGTTCAAAGTCTATTGTACACGTGTCTGCATTTGCAGGTTGGTCTTGAGGGATTAGGACAATCCGGGCTGTTGCACAATACCCTATTCTGTCAGTACTAAGGTTAAGCTTTTTGAGGATTATAATGGCGAAGACGCAAATCACGGTCGGGATGATGTTTCTACGGTGACCGAGGATATGGTCTCATGCGGGATCCAAAAAACGCTTCAGCCTTACTCAGGGATGAAATGTTGCTGGTGAATTATAATTCTGGTCAGAATTTTAACCATCCCACCATACCCTTCCCACCCCCTAAATACTAACCCACGCATACTCAAGTTCAAAGCCATGCAATCCGCTTCCCACCATCAAGTTTGCCATTATACAAAACGGCTTCCGCAAACCCATACCGCCATCTAGTGTCTGGGCGCAGAACATGACTACAAACATGGGCGGAATCAAACCAAGAAGTAAAAGGGAAGCTAGCCAACAATACAGTCGAAGCTCGTTAAAATAGAAACGCTGGAGCATTTTAAGAGACTGGCGACACTACAGAGACAAAACACGCAGGCGACACTACGTAGACACCTTTATGACCCGACACTACCGAGACACGTCACTACATTGACAGATTTTGTGGGCGACACAACATGGACAGACGCTACGTAGACACGACACTACGTGGACAGACACTACAGACACACGACACTACATGGACAGACACGACACTAGAGAGACAGGTTCGTAGTGTCGGATTTTTTTGTCTTTGTAGCGTCGTTCGACGTACTGGCGTGTCTACGTAGTGTCGTTCGCTGTACCGTCGTGTCTCCGTAGCGTCGTTCGATGTACCGTCGTGTCCATGTAGTGTCGGTTTTTTTTGTCCACGTAGCGTCGGGAAATTTGTCCATGGAGCGTCGGATTTTGTCCACTTACTGACGTGTATACGTAGTGTCGTGTCTACGTAGGGGCGCGCACCCGTTTCATTGTACTAGCTTATGTGAAAGTGTCCAAACTAGCAAGAGTTGGACAGAAAGACATTGCGATGGCTATATAGTACTTGAGTATGCTCAAGAGCCATAGAAACAGATGCTTTCTCGAAAACAGCTATCCATGACTATTTTAGGAGGCTACCGATCATTAATTTTCAAATATTCAACAGACCTGATTGACGAAGAGAGCTCGGGATGTTCCATAATATATCCTAATCACCATGAGTCAAAGGTGCACATGGATGTGGATCACCAAACCCTTCAAAGTCTTTATCTGGCTCGGTAAAAAAGAACTTGTTGTTGGTATTGACCATTAGCTTCATCCAATATATGTTGATGATGAAAATGATCGGATTTGTCTGATTCAAAATTCAGAAGAACCTGGAACCAACACAATTATCAAGAATGGATTACTATGGTTCCATTAAAATCCAATATAGAATAGCATGTATAGCAACTTTAGACATTAACAATAGTTACACAATCTTAAAATCGCTAGATGGCACGAGATTCTGTCTCATACGCCGAAAATTTAATTATATGACCAAAACCAAACAATTCCAGATAGCTTCCTAACAGCTTGTATGAAAATGAAGTGGACACTCCCACAAAATCCGATCTGGAAAGGTTCGCTCTTTTCGGTGATGTTATCTTTTCGACGGGCAACCCACGCAATTTCGCTTTACCAAATATCCTATTGCGAAGCCGGACTTTTCACCACGAGAGCTTTTGAAAAACGTTTGTGCTCATGGGCAGAATACAGCACTTCGCTCTTGCTTTTGTTTAGCACCGTCTGCCGTTGGTTTAGCAATTTTTTGACAATCCCTTTGAGATTTCTGGATGATCGGCAACGCAAGATCTGTGCCTTCAAACCATTTGCAGCAGTGAAGGAGATATGTATTTCTTTGAACAGCTACTTAACCTTGTTTCGAAGGACGGCAGACAACAAATTACCCCGGGGGTCACCGCCTACATCGCTTGCCGTTTAAATTTATTTGAGGAAAGCGTGATATGAGTCATGGAAGCCTTACCTTTATTTTTGTACCCGTCGCAAACGAATATTGCTTTTGCACAGAGTTTTGTATATTGACATTATGTCCCGGAGGTGCTGGAAAAACGGCCAGGGTTTCCCGGCCAGGTTTTCTGCATTTTTATCCTGAAGTCCAAAAAAGAATCACCTTTTCCGTACGGGAGTGACAATAGTTTCGACGATACAGTTAGGATTTCTTACCCACCTGCCCGGCCTGATCTCAGGTCGTTACTGGATTTTCACTAGGTGTTTTTCATTTTGTTTCGACCGTATCGATCTGGAAGATTACATTGCTTTCGTTCGTCAGCGTTTTTTGTGCTGGCGCTTATCTAGGACGGTTTGGGATGGCTTTCATCGAATAAGGTACAAGGTCCAGTAATGAAGTTTTATGTTCACTGCATTCCGGCCTTTTGGTTCAGACATTCAGACATTTTTTTTTTTTTTTTCAGGCATTGAAGATAGATTACAATAGGTCGAAGAGTCTGAGTCCAGAGTCATTGCCAGTGACAACGGGACAAGGTCCAGTTATGAAGTTTTATGTTCACTGCATTCCGGCTTCTGGATAGACGAGTTTGAGTCCAGAGTGAATACCAGTGACAACTAACATTGTCATAGGGCTGTATTTCCGTTTCTGGATCCGTCGGAAAGAAGGCAAGTTCCAGTACTTTTATTTTTACTTTTGATAAAACAGCGGTTCGCCGTCACTTCCCCCACCCGGTGTCTCAGTTCCAAGTCATGGCTTACTAGACGTCAATCTGTTGTACAAAATAATTTTCCGCCTCTTCGTCGAGCCTGTAGTTTGAGATTTTGCCTTCACACTTGCAGGCTCTCGGAAACAGGGAAAAGTATGCTTAACATTACTTCCAGGCTGTGCCTCACGGAGAGTCCACTGGGATCGACTAAGAAGAGGCAAGACAGATTGTAAGTGGCACTAGTACTGAGGCACGAAAACTAAAAGGGCCTTTTCACTTCAGAGTGATGGGCAGGAACAATGTTCTAACGTGCCAACTTTTAGCTTCTGAAGTTGCGAACTCTCACTTACCTTTTCTACGTCTACTACTTGGTAATCTCTTTTGTTGAGTACCGCGAAGGAAGACGAGCGTGTTTTTTTTAAGTCTGGTACATTTTTTCCTGGCAGGTACATTTTGAGACCTGTGTCTAGTACAATTCAAAAAATCAGTATCGCAACACTGCCTGGAGCTTTGACATCCGATACTGGAGCAGTCCCCATCATTTCTAGGGCTTGTGCTTGTTCTTCCCACTCTGAAATGTCACACGATTTTCACCCCCTCCCCCCTCCAACTCGAGTCCAGAGCAGTCATACACAAATCCCCAGTTTTGGGGCACCATGCCCTTGAGTATGGGCATGGTACTCCTGTGAAATTTGGTTAAACTGAGACTGGTTACATACCTAAATAGGGTCTTCTTCTTGTCCTTGATCAAAAGATACCTGATTTTACTTTCTATCCAATCTACTTTTCCAGTTTTCAAAATGTTAGAGCACTTCAAGATCCATGGAGTTTTTTGGAGGCCACTTCTCTTCTAGTGGGTCTATTCTATCCTTTTTCAGAAAACTGCTGCTAGGTAGCATGGATGAGGCAAGCTTTTCAATCTGTTCACTGGCGCAAATATTTCCTTTAGATTGTTTGCCTTTTCTTGTATTTATTTTGAGTTACTTTTCTCTATCTATGTTATAACGATTGTTATCGAAACTCACTAAACTCAAAAGAAATACTATAAAAGGCAAACAATCCAAAGGAATTTGGAAGGAAAGGAAATTTAATTCCTAAAGGAACAAAATTTAAAAGCTTATCTCATCCACTCTACCTAGTGGCAACTACCTGGAAAAGGATAGAGTAAGCCCACTAGGAAAGAAGTGGCCTCCACAAAACTCTATGTATCTTGGGATTGTCTAACATTTTGAAAACTGGAAAATGAGGTCGGGTAGAAAGTAAAATCAGGTATCTTTTGATCTAGGATAGGAAGAAGACCCTGTTTAGATAAGTAAACAGTCTCAGTTTAACCAAATTTCACACGGGTACCATGCCCATGCCCCAAAATTGAGGATTTGTGTATGACTGGTCCAGAGTCACCGGATCCATTCCGGGCTTGAAGTGTTTCATCTGAGGCAAGAGATCTTTCCAAATTTCAATTTTCATTAAGATCCGATTCCTTGTTCAAAAGTTATAAATACATAAATATTCCGGACCCCCTCCCTCCACTCGGATCCGGATCCACGGTGGATCCGCGGTGGGTGGATTGGGGGAAGTGACTATATGTTAGTTTGATCGAGTCCCTAATATGCCTGCCATATTTCATCGTCCTAGCACTTCTGGAAGTACCCTAACTCGAGAACAGTGGTCTGACAGACCGACCAATCGACGGACCAAAGAGGTTCTAATATCGAATATCACTAAATCTTTTCTCTTAAAAATATGATATAGTTTGGAGGGATATAGAACAGAATTTTTAGAAAAAGCAGAATTAGGTTTAACAACGGCAATGCGTTTTAATTCCTAGGTTGACTCAATAACTAATCTGGCTTTTCGTTATAGTATCGCGGAAAACACAGGCTCCGAACTCCGAAGTGCTTTATCTGCGAACAAACATGGTTTTCTGGTATTTACATGTAGAATTCTCAGAGCAAAAAAAAATGAAAAAAGATTCTTGTGGTCGACAGTAACGTGTCGTTATCTCCCAGTCTCGAACTGACGAGAGATGAGCTAATAACTTAACTGAAAGTGACGAAAGCAGTGCAGCTTGAGTGCATACAACATATTATGTGAGTGAATTGTGACTAAAAATGTTTGGTAAAAGCATAAGTTACAACTGTTATAATCTTCGTCCATTTTCATGGAAAAGCTGGAGAATATGTTGGAATTGCTAAATCTCAGAGATGTCATTTCGTAGAAACCAGGTAGGGGGCGGGGGGGGGAGTAAGGGTTACAGCGGCGACTTCTCAGGTCAAGTCAGTGGGCATACCCACTACCTTGGCTCCTAAGCGGGTTCGATCTCAATGGCCGCCGCAGTGATGTGTAGAGCATCCCAGATCCCTTTTTCATGGATCCGGAATATGCGTTGTTCAGGTACTGTAAGCGAACGTTAGGTTCATCCAATAGTGCCACTTCTGCTTACCTAAAGTGGCCCACTGGCCACTCGGATCCGAAATACCCCCCACACATCAAGTTTGGCTCTGGGCTTTTGACCAAATGAAAGTCCGAGAAAACATTGAGATTGTTACGGCCTCAAAACCGTCCTTTGGCTGTTGCAATTTCACATGGAATTTTAAAACAGACAATCAGGGTATTTGACCACGGAAATCACGGAAAATTCAGAATTGGACTTTTTATTTATTCATAAGCTTTTGTTCATAATTGGTTTATTTATTCATGTGTTCAGGTTCAAGGTTATCTTTATTATTTTAATTTCTGAAATTTGGATATTTGAATTCATGCAAAAAAAATATTTGTTTTGTTTTGTTATTGACCACGCATGTCATAAAAAATGAACAAGAAATTGCAACTGTTGCTGTGTAGTGTAGCGTAGGCGAAAGATATTCCTGTAAGGTGGTGTTGCGCCCCAGCGGGCAAGCATGGTATTATTACTTAATTTTATTTAAACCCTCCATACAAATACAAGGTAAATGGTCGGAGGGGCTGGTAAGGAAACAAGAGAAAAAAAAATGTATTGTGGCAACTGGTTTTGATCCTTTGCACCGAGTCTTTTGAAGGCGATAGTCGGTTCGTAGGTAAATGACTAATATTTGTATCTTAGTTCCACTCACATTATGCACGTCTTGCTGAGGTTAAAAAGTCTCGATTATAACAAGACTCCCGTATGGAAATAATTAAGTCGATTTCAGTTATGTTCAACTGTTTACAACTGTTAACAATTAGAAACAGTTTTTCCGATCATAATTTTACATTCGTTTTTTTCGCATCCATTCAAAATAGTCGTTTTCTATTGTTTCAATCCTTTCCAGTTCTTTTCGATCGGAGACACTTGGTTCGGTTTTCAAGTTGGGAAATACAGACCTGATTTTTAACAACGGTAATAGGGAAGTTGAAATTTAATGTTGTTGCAAACGATCGAAACAGTTTAACTGAAATGGTGAACCTGAAATCCCAGCTGTAAACGAATGGAAACAACTGTGAACAGTTGTAATTTTACAACTGTTTACGAATTTTTTCAAGTGTCGTTAAACAATTTTTTTCAACTGTTTCCGATTGTTTTCAGTTTTTCTCGATCAGAAACAGTTGGTAAAATAGCAATGAATCGATCGATCTACGGTACAGGATTTTCTTTTCCTAAGTTTCCGGTCTCCGGTCGAACTACTTGTCAAGCGAGAAAAAAAATTAGAAGTGGATTTGGCAATTTTGGCATATATATTGCTTCTATGACGGCTCTTTAGTCAACTTCACAATAAATGTGTTTCCCTTACATCCACAGAATTATGTGCGTCGATTCGCCAGACATCATGTTTTCTGTATTTGCCTCTGTAAGAAATGAGAGCATTTCAAGCAGCGTAGAAGTATTTGAATGCGCCAAACTGATCGTCTTAGCTTTACATTTAATTACAAATGCATATAAGGAAACAGCCTAACTGAATTTCAAGGAGAGTCAAACATGATTTTCAGATAGCTAAACCTTCGGCTGAGGGAATACTTACAACTGAATGTAGTTATAAGTAGCATCTTAATTCCTAAAGACTTTTCTTCGACCATAGCAGGAGTAGTTTTCGGTAGGCATACATCAGAAATACCAAGCTTAAAGAGTGGATGTAACGTATTGCAAATACCGGCCATGAATTTGTTTTGTTTTTTTGCTTAAAGTTTTTACCGAAAAGGGCTGGGATAGGACAATCTAGTTGCCCATCACTTATTCACTAAAGTTGGCTTGAAGACCAGCTGAAAATGCGTTACTCCGTTCTTCCGCTAATCACGAATAATCGAATTCCAGTGGAACTTTCCTGTGATTTGTGGTACCTCTAAGCGCTTGTACTTTTGTTGTATGCCTTACGAAAATTATGATTTTTTTTTTGTTCAGGCACTAAGCAACCTTCACCAATCTCACCACTGCCAATTGAAAAGCCGCGTGTGTGTTGAGATTAAAATTTCTCGCGTCATAGTAGAATTTTTGTCGTGGGGACGGCCGCAGATATTCTGAACGTCATAACTCGAGTAGATAGTGGGAAATAAGAAATCCCTTTGAAGAATCTAAATAATTCATTGTGTTCAAATAAATGACACATAAATAAGTTGGCTGTTCAGTTAAACTTTAAAGGATACCTATAGCGCTCATTTGGGTTAGAAAGTTTTAATTTTACTAAAGTGCGCTCCAAGGGATTAAATTCGACTGGAAACGCTTCCCCGCTTCTTCTGAAATCCTTTTAGAAAGCTAAGGCTAACGATTCTGGAGGAATGAGTGTTACTATATATCATTGATTATTATTAAATTTAGCTTGCCATTGTTTCCTTTCTTAAATTTCTAGTTTATGCCAATAATCAAAGATGAATTTGATTACTTCTTGAGTTCGATCTTGTTTCGGTTACGAGTTTTGTGCGCGCAAATCGGAGAACAGTTTTTCCCGATGAAAAATTTATCTTAAAATAGTGCTATGAAGTAGTACGAAAAAGTTGCATGTAGTACTAACGATGCTACTACATGCTTCTACTTCAAGGCTACCGTGTTACTGCGTACTACTATATGGTACTATTAGCAAGACTGATTGGTTCTATGGCAAGACAGGATGCTACTGGATACTACTACATAAGATTGGACAACTCTGAGGCACATTAAATGATAGTATTGTTTGCTATTACATAGTATTACATGCAACGTTTTCGTACTACTACCATACTACTATGCAGGCTACAAATTTTTCATCGGGTTAATCGTACGGTAATCCTGTAAGATCCTTGATATGAACAAGGACAGACTGTAGTTGCGTTTTTGTTCGAAATCTTGTTCGCCGTTACCAGAAACGGTAAAACAAAGACCTTTGAGGTTGAAGGTAACTTCAAACTTCGATCAAAACGCAACATAGTGTTGTCCAAACATCGAGGAAATACGAGAATGGACAGATCTTCCATAACATAGAAATAGTATCACTTCTTACTCATTTTTCTGTCTCAAATATTTGTTGTTGTTTTTTCAGTTCTGTCAATCGCTAATGACCCGACTCCAGCAGATGACAATGGTAATTATATCTAAGAGTTTATGGTAGAGGCTCCGCTACCGTCGATGTTTTTCATGAATTCGTCGATAATACGCCCCTCATACATTCCTCTCAGATTAGTTCTTTTTTGGCCGCTAGGTGTGCTATCGTAAAGAAAACAATGACACGTTACTTCATGTTGTACGCTTATCCAGGTTTGCTTGGCTCTTTTTATTCCTCTTAGACCTAGCATTGCTTAAAACTGTTTAAAATGCCTCTCCCTCTATTTTTGTCATTTCTGGCTCCCGCCTTCAGTGCTGAGTGCTGGCTAACTTTTCCACTGGGGTAATAGTTCTGTCAATGGCTAATGACCTGACTCCATCAGATGTCCTCGTTCAAAAAAAAATAATAATATCTAAATAGGCGCCAAAACGGCGGCTGACCAAGAATCTGCCAGTGCTTCCGTACTGTTTAAACAGCCAAAACATTCGTTCTGCTACACTGTTTTTTCCGCAAAGGATGAACTGAACCTCCGTTTATTTGTATCAGCACATTCTTCGTCGGAGCATGGACAAAGATACAGGTTACCCTTCAGTCTTATTTGTTCTTGATATTTTCCATGAGAACAACCTTTTAGGCAGTATATGTGCAGCCTACTATTTAATATTCATCAAACAAAACTTAATCGTTCTAGCGGTTACTGCTCTGGTTGCATGAAATAATTCCGATGACAATGTCATACTTGTTCCTTAATCTCCATATGTAGCACAGCATACGGATATGCAGTTCTGCAAGCTCCTATCTTCCCCATGTTAAGTTTTCGGTACAGAGCTCTAAACCCGGCACCAACTCCGTGCCCGTGATCCGGCGCGTCGATCCAACTCACAACGCATTGGCGGGCACGCATTCTTGTTTGGCTGTGTGACTTCGTCGTGAAAATGGAGGGGAGGGCTCGGTCTGCCGTGTTTTGATTTACTCAGAATAGTAGGGAAATAAGCTGTGGTTCTAGGGAGAAATGATCAATTCTGAGAATAAAAGACTGTACGAAGATGGGCGCAGTGAGTCGATACAATTAATCTGTGTGTTGCAATACATAAGTCAGTCAGTAATCAATATTATGGCTCTAACGGTACTTCTAGCAAGAGTAAATATTTATCCTTACTTATTTCTATTTATCCTTGAATATTATATTCAAATATTCATCCTTATTTATTCTTGCTTGTCCCAACCGACATTTTTAAATTTAACTGGGACAACCTCTGAGTCCGTTTACTCCCACTGTTTTCATAGGCGAAAGCGAAACAGTATCGAAACAATCAGCTTCATTTATTTTAAAATCTTTCCTTTTCAACTATGAGTTCAAGATAACTAGCCTACAATGATTGTACTCTGTTTTCTGGGCAACTGGGCAAAAAAAAAGGAGAAATAATCATCCCCAAGCAGTCTTCTGGTTAGCTTGTGCTTTTACAAATGCTTTTTCATAGTACTGTGTTTTAGCTTTCCGTTTGAAAAGTATTTTTTAATTTTAAAACCAACTTTATTCTCCTCATTCGGCCTAGTCCTGTGTATTTTGAATAATGTATGTTTCACCAGAATACATACATCCAAGGATTTTTGGGGAATTTTTTCAAGACATATGGTTTAACAAGTGGGCAAATCTCATCAAAATTTGTGGAAAGTTCTCAAAAAATAGCTGTGGCAACATTCGGGCAAACACATTTTAACAGAGGAAACAAGACAACTCAGTTCTCAGTGTAGTAGGCTAATATTATCACTACTCAGTTTTCTAGATTTCTTCGAAATTTTATTTCTTGAATGATAATTTAAAGCAATATCAGAAGCAAGAAAACAGTGGTCCGAAACATCATTCATATAACAAGAGACGATACAACTGGTATAGACGACAAAATATTACATATTAAATATGTAGCAGCATCATCCGCCATACGTCTAGCCAACTGAAAAGTTGGAGCAAGCAAACGTGAGGGGTTAGCGCACAGAAAAGCAAGGGCTTTATCTTTAGAATAATTTCTAGAGCAAGATTTAATATTAACAGGCTAATATTGAAGTCACCCACCACCAGAACTTGTTTGCAATTTTGACCAGTAACAGACTCTAAGAACAAACCATAACAATCTATAAAATCATTTCTCAAAGAAGAGGGTGAACACAAAAAAGACTTCTTGTACCAGCCACCAGGGGCGTCCCGACACCTTCCTGATCGGGGGGGTGCAGCTTCAGAATTCTACCGGAATTTTTCGAGGTTTTCCCGGAATTTCAAAAACTCGTGAATACTGTTTTATTCTGACTTCGATTATGTATTGTAATAAGAGCGAACAAAAAACAAGACCAAAAGTTTCGATGGGATCCCAAAAATGAAATATTTGATCCAGACAATCGGGTCTTATAGACGTCCAGTCTTCGTCAGACTCCTTGCGCACCTTACTAATAAATTTAGAAACAGATTAAGGCAAATGGTAATCATCTGAGAAGACCAAGTTCAAATATGGATTCAGCGTGTGTGTTTACCCCTGTAGCCTGCGTCATACCTACTTCGACAAAAGTTCCTGCCTTACTTCTGCCAAATTTCCGGTTTCAGCCGGATTCCGGGCGTTATACTTGTCTTGCAAAAACTGAAGTTCAGAAACGGAATCAGCGTATCTCCTTACTCCTATGTCGAACTTCTAATCAACTTCAGATAAAACTTAAACTTTTAACACATTTTCTGATTTCAGCCGGATTCGTGGCGAACTATGTGTCCAAGTAGAAAATGATTGTCATACACGAATTCAGCATGTCTTCTTATCCGTAAACCGAACACCTAATGAAATCCATATAAAACTGTTACTTTCAACAAATTTTCCGGTTGTGGCCGGATTCCAGGCGATCTACTTGTCCTGCGAGAAAATAATTTTCATATTCGGATTCAGCATGTTTCCCTATCCGTAAATCGAACATCTAATCACCTTCTGATTAAACTTTTATTTTTGAAAAATTTTCCGGTTTTGACCGGATTCCGGACGATCTACTTGTCTGACGAGAAAATCTTATTCATATTCGGATTCAGCATGTCCCCTTACCACTATATCGTACATCTATCCAACTTCAGATAAAACATTTAGTTTTAACAAACTTTCCGGTTTGACCGGATTCCGGGTGAACTACTTGTACGGTGAGAAAACGGTTTTCATATTCGGTGTTCAGCATGTCGTCTTACCCCTTAATCGACTATCTTATTACCTGTTAAAATATATTTTTCGCCCTTTAATTTGAAACCCCTCCCCTAAATATGCAGCTATCGGGCCCATTTACGAACTCGACCTTTTCCTTGACTCGAACAATCATCACACCAAGTTTCATCAAAATATCTCTTTCCCTTCGAGAGTTATCGTGCTGACAGACGAACGGACAGACGGGCAGACGGACAACTTTTGCGATGTCATAGGTATCCCTCCACTTACGTTTTGGGATCCCAAAAGGCTTGTTAACACTTAAAACAAACAAAAATCTGACATTTAACATACCCTGCAGATTTATTCGTCGCGTTTTAACCATTTTCCATTTGTCCACACACATCCAATTTCACACTCATCAACCAGATCTGTTTCATGGACGATGACAAGACGCTGGTCAGCCATGATTGTTGAATGCAAGGTGGTCTTAACCAGCTTCATCTTGTCAAAATTCGTTATCCTTTTGCTGAGATAACAGGGATTGTCTTAGCCAGCTTGAACGCTTTCCATACTAGTGGTAAGACGTCTTTCAGTTGACGAGAGACCTCGAATATATCTTCAAACTTTTTGTTTGTTTCGAGGCTCTCCCGGCGACTTTCTCCATCATATCGAAATAAGGCTAATTCGTTTCTTAACTCTTCTGGTTCACCCGTATCACCGGAAAGGAGTTGAGAAAACTGTCGACGCTTTTCGGATTTAGATTCAGCCGAATTCCGGTAGAATCTGTAGGATAAACTACGGTAGATTCCCTGAGACAAGTTGCGGTAGATTTCTTGTGAAAGATATCGCACAGATTCCGGCAAAATTCCGGTAGATTCCCTGAGCCGAATTCTGGTAGATTCAGTGGGGTAAATTCGGGTCGATTCCCTGAGACAACTTCCGGTAGATTCCTTGTGAAAGATTTAGCGTAGATTCCATAAGCAAAATCCGGTAGGTTCCCTGAGCCGAATTCTGGTTGATTTCATGGGGTGAATTCCGGTAGATTCCCCGAGACAGGTTCCGGTAGATTAACTTGTGTAAGATTTCGCACAAATTCCGGTAGATTCCCTGAGCCGAATTTCGTAAATTCCACGGGGTAAATTCCCGTAGATTCCCTGAGACAATTTGCGGTAGGTTCCTTGTGAAAGATATCGCACAAATTCCGGTAGATTCCCTGAGCCGAATTGTGGTAGATTCCGTGGGTTAATTCCGGTAGATTCCCTGAGACAAATTACGGTAGATTCCTTGTGAAAGATTTAGCGTAGATTCCATGAGCAAAATCCGGTAGATTCCCTGAGACAAGTTCCGGTAGATTCCTAATGAAAGATTTGGCACAAATTCCGGTAGATTCCCTGAGCCGAATTTCGTAGATTCCCAGAGGTAAATTCCGGTAGGATCCTGAGACAAGTTCCAGTAGATTCCTTGTGATAGATTTCGCAATAAAACCGGTAGATTCCCTGAGCCGAATTTCTTAGATTCCGAGGGTAAATTCCGGTAGATTCCCTGAGACAAGTTCCGGTAGATTCCTTGCGAAAGATTTGGCACAAATTCCGGTAGATTCCCTGAGCCGAATTTCGTAGATTCTCAGAGGGAAATTCCGGTAGGATCCTGAGACAAGTTCCGGTAGATTCCTTGTGAAAGATTTCGCAATAATTCCGGTAGATTCCCTGAGCCGAATTTCGTAGATTCCGATGGGTAAATTCCCGTAGATTCCATGAGACAAATTCCGGTAGATTCCTTCTGAAAGATTTAGTGTAGATTCCCTGAGCAAAATCCGGTATGTTCCCTGAGCAATAATCCGGTAGATTCCCTAAAAATCATCAAGTTCGGGTGAAATTGACATATTTCAACTGGCGCGGCTTCGCCGCACCAGTCAAAATTTACCGGAATTTTTTTCCCACAGGCTTTCTGGGGGGGGGGGTGCAGCACCCCCCCGACACCCCCCCTCGGGACGCCCCTGCCAGCCACAGTGAATTCTATATAAAGGGTTTCAAATACCATAGGTCTATCATGAGTAGAGAGTTTCCAGTAAGAAGATTTATTTGTCATCAGGTGATCACGAGCAGCAGTCCCAACCTTCACTTGACCAAGCCTTGACGATAGATGATGACCATCGGTACAACATGAGCCACCCCAGGAGAGGAAAAGCTATCATCTTCAACCACGAGGTATTTCCTGACCATCTTGGTCTTCGACCTCGCTATGGAACCGACGTGGACAAGAAGAGGCTGTTGTCGAGTATCCAAGAGCTCGGCTTCGAAGTTACTTGCTATGATAACCTGATGTATGCTGAGATCGATGAACATTTGACGGATCGTAAGTAACTGATTTGCTTTATTGCGTTGGTTCTTTCTATAACAGCCTTATATATTTGACAAGTAAGCGGGTTAGTTTTTGGGGGCGTGATCCTTTGAGGTCTTTGGAATTGGGGCAAATGATGTCTACCACAGGCCAAATTTTTTCTCTTAATTTTTCATCTTTTTAACGACATTATGTATATTTAGTTTATGACCCACCAAATTTACAAGGCGACTGCGTAGTAAAAGTAGAAAAGGAAAAACAATACAAGCAAAAGTCAACAGAAAACACGGCAGTTTAGACTGAATTACTAACTGGACCCGAAAAAATTCACGAAAAATATTATGTAGATGATGAGCTGGATTAATAGATTTTCTTAGCAGAGATATTGACGTCCTCTTCAGTGACTGAACAAACATCTTGCACACAGAACTTCTGAACTAATTTACGGTTGCGACATGAACGAGGGAGCTGTGATAAAGTAGGATGTCTTGAATTCTTTCATTTGTTTTTTCCGCAGAATGTACACGGCTTCCGGCAAAAAAATGGCGACCCCCTCCCCCCCCCCGCATAAATAAAAAAGACAATACCAAAAGAATACCCTAATCCCAAATAATCCCTACGCCATGGATAGTACAAGGGATTAGCTGGGTTTCTTGATTGGCTTAAGTTCCTACTGATGGGTATATAAGAGTAGAAGAAGTGGACGCAACTTCAGTCGCAGACTGACTCTACAAAATTGTCTGATTTATAGTAGGTATCCAGGAACAAGTGTAAGAATAAGCTTGTGCACAAAGGGTATTTGTAAGTGAAGAAAAAAGTGCTGGCTGGAGGTGTTCTTAGGTTTGAATGCGTTAAGCGCAGGCAGAACAAAGATAAACAAGGGTAGTGTAAAGCGAAGGTGAAGATCGATGGTGACAGAGTAATTACTGAAGTGAACGAACACATGCATTCACCTAAAGAAGTTTTCAGTGAGGTATCCTTTCCCGATACCTTTCCCTTCTTGGGGAGGAAGCTGCAGTTAGGATGCCACCCATTCGTCCAATGCGAAGGGACGCTTTAAGCAGTCAGGCAATAGCCCTCTCCCCTTGTACGATTCCAGTTCCTCTTTAGTTATCCCTGATTCGTACCAGAAGCTCCAAGATGGGCTGCAGTTTTAGCTGTAAGACAGTGGCGTTGATGCTGATAATCGCATTCTTGTATTTGGGAAAGAGCGTAGCCTGGATCTACTTTGGATGTACCGTAACTGGTTTTGTGATGGCACCTTCAAGATAGTCCCAGAGATATTCTACCAGCTCTACACCTAACACGTGCTTGTCAACGATAAGACTGTCCCATGCTTTTTTGTTCTGTTGCCCAATAAATCCCACATGTGTGCGGATGTTTAATGAAGTGAAACAGATCCCCGCACTAGCTTTTGTGTCGAGGGCAGATTTTGTAGAAGTGTTCTAGACTGTACAAGGAGAGATGGATGCCGAGTTTGATGGCCTCCTCAACTACTTCGAGAACTATTTCGGCCGTCTGAGGAGATAAACAGCCGAACTGTTCCACTGTTCCAAACTGAACCATGGAACAAGTTCAAGCGGTACACCGACGAGCTACCGAGAACGAATAGCGCGGTTGACAGGTGGCATCGCAGAATGCAAGCTATGGTTTATTGCCATCTTCCCACCTTCTGGAGGTTCCTTGAAATGCTGAAGAAAGAGCATTCTTTCAACCTCCTCGTCATGGCCCAACTGAACGAAGGCCGTTCCTCCGATTCTCCAAAAGACGAGATACCTCAGCCCTTAATGCCAGATTGAATGGAATCGTGGCTGATTACCCCAATCGCGACCGACTTTCTTATTTAAAATCGATAGACTATAAAATCGCTGGTTAGAATTTTCCTGGGTTTGACTTACGTTTTTGACCGAAGTAATAAAATGCGCCATTTTTGTACCTAGCCATAGCCTGACCAAAGTAATAAAAAAAAATGCATAGTTCTTGTACTTGGAACTGAACTTAACTATACAAAAAAAATCCTAGTTATTTTAATTGGGACTAAGCGGGCCCCTTAATGATATGGTTTGCATGGTTTTTTTTCGCCGGGGGGGGGGGGGGTCTCGCTCAGACCGGTTCTACATAGTCTGGCCCAATATTTTTTAAGGAAGCTCGAGTTACAGTTTCTTTTAAATCTTGTTCATTTTCCTTATAAAATAAAGTTATAAAATAGACCATAAAAGTGGGATAAGTTGTGTGTAGGAGTTGAGCTGGGGAAGCTTCCGTAGAAGCTTTCACACGAGAGTCAAGATGCAATTTTTGCAGGATGTTAATTCGTTTTATTTATAATGCTATTTTTCTTATTTTGCTTATTCTCACGTTCCAATGTTTCCAGTTGCAAAAGAAGATCACACTGACTGTGACGCGATTCTGATCTTCGTGCTTTCTCACGGATTGATGGGAAAATTGTACTCCTATGATACGCTTTACCAAACCGAGATCCTCTGGAACCGTTTTACAGCAGACCTCTGTCCTAGCCTCGCTGGGAAGCCCAAGCTTTTTTTTATACAGGTGAGTGAACATCTTTAAATTTCTACCGCACATTTCCTGCTCGATATAGTTCGAACCAAGTATAGATAAATAATTTATTATTATTAATATGAGGGTCAATTGTTATTGCTTATCTACTAGAAATGTTTGCCTTCTACAAGCGATACGGTTGAGACCAAATCGTCAGTGTTAGCGTAGGGCGTAGCGTACTGTATTTTACATGAAGAAAGCTACATTGGGTTTCACCAGTTGAGAATTATATATTTGTGCAAAGAATCGTCAATAGATTGTTCTGTGGAAGTGTTGAAATCCTACAACGGAGGAATCCAATTCATTTTACTTATAACCCGTCAAGAGAAACAATGGAGGGCTTGTAGCCCTAGTGACGGAGTACAGAAAAGAAAAAGAAAAACAAAGATAAAAGACAACACACGTAGCAAGACTTTACACTAAACACAGCACAAACATAATTATAGATTACACGAAGAGGGAACACTGGTGGTTCAATTTACTAGCAGAAGATTTGAAATAGTCCACTCTTTTCTCAATAATCTTAGCAGGCAGAACCCAGCTGGAAATTTGTGCCAAAAATAATTGCTGGTCCAAGGGGGCAAATGCAGCAGATACTTGGCAAATTTAAGATAGATCCGGTGAACATTTTTCTTATTAGAAGCAGAAAAAAATTGCCAAGTGGGGGACATAGCAAGAAGATGGGGCATAGTTAGACTGTAGTAGAGTTTAGAAAGATAAAACCGACTAAGAAGTGTGATGTTAGAAGCAAGTGAAGAACAAGCGAACCGTATCTTTTAAGCGAGGTTTTGAATAGCAAGGATGATTTTCCTTAATAGTTTTTCCGATGGGGATGCCAAGATAAACAAGACTGTCAGTAGATGTTTCAAAATTACCCTTTTCTGAATTACCCTTAAGATTGAAAGCAATTGCTACGGTTTTATTAATATTAAAACTCAGTCCGAACAGTTGATGTTCATGTTGTAGTTTTGAAAACTTACTCTTACTTCCCAAAGAAATGCAACTTAGATTCAAAGTATGATGTGCATAGTAAACAGAGACACATTTGATACTGCCATCAATACACGTGCACTCGACAGAGTTTAGCAGGAAGAACCGAGTCGTTAAAAAGAGGAGGGGAAGTTAAATCTCCCTGTCTTACACCCTTTAATACATTGAAGAGGTCCGACCCCCTTGTCATTTTGGCTCTGAGATGACTGTACATATAACAAAGACATTAAATAAGGGAAGGTTTAACCCCTCTTTTTGTGGCTTCTGTCAAAACCTGGGCAACAGTACACGAATCGAAACTATCGAAAGCTCTGGCTATGTCCAGTACACAAAGAACAAGGAAGTCTCTGGAGCCTCCCACATCCGCAAGAAGATTACAAAGGGCGAGGAGAGCATGCTCCCGACTCAATCCGTTCTGGAAACCACACTGATGCGAAGGAACATAAAACTTGACTTGACTTACTTTATTTACTACTAAATACAAAATAAACTATAAAAACACGCAACCGCCCGGGGAAGGCTCAAGAAGCCTGATGATGGACGACTGCAATCCTCTGATTCTCAACCGATATCAAATTTCATAAAAAAAGAAAAAAAAAAGAAGGACAAGAACACTCTCTCTCAATTAACCTTTAATACCAAAATTTAAAAGGAAAAAAAAAATCTAAGAAAAAAGAAAAAAAAATAAGAATATTAACTCCCTTCTCCCAATAAATGTTTTTTAAGTTTTACTTTAAATGACACAATGTTTTCAGCCTCCCGAATGACAACTGGGATATCATTCCAAATAGTCGGAGCTAGATACCTAATTCCGAAAGCTGCACGTGTGGTGTCTCGGTTTTCAACAACAAAATTATCCGCCTCTCTAGTCGCATACCTGTGGAGTGAACGATTTGTGCGAAAAAATTCAGTAAAAACTGCAACACGTCCGAGAAATCTCACAAAGACTAATATACTCAAACACTTTGAGCGAAGTGCAAGAAACAGTTATAGGGCGATGTCAAGATCTTGTTTTCTTTTTTTGGGAAGAGGTGTATAACACGCATTTTGGGTCAAAATTGGTAAAAATGTTGCTTAGAAAACATGAAATGTAGCCGAGAATGATGTTTTTGTCGCCGAGATTTTTTGTGTGTATTCGAGACTGCAATGTTTGTTGCCGAGAAAGACAACTTCGTAGCCGAGATTGGCACTAAAAAACCGAAAAGTACAGAAATGTATTCGAAACCAAAAGCCTAGTTCCGAGATGAAGCAAAGTCTCGCAGAGATCGCTAGAAATGTCGCTGAGATTTCACGCAGTGTCGCCGGGAATGCATGATTTAGCCGAGAATGCTGCATTTGTCGCTGAGTTTTTTTTTAACAGGTAGAAGTACAAGGAGAAGTGACCTCACCAACCACCAAGTCGGCTACATTTGTTCCTATCTCAAAACTGAGAATTCTCGGAGACACTTCTTTCACTTGTAGGTAATTTTCAAAAAACATCTCGGTGACAAAAGCAGCATTCTCGGCTACAGTTCACGCATTGTCGGCTACATTTCACGCATTCTCAGCTACAATTCACGCATTCTCGGCTACATTTCTGCCAAATTTGACCCAAAATGCATCCAGACCAAAATGATCCGGCCGACGCAAAACTGCTGCGGCAAAATACCTGATGAAAATGACCTCTGAAACAACAGTGAAAGGTGCTGCGCATGCAAATCGCTAGCGTTTCCATGTTTTGCGGATAGTAATGTCGGATAGTAAATGTTGAATGGTTGAAAGTATTGTTACAATGAGGACCCAAAAAAGAGCATTGTCTGAGATTTTGTAATTAATAAATATTGTCAAACATGCCTCCAAGGCCTCCAAGGCAGTGAAAACTGAAAACACAACGAAGCCGATGTAGAAGAAACATTAGTAGAAGGAGTCAGAAACAAATATGTGGTAATAAATCTGTTTTTAGCAGGCATTTAGTAAGAAAGATACTATACGAAAGTACTGTGTTCATGACTAATAGGTGCACCATCTTGAATAATTAAAAAGGATGACAATTAAACATTGTTTTACCTGTTACACGGATAAAAAAGAAAGTGAAAAACTTATTGGATTGGAGGTCCAATCCAATGGTACAACATTTGGTTGGTGGACAAGGTAAAATTTGATAGTGTCGTACCATCGGAGATTGGTTGAATTTTCCTATATCTTTTTGAACAAATTGATAAAATGTACTGAATTTGATTGAAGTTGTGACGATTTGTATTGCTTGAAGTGGTAAGCCAAAAATAGTATTTCTTTATTACTGGACAAACCACTAACTCTGGTCTCTTGATATTAAGAAGGCAGTGAGCAGTTCAGTATTTAAAGATCTATTTTGCTGTGACAGTCAGCTCTTTTTACTAAATAAACAGCGTAGCTAGGACAATTTTTGTTTTTGTTTTAGGCCTGTTCGGGAGATCTTAAGGACCCAGGAGCCCTGATCAGTTACAGTCCCATTGAAACTGACGCTTCTCCTTTTCAAGAAAATAAAATCCCCATACATGCAGACTTCTTGATTTGCAGGTCTACCCCTCCAGGTAAGCCCATTTTGTCTTTCAGATCGTTGACTTTATTCGAGAAGTAGAATAAATAAATTCTCCGCAGTTGTACTTTGTTGGACGGTAGGATTCAAATATAGAATCACAAGATAAAGTTTACTTTGTCTTGAAACTTAGAAAACCTACGAACACCATTTATACTAAGCCCATCTTTGCAGAGCATATTTCTTTATTCGTCTCGTTCAAAACCAATGAGAAAGGCTTTTATGGCACTTGCAGCTTCGCCCAAGTGCCATACACTGACCACTTTTCGGTCGGTCTGTCTGTCGGTCGGTCTGTCAGGCCCCTGTTCTCGAGTTAGGGTACTTCCAGAAGTACTAGGACGATGGAACTTGGCAGGCATATTAGGGATCCGACCAAACTACCTAGGAAATAGTCACTTCCCCGATCTGACTATCGTTTGGGGGAGTGGAGGAATCCGGAATATTGACGTATTTATAACTTTTGAACGGGGAATCGGATCTTAATGAAACTTCATTTGGAAAAACCTCGTGTCTCAGATGTCACACTTTAAGTCTGGGATGAATCCGGTGACATTAGGGGGTTGGAGGGGCGGAACTGGAAATCGTGTGACTTGTTCAGAGTGAACGGATCGGGATGAAACTTGGTGGGAAGAACAAGCATAAGCCCTAGATACATAGTTGACAAGACCGGACCGGATCTGAGCATTGTTGGGGGAGTTGGAGGGAGGGTTCCGTAATTCTTGTGATCCCGACATAAGATGCTTACACATGGGCTAGGACGATGAAACTTGCAGGCATATTGGGGACTGTAATATTTGAACTTAAGAACAGTCATTTCTCCGATTTGACTATCGTGGGGGATCCCACGATAGGGATCCGGAATTTCCAACTTTTGAACGATGATCGGATCTTAATGAAACTTGATATGAACTCTTGTCTCAGATGTCCCATTTCAAGTGCGGACAGGATCCGATCAATGTGGGGAGCCGAGGGGGAGCGGTAATTTTGTGACACGCTTAGAATTTAGCGATTGGGATGACACTTGGTCGGAAGAATAAGCGTAAGCCCTAGATCGGTCAGTGACGGAACCGTACCGGATTCAGTCACTCTGGTGGGAGTTGGAGGGGGGTCCAAATTTTCCGTGATCGCGTTTTTAGTTACTTCCAGATGTCCTAGGACTGATGCAACTTGGCTTGAACATTAGAGACTGGACACGATTGGCTTAGAAATTGTCACTTCCCACATCCGACCATCCCTTAAAGTACTCATCTTAACCGCGAAGTACAAAAAAACTCTTTTAAGCAAAATCTCGATTTTCATGGTCCCAATAAGCCGACGGTAAGTTTTGCCTCAATGGTTTTGCTTAGAAATGAATTTCTAGCACCATAAAAGTGCACATGTTAACCGAAAAGTGAACAAAAATACTTTTGAACAAACTGTATATATTCATGATCTAAGGGGCCCAGGATCATTTTTGTCTCAAGGGTTTTGATTACAGATGATTTTCTATCTCCCGTAAAGTGCGCATCATCACAGCCAAGTGCAAAAAACCAAGTGCAACCAAACGATACAGTCTCGGGATTTCCAAGGGTCCATCGCCATTCTTCTCTCAAGGGTTTTGCTTACAAATGAACACCACAAACCCACGAATTGGCGAATTCCTACCTCATCCTTATACTAAGCCTTGCAAGTGCCATATTAGCTTCCCGCGCTTGTAAAATCTCGAGGGGATCCCAAAGAGGAATATCTGCTGATGTTTCTAATATAGAGATTATGGATTTGCAGATTTTTTCTTTCCTGAACACCATATACCTATGAAATCAGTGATAACAGAATGATAACAAAAACATATTAGACAATCAAGCTCATTCGCAAAGATCCGGATTTGACTAGACTTTGACCGTGCTATTTATCGAAGACGACACGAAAACTAGTCCTACGTTGCCTTGTTACAGCAACATTTGTTTGGATAACCCGACAAAAATGTTGTGAGAGCAACACTTTGGTTTTATTTCTTCTCTATCTGTCAAACGCTGAAGTTGTCAGCACATCGAAGTTTTAAAAATGTTATGTTCCAAGATGATTTTTTGCCTGTACTGATGACAGAATCTTTATCACATGGCTATACCTAGGGTTTAAAGAAAAAGTAGAATATCGGAAGTAGGAACTAAACTGACTTTGCAGCTAGTCCTGTTCAGTCGTAGACATCGGGAATTCGGGACTGGTGATAGCTTGGCATATCTCATATAACCTAGTTGGTGTTGAAAAGCTGTCCGTAACTTTTCAGGATCAAAATACCGTAGATGCTTCATTACTAATTATTGTGAAACTATGTCATTGATGATGATGATATATTTAATACCCATTTGTATTACAAGAAATTCGTCCTACATGGAGTATGAAAATAAGAAAAAAGGAAAAAAAAAAAACACTAACTGCAATAGATCTACATCAGCTAAATACACAAAGACTGAATTACAACATAGAAACATATAAATTGTAGCTAATGTCCAAGCCCGCCGCAAAACGATCACGCCGGTCTTTCATCTGCTGATTTGTATTTGCAATACCGTATTTTGTCGCAACGTGTGTATTTCTGATCCAGAGTGGCGATTTCAGTAAAAAGGATCTGGCGGTTATATTTCAATTTGAACGGTACAAGTACTCCATGAGCTTTGCGTGTTCGAAGCGAAAACTGGCTAATAAGTCCATCTCGAGTGGACTTCATATTTCTACCAATAGGAAATCCAAGATATGTGAGAGACATCGAGGACTCAACCTCTTGATCGCAAAGCTTAAATTTATCTGCACCGTAAGATCTGTATGCGCCACGGAATATCAGACAGACCTGTAGTTTTGTATTCATCATTTAAAATCCGAAAAAAAATTTCAATCATAGAAGCTGCTTTCAGCTGCGTCAGATTTAAAACGTCAATCATCATAATTCAATAATGACAAATCCAACCAACAAAATACATAACTAGTCATAACAGGTGTCTGTGAATCAATTACACTGTAATTATACAGTGGTGGTGACGTGATCGCACCCTGGCGGATACCTTTCTCAATCGGGATTTGAACAACCGAAATATCATTAGATTTGAGCCTAAATTTTAGATGGAGTTTCTTGTACATTATCTAAAAACCGCATTAATTGATTTGTCTAGACCTCTACTACTAGCAGAATATAATAAATGAGAATGTTTACCCGAGTCGAAAGCACGTCGTACAACATGTCCTGCAAGATCCACGGTCTCTCTTGTCTCAACGCAATCTATTAATACATTAGCTAAAATACTGTGAACATGTTCCCTATTCATACCACGCTTGAACCCGAAATGTGTATCGGGCGGAAAGCATACTGCATTAACAGTAATAGGGCGGTAAGACTCGTACTGCGCTGGATCCTTACTCTTTCTTTGAAACCGGCGTTAAAACTCCAATACTAAAGATATCTGGGACAAGTCCAGTATTAAATATGGTTTTATATAAAATTAGGAGATGAATCATTAACATCTCAGTACTATAAGCAAGATACATACCGCATTGCTTGTCTATTCCGCGAGTATACTTTTTCTTAAAACGGCGAACAGCCAGACGCAGCATCGACATATCGACAACAAAACCAAAACTGTGAGAGGATAATGAATCATCAAGTAGCTTTTCATACTTAGCTTCTAAATTTGAGTCCGGCGGAGCGAAGTCGGCACTAAAATGCTTAACCCAGGACTCTTCATCTGGCCCAGGTGTATTTTGACCATCACTCGCGCACCGCTTAGGTTTTATGAACTTGTAGGCTTCATTTGGAGAGCCTTTCAACGACTGGCTCCAATCATACACGATATTCAGCCTGTGCTTTCAGTGACACTTAGCGAAATGCCTCTTACTAAGGAGGCGAACTTCTTGGGACGCCCGCACTCATCCCACGTTTTATACCAAAATTTTTAGCGTCGACATGATTCTTGAATGAAACTATTATCCGACCAATTTGGTACTTCGGAACAAATTCTCATTCGCCTAGTAGGTACAGCAGCATCTTCCGCGCAGAAAAGTGCGTGTACTATGTCAACTTGGATGGCCGTTGAGTGCAGGACTCTAGATCTAATCGTGGGGAATAAGGTGGTGAGAGTCACGGGGCACTGCTGTGCTTTCGTGATGGTAAGCTGGCCCGATCGCACTATAGCCGCGTTCGATTTAGCCTTGTCCCGGTCCTGTCATCCAAACGGCGTTTTATTTAACTGCCTTGTCCGCTTGATGCCGTTTTATTTGTCCTGTCAGCTGACAATTGTCAGTGCCCTGTCAGACAGGACGCCGTGAATGATGACATTCTCTCGGAGCAAGTTTCGGTCCTGTCACGGGTAGATTTCTCGATTGCGTTTTATTTGCGATGCTTGTCCGCTGAGTCATTCACCTGACAAGGGTAAATAACACGGGTTTAAACCGTGACAGGGCAGTAACAAGAAGACAGGAAGACCCTGTTGTGCTTGACGTTCCTTCGCTTCTACTATGAGCCTCTATTCTCTTCTGTTGACGACTTTTCCTAGGTCTGTCAATGCCTGTTCTGTTGATGACCAAGTCCGGTTCGACTCTGGTCAAGTCATCTTCTGTCAAATCCGTCGGCTGGCTACTGTAACTTCGGCTCCTAGTTGTAAGAAAGGCCTCGTTCATGTGATTCTTGGACAATGTATTGTCTCTGCATAGATCTAGGAACCGCGGAAACGATTTTCCAATCAGGACATCTACGGGAAGAGTATTGCTGATTGCCACCTCAGAATTGCAGATGTATCTCTCGCCTTCTTTGTTGACTGTCATTTCTGCTCTGTTCATAGGAGATGTTTTCTTATCGCCGTGAACGCAGCAGATATCAATCTTGTCAACAAACTTTGAAATCTGATGGATGAACTTGCTGTGGACAATGGAAGAAGTAGCTCCTGTATCCACCATAACTCTCGCAGGCTTGCCGTTGACTTCGCCATCATACCAGAAGAATTTTTCGATGTCTGGTGATTTTGTAGGACTTCTGGCAAGAAGGCCATCTTCTTTCTGGACAGAAGACTTGCAACGGTTCGCAGTGTGACCTTCCTTTTTACATTTGAAACAAACCAGAACCTGACGATCCTTCTGGTTCTTCTGTTTCAAATCGAATCCTTTCGGCTTTTCCGATGTGGTCACCACTGAGTTCTCCTGTTTCTCACCCTTCAGTTTTACTGCCATGGTGTTTCGGCTTGTAGACGAAGAAGAACGGTAAGCTTTCCTCGCGAGAAGAAAATTCTCAGCCGTTTCCACTGCAACTTCTAAAGTCAGAGCTTTCAGCTCTCAGATTCTTATTTGTAGCTGCTCGCTACGTAGAGTTTTCACAAACTGTTCAACCAGCAGTTTTTGAAGAATACTGTTGATCAGCGTGATGAGTATCGCTGGATCTCGAATGATGTTGTAGTCACCCAGTCCAAGCCATTTGGTCAGTAGGTGCTCAAGCTTCGCTCCAAAATCGATGAAAGAGTGGTCACTTTCCTTTTCTATGGAACGAAATCGTTGGCGGTACGTTTCGTCGGTAACTTCATACCTTCTCAAAATAGCCGCTTTCAGTGCACCATGATCCTTACAGATGTTTTCTGGAATCAATGCAGCAGCTTCAGCCGCCCTTCCTAACAGTAGACCTTGTAAACTCATCGCCCATGTTGCTCGGTTCCAGCCATTTTGATTTGCAGCACGTTCAAACATTGTCAGATAGGAATCTATGTCTGTGCCTTCTTCAAATCTTGAGATTTTGACTTTGGATCCCGAAAAGAGATTGGATGATCCTTGCATAGCCATCTGAGTTGTTTGAATCGCTGCATACAGCGGCTGGATCTGATCAGTTAAGGCTCTGATCGAAGAAGCGGTTGCTTGCCTTTCTGTTCCCAAAGCCGTCTGGAGCTGGCTCTGTGACGCCTCAATTGTCATGGCCAGTGACTTCTTGATAATTTCCAACATTTGTTCGGTATTCATGCTTCCTGATGGGTTTCGAACTTTTTATTCTTTTGGTGATAGCTCTAAGAAGAATTCCTCCTCAGACGAAGAGGACTGGAACTCTGGTTTGACTTGTTCAGTTACTTCGTCAGCTCGCTGATCTTATGGGACGACCGAAGCCTCCGAACAGGTCCGTGAGGATAACGTTGATACACTTGATCGGACTGACGTAGTTAGCCGAGAGTACTCAACCGGAAACCCAGTTCCTAGTTCTCTTTCCCTCGCCTGTTGACGTGTTTCAACACCAGTTGAATTTTGGGCACTTGAAGACTGTGTTGGTACTGGATGATTCATGCGGCAACATGAATTGAATCATCTGCTGAGTTCGACGGAATTTTGACAAGTGCTGAAAAGCACACGTTTGGTCGTGATACAGACCACGGAGAGGTGCTGAGAAGCACAATCTTAAATATGAAATAAATCACTGTCGAGTGCTGAGAAGCACAAGCTTGGATGTGATATAAATCACTGTCACGTGCCGAAAAGCACTATCTTAATACGACTAGAGTCCCAATATGGTATGCTGAAAGCACAAACTTGGATGCGACCTAAGTCACCTTTCAGTGCCGAAAAGCACACACTTAGATGTGATAAAAATCACAGGCAAATGCTGAAAAGCACACGCTTAAATATGACAAAAGTCACAAATCTCGTGGTGAAAAACGCAAACGCTAGAATTACAAGAGCCACTCTGCCAATTTGGTAATGGTAGACCAGTAACGGGAACGAATATGATGTGACGATGGATTGGCAGCCTCCCTCAGTGAAAACTGTTCATCACAAATATTCAGGGTTGTGGCATGGCCACTGAAACAACCTGACACAAACAAAAGTGTAGTCACGCCTCTTGCTTCAGGGACTGTTCACTGCGCAATAGGAATTGCAGGACAACACAAATACTCGGAAGTACTCGCACACGGAATTCGGAAATCGCACAAAATAGCCTCGATGACTATTTGTCCAGTTTTGCGGCACGGAATCGCCTGTCTGAACACGACAACGAGTACACTGGGGTCGATTTTTCTACGAAAAACCGATACTGTCTCAAACCAATAGAATGTCACTTGTCCTTTAAGGAACCCAACTCCAAGGCTCAGAACTTGTTTTGAATTTTCGGGAAAATATCAATGAGCCTTTAACGGAATACACTTCTTGGGACAAAAATGTGATTCTGTCACTGGTCCTTTATGGAAACTCTATTTAATTTAAACAAAAATTTTCCGAAACTTTAACTTGATCTTCCAAAAACACAAATTGTTTATGGTAATTCCAAATAAAAGTTAAATTGTTCAGGGAAAATCACAGGTTGAGCCACTATTGTCTCTAAAAGGTTACGCAAAATCTTACTGTGAGGACGGAAACGTTGAAGACTCGATGAAGCAACGAAGGTAGATCAGGTCTCTAATCCAAATGCTGCTTGCTGTATCCAAAAGTCACTTTTTTCCGTTCACCCTGTTGCAGTTTTGCACAAAATTATGCATTTTGCAGCATATGGCACAAATGGAGCGACAAGCACAAATCGCATGCGATTTTGCGGGCAGTGCCGTCACGACTGGGGGGGGAGAGGGGGACGCCCCCCCCCCAATGCTGTCGGCCAGTCGGTAAACTGAGATTTTTCGTCAAAACAGTTGAATTTTTTCATGAAAACAGTCGTTTTGTCTGAAAATTGGTCGATTTTTCGTCAGATAGTCGGTTTTTCTGAAAATCAGTGGATTTTTTTGAAAAACAGTCGATTTTTTTTAAAAACTGTCATTTTTTGTTGTTTTTCTGCAGAAACAGTCGGTAAAAATTACCAGCCAGTCGGTAAATTCCTCGTCCCCCCCCAAACATTTTGGCTAGTTCAAGTTCAAGTTCATGTTTTTTTTAATTATACACAAAAATACAAATACATGACACAAGCACTGTGGAGAACACGAATTCGTACATGCACTGCTTGTTAACAATTTTACTATAAATAACAACAACGTACCCTATAAATCCAACAATAATAATATAATATAACTTAATTTATTTAACCTGTATAATATCTTAATTTAAATGACCTGCCATCTACCAAATAAATAACTAAAAAATAGAAAACTATATTTCTTTAAAATTAAGAATCAGTAGTACTTTGAGTCGGGACCTGATAAGCGATGGGCTTCCTTCCAACCATTCTGCAACATCATTTTTATATTTTTCCCACACAGATGGTATTGTATATCGTAGAGAAAATCTGGATCTTTCACACTTAATTTTTGGGAGCCGAAGGTTAGTGTTAGATCTCGTGTACATTTGACATGATGGCGCTAGAGTTATCAAGTCCATATAAGAAAAATATGATGGAAGCAGACGGCGATCTAACTTTACTTTAAAAATGAACACTTGCAGAAATAGCAAAAGTAGCACTGGAAGAATATTAAGGAGAACATACAGTGTTTCTGTCTCAGACTTCCCCGGTAATTTACTTGGTGCAGGGATCTATTTTTTGAAAATTCGTAAAGCCTTGTTTTGAACTAGTGTTTTGCTAGTGACGCCTCTGTTTGCGGGAAAATATATTTGTTGACGAAAAAACTTTTACTTTTCTTGAAGAACAAGACCAAAGTTTTCGATGGGATCCCAAAAATTCAATATCTGATCCAGACAACTGGGTCTTGTCTTAGCCAGATCCAGTCATCGCCAGAATCCTTGAACATTCTTACAATTAAAATTCAGAAACAGATTAAGGCCAAATAGCTAATCATCTGAGAAAACCAAGTTCAGATATGGATTCAGCATGTGTGTTTACCCGTATAAGTCATATCTGTTTTGACGAAAAGTTCCTGCCACTTCTGCCAATTTCCCGGTTTCGGCCGAACTCTAGAACTACTTGTCCGGCGAAAAAAGAAAGCTCAAAAACGAATTCAGGGTATCTTCTCCCAATAATGAACATCTAATCAACTTCAAATAAAAATTTAACTTAGAAAAAATTTTCCTACTCCAGCCGGAATCCGGTCAAACTATATGTCCGGGTAAAATATGATTGTCACACACGGATTCAGCGTCTCTTCTTACCCCTAAATCGGTTATCTAATCAGCTAGAAATAAAACTTTAACTTCTAACAATTTTCCGGTTTTGGCCGGATTCCGGGCGAACTACATGTCCGGGAAGAAAATTGTTTTCACATAAAAGTTCAGCATGTCTTCTTGCCCTAATTTGGACATCTGATCAACTCCAAATAAAACTTTTAATTTTAACAAACTTTCCGGTTTGGGCCGGATTCCGGGCAAACTACTTGTCCGTCGAGAAAATGGTTTTCACCATCGTCTTCAGCATGTCTTCCTACCTCTAAATCGAACATCTAATCAACTTCAAATAAAACTTTTTCTTTTAACAAACTTTCCGGTTCCAAACTACTTGTCCGATTACAAAATGGTTTTCACCATCGTGTTCAGTATGTCTTCTTACCCCATAATCGACTATCAAATTAGCTGTTTCAAAATATTTTGTTTGCCCCTTAATTTGAACCCCCTCTCCCACCCCTAAATGTAGGGCTACAAAGCCCATTTACGAAATCGACTGGTATCCTCACACCAAGTTTCATCAAAATATCTCATTCCCTTCGAGAGTTATCGTGCTTACAGACGGACGGACAGACAACTTTTGCGATGTCATAGGTATCCCTCCACTTACGTTTTGGGATCCCAAAAACATCAATCCTTGGATGATGGGATGCAAATATTTTCTCGGTAACTTTTATTTGACCAGATTTGAACTTGATGAAATTAGTAAGATAGACTAAAATTCCCATAATAAGATTGTCCCCAAAGTATGCCAGCCGTGTAAACCAGGGGTAAGAACAGCTAATGTTCGTAAAACAATACAGCTTTGCCATTAAGTTGTGCAGTGTATCTGAAACAAGAGCTACGAGCTCATATGGCACTTATTACGAGTAGGTGAGACAACTTAGTGAATGAGATCGTCCACCGCCGTTGAAAGATACGGTTCGGACCTAGAAATGGGATATCTAGGCACTTACTCGTACAATCCATTAAAATTCACCCGAGCTTGAGCATTTCCTGTGAATTTCCAGTACCCCCCTCCAATTCTTCCCACCGAGGCCAAATTCGGCCGCTAACTACAAACAGATCTAGAGCATATGACGTTTGTACCTTCTCCGTTTCATTTGAATCGCTACACTGTTTGAGCCCCAGCCATGCCGCAAAATTTCTGAATCCTTCAACCCCTCCACCTTGCTCGATCCCTTCCAGACCCAGAAAAGGTCGTCCAGGGTATTTTCTTTTGTCACCCATCAAGTTTCACCCAAATATGAGCATTTTTCAGAAAATTTCGGTCCGGAACCCAAAATAAGTCATCTTGAGCACATGAACTTTCTGCATTCCGAGTTTCAGTCCAATCGCTTCACATGTTTAACCCCTAGTCGACCCACAAAAACTCCGAGACCTCCCTCCAGTTCCACTTACAGTGACCGAATCCGAATCGGACATATAAACGGATCACTTAGGGTACCGTATTTTCTCTTACCCCCTATTTCACTCCAATCGGATCACCCGTTCGCAACTTACGCATGTCGCAAGGTTCTAGATTCCTCATCCCATCACCACCACCCGCCGATGGTTGTATCCAAATACTATGGCCAAATCAGGTTTTGAGACATAAACGAATCATCCAGGGCTTCTCCTATCACTCATCAAGTTTCACTCGAATTTGAGCATGCCGGGATGTTTGCTGTACCCCCTTCAGCTTCCCCCACCGAGGCTAAATACGTCCAGGACAGCAAATCGGGTCATCTAGTGTTCTAGACCATACGACGTTTACACCTTTTAAGTTTCGTCCGAAACGATCTACTCATTTGATTCTGTTTGGTATATTACTTAGGGTATTTTCATTTATCAAGTTTCTCTCAAATCTGAGCCCTTTTCGGGAATTTCCGCGTACACTCCCCCCCCCCCCACCACCTTGGTCGGATCCGGTCCCGACCCAAAAACGGATCTTCTAAAGCATATGATTTTTCTATATTCCGAGTGTCAGTCCAATCGCTTCACTTATTTAATTTCAATTCAATTCAATTCATTTAATTGCTCCAGAAATCGGAGAGTAAAAGACATAGAGTAAAAGATCTGCACAAATTCCGGGACCCCTCCCCAAGCTCCCCCATAGTAACTGAATCCGGTTTGGGCACATAGATTGATTATATGGGCATCTTCTCTTACCACTCATCGAGTTTTACTCCCATCGCATACCCCGTTCTCAAGTTACGCATATCACAAGGTTCCAGATTCCCTATCCCTGAACACCTGACGATGGTTGAATCCAAGAGAGAAAAATTTCGTAGAGCATTTCGTCGGATTCTTTGTACCGTATGTCAAATCTTTAGCGTATGTGGCTAAACGGCAATTAAAGACAGGCCATTTCAGTCTTCGTCTGACCGTTGAAGCGAACGGTCGCAATCTGGCATCAACTTTAAGTTTAACTGTAATCCTTAACGGGCAAAACGACGGTTGACCTTTGACTTCGTGCCAAACACAACGGAATCCAAGCCTAGCATCTAGGAATGCCAACCGATTGGAGCGTTGAGCTTTGCTACTCTCCTGTGCTCAACTTCTTACAACAGAGTTTTATTAGCGGACTG
This sequence comes from Branchinecta sandiegonensis, assembly GCA_030848855.1. Classification (NCBI taxonomy): domain Eukaryota; kingdom Metazoa; phylum Arthropoda; class Branchiopoda; order Anostraca; family Branchinectidae; genus Branchinecta; species Branchinecta sandiegonensis. The sequence goes on along the minus strand of JAUPMV010000021.1, from coordinate 5,541,172 downwards.
CAAACTGACGATATTGTAAAGTATGCTACTGAGTTCTTCAGCCCTCAAGCGATTTGAGAAGCAAGGAAACTGTTGTGGCAGAAGATATACCCTGATGTTCTTGCACCTCGCTGCACTGGACCCAATGCACCCACAAATAGCTTGATCGATCTGCTGTCTGCATTTGAGGATTGTGATGATACCAGCTCGACTCTCCCACAGTTTGTCATCAAGTTACCGGCAGAGGTCCCAAGCGTTCCGGCTAATTCTTTCTCTATCCTGTCTGCCAAAATGACGTCTTGCATGAATGAAATCAAGTTTATCAAAGAAGCTATCAGTACCAGCTTCAACCAGGATCGTTCCACGGTATGTAATGGTTGTCCTGGGGGATCAGAAAGCCATACTTTTACCCAAAGCAAGCGAACTTACGCCCAAGTTGTTAAGGTTGTAGTGGACAATGTGCCAGCTCATCTTTCAGACCCATTGGCAAGAAAAGGTCATCTCGATGCAATGGAAGGGAACGAGGAGATAACTGAACTACGAACAGCAAACCAAAATAGCCGTTGGATTGTCCAAACAAGGGACCCGTCATCTGCTTCTCGCTTAGCCAAAGCACTCGCCGAAACGATGCCTGAAGCCGAGACTCGAATCGTTGAACCGAAGTTCGTTGGCATCATTCGTAACCTACCGGACAATGTGTCCGCAACCGATATTGCAAGTCTTGTTCCGAAAGTAGTGGAAACTTCCCGAATAGGGAGCTCCCAAGCTTACAAGATATACTTTGCCGACAAGTCTTCTCTCGACAAAGCCATTGCTGCTGGTGTCCGCATAGGATATGAAGTCGTTAGAATTTCCGAGTTCGTCAGACAGCCAAGACGTTGTAGCAAATGTCAGTCGCCCAACAATCTCAAAAAGAGCTGCCCCCTTCCCAACGGAACACAGAGGTGTGCTCGATGCTCAGAAGACCATGAGAATTCACGAGCTAATCCTTGTTCAAAACCCCCCAAATGTGCCAACTGTGGTGCGAGTCATGTCTCTTTTAGCTTGCGTTGTCCTGAGCTCCGAAAAGCCGCTGAGAATGTCAGAAAATGATGGATTCTCAGAAAACAATCAAACTTGGAAGTCTGAACATAAATGGAACGAAGGATAAAGACCTGTTGATCGAAGACCTTCATACCAATAATGATGTCGTTTTTTTTACAAGAGCATTTATTGACTCAGGCTTCGTCCAGCTCCCTTCGCCGCTCCCAAGATCATTATATCTTTATCCAGGCAGCAAAGAAGACAAATGGAAGACCCTCAGGTGGTCTTGCTACCTTCCTTCGGACCTCTGTTGGCCCTGTCCCGGTTTGCACTTATTCAGATCAAAATATCCTAGCGACGCAGATCAATGGCACTGTTCTGATAAATGTCTACTTCCCCTGCGAAAGAAAGGACAAAAAATCGCTTGAGGCATTTTCGAGCGCTTGCAACAAATTGGAAGCTGTCCTTCAAGATTGTGCGAAGAAGAAGAAAACCTGGATTTTAGCTGGCGATTTAAACTGCAACTTGCTCATCGATAGTACTCGGAGCAGCCTATTCCTGTCAGCACTCCCGACTGGATATATGGTTGTGCCTAAAAACCTTGGGCGCACGTATATCCATAATATAGGCGGCACCACGTCCAATCTGGACCACGTCATTGTCTCTGATCCTTCTTTGGTAACCGACATAGTGCATGTTGATGAAGAAAAGATCGATGACGATCATCTCATCGTGACATGCAACATCAACCTACAAGGGGCTTGGAAGAACATACAATCTAGTAGGACTTCAAACTGGTATACGCGACGTGACTGGAAACATGCCAACCATCTCCTTTTTTGCCAAACACTTACCTTTCTCCTGGCCTCAATCAAAATCCCTTTCCACCTACTTCAGACTTCAGTACCTTCCAGAACAACACAAACTGATCTGAACTGTTACTATCAACAAGTAGTATGGTGTATGCGTCGAGCGGAGGATTTATCCGTCCCGCTTGAGAAAATCCGTCGAGGTACACGGAAACCATTTTGGAAAATCAACCCTGAGATAAAAAAGCTAAAAAATTCAGCAAAACTTTGGTTGAGAATATGGATCGCCTGCGGCCGGCCTACATCCGGCGCAGTTTCCAAGCTAAAAGTAAAGACAAAAAGGGAATACAAATCCTGTCTAAGGAAGACTCGCCTGAACGCAGCCGATGCCCCACAGAATAAGAAGGCCTGGGAGAACGTCATTCGCTCGGACAAATGTAATCCGGAGGTACCTTCCATCCTCTCTTGTTTGGACTGGTTGTCTCACTATACAAGATTGTTTTCTGTCTGCAATGAAAAGGTATCTTCCGTCTTTTCAGTCTACACTGACCGTTACTTGTCACCCAAATTAAAACAGCATGAAGTTTTCCCCATTACAATATCTGCCATCCAGAATGCAGTGAAAACCATGAAGAAAAAGAAGAACCCGGATAGAGATGGCATTTCCCATGAGCATTTAAAGTACGATTTACCAGCTATTAATAACCACCTCCAGCTATTATTCCAGATGATCCTGTCAACATCCACCTTACCGGAGAGATTTCTTCTCGGTACGATTACCCCCGTCTTAAAAAGAGGCAAAGATGCAAATCACTGCAGCTCTTACAGACCAATTACCGTTTCATGCATCCTCAGCAAAATTTTCGAATACACTTTGGCACCAGAAATTCTTTCCAAATGTGACTTTGGAAGCCTGCAGTATGGTTTCAGAAAACGAATTGGATGCTCCCATGCCCATAAGTCTCTGGTCCAAATTCTAAAGCAAGCATCAGCAAAGAGAGAGACAGTTCATCTTTGTGCAATTGACATCGCTGGAGCTTTTGACAACGTTAACCACGTCCAGGCTCTAGTGTCTTTGATGGAAAACGGCGTAAATAGGTCGATTATATTAGCCTTAAGATCGTGGTACTCCAAATGCAAGCTGGTAGTCAAATGGCAAGACAGGCTGAGTGACCCTATTACAGTGAAAAAGGGAGTTCCACAGGGCAGGGTCCTATCGCCACAGGTTTTTAAATGTGCGATTGCTCAGTGCCTAAGAAAGCTTACGCCAACTTTTAACTTCCGTGGAATTGATGTTAGCTACCTGGCCTATGCTGACGACGTCCTCCTTATCAGCCGATCCAGGAAGGGCCTTGAAACAAACGTTGCTAGCCTGAACCATTCCCTTGGCAAGATTGGCCTATCAGTCAACGCTAGTAAATGTCAGTACGTTTGTTTCAATGCTCCTGCTACTCCTCGGAAACCCTCTCTGAATGTTGGAGGCAATGTTCTCATAACTGAGGAAAAAATTCGATGGTTAGGGATTACAATTGGGCAAACTATGCGAAAGGTTTGCGAGGAAACAGTCAAATCAGCCGCTAAAGGAATCAGATTTGGTTACTGCAAAATTGTGCCGAACCGTTCCAGGTATAGCAGACCTGAGCTTGGGAAATTATATACTGCCTTTTGCGCACCGGATGTTAACTTCCTTGCTGGATTGCATTTTATACTTAGAAGAAAGGACCTTCAACGCCTACGCTCGACATACTTCAGATATCTGAGATTTCTTCTCTACCTACCACGGCGCACGCGGAACCGCTACCTGATCCGCCGTTTGTTGCTTTCCGACCCATTGTTGACGCTCGAAGCCCTCTCCTCTAATTTGTGTTCTCCGATTGGAAACTTACCTGTCCACGACCCCATCAATGTGATTCTAAATTAGTGAAAATATTTTTGAGTGTTTTGTGATTATTTTCTATTTCTTTGTCCTTTTTACTGCACTTACGCCCTTGGGCAGTGCGTCATAAATCCTTCATTCATTCATTCATTTAAGACAGAAGTGAAAAGACAGAAAGAACGATGTTTCTTATCTCGCTGATCACAGAATTTTGGCTCACTTTGTCGCAGAATTCTATGACATTTTTTGTCAAAAGTGCGATTTTCTGTGACAAATGTTGTCACAGCTGTGAATCTGGGGAGAACTCGAAAACCTGTGACAAATCGCAGAATTCTGCGACCAGTGGCAACACTGCCCGGGGGCAAACGACGTAATATAGCATCCGCTACACCTAGTCAACTTGGGCTAAATGCCGGTAAGAAATAAACGTAATATAGCATCCCCTACAGACTGAATGAATACATTGTTTTGCAGGGATAACTAAAGAGAAACGGGAATCAGGCAAGGGTGGAGGACAATATGGCTGACTGTTGAAAGCGTCTGATGGCCCTTCACATCCTACGAATGGGTGGAATCCTAACTGCAGCTTCCTCACCAAGAAGGGGAAGGAAATGGGAAAGTTGGGGGGGGGTCGTTACACTGAGTGACACGGGTTTTGATTTGATCTTTCACTTTTAACCCCTTACAGCTTCAGGTGAATTGGTGTGTCCGTTCAATTCAGCAATTAGTCTGTCACCATGCAACCTTCACCTTCGCTTTACACTCCCCTTGCTTATCTTTTTGCAGAGAGATCTTTTTGTTCTGCTTGCGCTTAACGCATTCAAAAATAAAAACACCTCCAGCCACCACTTGTTGCTTTACATACACATACCTTTTGTACACAAGCTTATTCTTACACTTGTTACTGAACACCCACTGTGCTTTAGACATTATTGTAGAGTCAAGTTTGCGAATAAAGTTGGTCCAGTTATTCAAATCTTATATACCCGTCAGTAAGTAAATAAGCTAATCCGGGTGCCCAGCTAATCTCTTGTACTATTCGTGTTGTAGGGATAATTTGGGACTGGGAGATGCTTATGGGATTGTCTTCTTTATTTATGGAGGGGGGGGGGGGGGGGGGCACCGAGGGGGCACCGGGGTGGGGTTTTGTCGGGGGGGGGGGGGTTAGTAACGTGCGGGTGGGTAACGGGGGCATTGGCCGCGGGGGGTGGGGTTTATCAGAAATCGTTTGACAACAAAGCCCAACCAGCACAAGACCTTCTCCACTGCTCCGTGGCCGAAGATTGAAAATTAGTGTCTTTTCTGTGTCTTTATGTGTTTTATTTATTTTCTTTCATTTACACCACTCTTTCGAAATGACAAGCAAAAAATTTTAAAGAAATTACTTACTTACTTACTTTATATAGGGTTCGTGTCATTTCGAGACCGCGAAAACGGTACTTGGTTCGTTCAAGCTGTCTGTCAGGTTCTTGCCAAGTGGCACAAGACCAAGCACCTTCTTGACATGATGACCATCGTCAGCAGAACTGTTGCCTTCTGTTACGAAACATACCACCCTTCGGACGCAGATAAGAACCAGAAGAAGCAGATACCAACCATAACGTCCATGCTCACAAAAGAGGTATATTTTCAGCAGAAGTAATCACAAATAGTCCTTGGGCAATTGTGTATAGCACTTGTTGAAGCCTAACCTGCCTTAGTAGTTGTCTCTTCGCTGCACAGGATATAGTGCTTGTAATTTTATTTGTTTCAGCCTATTGTAGCCTACTAGGCAGTCTTCATTTGTCTTTGTCACCAAATAAACCATAAAGGGAAAGAACCAGAATTCTATGTGCGCTCTTTGAATTACTGTTGCAAAGAAGGTGTATTGACTTCGATCCGAAGTAATCCGATGTTCGAAATGACATCCTTTACGTTGACGTCCTTCTTCACATGTTTACCCCTTTATCTTGAGGTCTCATGATAGGTTAGGAAATTCACACGACCGTGAATAGAATCTCACGATCTCATGGTAATCTACCATACCGACATATAATCCAATTTTGATGATTACCCTGCCGACGACAAAAGTAGGTGCTCTATTTCAGCCAAATGATCTTTAGTTTAACAAGTGATGGGTACCAAAGGGAAATATTTATTTGACCTCTTCGTCCAAAATGTCACTCAGCATTTCGTCGCCCATTATATTGTACAAAACTACTAAATTAACGGATGGCCAGTGTTGGTCCTCGAACTAACAATAAGCAATCGTAAGAGAACAATTATCGAAAGTTGTTATATTGAAGAAAAGTAGTTACTTCAACTTATTTTCAGAATCACTTTTCTGTCGGTCTGTCGGTCGGTCAGTAGATCCCACTATTGTGAGTTCGGGTACTTCCCTATGTGCTAAGACGATGAACTTGACAAGCATATTAAGGACCCGATCAAATTAGCTTGGAAACAGTCACATGCCCGATCCAACCACCGTGAGGGACAGGGGAGACGGTGGATCTGAAAATTAGGGAAATACATATCTTTCGAGCAGGTGATCGGATCTTAATGAAACTTGATATCTGGTGAGATCTTGTGTCTCAGATGCCCCATTTCAAGTCCGGACCGGGTCCGATGAATCTGGGGGAGTGGGGGCCAGACAGGGGAGCCGGAAATCATGTGACACGCTCAGAGTGGAGCGATCGCGACAAAACTTTGGGGGAAGAGCAGAACAAGCTCAAGCTAAATCACTGACACAACTGGACCGGATTCGAAAACCGTGGGGGGAGTTGGAGGGGGGTTCCAGAATCCAGACAATCCGGAGTTAATGTACTTCCAGATGGGCTAGGACGATGAAACTTGGCAGGCATTTTAGTGAACTGACCAGATTAACTTGGAAATAGTCACTTGCCCGATCCAACCATCATGGAGGGAGGGGGAGACGGCGGAATACAGAGATTAGTGGCATGTATAATTTTTTAACGGGTTACCGGATCTGAATGAACGTTGATATCTTGAAAGACCTCGTGTCTCAGATGTCCCTTTTCAGGTTCTGACCGGATCCGACGAATCTGGGGGGGGGGGGTCGGAGGGGTGAACCGTAAATCTTGTGACACACATAGAGTGGAGCGACCAGCATGAAACTTGGTGGAAGGTACAGGCACAAGTCATAGGTACGTCAGTCACAGAACCGGACTGGATTTGGGCACTGGGGGGGAGCAGGAGGGGGTGTCTGGAATTTTGGTGATCGCGAGTTAAGGTACTTCCAGATGTGCTAGGACGATGAAGCTTTACAGGAGCATTAGAGACTTGACATCATTGGCTTAGACATTATCACTTCCCTGATCCGACCATCTCTTAAAGAACTCATCTTAACCGCAAATTACAATAAATTCTTTTAAGCAAAATTACTTTCACGATCCCCCATGAGCACATAATCATTTTTGCCTTAAGTGTTTTGCTTAGAATGCATATCTAGCACCCTTAAAGTGCGAATCTTAACCAAAAAGTGAAAAAAATACTTTTGACCAAACGATGTATAATCATGATCACGAAGATCCCGTCATCAGTTTTGCTTAAAGAATTTTGCTCACAGACAAATTTCGAGCGCCCTTAAAGTTCGCATCATCACAGCCAAGTGCAAAAATAAATGCTTCTTATGAAACAATACGTTCTCATGATTTTTCTCCATGATCATTCTTATCTCGATGGTTTGGCTGACAAATTATCACAACAAACCCATGAATTAGTAAATTCCTACTTTCAGGTTCAGGTTCAGGTTCAGGTTTATATATTTACGTAAAAAATTTATAAAATAAATAACACTTCTTTCCCGGCAGAGAGGCATCTCGAATGCTCGGGAACAACATACAATGAAAAAAACAGTTTAACTTAAATAAGTAACGAGTAATCATCCGCAATACCATAAATACAATATAAATACCATAAATACAATATAATCCTCTGACCCAGCCTCGCAAGTCCCATATGATCTTTCAGCTCTTTTTTTTTATTTTACTTGTAACCTGAAATGGACCAGTTAAGAGACCCATTAGTCCCAAACAAGTCTAACGTCCTTTTCATCCGCAATCGTAGCCTATATCATAAACGTGAGTCCTTGAACACGCGTGTAAGAATTAATTTTGATTTAATGCTTCAGATTGAACAACTGACAGAAAATTAAATTAATAAAAAAGTCATAGTCGCCAAAAATCATTGCACTTCGAATAGATGTGTTTATAAGAGAGGCCTCCATATCAAATTCTATTGATTAAGTGGCAGAATATAGCAGAAAATCACATCACCGCTTCAAGGGTAAGTTAACAAGGTAAAGTGTTGATCAAGTCTAAAAATAGAAGGGCTCCCAACGCGAAAACTTAATTGCAAAGATAAGACAGGAACATAGAAATATTCAGATAGATACGAATCGATGCTGAAACTGCCTCCATCAGAGTTTTGAAATTCATCCGGTCTCCAAACACGAAAAATGCGTTTCTCTTTGTATGCTGCATTTCAATGATTGCCAAAGAAATTTACCAAAGGTTTCGATGGGATCCCAAAAATTTAATATTTGATCCAGAGAATTGCGTCTTGTCTTTGCTAGACCCAGTCTTCACCAGAATCCTTGAATATTTTTACTATTGAAATTTAGAAACAGACTAATTTAGCAAATAGCAAATCGTCTAAGACAACCAAGCTCAGGTATACCTCTATAAGCCATATTTATTTTGACGATACTGATCAAAACTAATTCCTGCTTTACTTCTGCCAAACTTCCGGTTCCAGCCGAATTCTGATCGAAATACTTGTCCAGCAAAAAAATAAATTTCAGAAACGAATTCAGCGTGTCTCCTCATCCCTAAAAAGAACATCCAGTGAACTTCAAGTAAAACTGTAACTTGTAACAAATTTTCCGGTTTCATCCCGATCCCGGACGAACTATATGTCCGGGTAAAAATGGTTGTCATATGCGGATTAAGCTTCTCTACTCACTCCAAAATCTAATCAACTTAGAATAAAACTTTTGCTTTTAACAGATTTTCCGGTTTTGTCCGGATCCTGGGCGAACTAGTTGTCGGAGTAGAAAATGATTATCGTATAAGTATTCAGCATGTCTTCTTCTCCTTGGTTCGAGCATCTAATGAACTTTTAACAAACTTTCCGGTTTTCACCGGATTCAGGACGAACTAATTGTCCGGCAAAAAAATGGTTTTCATCATCTTGTTCAGCATGTCTTCTTACTCCATAATATACTAGCTTTTAACAACCTTTCCGGTGTTCACCGGATTCCAGACAAACTACTTGTCCGGCAAAAAAATGGTTTTCATCATCGTGTGCAGCATGTCTATTTACTCCATAATAAACTATCACATTAGCTGTTTATAAATATTTTGTTTCCCTCTTAATTTGAGCCCCGCCCCTACGGGCTACGAACTCGACCTTAACCCTTGACCCAAATAATCCTCAAACCAAGTTTCATCTAAATATCTCATTCCCTTTGAGAGTTATCGTGCTGACAGACGGACGGACAGATGGACAACTTTTGCGATGTCATTGGTATCCCTCCACCTACGTTTTGGGATCCCAAAAACTGCTGCACCCCTTCCACCAAAGCAGCTTTCGATCTCAAGAGGGTTACCTAGACAGAAATTCCAAAGTTAATTTTTTTCCAACGATACATTTCTTTCCCCTTATCGATTATTGTCAGGAAAAATTCCATCACCTTCTAAACCAAAGATCCCCCCCCCCACCCCTACTGCCTAAAAGTACAGTTGAAAGATTAGACGTCAGTCTAGCCGGGAGGACACGCCTCCGGATCGTGCCCCCTAGATCCAACGTTAAAAGTGCGAATTTAGAGAAAATAAAATCCCGATAGATGGAAAATCCCGATAGATAGAGAATCTTGAAAGTTGAAAAAATTTCAACTTTTCCATATAGTAGTGGTGACGGTGCCGAAAATCCGGGCAGAAATTCGACTTCGGGAGCACCCGACCCTGATCGTGTGTTCGCACTTTAATGCACTCAGAGCATCCTTTTATTTCATTGGATTTAAACTTGGCCTTTAACTTATCTTACCATGAAAGCCATTGGTTACCCCACACAACTAATTTTTAAACTATAGAGGAATTATGGTCGTTCTTCGGTGTGATAATAAACAGCTGACCAAAACATGGCCAGTTCCGCTTAGAAGGCTCCCCCCCCCCAAACTCCCAGACATGAAAAAGATCAGCAGAGACATGTCCTTTGTTCAATTATAAAATTTCACTCAAATCCGATCACCCGTTCCAAAGTTACTTATAACTCAATATTCCCGATTCCCCCTCCCTCCACTCCCCACGACTATCGGATCGAGTAAATTTTTATCTACAAGTCAGTTTGATCGGATCCATGATATGCCTCTCAAGTTTTGTCGCGAAAATCACCAAAACTGACACCACCGGAATTCAGGGAACTCCCCAAAGGGTCGGGATCCAGTCCAATTGTGTAAACGATTTATCTGGGACAGATTCTTGTTCTTTCCAGCAAGTTTCAATCCGATCCCTCCGTTCTAACCGTTTCTCGAGATTTCCGGTCTCCCCCATAGCTACCGAATCCAGTCCGGACTTCAAATGGACTCATCAAGTTTCATTCCAATCCGATCACCTGATTGAAAGTTACACACTATTCAATTTTCCAGATTCACCCCCCCTCCATTCCCCCCAAGATGGTCGGATTGTTTCCAAGCTTGTCTGGTAAGGTCCCTGATATGCCTCCCAAGTTTCGTCACGAAAATCCCCAATACTGACATCACCGAAATTCCGGGAATCTCCCCTCCACCCCCACCCCCCAAGGGTCCGGATCCAGTCCAATTGTGTAAACGAATTATCTGGGACAGATTCTTGTTCTTCCCAGCATGTTTCAATCCGATCCCTCCGTTCTAACCGTTTCTCGAGATTTCTGGTATCCCCCCCCCCCCAGCTCCCCCGTAGCTACCGAATCTGGTCCGGACTTCAAACGGGACATCAGAGACACATCCCTTATTCAGTTATCAAGTTTCATTCCAATCTGATCTCCCGTTCTAAGGTTACACACTGCTCAATTTTCCAGATTCCCACGCCCTCAACCCCCCCCCCCCCAGATGGTCGGATCAGGAAACTGAATATTTCTAAGTTAGTTTCGCCGGGACCCTAATACGCCTACCAAGTTTCATCGTCCTAGCACACCTGGAGGGATCTTAACTCGGAAAAGTGGGACAAACCGCCCTAAATTTCCCAGATTCCTCCGCCCCCCACTCCCCCGCAGATGGTCGGATCGGGAAACTGATTATTTCCAGGTTAGTCTGGTCGGGTCGAGTCCCTGATAGGCCTGCCAAGTTTCATCGTCCTAGTGTACCCTAACTCGAAAAAGTGTAACAAAAAAACCAGACGGAACTGCGATCGGTACATGGCACTTGAGCCAGAGGCTGCAACTGCCATTAAAAGAACACCATTTGATAGCCAATAAGAAGTGGATTCAGAATATGTATAGTTGGTTTGATTTTGCTTCTGCGGTCATGCTAGGAAAATAGTTTTATACAGTTGGTCTTTGTAGGTCTGATCTGCGGTTATCGGCTGCGTAGTGGTGCGGTAAGATCTTCGTTCTCAGCCCAAAGAGTTATTCTAATCTTCTGTAGCTCTCGAGCAACCCCCCCCCCCCCCCCCTTGAACGATAGAGATGCCTGGACCCCGGACAATGTAGTTAGCTCAGAGGAACAAAACGAAAGAATATATTTTTGTTCGACAAATCCTTATCATTATTTCCCATTCTTAAAGACTCGAACTGACGAGGTATCAGTTAAGAACTTAACTGAAAGTGACAAAAGCTGTGCAACTTGATTGGATACAACTAATAATGTGAGTTGTTTGTGACAAAAAGTTGTTGGTAAAGACGCATTAAAGGACCCCTCGCATTACTTACTCTTCAACTCAAAACTAGGCTGTGCTTTCAACAAATAATCGACGGTTTTTGCTGTTTTAAGCCTTTTCCGTGACCCGTTGACTTGTAGCGGAGACAGGGAAACAATTTACATAACCGGTTTTTCTGATGGAAAAACTTCTCGCAGACCACCGTCGAGAGCGTGATACACATCGAAGGTAGCTAAACACGGCAAGTAAGAAAATCAGCGTGGTTTTGCTAGAGGGGTTAGAACGTACCGTACAAAAAGAGTCTCCGGGTGAGAAATATATGGAAAGATGATGGAAGTAGGTTGCGTTAGTAGTATAGGTAAGACAGGTCCTTTAGAGACCAAGAAGAGCTAGAATCTTCGTCCATATTACCGGAAAAGCTGAAGAACCTGTTGGAATGGCTAAATCTCAGGGAGGTTATTTCGCTGAAACTGAATTCGGGCTAAAGGGATAAGTCAACTAGATTTTCTCGGCCCTTGTTTGAAAGGATCCTCTTCAGGCCGTAGCTAGCTAGAAGAAGGAACCTGCAGTTGCAGTTAACTACATAAAGCTTCTGGCAACTTGACGTATCCTATTCTGGCGAGTTACATCTTAGAAACTGCCTTGCTGATCGGCTGGTTCGTTGACATGAGAGATGTTTTCCAAATTTGATTAACTTTAATTTTGTTCTGAATCGGACTTAGGCTCTGAATTCCCTTCTTAGAGTCTGAATTCCCTTCCACTGAGAATGCCTTCCATGTTTCCGGTGTATAGTGAAAACACGATAGCATGAGATCGCATTGCCCTTAGGTAGGGTAGGGGGCAGCGGCGTCTCTCCAGGCCAAGTCAATGGGCATACCCAGTGACTAGGCTCATAAGCGGGTTCCGATCTCAATGGCCACCGTCCTGATGTGGGGAGCATCCCAACTCCTTTTTCTTGGATCCGGAATATGCGTTGTTCTGGTGCAATCAATGAAGGTTGATTTTTCCTGTGCCCCCATCTATCTCCCTCCACAGCTATCAGATCTGGTCCGGAACTGAAAAGAACCATCCGAGACACTAGTTCTTGCCACTTGTGAAGTTTCATTCACATCTGGTTACCCGTTCGAGAGTTACGCATGTCACAAGATTCCGGATTCCCCATTCCTGCAATCCTCCTGCGGTGATGGGAAAAGGGGACTGAACATTTCCATGTCAATCTGGTCAGGTCCCTGATACGTCTGACAGGTTTCATTGTACTAGCTCATGCGAAAGTGCCCGAACTAGCAAGAGTTGGACAGAAAGACATTGCGATGGCTATATAGTACTTGAGTATGCTCAAGAGTCATAGAAACTGATACTTTCTGGAAAACAGCTATCAATGACTATTTTAGGAGGCTACCGATCGTTAATTGTCAAATATTCAACAGACCTGATTCACGAAGAGAGCTCAGGATGTTCCATACTATATCTTAATCACCATGAGTCAAAGGTGCACAAGGATGTGGATCACCAAACCCTTCAAAGTCTTTATCTGGCTCGGTAAAAAAAAACTTGTTGTTGGTATTGACCATTAGCCTCATCCAATATATGTTGATGATGAAAATGATCGGATTTGTCTGATTCAAAATTTAGAAGAACCTGGAACAAACACAATTATCAAGAATGGATTACTATGGTTCCATTAAAATCCAGTATAGAATAACATGTATAGCAACTTTAGACATTAACAATAGTTACACAAATTAAATAATTGGCATTCCATTTCTAACATTCAACCACTTATACACTCAAACTTGGCAGACAGCTAGCCTGACAGCGCTTCTCTCGATATTTATTGACTTAAAATCGCTAGATGGCACGAGATTCTGTCTCATACGCGGAAAATTTAATTATATGACCAAAACCAAACAATTCCAGATAGCTTCCTAACAGCTTGTATGAAATGAAGTGGACACTCCCACAAAATCCGATCTGGAAAGGTTCGCTCGTTTCGGTGATGTTATATTTTCGACGGGCAACCCGCGCAATTTCGCTTTACCAAATATCCTATTGCGAAGCCGGACTTTTCACCACGAGAGCTTTTGAAAAACGTTTGTGCTCATGGGCAGAATACAGCACGTCGCTCTTTCTTTTGTTTAGCACCGTCTACCGTTGGTTTCAGCAATTTTTGACAATCCCTTTGAGATTTTTGGATGATCGGCAACGCAAAATCTGCGCCTTCAAACCATTTGCAGCAGTGAAGGAGATATGTATTTCTTTGAACAGCTACTTAACCTTGTTTCGGAAGGATGGCAGACAACAAATTACCCCGGACAACATAAACGCTGGCTTCGACAAAACAAGATCACCGCCTACATCGCTTGCCGTTTAAATTTATTTGAGGAAAGCGTGATATGAGTCATGGAAGCCTTACCTTTAATTATATATAATTATGCTTTAGCACAGAGTTTTGTATATTGATATCATGTCCCGAAGGTGCTGGAAAAACGGCCAGGGTTTCCCGACCAGGTTTTCTGCATTTATATCCTGAAGTCCAAAAAAGAATCACCTTTTCCGTACTGGAGTGACAATAGTTTCGACGATACAGTTAGGATTTCTTACCCATCTGCCCGGCCTGATCTCAGGTCGTTACCGGGTTTTCACTAGGTGTTTTTTCGTTTTATTTCGACCGTATCGATCTGGAAGATTACATTACTTTCGTTGGTCAGCGTTTTTTGTGCTGGCGCTTATCTAGGACGGTATGGGATGGCTTTCATCGAATAAGGTACAAGGTCCAGTAATGAAGTTTTATGTCCACTGCATTCCGGTCTATATAGATTGAAGAGTCCGAGTCCAGAGTCATTGCCAGTGACAACGGGACAAGGTCAGGTTATGAAGTTTTATGTTCACTGCATTCCGGCTTCTGGATAGACGAGTTTGAGTCCAGAGTGAATACCAGTGACAACTAACATTGTCATAGGGCTGTCTTTCCGTCTCTGGATCCGTCGAAAAAGAAGGCAAGTTCCAGTTCTTTTATTTTTACTTTTGATAAAACAGCGGTTCGCCGTCACTTCCCCCACCCGGTGTCTCAGTTCCAAGTCATGGCTTACTAGACGTCGATCTATTGTACAAAATAATTTTCCGCCTCTTCGTCAAGCGGGCGACTTCGCTGTAGTTTGAGATTTTGCTTTCACACTTGCAGGCTCTCGGATGCATGGAAAAGTATGCTTAACGTTACTTCCAAACTGTGCCTCGCGGAGAGTCCACTGGGATCGACAAAAAAGAGGCAAGACATAATGTAGGAGGCACGAGTACTGAGGCACGAAAACTAAAAGGGCCTTTTCACTTCAGAGTGATGGGCAGGAACAATGTTCTAACGTGCCAACTTTTAGCTTCTGAAGTTGCGAACTCTCACTTACTTTTCTACTTCTACTACTTGGTAATCTCTTTTTATTACTCGTGCCTCCTGCGCCATCTCGTGCCTCTTTTTAGTAAATCCCCAGCCCAGATCAGTAATATCATTCCGCGAAGATTGTGCCTAAAGAAAGTTCTTTCAGCAAGAACCAGCTTCCTATTCAGCATACCGGAAATATTCCCTGTTTGGGGAAATTACCCATGTAATTAGTGTTAATGAGGATTTTTTTCTGCACTTCACATTGTCTATTTTACGAATGGCCGATGGGGAGAAATTTAAGTGATGAACTGTCTTGTAAAGAATTACCTCGTAATCATGATAACAAAACACAATCTAACAAACAATTACTGCGAAACGAACACAGAACCCAAGTGAAGTTAAAATGTTTAGTGAAATACGGAACGAACGACTTTAGATATCTTTCTGAAGATTCGTTGCCGGGGGAAGAGACTTGGGTTTCGGGTCGTTCTTGCTTCGCGTATTAGGGCCAAGAGAGGGTGTAACGAAGTCCGGAAGGATGGACCTGTGGTGTCCAGGATTCAAGATTTGGTGGTCTAAAACGCATGAGAAGGTTATATCTTCTTTCAAACAGTTTCCGATGCAAAAGAGTTGGAGACTTTCGTTGAAGGATGGGTGATTGTGGCCAAGTATTATTCTACAGGCTCTCTTTTGCAGTCGCTCAGTTTCGGCATCCTGAGCTTTACTTAACCCCAGATGCCAAACTTGGCAGCCGTCCCGATGAAAATTTCTTTGACTGTGTAGTTACATACGAAAAATTTGCATGTATTGATAAGTAGTATTATGGAATACTTTGATTTAACATGCCTTCGCTCGGCTAATCTTGCTGTAGTAGCATCCATTTTGCTAGTAGAAGCATGCAGTGGCAACAGCTGCTACTGCAGGCTACTTTTTCGTACAACTCCACACGACTAATTCTCGAAAAATTTTCATCGGGGTACTCTGAAACAGGCCTGACATAAGTTCAGTAGAGTGTGACTAGTTCATAGCAATTTATTCATGTACTTAACATTTTTCAGCAACTATAGCATCATCAAGAATATTGCAAATCGGATCAGCCTGTGTAGGTATGGGAGTAGCAGCAGGCTTTGCTCTGGCTCAGTATTTGCCAGGAACCCACGAAAGTTCATTTATAGGACCCGGTGTGTTTTTTTTTAGAGGGGTTAGAAGATACCGTAAGAAATTGGGGTCACCGTGTTTAGAAATATATGAAGTGACTATGGAAGTAGGTTGCGTTAGTATTATAGGTAAGACAGGTCCTTTAACTTGGCATTATTTTATCTTCAAGCATTGCTGCGGTTATTACTGTGCACGCACATTTGTTCTAAATTTCGTAATATTCTTCTGTGCCGTTCAAAGTTTGGCGACGTCCAAAGTAACATTCCTCTACCATACTTCCAATTGGAACGGCTGTGTCCCGTCGTTTTCCAGTCCTTTAAAGCATTGTTCAAATATGTGTAATAAGCTAAAAGCACTTTACGCGATGTTTACGTCGGTTTCAGCCGTATTCCGGGCGAACTATATGTCCGGGTAGAAAATGAATTTCAAAAGCGGATTCAGCACGTCTTCTTACCCCTAAACCGAACATCTAATCAACTCTATGAGCGTTTTCCATCCTACTTACCGTAGTTACCACGCATGACGTCACAAGTTCTGCCTTTTTGTCGTCAAGGCTGGAACGATTTTTGTATTTTCCAGCGAAATATCATACCACGGGTGAATCCGACCAATCACGTGACAGAGATTAGTGGTTACTACGGCTACCTACTAAGCTTTTGGGTTTTCTGCATCATGGTTAATTTTTTAGAGCTGAAACACATTGTCCCCCTTGCAGGTTCTACATGCTGGAGTAGAAACTAAATCGTTTTTAAGGCGGCCACATCTTGCAGTCGACACGAGCACTTAACGATTTTTAAGAGCATTTGTGGAGCTTGTGGAAGGTCATTTGCTAACGGGTACAAGAAGTTCTTCGAACCCCATTTCCACGATTTTCAATTGAGGATCAAGTTCCCCGGTTCATGATCCAGATCCTTCCCTTTTTCATGAAGTTTCGTAGTATCGAAGCATCTCCAAATACTGGAACCCTGGAGCTTTGACATCCGATACTGGAGCAGTCCCGATTAATTCCTGTATTTTTTCTAAGGAATGATTACCTTATACATCCTCAACATTTAATTCCTTGTTCATCAGCTTCGTGGACAAGCTTTTAAGTTCCATGATTTCTTCAGAATGTAGTCTTGGAAAGCAGAATAGCGTGTAGCGCAGCGTCAATCTGTACATAGCCACTCATGCTATGGTTATGGCGATCGCTTTTCCGCTGAGAGTTGAGGGACATCTCGGAGTCCTGACTCTATCTCCGAACATTTCCGAGTCCTGACTCCTCCAGAATGTAGCCCAATGCTCCAAATACGCTCATCGTGGTATGGAATCCTCCAAGTTTCATGACGAACTCTGAAAGCCCACTTCCTGGTGAAGCTGCTTTGACGATTTTCATGACTTTCCACCACAGGAGTTGGTCAAAGGTTACATCGAGAATAAATACATGTCGGCTCGCTGGTCTGGGAGCTGAAAGATCAATCATTGAGAGGAACAGAGTAAACTATTTTCCTGGGTGATTCCCGACCATAAGTGATTGCTGTGTTCAATTCCAACCCAGGCTTGGGTATCAGAAGGAAAGCCAGAGGATGTCAAGACTAGAGTGAAGAGTCGATGACTCGTTGAAATTCTCCGAGACTTTCGGATCGAAGGATTTCCGATTTTGGATCGCAGGATATCCAATTACCTGATTTGTGGTGCACAGTGCGTAATAATTTTTGTGAAAAAATTATGTCATAATAGGCAGTGGATTAATCATGGGAATACGTTTGCTCGCATAAGTTTAGTAGATCCCGATATGGCAGATATATCGAATACATTTCAGTGTAGGGTAGATAGGTCTCAGGGTAGATGGCGAAGAAAAAAATTTATTGTACTTTGATTGATCAGAACTAATTTTCTATCCGACTGCATGGTCTTACTTTGGCTCTTCTTCCAAGAATCTGTTATTTGGTAATCAAGAAGACTTTGCTATTAATGACCAGCTCAGGTATATAATTTTTTTTTTTCTAACGATTGATCGTTTATGGATAATAAATGCTGCCTAACTATCTTTACAAAATTAATAACGTACTATACGTACTAACGTACTAATAACCTACTAACGTAATAATATACTAATTCACCTTTCCAAAATAGTAACAATATGAACGATTGCAGGGAAAACCTTCGACCCCCTGTACTGTCATCAACGTATCATTTAAGTTTAGGGGCTTAATAATCCTGAAAAAGAGGCACTTCGGGGGTTTCGTTAGTAGTCTGAATGACACAAGTCTTCGAAATCTGTTCTAATGTAATCCTTATTGGAAAATTAATAAGCGCAGTCAACACAAAATTCATCTCAAAATTAAAACTTAAACAGCGATACGAAAGATTTCGACTCGGAAATAAAGTTGAGGGTTAACTAAGTATACAAAATGTGCATACAAATTCAAAAGGTTTAAAAGCTGCATCTAAAGTCGACATTAGTTTTCGATAAAAATGTTCAGTGATTCGTCAATTGCTTTCTTAAGCATCCTGATAGACTTCATTAAAAGAAAAAGAATTATCAACTGTCTATGAGGTATATCTCTATCTCGGTGGACCTGTCATAAGAAAATATCCTGCTTCTGGTATCTACTAATATTTTAATTTGTAGTGCCTGCAAGCTATCGGCACCCCCATCTCAAAAACTCTTCGCAGACCAATAATTCGCATGATCGACATATTATTCTTGTATTCAATGCCAAATCACTCTTAGCATGGAACTAACGTATAACCCTCGCATCAACTAATTCCAATCATGTACTCACAATACTTACTTTCCTTTTTAAAAAAGCTTTCAGCGAGTAGTCCAATAATAATCTGGTCGCATCACAACCTTCTAACCATCTTTAGGAAAAGGTACCCAAAAATATCTGCAGAAACTTATTATTCCTGAATAATCGCAAATCGGCAACCCTGGCAGGTGTGTTAATCTTTCAAGCAAGCGATCACTCTTAATGATGCCCACATACAGGGGCTACCATAACCAGATTCACTTTGCCACCTGACACTCAACAAATCAATACTCAAACGACACGCTCAATTCAAATGCCCCCTACCATTTAAAGAGCAAACGCCGGGAATAGCCAGGTGGATCACAATGCTACAACAAACGGCGCCCCCGCCTTCAAATCAGCCAATCAAGAGCCTTTAATTAAAGGACCATTCCCCAAAAATCTTTCCGGAACCATAGCTAGATACGGAAAGATTTAGATAGGGTTTTCCCGGATACAGTAAGGTCCCTCTACTCACTTCTTATTTGTTATCGAGTGGTGTACTTTTTTGTTGTGGTTTTTCTTGTGGTGTCGACTTGTACACGTCTTTGCGGTTAATACAACATCATGGGAGTGGAATTCTACAATCCTTTTGAAAACGAAGGAGGCTTTAATTCCTTTTAGGGTAGACCAGGATACGAAGTTTAGCAATGGGCACGATCCCAAGTCGAAGGAATATGGTCATCGACCGTTTGATGAATTACCTGACAACAGCAAAGCAATCCCTTCACACACTTAGACTTTTTGTGAAATAGCCTTCTGTCACGTTGACGACGACAGTGAATTCGCTAAATGTAGTGTCTGTTGGGACAATAAAAAAGGTGTGGTGATATTTTTGTGGACGTTTGAGAGGTGGTGAGACGGTTTTCTCATCTTTGGTGACACTTTTCAGTGCCCGGGCTGCCACTTATAGTCTTTGAGGCTCCGACGTTTTGCTGGTGACGGGGAGCACGATTTGGCCTTTGCGGATTCACGCCTGTACGTCGCGGATCAGCTGTTCAAGCTTTGAAGGGCGCTAACTCGGAATGAGAGCGCATCACCAGTAGTATCTACACTATAAATTCGCAGAATCTTCACCACAGTGCTACAGATGCAGTCTGCAGCGTGAAATTTCTCGATGGACAGAAGAGCAATTTTGAAGTTTTCCATTCAAATTTCCCTTTCTGGGATGGTGGCAGTAAACCTTCATGTCAATGGACATTTTTGAAACTTTTCGGACCCGTACCATATTAAATTTATTTTGACCCGAAAGTAGTTCTAGCCTTCGACCTTCTGGAGTGTAGCCACTCTCTTAAGCATTGTCCTAATAGGTGTAATAAGCTGAATAACGCTATACGCGATGTTTACGTCTTAATACACACGCCTGTTGAAATACAACCCAAGAGGTTCTTATCAATGCGGCGTTCGGTGTTGCCAAGTTAATACAATTTTTCTAGCTAAAAAAATATCAAAAAAGGTTCTTAGTACTACTTGAAGTACACGAGTACAATATAATGCAAATTATACTGTAAAAAAGTTATTAAAATAAGGGATGGGCAGCACTGATCCTCAAACTGACGAAAAGC
Organism: Branchinecta sandiegonensis; assembly: GCA_030848855.1. Lineage (NCBI taxonomy): Eukaryota > Metazoa > Arthropoda > Branchiopoda > Anostraca > Branchinectidae > Branchinecta > Branchinecta sandiegonensis. The sequence continues at coordinate 5,520,762 of JAUPMV010000021.1, read as the reverse complement.
AGTCGTAATAGAACAAAAACGTGTTTTTTTAAGAAAAGTTGTTTCTTTAGCTTCCAACAAAGTAGAACTATTGTGCATTCTTTGGCAACGCTGACGGCGCTGCGCCTCTCCTCGGCCCGCTGGCGGAACCAACCAAACGGTCTGATTGGCTCTGCATAAGGAAGAATAGGGCCGAGCTCTATTTTCCTTATTCACCTTATTACAGCGCGCCCCGAGGAAAAGAGGAATCTGTAATAAGGCTTATACGCGGTAATACACCTTACAAAACCTATTTGGACAATGCTTTAAGCGTGGGGAAGTGTTGTGTCTAGCACAACTTTTGTCTTTCTTGCGATTTGCAGAAGGCACTAACCCCTCGCGCTAGCCGTCGTGACTCATTATTGTCGACTGACTAGTCAGCGTAAATCGTTCCGGCTTGTTTTAGCTGAGGATCGGCAAGCGATCTGGCCACATCAGCATGCGACGAGATCGTGGCTAGATCGCTGGTGCCGGGATCGTTTGTAAAGATGTTGTATTCGCGACTCATTATTTTGTGTGATTTTCAATCACTCTTGGCAAACGAAGGGACTCAAACCTAACACCACTTCCTTTGGAGGGGAGACATTCTTGAAGGAGAGAGTTCAGGGTTGAAGTTTGCCCCTTAGAAATGCAAACATCTAATTGGCTATGAGAAGCGTTATGCAGCCCTTGCAGTTGACTTTATTCCAAAGGATCTCACGTCATTGCCTCTTTGACCGTATGAAATGGTCCTGAAGTCTGCATGATTAATCTTGGTTGGGGTAGGAAAACTGTCAAGCAATATCCGTTGGAAAGGATAGGAAAATAAATCTAGAAGAGGGAGACCTATTGTTGAATTATAAATTAACTGAATTGATCTTACCTTATGTGTTTGGCAGGGAGAATCCTGAAGGGGAAGTATCCTTACATCTTCCCCGAGAGATCGGAGAAATTGTACGTTCCAGTAGCTAATCATCACGAAGAACTCGGGGAATCGATGTATCCAGGACTAGAGTTCCTTTGGCACACAAATGTCAAGGGCCATTGCTCTCCGATAAACAAAATATTGATTTTGATATTGTTGAATCTGAACTCTGATCTGCATTTCAGAGGGCGAGATTAAAATAGCCACTTTACTGTGACAGAGCCTATGACTTTTGACTGAAAATTTTGTGACATTCTGGCACCGAAGAAACTCGGTCCTTTTTCCCCCAAAAAAGCCAAAGCTGTCACAAATCGCAGAATGGTGCAATCAATTAAAAGATTAGGCGAGATAACGAGCCTGCCATAGTTACTAAGTCGAGGACTCAGTAGGCTACGAGTGTGCAGCGATTCAGGATAGTCTCAAATTCTGTGAGTTGGTTATCGAATAAATTTTGTTGGCACATGCACAAAGGGAGCATTTCAGTTGGCATGTTTTCATTCCCCAAATTGAGTGTGTGAAAGGCAAAGTCCCACTAGGAAACCTGGGTTAGGACAGTCTTCCGTCCGTCCGTCTGTCAATACGGTAACTCTCGAAGGGGTTGAGACATTTCGTAAAAATTTGACACAATGAATCTTTGGGTCAAAGTACAGGTCAAGTTCGAAGGTGGGCTCTGTGGTGCTATATTTAGCGGTGGGGGAGGGGTTTCAAATTTATGGACGACAAATAATATTTTTAAAAGCTAGTCGATTCAGAGGTAAGGAGACATGCTGAATCCAACTATAAAAATTATTTCGCTGGACAAGAATAGTTCACTCGGAATCCGGCAAAAGCCGGATATTTTGGAAAAAGTAAAAGTTGTTTCTGAAGTTGATTAGATGTTTGATTCAGGGGAGCACATGTGGAATCTCAGAATTATTTTCGCTTTGCTCAAGTGCCAAGTACCGATCGCTTTTCGGTCTGTCGGTCGGTCAGGCCACAGTTCTCGAGTTAGGGCGATGAAACTTGGCATGCATATCAGGGACCCAACCAAACTAACTTAGAAGTTGTCATTTCCCAATCCGACTACCGTGGAGGTGGGGGGATGGAGGGGAAGGGGAATCCGGAATTTTGAGGTACGTTTAACTTTGGAACGGGTGATCGGATGTTAATGAAACTTGGTATCTGGAAAGACTTCGTGTCTCGAATTTACCATTTCAAGCCCGGACCGGATCCGATAAATTTGGGGGGAGTCGGAGGGGGAACAGGAAATCTTGTGACACGCTTAGAGTGGAGCGATTGGGATGAATCTTGGTTCGAAGAACAAGCGCAAGCCCTAGATAGGTCAGTGACAGAACCGGACCAGGTTCGGGCACTGTGGGGGAATTGGAGGGCCCCTACGTCCCACTGGTAGTTATATCATGACATTGCATTTTGACGTGGTTGATACGAAGCCGTATCAACTTCCAGAGAGGATGATACGAAGCCATATCAACTTCCAGAGAGGATGATACGAAGCCGTATCAACTTCCAGAGAGGATGATACGAAGCCGTATCGACCTCCGCAGAAGTTCATCGAGTACTTTTTCTCAGCTACTGAAAAGTAGAACCCGACCTTCAAAAAATAAATAAAATACATCACTTTCAGAAAGAAAAAACAGAAAAACACCAAAAATAAGAAAGAAAAAAATTACTGAAAAACATAAGAGCAAAAATGTTGAAAACTGAAAGAAAATGTTGCTTTCCTAGCCAACTACCCTGGGCCATACCTTGTCACAATCACATTCCCAATGAAAATGCAACTTTTCAACTGAAACAACACTACTTCCAGCTTACTTCAACTTATTTTCTTCTACTCCCCAAAGGCAGCTATTGAGCAATTACCACATTCTTGTTTCTTGATGTTGCTCTGATTAAACAGTCCATCAATAATCGGCTGTTCCAGGTGCACTTCATTTGGTATACAAAGATTGCACCCTACCCGACGAAAACGGATATTGCTCCATGCCGGATCGGTGGAAGTATGTTGACGATTTGAGTACTATTGAAGTATGCTACCGTCATATTAAAAGTTCAGCAGCAGCAATCATTGAAGACATACAAAATGAAGCGTCTTTGTCCTATATGCAACTTAACCAAGAAAAAAGCGCTGTTTTAACTATTTCTTTTTTAAAATCACCCCCGCAATTTGAACCAGAGCTCATTGAAAATTTGGCTGGAAAAAAATTGAAACTCCTTGGAGTAGCTATCAGTGTTGCCACTTTCTCTGATGGAACCTGTGACTTTTGTCCAGAAAAAACAATGACATTCTGGCACCTACGAAACCAACAACGAAACGAAACCAAGGGGATTGTGTTTTCCAACGAAATATGCTTCCAGTGCCTTTAAACCACAAGCACTTGGCCTCAGGAGGCTCTTTGCCACTGTCATCAGCGACTTGATTTGAGCCACCAAATTGAGTCACCAATGATTCGTCGTCATGTAAAAATGAATCAAGAACGACAAGAGAAACTTCGAGAACAACAGACTTCGACAGAAGAGACCACATTACTGAAAAGATTTTGCTGGCGTTTCTCAAAGATTACACTTATGATTTCTTCACTGTCTAATTCACTTATATTCTCAGTTCCGGCAAGTCGACTAAGCGAATCACTCTTGAAGCATGTTAGTATTCTTAACTTTCAGCTACAGCTTCTGTCAAGAGTGAGTGATGCTTTTGGGTCAGTCTACTACCTTACAGAGCTTCGTAGGTTCATAATAATCTGTACTAACAACGATATTTTCAAGAAATTAGACCTTAAAGCAAATTAAATAGCTTATATCAACTAAATTTGACACACGATGGTCAAACCAACACTACCGTTGGAATTAAGGGGGCTAAGATTGGCTTAGTAACATGGCTCGCAGTATCATTTAAAAAAAAAATAGGCCTATCAATAAGTAATTAGCCTATGACAACCGTAGTTAATATTTGGTTGAAAAATAAAGGCGATATTTGAATTCTGCGCCAAATTCTAGCATAGAATATTGAGCGTGTTCCACCCTCGTACCAATAGTAACTATTAGTTACTAAATCCGTTCCAACCTCACGAAAAGTTATACGCTGACCGTTCCAGCCTTCTCGAAATAGTAACTAATAGTAACTATTTGCTTACCACGCTCGGGAGCGTGGTAAGCGTAGTAACCACGAATCTCTGTCACGTGATTGGTCGGATTCAGCCGAGGCATGATATTACGCTGGAAAATAGAAAAATCGTTCCAGCCTTGACGACAAAAAGGCAGAATTTGTGACGTCATGCGTGGTAACCACGGTAAGTAGGATGGAACACGCCCATTGTGTCACATCACCATTTTGCAAAGATATACTTTCTCATACATTTTTGGCCTTTACTTTTTCAAAAAATTCTGTACGGCTTCACAGAAAAGCTGGAGCTTGGAATTTTACCAAGGCAAATTCTGGTGAAGTATAAGAAATCCTGAAAATATATTGAGTTACGAGATACCAGAACCTGGAAATAAGCCTTTGAATTTCGAGATTTTCAGAGAAAATTAATAAAAAACTAGCCTATAACTCAGGGAATATACAAGATATCGGAAAAAATTAATCATATTCTTAGAGACAGCATTGTTAGGAATAAAATGAGATGTCCTGCAACTAAATTGGGCTAGTGCAACCTTAGAAAAAAAATAAACAGTTTGGACACATTTTTTAGGCCTAAAATGGGTGTTTTTTCGCTTGTATAAGTTCAAGACGTCCTCTCCAACTTTGCCACTACCCATATTCAGATTCAGCGTGGTCGATATAGTGGAAACTATCGTCAAACTGACTGTGTCTCATTCGTCCCACTTTAGGGGTCTGGCGCCCGGACCCGGAATATCTAAAAGATCCAATTGTCTGGATCAAGTATGACATTTTTGGGATCCCGTCGAAACCTTTGGTTGTAATTCACGATACTTGCAGCCAAAAGCAGCAGACCGGCATGTAAATCACTGCAAAGTCTGTATCAAACCTGGATAAACCGAGTCTTAATCTATCCTTCAACACTTCCTTCCTTGAAATCTGGGTTAATTCTACCGCTTCAATTGTGGGTAACCATGCATACCAGCCAAGATTAGGGGCATGAAACATCCTTGCACTAAATAGCAACCAATTTGAGCATGAAATAAAAAAGCGTTGCGAGAGCAACACTTTGGTTTTGTTTCTTCGCTGTCGGTTAAATGTTGAAGTTGTCAACTTATCAAAGCTTTTAGAACGGTGTTTTCTAACAAGAACACAATCAGTAATCACATGATAAAGGCTATTCCTCAGCGTTGCAAAAACAACAACAAAAGAACATCGGAAGAAGAGACTAAATTGACTTTGCTGTCAATTGAAATTTTTACTTTTCAGTCGTAGACATAGTGACGGATAAAAACTTGGAACAATAATTTACATAATCTAGTTGGTGATCTAAGTAGTTATATAAAGGGGATTCTACCCCACTCTCCCCTCAATTTCAAAACCCCATTTTAAAATCAATTTCTTAAATTTTAACATCCTTTATTCCAAATTAACCCCTTTTTTACAGATTTTTTAGTTTCATAATTACACGAAATAAGGTACCAAGAAATGATAATATTACCCTTTTAAGACATATAAACTAATACAATATACACTAATATATAAGTACACTTAATTTATTAACTATTACAACAATTCTAAATCATATCACTGGTAAACAGTTCTAAATCCACATATGTTTCGTTAATCTTATTTACCCGTACAATCGGTTGCAAAATCAGATTTTTCTTTAGAAGCAACTCGCTAGCAATTGCATTGTATCTCTGTGGAATAAACAAATCACAGACTTTGTTATTATGATTAATAACGACAACCAACTTATCACCATATTTTGTCTTAGCAATTCTCATTTTAACGATAGCATATTTCAATCCTAATACCAGTTCTTCCTTCCTGATTGTCTCATTATATTTGTTTATTCTGATTGTATTCATGACTTCCTTCGCTGACTCCATTTATTAGTGGCTAACTTTCTTTAATAAAAATCCAAACTCACAAACTCACATACATATTTTTATTAATAATATAAAGTGTAGCTTTTCTTTCATAATATATAACACAGTAAGTATTATATGGTACGGGTTGATTATCTTTTAATGTTATACTTATTTCAATATCAGCAGTTGTTCCATTATAAATATTTGACTCGTGTTTGGAAACATCGAAACAGAATAGTGGATATACTTCTTTAAATTCTTCTATATTGACTACACTACCAGTATCAAACGCTAACTGTTTATAACCCATATGTATGTATCGATTGTACAGATTAGAGTACAAGCATTTCTCATCACTAAAGTCGCATTTGAGGGGTTCTTCTGGATATTTATCCCCGTTAATTCTAACCTCTATATCCGTCAAATTCATATGATCAAATACCATAATATTCTTTTTTTTGGTTGTTATGCTTATCATTTTTCTGCAACATCGCAACGATTTTCGTAGGACTTTTTCTCTCCGACACAACTTTCCAGGTGTGCTCCTTATTCTGACTAACATCACTTTTATAAGTATTACATGCTTCCCACATCAGATTATACTTTTTTCCTTTGCCAAACCTTTTTCCAATTCACTCATCATTTCAATACTAGGAGCTATGACAGGAATTTTCGAGGATAAATACTCAATGACTACTTTACAATTAGTATCCCCATTTCTTACAATCATGTTATTATCATCATTTCTTCTTAGACAAATTCTATGCGATGCACCTCTAAAAAATCGTTTGTTTCCTTTCAAGAATCCGAACAACTCTGATAATGGTAAATACATATTTACTAATTTGCTGTTTTTAGTTCTGTTATATCTCTTCTCAAACCCTTTATTATAATTTCGATTGGGTTTAGAACTGACAACCACAGTTCCTGCTAGTGCTCCACCTGCAGGTACGGTAAATGAACTACTTATAGGGTTGATATCGGTTCCCTGTTTATAATCCTTATACCAGAAATGATTTCTAGCTGCACTTCTAGAATAATCATCGGAATATTCAATCAACTTTGTAACGGTAGTTGCAATACCAACATGATTAATTTTTTCAACAGGAGCATCGTTTATTACATACTCAGCGGTACTAAATAAATTGAATCCATTATTAGTTAACGTAGCGGCATCGGTTGCATCTATGTTAGCTCCATTCTCTTTAACTATTCTTACACCCACTTCAAGATAACTTTCACTTGGATAGAACCAGGAATCGAATTTCTTCGTTACGAATTCAAACTCTAATTTATTGGATACGTTCACATCTGTTTCTCGAATTTCTTTAAATTCAAATTTGACCACTGTATCATCCACAAGCGGCTCATCAAAAATGTTCCATTGCGGACTGATAATTTTATTTACTGCCATTTATATAAGAAAGAATTTTTTAAATAAAACTTATTTCAGAATCTTTAACCCGTTTCCAGTCATTAACGTTTTGATCAAGTCTTGACTTCTTTGATTTAAAATTCTTTTATTTGTACCCAGAAGATCCTTCATCGATTTTTTGTTTCCAATTACATCAATGAGTTCTTTCCTGTTTACATCAATCAAATCTTTCCCATATTCTATTGCTCTATTTTTCAAAAACTCAAATCTCGGTTTAATAGTTTTGTTATACATTGACGTTTGAAATAACTGAGAATTAGCAATGTTTTTGAATATACTACCGATTCCACTTCCATACTGCTTTTTATAAAGTAAGCCTCTATTATTAATCAATATTTATAGGTAAATAATATTATTTCACTAATCCTTTAAGCTTTTCTCAAATGCAAAACGTATCCAACGTTATCACCATTCAAATCGATAGGTCTTCCCAACTGATCAGTAATTGTCACACTCAAGGAGTAAATAAAGTCTTTTCTGTTAATAGGAAGGTAGATTAATTGTCTAGGATTTTCAACAATTTGACAACCTGGTTCTGTATTCGGAACAAATGTCCAAATGACGTCTGATTTACTTTTGTTTACGATAGAACTGTTTACAAGAGAGCAGTGAATTTGAATTTTATCAACGCTTCTTGTTATATTCGGAAGCTTTGTACCTTCATTGATTTTCTTAGAAATCTCAGTATCTTTCTCAAAGCCTAAAATCTGACACAAGTCACGATTAAATCGAAACACACATTTTTCTTGTAATACTATGACAAATCTCATAGATGCTGGATTGGATGAGATTACAATAGGACACTTATCTTTTGGAGTATCAAAATACTGACACAAAAAAAAAATTCAAACAATCATCGTTATACATCCCATTAGGAATAGTAACATTCATCCACCCCCCCCCCCCTCTTCATCTTTCCTATACTGAAATGTATTATTCCAAAATTTATCACTTATATTATGCCACGACACAAAGTACACTGATTCAAACCTATTTCATAATCCCAGTTACGATTCAATTCGATTGGTTGACTAAATGCTATATCAATGATACTTTCATTACCTTCAATGTTTAACAACACCAGTTATTAGAAATATTTTTTATTAGAAATATTTTTTATATATTGAATTGTAAACTCTCTTCGTAAAAAATTTATTTCGCATTAACGAATCCAAAATATCAATAGATTCATTTCTCACCTTATCAGATGTATTCCCGTTTACTCTACTACCTATCAAAGTGTGCAATTTTTTAATCATTTCATCACAATTCATAAATATTCCAGTTCCTTGTTGTTTGACTAATCTCAAATTTTTTTGAATGGCTCTTAACCTATCCTTGTATTCTTGTATAAATTGAATAATTTGATCATGGCTAGAGTAACCTTTACCGCCATAACTTTGACTTATATTTGTTAAACGATCCAGAGCCTCCTCTATATCCGTAGGATGACTAATGTAACACATAGGCATTTTAAAGTAATGATCATTACCGCGATTCATGTTTTGAATTAATCTGATTTAACAACTCTAGATTAATATCTTTATACATATCAGTGAATGGTGGTCCTAAAGCGGGAGTTGGTTCTAAAGCAGGAGTTGGCGCTCGATTCGATACCTCTGAAGCAGTCTTAAATGTTTCACCTAATCTTTGAAACCGTCTGCTTGAATTTCCAAAACTCTTCTGTAATTTCTTCATGATCGCTTCAGTGTTTTCTTTTTCTGCCGTTGCTATCTGGAATACTTCATTCGTATAATTCGGTAAATATCCTTTATCAAAAATACTTTTTTCTTTTTTAATTCTGACTAAATCCCCTACTTTGTAATTTCCGACTATTTTGTAGTCATCTGCTGGAGGAAACAAAGCATTGTAAACCTTTTTCTGATTTACCTTTTTACTAGCATCAATTGGTTTCATTTGTATTGAACGATGATAAGAGTTATTATAATTTCTAACAAATAAAGGTAAAATATCAATCCATTTAGTAGTGTTATTGTGAGTAAAATGTTTCCACAACTTTTCTTTCAGCGTTCTATTGAGTCGTTCAACAGTTTGTGCTTTCAATTCACTTTCAGATGCAAACCAGTGTATATCGTTATTTTTCAAAAAAGACTGAACATTTCTCATTACAAATTCTTTACCTTTATCAGTTTGTAGTTTCTGAGGAATTCTTTCTTTAAATATATGACTGAATGCGTTTATTATTCCAGCACCCGTTATATCTTTCAAAGGGACACACCAAGCGTATTTACTAAAGCAATCAATAACAGTCAAGATGTAATTTGTTTTATCATTTGCTTTTTTATATTTCTTAAGGTCTTCTAAATCAGCTTGCCATTGCTCATCAGCATGGTGAACATAGACTCGCCTCCTTTCAAAATTGTGATAGGAAGGTTTGTATAACGTATACACATTCTCATTTTGCAAATCATGTTTTATGTTATCTTAGAAACGTTCACTCCATTTTCTTTTAATTTTCTGTGAATATCATCAACCCCTGAATAATTCGAATAAGACGTCTTTAAAATATCTTTTTTTGCGTCGAGGTTTTTTTTAAAAACAGATTTTTCCTCGATCGCAAATAACGCAAGGACCTTTCAGCATTGGAACATTATTTTTCTGTGACTCTGCCTTAAACATTGATTCAGTGTCAGTTTTCTTTTTACATTTCATACAATAAATCTCCATTTATTAGAAAACAATTCTCTTAAACGAAAAGTTACTAACTGAAATCCTTCATTTTGCGCTTAAAGTAGGAAATACAGTGAAATCCACAGTTTAATTCATCTATATTTTGAACAGCAAGATTTTCATAAGCTATTTTTTTCTTTGAACTTTTTAGATATTTAATTATTTCTTTTCCTGGGGGTATACCGAAAGAATCGAAAAATTCGACATAGGGTTGATTAGGTAGATTACAATACGCTACCCAGTGAGTTCCAGGCATTCCGAGTTTATCATATTTAATGACACCGCATTCAAGGTTATTTATATGTTTGGGTAGCGTATCTATAGAGAAAACACCTCTAAAATATGGTATATCCCCTACTGCGTCCATAATATCAAAATTTGTTAGAGGCCCTACTTTACTTTTGCTTCTTTTTTGATGTTCCCGCTTTTTGACTGGGTTTCCCTCCTAGGCCTTCCACGTACACCATTAGCCACAAGTTTTGTGTCCCAGGAAGTGTAAGCGCCACATCTGTGTTGGTTACGTTATCCACCAATTTTCTACCAGCGAATGTACCCATAGCAGCAGCTCCGCTTGTTAAAGCTGCCTTTCCAAGGGTAATTGCTAACGGTATTAGGAAAGGAAGTAATCCGCCCTTTTGAATCGCTTCTTTCATCTGTTTGAATGATACATCAGTATCACAGCCCTTATTATTCATTTTACATGTTTCAATTTTATCAATTTGATGTTTACTTAAAAGTAACTTGACTGGTTCTCGTTCATTCTGTCTACTATGACTAACACGTCTCTGGCATTTTTGTTTAGCATCAAAGCATTTCTTCAGCTTTCCTTTTTGAAGCTTTGACAAATAAACTGTATACTCCATTGTTTCAATCATTTATTAGAAAAATAGTTTATCATAAACTTCTTATTTACCAGCCATCATTTTTTCTATTCTGGAAACGAATGGTTTGTCAACAGGTTTTAGCTATAGAAGCCTTTTTAAAATGTTTACTACTGCTCTTTCAGTATTATCGATATGGGTTTGTTGGTCAGCAATTTTTGTTTCAATTATATTGTTATGGGTAGGTTGACCAAGAAGCTTTTTGTCATACTCTAAAAGATTCATAGTTAACGTTGCCAAATTAACAGCATCATTTTTGTTTTTAGGGTTTTGAACATTTGTTATCAACTTGTTTTCAGCGTTAATTTCTTTATCATTAACTCGAATTATTTCTTTTACAAATAACCCTTTGTCTTTAATCCTTACCAATAAATTATCAAGAGAATCATGTACAGCAGTTAATCTGTTGATATCTTCGCTAAAATACTGATTTATCCCCACTTGTTCTGCGGTAATTTCTACTTTAAATTGGTTCAAAATAATAGACATAGATCAGAAACTAATAATTCTCTTATCTTGTAGGTTAATATTACCGTTGTCATCAGTAACTCTCTTTTCATTCGATTCGTTACTAACCTTTTTTCCAACACTACCAAATTTATTCATTTATAATAGAAACAAATTATCCAGTAAATTTTTCAAAGTTTTTTCTGTACTTCAGGGTTCTATCTTTTGTATTTAAATCTATGAAGAAAAATCCGTAACCTTTAGTTGAAACCTCGAATTGTTTCTGAAAGTTCTCATTGTCTATATTAGATACATGATTTTGCCTGATTAATTTTATTTCTTTTGGATTAGAACACTGAAAGAATGCGAAATAATTACACTGAAGTCTTACAACCTTTGGTGTTTTATGATAGCTCTGTGATAAATTAACAATTGAAGCATTTTTCTTTCTTCCTCTTATGAATAAATCTTCTATTTTCTTCTGGTCTTTTTCAGTTACAAAATCATCAAAGATAATCAAGTTTTGATAATTAGGGTCTAAGTCATCAACATCGATAATATCATTACATTACTTACGGTTAAAATATTCGTTTTACATTTTGATTCCAAGGTGGTTAAATTGTCTATAAGTTCTTTATATTTATCTTCTTCAAGATCTTTTGCATACAAGTATATTCGGTTGAAACAGATATATTCATAAATTAAATTCAAGAGTAAATTGGTTTTACCTGTTCCTGAACTTCCTCAAATTAAGAATCTAAATTGCCACTGAGGAGCAAGTTCGTGTTTGTTCTGATAGTTATTCTTTTCGCTAAAATCATACACTTTGATTGGTGCCTTTTCATTCATTTATTTAGGAAGAATTTTTCATTATAAGATTTACTTGAATTTTTGAAGTAGGTACTTGAATTTTTGAAGTAGGTACTTGAATGTTTGAAGTAGGTACTTGAATTTTTTAAGTAGGTACCTGAGTATTTTAAGTAGGTACTTGAATTTTTGAAGTAGGTACTTGAATTTTTGAAGTAGGTACTTGAATTTAATGTATATAACCTAGAGGTAAAGTTGTAATATAACCGCTTGTTACTATCCTTTTATCATCCTTAGGATCTAACGCTTTTTTATTCTGTTCTTCTAGGAACATATTGTGCTTGAATGATCTTAAGTTATACTGGGTTACAGAAAGGTTTTCAGTTTTACCAAACAGTACATCCTTATAGCTTTGAATCGTAATTTTATCTTTAACTATGTTCGTTTTTATTCCTTTCAGTTTTTTGCTAGCTTTTGAAGGATCTTGGTTGTCCTTTACATAAGCATATACTTTTGATCGTAATCCTAAAAACTAACCTGTCCTGCTAGTTCGTCTTTCATCATTCCTATCACTTTCTTATTTACATTAGGAAACCCTTATGGATTATCTTTCGCATAATCAGATGTATCGAATCTCTCATTCAAATCTTGTTTGATATCTTGATAGAAATGTTCGGTTCTAATGTCGTATTTGAAAGAATCAGTATCCAAATAACATAAAACAATTTGATCCCCATATTTAGGTTTCATTTAATCATAATGGAATTCATACATCAATAACTGTGATAGTTCTAATACAGCAAAACCTATATACATTGGTTTGTCTAGTTTTATCTTTTTCTTTGACATTCTTGCCACAGAAAAGTTTTTACTGAAAATAATTTCAGATTTAAAGTTGGGTTTCTTTATTATTTTTTCTCTTGTTTTATCGTCAGCTATTATTTCCATATCTGCTCGTTTCCTCACATTTTCCATAGTTTTTCCAAAGCAAGCATTATTCATCGGCTTAAAAAAGTCCTCTTCAAAATCGTTAGTACCTTTCGTTCTAAGTGCTGTGTTGTGTCTATGTATCCCTTTAAGTAAGCACTTTCAGTGAATCCTAGTATTCTATGTACTTTTTTCAGTATCAAACCCTTTTGTAAATAGAATTCTAGATTCCTGTGGTGAACTACGTAATTGTTTTTTTCTTATAATGTGGGACAAAGCTTACCATTAAAATGTTCTGGTGCTAATGGTAAATCTTTGTGTAATTCGTGTAGTTCATTGGGATATTCCAAATCTACATCATATATAGCACCAACATTCGGTAATTGTATCACCGAGTTAACATGATTTTTTAGATGGTTGTAATGCCCGGTTGATGTGTGTTTTCATTTCTTTCTTTCAAATCATGTGGTATTGGAATGAATTGGAAATTATTCGCTGGTAAATTCTGAGACATTGCCCACCCATATAAATTATTTTTATCCAAATGTATTAAATAATTTGATGGATTATTCTTCTTATAATTACTCATATATTTATTATTTGCTTTTGCGTATCTCTTTATACATTGCGATACGCCACCTCTTATCCCCTTTTCAATGAATGTATACATGTCTTCCTTCGAGAATAACGGTAATTCTACTTTCGAATGTTTAAGGAAAGCGTCCCATGTTAGTCCTGGAGCTGAGAAGTAATGAAGTGGATCCAAGTCATAATTATGTATGCATACATTTCTGAAATTCTCTACAACATCTCATAGAATTAACACATCACTTTTTAGGTACAACTTGGTATAATCAAGTAATGTTTTACAATTAAATGCTTCCAAATAGACACCGCTCTTTTATAATCAGTTTGGTCAATACCTTTTCCCGTTAACCTAGAGTAAAAGCTTTCTATAGGTGGTAAGTTGTACAATTCATTTTACTGAAACTGTCTACGAATTCATAAGGATAAGCCCCTTTTTTAATTATTTCATTGAATTCTTCATCATTTTGAAACTATTCGATGTATACTTGAAATTCTCTCTCAGATGATTACAGGATTCTTTGCAATCGCATTTTGCTAAATTTGCTGATAGCTTATCCAACGATGAAGCCATGAATCGAATGGAATCTATGAATCTGATTTCATATTTTATTTCCTTATCCTGTCATGGGATACTTTTTGATTTCGAGAATGAGATGAAACTTTCTGCACTTTCAAATATTCCGTTATCAGGTATCAACTCTTTTACAAATAGATGAGAATCATATTTTGATAAATTATGCATCACTACAGGGATATGCTTGGGAATTCTGTATTTCATATTACATTCAGCATGAGCAAAACCTCTTTTTTTTCAGTCATGTGATCGTGATCAAAGCGGTGATTTTCAGTAATTTCAGTCTTACAGATATGGCAGGTCTTATCCATTAGTGTGTTCCATTTTTCTGTAATTTCTACATCGGTATAAGTGTGTTTTCTCTGCCTGTTTTCATATTTGTTTGCAATTTCTGTGGATACTTTTGTAATGGTTTTAACAAAACGTTTTGCAGCGTCTTCACCGAAATAATCGTAGTATTTGTTCTGTTTTTTATCAAAGGAACAGCATACCTGAAATCCATAAGCATAAGGTTTCTGTTCAGCTACTTTTATTGTTTTCTTTCCGTTTACCTGATTGTATTCTTCGTTATACGACTCAAAGTCGGCTATTATGCAATAAGATACTTTCATTTTTTTTACAATATTTTTATATGGTATACTTGAACCTTCAGGAGGCATTATAATATCAGGATCTTCGCAATTATTTTTACTTTCATGTTTTTCAAAGTGTTCTTCCTTCTTAAAATGTCTTCCGTAATAAGTGAAGAGGTATGTCTTTGTTTTTTTTAGAGATTTGAGGACCAACAAATCTGCTCAGATCCTTTACTAGCACATAATGATTATCAAAATATAACAAATGAATCATATGTTTTGCTGCTTTCCCATTGATTGTGCTTTTTAGTATGTGAATTCTAATTATTTTCTCTTTATCAATTTGATATAAGCAAATCTTAACGTTGTATTTATTTTCAAATTTGTGAATATCTTGTGTCTCCATCGGGAAGTTAGTCAAATCAAATCAAATCAAATCATTTAATGTAAACAAGATACAGTCTCTCATAGGCATAGCCCAAATATGGTATCTTTTAGTCAAACAGTTAATACAAGAAAGATTTGTCAACGAGAAACACAAAAAGAATTGGATAAAACGCACAAGTTACGAATTGTTAAAAGTACGAACAAAACTCGGCACAAAGCTTCGAGAATAACGCTGTGACCTGGAGTAAACCGGTGTCAGTTTTGGAACTTTCACAGCCGCCTCTCTGGGGAGTCGAGATCTGAGGGGGACAAAGGGAGGCGGGAGGAAGTTCTTGTAGATGGGGTGGAGGAGGAGGGTTGAGCTAAATTTTAGGCACAGTTTCTCTCGGCGGACAAAAAGGGGGTCAAGTTTGTATTCTTTTAGATAAAAAGAGTAAGGCATTGGGGAACCTCCGTAGATGATTTGTAGAGACCTCTTCTGAACCCGTTCAATTTTATCACTTTCTTCTTTTGTAAGAGCGAAATGCCAAACAGGACATGCATATTCTACTAGTGGGCGGATGAACATGCAGAAAATTAATTTTAGTTTATCCTTAGGAACCCGGAATTTCTTTAGAGTCTTCAGCATTTGGATAGCACCATTTGCCTTTTTTACAATCAATCTTGTGTTTTCATGCCAAGTTAGATCAGAAGAGATCACTACCCCAAGCAGGGTAGTGCTGTTACTGAGGAGGTTTGGGTCTATAGGTGGTTCGAATTCAGGTAGGCTTTTCTTGAGAAATGAAAATGTCATTACTGAAGATTTATCTTCATTTACCACCATATTTAATTTTGCTGCTTCAGAGGTAACTTGTTCAATATAATTGAAAGTTTGACTTTTACACGCTCCAGATACTACCTCTGCTAGGGAAAGATCATCTACATACTTCCATCTTTCTTCCACCCCGACAGCTATTCATTGATCATGAGGAGGAAGCAGTAATCCCTTTGAAATCAAATTCGTTCTCATACTGTTTATATTTCGAAGTTCTTTCTGCATGATCTTTAGCTGGGTATAAATGTGCTAAGATTGACCAAAGAAAGCATTTTTGATCCTTATTTTCAATATTCAGGCAAGCTTTTTTATTTTTTACGAAATCTGGCAGTATTTTAAACGTTCCTCCCATGTAAGATTCTATTCGTGTCATCCTATAATCAATTCCTTCATATCGACTAAATTGTAGCCCAGATCGAGGGGTATTACTTAAAGAACTAAGTCTCTTGTTATTATCATCTAAATGATTATGAGTAAGTATGCTATTTTTATTTAAAATCCAAGAATTACTGTTGTAAAATACTACTACTTCTTCATTATTCTCCTGTCTATAGAAAATAACCCTGGTTACGAATTGAACTCTATATTGATATCTTTCTTTCATTCTTCGTTGTAAATCAGCGAAAACAAAAGCTATAAGAGTATGCTTATCTCTTCCATTGCTTTCAATTGAAACATTTACGGTGTTTACGGTATACAAATTTTCAATTTCCCTAGAAATAGTAGGCTGCTGCTCTTCTTCCGTTTTGAATAAATAATTAGGGATGGTAGTTTCTTCTTTAATCCGTTTCTTATTTATAAAGAGAGTTGATAAATCGACTACTTTGGGTTTATTTTCATCACTTCTTTCTACTTGAGTTCTAATGATATCTCTATTTTTCTTTATAGTATCTTCATGTTTTTTAATAAAATTATTATAGTATTCTCCAACTCTTTTTAGTACTTCATCTCGGTTTCCGCTAGTTGATAGGTTCTTGTTTTTCAGAAATTTCTTTAATTCACTTGTCTCTTTTTCTTTGTTACCATTGTATTCTTGTTTTATTTTCTTAATGGCGATATTATTTTCTTTTATCTCATCTTCCAGAACTGTCCGTAATTTCGGTTCTGGGTTATAGCCGGATGGTCTGTTCTTATTATGGATTCTTTCGTTTCTGCGTCGAATATTAATTGTATCTTCAGTTAGCAAAATATTCTAATTAAGATGGTTTATTCTACTATTTGTTATTTCATGTTTCTTAGCTCCATTTGTTTTGATTTTATTAATTTTCGCATATGTGCGCAGTTCATTAATTCAGTATCGCGGTAAACTTCGTATAACCGATTCGTTGTTTGATATAATGGTTTTACAACGCTGAATAACCTCTGCAGTTTTCATCATTTAATAGGGGGATATTTTTATTAATGAAATTCTCCCGTCTGCGTTTTCTCAGCCGTAAAGAAAATCACTGGTTTCAATATGTGTTTCATAGAGCAAGCGCTACCTAAATATCTCCAACCGATCAAGAAACACAGACAGCACAGTTTCCGAGATGACTCTTGAGTTTTGCATTTCATGGAGCAAGCGCTACCTAATTATCTACGATCGATCGAGAAACAAAGACAGCACAGTTTCCAAGATGACTCTTGAGTTTTGCGTTTCATGGAGCAAGCGCTACCTAATTATCTCCGACCGATCGAGAAAGAGCAATTAGAGTTTCGCAGGTGGCGCGTGTGTTCCGAATCGCGAAGCTTTCATTCAGTCAATTAATTTTTGAAACAATTTTATTATGTTATAAATGGAAGAATTGGCAAAGAAATTATTCGTTTGCCGTAGAACTTATAAATATTACAATACTGTTAGCAATTGTCTTTTTTTTATCCAGAGGTATCTTTTCAGTAGCAGGTTTGTCTGGGTATCTAATGCTACCTTTAGTATCTATAAGTCTTGTTGCAATCATTATTGAGTTGATTGAAAAACTTCTGATGATTGCTGACAGGAAAGCAGAATACAAGACCACTTATGATTTTTATACTGAATTGATATCGTTGTTAAAATGTGAACAGTTAACGATTGAAGAGGTTATTCAGCGTGAAACTGAAATGCGTAAAACCTTTCGATTTTTTCCTCGCGAAAAATACATGAAACAGATTCGCTTAAACGGTTATAAATATTGTAAGAATGAATCTATAAGAAAACAAGAAAATTTACCAAAAATATAACATTTTTGCAAAACCTCCCACCCCAGACTCTGAAAATTGAAGATGTTTATTTGTCATCTTATTTTTTTTTGGTGAGTCTGGGGTGCCCCGTGAGGGTAGGAAACTCTCTGAGTTTTTTCTGTTCGCCATCGCTCACTATCAACGGATTGCTGGTAGTGGGATTCGATCTCACGACATCGTTGATGCAATGATTACTAAGCTTGCAATGACTTAGACCATTATGCCAACGGGGCCTGTAATCTCTCCGGAACCAACTGTTTTGTGATGTGAATGCTAATGCGCAAAGAGATTTTCTATTTTTTGCTTGGCCAAAGAGCTTTATCCGCACTAGAGATAAAACTGTTGGGTACATTGAGGTGATTTTAATTTGATGATGTGATGAATAGCGATCTGGATTTTTATTAAAGAAATTCAGCCACTAATAAATGGAGTCAGCGAAGGAAGTCATGAATACAATCAGAATAAACAAATACAATGAGACAATCAGGAAGGAAGAACTGGTATTAGGATTGAAATATGCTATCGTTAAAATGAAAATTGCTAAGACAAAATAAGGTGATAAGTTGGTTGTCGTTATTAATCATAATAACAAAGTCTGTGATTTGTTTATTCCACAGAGATACAATGCAATTGCTAGCGAGTTGCTTCTAAAGAAAAATCTGATTTTGCAACCGATTGTACGGGTAAATAAGAGTAACGAAACATATGTGGATTTAGAACTGTTTACCAGTGATATGATTTAGAGTTGTTGTAATAGTTAATAAAATAAGTGTACTTATATATTAGTGTATATTGTATTAGTTTATATGTCTTAAAGGGGTAATATCATCATTTCTTGGTACCTTATTTCGTGTAATTATGAAACTAAAAAATCTGTAAAAAAGGGGTTAATTTGGAATAAAGGATGTTAAAATTTAAGAAATTGATTTTAAAATGGGGTTTTGAAATTGAGGGGAGGGTGGGGTAGAATGCCCTTTATATAATTACTGATCTAAAGCTATCCGTAACTTTTCAGGATTAAAATACCATAGATGACACTATGAAGTATTACGAAACTACCTCATTGTTTTGCATTATCGTTTGTACCGTTGCGTAAACATTTAATCCTAAAGCGATAGACCATCGATACAAACTTTCTTACCGTCAGATTTATAGGAATCGAACAGAATATGCACCAATTTGCACAAATTTCTAGCCCCTCGTGAACCGATTCTTACTTACAATTCCCTCTCCCGTGATAGACATCAAGTTCACCGGAAATAAATAATGGGACACCAGCTAGCAAAAGTTGCAAACCCCTCATCGCCCGATGATAAATTTATCTCAAAATAGTAGTACGAAGTTGTACGAAAAATTAGCATGCAGTACTAACTGATGTTACTACATGCTTCTACTTCAAGGCTACCGTGTTACTGCATACTATTGCACGCTACTCTTAGCAAGACTGGTTGCTACTGGATACTACTACATAAGATTGGACCAGCCTGAGGCACATTAAATGATAGTATTCTTTGCTATTACATAGTATTACATGCAACGTTTACCATACAACTGCGCAGGCTACAAACATTTTCATCATTTTCATCATTCGTAGTATAACACCCGATTGTTACTTACAAGTCCCTTGCATGTTGGGAGCCAAATTATTTTACCATCGAATACACCGGAAACACATAACAGGTACACCAACTAGCAAAAGCTGCAAACCCCTCATTGCCGAAGATGATTAAGAGCTAACAGCCGACTGTTGCTTACAAGTCCCCTACATGTCTCACAACTGGTATCGGCCTATTTTTGATTTCAGTGTGTACCTTACTACTGAAGTTGTCAACCCCATGAAACTTTCAACTTGGTGTATCTCATGAAGGAATTTTTGTACCAAAAATGGATGTCATATACTTTGATCAGCTCGTCAAGAGCTATCGATTGCCGTCGAAAAAAAAATTCTATCTGACTTTTTTGCCGTAGGCCAACTTTCTAACGTCACCGCTCAGAAAGGAGCAAAGGATAAGCTCTAGTTTTTTTCAGAAATGAGAGAACTTTTAAAGTTTAAGAGGCACATCTGATACCATTTCTCTACCGCAATCCCAAGTGCAAAAAAACTAATGATCAACGCAGCTGAAATCGCGAACAGAAATGGATAGAAACAATAGATGGCAGCACTTTCGGACATGTGGGAAAAAGCCACTTTTTCTTCTGTAACTTTTTTTATTAATCACTCAAAGAAGATATATTGGCTGTGGGACTGGGTAGCTGCCGCATATATTTAACACTTGTAGATTTTAGTCCATCTTCAATTTGAAACTGGTGCCTGCGTGCTTGCTTGCTAGAACGTAGCTTTCCACTCGAAAGCAGAAACATGGTTTGATGAAACGAAAGCTTGGCTGCACAACTTCAGATAGTCCTCTCTGACATAGGCTATATAACTCCACTTTACTTCGCACGCCGTAGGCTCTGGCCCGAGGACAAACAAAAAACCATCCTTTTTGGCCCCAGGCAAGAGTTCTACGGAGCTTTCCAAAATGTAATGTCATATTCATCAATCCGGAACTTCCGAAAAAAACCCACAGGTTAGACCCTTAACAGCTACCAGGAATAAAATAAAATCGGTATGTTTGATTTGATTTATTGTATAATTCAGGTACAAAATTTCGTGGTTATCTATCCAAATTGTTTGACCTTTGTCAGGTAATATATACAACAATTGCTAAAATCAAATTCGTAATCAAAATAAAAAGTAAACCATTGAAGTCAACACCCGAAATAAAATTTCTAACAAAATAACTAAGACAAAACAACATTATTGTAAAAACCCACAAATTTCGGAATGAAGCTAGTATGTGCAGTATGTGCAGTTTTTCAGTGTTAATGTTACTTTCGTGGTCTCAGTAAACCTATCACCTAGAATTAGTTGGTGAAAATCAAATATCACATGCTATATTTCAAGGATAACCACTCACCTAGATTTACTAAAGCTCTCTGTGGAACCAGTCAGCGGGGTTTCGCAAACATGGTTGTAGCTGTGAGTCTACAAATTTAGACACAATGCTGTGATGCACAGGTGAACTACAGGTTAGAATCCTGGGCTGTACTTGGTAGACAACATTAGGAATTGTGTGCGTCGATTCGCCAGACATCATGTTTTCTGTATTTGCCTCTGTAAGAAATGAGAGCATTTCAAGCAGCGTAGAAGTATTTGAATGCGCCGAACTGATCGTCTTAGCTTGAC
This sequence comes from Branchinecta sandiegonensis, assembly GCA_030848855.1. NCBI lineage: Eukaryota > Metazoa > Arthropoda > Branchiopoda > Anostraca > Branchinectidae > Branchinecta > Branchinecta sandiegonensis. The sequence goes on along the minus strand of JAUPMV010000021.1, from coordinate 5,499,315 downwards.
ATTTAATTACAAATGCATATAAGGAAACAGCCTAACTGAATAAGCCTAACCTAAGCCTAACTGATTTTCAGATAGCTAAACCTTCGGCTGAGGGAATACTTACAACTGAATGTAGTTATAAGTAGCATCTTAATTCCTAAAGTCTTTTCTTCGACCATAGCAGGAGTAGTTTTCGGTAGGCATAAATCAGAAATACCAAGCTTAAAGAGTGGATGTAACGTATTACAAATACCGGACATGAATTTGTTTTGTTTTTTTGCTTAAAGTTTTTACCGAAAAGGGCTGGGATAGGACAAACTAGTTACCCATCACTTATTCACTAAAGTTGGCTTGAAGACCAGCTGAAAATGCGTTACTCCGTTCTTCCGCTAACCACGAATAATCGATTTTCAAATAGCGGAACTTCCCTGTGATTTGTGGTACCTCTAAGCGCTTGTATTTTTGTTGTATGCCTTACGAAAAATAATAATGATTTTTTTTAGTTCAGGCACTAAGCAACCTTCACCAATCTCCCCACTGCCAATTGAAAAGTCGCGTGTGTGTTGAGATTAAAATTTCTCGCGTCATAGTAGAATTTTTGTCGTGGGGACGGCCGCAGATATTCTGAACGTCATGACTCGAGTAGATAGTGGAAAATAAAAAATCCCTTTGCAGAATCAATTAAATGACACATAAATAAGTTGGCTGTTCAGTTAAACTTTAAAGGATACCTATAGCGCTCATTTGGGTTAGAAAGTTTTAATTTTACTACAGTGCACTCCAACGGATTAAATTCGAATGGAAACGCTTCCCCCGTAAGCTAAGGCTTACGATTCTGGAGGAATGAGTGTTACTATATATCATTGATTATTATTAAATTTAGCTTGCCATTGTTTCCTTTCTTAAATTTCTAGTTTATGCCAATAATCGAGGATGAATTTGATTACTTCTTGAGTTCGATCTTGTTTCGGTTACGAGTTTTGTGCGCGCAAATCGGAGAACAGTTTTTAATCGTACGGTAATCCTGTAAGATCCTTGATATGAACAAGGACAAACTGTAGTGGCGTTTTTGTTCGAAGTCTTTTTCGCCGTTAGCGTAGCCGGTTGTTTAATTTCTTTTTTCAAACGCCGTCGAAGTTCGCCATTTGAATAAGTAATGTTTTTCCGACCTCGGCGATCCTTTCCGGGTAGACGTTTCTTAGACGATTCAAGCAAACTTCGAACATGGTAGCTTACGAAGTTATACTGTCAGAGTTTCAAGAACAAAGAAACTGTGACCGGCGACCAGAAACGGTAAAACAAAGACCTTTGAGGTTGAAGGTAACTTCAAACTTCGATCAAAACGCAGCATAGTGTTGTCCGAACATCGAGGAATTACGAGAATGGATAGATCTTCCATAACATAGTAATAGTATCACTTCTTACTCATTTTTCGGTCTCAAATATTTGTTGTTGTTTTTTCAGTTCTGTCAATGGCTTATGACCTGACTCCAGCAGATGACAATGGTAATTATATCTAATAGCTTATGGTAGAGGCTCCGTTATCCGTCGATGTTTCTCATGAATTCGTCGATAATACGCCCCTCATACATTCCTCTCAGATTAGTTCTTTTTTTGGCCGCTAGGTGTGCTATCGTAAAGAAAACAATGACACGTTACTTCATGTTGTACGCTTATCCTGGTTTGCTTGGCTATTTTTATTCCCTCTTAGATCTAGCATTGCTTAAAACTGTTTAAATGCCTCTCCCTCTATTTTTGTCATTTTTGGCTTCCGACTTCAGCGCTGAGTGCTGGCTGACTTTTCCACTGGGGTAATAGGCGAATCGATGTGAAGCGATAGCCTAATCGCTTTTTCACCCTTCAGATAACTTATACCAAGATCTCACGTGTGATTGTTATTGTTCCTCTAGCGCGTCTGGCGGCAATTCGTCATCGGATTTTATGAGGGACGTATTTAGCAGAGGCGCAGCCAACACACTGCCTGTGGGACAGCTTCCCGCAAATGACTCCGTTGGTTGTTAAGTTGCATCATTCTGATGAGTATTTGCGCGTTAGTGCAATTAACCTCGATGCTAATTTTTGCGAGAAAGCTCGACGGCTGACAACACCATACAGCTTAATGAGTATTCAGTTTATCCTCTTCCAACTTATTTCACCAGAAAATCTCCGTTCTCCAATTTTTAGCGCCAAGCGGCGACCCACCAATTGAAATACATCCTCCCCTGTGAACCGCACTGTCTCCCCAGACAAAACAAATTTGATCAATTTCAGACTGAGCTTATCTTTGTCTTAGGACTACTTTGTGTTACGGTTCAACACCAGACCCAGCTGACTGGGATTATCTGAGCCTCTCATTCTAGCGGTTTCTTGGGTGAATTGCTCGAAAAAGCTTTCACTTATCGTCCGCTGAAATCAGACTACAGCACTCATATTGGTTCGCTGGTGCATTTCTTGAAGCATCAGATTTCCAGTTGGATTAATGAAGTCTACAATCTTCTTACCTAGGGCAGCATTAAAGAAATTGAAAACCGTGATTTTCGGTTTTTTTTTTATTGATTAGCTAATTATCCCTCTAGGATGATGTGTGAGGGATAAATATAAATTCGGAAATTTCGATTGCACTTCCGGCAAACCGTCCTCAGCGAAAAAAACAAAAAACTAAATCATAAAATCCAACACAATACCAACAGAAAACGATGCGGAACCAACAAAACCTACAACGATATGTAACTAAAAACCAGAAGAACGATGCGAATTGAACGACTGACAAATTCAAATAAAATAGCGAATATTCAAATGTGCGTGTTGAAAGTGTCTATGTACAAATCTGTGGTTATTTTACAATTTTGGATTCTGTGTCTATTTACAATTTACCAAATCCCTGGGAAAGCGCACAAGCATTCACCCAGCACTTATAAAATCCTTCGTTTTTCCCATAACTGACAGTTATTGCCGGAAGTGCAACCGAAATATCCAAATTTATATTTATCCCTCGCACATCATCCTAGAGGGATAATTAGCTGATCAATAAAAAACCCTGAAAATCACAGTTTTATATTTCTTTCATAATGAATGGTCAGCTTATAGGGCAGTATTGTATGGAGCATAATATTTAGTAGTCAGCAAATTGTTCTTGGAACTAATAGTCGGGCTGCTGTCAATAGTTTCTACTGTAATTTCAGTCGGTCGCTTCGCTTGTATTTACATGGAGCATAAGTTTTCCTGTTCTTGTATGCAGCAGTTGCATTTACTACATGAACTTAAATGGGCAAAAATTTAACTTGGCAAAACCAGCACAAAGAAGAGGAGAGTGAGAGTGGACGCAATCTTGCTGCACATCACAATGGGGATCAAACAACAACCTCATTTCGTTCTGAAGCACTGTGCTATAAAATAACGGTGATGGACTCGGAGCATTGGATTTTGCGTCGGGAATGGAACTTTACTGTAACCATCCTTTAGTTTTTAGCTGCATCAACCTCCGGCCCTCCGCTGCCTTCGTCTTCGGAACCCGCACAGAACCCGTCTACCCTCGAACCGTATAGCTGCTGCTTCTGCTTTACCACCTTTGAGTGCGACCAGAAAGATTCATATGCAGAGCACTTAGTGCTTCACACCACGTATGGTACTGAGGACAGTGATGATCCCATCAATTTAGGTATTTCGATTGTTATATTTCTCCGTTGTTTTTCGTACGTTGCTCCACTGCCTTTCAAATGAGGTTTCTGTTTCTAGGCAGCCTGTAGCTTATCTGGTTTGACATTACCGTGCTCGGCTGCTTTACATAATCCCAATCATTACACTAGAGAAGTCTCTCGTGTAGCCAGCAGGTTTACTTTTCTTGAAGCCTTTCAACCTCTTCTGCCTAAATTTCATCCAGGTTCTTCAGGTTCACCTTACCATCCCTAAACATCCCGGGCATCTGGTACCCATAAATTTCCTGTAATGACTCGCCATTCAGGGGGCTTGTCATTTCCTATGCTTCTATGTTGCTATGTTGCCCGAGCCTCACCTAGTTTCCAAAAATTCCGCTTGCGTCGAATCGGCGTTCTTCTTCAGATAAACGACATTTGTTGGGACTATTCAGCATGCCACCAGGTACCTAATTACAAACGCAATCCTATCCAGGATACTCTTCCATCACAGAGAAATATTCCTAGTTCAGCACAACAGCTGCGAAAAAATTTGTCTATCTTGATTGTTGGGTATTTTATCCCCGTGGGGATTTATCGAACTATCTGACGCTCGGTCAAGAGCCCATCAGAAATCTCATATTGACAAGCCCCCTGAATGGCGAGTCATTACAGGAAATTTATGGGTCCCTGTAGGGACTGCATATTAAAATCTTTGATTCATGTGGGCCGAGAAGGTGGGAGACACCATCATTATTCGATGGGTCGGATTTTTACGAACTCAGTGCTACCTTTGTTTTCCCCAAAATCCTCACGATAGCCAACTTTGTCCACAAATTACTTGAACACAATTCACTCCTGAACGCCAATCCGCCATTGCTAATTAACTATTCATTGATCTCCTGACGCTGGTGAAACGATTACTAAAACCTTCGAGAAAATCCAGTGGCGTGTAAGAGGATTAAAACAACTAAGTATATCACCATGTGGACGTTTAGATCTGTCGGAAGAAGAAATCATCGGCCAGTTTGACATTTTTTGGTCCCAGAAGCTGAATACTATTTAGCTCAGTGTCAGAATCTTCAAGAAATTATTATAACGAATTTAGTATAATTTACGGCGTTTGTTTATTGTGATCTAGTTTACATCCTTAATTCTTTGGGCTTACGGGAATTAACAAGAAAAACAGAAAACAAAATACTTCAAGAAATCGAACATGCAAATAATTAGTTTAATTTTTCGACACATTTTCCATACGCCTTTTACAATAAAAACGTTTTGTAAGATCCAAAGTCAAACTATAATTCCATCCTCCCCATGTCGGGCGCTTCCAACCCGCGCCGCTAGATGACCCAGCGGTCGGATCGAGTCGTGGCTTCATCTTGGGTCTTGGGTGGGGGGCGGGGGGGGGGTTCTAGACGTTGCAAGTGCTAGAATGCTTATGATATAACTCCTTTAAATAACTGTATCATACTGTGTCGCTCTATATTCACTTCCAATCCTTGAAACATCGTGGTCACTTTTTATTTATTCATCTTGCAAGTAATTATTAGTTTTTGTAATTAGTTGGTTTCTAAACTGATAAAATTTGGAAATGGGGGTCGAATGGGGGTAAATACAAAATTCACATCTTGCCTCGGTTTTGAGGTGGACTAATCATTTCGTCATAATCCTCCAAAAAAGATGTTGGTTTCTTATGCATTTACCATGCTGACGGGATCTTACAAGACCTGGTGTCTGAATGACGAAATACAATAAATCTTCCCCTTTAGTATCACATTGTTACGCTCTCAGCTCAGTATTGTTTACGGGTTTATATGATGCTACAAGCTACCACATTAAAACCTTGGGTCTTAGGTGGCACTTGAATGTAACCGACTTCTTCTTTTCAGCTGAACTAACCTTCGTCCTTTCGACACTGTCTTCATCTTCAGTGCCCACACAGACCCCTCCTACCCTTGACCAGTATAGCTGTGGCTACTGCACCTCCACATTTGAGCACGACCAGAAAGATGCCTATGAACAACACTTAGAGCTTCATATCTTATCGTTCGGACAAACGGATGGCCTTGCGGACGGTGATTATCCTTTTTCATAATTTAAATATGAAGATCCAGAACGGTGGTCTTTTTTTGATGCTTTAGTTAAACTCTTTACTTTTCTCACTCAGCTTTAAATCTGGTTTCTGTTTCTCCGGTGCCATTAGCAGTAAATTCAAACATTGCTTATATTTTGGATTTGATAAGGTACTCGTTTGGGATACTTTCATGGAGCTGACGATATGTAGAATATTTTTTTTCTTCCGCAGCAGAAATCGACTGTTTTTTGTAAATAATCTTTATCGAGTACTATGTTATATAAATTCTGTCTTCTAATTCACGTTGGCTACGGTTGATAGCTTCCTATGCCGTTGTAATAATTGTGCATTGACGGTCTATCCGGTAGGTACTCGATATTGGTTACAAGCACGATTAGAGAATGGTGGGATTTTTCTACTGGGATTTTTTACCAATAGACTTAGGCGTTAAGATGCGTTAGGGTCATTCACTGACAGCAAGCCCCAGCAGGCTGAGACTGTTGGACTCTGTCGATGCAGCTTAGTTTCTCTTCCTTGGCTTGTTTTTCTGTCACTGGTGTATCTTTAGTTCCAATGGATCGTTGGTAGGAAAAAGCAAGAACAAATAAGACTGAAGTAGAACCTAGACATCTCCCGATATTAGTTCGGCTATCATGCTTCGTCGAAAAATACTACCGATTCCCAACCCGAACTAGTGGAGGGGGAGCTTGCGTGGGAAATCACAGTTCGTTACTTCTACCAACTATAGAGAAAGCATATCGCAGTAGAGCATCGTCGAAGGAAAATATTTCATAAAATCGTTTGTCCCCGCATTTCGAAATTGGGTGATTTAACGTGTTTATTGGTTCCCCTTTCTGTATCGAGTTTGCTAACTCATCCGACTTTAGTTCAGTCCGCATCGAATTCACTGCATTCGGTCTGTCCCTTCGTAAATTCGGTGATTTAACCTGTTTATTTGGTCTCATTCGTTAGCGAATTCGGCAATTCATCGGACTTTCCTGAAGTCCGTATCTTTTCGGACCTCTACTATATCTCGTTTATGTAAATTCGCTGGTATCATATGTCCGTGAGGAGGCGGTGACCTCTTTCGCGGACGACATTGCGATAACAGTAATTGGTAGTTGCTTGGTGGAGGTTGTACATAAGGCTAAATTAGCACTTGAACGTTTACGTAGTTTTACAGTTGGTAGTTCCCTAGCAGTAAACGCATCTAAAAATAACATTATTTTTAGTCGAACAGGTAGGTTACTCAATGATAACAATAATGTTCTTTTCGGTGATTTACCCATTAAACAAGTTTTTGAATTGAGATATTTGGGGTTTTACTTAGATAATAAGATTAGTTGGAAAAAATGTTGTAGTATTATTGGTGCAAAAATGGCTAGGGGGCTAGGAATTCTAAGACGGGCAAGAAAAACATTTCCATTCCAGATTTTAAAAATTATTTATTTTTCCCTTGTTCACCCTTACATTGATCACGGTTGCGTTCACTGGACCAGAATTTTTTTTTCTAATTATAAAAGGATCCAGATTTTGCAAAACAAAAGCATTCGTTTGGTTGCGGATATAAAAAAGGAGGTTGTAATGTTCTGAACGTTGGTAGTATAAGTAAAGCTAAAGTTACCACGGGGAATCCCCCTCGAGGTACACCCAGTTCCTAACCCCTGATTTTTTTGATTTTTTTTAAGTGAGTAACCCCTCGCGTGCCCCTGTTCACCGAGCACCTAGGACTCGCCCACACACACCTAGCACCTGCGATTGGCTCACCCACGTGTCTAACTCCTTGAGTAGTCCTTTAACAAGTACACCTAGTAAGTAACCCCTCACGTGTACCTGGGATTGGTTCACCGAGACCTGGCTCACACCTAGCACCTCGGATTGGCTCACCCAGACCCCATCCCTCCCCTCCCCCTTCGATTGTAGGGATCTTAGTACACCCAACGAATAGCGTCTCGGGAGCAAAGGATGGCTCAAGTCCTCAAGTTCCATTACCTGGGATCGAACCAGGGACCTTTCGATCTCGAGTCCCACGCTCTACCCGTTGAGCCATTGAGGGGTGTACCTATAAGTTGAACGAAGGTCTAGTATATGTTTTCAGGAGGTAAATAAGCAATAGATGGCGTTCAAGTAGCCATCTAATTCAGTCAAAAGGCTTCCATTACCTGGTATCTGCAAAATCTTCAGTTCAATTTAATGGTTTATTGAAACCCAAGCACCTATAACAAAAAGGCAAGCATAAGCAAAGCAAGCATTTAACGCAACATAGCAATGAGCACAGATGCAAGCGTGCATGGCAGGATTCTTCATCCTCTTTCCTTTGTTGGAATTAGAGGTTGAGCCTCTTCGGTTCCTTCACTTGTCTGCCGGAACGTGTGGTGCGTATGGTCGGGGCTCCAGTTGGTACACTGGATCGGACTGGTGATCGCACGGGAGGCATTGCAGCGCTGTCATCATCTGGCGGAGTGGTAAATCTTTCTGCAGGTGTAGCTGCGGGAAGAGGTGACATTGGGGGTAGCATTGGGCTCGTAGGTGAGTAATGCGCTGTTCCTGCTCCGACTATTGATGCTGGTGAAAGCGCTTGTTGTGCCTGCATATCGCTTTGCTGGTTCGTGTGCTCAAAATCAAGGTAAGTGGGAGAGGACTGGTTCGTCTCTCTAATATGTCGCCTATTGCGTCTGTACGTCTTACCATTCTCTGTTTGAATGATGTAAGACCGCGGGGTATGTTCGTGTTTTTGCAAGACCACTGCTTTTTGCCACCTGGCGTTTTCATCCAGCTTCACCCAAACATTTTGACCATTGAGCAGTGGTTTCAGGTCTTTCACGTTTTTGTTGTACGACTTCTCCTGTTGTTTCTGTTGTCTTTCTCTGTTTTTCTGGAATGTTGACCGTGGAACGACTTTTGATTCCAGTCGTTTGGGAAGTATCGGAAGGACTGACCGTAGCTGTCGACTCATCAGCAACTGAGCTGGAGGAGCCAGTCCATCGACCGGCGTGTTCCGGTACTCCAACATAGCCAGATATGGGTCTGGTTGGTGTTCTACGGCTTTCGCCATTATCCGTTTTACTGTCTGTACCGACTTCTCGCTGAACCCATTAGACTGGGGATACTTGGGGCTCGATGTTTTGTGTTCGATGTTCCATCTCTCCGTGAAATCTTTGAACTCTTTCGATGAAAATTGAGGCCCGTTGTCTGACGTAACGGTCTTCGGTATGCCGTATCTGGCAAAATGAGCTTTGAGTTTGGTAATCACTTGCTGTGATGTGCTGGTAGTGAGCTTGTCCGCTTCTATGAATCTACTATAGTAGTCAGCAGTAACCAGATATTCGGCTCCCATGAATTCGAAGATGTCAGTTCCGACGTGTTCGAATGGGTATGAGGGAATTGGAGAGGTGATCATGCTTTCTCTGGCTTGATTGTATGCCATGGAAGCACACGTGTTGCACCTCCCTATCATGCTCTCTATATCTTTGGTGATGTTGGGCCAGAATACGACCATCCTTGCTCGTTGTTTGGTTTTAACCATGCCCAGATGTGAAGCGTGTAGTTGCTCCAGTATGTTCTTTCGCAATGTGGCAGGGATTAATATTCGATCACCCTTCAGAATAAGGCCATCTAGGTAAGTTAGCTCGTCGCGATGGTTCCAGTACTTGAGGATTGCAGTGCTGCATTCGTGACGGTGATCTGGCCAGCCAGCTGTGATGGTTTCGATAAGTAGCTGTAGTTCTCTGTCGCTACTTGTTTGCTCTGCAATTTGTTGGATTTTGCTGTCACGAATCGGGACTGACTTGAGGAAGCTGAGTACTGCAAATTCCGAGTCGCGTTGCGTGTCGGGATCTGTTTCGGGTAAGTGCAATCTCGACAGGGCATCTGCAACTGGGATTTCTGATCCTGGGCGATATATGACTTGTATGTCGTAATTTTGGATTGCTACCATCATCCTTTGAAGTCTAGGTGGGGCCTTGGATATGGGTTTCCTCAGTATCGATTCCAGTGGTTTGTGGTCACTGGTTATCGTGACTGTCCTTCCATAGACGTACTGGTGGAAGTGTTTGCAGGCGTATGTTACAGCCAGCATTTCCTTCTCTATCTGTGAGTATCGCTTTTCTGCTTCGCTGAGAGACCGTGATCCAAATGCTACTGTCTTCTCGCCTACAACTAGCTGGGCTCCAAGCCCATGCTGTGACGCATCTACTATGACTTCTACGTTGTTGTTCGTGTGGTCGAAGTACGCAAGGTTCTCGCAGATGGACGACTGGATCTGTTTCCTTGCATTTTCGTGGCGTTGATTCCATTCGTAATTCTTGGACTTCGATAACTCGCGCAATGGATGATTGAGGGTGGATAGGTTCGGAATGTATCTGGCTAAATAGTTGTACATGCCGAGTAACACCTGTAGCTGTTCGTGTGATTCTGGTGCTGGCATGTTTGTAATCGCTTTCGTTTTCTGTGGGTCTGCTTTGATTCCTTCGGTGGTGAGTAAGTGTCCAAAGTAGGGGATACTTTCAGCATCGAAAACACACTTTTCTCGGTTGAACCTGACCCCTTTTTCTCTGGCTCGCTCCAAGACCATTCTCAGCTTAGCATCATGGTCTTCTTCATCCTTTGCTATTCCAGCGATGTCATCAATAATAAGGCCTATATCCAAGCCTTCAAAAACTTCCTCCATTTTTCTTTGGAACTCGTCCTGAGCTGACTTGATTCCGAATGGGTAACGTTTCCATCTGTACCTGCCAAAGGACGTGCTGAATGTGGTTAGGAGTGATGACTCCTCATCAAGTTCCATGGACCAATATCCATTTCTGGCGTCTAGCTTGAAGAATCTGTTGGCTGCTGAACATTTGGATGCTACATCGTCGAACGATGGGATTGGGTGGTGTGGGCGCTGTACCCACTTGTTAAGATCAACGGGATTTAAGCAAATTCTGAGGGATCCATTTGGCTTCTGAACTACTACTATTGAGTTTACCCATTCAGTGGGTCTTGATGTTTTCTCAATAATGCCCATTGACTCCATGCGGTCCAGTTCCTCTTTGAGTTTCTCTTGAAGGGCAAAGGGAACTTTTTTTGGTGGTTGTACTGTGGGCACTGCACCTTCTTTCAGGTGGATTTTGCACTTCCCTGGAAGTTTCCCTACTCCTTCAAAAACGTCCTTGTATTCGTCCAAAATTTTGGCTGTTTCATTTCTCATCCTGGGAGTTGGGCTGTCATGGGTTACGTTGAGAATGAATTTGATCAACTTCATGTCTTGACTTGTTTTCCTGCTCAGGATGGGTTTGCGGTCAGTGTTCACCACATAGAATGGATGTATCTGGTTCTCACGTTCTTTGTAGCTGATTCGCAACTGTATGATGCCCATGACTTCCAGTTTTTCTCCTGTGTAGCTTGTAAGCACATCTCTAGTCGGTTGTAGTTGTGGTTTTGGAACCATGCACCTGTATTCACTGGCAGGGAGCACATTTGCTTCAGCCCCAGTATCAATCTTAAAGACCAAGTTAAGATTCTGGTCAACAATTCTGATACTGGCATCAGGTCCCTCCAGATGTTGTTTTTGAAGACTGTTTACAGTGTCTATCATGAATTCGCTTGCAGTGGTTCCTGCCTCCTGCTGGCTGATCTCGTTTATTCCTTTGCTTTTGCATACTTTGGCAAAGTGATTCAACTTGTTGCACTTTGAACAAGTTTTTCCCCTGGCTGGGCACTTGTGGTTCCTTGAGTAGTTTGGTGCTCCACAGAAATAGCAATCTTGATTGTTTTGATTTCGCTTCAGAGCGTCTATTTCTTGTTTCACCAACGGTGATGGTTGTTGTTTGGCTGCTGTCATCTGTGCTTGGGTTTCCTGCACTGATTCAATAGCACGGCATATTTCTATTGCTCTGGCGAGAGTTAATGTTCTGCCCTCACTCAACAATTTTTCTTGAGTTCTGCTGTTTTTGACTCCAAAAACCAGTCTGTCTCGTATCATGTTGTCACTGCTGCTGCCGAATTCACAGTCTTTAGCAATTAGTTTTAGTTCAGTCACATACTGTTCAATGTTTTCATTCACACCTTGGTCACGCTTGTGGAAGGTAAATCTTGTCACTATCGGGTTTGAGATGGGTTCAACATGGGCTCCGAATTTATCAAGGTAGATGGCTGTCTTGTTTGTCTCTTCTGCTGTTAGGGCCCATGTGTTGAAGATATCTCTCCCTTTTTCTCCAACCCATATCATCAAGTAAGAGCACTTGACAGCTTGAGATTTCCCTTCCAGAGGTCCTGAGAACATCAGCTCACAGTGTTGTCTGAACCTTTTCCAGGCTGATTTGAGGTTGGGTGATGACCAATCGATGGATGGGTGCGGTGTACTGTCCATGTTTTCTGTTTACTTCTGACACCATGCAAAATCTTCAGTTCAATTTAATGGTTTATTGAAACCCAAGCACCTATAACAAAAAGGCAAGCATAAGCAAAGCAAGCATTTAACGCAACATAGCAATGAGTACAGATGCAAGCGTGCATGGCAGGATTCTTCAGTATCGAACCAAGGACCTTTCGATCTCGAGTCCCACGCTCTACCCGTTGAGCCATGGAGGGGTGTAAGTATAAACTGAACGAAGGACTAGTATATGTTTTCAGGGGGTAAAGAAGCCATCTGACTCACTAGAGGATAGCAGTGGCGTGCGGGGGGACCCCCCTCCCCTCCGTGGCCCGGTGGCGGCCCCGGCGGCGCGCGCGTTGGCGGCCCGGTGGCGCACGACCCCCGCACCGCCCCACCCCGCCCCCACCTTTCCGTTCCGCACCGCACCCGCTTTTCCGGCCGCACCGGCTCGCCACTCCGCTCCGCCCCACACCGGCCCGGTCCCCCCACACCCGCCCGCTTTCCTATGCGTTCTACTCGGATACCACATTGGTTTTTTATTTTGTCACTTTACAAAAAAGAAAGCTGCGGTTGACGTAAACGATACTCTGTACACTCGATACAAGAACAAATCTCCCAGTGACCAAAAGGAATGGAATGTACGTCAGATGACGTACATGCCTCGTCCTATCTTTGTCAGATAAATTGGTAAGGCTAACTTTGTTGGTCTCGATGATGGAAAGCTCAAATTTGCGTTTGTTAATCCGAACATTATCGGTGCGAACGACTTGCCCCGGCCAATGAATTCTCATATACACGGTAATTGAGCAAGTTATAAATTACCGTACGCGACACTCCTTTTGCTACCGGTTTGTCTTTCCCGCCAAAATTTAAACAATAACTTTTCGGTTTGAGACAGATAAAACTCTGAATCGGTACACTACCCGTCTCACTTTTGATTTTCCCTAGCTGGTTTTCGATCGCTTGATTTCTGAGTGACGGCATGTCGGTGAGGTTGCTGGTGTCCATGTAAGATCGCAATACGGGATACTTGAGAATGTCATCAAAGAAACTGCCAGGTCCATGGCGTTCAAAGATGTAGGAATCTAAAAGAAAATCCGCCAATGTATTAGGTGACAGTGACGTCATCTATGAAAGACTCGAGTGAGCTTTTGAATTTTATTCGTAGGTGGCGTTGATTCGTTGATTAGGTATTGAAAGGAGGATTCCCTATGAATAAGTAAAAAGACACACCAGTATCCATGTACAGCAACTTGACATTTTCACCGTAGATGGGCTTCAAGACATCATAGTAGAACTGCATGCTCATCAGTTTGGATAACTCCAGGATGACAACCCCTTGAATGATGGGTTTATTCATCTTGATGACGCATTTGCTACGCATCACCGCTGCAAAATTTTCGGCAAGAAGCACATTCCGCTGGTAATTGGGATGCGAAACCTTCTGCTCAAATTCTTCAGCCGTAGTCACAAACTCTACAATATTTTGCTTCAGCTGGTTTTGCAGCAGTTTTCCAAACTGCGAGTTCATGAGCCTCTGAAAATAAAAAAAAAGTGTTCAGGATAGGAGGAGAATAGGAATCACCGATAATAGGATGTCATCAGATCGACAGGTTTCACTTGAACTTTAAGGGTGGTACAAAAAGTGAGACATGGGCTTTCAGTTGAACTTTAACAATGCAAAAACGATGAATTACCTTGTAGTTTCACTTGAACTTTAAGGGTGGTACAAAAAGTGCAGACCGGGAGAGCTTTCAATTGAACTATAATGGTGCGAAAAAATTGAATTACCTTGTAGTATTGCTTCAGATATGGATTGCTCGTTTCCTGGCACTTCTGAACATGCCTGTGAAGGAAGCCATCTATAAAGGTCTCTTCTCTGAACTCTAGTACGCGGTGAATCTTGGTGATTTTGACGCCAAGCTGCTTGTAGTACAAGGCATTCTTGTAGTAAGTAGCACACGTACTGTTTCTTGGGCAGGAAATCTAAGACTAGTTTTTCACTAGGGGAAAACGGCGTTCCTGCATCCACAAGTCGCTGCTGGTAGGGTGACAGTTCAGCGTAGGTAATGGTCCGCTTGTGAGCCAAAGGCGGATAGTCGAGCAGCGCATCCATACGTTCTGGCGGTACATGGGCATCCATTTCAAGTAGCCACCCTTTTCCAGTATCGCAATAGATGGTGTTGAGGTCAAACGCAGCTACTTCCTCGTCTGTCAACCAACGATAATGACTGATTGGAAGTGGGGCAATCATATTTGTTGGGTACATCGAGTTCCAGTCTCCATAAATCAGTTCGACACAAGGCTTGGAGGGCTGATAGGTTTCTGGGAGTCGGGGATGGTTGGCAATCGACAGATGTTGGTTTAGGAAACACAAGCCTCCTCTTTTAGCCTTTAGGCAAAACAGATACATGGACGGATCTGTGAATAAATCGATAAATGGAATATCCATCGTCTTTTCAGAAATTCGTACCCAAGGTGAGGGAGAGAAACAGCATAGGTCGACTCTAGTTTGTATTCCTCACGGCTCACTCGGCGAAACTTTTCATAGCAAGCTGCCAAAAGAACAGTATCAGACTCGTTTTAGCACAAAAGAAAATCACCCAGTGTAAAATTGGGGTTATCCCGAGCAAATGTTTCCCAGACAAGCTGAGCATGTTCATACTGCACTGCGCTAATGTTGCTACCTCGAAGAACTGAGGTAAAAGCCGCGTGTGAAGGGAGTGCAGGCTCGTGTAAAGCCTCAAATGAAGTCAGGTGATCGTAGGGAAACTCGGATTTTCCGTCGATGAACAGAGTTGCTCGTTCCTCACCGTACCACGAACGTACAATATCAAGGTCAGAGGATCCAAGTGTCTTGCAAATCTTGTCCAAGCTAGATGGCATTTGAGCTAGCGTATCGAAAAATACAATCTTGTAATCACGCTCATCTTTCTGCCATCGTACAGTCAGGAGCAAAAGTTTTCACCCGATTTCGGAATGGCCTCGACAGACAGGGCTCCAGGACAGAGTTCATTGTGCAGAGCCAGGGCTTGCAATACCAAAGCACTGTCAAAGCGACTAAAGTTGTGAAACTCCAGGTAAAGAGCGTGCTTCTGTTTCATGATCAAGTTGCATCGGTTACACGCAAATCCGGCAGCATTGTCAATGGGAAGGTGATGGAAATGATGAAGAACACGTTGCAGGGCGTGTACTTTCTCACCACAGCAGTAACAGGCACTGTTTTGACGAAACACATCCAGCTGTTCCGGAGTACAGTCAACGGGAAAGTTTGTGGTTCTAATCCTATCCACAGCTTGCTCTGCCAGTGGTATGAGCTTCGGGAAAAAATCGTTCAGACAGTTTGGTCCAACGGAAAGGGTCTTGCTGATGATTTGCTCTTCGTGGACGGTAATAATCACCCAAGATACAGCCTGTAGCTTTTTCAGGCACTGGGTTTGGTTCCCCACACGGTTGTCTGATGGAATAGACAGCGTTTTCAGCCCATACATACGCCACAACACTCTGTCGAATAACCCAGTCCTTACTTCTCCAAATGTCTTTAACAGCTTCTGCTTTTGGAAATACCATCCGTTTCTTCCCATAGATGGCACAGTCTCTCAGATGAACACTGAAACCAGAAGCTGTCTGAAAGGCATTCAAACAATGCCTAGATTGCTGTACCCAAACAATCGGCTCACATTGCGGATTGGGAATAGATGGTGAACGTCACCATTTTCGTTTCTCAGCATCAAAAGCGAGTAGACTGTTTCCATGCCAACTAATGGTGTGTACACAGGGTAAAATTCGTTCGTCACTGGCTCGTACGTGATGATCCATACGCCGACTGAATTCGCTCGCTCCCAGGCATTCAGTTGCTTCAGTTCGGTCGGAAAAGTGAGCATACTATAATCGTATTGCTGACGAAACTGTCTCCTTTCCAGGTAAGACACACTGCACTGTGCAAAGGTGAGGTCATTTCTAAGGACAGTGATTGCGTAATAAAATCACCTATCATTGTTGTTGGGGACTCGAACGACAGCTTTCTTCTTGACGATTTGAGGTGGGATTGGGACTTCTTCCCCACCCAGTAACTGTCCTTTAACACTTCCGCCAGAGCGCAGTTTTTTCGTTTTCGGCTTGAAAACTGTAATATTTAAATCCAGTCCCAAGATTTGATTTTCTATGATTTTCTAGCCGTTCCAACAGTTCAGCTATCGCTCGACGAGTTGCATCCAGTAAGGATGAATGTTCATACAGCGTAATGGCGTGACAGGTAAAGAACCGTTCAAATTGTTTTTCGGCAGGAAGTCCGTTCTCGTCGACCACCTGCTTCACCAAAATCACACGAAACACAAGGTAGAAGGAAATGCCGCCACGCCGACTCCTTTCTCGTTCCAATAGCCTTTCTATTGCATTCGTTAGTCCGGTCAGGAAGGCTTCTGGACTGACCACGCCGGCTGAAGCGAGAAACGGAAAAAGTTGGCCTCGCCGCTCAAAGGCCTGCTCGCTGGGCTCGGGAATCTATAATAAAAGTTTCACTCAAACACTGTAAAATATTTTCTACGTACCACAAGATATCCAGTACCCCCCCCCCCCCCCAAACATTTTCTCCCTTAGTCCTCCCAATCACATTCACACAGGTACGGTCCACGTATAAGAGCAATTTCGAATTTAGTATGCACCCTAAATCCATACACTTTATATATAGCGACGTCCACCTATCTAACAAGAGCTGTAAGCTCATATGGCACTTGCATGGGTCAAGATGATTTGATTGATCAAAAGTAAGTTTCGACTTTGCGGTTGAGATGCGCGCTCTAAGGGAGCTGGAACTTCATTTGTAAGCAAAACCCTTGAGGCAAAACTGCTAATGGGCTGATGGGTATCACGAAAATGCATATATTGCTTAAAAGTATTTTTTTTACTTTGCGGTCAAGATTGGTACTTTAAGGAATAATCGGATTTGGGAAGTAGCAATTTCTAAGCAAATGTTGTTGAGTCTCCAAAATTCCAGCGAAGTTTCATCGTCCTAGCACATCTGGAAGAACCTTAACGCGCGATCACCGGAATCCCAGACCCCCCCCCCCCTCCTCCAACTCCACCCACAATAACCGGAGCCAATCCGGTTCTGTAAATGATTAATCCAGAGCATCTGTTTGTCATTCCAACGAAGTTCGATCCAGATCACACCAGTCTAAGCGGGTCAAGTATTTTCCGCCCTCCCCCCAATAATTGCCGGATTCGGTCCGGAAATGAAAAAGGTCACCAGAGAAAAATGTCCTCTGTTTAATTATTAAATTTCACTCGAATCCGATCACCCGTTCCAAAGTTACGCATGACTCAATATTCCGGATTCCTCTCCCTCAACTCCCCC
The DNA here is from genome assembly GCA_030848855.1 of Branchinecta sandiegonensis. NCBI lineage: Eukaryota > Metazoa > Arthropoda > Branchiopoda > Anostraca > Branchinectidae > Branchinecta > Branchinecta sandiegonensis. The sequence continues at coordinate 5,481,913 of JAUPMV010000021.1, read as the reverse complement.
CCCCCCCCAAGATTATCATATCGAGGATTTTTTTTTATTCCAAGTCAGTTTGACCGGGTCCCTGATATGCCTTCCAAGTTTCGTCGTGAAAATCCCCCAAAAAACGTAATTCCGGGAAACCCCCTCCTCCCTCCACCCTCAAGTGTCCGGATCCAGTCAAATTATGTAAAAGATTTACATGGACCAGATGTGTGTTCTTCCCAGCAAGTTTTACTCCGATACCATCATTCTAACCGTTTCTCGAGATGTCCGGTCCACCCCCCCCCCCCCAGCTCCCCCGCGGTGCACGTAGCCAATCCGATTCAGCAAATGACTTACCTAGAGCATCTGTTTGTTTTTCCCACAAAGTTCCATCCCGATCCCTCCATTCTAAACGGGTACGTATTCCCCCCCCCCCCAATAGTTGCCGGATCCGGTCGGGATATGAAAAAAATCATCGGAGAAATGTCCTCTGTTCAGTTCTTAAATTTCACTCGAATCCGATCACCCATTCCAAAATTACGCATGGCTGAAAATTTCGGATTCTATCCCTCCACTCCCCCACCATTATCTGCTCGACAAAACAATTATTTTGAAGTCAGTTTGATTGAGTCCCTGATATGCCTGCCAAGTTTCATCGTGAAAATCCCCAAAACCACCATCACCGGAATTCCGGGACCCCCCCCCCCCCCCCATAAGTGTCCGGATCCAGTACAATGGTCTAAAGGACTTATCTAGAGCATATGCTTGTTCTTCCCAGCAAATTTCAGTCCGATCCCTCCACTCTAACCGTTTCTTGAAATTTCCGTTCTCCCCCCCCCCCCCCAACTCCACCCTGGCTACCAAATCCGGTCAAGACTTTAAACGGGAAATTACAGATATATATTCTATTCAGTTATGAAGTTTCATTACAATACGATCATCCGTTCGAAAGTTACAAACTTCTCAATTTCCCGGATTCCCCTGCGGATTCCCCTCCCTCCACTCCCCCCACCATTATCTGATCGACAAAAGATTGGGTCCCTGATATGCCTGCCAAATTTCATCGTGAAAATCCCCAATACCACCATCACCGGAATTTCGGGCCCCCCCCCCCCCCCCATAAGTGTCCGGATCCAGTACAATGGTCTAAAGGACTTATCTAGAGCAGATGCTTGTTCTTCCCAGCAAGTTTCACTCCGATCCCTCCATTCTAAACGTTTCTTGAAATTTCCGGTCTCCCCCCCCCCCAACTCCCCCCTGGCTACCGAATCCGGTCAAGACTTTAAACGGGACATTGCATATATATATTCTGTTCAGTTATGAAGTTTCATAACAATCCGATCATCCGTTCGAAAGTTACACACTTCTTAATTTCCCGGATTCCCCTGCCCTCCACCTCCACCCCCCCCCCAAAATGGTCGGATCAGAAAACTCATTATTTCTAAGTTTGTTTGGTCGGGTCTCTGATATGCCTGCCAAGTTTCATGGTCCTAGCACAACTGGAAGTACCCTAACTCGAAAAAGTGTGACAAAATGCCCTAAATTTTCAAGTTTCCAGCGCCCCCACTTCCCCGCATATGGTCGGATCGGGAAACTGATTATTTCAAGGTTAGTTTGGTCGGGTCCCTGATATTCCTGCCAAGTAAACAGGTTAAATCACCGAATTGACTCAAGGGCGGATCGAATGTGGCGAAACCGAAGCGGACTGAACAAAAGTTGGATGAATTAGCGAATTCGGTCACGAATCAGAACCAAATGAATCTGATTAATGACCGAATTATGAAATGTACTGACCGAATGCGATAGAAAGGTAGGCAGGTAGGTTTTATTTTTAGCCAAAACATTGAAAATAAAATAAAACAACATGACTAATGTCCTATTGCAGCAAAAAGAAAGTCCTAAGGACTTGTGCTGCAATTTATTAATACTACTTGTATCTAATAAATAAGTAACTAAACACAACAACTTACAATTATCCACCTAGCCTATGGCTTAAATAACAAACAATTAAACGTGAACACTATACACAACAAGAATCTTTAATATTTAGTCCTTACCAGTTTCAGCCCCACCCGAACAACTGTGAAACAAAGAGAAGAGAAAAAAAAAGAAAAAGACCACACACCCTTCAACACGTATTAATTAAGTGGAAAGTTTTCAATTTCTTTTTAAACCAGTATAAAGTGGCAGACTTCCTGATGCTAGCCGGCAGATTATTCCAAACAGAAGGCCCCAGATTACGAATCAGATAAGATCAGAATCGTTTTAATTCTCCACAATAGCATACAGCTAGCCTTGGACTGTCAACATTACAGCGGATTACAATCATAATACAATACATACAAAGATTTGTCGAGTTGAAATGCTTAATAAAATAAGGGACAAATGAATTCAGGTACCTCTCGGATGATTTCGTTGGCGGGGGCTTAAGTTTTTGAAGGCCCAAGGACTTTGTCTGCCCTCTTGTACCGGGTCGCACACACTTCCCATTTTCGAACTCCGGTAAAATATCCCGATGTTTTTCTGAGCAGAGGCATTTCAAACCAAAATCCATGGTCAGCTTATGCCTTCGCTCCTTCAGGGTCGTCAGAGATGTAGTCCTTAGGCCTTCTTCATAAGACGTATAGCAATTCCCAAGGATAATTCGAATAGCCCTTTTCTGGATCACTTCCAACTTATCAGAGTGATGCTGATAGTCCGGGATGCCAAATTGGACATGCGTATTATGCACTAGGTCTGATATAAGTACAATAAATAGACCTCATTATTTTTTTAGGCAACGCAAACCGGCGGAGAACTGAAAACGAACGAAGGAGTAGAGAACACTTGTAAATGATCTGGTCAACATGAGAGTGCCATCTTAGGTTATCATCGATCGTAACGCCGAGTATTTTCGCTACGTTCCATTCACAAAGACCAACATCTTCAAGGTCTGGCAATTTCCTCTTCAGAAACGACATTCGCATAATAAAACTCTTTGGGTGGCTGACAGCTAATTTAACCTCATTAAGGTCATGTGCTAAAATACTGAAAATTTATGAAATAGATAAATCAACAAAATATGGGTTCAAATTCCTCAAAGCAACACCACTCAAATCGTCAGCTAACTTATAACGGTTCAAAATTTCAATTAAAACTCGATTAAAAACAATAATAAACAGAATCGGCCCGAGTTTCGTTCCCTGTGGTGCACCACAAAAAATTTGAACAAACTCGGAAATTTTATCTTTTGTGAGCATAACACTTTGTTTTCGACCCGACAGAAAGCTTGCAATCATCCGGAGAATAAATGTACTGGTCCCCATCTCTTTTGCTTCACGAATCGCAACTTTATGATCTAAACTGTCAAACGCTTTAATTATATCAATCAATAGAATTTCAGCATATGAATCCGGTAACTCAAGGTGCTTTAAAATTGTATCAATCAAACGAATTAAATAATGAGTTGTGCTGAAACCGGGCCTAAAACTGAATTGTTGAGGGTCAATTTTTTCCTCAATATCATCCAATAAAAGTTAAAAAATAAAGCTTTCAAAGAATTTAGATAAAACCGGTGTCTTGGAAATCGGACGTAGATCAGACACAGATTGTGCTTTCTTCTGTTTAGGTATGGGTGTAATGTGTGCGTTCTTGAAACAATCTGGAAATACCCCGTCGACACAACACTGATTAAAGCAGGCAGCAAGCACAGGGCTGATATCCACAGCACACTCTACGACAAGGGAAACTGGAATTTTTTCGGGGTAACCACTTTTTCGTGTATCAAGCTTTTTTAGCTTTTACAGCACTGCTTGGGGCTGAATGATTGGGATTTCAGACACTTCAGGCAACGAATCAAGAGGTGGGTGCAACCGGCAAACCGCAGCAAAATGATCGTTTATTTGGTCAGCTGACAATAAATTACCCGACTCATCATAAATTGTCAGCGGCTTCTGCTCACGTCCCATTATTTCTTGGACTCTTTTGTGGAACTTGGGCGGATCCGACGACATGAGCTTAGCTACGCACCTTTCTCCGTACTCTTTGCGCGCTTTGCGGGTTGCACTCACAATCCTGTTCCGAAGCCGTCTTGCTTCACTCTTCATGCCCCATTCCCAGAAACTATCATCAACTCTTTCATCTCTTTGGACACCCATGGTTTGCATACAATAGACTTTTCCGGGAATAACTCAGTATACTTCATGTAGAGTTCGGAAGTAAGTGATGACACCATTTGGTTGCCATCACTCAGCTTCAGGACGTTGCTCCAGATCTTACGCTGTAACCAGTCCTTGAAACAGGCAACTCGCTCGGAAGTAAAAGGACGATATGTGATGACCTTCTTGTCTCTGATTAGCACTGTGTTAATCGGTTTCCAGATTAGAGTATCATGGTCACTCATGCCTACGGCTGGTAGAACAGATGGAGGCTCGTAGAACTGGGCTATGTTTGTAAATATAAGATCATGAGTTTTCTCCCCACGCGTTTTCACATTTACGACCTGCTTAAAGGGGTTATATCATAAGCATTCTAGCACTTGCAACGTCTAGAACCGAAGACCCAAGATGAAGCCACGACTCGTTCCGACCGGTGAGGGATCTAGCGGCGCGGGTCAGAAGTGCCCGACATGGGGTGGCTGAGATCATAGTTTGACTATGGATCTAACAGAACGTTTTTATTGTAGCAGGCATATGGAAAATTTGTAGAAAAATCTAACTAATTATTTGTCTGATCGATTTCTTTAGTATTTTGTTTACAGTTTTTTCTTGTTAATTCCTGTGAGTCCAAAGAATTAAGGATGTAAACTAGATCACAACAAACAAACGCCGTAAATTATACTAAATTCGTTATAGTGATTTCTTGAAGATTCTGCAACTGAGCTAAATAATATTCAGCTTCCTATACCAAAAACTGTCAAACTGACCGATGATTTCTTCTTCCGACATATCTAAGCGTCCACAGGGTGATATACTTAGTTGTTTTAATCCTCCTACGCGCCACTCGATCTTCTCGAAGGTTCTAGTAATCTTTTAACGAGCGTCAGGAGATCAATGAATAGTTAATTAGCAATGGTGGATTGGCGTTCAGGAGTGAATTGTGTTCAAGTAATTTGTGGATAACGTTGGCTACCGTCAGGAATGTTGGGAAAAACAAAGGTAACTGTGTTTGAAAAATCCGACCCATCGCATAATGATGGTGTCTCCCACCTTCTCGGCCCACATGAATCAAAGACTGTAAGTGACAAGGACTCTGCAATCCACGAAGTTTTAAGGTCATTAAAGTCACCCAGTAAAACAGTTCCTGCATAAGGGTACTGGGATCTAATGGAATCCGCGCATAATACAGTACACAAATTCTCAGCGATGAAACGTCTTTTGGTAGAAACGTTGGTCTTGTCCAAACCCATAACGCCTCGAATTCTGGGTTTCTGGGAACTTTCGGATCAAGAATGTGGCTTGGAGCTGAGGAATAGCAGTAGAGACCGACTCCCCCGCCATGACTTACGGGAAGTCCTTCCTTATCAAGTCTAGGCTGCAAATAAACATCATAGCCAGAAATCGCCGACGTAGGTTCAGTTGCAGACCAGGTCTCAGTTAGGCATGCAACTTCAACTGAATTATATTTGAGGCTAAATTCAAATTCCTCAAGCTTATTTGGCAGGGAGCGCACGTTGGCAAGGAGAATCTTTGGGAAAGAATAGGAAAATGTCTTTGATGCTCCCGGATTCTGACTCTGATACCTCACATCAGTCCGACAGGGTCCCGGAAAAGCGGTTGGAACCTGTTGGTTGTTGGAAGGGAATAGCTGGGCATCAGGGGTACTGAGTGGAGACCGGGTAAGAGGCTCCGCATTCTGTAATCGTGCTCCAAATGTGGCAGGGGAAGTAGGAATGCGGGCCATGACGTGGGTCTGGGAATAGGGGGAGGTGGCACTGGAATAATTGTGGGAATAACTGTGGAAGGCGGCGCCGCGGGGGGGCACTAATGGAGGCCGCCGCTGGACGGTGACTGGGGGCGAAACCGCCAAGTGATGCCTTGCTGCAACTTGACGACCCACTGGGATCGGGGGCGGTGGAATCGTCAACTGCATTAGCGGTACCGGGGCCTTGGTTCGCTTGTTTTTTGCTACGTTTCGCCGCATATGTCCCTTGCCCCGCGCCGATCCGTTTTTTGGATGCTCACTTCGCATGGTGTTTCGGGCGAGCAATGAGTGTATTTTTTTACACTCGTGGCAAAAGCATAGGCCGTATGAGTATTGGATGCACAGGGATCTATGCGGTAGGGTGCATGACTCATTGTCACACCTCCCTCGTAAAAGTCATTACAGGCATGCAGGTATTTTTCACTGAGTTCCTTTTGTTTTGTTTTACTTTTTTCATGAATTAAAAGCTGTGCATTTCTGGTGTCGTAATTGCGGTGCTACTGACTCACAGAAAAATAATCATGGAAATAATCTGGGCATATGTGGTTCATGCTTTGAAACACAAAAGTTGATGCCTGGTAATCACGAATCTGACCAACGTTCAGAACATTACAACCTCCTTTTTTATATCCACAACCAAACGAATGCTTTTGTTTTGCAAAATCTGGATCCTTTTATAGTTAGAAAAAAAATTTCTAGTCCAGTGAACGCAACCGTGATCAATTTAAGGGTGAACAAGGGAAAAATAAATAATTTTTAAAATCTGGAATGGAAATGTTTTTCTTACCCGTCTCAGAATTTCTAGCCCCCTAGCCGTTTTTGCACCACCCGTCTGGAAATAATTTAGACGTTTCCAGCTTTTCTGACCTGTTTTCAGTTGTTTTCAGCTGATATCAGCTGGAAACACCTGCTTCCAACTGTTGAATTTACAGCTACTGGCGATAGACGTCGATGTTACAGCTGCTTGTAGCTGTGAACAGTTTTATCCAGCTGTACTTCTTACGTCTAGTCCGGATACGCGTAGGAGGTGGCGTATACAGCTGTAGTTCTTACGTCTAGTCGGGATACGCGTTGGAGACAGGTTCAGGTTCAGGTTCTTTTAATAACAAACTAAATAACAAAATGTCCAGAGCCCGGCTGAGAAGACAAATTCGTAATGCACGGGATGGAAAGACTTCTTTAAATAAATACAACATTTATACCTCACTACATGCCGTTCATACAAATGGAAATATGCGTATTCCCCCGTCAGCACCCGGTCCCCAACGCCACCCGTTGACACGTCCAGCGAAACTAACAATACAAAATAAAACTAAAGATAACAAGAACCGAGGGAAAGTGATTTCAGTCCAAGGAACGATCCTGGACTGAGTATTCACATCCCCCAGGTTCAGTATCTTCAAAACCAGATAAAATGGGAACAAACTTAACCTCCCAAAGGCAATCCGCACACTTATCACGAAACAAATTCTCAATATAACAACATAAATTTAAGTTTACGTTTGGTTGTTTGAATTGACTATGAAATGTCCAATTTAGAAGTATAAATATTCCAATTCCGAATTACTGAGTTTCGAAGCGAAAATTTCGATCTTTCAGTTATAATTCTTGGCTGATACAGTTTATTAAAATTTCTAGTTAGATGTCCGTGTTCAATAGTTTTAAGCGGGAAAGGGTTCGAGGAACGAAAAAACGAGGGAAGCAAACCACGGTCATACTTCAGTTTGAAGAGGATAGATTCAACAGTCACAAAATGTCTTAAAGGAAGGATATTAAGAAAGCAATAAAGAGAATCTGTTGACGACTTCGCTGGATATAATTTAGGGGAAGGCAGGTAATTCTTAAGGACCCGCAACGCTTTGTTCTGTTGTCTTTGAAGTGGCGCAAAATGAGAACTAAATGTGTTAAGGTATACAAGTGATGAGAACATTAAATGGGAAAGAATAAGTGCATAATAAAGTGATCGCATTGCTTCAAGGGGAAGGGATGACCTGAGTCTTCGCATTATCCCTATATTTCTCCCCAACTTCATACGCAAATTTGATATGTGAGGCTTCCATGATAGATTAGAGTCAAGGAGGACTCCAAGGTATCGCATAACTGCTGCTCGTGAAATCTTTATTTTAAAATCACTTGACTCAATTAGTTGAAGCTCAGGAACAGCAGCGTTACATCGAGAGAAAACCACGAATTTTGTTTTATCAGCGTTAAGAGCTAGGTTATTTGACTCAAGCCACAATAGAAGATGGTTGAAAGCTTCTTCCAATAAAAGTTTCAAACTGTTCATATCTTTCCCTGATACAGTACATGCAGTGTCATCCGCAAATTGCAAGTTTAACCCAAATATTCTCATGGAATTATTCAGGTCGTTAACATAAATTAAAAAAAGTAAGGGACCAAGTATTGAGCCTTGCGGGACACCAGCGATATTAGATTGTCGAGTCATTTCGGATGAAACATCACCTCCATCAACATACTGAGAACGGTCCTTAATATAAGATGCTATTAGGGATTTTGCTGGCCCTCTTATACCGTAATGATCCAACTTATGCATTAGAATATCATGAGATATCGTATCAAAAGCTTTTTTACTGTCAAGAAAAATAGAAGCTGGAATTTCTCCCCGGTCAAGAATGTCATGGACATACTGTGTTAGTAACAGGACCGCATGATCGGTAGAATGACATTTGCGAAATCCGAACTGTAGCTTATTTATCATTTCAAAATGTTCTAAAAAACGCACTATTCTATTATACAGACAACGTTCAATTATTTTAGATAATGCCGACAGAATTGATATTGGCCGATAATTCGACGGATTTTTTTTCTCTCCTCCTTTGTAAAGAGCCAATATTCTTGAATCTTTTAATGACGAAGGAAACGTCCCGTTTTTAAATGCCAGGTTTATTATGTGACATAAAATGCGCGAGATTTGGAGGAAGATTTCTTTTAACAGAAATGTCGATGATCCATCAATACCCTCAGACTGACCATTTTTCAAAAGAGTAACTACATTCTTTAATTCTTGTTCAGAAACCGGTGTTAAAAATATTGTCTTATCATGTGATGGCGGAAGGAATTTTCTAAAATCATTTTTATTTTGACGACTTGACGTCGATGAAGCAACGGACTCTGCAGATTTTTCACCTATTTTAGCAAAATGCCGGTTCAGGGCATCTGCTATTTTCTTCTTATCATTAAGAGGTACTTGATTTTCAGGCATGCACATTTCATCTAGAAGACTTTGGTCCTTCCTTTTACCAAGGCATTCGTTAATCAGTGACCAAGTCTTTTTCGGAGACAAACGAACTTTATCAAACTCTCGTTTATAATAATTGCTTTTTTCCAAACGAAGAATTTTTGACAGTTGATTTTTGTACCTTTTAAATTCAGATGTATTTTCATCAGTCGGACAGTTAAGTTGCCTCCTGAATAACTGTTTTTTTAACTTAATAGATCGTAGTATGCCTTCCGTTATCCACGGCTTATTTGGGGATTGATAACGTCTCAGACTAATCTTTTTCACCGGGCATGTTTTATTTAATATTTCCTTAAACTGCTTTAAAAATAAATCCATCGCGTGGTTGACATCCTCAGATTCCAAAGGTCCATTATCATCCATAATACTTAATCTTTCTTTTAGTAGTCGTAGCGTATTTCTATTAAGTATCCGTGACTTTTTGGAATTTTTTTTGTTCGGTTTAAGCTCACATTTTAATTCAGAAAATAACATGAAATGATCAGACGAGTCCACCAATAATACCCTTATTAGGTTTGGCTCAGAATTCGTTAGAATATTGTCAATCAGCGATGCCGACGTTGCAGTTATTCTTGTAGGTATGTTACAAAGTGGTAATAAACCATGCGACAGGCACATCGATAAAAAACCAATCGCATTTTTGCTAAGTCTACACTGACTTATTTCGTTATCTATTGTCTGATTTGCATCATAAATCAAATTGATGTTGAAGTCTCCCATCAAAATTACCCTTTTGTACTTGCAAGATATTAGCTTCATGAGAGTATTAAGCGACGACGAGAAAGAAGAAGGTGAAACATGAGGGGGCTTATAACTAACGCAACACGCAACATTCTCATTATGTATTTTCAACTGTAAAATTCAAAATTCAAAATTCAATTCCTCGTATAAATCATCAAAATCTGTTATTTTACGCGAATGAATATCTTGACGTACATAACACCCGAGTCGTCCTTTATTTTTCGACACTCGCGACTTTTCAATGAAATTATAGCCTTGAATTTGTACTGAAGACGAAAGACCATCATTAAGAAATGTCTCAAACACCCCAATCATCAAAATATCATGGCTGGGAAGAAACACCGATAGAAAATCCATCTTACTCATAAGACCACGACAATTCCAAAATATTGTTCGAAATGACCCTGGAGTAGCTGCATGATCAATATCATTATCGTCGATGTATTTATTTTTAGGGAGAGCCATCCATATTACCAAAATCCTCTTTCTCCATACCATTCGCTAGAATTTGTTTGAGGTCAAGCGGACTTGCCTCTAGTTTGCCAAGCCTATTCCCACCATCCGTAAATTTAGACATTAATTCTGAGTAGATAAAAAATCGCTGGACGTGCCCCCAAGTGGGGCAGGAGAAGAGGGCAAAGACAGGAAAATTAACAACTGAATGTGATAAAATACAGTAGTACACCTAAGAACCTGATCTACATCTACAACGAAAAACAAAAAATAGAAAAGAGAAGACAAGAAAAGACACAAAACAAGGCTCATGATTCATTCGGTTAGAAAGTATTTGATTTTTAACAAACGACGATGACGACGAGAGAAAAAAAGAAAGAAGAAGAAAGTAAATGTTCTTCTCTAGAAAGACATTTATCACCCATACCAACAACAAAAACCACCACTTATCACGACAAAACCCCATCACAAAGAAGAAATTCATACTGTTGTCACTTAATATATAAAAAAAAAAACGAATAATCGTCTTTTTAAAGACGCATTTCCGCAGTTCACTTTTAAACTTCGTGATGGTCATCGTATTTGACCCACTGTTCAGAGTTCAGGTGACGCACTTCTAACCATAGGTCCGTTCCCTTTTGTTTAATCCTGGAGGACTCGCATTGTCCAGCCTCGCGAAGTCCTTTAGCCGTTGCAAGAAGGCCGTTCCTGATATCGTTCAGTTTAGGAGGAAGATCAGACACAACGCGTGCTCCCGAACCTTTAAGCTTCCCCACATTGCGCATGATTAACTGCACGTCTTTGTCGTTGCTAAGGGAAATAAAAACTGGCTGTGACGTCGTAGTCTTCGATGACCCTCGCCTAGTGGTAATGTTATCGTTCGTTTTCGACCCCAATCGATACAGATTGTCAATGCTAATTGGGCTAGAAATTTCTAGAGTTTCGCTGATCCACGATTTCATGTTGGATTCCAGGGTTTGGTTTCCCTTTTCGTTTCGAAGACCATGAATGATGAGGTTTTTTCTTCTGCTTTTTAAGTCAATTAGGAGTATTTCTTTCGACAGTAACTCGCACGAAGCTTTATGTGCGTTCAGTTGACTTTCGAGTTCACGAATCCTATTACCACGTTCTAGTCCATCCGATTTGATGACCTCAATATCAGCTTTCAAACTCGCAAGCTTCAGAGACAATTCGTTTTGGTTTGCCAGAATAGTATCGAGTTTATCCAGTTTCAGTAACTTGGCGTTTATGCTAACTTTGAAGTTCTCAAAATCCTTTTTGCTCACGCTCGCCATCATTAAATGATTCAATAATTACGATCTATTTCGAATCACGTTAGATCATTCCTTGCATTCCGCAGCAATCTGATGCAAAAACAGGTTTGACACGGTTGTTTTCAGCGAGATGCTAACACCTTGAATGACCAGGCACGACTGACAGACACAGCGGTATGTTGCTGTATACACCTGTCTGATGCTGGGAACAGCAGTTTCTAGTTGTAAGCAGCCTTTTACAGTTGTCAGTGTTTGAGACAAAGCAGCATGTCACTGTATATTGCTGTTCGATGGCTGGAACACAGGAGTGTTTAGCCGTAACATTTTTGCACCACGAAGTCCGTGTCAAGAGAAGTGGGAAGTGAACCGTGCTAAAATAGATCAGAGATGATGTTGAGTAGTAATGCATTCTTCTTAAGAATAAACAGCATCATCAGATGTTAAACTAAATTCCAGTTTATCGTAAACGGGAGCGAGTCTTTTCTAAACAGATATTCTTCCAGAAGCAGTTTGGAGTCGAGTTATTTTCTCGCAGTTTCAAATAGAAAAGACCGACGCATCGTACTATATAGCTATCGTTTAAGGTGCGTTCTACAACATACTAGCTATTGTAAAAAAAAAGTGTTTATGCGGTTAGAAACACCTGCATGTCTGAGGTTGTTTCGCATACGGTCAATTTAACAAAGCTGAAATCAACTTTACGAAATAAATACGGAATATATACAATATATTAAATACGGATTCAAACACCCGTATGTGTGACAGTCGTTTCAGATAAAGTTGGCACACCTGAACCCAGCTGTAGGTAATTACTATTACACCGCACTTAATACATGTATGTCTAACGGTTGTTTCGCATCCAGTTAGCACATCTGTATTCAGCTGCACGAAATAGTCCTTACACGCGAACTTAACAACCGTATGTCTGACGGTTGTTTTGGATACGGTCGACACAGCTGAACCCAGCTGTAGGTAATTCCTGTTACACGGAACTTAACACCTGTATGTCTGACGGTTGTTTCGCATACAGTCAGTCACAGCTGTATTCACCCGTATGGAAATAATTTAGACGTTTCCAGCTGTTCTGACCTGTTTTAAGTTGTTTTCAGTTGTTTTCAGCTGATTTCAGTTGGAAACACCTGCTTCTAACTGTTGAATTTACCGCTATGGCGATAGACGTCGATGTTACAGCTGTTTATAGCAGGATACAGCTGTGCACAGCCGTATCCTGCTGTACTTCTTACATCTAGTCCGGATACGCGTAGGAGACACAGCAGTATTTTACTGTATACACCTGTCTGGTGGCGTCTACAGCTGTAGTTCTTACGTCTAGTCGGGATACGCGTCGGAGACACAGCGGTATGTTGCTGTATACACCTGTCTGGTGGTGGGAACAGCAGTTTCTAGTTGTAAGCAGCCGTTTACAGTTGTCAGTGTTTGAGACATAGCAGCATTTCACTGTTTGGGTGATGTACACTGTTTTTTAAAAGCCGTGGAAATGCTTGAAGTTGAGAGCTGTCATCCGTGTTTTTGCTAATTTCACTTTTCTTTGAAGCGCAAAATATTTCTGAAGCAGCTTTCGCAGTCGAAGCCCCCTCTATACTGCTAAAGCGTCGTCTGGTAATTCGATTAGAGTGCTGCCGTTTATTCGATAATTTAAAAAAAAAATTAATTGCATCTATATACCAGAATGCAAATATTTCTCCTTAATTTGATTGGCTGAGTTGAATGAAGCATAAGTTGAAGTTGGAGAGAAGCAACCGTCGGAAGTAGCTATACAACACAACATAGCAGCAACGACACAGCTAGTATCATCTGTGTTTTATACGTACACGGACCTCGGAAATCAGCTCGTTACAGCTATATTTGAGACACCTGTTGAAAACGTCCCATAATACTTTTGTGTGTTTACAACTGCATACAGCTATATCCACCTGCGTTTGGGACAGCTGTTGAAAATGTCCCATAATACTTCTGTATGTTTACAGCTGTTTCGGCGACACTTGTTCGATAAACGAAAGGAACTGTTACAGCTAAATACAGTAGGATACAGCAACTCACAGCTGTAAATATTACACGTGTTGAAAGCGTCCCATAATAATTCTGTTAGTTTCAAAGCTGTCTGACAATGTTTTTTCCAACTAATCTTATTATCTAAGTAAAACCCCAAATATCTCATTTCAAAAACTTGTTTAATGGGTAAATCACCGAAAAAAACGTTATTGTTATCATTGAGTAGCCTACCTGTTCGACTAAAAATAATATTATTTGTTTTAGATGCGTTTACTGCTAGGGAACTACCAACTCTAAAACTACGTAAACATTCAAGTGCTAAGTTAGCCTTATGTACAACCTCCACCAAGCAACTACCAATTACTGTTATCGCAAGGTCCTCCGCGAAAGAGGTCACCGCCTCCTCACCGACATATGATGCCAGCGAATTAACATAAACGTGATATAGCAGAGGTCCGAAAAGATACGGATTTCATGAAAGTCCGATGAATTACCGAATTCGCTAACGAATGAGACCAAATAAACAGGTTAAATCACCAAATTTACGAAGGGACAGTCCGAATGCGGTGAAATCGATGCGGACTGAACTAAAGTCGGATGAGTCAGCAAATTCGATAAAGAAAGGGGAACCAATAAACACGTTAAATCACCCAATTTCAAAATGCGGGGACAAACGATTTTATGAAATGGGCATCACGGCTTGACCGTGATGCCCGTTTTGACCGAATGCCCAAAACGTAGAGGGGGGCGCTCCCCCCCCCCCCCTCGGGACGCCATCGCCCACGTAGCAACACAGATCCATTGGACCCTAACCGCTCCGAAGTGCGAATTAAGGTGGCTAAGGTACTGATATTATTCTGACTTTTGCTAACTATTCTACCTTTTATGACATTTTTACAGTAGCACTGACAAGCATGACACAAAAAGTCCATGAGTTACGACTCAGATCACGGTTTTGATTATAGGATTCTCCTCCAAGACATCATAGGTCGCATTCCAGTGGATTTAACGCTTCTGTTGATGGTCATGATAAACAAGCGAGAATTCTGACGATCACCGCCTCGTAGAAAAAAAAAAAGTCATAATCTCTGAATAGGCGCCAAAACGGCGGCTGACCAAGAATCTGCCAGTGCTTCCGTACTGTTTAAACAGCCAAGACATCCGTCCTGCTGCACTGTTTTTTTCGCAAAGGATGCGTAACCTCGGAAAACAACGAATATACGGGCGGCCAAGAAGGCTGTAGATTGACTGAACCTCCGTTTATTTATATCAGCACATTCTTCGTCGGAGCATGGACAAAGATACAGGTTACCCTTCAGTCTTATTTGTTCTTGATATGTTCCATGAAAACAACCTTTTAGGCAGTATATGTGCAGCCTACTATTTAATATTCATCAAACAAAACTTAATCGTTCTAGCGGTTACTGCTCTGGTTGCATGAAATAATTCCGATAACAATGTCATACTTGTTCCTTAATCTCCATATGTAGCACAGCATACGGATATGCAGTTCTGCAAGCTCCTATCTTCCCCATGTTAAGTTTTCGGTACAGAGCTCTAAACCCGGCACCAACTCCGTGCCCCTGATCCGACGCGTCGATCCAACTCACAACGCATTGGCGGGCACGCATTCTTGTTTGGCTGTGTGACTTCGTCGTGGAAATGGAGGGGAGGGCTCGGTCTGCCGTGTTTTGATTTACTCAGAATAGTAGGGGAATAAGCTGTGGTTCTTCTAGGGAGAAATGATCAATTCTAAGAATAAAAGACTGTACGAAGATGGGCACAGTGAGTCGATACATTTAATCTGTGTGTTGCAATACATAAGTCAGTCAGTAATCAATATTATGGCTCTGACGGTACTTGAGCAAGAGTAAATATTTATCCTTACTTATTTCTATTTATCCTTAAATATTAAATTCAAATATTCATCCTTATTTATTCTTGCTTGTACCAACCGACATTTTGAAATTTAACTGGGACAACCTCTGAGTCCGTTTACTCCCACTGTTTTCATAGGCGAAAGCGAAACAGTATAGAAACAATCAGATTCGTATATTTTAAAATGTTTCCTTTTCAACTATGAGCTCAAGATAACTAGCCTACAATGATTGTACTCTGTTTTCGTAAAAAAAAAATTATGAGTCACAAAACGATGGCTTTTTAACACCGCACGTGCTCTAGGGATTGCTAACTCCTCAAAACAACGAGCGGCATTAGCTTGCCGATTTGGGGGTTGCGATTAAGCTGCTCATACGCCCCTCGTAAAATTCCTCTCAGATTAGTTCTTTTTTGACCGCTAGGTGCGCTATCGTAAAGAAAACAATGCACGTTACTTCTTCGTGTACGTTTATCCAGGTTTGTTTTGCTATTTTCAATTCCTCTTAGGCGTAACCATGTTTAAAACTGTTTAAAATGACTCTTCCCCTCTTTTTGCTTTACCCAACTCTGTTCTGTCAAGCGTCATCAAGTTTGTCATTTCTGGCTTCCGACTTCAGTGCCGAGTGCTGGCTGACTTTTCAACGAGGCTAATGCGAGACTCGTATGAAGCGAAAGCCTAATCGCTTATTCACCCGTCAGATAACTTATCCCCCGATCTCACGTGTGATTGTTATTGTTCCTCTAGCGCGTCTGGCGGCAATTCGTCATCGGATTTTGTGAAGGACGTATTGACGAATTGCACCATATGATGAAAGCACCCTCTAAAAAAAATCTCAAACTTCTCTTTGGGAAAGCTTAGACATTCAGACGGGCAATCAAGCTCCATTGCAAGACGACACGGTCTGCGAACCAAGCCAATCGACTGATTCCAAGGTAAAGAGATCAACGCCCTGCTGCAAGGCCATCAACAGATTTGCTGCAGGGCATGGAGCGTGTGTCGGTGCATCATGCCCCAAATTTCAGGACTTGTGTTTGACTTGGGTGAGATATCCCTTTGGTTAGAAATTTAAACACGTAATTGGACACAACGATTGTCACTAGCCTCCGGCACGACACTTATTTCTAGATATTAAACTACTATCATTAAGCTGAACATGTATTAGAAAACTTACTTGTCTACTGGTATCCTATGCAAACGCAATCCTAAAGATTTACAGTTAGTCCCGATGCTCATGCATCCCGCCACAATATAATTTCCAACCGGCATCACGTCACACACTTCACAACTTCACTTACTCCGGCTTCAAGTTTCCTACTGCGAAGTTCAAACTCCAGCCGCGCGTGTCGCATGGTTGTGGCTCCCGCCCACTGTGTCCTAAAAAGTAAATCGAGTTTGCAAAACTGCATAGATCCTTAAGCTGTTATGTGCAGCTGTTTATTTCCTTTCCTTACAGCAACTTGCGTTCTGGGTTGGAAGGCGCTTGTGCCAAGCACATGTTAAAAACATCCGGATAAAGTCCATAAAGCAGACGTTACACAACGCCAAAATGCCGCGCACCATTGAAAGCGGGCTAAATATAGCAATATTTATTTTGAAGCTCTGTTTTGTTTGACACAAGGCACAAGTGTCATACTGCGTCTGTTGGTTAGTCCGTTGATCACGAGCTCTGGTACTTCCAGATGTGCTAGGTGGAAGAAACTGGGCATAAATATAAGGGACCTTTATAATTTATCCACTTTAAATCGGGATTTTGACGCGCCAAATTCTTGTGACATTGTCCAAGAAGCATCACCAATGAAAATATCTTGTTTTTAAGATTACGCTACAACAATCTGGAATTTATAGTAGCCTTAGAAATGCGGAACTCAAATAAACTTGTATCTTTCAAGCGAGTAGCAAAGATATAAATCACATATCTTATCATGACTGAAAACTAGGCTATGGATATCTCTCTTCCACTTGTTGTTCTCTACTGCATTTCTTTCTTCTTCTTCGTACTTAGCGATGGAAGAAAGAGCCAGAAATATACGCTAGATATCGCTACATCTCTATGCTGCGAAAGAGTTTCTTTTTCCGGAAAATAAAAGACTTTTACGGCAAAGCCCGTTTAAAGATTAGAGTCGTCCGCTTCTACCACCGACATTATTTACTTCTTTTGCGGGTGAACATACAGCATGTATGGAGAACTCAAATTTAGAACGGATTTTTTTCAGTGTTACCAACTTCTAGGAAGCATCCGGCTTTGGACGGATTCCGGGTGAACAATTTGTCCGGCTAGAAAACAAAGTTCAGATATGGATTTAGCGGTCTCCTTACCCCTTTAAGACCATCTCATTAGCTTGAAATATATATGTTTTTACCCTCGATTTCTGCAGAGCTCATCCACGAAATCGGTCTGTACTTTGAGTCGTCGGATCTTTGTGCCAAGTCTGAATAAATAACTCAATCGCATCGTGCCAATAGACAGACGGACAGACGATCATATCCCTCACTAACGTTCTAGGATCCCGGAAACAAGAAGAGCGTCCTTCGACCAGAAAGTTTAAAAATGTCTGGACGTCGTAAGCGTCGTAGGGCTTGCGGTGGAAACACAGATACTGTACAAACAACCACGATGGCATCGGCGTTCAGAGCCGCAAGTCTGTCCACTTAGGTAGGAGCTGAATTGTTTAAAGGGCTCCCCCTCCCACCAAACCGAACCAAAGGGAACAGATGTAAACAAAAACTATTTACTAGACCCCTAAAATGTAGATTTTCGATAATTGGAAGGACTTCGACTTCTCTCGAAATTTAACAAATTAGTGTTGGGCGGTATTCGATATCGATAATGATATATCGGACCAAATATCGATATCGAAACGTAAATATCGATACCGAAAACTATATTTGTTTCTTTATAATTATTGTCAGTAATTCAACATAAGTTATATTTATATGTCCGAAATGGGTGCATTATGTTCTTCGTAATTTCTTTAGTCGAAGTTTGAGTTGATGCAACTGACGCAAGATGCTTTTTTATGATAGTTTTACTCTTAAACTTTTGTGGAACGAAAAGTATACTATAGCGAAACATGGTACCGAAATATTGATATCGATATCGATATATCGACAAATCTGAATATCACCCAACACTTAAACTAATACTTAATTTTCTTTGATTCAGTTCAGTCAACGATATTAAGGAGCAGTGTTTGCAATGTGGTATATACGGGCAAATATTTGTTCTTCAAAATTATCGATCAAACGGCAGCACTGTCAAAAAATTACCAGATGACGCTTAGCAGTAGAGAGGGGGCTTCGTCTGCGAAAGCTGCTTTAGAAATATTTTGCGCTTCAAAGAAAAGTGAAAATAGCAAAAACACGGATGACAGCTTTCAACTTCAAGCATTTCCACAACTTTTACAACTTTAAAAAAAAAATAATCGTAAACAGTTGTTTCCAATCGTTTACGACTGGGGTTTCTTATTCAGTGTTTCAGTTAAACTATTTTGATCGTTTATAACTAAAAAAAAATCAACTGCCATAAATATTCCTTCAGCCCAAGCTGACCGCGAATCACATTTGACGTCTGGTATATTTGTCTGATATCATTGCAAAATTCTTTCAGGCACCCGAGTAGTAATCCCTAGAACTGATAAAGCGTTATTTGATTAATGACTTGATTAATACTTGGATACAGACATTGGCTATTACAGGAAGTTTGTTGTCATGGGAGACCTAATCCTACCGGAGCTCCAGCGGAACACGAAATAGAACCCGTAAAGTGCGCATCGTGACCGCTAAAAATTTTGTTGATATATTTTCATGATTCCCACGAGTCCATGATCATTTTTGCACCAAGGGTTTTGTTTAAAAATTCATTCCTTGCCTTCAATACCCGCTACCTTTTGACTAGGGTCATGCCAGATCCTGCCACTGTGGGAGTAGTAAGACGCTTGGCACGCATAGTGACGAAACTGGGACGGAATTTGTGGAAAGGGGACTACCATAAGCTTCGGGGACTCGGAGAGGGTCCCAGAAGAGATAATTTAAGAACATTAAAAAGCTAATGACTGATACGAGTGCCATATAAGCTCTCAGCTACAGTTTTTATTTTTTAACGATACTTCTGTCTTTAGCACTGGACCTGGCAGTCCTTGAAAACTGCGAAGAATTTGATGGAGGTGTTGAGCAGATAACTTTATCTACTCCAAAGAAGGACAACATTTGTGGTATGTATTTTTTGTCTCCCATTCGAAAGCCCAAGTCGCTATTTTGAGTCTACCGTATTTCAGCGCTGCACTGAGTATTTTTTGCATTCATAGCAGCTGTAACTGAAAGCCAATATCTGTGTATCACCTTGCGACATAGTCACTTTAAAATCCGTCAACACCTATGAAGAATACTTATCAGTTGTTACCTACCGGGACTGACTAAAAAGAGGCACGGCACAGCATGACATGGCGGAGGAGGCACGCGTAATAAAAAGAGATTAGCAAGTAGTAGAAGCAGACAAGTAATTTCATGAGAACTCCAGATCCTAAGAAGGCTCTTTTAGTTTTCGTGCCTATTTTCAGTACTCGTGCCGCCTACACTATATCGTGCCGTGCCGTGCCTCTTTTTATTCGATCATATTTTGACGGGCGTCAACTTGTTATCCTTATGGCATTAGGATTTCTGTCGAGGACTTCACTGAGCTGACATGCATCTTCCTGTTTCAGGTATCAAGTTTTACTTTTGTAGAAGTGGTGACATTTGGGTATAGAAATCTCCTGGTCAAAAACGATCGGATCGCAAACCGACAAAGGGACTAGTGCCCTGAGTGTGTGTTGTGAGGATGGACGAGTGGAGGCGAGGTTTAATGAAGTTAATTGGTTCCTGGGGTGTGGGCTGAAGACATTCTGACACCGTAGGTGCCCACTAGCCCCAGAACCAGTCAGGAAACCGGACAAAAGAGACAAGGGAAAGTCTCAGGGAATTCTACAGCTCAGCCGCATTCAATCCAGAAATCCCTAATCAAGCTGGTTCACACATCCTGGCGAAGCTGGAATTCACATATCCAGTCAAGCCCTAGGCTTACTAGTCGAGATGGACCATACCGTATATCAGTTTACTCGTACGGCAAATCATGTAATAATACTGCAATAATATAATCATGTATTATTACAATCATGTAAGAATACACACATAAATAATACAGCACTAATGGGTCCCTAACTAAATATATAAACTGGTCCTTACCATAAATTATAATATAGAGAGGTCTGCTTGGACCAAGAATCAAAGAGAACTCTCTTGGCTACGAATCATTCCGTAGCCAAAATACTTGGATTAAAACCTGACCTCGGATTAGCGAGCAGCTAACTGGAGCTAGTGGATAAAGACCGAGTGACCTATTGTCACGATGCCGGGAAATTAATGATGGTGATGAAAACCGAAGAGATATATAGAAAAGTAGGCGATAGAGGAGGGAATAACTAGGAGGACTATTGCAGAGCAAAGTGCTATGGGATGTCTCCATAACACCCCCCCCCCCCCCCTTGGGCAGAGTGGTGTACGGGCAACAAAAGTTTCTACAATGTTTCCATTCCAGCCCCACCGACCAACATACCATCGATAGCTAAGCCATCGCGGCAACCCAGGTTTCTGACAGAGGGGGCAATCAAATAAGTGTGGAAAATCAAAGCCCACTCTCTGTTCAGTTAGTTCAGGGTCCTTTATTGAGCTTCAGTCCTACTTACCTTACCCTGACCACACGAACCAAACCAATACAAATATAAAAGACGAAATAAAGGCAGAGTTAAAATTTGATGTGTCGATGCCTTTAAGTTCTAAAATAAATCAGGGGCTGGAAGAACTTTAAAAGGGAATTATCAGGGAAATATTGGGGAAATGTTGCCAGTACCACAACTCGTCCCAAAAGATAAGTCTCTGAGATTTGTTAAAAATAGAAAATGGAAAAGGGAAAACTAGGAGGAATTTGGGAGGGAAGGGAAAAAGAAAGGCCGCAATTTAAAAAAATTACTCCAGTTAACTGTCGCAACTAACTGTCGCAACGGCCCAAGGTAAGGCCTTGATGGAAAAACTTGAAGTAGAAATGGGGAGGTCCTACGCACTCTAAGCCGCAAAATAAAGCACTAAGGGTAAGGGCACGCAAGTAATTAAAGCGCAAAAGACAGGCGCAAAGCATTTTCAAGTATGGTGGCCGAAGACGCGGCGTCAATCTGATGATTGATATTCTATACACTATTTACATAAAGCCATACGGCGAGAGGAACAAAATGTAGTGATAGCCAACAAACGGCTTCAGTCGTTTGACTGATCAGTTGCATAAAGTGCAGTGGAGACGCAAAAGCAGTCAAAGCAACGCTTAAGGCAGTAGTGCAGATATTGCAAGGGCGTAACGAAGCGAACGCGAAGTTAACATAAATACAAAAGCGACTTTAAAAAGGGGCCTACACAGTTAAACTAAGAAGGGGGAGGGATGAACATATGTATACCTAACCGGACAATTATGAATCGCCGCACTTGCAAGCGGGAGAACACGGACCTAACACTCCTACCTAAATATTTACATTTTCACTTGGCTGTCATGGTGTCCAGGTGAATTTGGCTGGTGAAGAGAATTTGGGTTGTTGATGATGTTGGAGTAACTGTTGGTCTAAAGCTGGAATCGTAGTGCCGATAGAATAATGGTGCTGATGATCTTGAATTTAGATGGCGTTGAGGTTGTGATATACTGTGTAGTTTAAATGTTGTCTGTTGATGTGAAGTGGAGACTCGATCAAAACGGGCTGGAGCCCAACGGCGTGTTAGCAGAGTGTATTTTTCGCTGGTGAAAATTTAAAGTTGGATTGAGGTTTGACGTCGATAAACTGGGACTGTACGTCAATAGGCCGTGATGCAGGGCGGAGGTCGGCTGTGAGGGTAGGCTCGCCTCGACCCATGGAGGGGAGATAGGAGGACGTTGAGGTGGGGTCCGGAGCGACGGATAAGGGGGGCTGGCACCGATTGTATGGCATGCCCGTTATCACCGTTGGCAGTGCGATTTCCAATGTCGGTGGCGTGCTTTCGAAAGATTGGCGGCGTCGGTGGCGTGGTTCAAAAGATTGACGGCGTTGGTGTGACGTGCAAGGTTGGCTGTGACTGTCGGGGGCGTCGGCGGCGTTACAGGCTCCGTTGGTGGCGTTGGCGGTGTAAGTTGTCCCATAGGAGGCGCCTTGACGATCGAAGACGCTGGGACCTCAGCGCCACTGCTTCTTCTGTCGCAACCTGCGTGCCAGACAAAAAGTCCGTCCAAAAATGTAAATCTAATCAAATGTTTGAAAAAAAATCGATTGGAGTCAGACCACTGTAACTTAAAGATTAATTTCTAACGTTTGGAAATTTTGAATCAAACTAGAAATTTTCAACAAACTG
The DNA here is from genome assembly GCA_030848855.1 of Branchinecta sandiegonensis. Lineage (NCBI taxonomy): Eukaryota > Metazoa > Arthropoda > Branchiopoda > Anostraca > Branchinectidae > Branchinecta > Branchinecta sandiegonensis. The sequence goes on along the minus strand of JAUPMV010000021.1, from coordinate 5,459,034 downwards.
GAAAATTTCCATTAGAACTGGAAAACGAACTGGAAAATGGAAATTTTGCCAACAATCTGGAATATCTTTAATTAGATTTGTTTTATTTAAGGTGTGTTGTGGTAAAATTAAGAAATGGCGTCAAACCGAGACCGAAAGTCGGTCCGGTTGCTTGCGCCGTATGAACCTTTATATACTAGACATCATCAGTACCAATACAGACAGTACGGCGCGGGGCGGCGACTGGCGCGGGTCCACCAGCAGCGATGACACCTGGAAGAGAAAAGTGATTGCTCGGAGGGACACTCCGGCGTTACTGGCCGGGGCCATTCGCTTCTCATAGTATCTCTTTGTCCTGTATATCCTATTTCGTGAGGGGATAGAGACAAAAGTGTACCACTATGGGGAGGGAGAATAGGATGCTTGAGAGGCCTTGACACTGGCTCTACCGAAGTTTGCTGAATCAGTGGTCGCGGGGAAGATGGGTAATATTCCGTAGCTGATGCAGCCGGCGCTAAAACCAGCCCTTTCCAAACAGGAAGAGTTGGTGAGCTAGCTGCACCGACTCTTGGCTCTACGCAGATAAATGTTTTACCAGGTTTTTCCAAGCGGTCATAGTGGACGACTTGTTTTGTGAACCGAATTTCCGAATCTCGTAGCTTCGGCCTTTGTTGAGAACGCGAACAACACGGTAAGGTCCATCCTCGCGCATTTCGGAAATTTTTGACCCTATACCAGAAGCGGGGGGGGATTTTAGAAAAACCATGTCGCCAGTATCATGCGGGGTAAATTTGTTGCAATTTATATCAATGAAAGGAGGGAGAGGTCGCCTTTTCGTATTCGGATTTTTGAAGGAGAATGATTCTCTGCGATAAAAGCAACATTACCGTCGGGGAGAATTTGGACAAACTGGGGGTTCACCGTAATCTTTCGGGCCTGTAGGGCGGCATTGCCCTTAATCAAGACTGTTTTCGTACCAGGAGGTAAACCGACGATTTTGCAACTAATATGTCTGGAATAATTCGGTCTGATGTGATGAACACTCTTTAACGGGAGTACTTTTTCTTCGTCCGGTAAAACTATACAAGTTTTGGGTTGGTTTGGGACAGGGAGAGACAGACGTGGTTCCGGGATCGGTTTGTTTCGATGTTTATCAGGTACAACTTTGTAGAAAGGTTTTTTAAATTGGCACGATGGGAATTTTGGTTGGTCCTCAGTATGCGAGTCTGGTAACGGTTGACATTCTCGCAAATACTGAGACCAACCAAACCAAGGGTCTGGGAGGGGAAGAGGTTGAGGATCTAGCGATATGCGGGGTCGAGGGACAGGGGGGCATACAGGGTAAGTGTCCATGTCGAAAATTAGTCATGAGTGTAGGTGGCCTCAGTATCGAAACGACAAACCAAAATATTCGACCAGAACCACGAAAAATCTTCACTAAAAAATTCACGTGAGAAAACAATGACAAAAAGAATGAAAAAAAAAATGACACTCAGGATTTACAAAGAAAACGGGAGGGTAACAAGCTCGACTGGACGTATAAACTCAGACTAAACTAAGACGCGGAACCAACTTGATATCTAACCAGGGTTTTCATTTCATGAGGAAAAAAAAAATATGTGGCATAAATAAATGGCATTAACCTTAAACTGAATATCAAAAGAAAATAGGCCAGAGGCTTCAGCGAAATCACCGCATCCGGATGGCGAATAAACACGCATACGCTAGATGGCGATCGAATGCAAGGAAACCTGAAAACAAAAATATGGTGGGGGGGGACAGAGGGAACGACTGGCGAAACGCACACAAGGTCTATGTGGCAAATTACTACGCACATTTAGACCGAAACCAGTCGAAATTCCACGAAAATGTCACGAATGAAGCGCGATGTACATTCTTGAGAGATTATCTATCTCCGCAAGAAAAATGTGCAAACGAATTACCACCAAACAAAATAAAAAAACTGGCCGATAGGGGAACAGGAAAATTAAGGATAAGCCGACAAAATGCCACAATTATAAATACGATGTCCCTGCATCATTCCATAAGGCTTGAAAATCGTGCCATAAAGACAACGTCGAGCTCCATTAAAAAAAGTGAGAAAGGTTGATTTTATTCCGAATAACCATGGCTTTCATGAACAAAAATTTATGTCGGGGAACTAAACAAAATAATCATCATGGAATTGGGAATAATCGGAGGCAAAATTACGTTTCCGGGTACGTGAAAAATGAAATCATACGTGAGTGCTAATTTTTTAATGGTACCGCAAGCACGCATCGTCAGTGTTGAGAACACTGATATAAAATAGACACGGCGAAATGACGCAGTCATGTACCCCGGAGAATAAATTATTTTGCCGATGCGATGACGATTTGCAGTCTGTGGCGCGAAAAACACTCACTTGACGACAAGTATACAATAACAAATACTGAAGGGATGGAAAAATCGCGATCTGTAATGCGGCGATACACATACAATGACGACCGGAAAAATCCTGGAAGGGGAAAGGGGTAGGGAAAAGAAAATCCGCAATCAGTGGCGCGACACACACACACGTAAAGACTGGAAAATTCCTGGAAGAGGGCAGGGTCGCAGTCAGTGGCGCGAAATACACTCATATGTAGACCGGAAAAATCCTTAAAAGGGAAGTGGGCGGGACAAGAAATTTCTCAATCAGTGACACGAAACACACTCACATGGCGACCGGAAATTCGTAAAAAAAAAGTGGGAGGAAAGGAGGAAAAGAAAATTCGCAGTCAGTGGTGCGAAATACACTCACGTGTAGACTGGAAAATTCCTAAAAAAAAAAGTGGGAGGAAAGGGGGAAAGAAATTTCACAGCCGGTGGCGCGACAAGCACTCACATGGCGACCGGAAAATTCCCAGACAATGATGCGAGCGAAAACAAAAACAAAAGATAAATCCGACATAAAATAATTTTCACAGATTAAGAAAGCCGACAGAACATCAAAGAGTAAAAATGGAAAACTAAACCTACAGTTTTGTTCTGGACTGACCGAGCTGAACCGTAAAAAAAATGAAATAAAATAAAATAAGGAACTTATTTTTATTTTGCTAAATTAAAGGGTAGGGCGGGTGGGTGAAAAAAATTTAACTGTTGTGACTACGAACAAAAAAAAATTAGTTTATATATTTAGTTAGGGACCCATTAGTGCTCTATTATTTATGTCTACTCTTGTACATGATTTGCCGTACGAGTAAACTGATATACGTTATGGTCCATCTCGGCTAGTAGGCCTAGGGCTTGACTGGATATGTGAATTCCAGCTTCGCTAGGATGTGTGAACCAGCTTGATTAGGGATTTCTGGATTGACTGCGGCTGAGCTATAGAATTCCCTGATGCTTTCCCTTGTCTCTTTTGTCCGGTTTCCTGACTGGTCCTGGGGCTAGTGGGTACCTACGGTGTCAGAATGTCTTCAGCCCACACTCCAGGAGCCATTAAACCTCGCCTCCACTCGCCCATCCTCACAACATGTGCCATTATCCTTTTCTTCCGGATCCAGTTCTGGTGGAAAGAGCCGCGGGTGGGGATCCTAAAAATTTCCCGAAGAAGCTCTGATTTGAGTGAAACCATGTGGTTGCTGGGACTAGATGCCTTTCATATACAATTCGTTGGTGTGAACCACACCAGGCAACGGTGGATCCCAAGAAATATTCGGACCAAACTGACTGAAGAGTTTGGATGAATTACTGTCAAATGTCGATGACGATACCTGCAGTGTCTTATTCCGTCCCATTCCCGGTTTTATTCGATCCCCAATTAGGGTTGGGGTTTCTTAGAAATCTCTTGACACACCTAGAGTGGAGAGATCCGGACGGAATTTGATGTACAGGACCGTCATGTACTTCGAAGAACTGGAGAGACGTGAGAAGAGCAATCACGAGCCTGACCTGATATAAAGGCTATATACCCCTTCAAGTGCGATGACCATACAGCCCAGTTATGTAAAGCAAGAAAATGAAAAATGTCGCGTCTTGTAGAATCCCGAGTTTAACCGCCCAGATTCTTAAAGGACCCCTCGCACTATATCCCGATGAAAAATTAATCTCAAAATAGTAGTATGAAGTTGTACGAAAAAGTAGCCTGCAGGACTAACTGATGCTACTGCATGCTTCTACTTCACGGCTACCGTGTTACTGCATACTACTGCATGCTACTATTAGCAAGACTGGATGCTACTATGGCAAGACAGGATGCTACTGGATACTACTACATAAGACTGGACCAGTCTGAGGCACATTAAATGATAGTATTCTTTGCTATTACATAGTATTACATGCAAGTTTTTCGTACAACTACCATACAACAACGCAGGCTAAAAAATCTTCATCGGGATACTCTTCAACTTACAGTACTTTAAAATATTTGAATTCTTCGTTGTTTTTCAGAACTGATGTTAAATTGTATTGAGGATACCAGACGGTCTTTTGGGCCTTCTGGGTGTTTTGGCAAGCTATTGACCGGATTGACGGGCAGTGCTTCTGAGCTCCCGCAAGCCCAAAGGGGCCTGGTTGCCAGCCTCCGTTCCGTCTTCGAAGGTATCCCACTGCTGGAGAGATTTCTTCAGACAGTATTCAGAGAGGACGAAGCTACAAGTCCAGCATCTGAAGAACAGATAGCCTTACTGAATGTTCAAAAAGAGGAAGTAAGGAAGCTGACGATTGACCTTCAGAATAACAACGTGACTCTAGGATGGTAAGCTGAAGAACATTTTGATAGGATTTTGCCCCACCCCAACCTCTAACTACCGTGCAATAGAAAGTAATTCTGTTTATTTTACTCATTGACTTTCTTTTACATTGTTTTTGCAAGATCCATGCCAGTAACTACACCGATGCACTCTTTAGGTGTTTTTCCTCGACAATCGCGGAATATAATCCTAGATAACTTCGTCTGAGAAAATCGACTATTTCAGATTACCAAACGACAATCCGACCATTTTGCTCCGTTCCGACTGTTGATATTAGAAGCTATTCCACCTTTACCCAAAATTATTTGTAGTAATCCTGAGAAGCTCGATGCAAAAACCATACAAGTACACATTGGTCTGACAGATTCTAAAATGGATGACCTGAAAACTAAAGAAGTTTCCTAAAGCCCCAAATCTCAGTTAGAGGATAGAGAGATTGCAACCTATTGCCTTAAATTACCTTAAATTGCACTTGCAAGCAATAAGGATGTTGTATCCCGATGATTAGCTTGCGGATGACGATGGTGCTATGATCTGGTTGCTGCTTCCGGTGCGCACCAGTCCTTTTTCCAGGGCTGTCCGCGCCAGTCCTCGTCGAGTCGCTTTTTGAAACCTTCGGGTGTTTCGCTGGTGACAGTTGGTTCGGACAAGCTGTTTCATAGAGGAACAGCTCGGTTACTGAAGAAGTGCTGACGAACACGAGAGGTGTTGGACCTTCTGGACAGTTTCCGGGAATTTCCCCTAGTCCGTGAGTGGTTATCGGGGGCGAAGAGGGAGGGGAGACAATTAGAGTTGAGGATTCTGTAGACTAGTGGCATGTCCCCTCTCTTCCGCCGGTAAGTAAGTGTCGGGATCTTCAGTTTCTGCAGTCGTTGTTCATACGGTAGTGCTCTAAGGCCTTGGATGGATTTTGTTGCTCGCCTCTGGACACCTTTGATTAGTTTCTTGTCTTGTTTGTAATAGGGTGAGGCGAGGGCATTGCCGCTCTCCAGCTTGGGCCTGGCCAGAGCTTTGTAGAGCTTCAGCATGACAGTTGGTTTGCGGGATGCGACTGATCGTTTGATATCCTGCGAAAACGGATATTTCTACACCATCATCGGGGGAGTATAGCAAAATAATTTAACATTAGGAGGTATAGGACATTCGACTTCTAAACTAAATTATTGGCGTGTGGTCATCATTCTTAGTCATGGATTTGCTGGAATGTTAATTGGACTATTCCTTAATCGTGTAATTCTATTTTTGCAAAAGAGTTAAACACAAAAACGGAGTCTCAAATCCTGTTCTTCCATTACGATGTGACGTTCAAAAACCAACCAATAGGAACCAGGATTTGTTTTTGTAGCGAAAGTATGAAGCCTTCAAACAGGGGTACAATCGCAATTAAAGTGCCTTCGATGGAACATATGAGACTCAAAGAACCGTAAAGTGAACCATATTTATTCGAAAAAGTTTGTAATTCAACATTTTATCGGCCATATCAGCTTTCCATGCGTTTTCGCGATCAGTACAGAGGGAAAGTGGAAAGCAATTCCAGGACCCACTGTTTTCGTGATGCGCTTGGTTCGTCGGATTCCGAGATCTCGCGAAAACCCTCCTCTTGCTGTTTTGAAAACCGAATGTGAATCAAGGGGGTTGATTCACCCCCCCTCCCCCTGGCTTTTGCTAAGTCTTATCAGTCGTTTATTTTGGCCTTCCCGAGGTCCCAGATATTCAAAGACAATCCGAGAAAAAATGTTAATTTTGGAAATGCCCAGCATCAGTCGTAAACCCTGTCAGCCGAGTCTTTTAAATCAGGTTTCATAACCCCTCTAGGTCAGAGATATGACTCATCATGGCAGCAATTTTACTACCTGTTTTACTCCCATCGAAAGTGTATCTGTCTCACTTCTATCGCATAATAATAATAATAATAGTAATAATATATTAAAGCCAACAAAGGGCCATACATCAGCATTCGTTCTCGCACTGAACCAACAAAATTGACCTTCACCATAACATACAACAAGATTACTATTAACCAAATTACCTCCAATCTAAACTTCCAGTATACACTTAAAATATTCACATACAGACCGAATTACCTGACGATTCGTCGACTCCAAAATACCAGGAAATAGTATGGGTACCCTCCCCCCCCCAAAAAAAAACAAAACAAAAAACTATCTCTAATTTCCTTCACCCCCCGACACCCCGTCAGCAGATGGCATAAACTCTTTCTACCTCACCACAAAATCGGCAAGCACACTCGGCAAGCGGCAAAGACATATTCTTTTCAAAAACCTTTTTCCTACTTCGTAATGGGAAACAGTTCACCCGGAGTTGGAACCTCATCTTTAATAACTCTGCGGGTAGGCCTAGCTTAATATAAAATTCTAATCCAAATAAATTCTTAAACTTCGGATAATTAGTGAGCGACTCAACCAGTCAACCAATTGGATCGGTCAATTTTCCAGATTTTTGGCATCACCATGTCCATCGATCTACCGATCCACCAATCGATCAACCAATTTTCCAAATTTTCGGCATCACCATGTCCATCATTCCAAGCATACGACAGTCCAGCTTCGTCCAACAGCTTTTTCACTTGCCAAGGCCAAGAACGCTTCTTTTTTGATCCCAGGGCCTCTAAGTATGCCACTTTCAGCAGCCTATCTTCTTGGAGACTTACTATTTTTAACCAAAATCTAACAACTTGCACTAGCGTACGCTTTCTAAGAGACAGCAAACCTAATTCTCCTTTCATTACTTGTGTAGAGTTGTTGGATGTAGACCAATTAATCTCTTGTAGTGTTGTAGCTGAATCGATTCAAGTTGCTTAGCAGCCTCGCAACCCCAGAGCTCTGCCCCACACTGGATCGTAGGTAAAATTTTAGAATTAAATACGTGCTTCTGCATCTTAAGGTTCTTAACTTTCATTAACGTCTCGTTTCTTAAAACTGCAAACGATGCAGCTTTACCTCTTTTACCCATCTCTGCAATATGTTCCTTCCAACTACCGTTTGACATCAATGTAACCCCCAAATACTTAAAACTTTTCTTTTGGGATTATTCTTTACCTTTAAATGTAAATTTTTCAGGGTTATATCCTTTCTTACCAAATATTACAATTTCTGTTTTATTTTTATTTTTTTTTATTTTTTTTTTTAATTTATTGCCATGTAGTATCTTTTCGGTTCTTCCTGTCCAATATGATTTGGCCAGGTGACTACGCTTCCACTTTCCCTCGGTGACGCCAACGGTTCTAATAGCTCATATTTTAAATTAATATTTTTTTTGTTTGTTTTTTCAATGACCGACCTATATATTTAGCGTCACCTACACTTTCCTCTATCTCTACATTTAATTTTTTAGTATTCTTCTCTTTTTTCCTCTTTTGTCATTTATTTCTCATTTTACGATTTTCATGTTTAAAACCTTAAAATTTACCTTTACTTTTTCCTTTCTTAAAATCTCCTTTCCTAAATTTTTTTTTTCAATTAAAACTTATTATTTATAAAAATATTATCCCTCATCATTTTTTTTTTTTTTTTTTTCGCAACCAACCAAAAGGGGGGTTTTATCCTGGAGACATTAACAAAACAAAATTTGTTTTACCTCTTCGCTCTTCCTGCGTCAAAGGATGCCCTTCCGTCATAGGGAATCCCTTTTGCAGTGGCATTTATTATAATCTTTTTCATTTCCGTCTCCGATCCCAAAACCCTTTTTTTTTAACTATAAAACAAATACAATCAAAAAATTAAATATAAATAAACGTTCATTTGATCGTACTTTACACACAAAATTAATTAGTACGATTAAATGAAAAACTTTTAACAATTACCAATTTTCTTAATATAAAACTACTTTGGTTGCAAAAAAAAAACCCTTAAAAATGTATCCCTTTCTTAAAACATTAAAATTTACCGTTTGCATAAATTATTTTTTTTTTAAATTAAATTTCAAATTAAATCCTCAATATTAAACTTTAATTCCAAAAAATTTCCTACTTTATCATTACTACCTTTTATCATTTCCCAACATTTTCCCAACATTATCATCCTCACCTTTTTCTCTGTCTTTCCACGCATAATAACAATATGTCGACATCATGAATGTCATTGTCCTTTCTCTTTTTAATCCATGGTTACTTTTAACGTTTATAAGGCTCATTTCTTCGTTGAAATGCCATTTGTCTCCATATTCCATTAAAGAACGTATTATATTTTCGAATTTTCTTAGTCTCTCCTTTTTCTTCTCACAGTTAATGAAAAAATGATTTACATCTTCGATTTCATTACAATTTTTACATTTTCCCGTGTTATGTTCAGGGAAAATTCGATGCTTTCTTTCTTCTGTTGGGAGAAGGTTATGTATTTGGTAAAACAGATGCTGTTTTACTTTCGGCGAAAGCATCGATGTATGGAGGAGATTGAAAGCTCGGTTTGCTTGCTCTTCGTCTATCCGTTTCCCTTCAGTTAATTTTATATCCGGTAGACTCATCTTTTCTCGGTAAAAATTTCGTATCTCTTCTTTTGGTGTTTCTCTTGCATCAGGGTCAACAATTGCTTCTTTTCTCATCTCTTCTATGTCCATAAACGCGATTTCTAGGATTTGTCGGTATTTTCTTTTCCGCTTGTTCTCATTAACATCCACGAATTTAATACTGAGTCTTTTTTCTCGGTCATATTTTCCAGAGCTGTCCTGACGAAAAGCTCTCTTGACTTAGCTTCAGGGTTAATTATCTGAAGTCCTCCTTCTATCTTTTGCTGGTACATATCTGTAATCCTGAGTTTTGGCGGTTCTTTTCCTTCCCATATGAAGTTGTATATTATTTTGTGAATTTTTTTTAATGTCGCTTTCGAAGGGTACGAAACATCAGCCAAATACCATATTATTGGAAGGCTGTAAATATTTATGTATTCCGCTTTCTGAAAAACCGTGAGCTTCCGATTCCTTCCGTAATTAATCGACGCTATCATTTTTTATATCCCACGATTTATTAAATTTTAATCCCAGTATTATTATCTCTTTTTTAACGGTATTCCACATACTTCGGTTACCCCATCTTTCTCTTTCTGATATTATTTCCAGGTTTTCGCACTTTCCTTTATTTAATTCTAGCTTGACGAGTTTGCAGTAATGTTCTGCACACTCGATAGCCATTTTGTTATCTTCCTCATCTTCTGTGAACGTTGTGATGTCATCAACAAAACCTCTCGCTTTTAATATTTCATCAAATAGCTTAATACCACGTAGTTTCATTTCAAGGAATTTTGGTAGTGGATCAATATATATTTCGAAAAGCTACGTCGATGTCGTTTTTTCCTAGGAAATCTTTTAGCATTTTTGCCTATTCTTTTGTTTCAAACCATTCAAGTTCAGCGTTATTAGTTTTTTCTTATTTCTCTGCAATTGTCTGTGTTCTCATTTTCTGATGTGGCGAGGCTTTCCTGTCCTTCTTCCGGTTCACCATTTTTCTCTGGGCTTCCTGACTTCCTTGTTTTCTTCGTAGCTTGTTCTTCATGTGAACCGACGGATGAGTCGAGATCGGCCGCGTGTGCGAGGCCTTGTAGAATTTCACAAGTGGACTGCGTATAGGTTTCTTCAGTCTGCATAGCTTGTGAGATTCCATCCACCATAGATTCTATCGCTGCAATTCTCGTTTCCACCTCTGTCCCCGTATCTTTACTTCCTATATCCATCCTTCCGCTTTTCTTTCTTATGCTTCTTTTTCTTCCTCTCGTCATCATACCACTTGGCTCCTTCTCTTTTTCTTCATCTGTTCCTTCATAATATACTATGGATTCCGATCTTTCTCCCTTCTTTTTTGCTTCTCTTTCGCTATCACGCAGTTCTCTAGATTTTCTTTCTGTTTCTTTATGAGCTTTTGCTTTCAAAATCTCTATTTCCTGATCAATTCTGCTCTCTATGTCCTGGCTGTACAGAGGATCCACAGGTTGTCTTGGCTGCAAAAATGGGAATTCGATTTCGCTGTCGAGGTTCGGCTGTTTTTTATACGTAGTTGTGCGCCAACGACTAGTAATTGTCGTCGTTTCAACACAGTTCTGCGCAATGTGACCAGGAAGGTTGCACCGCCCGCATGTTTTAATTTGGCCGTCGTACCAGACACGCATTCTCATCCCGTCAATTATTACGAATGACGGGATATTTTCAGTGATGTGTATGCTCAATGATAGCCTAGTTTTCGCAGTTTCTAGATAACCTTCTCCCTGGTACGTTTCCCTTCTACAGCTTACGACTCTTCCGTAGCGTTCCATTTCCTCTTTTACCACGTTGGGATCCATTTCGAACGGTACTTTGTCTATTTTTACAGTTGTTGGTCTTTTTTCGCAGTTTTCAACTTTTACGTATCGTACTCTTCCCGCGTTTTCAAGGATCAGTTCTCCGTCATGGGCCTTCTCTAGGAAGTTTTCTAGCTCTTTAGTACTTACGAATTTCACATATAAGTTCCTTTTGTATCGTAAGTTTGATGAATCTATCCCTACGATTTGTTCCTTTCGAAGCCCGTTGCTTTTCAGCCATCGATGAATCTGGAGCTTTCTGTTTTATTAACGTTCAGGTTTAGTTTTTTTTAAATCCAAATAAGTTTCCAGGAGATCCAAGAGAGTCTGAAGCTCCCGTGCAGACGTGGCTACCAAAGTCACGTCGCAGCGAATATCAACACTGACACGGCTAAACTTCCTAGCTTTACTACAGGATCCCAGCGGCTCTGTAGATAATCTACTAAATCGTTAATATGAATACAAAGTAACCTAGGTGACAATGTGCTACCCTGTTTCACTCCCCTCAATACTTCAAATGGTGTGGATGTTCCTTTCCCTACTACTTTGACTATAGCTAGGCTACTTACATACAGGTGACTAATAATTCTAATGACAAGCCTAGGTATCCCTAATCCTAACATATCCCGAACAACATCGCCCTATCAATACTATCGAAAACACGTTCTAAATCTATAAAAGCTACATACAACTTCCCACTTCCCTTACAATACTTTTCTATTAAAAGTTTCAATACAAATATCCTATCGATAGTACAATATCCTACTCTAAATCCAGCCTGCTCCTCTTTAATTACCTTCTTCCCCAACCATTTTGCTAGCCTAGAATCAATTATCTTCTCTAATATCTTACTCATACACGAAACTAATGTTATAGGCCTATAGTTACGATGTATATTCCTATATCTTTTTTTAAAAAACGGGAGCACTACAGATGTCTTCCAAGACGCCGGCCAAATCCCTGTTGCCAGAATCTGATTGAAAATTATTACAAATAATGACATAAATACTACAAGAAATTTCTTCAACAGCCGCGTAGGAACTCCATCCGCCCCTGCCGCCGAATTGCCCTCCATTCGTTTAAGATTTTCTTTAATCTCTTCTCCTGTTATCAGGCTAAGCATTTCATAATCATGCTCTCTCATTGGCATATTAAATTCATTATCAAAATGCTGTAATTCTGTATGGTGCAGCTTTTCTAATGGCTCAGTACTCTCCTGATTCTGCTCTTCTAATTCCTTGAAATGCTCTCGCCATGTTTGTGGATGGGGAATTTCCGTCCATTTTTCGCAACTCTTCTTATCATTTACCTTCTTCCAGAACTTTTTTAGCTTTTTTATGTTTAGTTCTGACAAAAAATGTTCAAGGTTTGCAACATCTTCTTTTCTTTTCTTCTATTATTTTTCTATCCTGGGTTTTAATCTTTGTTATTGTCTCTTGACCAATTTTTTTTCTTTGTCTACATATCAGGGTCGTTGTGAGCTGTTCGTTCTGAATCTGTTCGTTTAACTTAGCTCGAATTTTTATCCCTTCTGTAATTTTTTGCTCAATTTGTTTAATTTCCTTGTGTATCTCAAAATATTCTTCGTTTGCATTTATCCCTTTGTTTATTTCTAGTTTTAGCTCGTATAGAACTTTATACAGATGCTTGAGGTGACTCTGTTCGAAATCATGACTTAATCTTGAAACTGATTTCGCAGCTATTGTTATCGCTGGTTTTGCATTTTCTTCCCAGTATTTATTTAAATTTTCGTTGGAGACGTTTTTCATCTTTTCTGCAACTTGCAGCACTACTTCTCTAATTTCTTTTGTTTTAAGCACATTTGTGTTCATTTTCCATAATATATTCTTCTTTGGGATATTATTTTTACATTTTTTATTTATTTATTTGCATCATGACTGCATAGTGGTCAGATAGTGGTGTGTAAATATGCTGCACGTCTTCAATTTTTCGAATTAACCCTTGCGATACATAAATTCTGTCAATCCTCGATCCTCCACCTTCTTTTCCTTTCCAATTTATCCGAGTAAAATCGATAGTATTATTTTTTATTTTCCATGCATCTTCGAGTTCCAACCCTTTTACTAGATTTTTTAGCGCCTTTGATCGTATATCAGATTCCAGTTTAGCATCTTCCTTTTCAATGACGCAGTTGAAGTCACCTAATATAATGGTCTCTGTCCCATCATTAGGCAGGTAGGGCGCGATTTCTTGTTCGAAAAAGTTTTCCCTCTCTCGCTTTCGGTTACTTCCTGATGGAGCGTATATATTCACTGCTGATATATTCCCAATTTTGCAACTTATTATTCTTCCCTGCAGATCTATTCTAACGTTTTGGACTTCGACATCTTTTTTGTATATTACTGCAACACTTCCCATTCGTTTCTGCGTGTTTGTTTTGAAACTATATTCTGGCTCGAATGCTTCTAGGTCGGCAGTATCTGTTTCCTGTAAGAATGCTACGTCGATGTCGTTTTTTCCTAGGAAATCTTTTAGCATTTTTTGCCTATTCTTTTGTTTCAAACCATTCAAGTTCAGCGTTATTAGTTTTTTCTTATTTCTGTGCAATCGTCTGTGTTCTCATTTTCTGATGTGGCGAGGCTTTCGTGTCCTTCTTCCGGTTCACCATTTTTCTCTGGGCTTCCCGACTTCCTTGTTTTCTTCGTAGCTTGTTCTTCATGTGAACCGACGGATGAGTCGAGATCGGCCGCGTGTGCGAGGCCTTGTAGAATTTCACAAGTGGACTGCGTATAGGTTTCTTCAGTCTGCATAGCTTGTGAGATTCCATCCACCATAGATTCTATCGCTGCAATTCTCGTTTCCACCTCTGTCCCCGTATCTTTACTTCCTATATCCATCCTTCCGCTTTTCTTTCTTATGCTTCTTTTTCTTCCTCTCGTCATCATACCACTTGGCTCCTTCTCTTTTTCTTCATCTGTTCCTTCGTAATATACTATGGATTCCGATCTTTCTCCCTTCTTTTTTGCTTCTCTTTCGCTATCACGCAGTTCTCTAGATTTTCTTTCTGTTTCTTTATGAGCTTTTGCTTTCAAAATCTCTATTTCCTGATCAATTCTGCTCTCTATGTCCTGGCTGTACAGAGGATCCACAGGTTGTCTTGGCTGCAAAAATGGGAATTCGATTTCGCTGTCGAGGTTCGGCTGTTTTTTATACGTAGTTGTGCGCCAACGACTAGTAATTGTCGTCGTTTCAACACAGTTCTGCGCAATGTGACCAGGAAGGTTGCACCGCCCGCATGTTTTAATTTGGCCGTCGTACCAGACACGCATTCTCATCCCGTCAATTATTACGAATGACGGGATATTTTCAGTGATGTGTATGCTCAATGATAGCCTAGTTTTCGCAGTTTCTAGATAACCTTCTCCCTGGTACGTTTCCCTTCTACAGCTTACGACTCTTCCGTAGCGTTCCATTTCCTCTTTTACCACGTTGGGATCCATTTCGAACGGTACTTTGTCTATTTTTACAGTTGTTGGTCTTTTTTCGCAGTTTTCAACTTTTACGTATCGTACTCTTCCCGCGTTTTCAAGGATCAGTTCTCCGTCATGGGCCTTCTCTAGGAAGTTTTCTAGCTCTTTAGTACTTACGAATTTCACATATAAGTTCCTTTTGTATCGTAAGTTTGATGAATCTATCCCTACGATTTGTTCCTTTCGAAGCCCGTTGCTTTTCAGCCATCGATGAATCTGGAGCTTTCTGTTTTATTAACGTTCAGGTTTAGATTTTTTTTTTAAATCCAAATAAGTTTCCAGGAGATCCAAGAGAGTCTGAAGCTCCCGTGCAGACGTGGCTACCAAAGTCGCGTCGTCAGCGAATATCAACACTGACACGGCTAAACTTCCTAGCTTTACTACAGGAGCCCAGCGGCTCTGTAGATAATCTACTAAATCGTTAATCTGAATACAAAGTAACCTAGGTGACAATGTGCTACCCTGTTTCACTCCCCTCAATACTTCAAATGGTGTGGATGTTCCTTTCCCTACTACTTTGACTATAGCTAGGCTACTTACATACAGGTGACTAATAATTCTAATGACAAGCCTAGGTATCCCTAATCCTAACATATCCCGAACAACATCGCCCTATCAATACTATCGAAAACACG
Organism: Branchinecta sandiegonensis; assembly: GCA_030848855.1. NCBI lineage: Eukaryota > Metazoa > Arthropoda > Branchiopoda > Anostraca > Branchinectidae > Branchinecta > Branchinecta sandiegonensis. The sequence continues at coordinate 5,443,930 of JAUPMV010000021.1, read as the reverse complement.
TTCTAAATCTATAAAAGCTACATACAACTTCCCACTTCCCTTACAATACTTTTCTATTAAAAGTTTCAATACAAATATCCTATCGATAGTACAATATCCTACTCTAAATCCAGCCTGCTCCTCTTTAATTACCTTCTTCCCCAACCATTTTGCTAGCCTAGAATCAATTATCTTCTCTAATATCTTACTCATACACGAAACTAATGTTATAGGCCTATAGTTACGATGTATATTCCTATATCTTTTTTTAAAAAACGGGAGCACTAAAGATGTCTTCCAAGACGCCGGCCAAATCCCTGTTGCCAGAATCTGATTGAAAATTATTACAAATAATGACATAAATACTACAAGAAATTTCTTCAACAGCCGCGTAGGAACTCCATCCGCCCCTGCCGCCGAATTGCCCTCCATTCGTTTAAGATTTTCTTTAATCTCTTCTCCTGTTATCAGGCTAAGCATTTCATAATCATGCTCTCTCATTGGCATATTAAATTCATTATCAAAATGCTGTAATTCTGTATGGTGCAGCTTTTCTAATGGCTCAGTACTCTCCTGATTCTGCTCTTCTAATTCCTTGAAATGCTCTCGCCATGTTTGTGGATGGGGAATTTCCGTCCATTTTTCGCAACTCTTCTTATCATTTACCTTTAATGGATTTCAATTTCAAGGATTTCAATTCAATTTATTTCAAAACAAATAACGGACAAGCCGATTGGTTGCTTTCAAGTCAATAAGATTGATAAATAGCCTATTAATAAATGTATATACAATTAGGGTACATAGTCAGGTTGCTAAATGTCATTACATAAATAAACACAAAAGAAAACAAACCATTTCAGACACGTTCCGAGTTGTACAACCGAACAAACGCGGGGACAAAACTTTGAGCGTACCGTGTTCGTAAGGTTAAAATCGGTTCCAGACGGGGCACAGGTTCAGACGCCTGTCGTGGTAGTCGGGTACGGGATGGGACGAAATCAGGGGGAAGGATATCGCGCTGAGACGGATTTTTAACCAGAGATGTACCAAATTTCATACACAGCTCTAGTCGACGAGAAGAAAGGGATATTAACTTAAATTCCCTCAAAAGACCAATATATGGGACTTTTGGCGCTTTAGATACTACGAGTAACGCTCTATATTGGATCCTCTCAAGCGAATCCGACTGTTCATGGGTCAGCCCGAAATGCCACACAGGACAGCAATATTCAAGATTCGGACGGATAAATGACAAATATACTCGCAACAAATGGAGGGCTGGAACACCGTAACGAGATAATAGTTTAAGATAACTTATCCCTGCGTTAGCTTTTTTAAGCATATTTTCAACCTGTCGTTGCCACCTCAGATCTGACGTTATAGTGACTCCCAGCAGCTTCAGTTCACCAACCCTACACGATTCGGGGATATCTGGGTTGAAAGACAGGACGCCCTGAAGGAAAGAAACGGTTAAAATCACAGACTTATCCATATTAACAATCATTTTGTCAGACTCTGCTTCTTCACAGATATCTTTCATCATGGTTGCTGCACTGCTCTGGATGTTCTTAAAGCACTTTTCTAAAATAGTCAGATCATCAACGTATTTAAGCCTGTCTGGGTAACTCCTAGCTAACTCATTAGCCATAACAAGGAAAAGTAGCGGACCTAAAATGGTACCCTGGGGTACTCCACAAAAAATCGGGAGTGAATCAGAAAATGTTGATTTATACTTTGTACGTTGGGCTCTATGAGAAAGGAAACTAGCTATTATTTTCACAAGAAAGGGGTGGACAACAAATTCATTAAGTAATTTCTTTAAAAGGACACTATGGCACACAAGGTCGAAAGCCTTTCGTAGGTCTATTGCTATTAGGTTTAGCCAGCGCTCTGGGTCATCCAAGTGCTTGAGCATAGTGTCCAGTAGACTCACCAGATAATGCGTGGTTGATGTCCTGGGCATATTTCCAAACTGTTTGGGGTCTAAATGCCTCAATATGCAATCTTTTAGCCAAATAGCTACGAAACCTTCGTACACCTTGCTGAAGATAGGCGTCATCGTGATTGGCCGCACACCTTCCAGAACTCCTTCATTTTATTATTTACCTAAGATTCCACTTTTTTCTACATCTTCTATCAACATTTTTTTTTCTTTTAATTAACTTCTTGTAAACTTTTCTTTTTTCTCTATAAACCCTTAACAGACTTATCTTATTTTCTTCATTCTTTGCCCTCTTTATTTTATTTAAATCAATAACTAATTCTTTCTTCTTACTATTACATTCCGCGTAAAAAAATCCTGTTTCTTCTGATCAGTAGTCTTTTCTTGTCTCTGAAGATCTTCTATCCGCTGACAAAACTCTTTACTTGTAAATGCTTCTTTCAGTTTCTGTTCTTCCTCGCGAGAGCAGTATCGTAGAATTGATCGTATCATCGGGCTTTGTTGTTCTTTGTCAACTTCCGTAAGTTCCGATATTTCCTCCTCCGGCAATCTCATTTCTAATAACAAAGCTAAGTGGTCAGATCCTACTAAACTAACCAAAACCTCGTCATTGAGTGATTCCTCCGCTAGGTGAACGTCTACCAACACGTAATCAACTACACTAGGTCTAACACCAGCAACGCAAGTGAACTCACCAATCCCGCGATCCTTACCAAACCTACCGTTAACAATTGTAACCCCAATCTGCGGACAAAGTGCCAGGAGGTTTCGGCCCCATGCATTCATCCAGACTATTCCGCGGTATTCTGAAGGCCGATGGGATCAAATCGACTATACCTGGAATCGAAACATCATAACTTCAAACTCTATTCCAGTATGCGCATTCAGATCTCCTAACAAAATCATTCGATCTTTTGGAAAAGTACTCCTAAGACTCTTTGCTTCTTGTTCTAAAATATACCAAGTGTCTTCTTTGCGATATGAACTATTTTTGTTGTGAGACTCGGATCAAATTTGGTGGGAAAGTCGCAGGTGAAGATTGAGGCAGATAGAAACCTTTCAGATGTGCCTTAAAATGCTGCATTGGGAAAGATATAGTGTTTCTATCGGGCGAAAGATGAAAGTTTGTTTCGTCGTTGAATCGGGTTCTGTTATTTTTACAGAGAAGGAATCAAATTCTTCAATCTAGTTTAAAGTTGCAGTTTTTCGGATGTTGTTTCACTGTAGTTTAAGGCAGGGGCGTCACGACTGGAGGGGGGAGAGGGGGGACGCCCCCCCCCCCCCCCCAATGTTGTCGGCCAGTCGGTAAAACATAACCGAGTCGGCACGAAGCGCCACGATTTTTCGTCAAAACATTGATTATTTTCATGAAAACAGCCGGTTTTTCTGAAAATCAGTTGATTTTCTGTCAAAACAGTCGTTTTTCTGAAAATCAGTCGACTTTTTTTCAAAACTGTAATTTTTTCTTGAAAACAGTCGGTTTTTCCTTGAAAATAGTCGTTTTTTTCTGCAAAACCAGTCGGTAAAAATTACCTGCCAGTCGGTAAATGCCTTGCCCCCTCCCCCCAAACACTTTGGCTAGTAACACCTTTGGTTTAAGGGACTTCTGTTTTAGTTATGAAAGTATAGTGTGTCAAATGCACAAATAAAACGGTACACGGTACTTTCGCAATTAAACAAAAATACGTCGAAACTACAGTGAAACTACACTACAGAAAAAAACCCAGAAAGAAGCAACTGACATCTCATCAGCGAACCGGCGTCTTTTTAAACATAAAAAGTAAACTCCGAATCTGCAAACTCCTGTGGGGCGAAGGTCACAAGTTTGTTACCTCCGTAAATCCGGATTTTATTTTTTAACTGCAATGGCAAACCTGTTTTCCTCTTTTTGTTTCTGTCTTTAATGGGATATTTTTTTACTATAAATTCGGAACAAATCTAGTCTACTTTCTTTTCGATGGCCACTATTTTGTCACTTTTTTCGACGGACAGATTTGTGATTTCATAGCTATTTGCCGTTGCCGCAAAGTGGCAACCGTTCATTTGTGTCGGTACGAGCGAGTCGTATATTCTGATCCAGAAGTCGTTGAAACGAGGGGTCTTACCCCCCCCCACCCACCTCCTGGCATGAGTGCTTCGGGCCACCCCTGCCTTCAAGCTCTGATTTCTGATGAACATTTCTATAAGAGCTCATGTCACCAAATCCCTCAGGTTACTATAAAGGGATACGGCTCCTCACTGGCTCCTCAACAAAACAAAGTGTAAATATGTATGACGAGGCTGGGAATAAGCTTGACGCAAATGCTGTCAACAGCTACTTTGCAAGCATATGTAGAAGTAATCCTCCGATTTCAAGAGTTCCCCCCTTACCGGATCCCTCGGAAATCCCAGTGGTTTTACCTCATGAGGTTGAAAAGGTGCTCTAGAAACTTGACACCAATAAAGCAACTTACCCGGGAGACGCTCCAGAAAATGCTGCAGTTCTGGCCGAACCCTTAACTGCCTTGATCAACCAGTGCCTGTAGAGTGGTACCTTTCCGGACGACTTGAAAAAAGCAGTGGTTACACCGATACCAAATGTTTCGAATCCGAATACAGTGAGCGACCTGCGACCAATTTCCCTAACCCCTATTGTTTCTAAAGTTTTTGAACATTTCCTGAAAAAATTGTTACTAGAAGATTTCTGTGATAAAGTAGACCCCTGTCAATACGGATTTATTAAAGACACAGTTCACTATCTAGTGAAAATTGTGGAAGAAGCTTTGGAACATTTGGAGAACAAAAATGCATTCATCGAAATCCTGCAAGCAGATCTGGAAAAGGCTTTCGAAAAGTCAAGCCACCCGGACATTCTCGAGTCAATGACAGATTTTAGAGCCTTTTTAGTTCGGATGGCTTACAGTTTTTTACACGGTCGTCAGCAATGCATTAGTGGTGATGGGGTACTATCGGACTTTCTTGAGCTTTTCTGCGGAATACCTCAAGGAACTAAAACAGGGCCTGTGTTTTTTTTAATACTGTGTAATATGATTGCAACATCGCATAAAAACCGAGCCAAGTTTGCAGACGATTTGACATTGCTGATACTTCAAAAGCTTGAATCCCTGATCAGTACGGATGGGATAATTCGTCGTCTGGAGTCAGACTGCGAAGAAAAACGGCTCAAAATCAACAGGAAAAAGTCAGCAGCTATGAGAGTTTCATTTTAAAAAAATGAGATTCCTAGTCAAGGAGATCTAAATGTGCCAATTGTAAATAACATGAAGATTTTAGGTGTGAACTTTAAGTCAAAGATGTCATGGTCGGATCATGTACATAATGTTATTAAGAAGGCGAATATAGCACTAAGGAATCTAGTAACTACAAAGCGTTTTGGTTTTAGTCGTCCTTCACTTTTTTGTAAATTGTATATATTAAGTATTTTAGAATATGCTTATCCGGTGTGGTACCCAGGGTTGAGTAAGGAACAAAGTAATGACCTCGAGAATGTGCAGAAGCGAGCTGTTCGTGTGATATTGGGCCAGGAGTACACGAATTATGAAGGTTGCCCTTGTTGCCCGGCGTCACCAGCTTACTATGACATGCGGGAGTAAAATATTGGAATCAAGTAAGCATCGTGATTTGCTACCGGAACCGGCACGAACCGGATACGACAATAGGCATCAAAACAAATTAGATCCATGCAAATCATCAGCTTCTAACCGGTATAGATCTTCTTTTCGTCAATATTTTGTAAAGCATTTAATGAGTAAGTGACAGTATGTTTTATAAATTATTGATAGGGTCTTATCTAACTATTATGTTATTTGACCCAATAAATTCGTATCGTATCGTATCGTATAAAGCTGTGATTATACAATTAAGAAAAAGCCAGCAAAATGTTTCCCAGCTATCTACAGGCTTAGAATAGTTGTAAGACATGGATAATTCGGTCTCAAAGTCGAAAGTCCTATATTTCATAATGTTAAGTTACTCTTTTTCTACTCCTATCCGTTTTCGTTGCGGTAGACTTTAATCTCTCTATTGTCCCCGGAGTCAGAGTTTTGCCACGGATGTGGACAACAAGACAGTACGATACGATCGAGATCAAGTGGAGACGACAAAGAAGCAAAGCAAATCGTACCGAGTTGTAACCCGCTTCATAATGAGTTGCGTTTTCAGCAAATAGCGTGTTGAACCCGAATCCTAACACGTTGCGCTGTCACGGGTTTTCAGCGCCTGTGTTTTGCATAAGAGAACCCGGCACAGGATTTGATACTCTACCGAATCCGTTTGTGTTTGTATTCGGTGTTGAACTCGAATGAAACACGGGAGCTATAAATGCTTGAAGCCACAGAACGTGGAACCGGTGTTAGGATGCGCACCGTAAAAATGACTTGTGACGAACACGGGTTGAGAATCGCGAGCCTGAAAACGCAACTATGGCTGCTCCGACAAGAGCTGCGTTCGTTGCACTCCGGGCCGTCTCTGTTTTGTCACCAGTGTCCGGTTCGTCTCTTATAACGCGTTTTTTCGTTCACCAGTGAGTTGATCAAAACTCCTCGCTGAAGCTGGTTAGTACGCATCGGTGAGGTAAAACTGGACACCGGTTAGTTCAAAAACGGGTTATAAGACTGGTGAATAGTCACCGGTGGATGCAAAAACGGCTTATAAGAAAAACCGGAGACCACCGGTGAGAACTCCCGTGACAAAGAACGCAGCTAATCTTAAGATTACCGGTGGAGTTTCCGCTTCACCATCGGGGTCACTTGTCTCGGACTTGTCCTGAAAGTTCTGCCACTACGTTTTTTCAAATCAAGAAAATAGTTTAATCGAACGAAGATAGAACAACTTCGACGAAAATAGTCTCGCATCTTTCAAGATAATAAATTATGTAGGGTAGGCTCATAACCAATAAATCGACTTGCTCTTGAACCGTTTAAGGCTTTTCAAACTGGGGTACCGAGATCTTTTGCGTGCATCGAACCTTTCCTGACACAGTCAGCAAGAATTACAGCATGGAATTTGTTCAAGGTAAATCAGCCACAAAGGTTCAAACTTCACTTACAAAAAACATTTTGTTTGTTCTTTTTTACTCAAAGGGAAGTTTAACAAGGATCTCTCAACTGTGTACTGATCGAAAGCAAACATATCTATAACAATGGTTTTAAATTAAACAAATAAGTTCAGTAGATAAAAACATACTTTTACAATAACTGTGACAAACAGTTTTGTTTTCGTCGATGTACTATTACTTTTAAGCAAGTCAAAGCACTTTTTAGCCCTTTTAATGTCGGAAGGCTCTATGGCTCCTTCGGGTTCAGCGATATATTCTTGCGACATGTCCCTTATATTCTTGCGACAGATCCCTTTCAATCATTTTTCAATCATCGTCTTTATTCCTGAATATCTGTTTTACAAGGGAGACTAGCTGGGGGGGGGGGGACTTTGGGACTAGCTGGACTGGTGGGAAGATCCTGGAACTGGTGATCTATCGACGTCACTGGGCCAATTGATACATATCCTACCCTCACCTGTCAGGTAAAGCAGCTCCCGTCTGCGTGTGGTGAAAGGGGCTGGTCAGGCTTTTTCGGCAAAATCTTATGCCGCCAAAAATCTTGGCAGGTATTATCGGAGGAATTTCGTACAGAGAAAGGACCTGCTGGAATGATTTGGGATACAGACAAAGGATTTAATTACAAAATATATGAAAGAACAAAACATAAGAGTAATAAAAAGAAAGCGAAACTCAATTAATATCAATCAAGCTTTTTGCAAGTTCAAAAGCTTTTGGCAAAGTCAATATATTTGTTAAATAAATAGAATGGGAAATTACGTAAATAGAATTTGATGTTGTCCACATTCGCCCCTTTGTAAAGTAAGACATAAAACTTCAGAGTAGTAACATCCTATTGTAAATAGGTTCCAGAAGTCCATCGATAAGTTCATGGCAATCATCGCTGAGGGAATTAACTGGCTCTTTCCAGTTTTGAAAATGGTCCTTGCATTCAGCTTGAAGTTGCTGAAGCTATTCCAAGAGATCTCAGCATGCTTGAAATCATCATCTGTCTCCATTTCTTAGTAAGTACTTGGGAGGGGAATTTCTTGCAACACTGGAAGTAGATGGCAGCCTGTGTAGTTGTTTTTTCTTATTATTACTTCCTATTTACTTGGCTGTTTGTTTTTCTTAAATTGCTTGGCCATAAAGCTACTTACTATTCTAGCTTTGGTTTGGTGAAGAAAGTTTGTGCCATTTTATGTGTAAATGCTACAAGCGAAAGAACTAAAAAGGGCATTTGTTTAGGGGGAGCTGAGGGGAGGATCGGCTAGTTAAGTTAATTGAGAATAAACATTGGGGTTTTTGTTTTAAATTAAAGACCTAATATAAGCATTCTGTTTACCTACCCAGAACAATCGCAAGCCAATTGTTTTTTTTATTTTTATGGCACGAAGTGCCATATCGGTCTGTCGGTCCACTCTTCTCGAGTTAGGTTACTTCCAGAAGTGCTAGGACGCTGAAATATGGCAGGCATATTAGGGACCCGACCAAACTAACTTGGAAACAGTCACTTGCCCGATTCGACCATCGTGGGGGGAGGGGGAGGGGGCGGAATCTGGAAAATAGGCGCATGCATAACGTTCGAACGGGTGGTCGGATCTTAATGAAACTTGATATCTGGAAAGACCTCGTGTCTCAGATGTCTCATTTCAAGTTCTGACCGGATCCGATGGATCTGGGGGGAGGGGGAGTTGGAGGGGGAACCGGAAATCGTGTGACACTCTCAGAGGGAAGCGATCGGGATGAAACTTGGTGGGGAGTACAGGCAAAAGTCATAGGTGCATCAGTGACAGAATCAGACCGGATTCGGGTACCGAGGGGTGGGGGGGGGAGCCTGTAGGGGGGTGTCCGGAATTCCGTGATCGTGAGTTAAGGTACTTCCAGATGTGCTAGGACCATACAAATTTGCTGGAGAATTATAAACTTGACATCAATGGGTTAGACATCGTCACTTCTCTGATCCGACCATCCCTTAAAGGACACCTGAACAATGAAACCACACTTGAACACACCATGGAGAATGCATTTACAGACATGGCCACGGAGAGCATTCTTCTCCTGAGCGTGAGGTTTTCAAAATAGAGATGTTCGTTTCTGGAGGTTTGCACCTGCAGACTCCAAGACAAAAAGCGCAATTCATTCAAATCTTGTACAGCGCTGGCTGGATCGTATTGGAATTTCTTCTAGATATACGTTTGGGCTTAACTGGTTAAGAAATGTTCCAGAAGAAGGGTTGATTGGAGACATCTGTTCATTTCTAAAATTGTTCGGTACTGAAATACGGACAGATGCAAAATGGAGCAAAACTCATATCTTGGAAACACTATTTCGTATTTGGATTGGGTTTCCTGCAGGCAATGTTAAGGGAAGTCATAGAGATAGTGGATGATACTTGGTACTCTTCATTCAGGTGTCCTTTAAAGACCTCGTCTTAACCGCAAGTACAAAAAATAATTTTAAGCAAAGTTTACCTTTTCACGACCGCAATGAGCACACGATCCTGTTTGCCTCAAGGGTTTTGCTTAGAAATTAATTTTTAGCACCCTTCAAGTGCACATCTTAACCAAAAAGTGAAAGAAAAAAAAAACTGTTGACCATCACTTCCATCCTCTGACCCAGCCTTGCAAGTTTGGCGTATCTTAATCGAAAATTGAAAAAATTTCTTTTGACCTTCACTTCCATCTGACCCAGCCTTGCAAGTGTCATATCAGTTTCTGCTCTTGTTTCCTTTTGTTGAAGGGCTGCTGTTCCGTCCGTGGCCGATTGGGTTAGCGGCTAGCGCGCTGGACTCCCAAGCGAAGGGTCGCTTGTTCAAGTCTCGTGGTGCCTACCGTTTGGTTTGGGGCGAAGGTTAGTGGCGTTTCCCCGTAAGACAATCCAAGAGTTCACCCAGCTTCAAATGGGTACCTAGAGAAATATAGGGAAAAGCACGGGAAGCGTCAGATGATTCGCCCCCAACCACGCATCGCACTCCCGGCCGAGGGCGGGGTATCAGGAGATCGGCACCTACGCTACACGAACCTTCGCCGGTTTGCATGCGAAAAATGTGTTAAAATTTGCTGCTGTTTGGGCTTGAGAAAAAATACGCATAGAAAAATTAGCTCAATCCCTCAGAGGATTTGTGAAATTTGTTTTTTCGTTTCTTGCTTTTTTAATCTTTACATTTTTAGACAACTCTTCTGTGGCAATACTCTAAAACACGCCAGTGATTCTCAGGAAGAAGCAGTAAAGCTACGTTTACACGGAGGGTATTTACCCGTACTCCGCGGGTATTTTTCCCCGCAACAGCAACAAAAACCCGGGTATTTTGGATTTCAATTGCGCGAACTTTTTACCCGGGTATTTGTTTGTCCAAGGGTATTCTTCGACGTCAGCAACAATAAAATTGGATTTTCGAGGAATAATTTTGATTTTGCCCATGTAAAAAGTGGTCCAAATGAACACATGTTGGTATCCATTGTAGAGAGATATCCTGAGCCTTACAACCTTGTAGTTTATTGCCACATGACAAAAAATACCCGAGTACCGTGTGAACACTTTCCCTTTTCATCTCCCGGGGAAAAATACCTGCCGTGTAAATGATCCTTAAACGTGTCCGTAGCGACTCAGACTCAAGTACACAAATCCTGAGTCAGCGCAGCTGTGACACCGTTTCTTCCTTTCTTCCGCAGGTACCCGGAGGTTCTGCACCGGCAGGGAGAGATAGTCATCAAGAGTATTTAGTGAAGTTACTATTATGTTGCTTTTTTCCTTGCAGTTGCCGCTAATACCTCTTCTCTTTATCTTGCAGTAGACGCTAAGTGGGCCTTGGCTTGGCACGGTAAGGATGTACGGCAATTAAAGCTGTTCAAAACAGGACACACAGTAAAGAGAAGTTGACGGGAGAGAAAATTCGTAAAAAAAAAGGTATTTGGTTATATTTTTTTTGCAGGATAGAGAAAAATTTAATTTTATAACGTCTTTGATTTCACTATGTAGTTTTAGAACGATGGATTTTTTTGTAGAGGGATGGTTAGTTATTAAATTAATTTAAATCGTAATTTCTTAGATTAACTGAAATTTCGCGACTATCTTCTATTTTCTAATTGCTTAGTGGTATTTCCTATGATTAGGCACTAGGGACGATAGTGATGAAAACTAGTATATATATATATATATCGCCAGTTAAAATTTGTCAAATACAATTTTTCAATTTAATTCGAATCCAAGACTTCTATTCCAGCCAGAAGCCATAAGCATTCACTACAACAAACACACAAAAAAAAACAAAGAACGTATTACAACACCACATAAATTAGCCAAACCCTTCTTTTTAAACATCTTAAGGGTGAGTCTTCACCTTCCGGAATCTGGGTTCCCACACTTTCCGAGATTTTTTTTGAATTTCTTCTGCGATACTTAAAAATCCGGAAATCTGGAAGTTCAAAAGCCCCTTTTTTCCGGATTATCTTCATATACTTTTGGACCCGTTCATATTCCAGATGCAATTTACAGAAGACGTCAAAGAATAATCTGGAAGCCGAGATTCCGGAAGTTCCGGGAGGTGAAGACCGGACTAAACCCAAACGGGCAAGGACAGGCGAAACCACTGGTTACCTTTGGTTCACACTGCTGCTTCGTATGCGACACGATTTTTTATTTGCTGTTCCGACGTGCGACAGAATCGCATGGACCTTCCCACTACCACACAAACGCAAATGGAAAACGAAACTTTTCGTCGAGATTATTATGCAAAAGGACAAAGAAACCCTTGGGGAAACAACCTATGAAGATACTGGGAGATTACCCATCTGAATACCACCCAGCATTAGGAAATTTTCAGTCAAACCCGACATGTCATCTTGTCCAAAACAGGTTAACACAAGTTTATTCAGAAGATATTTTGCATTCAACCATCCTAGGATTACAGTCAGTTCAAGGTAGAGCAATTTTAGTCTTGAAAATTAACTAGTCTTTGTTTTTTGTTTTCTTTCCCTCAAGAATCGTATGCGTTATATCGGATCAGTTGAAATATTTCAACGCATCCGCCACTGCGACAAAACGCAAAGTTCTGCGTTGCTTGTCGCACGATTTGTGTCGTCTGTCGCATGACGCAGAATTTTGCACGAAATCGCAGCAGTGCGAACCAGGGGTTACATAATGTCACAACTATGCAATTTTCCGGTAGTAGCAATCAATTTCTCAGAGATGTACGATGCGCGTATGCCAACTGCGAAAAGTTCATAACGCGGTAATCATAGAACATTTCTGTAGCACTACAAAAACGGGGGGGACGACGAAGATATCGAAAGCTACCATTGTAAGCAATGCGCATCTCGCTCAGACTTTGTTTGGTGCAATTATTGATAAGTGACAAACCAAAAATGCACGAACAGTAAGATTGATACAGATATGTCTTAACATCAGCAGAGCAATAAGAAAACTTCCGAACTAGCATATTACCACGTATGTACAATGATCCAAGAGAGGGGCATATATGTTCATCATCATGAAGGTTTTTAGCAAATATGTATGATATGATGTTTGTTGGGTTCGCTATTTAATGATCGGGGAATTGTTTTGTTGGAGTTCGATCTCATTCGGTCTTCAAGGGAGTAGTCTGGGAATCGAGATAAGAGGCAGGTCTGATCATACTTGTGACTCCGGGATTAGGTCTGCCGATTGCCGCAAGTCCGAAGTCAATACCGCGAGATCCGATTCCGGGAATCGTACCGAGGCCTGGTGTGATCAACCTTACTCTTAAGGGGGAATCCGAAATTGCCAGGGGGACCGAACTCCAAGGCAGCTCCGATCATGGGCTGTGAGTAGGGGAGCGAAGAGCTTGTACGATAGAACCAAAGGGGTAAGACACTTCCATGACTGATATGCGGGACGTCAAATAATCAAAAACACGGAGTGAAAGCACTTGGATATAAATCTAGTCCTTTTAATTTCTCTCTGAGCTCTCTCTGGTCTCGCGCAACACTGCGAAATGCACTTATATAGTCTTTCATCGGGGTCTGGCTCCAGCTTCCGGAGCGCACGTTATCTTCGAGTTCATACCCCGGAACTGCTTACGGTGCTAACCTCATTTGTAAATATCTGCTTGCCGAGTATGCAGAAACCGTTACCACGTCGTCGCCCGAGGTCTGCGAGGTGAAGGCTGGCACAGCTTCTAGCATCTTGCCAGAGCCGTCGGTGACCTTGAGTTCTAAGTCTGAAATGCGTCCTTCCAAATGGTTCATTAGTCACATATAGTTTTATTACATATGTATCCAAGGTACCGAAAAGATTGCACAAAAACCAGCTTAGACCCAGCAAGAAGTTTCGTGGTAACAACGGGGGTTTTGCTTTACTAGGGCACACAGCACACAGTTTTGGATGTATTGAAATAATATCAGATTCAGAAGCAAAACCTACACATATTTTTAACAGTTTGTTCAAACTACCAACACTAGTAGCAAGCAAAACAAGGTCGTCAGCATAGCTTAGATTATTAGCACACTGCGACCCAAAATGGCAACCCAATCCTGACATATCTGTACGAATCACAGTAACCAATGTCTGGTTTGCAGTTATTTTTGCAGTGTTTGTGAATTCACTGTGATTCTTTGGATGTTTAACATAGGTTTAAGTCAATGACAGTTTTTAGTAAGTTAGCATTGTAGTATGTTTATCTGTTGCTGTCAGTCTTACACTGGTCTACATATACCGTGGTAACTGATACCGGTGTAACTGATACCGCGGTAACTGATTCCATGGTTGCCGAAGTCATCCCAAAAGAACAAGATCAGACATGGATTTATCAAGCATGTTTACTCCAATATCTCATCTCTAATCGACTTCAGAAAGGTCTTTTGGAAAGTTTCTTTTTGTTACCAAATTTCTCGTATTTCAGCAGCAATCCCGACGAGAGCAAAAGAGCTAGTGACACTGAGATGTCAGGAGTCCCGTCAGTACCGCAACACGTCAGTTTACATAAACGTCAGTTCGCCTCATAATTCCGATAGTACGCCAACATTTTCCGACAGTTCGCCTACACGTCAGTTGACCCCCCAAAATCCGTCAGTTGACTAACACGTCACTTCACAACACGTCAGTTGATCAACACGTCAGTTGACCAACACGTCAGATGATCAACCGTCAGTTCGCCTACTGTCAGTTGCCATAAACGTCAGTAGACCAACACGTCAGATGACCTAATCCTAAAATCCGACAGTTCAACTACACGTCAGTTCGCCCACCGTCAGTTCGCCTACCGTCACTTCAGATAAACGTCAGTTAGCATAAACGTCAGTTGGCATAAACGTCAGTTGGCATAAACGTCAGTTGGCATAAACGTCAGTTGGCATACGTCAGTTCAAACAAATTTTCCGACAGTTCGCTCACATATTGTTGTCGATGGGATAATTACGGAAGCTCACCCAGGTGATTAATAAGAGAAGCCGACAATTCGCTTTTAATGAGGACAAAAATTAATTCAGGAGCCTCTCGTCAACTCGGACAGTTTTGCTTCACGTTACGAAAGAAAGAAGACGGTTGGAAGACACCAGGGAAAATTTTCATTGTAATCAGTAGCTTCGCTACGCTGGGGTCAGGGAGGCGAATAAAGACAGTCGGTTCTGATAAATGTATTTTGAAGAGAGCTAGCTCACAAGTTCAAGATATAAATACTTATTGCTGGGCAACTAAAACACAGTAAGAATATATTAAAAAATGCTTCGATCATTATTAGTCAGGTAGAAGTACAAAACATTTCCAAATAGCCATATTCCAAATAGCCCCAGCCACGCTGACTAACCACACCCAAGCCGCCTGGTGCAGTAACTACAATTGTAAATATAAAAATGTTATTCCCATATCGTTCATGTTTTGTATAATTTCCAAAATAATTAGTTTATTTACCATGGATGGTCAACCTTGCCGAAGCGAGATAATACATCTGTTATAAGCAAAATTGGTTTCCCTAGGTCGGATGTCAGGACCAAAACCTTAAAGGGAAACGGGTTAAAAATTCGTATCCAACAGTGGTTTACAAGATTAAGGTATATTGCTTATGGGTAAAAATTACCAAATTAAGCGGTTAATAATGGGTAGATTTGCTAGGTATATACCACCGTTTAACATGTGTGTGGTATCCAATAGTCTTCACATGTGCTTTAAGGAGTGAAAATCAGTACTTAGGCTCAGTTTGGAGTCATCAGGTAATTACTACAAAACGTAGCGGCACCATCCCGAGATAAATTTGCTCGGGATCTCCAATAATTGTTAATATGTGTTAATGGTTTAGCCTAAGAAAACCTCAGGTTTCGGTGCCTAGATGCCTGTCCTACCCGCGAAAGTCTAGGTTCTAGGAATGAACATAAAAAACGTTCCGACTGAGGCGCATTTCTTAATATTTTCTATATGATAGGACTTCATTCAGCTGGGGCATTAAGCTTAGGGGACTCAGTGAAATAAAAAGCTAAATAAAATTCCCATGTAATGTTGTCTCACCTGACATGGCGATCCTGCTTGAAGGTCTGTTGCCCGAATGTTCATCAATTTTATACGGGTTGTCGACAAAACGTCCCCATTCGAAACGTCCCCTGACGAAACATCCCCGACAAAACGTCCCCAGGACAACACGTCCCCGTGACAAAACGTCCCCATGACAAAACGTCCCCGATCAAAACGTCCCCTGCTATAGATTTTTTGTTTTCATCGCTGAGGGATAGCTAGGCCTATGAGACTACTGATTGCGTCATCCGTTCACACAAAATATGTTTTTGGAATGTAAACTTTTGAAAACCACGATGGGTTGACTACTTCAGCATTTAACCGATAGACCTACTCAAGAAACAAACCAAAGTGTTGCTCCCGGCTATAGCCATTTCTTAAAGAAAGCGCAAAGATTTAGTAGTTTGTCAGTTTTCGTTTCTTGTATTTAATTGGTTTATTTTGTGTGTTAGTGTACGCTTCGGCCTAACTCATTGATCTCGCTTTTGCTCGATATTTAATTTGGTGATATTTATTATTAAAAGATTTTATTAAAGGATCAAACCCGTCCAACTGAAACAGTACATTTTATGTCCGATCTTTCCTGCTTATAAGGAATGTTCCCACATATGTAATGCAAACTCTGAAGTTATTTTACCTCGATCATGCACCTGAAGATCGAGCCGAACTTAAAAATCTATGCTTGGGGACGTTTTGCCGTGGGGACGTTTTGACACGGGGATGTTTTGTAATGGGGACGTTTTGACACGGGGACGTTTTTTCACGGGGACGTTTTGACATGGGGACGTTTTGTCACTCGGACGTTTTGTCACGGGGATGTTTCGTCGGTAAGCCAAGATTAATTTTCTGTTTTGCACAGTGACCGTTACCCAAAGAGTAGTCAGTTTGAGTACAATGCTCTACTTAACAGTCCAGTTCGCAGTCGCCTTTCAGCGTTTATTCATCATCAGTATTAAATTAGAATGTAGCAATTTTAAATACATTATGTGATGCCAAGAGCAGTGCTTCCACTTCGGCTGTCTTTCAAAGTAGAATACTGTATTTCAAACCATTCTACATTTTGATTTTCTAATCTAGTGTATCTTTATTTCTACCGTTTTTGGCCTTTTAATATTTTAATTCTACTGTTTTCTGTCTTTCAGGCGGATGACCAAGCAGAAAATACATTCATCTTAAAAAAAAATTGTCTGCGACACACTGTTGTTTGGAAAGCAATCTGGTCGATTTTTACCATGAAACAGTTTGATTTTCGAAATTTTTGCTAGCGGCACAACGTTTTAAAACAGTCTGGTTCAGTCTGTGCTAAAACTTGTGTGTATGACAAAATATATTATTTTTTACTTTTTTAATGTATTCCTGAAGGGGGAGATTGAAAATAAAAGGCTCATTAAGCTTGTTAATTTAACTTGTGAATGGGACTGGTGATTGCATCACTATCAATTAACAGAAATTCTACTTTTATCTACTGTTTTGAAGAGCTACTACTTTTTGGGATCCCATAAAGTTGGCCGTCTCTCCGTCTGTTAGCACGATAACTCTCGAAGGGGTTGATATATTTCGTTGAAATTTGGCATAAAGACTCTTTGGGTCTAAGTACAGGTCAATTTCGAAGATGGGCTCTGTAGCCCTGTATTTAGGGGAGGGGAGAGGACTAACAAATATTTTAAAATATAATAAGATAGTCGATGTAGAGATTTGTGAAAAAGAACAGTTTAATTTGAAGTAGATTAGAGGTTCAGTTTAGGGGTAAGGACACACGCTGAACACGTATTAACAATTTTTTTTTCGCCGGACAAGTAGTTCGCCTGGAATCCGGCCCAAACCGGAAAATTTGTATAACTTAAAAGTTGTATTTGAACTTGATTAGATGTTCGATTCAGGGGTAAGAAGACATGCTGCATTCGCATATGGCAATTATTTTCTATCCAGACATATAGTTCGCCCGGAATCCGGCTCAAGAAGTAAAGTTTTGAAAAAGTAAACGTTTTATCTGAAGTTGACTATGGGATTGATGTAGTGGTAAGGAGGCATGCTGAACCTAAATATGTAGATATTCCACGCCGGACAAATAGTTCGGTCTCCGGCCAAAACCTGAAGATTCGTTGAAAGTTAAAGTTTTGTCTGAAGTTGGTTAGAGATATGCTGAATTCGTTTTTGAGCTTTTTCTAACGAACAAGAAGCTCGTCAGGAACCCGGCAGAAACCGGAAAATATGTCAGAAGTAAGGCAGCTGGAAGTTTTGATCAGTTTCGTTAAAGTAAATACGACGTGTAGGAGTAAACACACACGCTGAATCCATGTCTGAACTTGGTTTTCTCAGATGGTTAACCATTGACCTTGATCTGTTTCTAACTTTCAACAGTTAAAATTTTCAAGAAGTTTGGCGAAGACCGAGTATTTATCTACAAGATCCAATTGTCTGGATCAGATATGAAATTTTTGGGATCTCGTCGAAACCTTTGGTCTTGTTTGAAGATAATAGTGGACGCACTGGCCGAGAGAAAAGTAATTCGTCCCTCACTGTTTCTGGTACCCTTTCGGCAAAGATTGAGAATCACTGGCACATTTTGGTCCTTAACCTTGCGATGGCTGTTAAGCCCTTATATGTGCTTAGTTATGCGTTCACCTCATATTTTCTCAGTTTCCGTTTGACTAGCTCCGTTCAAAACCTTCGCAACAGCTTGTACCGATTGAATACTTCGCATCTGTTCTTTCTTTTTTGAACTGTCGCACCTGATTGCAAGCTCCCGGCGATTCTGAACTAATTTTACCCTCATCAATATGCGCAAATGTTGGCTTCTTTTTATTAATCCCCTGGGTTTATTCCCTCTGCTTCATTGTTTACGGTGACCCAGTCGACTTCGAACTAATAGGCGGGTCTGAATCTTTTGCGCGTGGTGACGGATCTTGTAGGCGAATTGACGTTTATGTCAACTGACGTATATGTCAACTGACGTTTATGTCAACTGACGTTTATGTCAACTGACGTTTATGTCAACTGACGTTTATGTCAACTGACGTTTATGTCAACTGACGGTAAGTGAACTGACGTGTAGATGAACTGACGTGTTGCGAACTGACGGATTTCTAAAATAGGTGAACTGATGGCGACTGAACTGACGTGTACAGGAACCGACTTTTAGACGAACTGACGTGTAGAGGAACTGACTTACTGTCGGATTTTTTGTTTATGCGAACTGACGTTTATCCGAACTGACGTGTTGGGGTAGTGACAGCGACCCCGATGTCAGTTAGTTTAATCTATGGACCCAGACAGGGCCGTATCCAGGGGGGGTGTTACCGGGTTTGAACCCCCCCCCCCCCCGAAACTTTTGTCCGACTCGTACAAAAGTAAAAAAAATGCACGTAAACAGATTTTTGCACACAGAAACCTTGATAATCACTAATCTGTTGCAGTCAATAGGCCTTGCGTTTCGCAACCTGTAATGTGAAACGGGTCTTAATGGGACCTACGGGACACTTAGAAGGCAAATTTTTGCACACAGAAACCTTGATAATCACTAAGCTATTGCAGTTAATGCTTCATGCGATGTGCTTAATCGGTGCGCCGAAGTAATTGTCACAACCAAAGAGGTTACAAGACAGTTTATTCCGTCAGTTCAGTTTCTGACTTCGTTAAGTGAAGAGCGGTTTGAAAAATTAAAAGGAAATGTGACATAACATCGTTTTTTGCACCGAAGCAAGCAAGGGTAGATATTTCTGATGGTGATGTTGGCGAGTCGTCTGCGGATTGTTCATCTGCCCCTGCGGGCTCAAATAACACGGAAGCAGTTGTTGATGCTTCTAAACTTGATTCACAATCCAGTCCACTCGATACAGTCACTCCACAGCACAATATTACACAGTCTTTTTCGGTTCCAAACGACATTGGACGGTTTGTCTACAAATCGTCGTCACTCGACGCAGCGTCCAAACTCCGTCTGCTAAAGAGCCCTTGGTCTCCAGATATTTCATACACTTTTCCAGTATCTGGGCAAAGAAAGTTGAAGTTCCAGTTGGGTTGTCTGATTCGTTTCAGCTGGTTGTCCTACTCTCCTTCCGAGGACGGTGCTTTTTGTCGATTCTGTCTTCGTTTTTCGCCCGAAACAGCTGGCAAAGGCAGCCACCAGCGCTTAGGTAACCTTGTCACCAAACCCTTCAGAAACTGGAGGGGTGCAATTGAATGCTACACAAGTCACCAACAAACACAGTTTCACAAAAACTGTACTGTTACCGAAGACAACTTCATTTCTGTTGCGGAGAAAAGGCAGGGTAATATCATCAACCAGATAGACACAGCAAGGGCAGCGCAGGTTCAGGAAAATCGTCAGTTGCATCGTCCTTGCAACGTTGCCTGACAGTACTGATACTCCGGAAAGAACCTTCTCTACGCTTAGAAGGCTAAAAACCTGGCTAAGAAATTCAACAGGACAAGAAAGGCTGAGTGGCTTAGCCCTGCTTGCCGCCCATAGAGACATTGATGTCTGCCACGAAAAGGTCATAGACGTTTTTGCAGGGAAGAAAAATCGTCGTTTAGGTTTCGTTTTGTAGGCACTTAGTTTACTTGACAAAAACTCTTGGTCGGCTCTGTAAATATATTATGTATCTAAATACTTAAATACTTGGTTTGCTAATGCGTTACTGTAAAAAAAAAAAAAAATGCCCCTTAAAGATACAACAGTATGCCTAGTGGACGCGTCAGTAGTTATATAAACCGGGTTCTACCCCACCCTTCCCCCCAATTTCAAAACCCCATTTAACATCAATTTCTTAAATTTTAACATCCGTTTTATCAAATAATTGCCCTTTTTGAAGATATTTTTATTTTCTTATTTCCAAAATAAAGGCCCTTAGCAATAGTAATTATTACCATTAAAGACATATAAACTACTACAGTATACAATCAAAATATATTATTAAAAGTATTCCCCACTTCTACTGAGTAAACAGTTCTATATCAACATATTGTTCAGAGTTCTTATTTACCCTCATAATAGGCTGCAAAATCAGATTTTTCTTTAGAAGCAAATCGCTAGCAATAAAATTATATCTCTGTGGAATAAACAAATCACAGGCTTTGTTATTATGATTAATAACGACAACCAACTTATCACCATATTTTGTCTTAGCAATTCTCATTTTAACGATGGTATATCTCAATCCTAGAACTAGTTCTTCTTTCCTGATTGTCTCATTGTATTTATTTATTCTGATTGTAGACAAGACTTCCTTCAGCGAATCCATTTATTAGCGGCTGAATTTCTTTAATAAGAATTCAAAACTACTAATTACCGACAGATCGTAACACCTCTGGTGTCACAGACGTCTCCAACAGATAACAACACTCAGCGGAAAAGATTCGCGAATATTTAGTGTCACGCATCTGGTTGAAAGAGACAGTTGGAAACAAGTTGAGACTAAGAAGCTCATAAAGAAAGAAGAAATTTCGAATGTAATTTTTTTTTGAATCTTGCGATAAAAATGATGATTCCCAGGTAGGTATCTAGTAACATAGGAATAGCTGCATCTGAAATAAACAACTCCGCAACCACCCGAGTTCTCAAATGACGATGCGCATCACACGAGATGACGTGGATTCAGACGTCCTTGGAGAATCTGTACAGATTGGAATTGAGGTCAGATAATTGTTGCGAAGCGCATCACACCAGATGACGAGGAGCCAGACATCCTTGGAGAATCTGTACAGCTTGGAATTGAGGTCAAATAATTGTTGCGAAGCGCGTCACACGAGATGACCCTTAGAAAATTATGTGAAGGATTTATCTTAGTTGGTGAATCATGTGTGAAAAGTCAAACTTGCGAACCATTCTTTTGAACTATTGATGCGTTCTTGCAATATTTATATCCATTTAAACGCACTTGCTTCATATATTTTTCGCGAAGGTCTTACGCATTTCGGTTTCACGCTGAATAACCTCTTCAACCGTTAATTGCCCGCATTTTAACAATGATAACAACTCAGTATAGAAATTATAAGCAGTTCTGTATTCTGATTTTCTATCTGCAATGTTTAAATGTTTTTCAATTAATTCAATAATAAAGGCACCAAAACTTAAAGATGCTAAAGGTAGCATAAGAAATGCGCTGAGACCAGCTGCTGAGAAGACGAATTTGGATAAAAGAAGACAATTGCTAACAGTATTGTACTTTTTATAACTTCGTCGATACACGAATAATTTCTTTTCTAATTCTTCCATTGTTAAATGAAATTTTTTGACTAAATGAAAGCTTCACGATTCGGAACACACCCACCATTTGAGAAACTGTACTGACTCTTGCTTGACTGATCAGAGGCAATTAAGACGGCGCTTGCTCCGTGAAACGCAAAACACTTCTACCATTTGAGAAACTGTACTGACTCTTGCTTGACTGGTCGGAGACAATTTAGGTAGCGCTTGCTCCGTGAAACAAACACATTCACCGTCTCGGAAACTGTGCTGTCTGTTTCTTGATCGGTTGGAGACAATTTAGGTAGTACTTTCTCCGTGAAACTTATATTGAAACCAGTGATTTTCTTTACGGCTGAGAAAACGCAGACGGAGGAAATTCATTAATAAAAATATTCCCCTATTAAATGATGAAAACTGCAGAGGTTATTCAGCTTTGTAAAAAGGTTATATCAAACAACAAATCGGTTATACGAAGGTTACCGCAATACACTTATAATGAACTGCGGACTTATTGCGAAAATTAATAAAATCAAAACAGATGGAACTAAGAAACATGGAATATCAAATAGTATAATAAACCATCTTAATAAGTATATTTTAATAGCTGAAGATAAAATTAATATTGAACGCAGAAACGAAATAATCCATAATAAAAACAGACCATCCGACTACAAACCAGAACCGAGATTATGAATCATTCTGGAAGATGAGATAAAAGCAAATCATATCACCATTACAAAAATAAAACAAGAGAAAAAAAAGATAAAGATACAAGTGAATTAAAAAGATTTCTAAAAAACAAAAAAACTATCCACCCGTGGAAACCGAGATGAAGTCATACAAAAGGTTGAAGGATACTATAATAATATTATTAAAAAACATGAAGATTCCGTGAAGAAAAAAAAGATATATCATAAGAGATCAAACAGAAAGAAGTGATAGGAAAAAACAGAAAGTAATCGATTTATCAACTCCCTTTATAAATAAGAAACGGATTAAAGAAGAAACTACCATTCCTAATTATTTATTTGAAACGGAAGAAGAACAGCAGCCTACTATTTCTAGGGAACGTGAAAATTTGTATACCGTAAACATTTCAATTGAAAGCAATGGAAGAGATGAACATACTCTTATTTGCTTTTGTATTTGATGATTTACAGCGAAGAATGAACGAAATAAATCAATATAGAGTTCAGTTTGTAACTCGTTATATTCTATAGACAGGAGAATGATGAAGAAGTACTAGTATGTTACAACAGTGAACCTCGGATTTTAAATAAAAATAGCGTACTTAGTCATAGTCATTTCGATGATAATAACAAGAGACTTAGTTATTTAAGTAATACCCCTCAATCTGGGCTACAATTTAGTCGGTATGGAGGAATTGATTATATGATGACAGGAATAGAATCTTACATGGGAGGAACGTTTAAAATACTGCCAGATTTCGTAAAAAATACAAAAAGCATGCCTGAATATTGAAAATAAGGATCAAAATGCTTTCTTGGGTCAATCTTAGCACATTTATACCCAGCTAAAGATCATGCAGAAAGAACTTCGAAATATAAACAATATGAGAACGAATTTGATTTCAAAGGGATTACTAACTAGATATACACAAGATATACACAAGATATTCACAAGATATTCACAAGATATTCAACAATATGAGAACGAATTTGATTTCAAAGGGATTACTAACTAGATATACACAAGATATACACAAGATATTCACAAATTTGAAAATAAATACAACATTAAGATTTGCTTCTTTCAAATTGATAAAGAGAAAATAATTAGAACTCACATACTAAAAAGCACAATCAATGGGAACACAGCAAAACATATCATTCATTTATTATATTTTGATAATCATTATGTGCTAGTAAAGAATCTGAGCAGATTAGTCGGTAGTCAAATCCCTAAAAATAAAACAAAGACATACCTATGCACTTTTTGCGGAAGGCATTTTACAAAAGAAGAACAATATGAAAAACATGAAAGTAAAAATAATTGCGAAGATCCTGATATTATAATGCCTCCTGAAGGTTCAAGAATAGAATTTAAAAATATTTCGAAACAGATGAAAGTACCTTATTGTATAATAGCAGACTTTGAGTCTTATAATGAAGAATACAATCAAATACACAGAAAGAAAACAATAAAAGTGGTCGAACAGAAACCATTTGCTTATCGATTTCAGGTATGCTGTTCCTTTGATACAAACCAGAACAAATACTACGATTATTTCGGTGAAGACGCTGCAGAACATTTTGTTAAAACCATTACAAAAGTATCCATAGAATTGCAAACAAATATGAAAACAGGCAGAGAAAACACACTTATACCGATGTAGAAATTGCAGAAAAATGGAACACACTGATGGATAAGACTTGCCATATCTTTAAAACTGAAATTACCGAAAATCCCCACTTTGATCACGATCACATGACTGGAAAAAATAGAGGTTTTGCTCATACTGAATGTAATATGAAATACAGAATTCCCAAGCATATCCCTGTGGTGATGCATAACCCATCTATTTGTAAAAGTGTTGATACCTGATAACGGAATATTTGAAAGTGCAGAAAGTTTCATATCAGTCTCGAAATCAAGTCTTGAAATCAAATCATCAGTATTCCAAGACAGGACACGGAAATAAAATATGAAATCAGATTCATAGATTCCATCAGATTTATGGCTTCATCGTTGGACAAGCTATCAGCAAATTTAGCAAAATGCGATTGCAAAGTATCCTGTAATCATCTGAGAGAGAATTTCAAGTACACATCGAATAGTTTCACAAACGATGAAGAGTTCGAAGAAATTATTAAAAAAGGGGTTTATCCTTACGAATTCGTAGACAGTTACAGTAAAATGGATTGTACAAAGTTACCACCCATAGAAAGCTTTTATTCTAGGTTAACGGGAAAAGGTATTGACAAAGCTGATTGATATTGACAAAGCGGTGTCTATTTGGAAGCAATTTAATTGTGCAACTTTACTTGATTATACCAAGTTATATCTAAAAAGTGATGCTTTAATATTATCGGATGTTGTAGAGAATTTCAGAAATGTTTGTATACATAATTATGATCTGGATCCACTTCATTACTTCTCAGCTCCTGGATTAACATGGGATGCTTTCCTTAAACATTCGAAAGTAGAATTACCGTTATTCTCGAAGGAAGACATGTATACATTCATTGAAAAGGGGATAAGGTGGCGTGTCGCAATGTATAAGAGATACGCAAAAGCAAATAATAAATATGTGAGTAATTATAATAAGAATAATTCATCTAATTATTTAGTATATTTGGAAAAAAATAATTTATATGGGTGGGCAATGTCTCAGAATTTACCAGCGAATAATTTCCAATACATTCCAATACCAGATGATTTAAAAGAAAGAAATGAATACACGTCAGTCGAGTATTATAACCATGTAAAAAATTACATAAAGTCGGTGATGCAATTACTGAATGTAGGTGCTTTCTACGAAGTAGATTTTGAATACCCTAAACATCTTTTCCAATTACACAAAGATTTACCATTAGCACCAGAACATTTCAATGCCAAGCTATGTATGACCTTATTGGATAAAAATAACTATGTTGTTCACCACAGGAACCTAGAATTCTATTTACAAAAAGGTCTGATGCTGAAAAAAGTACATAGAATACTAGGATTCACTGAAAGTGCTTACTTAAAAGGTTACATAGACCACAACACAGCACTTAGAACTAAAGGTACAAATGATTTCGAAAAGGACTTTTTAAGCTGATGAACAATGCTTGCTTTGGAAAAACTATGGAAAATGTGAGGAAACGAGTGGATATGGAAATAATAACTGACGATAAAACTAGAGAAAAAATAATAAAGAAACCCAACTTTAAAGCTGAAATTATCTTCAGTGAAAACTTTTCTGTGGCAAGAATGTCGAAGGAAAAGATAAAACTAGACAAACCAATGTATATAGGTTTTGCTGTATTGCAACTATCCAAGCTTTTGATTTATGAATTCCATTATGATTATATGAAACCTGAATATGGGGATAAATTAGATTTATGTTGTATGGATACTGATTCCTTTATCTATGACATTAGAACCGAGTATTTCTATGAAGATATCAAACAAGATTTGAATGAGAGATTCGATACATCTGATTATGTGAAAGATAATCCATATGGGTTTCCTAGTGTAAACAGGAAAGTGATAGGAATGATGAAAGACGAACTAGCAGGACAAATTATGACAGAATTTGTTGGATTACGATCAAAAGCATATGCTTATGTACAGGACAACCAAGACCAATCAAGCAAAAACTAAAAGGAATAAAAACCAATATAGTTAAAGATAAAATTACGATTCAAAACTATAAGGATGTACTGTTTGGTAAAACTGAAAACCTTCATGTAACCCAGTATAACTTAAGATCATACAAGCACAATATGTTCCTAGAAAAACAGAATAAAAAAGCGTTAGATCCTAAGGATGATAAAAGGATAGTAACAAGCGATAATATTACAACTTTACCTCTAGGTTATAAACATTAAATTGAAGTACCTACTTCAAAAATGCAAGTACCTACTTAAAAATTCATTTACCTACTTAAAAAATGCAAGTACCTACTTAAAAACTTCAAGTACCTACTTAAAAATTTCAAATATCTACTTCAAAAATTCAAGTACCTACTTCAAAAATTCAAGTACCTACTTAAAAAATTCAAGTACCTACTTCGGTAAATCTTATAATGAAAAAATCTTCCTAAATAAATGAATGAAAAGGCACCAATCAAAGTGTATGATTTTAGCGAAAAGAATAAAAAAAACAGACACGAACTTGCACCTCAGTGGCCATTTAGATTATTAATTTGTGGAAGTTCAGGAACAGGGAAAACCAATTGAGTCTTGAATTTAATTTATGAATATATCTGTTTCAACCGAATATACTTGCATGCAAAAGATCTTGAAGAAGATAAATATAAAGACCTTCTAGGCAACTTAAACACTTCGGAATCAAAATCTAAAACAAATATTTTAACCGTAAGTAATGACCTTAATGATATTATCGATGTTGACCACCTAGACCCCAATTATCAAAACTTGATTATCCTTGATGATTTTATTACTGAAAAAGATCAGAAGAAAATAGAAGATTTATTCATAAGAGGAAGAAAGAAAAACGCTTCATTTATTTACTTGTCTCAGAGTTTTCTTAAAACACCAAAGGTGGTAAGACTTCAGTGTGACTATTTCGCATTCTTCCAGTGCTCTAATCCAAAAGAAATAAAGTTAATAAGACAAAATTATGACAATGAAAACTTCCTGAAACAATTTGACATAGCAACCAAGGACTACGGTTTTTTCTTCATAGATTTAAAAACAAAAGATAATATAATATAGATAATTTGGTAGTGTTAGAAAAAAGGTTGGTAACGAATCGAATGAAAAGATAGTTACTGATGATAACGGTAACATTAACCTACAAGATAAGCGAATCATTAATTTAGGGAATGCGAAAACAGATCAGGACGCTATTAGTTTCAGATCTATGACTATTATTTTGAACCAATTTAAAGAAGAAATTACCGCACAATAAGAGGGGATAAATCAGTATTTTAGCGAAGATATCAACAGATTAACTGCTGTACATGATTCTCCTGATAATTCATTGGTAAGGATCAAAGATAAAGGGTTATTTGTAAAACAAACAATTCAAGTTAGCAAAAAAGAAATTGATGCTGGGAATAAAGTAATCACAAATGTTCAAGATTCTAGAAACAAAAATGATGCTGTTAATTTAGGAACGTTAATTACGTATCTTTTTGATTATGATACAAAGATTTATCACCAACAAACCCTTAGTAAAAGTATGGAAACAAACATTTCTGACCAAGAAACCCACATCAATAATATAGAAAGAGCAATCGTAAACATTTTAAATCGGCTTTTAGAGAAAAAAGCTGTTGACAAACCATTTGTTTCCAGAATAGAAAAAAAGAAGGGCTGGTAAATAAGAAGTTTATATGATAAATTATTTTTACATTGTTGAAACAACGGAGCATGCAGTTTATTTGTCAAAGTTTCCGAAAGGAAAGCTGAAGAAATGTTTTGGTGCTAAACAAAAATGTCAGATACGTGTTAGTCATAGTAGACAAAATGAACGAGAATCTGTAAAGTTACTTTTAAGTTGACGACAAACTGATAAAATTGAAACATGTAAAATTAATAATAAGGGCTGTGATATTGATGTATCATACAAACAGATGAAAGAAGCGATTCAAAGGGTGGATTACTTCCTTTCCTAATACCGTTGGCAGTTATCCTTGGAAAGGCAGCTTTAACAAGCGGAGCTGCTGCTTTGGGTACATTCGCTGGTAAGAAATTGGTGGATAACATAACCAACACATGTGGGGCGCTTAAACTTCCTGGAACACAAAAAGTTGTGGGTAATGGTGTACGTGGAAGGCCAAGGAAACCGATGATGTCAACACAGGTGGTGCGCTTACACTTCCTGGAACACAAAAAGTTGTCGGTACTGGGGTACGTAGAATGCCTAGGAAGGAAACCCAGTCAAAAAACTAGGACATCAAAAAAGAAGCAAAAGTAAAGTAGAACCTCTAACCAATTTTGATATTATGGATGCAGTAGGGGATATTCCATATTTTAGAGGTGTTTTCTCTATAGATACGCTACCCAAACAGATAAATAGTATAGAATATGGTGTAGTTAATTATGATAAACGTGGAATGCCTGGAACTCACTGGGTTGCCTGTTGTAATCTACCTAATCAACCCTATGTCGAGTTTTTCGATTCTTTCGGTATTCCACCAGGAAAAGAAATAATTAAATATCTAAAAACTTCAAAGAAAAAATAGCTTATAAAAATCTTGCTGTTCAAAATATAGATGAATTAAACTGTGGATTTCACTGTATTTCCTACATCCATCGCAAAATGAAGTTGGTAGCTTTTCGTTTTTAAAAATTGTTTTCTAATAAATGGAGATTTATTGTATGAAATGTAAAAGAAAACTGATACTGAATCGACGTTTAAGGCAGTGTCATAGAAAAATAATATTCCTATGTTGAAAGGTAATTGTGTTTTTTGCGGATTGGGATTAAAAAAAACCTCGACGCAGAAATAGATATTTAAAGACGTATTATTAAAATTATTCAGGAGTTGATGATATTTACAGAAAATTAAAAGAAAATGGAGTGAACGCTTCTAAGATAAAATAAAAAATGTGTTGCAAAATGAGAATGTGTATACGTTACACAAACCTTCCTATCACAATTTTGAAATCAGACGAGTCTATGTTCACTTTGCTGATGAGCAATGGCAAGCTGATTTAGTTGATATGCAGAAATATAAAAAAGCGAATGATAAAATAAATTACCTCTTGACTGTAATTGATTGCTACAGTAAATATGCTTGGTGTACCCCTTTGAAAGATAAAACGGGTGCTGAAATAATAAACGCATTCAGTCATATATTTAAAGAAAGAATTCCTAAGAAACTACAAACTGATAAAGGTAAAGAATTTGTAATGAAAAATGTTCAATCTTTTTTGAAAAATAACGACATACACTGGTTTACATCTGAACGTGAATTGAAAGCGCAAATCGTTGAACGATTCAATAGAACGCTGAAAGAAAAGTTATGGAAATATTTTACTCACAATAACACTAATAAATGGACTGATATTTTACCTTTATTTGTTAGGAATTATAAGAACTCTTACCATCGTTCAATACAAATGAAACCAATTGATGCTAGTAAAAAAATGAATCAGAAAAAGGTTTACAATGCTTTGTTTCCTCCAGCAGATGACTACATAATCACAGGAAATTACAAAGTAGGAGATTTAGTTTGAATTAAAAATGAAAAAATTATTTTTGATAAAGGATATTTACCGAATTACACAAATGAAGTACTCCAGATAGCAACCGTTAGACCTACCATTCCCATTACTTATGAAATATCTGACAAAAGTGGGGAATTAATTCAAGGAGGGTTTTATGAAAAAGAACTTTCAAAATTTATTATGAAATAAAATTACTTGTATATAAATGGATTCAAGACGCTTGAGTGATATGTTATCGGGTATAGTGAAGAACAGAGCAATTCAGAGAAAAAAGGTTCAAGAATATTAGATGGAGAAAGCAGGATTTCAGGAAATGGCTTCAGAATTGAACGCCCCAGTTGTTATGACACAAAAAGAAAACACTGAAGCGATCATTAAGAAATTACAGGAGGGTGATAATAGTTCAAGAAGACGGTTTCAAAGATTAGGTGAAACATTTAAAACAACTCCAAACCAGATCACTGCTTCAGAGGAATCGAGTCGAGAACCAATTCCTGCTTTAGAACCTTCTCCTGATTTAGGATCAGTATCCCTTGATATGCATAAAGGTATTCCCCAAGAGTTTATAAATCAGATTAATTCAAAACATGCAAAATCGCGGGGTGGCAGAGATCATTATTTTAAAATGCCTATGTATTACTTTAGTCATCCTGTGGATATAGAGGAGGCTCTGAATCATTTAACAAAAAGAAGTCAAAGTTATGGTGGTGACGGTTACTCTAACCATGATCAAATCATTAAGCTTATACAAGAATACAAGAAGAGGTTAACCGCCATTCAAGAAAATTTGGGGTTAGTAAAACAACAAGGAACTGGAATATTTATGAATTGTGATGAAATGATTTCAAAGTTATACAATTTGATAGGTAGTAGAGTAAATGGAAATACATCTGATGAGGTTAGGAATGAAGCTATTGATATTTTGGATTCGTTAATGCGAAATAAATTATTTACGAAGAGAGTTTACAATTCAATATATAAAAAATATTCCTAGTAAATGGTGTTGTTAAACATTGAAGGTAATGAAAGTATCATTGATATAACATTTAGTCAACCAATCGAACTGAATCGTAATTGGGATTACGAAATAGGTTTTAATCAGTGTACTTTGCGGTATTCGTGGCATAATATAAGTGATAAATTTGGAAATAATACATTTCAATACAGGGAAGATGAAGAGGGGGGATGGATGAATGTTACTATTCCTAATGGGATGTATAACGATGATTGTTTGAATTATTTTTTGTGTCAGTATTTTGATACACCAAAAGATAAATGTCCTATTGTAATTTCATCCAATCCAGCATCTATGAGATTCGTCATCATATTACAAGAAAAATATGTGTTTAGATTTAATAGTGACTTGTGTCAGATTTTAGGCTTTGAGAAGGATAGTGAGATTTCTAAGAAAATCAATGAAGGTACAAAGCTTCCGAATATAACAGGAAGCGTTGATAAAATTCAAATTCACTGCTCTCTTGTAAACAGTTCTATCGTAAACAAAAGTAAATCAGATGTCATTTGGACATTTGTTCCGAATACAGAACCAGGTTGTCCAATTGCTTAAAATCCTAGACAATCCTAGACATTTACTCCCTGAGAATGATAATGACTGATCAGTTGGGAAGACCTATCGATTTGAATGGTGATAACGTTGGATACGTAATGCATTTAAGAAAAGCTTAAAGGATTAGTGAAATAAATTTATTTACTTATAAATGTCGATTAATAATAAGCGATTACTTTATAGAAAGCAGTATGGAAGTGGAATCAGTAGTCTATTAAAAAATATTGCCAATTCCCAGTTATTTCGAACGTTAGCAAAACAAATAAAAGATGGAGCATTGTCAATGTATAACAAAATTACTAACCGAGATTTGAGCTGTTGAAAAATAGAGCAATATAATACGGGAAAGATCTGACTGATGTAAACAGGAAAGAATTAATTGATGTAATTGGAAAAAAAAAATCGATGAAGGATCTTCTGGGTACAAATAAAAGAATTTTAAATCAAAGAAGTCAGGACTTGATCAAAACGTTAATGACTGGAAATGGACTTAAGATTCTGAAATGAGTTTTATTTAATAATTTCTTTCGCATATAAATGGTAGTAAATAAAATTGTTAATCCACAATGGAACATATTTGATGAACCGCTTGTGGATTATACAGTGGTAAAGTATGAATTTAAAGAAATTCGAGAAACAGATGTGAATGTATCCAATAAAACAGAGTATGAATTTGTAACAAAGAAATAAGATTCTTGGTTCTATCCAAGTGAAAGTTATCTTGAAGTGGGTGTAAGAATTGTAAAAGAGAATGGAATTAACATAGGTGCAACCGATGTTGCTATGTTAACTAATAATGGATTTAATTTATTTAGTACCGCTGAGTATGTAATAAACGATGCACCTGTTGAAAAAATTAATCATGCTGGTATTGCAACTACCGTTACAAAGTTGATTGAATATTCTGATGATTATTCTAGAAGTGCAGCTAGAAATCATTTCTGGTATAAGGATTATAATCAGGGAACAGATACCAACCCTATAAGTAGTTCATTTACCGAATCTGCAGATGGAGTAAAAGCAGGAACTGTGGTTGTCAGTTCTAAATCTAATCCAAATTATAATAAAGGATTTGAAAATAGATATAATAGAACTAAAAACAGCAAATTAGTAAATATGTATTTACCATTATCAGAGTTGTTTGGATTCTTAAAAGGAAACAAACGATTTTTTAGAGGTGCATCGCATAGAATTTGTCTAAGAAGAAATGATGATAATAATATGATTGTAAGAAATGGGAATACTAATTGTAAAGTAGTCATTGAGTATTTATCCTGGAAAATTCCTGTTATAGCTCCTAGTATTGAAATGATGAGTGAATTGAAAAAGGGTTTGGCTAAGGATAAAAAGTATAATCTGATGTGGGAACCTTGTAATACTTATAAAAGCGATGTTAGTCAGAATAAGGAGAACACCTGGAAAGTTGTGTATGAGAGAAATAGTCCTACGAAAATCGTTGTGATGTTACAGGAAAATGACAAGCATAACAACCAAAAAAAATAATATGGTATTTGATCATATGAATGTGACTGATATAGAGGTTAGAATTAACGGGGATAAATATCCAGAAGAACCCATCAAATGCGACTTTAGTGGTGAAAAATCCACGTACTCTAATCTGTACAACAGATACATACATATGGGATATAAACAATTAGCGTTTGATACTGGAAGTGTAGTCAATATCGAAGAATTTAAAGAAGTATATCCACTATTCTTTTTCGATGTTTCCAAGCACGAGTCAAATATTTATAATGGGACAACTGCTGATATTGAAATAAGTATAACATTAAAAGATAATCAACCCGTACCATATAATATTTACTGTGTTATATATTATGAAAGAAAAGCTAAACTTGATATTATTAATAAAAATATGTATTTGAGTTTGTGAGTTTGGATTTTTATAAAAGAAATTCAGCCGCTAATAAATGGATTCAATGAAGGAAGTCTTGTCTACAATCAGAATGAACAAATACAATGAGACAATCAGGAAAGAAGAACTAGTTCTAGGATTGAAATATGCCATCGTTAAAATGAGAATTGCTAAGACAAAATATGGTGACAAGTTGGTTGTCGTTAAGCCTGGGTTTTGTTTATTCCACAGAGATATAATGCTATTGCTAGCGAGTTGCTTCTAAAGAAAAATCTGATTTTGCAGTCCTAAGAACTCTGAACAATATGTTGATATAGAACTGTTTACTCAGTAGAAGTGGGGAATACTTTTAATAATATATTTTGATTGTATACTGTAGTAGTTTATATGTCTTTAATGGTAATAATTCCTATTTCTTAGGGCCTTTATTTTGGAAATAAGAAAATAAAAATATCTTCAAAAAGGGGGATTATTTGATAAAACAGATGTTCAAATTTAAGAAATTGATGTTAAAATGGGGTTTTGAAATTGGGGGGGAGGGTGGGGTAGAACCCGGTTTACATAACTACTCGCGTCCTCGTTTGCAAGGGGCGGACTGACGGTCTCCACGGTCGACCGTTAGACTAAGTCCACGGGAAGATTTTTTTTTACTCCCCCCCCAAAAAAAGTAGAAATCCTGGATACGGCCCTGGGCCCAGGACGGATGGTGACTTCGCTCGCGTGTATACGCACAAAGATAAACAGTGGTTCCCAACTTTTTCCGTACCGTGTACCCCTAATTAAGGCTCAAAACAGTTGCGTACCCCTTTTTGAAGAATCATTGTTCTACTATTCTACTAAGATCTGCCATGTTCAGAACGCCAAAGAGACGACATGGGATTAGTGCGTAAAATATATATACGAATAAAAGGGAAACTTGAGGCTGCAAAGTTGTCAATTTCATTATCGTCCGCAAACCGGTAAAAAAAAACACATCCACTGTTTCTCTGAACCTTCGTAAGCCAAAACTCTACTTTCTTGACGAAATCAGACATTTTCGACTACAGAGATTAGACCCTTCGACAAAAGTAGTAGCATAACCTTTCAGGAAGAAAACCATGCGACTTCACTACGGCTTTGCCAAAAAAATTCTTAAAGTTAAGCATTTAATTCATTTTTGCGAAAAACTACAATATAGTTTCAATCCGATCAGGAACTTAAAAGAAGATTCTACTGCATGACTTCATAATTATAAATATCCAAGATCTGGCATTTCTAAAGCAGGATTTGTTTTCTTCTTAATTGTTTTTTTAGAAAGTTTGGTTGTTCTTCTTTCCTTTTTCTTTCATATTGATACCCTATTCGGTGCTTAAAACAGGTTAGTAAAGCCAATCTATCATTCAGTTCACTGTCGGTATTCATTCCGCGCGGTCGCATTTGAAAACAAGGTTACATCCGTGATCATATAAATCTGAATTAGGACCTGACCGTGAAATACAGTGTTTACTGTCGGCAGGCATAGCAAGTGGGCTGTCCTCGCAAAGCTTGGCCGGATTACGGAAGCATCCGTGAGGCACAGCCCTCACGTAAAGTTAAGTCAAGACTTTTGCTGTTGTTGTTTTTTTCACTTGAAGATGTCACTATCCGAGGATTTGTTCCCACAGAAAATGGCGGAAATACGACAAATCCTTGCTCCACTGGTGAATTTACCGTCTGTGATCGAGGATCTTAACAAAGGGCTGTCAAGTCTGAAAATCGAGCTTACCAGCAAAGTAGAATCATGCGAACAACAAGTTTATAATCAAAACAGTAGGTTATCGAACTACGAACGTCGTCTGTCAGCAATAGACAAAGAACTCAGGCGATCGAACCTGGTTTTCTACGGTCTAGCCCCAAAAAATAGGAACGTGTCACTGCGATCTGATTTTGTTCTAGTGATGAAGTCCATCCTACCGAATGTCAACATCACCGAACACGATATTTCTGACGCATTCCGACTAAAGTCAGCAAATGATCCTAATCCATTACTTCTAAAGTTTGCAAGCAGCGCTACAAGAGATTTGATCATCAGTAATGCCAGAAAGCTCCGCCCCTTTGGCGTAGCTGTGTCGAGTGACTTTACACCTGAAGAAAGGGAGGCAAGAAATAAGCTGAAGGTGGAGATGAAAAAGGCGATCGAAGAAAAAAGAGATGTGAGACTTAGAGGCACATCTCTCATTATTGACGGAGTGATTTTTGCCTTCAATAAGAGGGAGAACAGAGTGGAAGAAAAGAAAACGAGAAGTGCGCCTGAATCCAGGATTCCTGCACAGCCTGAAAACCAGTGGTCACAAGACCAAAGGGAAAGCGTTCCCTTGCAATCTGAGCAGGTGGCTGAGCCTAGAACAAGAAGTCCTAGTGTGAATAGTGATGTGAGCGTCATGTCAGGAATGATAAGATACGGCTCTGTGGAATCCATGGGAAGTGATGATCAGGATAGCACAAACCGTAAGCGTTCAGCCAGCAGTAGCCCTAATGAAGTGCCCCCACCAATACGAAACCCGCCGCGGGCAGGTTCCAGCCACAACGGTCATAATGCAAGTGGCCCGTTTAGACCCAGTGCCTAGGAAGGGATGCAGGAGGAACAGGGGGCTGGTGATTCTTGCTTGTATATCTGTGGCCACTGGAACGTGTAAGGCTTTTCGGATGAGAAATTTAAAATATTGTATTTAGCGAAGGAGTGGGACATAATAAGTCTAGTTGAACCCTGGAAGGATATGCCCATGGACACGAGGGGATTCGAATGTCATTCAAAAGAGAGGAAGAAAAGCTCCAATGGAAGAGTTTACGGTGGTGTCGCACTGCTAATCAAGAGAGGAGTATTCAAAGCAAATACAAGATTGAAAAGTAAGTCAGAAAACATTGTTTGGGTAGTGAGTACTCTGGAAAATAATGAAGTGTTGCTGTTGGCAAGTGTTTATTTACCCCCAGAATCAAGCAGTTATGCATACGAAGACACCTGGGATTTGTTTTATTTGGAGATTAGTCTCTATAGGAGAAAGTACTCGGGTTGTCGTGTGATGATCCTAGGTGACTTCAATGCATACACGCGTGAAGACAAAGTATGTTATCTGTCTGGAAGTAAACTTGAGGAATTGGATAGGTTCCGGGATTGTGTGAATGAGGATGATAGTGTGAGAGGTATGGTGGAGAGGAGAATTAAGGACCACAAAAGAAGAAGAAATAAATGAGAGAAAATTTGTTGGATTTGTTGGGAAAGGAAAATTTGGTGATTGTTAATGGTAGGGTTGGGGAGGATTTTGAATTAGGGGAAGGTTTCACTTGTTTTTCGGGGTCACCGAGCGTAATAGATTATATTTTAGTTGATATGGCTCTTTTTCCCGAGTGTAAAAATCTCAGGATTCTGCAGGTAACTGGATCAGACCACTGCTGCGTTGAGCTGCTGTACTCGGCGGTACTCGAGAGAAAAGACGACGAACCGATGAGGGACCAGATAGAGCTCGAAGAAATAAAAGAGAAGCTTATGAGTGAAGATAAGATACCAGTGGACGACGAGGACCTTCAGCTACTACAGCCGTTTAAAGAAGAGGAAGTCTGGACAGCAATGAAGACTATGAAAGGTGTGTCGGCGCCAGGGACTGATGGTATACCCACTACCCTTTGGAAGTGGGGTCGTGTTTTTTTGGTGCCGCTGTTGGCATTGATCTTCTCTTCAATCCAGAAGAACGTAGCATGGCCAACCCAGTGGTGTATATCGGTTTTGGTCCCGATATTTAAGAAAGGGGATAGAAGTCAACATGTTAATTATAGAGGGATCCAGTTGGGAAATACGGTGAGTAAAGTGTTTTGTAGGGCAATCGATAATAGATTAAAAAAATGGTTAGAAAAGAAAGGGAAGTTAATCGGATTACAGGCTGGATTTCGAGAGGATTACAGTACACTAGACCAGATATTCGTGTTGGATGTGTTAGTAAAGAAATATACAAGAAAGAGAAGGGGTCGTTTGTTCGTAGCGTTCGTAGACCTTAAAGGAGCGTTCGATAATGTAAATCGTGAGTTACTGGTGGAGGCTTTGTTGCAGTTGGGGCTACCCGTTGGATTTATTTTGATTGTTTGCGAAATGTATACATGGATAAAATTTGTTGTACGGGTGATGGGAAAAATTTCAAGGAGTGTAAGATCGTTTGTAGGCGTGAAGCAAGGATGTACGCTATCACCTAAGCTGTTTAGTTTGTTTTTGAATGATATTGAGAAATTCATGGAGGAGCGAGCTGCGCCAATGGTAACACTTCGTACTACGCTGCTATGTCTGCTACTTTTCGCAGATGATAGCTCTG
Source organism: Branchinecta sandiegonensis (assembly GCA_030848855.1). NCBI lineage: Eukaryota > Metazoa > Arthropoda > Branchiopoda > Anostraca > Branchinectidae > Branchinecta > Branchinecta sandiegonensis. Next base: position 5,406,677 of record JAUPMV010000021.1, on the reverse strand, counting down.
ATCGCAGAATCTGAACAAAAACTGCAAAAGCTGCTCCAAATCCTGGGTGAGTATTTGGACAAAAAACGACTAGAATTGAATGTAGATAAGACAGTAGTAATGATATTTAGAAAGGGAGGTAAAACATCGGAGGACCCAGAATTTGTGTTTAGGAGAAGACGAATCGCGGTGAAGGAAGAATGGATGTATTTGGGATGTAAGATTAGTGCACGTGGAGAAGCAAGTAAGCATATAGAATATTGTGTCACGAAAGGTAAAAGGTGCGTAAGTATGTTGCATGCCAGTAGATTGAGAAATAGTAGTAAAGTAAGAATGGTTAAAGAAGTATTTTTGTCGAAAGTAGTGCCGATAATCCATTACGGAGCAGAGATATGGGGATATGCAGTAGCTGGGAAATTGGATAAGTTGCAATTAAATTACTTTAAAAGGATTCTAGGTGTAAATAGTAGAATTAACGGTCTAGTGGTAAAGGGTGATTTAGGTCTATTGTCACTAAGGAGTGGGAGGCTAGTGAGTATGGTAAATTTTTGGGAAAGAATTTTGATTATGCCCCATTCAAGACTACTAAAGGAGGGATACCTAGAATCATTGTGTGATGGAAGGAAGCAGTCGTGGGCACACCAGATTAAGTGTATTTTAGATAATACAGGTTTAAGTAATATGTGGAATGAAGGGGAAGGTCCAGGATGGGAGTTAGGAAGTGTGACTAGAGTAGTTAGACAGACACTCCAAGACCAGGAAATACAGACGTGGTTATGCGAGGTGAGTAAGTCAGAATCTCTGAGGTTGTACGCTGCGGCAAAAGAGACGTGGGGTGAGGAAATATATTTTAAGGTAGGGTTAAGTAGGGAGGAGTTGGGTTTGTTTATAAGTATGAGGGCTGATGGTTTGCCGCTCGGTGAAAGAAAAAAGTATATGGGGAAAAAAGAGGAAAGATCGGGTCCTTACTACTTCTGCCCTATGTCTGGAAAAATGAACGAGGATATATGCCACCTTTTGTGTGATTGTAGAGAGTTACGGGGGCTAAGGGAGGAGATTTTCGGGGTGGCGGTAACCGATAAGAAATGAATTATTAAAATGATGGGAAGTAAAGATTTTAAAGAAATAAGAAATATTGGGAAGTTCCTCAGGTTAGCTTTTAAACACCGGAAAGATTTCTTCTGATGGGGAAGTTGTGTTTTTAGTGTTAATAAAGTATTCAGTGTAAATTAAAAATATTAAGAGTGTGTTAGTGTGGATATGCGCATGTAAGACTGTTCACTTTTTGTTTCGTTTTGTTGCATGATGGCCGGATGGTTTAAATGTGCAAATAAATCATTCATTCATTCATTCATAGACCTTGTCTTCATCTAATTCTATAATTTGCACTTACATTCATCTGGTTTGAAACTATTTTCCTTGACGAAGCGCAGGAATCATGCGGCATCTAGTAGCACTAATACTTTTACTAATGGACGTCAAATCGCCGCAAGATGGTAGGGGCAACAAGTAAGATTCGCTGGACTATATAAACAGGACTAGAGTAAAACTAACTAAGCAAAAGGACTCTATACCACATGCCATGCCTTAACATTCAAGAACTAACAATTTTGCATTACTAATTCAGCACGGCTACCAAGATTGAACATAAAAAGCCCCACCCAGGCTATCAGTTTTTGTACTGTCTTTTGAAAGTCTGTAAAAAACAGTTATTTGTTTAGTGTAAACGATGTTTCAACCCCCACTGTAGGACCTGATCTGTTTCTAATTTTTTAAAGTAATAACGTGTAGTTGTCTGGATCAAATATTAAATTTTTGGGATCCTATCGAAACCTTTGGTTTTATACATAGGAAATGCAGAAGAAACAAAATTCGTATGCTTTTGTCGGGCGTCGGTCCGCTCGTTGGCATCGGGTTGTCTATACGTAAGAAATCAAATTCTGCAAAAAAGAGACATCAGGTCATTTTTACACGTAAGAAATCAAATTCTGTAAACGTTTATCGTGCGCATCCGCAAGGTTTATGTTTTGTCAGCACATCGGCTTCTGCTTACACGTAAAGCTCTTTACTGTTTTGTCATAGAAGAAATATAATTCTGAATGCTTCAGTCGGGCGTCGGTATTCTTTTTGGCAGATCGGGTTATTTTTGTACGTGAGAAATCAAATTCTGCAAACATTTTTCGGGCGCACCCGGAAAGTTTGTCCCGTCGGCAGGTCGGGGTTTTGTCCCACGTAATAAATCGAATTCCGTAAACTTTTGTCTGGCCAATCCCGAAAGTTTATGTCTCGTTGGCAAATCGAGATTTTTCTACACACAAGAAATCAAATGACTATAAAGTTTTGTCGGAAGAAAACCGAAAGTTCAAGTTTCGTCGGAGCATCTGGCTCTTTTAGAACTACTTCTTTTGCAGTAAATTCAGAACAATTATACTTTGTGCCATCTTTACTGTGGATGTCCACTACTTTTTTGAATCTGTGATTTCACAGATAGCTTACTTTTATTTCGGATCGCAAAAAGGCGCTCTGCTCATCAGCGTTTCACCAAAAATTTCGCCTGGGGCTCATTTCCTAGTATCCTCCATTTGGTAGAACAGTGTTTCATTTCGTTGGCTTTTTTGGATTGAAATTCTTGGGGGTTGAAACACAATAAAAGCTGGAAGCTTTGCTTTTTAGTGAAAGAGCCGAAGATGTGAATTTAAATATACGAATTTGAAAGGAATAATCTCAATTAATGCATTTTAGTTAGTTTTACACAAAATTTCGACTGTTGCACATTTTGTAGTATTCTCTATTTGGAAGAACGGTGTGTCGTTTAATAGACATTTAGGATTGAAATTCTTGGAAATAAAAGCTAGAACTTGTATAGTAGATACAGCTAAATTTTTCAGGAAAAAAGGCGGATTTAAAAATTTCGCCTGTGGCGCTTGTTCTGGGCACAGTCATTGGAAGATTAGCTTTCTAGCGGAAACTGAAACGAAAAGCCGAATATTTGTGAATTTAAATACGAATTTGCATTAGCCAAAAAGAATAATTTCAACTTCTTCATTAGCGTTAGTTTTACACCGGTTCTATTCTGTGCTGGCGGGAAATATAAGCCGTTACCGTGAAGCGGCAACGGCGTACATAACGACCACACGTCAGTTTGTTTGGCCCAAACCAAAATTCCGACAGTTCGTTCATACGTCAGTTCAGGTCGCCACAAGTCAGGTCTTCAACACGTCAGTTGAACGAAACGTCAGTCCCCCACATGTCAGTTCGTCCATGCGTCCGTTGGGCCACACGACAGTTTGTCCACAAATCAGTTGGTCCTCGCGTAAGTTCGTCCACGCCACTGTTTGTCCACACACCAGTTGGTCCTCGCGTAAGTTGGTCCACACGTCAGTCGGTCCTCGCGTATTCAAGTATTTATTTACGTACTAAAATTGTATAACACTGGACAACTTGGTCTATTGGCCTAGAAGGAAAATAATCTTGTGTAGGCCTAGCTAAACGCTTATTACTGGCATCTTAAGCAACGGAACTTTCTCATTAGGCCTTCTTTTGGCGACTAGCTGGCATTCTGAACATGCTTTCACGAATTCTGCTATCTCCATATGCATCCCTGGCCAGAAGAACCTGTGGCTAATTTTTTTTATCAGTCCTAGATTTGCCTAGGTGGGCTGAAAGTGGAAGGCTGCGAGCAAGACGGATAACTGCTTGACGACACTCTTTTGGGACAAGGACTTGTTCCAAGCTTTCGTCTTTGCGCGGGCTGTAAACAAGACGGTAAAAGATGCCGTCTTTTTCGGTGATTTATTTGTCCGCTTTTGATTCGACGTTTACTACCGCTTGTTCGATAAGCGTTGACAACGTCTCGTCTCGTTTCTGCAGAGATTGTAGCTCTAGTTTTGAAAGGCGCAGAGCTTTTGTCACGTCAAAAGGAGACTCTGTCGAGTTTATCCCTGGTAACCCCAAAGCCGGTCTACTCAGTTCCGATTTATGCGTTGCCTGTATCTTATCCTCCGGCGTGTCAGGCTTAGAGTGTTTTCTGTCCCTTGTATGGGTCGTGCTCATCCCTGACCTAGTGGCAATGAAAACTGACTTAACTGAATCATGGGCTATGTTTTCCTCTTTGGCCGGTGGCGATGGCTCCTCTGGGTTTTCTAGACGAAGCAATCCTGGATCGACTGAAAGTAGACTTGCGAAGTTTTCGAAGTCCTTCCCGACTAGCAGATCTACTGGCAGGTTATCAACGAGGCCGACTTCCATTCTCCGTGTCACTTGTGTGTCGTCTTTGAGAACGAGGGATATCGAGGTCAGCTTCGATGGGCACGAATGTTCCTCACCGAAGAAACATTTCACCTTTCTTTGACGACTCTCGCTAAGTTCCTCGGCCTGAAAAAGAGAAGATTTGACAAGTGTCAAGTCTGATGCACTATCAAGACATGCGGTAACCGGTCGTTCATTCACTGTTGCTCGAACTTGGTATGGGCTATATTCGATTTCCGAAGGAGCCGCTGCGAAGGCAGCCGTCTTCGGTTTCATTTCTTCTCGGAGTTTCTTATAGCATTTACTCTCGTGACTGTTTGGCTTTTTGCAATACGCGGAAGTAGCATCTGTACGAATACCTGACCTTCCATATGCTGACTGGCCGACGCTCGTAGTTGGTCTCGTTGGGGATTTGACTGAACTTCTGTTTCCCGATGACCGTTCGAATACCGGCGCTAGTGTTCCGGGGTTGTACGGACGGCTGGATCTGGAGCTATTCAGTGCGTATCCCTGAACGTCTTTACGTGCGGACACGTAGTTATCAGCAAGGTCCGTCGCTTCTCGTAGATTGCAGATTTTCTTTTCCCTAATCTCCACCTTCAGTTCAGGTATGGTAGCGTTGGTGAGCTGCTCAGCTAGAAGTATATTCATTACGCGCTTAAAATGATGACGTATTTCGTTTAAGTCCGAAATACTGTCAACATCTGGCATCTCAAGCCATTTATTGAAATTTCTCTCGATCCTGTACCCATAGGACCGGTATGTCTCAGATTGTGCCTTAGCATCGCTACGAAATTTCTGCCGGTAAGTCTCCCGCGTAACCGAAGATCGGTCCAGAATAGCACGCTTAAGCTCATCGTAATCCCCTACTCTATCCGGTGGCAGGCCGTTGTAAGCTTCTTTAGCCTTCGAATTCAGCTGGGGGGCTAGCCTACCGCTCCATAACGTCCTAGGGAGGTTTACCAGGGTTACCGTTCGTTCAAAGGTTCCGAGATATCTGTCGGGATCCTCATCTTCTTCCATCTTGGCAAATTGTAGCAGTCGAGCGGCGCTCATGTCAGCTGTCGAGCCACCGAGTTGGCTATGATCAGAAGGTGAAGACCTGTGTTGGGTCTCGCTCCCTTAGAACCATCTGTATCGTATCCTGCAAAATATAACCTATTGCAGAGATGGCGCTCGTATCGGTATATTCCTGAGCCGCAATATTTGTGTTCTTACTCACGGGATGGGCAGGCGGACCGTATTGTTGGAAGCCAAACCGGTGATGTGAAAACCCTGGTAGTTTGGCATGTACGGGTTCATACCGTAATTCCTGCCATAAGGCATCGGTGGAGCCTGTGGGTACCCGCAGTTTTGGGTAGGGTACAAACTAGGCAGAGTAACTGGATGTGGGATTGACGGTGGGCTAGTAAACGCTACTGACGTCGCTCCCAAACCGGACGGAACGGTTGTTTGATTTAATGTAAACTGGTTTATATTACCTTGTGCTCCCGACGGCGTACCGTTGTTACTAAAACCCATAACTGCCGGGATATGCGGCCGGTAGCTACCTGCATGATCCATGAATGCCAGTGAGAAATGTGGCTCTGGCGGTTTTGGAAGTTGGATGTTTCCGCGCTTGTTGCAGAAAGAGCTGTCGATGCTGATTGGTCCGTCAAAACTGGCTTCACTGAATTTTCTACCTGGCCTATCTCCAGCTCCTGCAAAGATCTGTGGAATTCCTGTTTATTATCTGTGGGGGACCTGTTTACTGGCATTTTAAGTATTCTCTCACTGGAATCGTCGTTTTCTTCAGACCGAATAAAATACGGGTCCCCTAGGAAAAAATCATCGCTTGCAGAAAAAGTATGGAATTTTCCGAAGACGTCCGCGGACGCTGGGGAGCCGACTTAAATGGAGTGAAAAAAATGTCGCGATCCCGATTGGATGGTATATCCTGTACCAAATTTGGTTGAGATGTATACGTCAAAACAAGATATTTATTGTCGGTTGCTTTCTTTGGCTCAACCAATGAACTACACGATCCAACAAACGCTTGCTCAGATTTATCCACAAAAACGGCGTACTCTTCTAAATTAGGGACGCTTGCAAAGTCAATCCCTAGTGGGGTCGAGCGAAGAGAAGGGCGACCTAAGTCGACAGAATTGCCGTCTGAAACCGACCGTGCTTTGGCCCCCGAACGTCTTTTAAAGACAAGCTCGTAAAATTCTTCTCGTCGCTTTTCTGTCGAAGAGCGCGTAATGCGCGACATATACTACAACAACGAAGAAAAATTACAAGCGAAGAAAGGATGTAGACCGTACAGTCTTTCACATCCAACATACAAAATAACACAAAGATAATTATTCGAGTACCGTATTTGACGCTATAAGTAAGTAACAATCAGGACCATTCTCACCTTTTATTTGAAGCGGTAGGCCGAACAGCCTTTCACCACTACTAAGGTAGACGACTGGTAGGCCAAACAGCCTTTCACCAGGATAGAAAAATGGGATGGGTCCGTGAAACTGCGAATCGGCCGAAACTTCCCGTAGGCCACACAGCCTTTCACGGGAATGGTAAGACACTTGAGTTCGTCTAAACAATGTTAAACTTGTTTTTTCAACTCCGCTGCACCACTGCTGGACAAGAGGGTTTTTAACACACTCTTTATTGACGCACTAGCCTAATCAGAAAACATATATAACGTTACTCTCTGGCATTCAACACGGTACTGTTCAATCATTCCACAGCAGCTTCACTCCTTGATGTGGATATTTACTGAAGCGCCCCGGGTGCTGCGGAGAGTCGCTGGTAAACCGTGACGTATGGTCGAAGTGGATTTCTTACGACTGATTACATCTTTAATCACCAACCAAACTTTACGAATGTTGTTTTTACATTCATCAATCCTTCGAGCCACGTACTGTTTTTTTGCGTAACGGATTGTCGATGTCAGGACGTTTTTACATGCCTTATACTCGTGTTGGGCTCGCTGTGATCGAGAACGGCAAGCAATCAGATATAGTTTGTTTTTACGGATGGTAGCCTTTATCAATCCATGAGACATCCAAGATTTTTTTGGTATATTCTTTGTTTTCATTTTTGTAAGTGGGAAATTGGATTCAGCCAGATTTGTTAGTCTTGTAAGGAATAAGTCAGTAGCCTCGTCAGTGTCATTTGACGAAATGACAGATGACCAATCATTTGTTTTCAGGCATGAAACGAAGCGACATAGATTTTGGTTCGAGTATACCCTTGTGCACCGATCACTCGAAGGACCTTTAGACGTCAGGTTGCTTTCCAAGGTACACTGCAAAATGTCGGAAAATGGTCGGATACGTCTGTAAATACAATGCCCGATGAAAAATTTGAATGATTCAGTGGGGGAATGAAGATGTTATCAATCAATGTGGCAGACTGTTTAGTAGGACAGTACCGAGTAGGAAAGTAAAGAGTTGGTAGTAATCCAGAACTGAAGAGGGAATCAAGGAATTCCGCGCAGTGTGGGTTAGTATCAGTATGCAGGAGATTAATGTTGAAATCTCCCATAAGGCATATATTCTTACTTCGGCCAAAATTTTGAATTGTTAATAAAATTTAAATATTTTCAATAAAACTACTTAGTGGGAATGGGGTGGTTTATATACCAGACATATGAAATCAAATGGTGAGGAGTCACAGCCCACCTCAACTACAATACAGTAAACTTTTCTTTGGTTTTCTACCGAACTACCAAGGATAGCTTCGAGATCAGGCCTTCTTGCGAATGAATACCGCTTGTGGATAAATAAAGAAATGCCTCCAGAGCACTTTGTAACATGGCGAGGGACGTGGAGAGCACGAAAATCTGGGAGCGAAAATTGCGAGGATGGCTCGTTCGGGGACATTCAAGTTTCTGTAAAACCAACAATACCAAATGGAGAATCACCATGTTCAGGAGAAACTAGATCCACCAGACTATCCCATTTACAATGCACTCCCTGGACATAATGACAATAAACGATAAACGTATCTTGCGAATTAATATGAGGTAGGATTTGTTGAGTATACTCGTCAAGTCTGTAATAAGCACAAGAAGCAGAGTGAGCTGCTCGTAAGAAAGGATCATCTGGTCCTGTATCATCATGTGTGGGTTCAAAACGAACACTGTCTAACAGAGATCTAGATAGAAAAGAAAAAGGATCAGCGGTGGAAGTAGGCATAATACCACGAAAAAATACACAAAGCACGTACAGTTAGTTAGGCTACGCAGATACACTAGCAACGCCATTCCTTTCACTGGCAGCGTAGAACGAGTCAATGTCTGCTACACTAGCAACGCCATTCCTTTCACTGGCAGCGTAGAACGAGTCGATGTCTGCTTTCGAGAGTATCCTGTGAGAACCACCCTGTTCGTTTCTTACAAAGACAGTGCCGTCGATGGTCCAAGCTTTTTTCAGACCGAAACGGGACTTAGCATAAGCCAAGAGTTCAAGCCACGGTTTGGTTAGACATTCAGTGACGGAGACCTTAGAGCCAGCTAGGTCCTTTTTGTGCTTCAGAACTAAGCTTCGGAGCTTCAGGTTGGAGAACGTAACTATGACGGGTCGAGGTGTGCCACTTGGTTTCTTGCCTAGACGGCGCGCACTAATGATATCGTCAGAAGAAATTGAAAGTCCAGGAAGGTGCGACCCACACAGCTGTGGAATTTTGTTTTCATTGCCACTTGAATCTTCATCTAGACGGAAGACCATAATCTGGTCGCCTAGGACACTCTGGGCTGCTGTGTCAGTCGGTGAGTGGATTTGATGGTCAGTTCCTTTCATTATCTTGTTGAGAGAAGCATTGGAAACTTCGATGGCGGATATTGACTGCTCGACTGCTCTCAAACGCGAGTCCATGTTTGCTAGTCGGTCGTTGACCAGTTTTTCTAGGTCCATTGAAATACTGTTGTATATTTCAGTCTTGATGGATTCCAGTTTATCCTCACTGAGTCCCACGTTCAGTCCCGCTAGCGCCGTGTCAACCTTTTCCGCAACTGTCACATCAAGTGATTTCTCAAACTTTTCGAAACGTTCCAGCCACTTAGACTTGAGCCCGCTTAGACTTGAGAGATAGGGATAGAACTTGGTGGGAATAACAAACAAATGCTCTAAATAAATCATTTACATTACCGGATTGGATCCGGACACTTGGATTCCGGTGATCGTAAGTTTTGGTACTTCCAGACGTGCTAGGTCGATGAAACTTGACTGGAAAATTAGAGATTCGATAAGATTGGCTTAGAAGTCTTCACTTCCAAATCTGACCAGTCCTTAAAGTACTAAAGTTAAACAACACTTGTACCAACAAATAACTACCAACACGAGAACGAAAAAAAAGAATAAACGAGAAAGAAACAGATGTTTGCCAAAGATGCAAGATAGAAACAGAAACAATCTTGCATGCTTTGATAGAATGTGAAGCACTGAAAGAACAAATAGAGCAACTAAAAAATGTGCTACAGGAAACTACAGGTAGCAAAGTCGCCCTCGATAAGCTCCTAAAACTAGAAGGCGACAATGAAGAAGAGAAACAAGACCGATCGGCCGTATCCATAGTGGCAATCTATAGCTACTACGCATGGAAAGCGAGGACACAAGAAAAAGAAGAAAGCTATGTTCTGGAAAAGACATTGGCAGCATGGGGGCTGTTGAAAGAGCTGACAAAAGAAGGTATGGTATGTAAATAGAGCAACAATTGTAAATAAATATATGTTTTAACAGTAGTGACTAATTTTATTCCGTTGTTTTTTTTTACTGGAAATTTAAAAACAACAATTTTTTTTTTTAAGGGTTATAAAAATGCCCAATAACGCAATTCCCAGTGAAGGTATTGATTTGATTATAGTTATTGTATAGTATCATTTTATTTTAAAATATGTTAGTTAAATGATTTATATAGTGCTCAGTGTATTTTAAAATATGTTGGTTAAATGATTTTTTATTTATTAGTGATGTTTTTTAGTTGAATATGTTAAAGATGGGAGCAGCCCCTTGCAGTCGTGGGCGTTTTGTTTTTTATCCTTTTGTACCGTTTCCAGTAAAGTAGTTAAATTTGAAGAGTTTGAGTGTATTTTGAGTAGCCGGAACGGAAGATGGAAATTTGTATATATAATGAAAATAATTTTATGTTTTGTCGTTTTGTCCTTTGCCCTTGTTTTTGTGCCAGTAAAACAGCTGGGGTTGATGACCTGATGTGTGAAGGTGTGTTTATTGAGGATCTTTTATTTTAATGTTTACAAATATTTAATACCGTACTTTAGATTTAGTTGTTTAAAGAAAATTGTTGTTGTTTGTAGTTATACAAATTATTTCAAAAATTTAAAAGAGAGAATTAATTTCCAAATATTAGAGGGGAAGAATAGTAAATAAAATATGGGTTTATTCTCAAAAGCTAGGTGACGTGAATAGTTAAAAGTGGGTAAAAATAGATTAAAATTAACGTCACTGAGGGATGGAGGAGTAGCCACAAAAAGTACGATATCTGATTTCTTAGTTTTTCAAACGATATAAAAATAAGTAAATGAAGAAAGATGCTACGGGAGAAAAAAAAAAAAGTACTAATCTTTGCAAAGTAAACAATACTTTTAAGCAAACAATACGTTTTCATGATCCCCATGGGGACATGATCATTTTTGTCACAAGGGTTTTGCTTGCAGATGAATTTCTAGCTCCCTTAAAGTGTGCATCTTGACTGCAAAGTTAAAAAGTGCTTTAGATCAAACGATGCATTTTGGCCCATGATCATTCGTGCCACAAGTGTTTTGCTTACAAAAATTTATCTCTAGCACTCTTAAAGTGCGCATCTTAACCGAAAAGTGAAAAAAAAAATACTTTTGGTCAAATGATACATTAATGATCCTCAAGGAACTATTGTCGTTTTTGTCTTAACGTCCATGATCATATCTCAAGGGTTTTGCTTAGAAATGTTCAAAACAAACCCACAAAAAGGTAGATTCGGTTTCATCCTCTGAACCAGCCTTGCAAGTGCCAAATGAGCTTCTAGCTTTTGTTTAAAGAACCTGGACCTGACAAAGGAAGTGGGCCGAAAAGGACCAGCAGCTAAAGGAATACCCAGCTTCACTTCTTTTTCCGGGCGACACAGTTTTCGGAATATCATTTTTTTGATCTAGTAATTTTGTGTATATAAATTAAACTTGCCTGTAACGTATGAACTTTTATTCTGTCTTCCGATCGAAGATTAAAATTGTGTTATACTTTGCGTTTTGAATTAGTTTTTATTTCTTCCTTTCTTTGCTACATTCCGCTTTCCAAATTGGCAGGTGAAAAATAAATGACTTACTTACTTACTTGGCAATCGAAAACTTGGTTTTTCTTTGACTTGCACATTGGAAACTTGCTGAAGTGGTCGTCCATCGGGAATTTCCCGAAAATATCTTGATAAGTCAAAGACTTGTCGGATGAAAACTAGTCAATTGAGATGTAGCCGTCCCAAGAGGTTGTCCTTTTCAGTAGTTGCGTTTATGATAATTTCCGCTTCTAAACGCCTTTGAAGTTCACCGTTTGCTCAATTAGCCATTTCACTATTTCACATTTCACATAATGCCATTTCACTAAACAAAAATGCCATACAAAAGTTACAAATAAGTGCTAGCAAAGAAGGTTGAGTAGACTACTACCGAAACAAAAATTATGTTTGAAAAAGTTAAAATAGTTACGATAAAGTTTAACTGAAAGCCAACTTATTCTTGTCCCAGACTTAACACACTGAGTTATTTGGATTCTGCAAAGGGATTTTTTTTATTTTCCACTATCTGCTCTGGCTATGACGTTCAGAATATCTGCGGCCGTCCCCACAGCGTAAATTCTACTATGACGCGGGAAATTTTAATCTCAACACAAACGCGGCTTTTCAGTGGGCAGTGATGAGATTGGTGAAGATTGTTTAGTGCCTGAGAAAAAAAAATCATAAATCTTTCTCGCAAGGCATACAACAAAAATACAAGCGCATAGAGGTACCAAAAATCACACGGAAATTCCACTATTTGAAAATCGATTTTTCGTGAATTGCAGAACACCTGAGTAACGCATTTGCAGCGGGTCTCCAAGTCAATCGAAGCGAATAAATGATGGGTAACTAGATTGTCCAATCCCAGCCCTTTTCGGTTAAACTTTAACATACCTCCATCTCAGTTGATACCGGAAAAACAAGCTCGAAGGCCATTCAAAATGTTCTCAATTCTGTCGATCTTGAAAACGGCGATCCCGGTGGCCGATTTATCCGCCAAGCAGACAAACTACGAACCCCCTTGCTTACCGATACAAAGGAAATACAAGTTATGGTGAATGGAACTTATTCGTGGTGGAACTTATCCGGCGCGGGTCAAAAGATTACTAAAACCTTCGAGAAGATCGAGTGGCGTGTAAGAGGATTAAAACAACTAAGTATATCACCATGTGGACGTTTCGATATGTCGGAAGAAGAAATCATCGGCCAGTTTGACATTTTTTGGTCTCGCAAGCTGAATATTATTTAGCTCAATTTCAGAATCTTCAAGAAATCACTATAACGAATTTAGTATAATTTACGGCGTTTTTTTACTGTGATCTAGTTTACACAACAAGAAAAAACAGAAAACAAAATACTTCAAGAAATCGATAATGCAAATAATTAGTTTGATTTTTCTACACATTTTCCATATGCCTGCTACAATAAAAACATTTTTGTTAGATCCATAGTCAAACTATGATCCCAGCCTCCCCATGTCGGGTGCTTCCAACCCGCGCCGCTAGATGACCCAGCGGTCGGATCGAGTCGTGGCTTCATCTTGGGTTGTTTTAGATGTTGCAAGTGCTAGAATGCTTATGATATAACTCCAACCATGGCTATGGCAAACAAAGCGGAAGACTTTCGTATTTGAAGGTAACCTCAGGCCAATGTCTACTGTCTCCGTGATCCCCAGTGCGGCAAATTGACGGACTAGGGATGTGTTCTTGCCAACCTTAAAAATATCCACTTCACTTGCGTCGGATTTCCAAGTTTTTAAGTCCAATACACGTGTTGCATCTGGTCCGACTTCAGTCATGCTAAACAGGCTTCTATTATGATTGTGTATCGTAAAAAAATTATTCAAACCACCAGCTCTTCTGCGATTTTCCCTCAAGGGATCCTATAAAGTGGAGAGATTTGGTGTTTAGTTTTCGAGATGCGTTCGCAATCTTTTACTTGTTTGGTATTTCCGAACCTTAAGACATGCGTTGTCCCTGACCAACCCTATTTTCATTGCGCAATTCATTTGATCAGATTTTAGTCCAACTGCTTCATAGGCCTAAGCGATAATCACACATCATTAGCGACGTTTCCTGATAATCAGCTCTCCTGCGATTTTATCCCAAGGGTCCTTCCTATACAACTAAAATATTTGCTTCCGGGATGAAGTGAAAGTTGTATCGGCTTTCGAGTTCAAACTAGTTCAGTTGGTGTTTTGACCTGAGAAGAGTAGGTTTAAGAATGGATTCGAACCAAGAGATGCCGCCGACACTTGCAGAATTCCTATCAGATGATGATAAGGACTGGGAAGTCGTTCGAAACCACCACCGACAGGTTAGTTGCTTTCTACCCAGCATGGTTTTGTTTTATTTCATCAGTCCTTAAAGTTTAACTGAAAAGCCGACTTATTTGTGTGTCATTTAACTGAATACACTGAATTATTTGGATTCTGCAAAGGGATGTTTTCATTTTCCACTATACGCCCCTCATAAAATTCCTCTCAGATTAGTTCTTTTTTTACCGCTAGGTGCGCTATCGTAAAGAAAACAAGAACAAATTACTTCTTTGCTTACGTTTATCCAGGTTTGTTTTGCTATTTTCAATTCCTCTTAGGCCAAACCATGTTTGAAACTGTTTAAAATGCATCTTCCCCTCTTTTTGCTTTACCCAACTCTGTTCTGTCAAGCGTCATCAAGTTTGTCATTTCTGGCTTCCGATTTCAGTGCTGAGTGCTGGCTGACTTTTCAACGGGGCTAATGCGCGACTCGATATGAAGCGAAAGCCTAATCGCTTATTCACCCGTCAGATAACTTATCCCCCGATCTCACGTGTGATTGTTATTGTTCCTCTAGCGCGTCTGGCGGCAATTCGTCATCGGATTTTATGAAGGACGTATCACTTATCTGCTCTGGCTATGACGTTCAGAATCTCTGCGGCCGTCCCCACAGTTTAAATTCTACTATGACGCGGGAAATTTGATTCTCAACACAAACGTGGCTTTTCAGTAGGCAGTGGTTAGATTGGTGAAGATTGCTTGGTGCCTGAACAAATCATAAATCTTTCTCGTAAGGCGTACCAAAAAAAATACAAGCGCATAGACGAGCCACAAATCTCACTGAAATTCTACTATTTGAAAATCGATTATTCATGAATAGCGTAACAACGAAGTAACGCATTTTCAGCGGGTCTTCAAGCCAATTTAAGTGAATAAGTGATGCGTAACTAGATCGTCCTATCCCGCCATCCCGGTTATAGTCTAACCGGACAGGATTGAGATACGACAGTCAGCTATCCATCCCTTGTTCACTTAAGTAGGCTTAAAGATCCAATGAAAAAGCGTGACTTTGCTGTTCAAGAATAACTGATTTTTCGAATGAACTCAGTATATCGGATCTGTAGTATCTCTATGTGCTTGTACCTTGAACGCTTAAAGTATTCAGCAGTTTCAACGATCAGCAATTCCCGAAAAGTAAACTGGAACTGGAAGCCTTTCTGTCCTTGGAATAGAGATCTTCGCTCGAACGTTTTTGGAATCGGGTTTGGACTTCATGGTTGCCCCGGGTAGCACCTAAGTTCCACTTTTTTGGAAGTTGAAGTAACAACTTCTCCTCGGAATAAAACGTTTTGTTCTGGTACGACTGCACATGGTATCAGAGACCACGGTATCTGATACCACGGTCTAAAGTCGTGTTCGCAGTTACCGTGGTATCTGATACCACTGTCATAAGGCTTTCTCGCAGTTACCGTGCTATCTGATATTCAGATACCACGGTAACGGCGAATACGAGTTTAGACCGTGGTAGGCTATACATCAGATACCACAGTAACTTGCAAAATCGACTAATTGCAGACCAAGTTACCGTGGTAACAATCAGGGGCGTCACGACTGAGGAGAAGGGGGGAGGGGGGGATTGGTCGATTTTTCGTCAAAACAGTCGGTTTTTCGAAAATCAGTGGACTTTTCTGAAAATCAGTCATTTTTTTTCAGAACTGTCATTTTTTGTTGTTGAAAACAGTAATTTTTTCTGCTGAAACAGTCGGTAAAATTTACCAGCCAGTCGGCAAATGCCTCGCCCCCCCCCCAAAAAAAAAACATTTTGGCTAGTGACGCCTCTGGTAACAATATCTGCAAAGACGCACCTGATGCTTTGAGGGGTCATAAACCTCGCCGGTCACAGACATACAACTTGCCAACGTTGGTCAAGGTACTAGTTGCGTTTTTGCTGATACCATGGTATCTGTTACCACGGTAACTGGATCTGCAATTAGTCGTTTTTGCAGTTATCGTGGTATCTGATACGCGGTGCTCTGCAAAATCGACTCTTGACGAAATTGCACTTTTCGAAGTCATCCCAAAAGAAAAACAGATATCCAGTTACATCACAAAGTGCTAAACTTCTTTCTCACCAATCTGACAAAATTTAACGAAAGTGAGATGACACTTCAGATACCACGACCAGTTAGCACGGTCGGAAAGTAGTATCTGAATATCTGATACCACGATAACTGGCCAGATACCACGATAACTGCAAAAACGCCTTTTGACCGTGGTGTCAGATACCACGATAACTGCAAAAACGACTTTAGACCGTGGTATCAGATACCATGGTATCTGCAATACGCAACTACTATTTGTTTTAAATTCGAAACAGTCGTTTCCGTCGAGACGGATCTTGAAGGTGAATAAAGGTCAAAAACATTCTGGAGCTCCGGGGTATTGGATACCCCGGCTTCCGGAAATCTGGAAGCTGCCATAGAGGCAACAATGGCAACGCATTTGAGAGAGCCAATAAATATGCAAATGAACGGACTGGGAGAAAGGGGGAGAGTGACAGACAGTTGTGACTAGGTTGAAGCAAAGAAGATATTTGAAGGGTAAATCTAGGGGTAGCAGTGTTCCACCGCCACCGCGGTTTTCCGCCACCGTGTGTTTTCCGCCACCTCTTAATTAAGGTAGTGCAGGTAGCCTGTGCAGGTAGATTCAGATTTTTTTATTATTAACTTTTAATTCAGCTTTCGCCACAAACTAACATACAAGTAACAAAAAAACAACACTACAGTACAACATCAATGTGTCTCCAGCAGATGCCTCCAAACTGATAGGATCTGGAAAACGGGGTTTGCTGCCAGGAGAATAAGACAGTTCTCCGACCGCCATAACCTTACAACCAAAGATGACCGGGCTTTTTGAGCAAGTTCGGCAAAACTGCAGCAACGGTCCTGGACAAATGCCTGATTTGAATCTTTAAATTTGAATCTTTAAATGATTTGAATCTTTAAATGTGAAAAGGGTGGTCCACCCAGGAAATCTTACGTCCCGAAGACGATTAGAGGGTAGGGTCAAATCTTGTCAGACCTAATATTCTGGTGGGGTGTCAGGCGCCAACCGGATTAAAGATCACGCATATTGAAATTTAAAATTATGTATCAAGAAGAAAAGACTTCAAGAGAAGTGTTTCTGCAGGCGATTTCTCACCTTTTGAAATTTATAGTTTGGGGGCTTTTAGTTGTTGAAGTTGTACAGTTTCTTTAAGCATTGTAATAGATGTAATAAGCTGAATAGCACTATACGCGATGTTTACTTCTTAATACACGCGCCCGTTCAAATAGGAAACCCGAGAGGTTCTTATGAATGCAGCGTTCGGTGTTGCCACGCTGGTACAGTTTTTCGAGTTTCTAAAGATCAGAAAAAGTATTCTTAGTACTACTTGAAGTAAACCAGTACAATTTGACGCCCAATATATTGTAAAAAGCTATTAAATTTATGGATTGACAGCATTGGTCCTCGAACTAGCAGAAAGCAGTCGTAACAGAAGAAAACGTGTTCTTTTGAGAAAAGCTGTTTCTTTAGCTTCCAACAAAGTAGAACTTTAGTACTTCTCGTTGCAACACTGACGGCGCTGCTCCTTTCCTCGGTCCGCTGGCAGAAACAACCCAGCAATCTGATTGGCTCTGCGTAAGGGAGAATAGAGCCGAGCTCCATTTTCCTTATTCGCGTTATTACAGCGCGCACCGAGAAAAAGAGGAATCTGTAATAAGGCTTCTACGCCGTAATACATCTTACAACACCTATTTGGACATTGCTTTAGTTGGACTTAAATAAATAATCATTTGAAAAATTAAGCTCAGTCTTCGTATTGGCTAGGATTAACGTAGAGTTAGCGTTGGTGGCGGTAAACCCCCACCTCGCAATTTAGATCTAGAATTACATGAACCAGCTTCCTGCGCTACCCGCACTAATGAGTTGGCGGAAAACATACGGTGGCAATGGACCTACCAAAATATTTGACCCTTTCGTCTGACCCAACTAATCCTCTTGATGACGCAAGATTTCCTGGGTGGCAGAAAACATACGGTGGCGCTGGGACACCCACTTCAAATCTAGGAAACTTTAAAGGATATTGACATTAGCGATCTAAATACTCGGAAGGGTTGGCTTGACTGTACGGCAGGTCCAGATTCTGAGTTTTAAATGCGTATGGTCTGAATATATTTAAATCACCAACCCTTGGAGAGCGAGAAAGCGGTCCCAATCAAAACATAAATAAACCAATAGAACCTTGGCCTTTGGTCCCATGCACCGACTATGGATACCGCGACAAAACTGAGGAGAGCTAGAGCTGTATTTGATGCCCGTCTACTTCCCTCTTAGCCGCTGCGCATTGAGGGGAAAAGACCGTAGCATAATGACGTCACATTGTTAAACAACTAATAGTCGCTTACTCTCGATTTTTCTTCTCCGGGACTTTACTGCGATGAGCTGTTTGCTCCTAACCTCCGCTCGTTCGCATTGGGCATATAGTCGACTCCGCATGGTCGTATTACAGAGATCGGGAGACGGAGGCTCTTTTGCTTATTTGTTCCTGCTCGAGCTTTCCGCATTGAGTGGTATCGAGAACAAATAATCAGATAGAACCTCTTCTCCCTATCTCTGTACTATGCCTATACGGAGTCGAGTATTTCCCCGTACCTTTTCCACTGCGAACGAGTGGAGGTTAGTAGCTTCGCGCCACACCACGTTTCGTTACCTCTACAATTAGCTAATATCGCTGTGATACCACCTTGAGGAAAAGTAGGACACAAAGCTGTTTGGTTCTTTGAACGCGCTAAGGAGCAGGCCAGCGCGCGGAGTATTCCTCCTGCATTTTCTTTCTCTGCGATGAGCAATGGTGAAGACGGAAGTAGAGTAGATTGGTAAAAAGACAACCACGGTCGCAACAATCAGCGTTTTTTATGGCACTTGCCCTTCGGCCAAGTGCCATATAGCGATCGCAATTTCTGTCCGTCCGTCGGTCGGTCCCGGTTTTGCTAGTTCGGGCACTTCCAGATAAGCTAGGACGATGAAACTTGGCAGGCGTATCAGGGACCGGACCAGATTAAATTAGAAATAGTCGATTCCCCGATCCGACCATCTGGAGGGAGGGGGAATCGGAAAATTAGGAAAAATGAGATATTTTTAGCTTACGAACGGGTGATCGGATCTTAATGAAACTTGACATATGGCAGGACCTCGTGTCTCAGAGGTTCCATTTTAAATCCAGAACGGATCCGGTGACATTGGGGGGAGTTGGAGGGCGAAACCGGAAATCTTGGAAAACGCTTGGAGTGGAGAGATCCGGATGAAACTTGGTGGAAAGAACAAGCACAAGTCCTAGATACGTGACTGCATAACCGGAACGGATCCGCTCACTTTGGGGGAGTTGGGGGGGGGGCGAATTTCTAGTGATCCCGCGACTTCGGTGCTTTTTGATGTGTTAGGACGATGAAAATTGGCAGGCATATCAGGGACCCGACCAGATTAAATAGGAAATTGTCACTTCCCCGATCCAACCATCTGGGGGGGGGGGAGTGGAGGGAGGGGGAAGCCAAAAATCGGGGTATTTTTAACTTGCGAAGGGGTGATCGGATGTTTATTTAAGTTAATATTTAGGATGACCTCGTGTATCAGATGTCCCAGTTTAAATCCGGACCGGATCCGATGACACTGAGGGAGTTGGAGGGGGGAACCGGAAATCTTGAGGATCGCTTAGAGTGGAGGGATCGGGATGAAACTTGGTAGGAAGAACAAGCACAAGTCCTAGATACGTCATTGACACAAACGGAACGGATCCGCTCACTTTGGGGAAGTTGGAGGGGGGGCTCCGGATTTCTAGTGATCCCGCGAGTTCGGCATACTCCCTGATGTGCCAGAACGATGAAAATTGGCAGGTATGTCAGGGATCCGAACAGATTGACTTGAGAATAGTCGTTTCCCCGATCCGATCATCGTTGGGGGAGTGGATGGATGGGGAGTCCGGAATCTATTGGCATGCATAACTTTTGAACAGCTGGTCGGATTTGAATGAAACTTGTCAGATGGAAAGAGCTATCGCCTCAGATGTTCAGTGTCAAGTCCGGGTCAGATCCGATACCTGTGCGGGGATGGGGTGGAGGGGACCGGAAAACTCAAGAAACAAGCACTAGGCCTAGATGCGAAATTGACGGAGCCAGATGGTTTCGGGGCTATGTGGGGAGTTGGAGGGTTTTCCTGGAATTCCGGTAATCGCGAGTTAGAATAATTCCACACGTACTAAGACAACAAAACTTTGCAGGCAAATTAATGACCCGACTTAATTGACTTAAGAACCTGACACAACATACCCCCGGAAACTTCCGTTCCTAGACCCGAGCATTTTTGGGGGAGCGACGGAAGGGAAATATGGAAATTGTCTTCTGCATATTGCGAACGAGTGGTTTGATTCAAGTGAAACTCAATGGGTGATAAGAATTGATGGCCTAGACATGTAAAACATGCCTTCGCACTATATGCGACAACGGTTTGGGAAATGGGGGGGGGGGGCGGAAACGTCTGAGATGCACAAAAACCAAAACGGATGGACCGAATGAGACGCAAGTTCGACAGTGCCGAGTTTAAGCTGCCTAGATTTGTTGTTTGGCGACCGGGCCGGATTCGGCCAAGGTAGGGGGGTACCAGAAATTTGCAGATAGGCTATGCTCCTATTTCACTACAACTTGATGGACGGAAGAGGGGATTAAGAGATACGACGTTTATGTTTCCAAGTCCTCTTTGGCCACAGTGGGGGGAGTTTGAGGGAGATTGCCGGAAACTTTGAGGCTTGCACAGGGGTCAAACGAGTGCATTAATTTAAATGAAACTTGGAATGTAGAGATAGCATATACCTTAGATGACATATTTTAGGGTCCGAACCGGATCCGACAACGGTGGTGGTGGTGTGGGGGTTACCGAAGTTTTCCAAAAGTGCTGGGATTCGAGTGAAACTTGATAGATGGTATAAAATAAGATGCTTTAGATGATCAGTTTTTGAGTGCGAACCAGATTCGGCTACGGTAGGGGGAGATGGAGGGAGTACCGGAAATCGTGTAGCACGTCTAGGGAACAAAAGAGTGGATTTATTGGGCTGAAACTTGGAAGTTTGAACAGTCATGCGCATTTGCTACAGATAATCCGAGACGACGCCGGGACTGCTCAGAATTGGGTGATGTGGTATTTCTATTTCCGAACCGCATTTTTGGATGGCGGGTGTATTTTGTGACGTTCTCCTCTACTTTCTTGTACCGCCTACTCGTAACAATTGCCAAATGAGCTCGTAGCTCTTGTTTGTCAAAGTAACCGTTCTGTTGACATTCCAACCTATCATTCTACAAAATCACCGTCCAACAACACATTTTGTTTTGAGCGTGTTCCGGCCTACCTAGCGTAGTTACTACGCATGACGTCACGTATCCTAGCTTCTTCGCGTCAAGGCTGTAACGAATTTTCATATTTATATCGAGCCAGGGGCTGATCGGGTCAATCACGTCACAGGAATCGTATTTATTTACCATTTCGAGAAGGCTGGAGCGGTCAGCTTGTTAACTTTTCATGAGGTTCGAACAAAATAGTTACTATTGTTGAAGGGTGGAAAACGCTCTATGTTATTTGTTTGCGCTCCTTTGATCATTTAGCGTTTTAAGCTCGAACCGACAAACAGTGGACCGCTCGATTTTCCACGACACGCTTTTAACGGTTTCCTGTCTTCGTGCAACGATTTCCTCATCCCAAATGCCTATTCTTGCCGTTCCCCGAGGACTCCACTTCAGGATTCCCCGCGTTTTTGTATGTCCCAGGGACTCACTCCCCGTATTCTCGCCAGTCCGCACGGACGGGGAATGCTCCGATTATCATCAACATCATCAAAAAGGACTCCCTTTCAGATTCGGAGGGGAATCAGTTTTTTGCTGGTGATGGTGCAATATTAAATTAATTAAAAACAATCAGAATAAACAAGACCAAAAATAAAGTGGATCCAGACAAACTTCGTCAACTGCATATTTTTGTTTGAGCAAAATCTATTTTGGAAGCATTCCCCGTGTTGTCGCTGTTTCTGTACGCGTGGAGTGATTCCCTCCTATTCTCGCCGTTCCCTTCGATTCCCCGAGGAGTCCTTGGGGAAATGCGAGAATACGCCTTAAGTCGTCCTAAATTGTTTTCATTTCAGGCCCCAGACTTAGAGAGCAAAGACCTTGTCGAACCGTACTGGCTCGGACCGGTTTTGGATGATCCCATCCCGATCCCAGTCTTGCCACCTTTCGCTGATTCGCCACTTCCTCAAGGCAGCACAAGAAGCGAGGATGAAGAATCCGACCAAGCTGTCCTTGACAGGTACTACAAGCAAAAGTATGCTGCTTGCAAAGAGACGCGGAAGCGTCTCCAAGTAGATATTATGGGCCTCAAGGTGTCGCTGGAGAAGGTAATTGCTGAGCGCGATCGGATGAAAACAGAACTTGAATCGGCACATACAGACATCATCCTGAAGGATCGACAGATCGCACATTTGAAGAGCAACTTAGAAAATTCTGAAACACGAGAGATGATCCTCAAGTCACGACTAGAGAAGGCGGACAGCCTTCTTGCCCAGATGAGGAAAGAAGTCGCTGAAGCCAGGGAGAGGATGAATGCGGCGAAGGTCAAGGAAGACAAGTGTGAAGAAGTCCAAGAAGAGGTGGTAAAGGCACTGAAGAGCGAAATAGCTCGGCTTCAAACATCGGAGAAGGAGATGGAGTCCAAACTTTCCCACATGCAGGTGCAAGGAGAAACCACCGACGCCAAAACTGACCAAGAACATTCCGCGCGCGCCATGGAACTTCTAAAGCTGAAGATGCAGAACTCCTACCTAACTGATCAAGTTGTGACTCTCATGGCTGATCTTCTCAACGCTCAGAATCATGCAACCACACTGGAAGAGCTTCTCCGTGCTACTATTGACGAGCTTGAATGCGAATCGGAAAGGCGTAAGGAACTAGAGATGAAGATAGCACACCTCGAAGGATCGCAAACGGCACGAAGCGAAGAGTCTGCAAAGCTTAAGGATGATCTTGTTAAGTCGAAAGTGCATCACGACGTTTTAGCCGTTGCGTACAATAGGAAGCTGAATAAGCTGTGGGAGCAGATGGTCAATCTTCAGAAAAGGAATCAAGAGCTAACACAGCGACTAAAGAACCGCGGAGAAGAGCTGGCTCTCGAGGGATTGGCGAAAGCCACAAACGACAGAGCATCTTCTTCGACATCTGGCGAGGGTAAGTATAAGGACTTGCTAATCATCTCCATTCTAATAATTCTTCATAATCCAGTTCAAAGCCGCCTTACGGTTTAGTTCATATTAGTCACCCAGTTATCATCACCATCATCAACGTTAATTAAAGCTGTGCTAGGATATCAGTTAAATTATGTTTCTTCGGAAGAAAAAGTTCAAGGAGAGAAAGCTTCTCTTGTCTGTTCATTAACCTATGGATCTGTTGTACTATCTTTGTTTAATGGGTGCTGATAAAGCGGCGAGGAGGGCAAACCGAGACTGGTCCACTTATAGCGCTGAACTGGTATAATGCCCATTAGTCAGCGCCGACCTTTCGGGGAATATGAAAGCTCAACAGATCTCGATCGCGCGGTCGTGTAAAAACGCGTAAAGTCACAGTTAGTTAAGTCCAGCCTAGAAAACTGGTAAAAAAACTAAACAAAAGAAAACAAGCTCATTGTAAAATCAATAACAGTAACCGGAACATCGGCAACCCTAGCTTCGGCGAAGAGTTTCCGGCGTCAATTCGGGTTAGCGTTTCCAAACCTAATTAACCCGATAGGATCGCTCAGTTGGAAGATCGTAAATTTTGTTCAAACAAGACCAAAGGTTTCTATGGGATCCCAAAAATTTAATATTTGATCCAGACAATTGGTCGTATGAAGTATCCGGTCTTCACCAGACTCCTTGAACATTTTTCTTAAAATTTGAAACAGAATAAGGCCATTATCTAACTATCTGAGAAAACGAACTTCAAATATGGATTCACATGTGTGTTTACACCTATTCGTCATATCCACTTTGACGAAATTGATCAAAATTTCCCTGCCTTATTATATACTTCTGCCGCATTTGCGGTTTCAGCCGAATTTTGGCCGAACTACTTGTCCGGCAAAAAAATAAAGCTCAAAAACTAACTCAGAACATCTCCTTACCCCTATATCGAACCTCTAATCAACTTCAGATAAAACTTTAACTTTTGAGAAATTTTCCGGTTTCCACTGTATTCATGGCGAACTATATGTCCGAGTAGAAAATGATTGTCATATACTGATTCTGCATGTCTTCTTACCCCTTAGTCGAACATATAATCATCTTCACATATAACTTCTACTTTTAACACATTTTACGGTTCTGGCCGGATTCCAGGCGAACTACTTTTGCGACGAGAAAATTATTTTCATATAAATGTTCATGTAATTAATGTGGACGGGATCGACCCAGGGGTCATTGAAAGTTGTCAGTGGGTTGGGCCGGTGTAAATATACTGATGAAGGTGGTGCTGGACAATCTGGTGCGAAAAACAGATCTTCTATTCCGTCAGAACCAATGGTTACGGTGAGATATCGGAAAAGTTTCACACATTTACTCGGCGGACATACGATTGAAGCTGGGTGGTTGCGGACCGGAATTCCTGCCAGGATCGTCGGCACCATCACCAGTTCCATGTGGAAAAGTTGAGACTTCTTCATGATGGAAGTGCAGATTAAACGACCGGAAAACCTGATCGTCTGTCCACAACATCACATCTCTTTATCCGAGGCTTTGTAGGCACGGCAAAAACCGGCTTTTTATTATGTGGATAAGATAGCGTTTATTTGCTGTATATTATCTTTACAGATAGACGCTCAGCTATAAACAAATAAATAAATAAATACACAATTTTTATTACATAGTCATATTATTTGGCGGCCAAGTAGGCCAAATATTTCCCTTTCCCGACGTTGGCCCCTTGAAGGATTCTCAATTTCCGGCCATTGGAGTCTCGGGCACTAGAAAAGAGTTTCCGGGAAAGCATAGCGAAAATTAAACACGTGCAAGCACTCATGGAAAGCCGTGCGACTTTACGCTTCTTTTTGATCCAGAATTAAAAGGTTAAAATAAAAATTTTAAAGAATGGATATTTATATGATTTTTAAGTACACAACTTTCCGAGATAACTTTCCACTACCGTCACTTTTCAGAACCAGCTCTAAAACTAAAATAATGAACTGTTTGTGATCCAATTTTCAGATACAGCGGGAAAAGGCAAGAATGAAAAAAATAAATAGAAAACAATTTTGACGTATACATTAGGCTGAGCCAATTTTGTGCCACATTCATTAATTGATCCCAAATGAAAGTGAGGGAATACCTATGCCATCGTCTGTTACCTCAAGTATAGTGTTGATATTTTTTCCCCTTTTTTAGATTTGATTTTTGTTAGTTACAGCAGTCAGCGTTAAAATGTTCTTTAAATTTTATTTGTGTGACAAGTCATATACGTCGTACAAATCCAGCAATTAGGGAAGAAGGACGATTGGGTAATACAAGTGCCTGCATTTCCTTAAAATTCTTATTTCGTGGCGAATTCTTGCTCATTTATTTTTCCTTTCCTTCCTTCGTTGTTACAGTATTCCACCAGCTTTCTTGCATAAGCTTATTAGAACTTCCAGGATCGACTGTGGCAGAGACTTCAACGCCATCTACTAGCTCCAGCCCACGCATTCGGGCTGTATTGGGTCGACGCGAAGAGGCACCGCCCAAATCAGAAACCTCAACCAACGAAGATGCCTAGCTGATATACCGAATAATTTCATTTTTTTACGGTATTTTGTTTCATAGATTATAGTGTTTTCGGAGATTTGGAAGCAGGTTCAGGTTCAGGTTCAGGTTTATATATTTCCGTAAAAAATTTATATAATAAATAACACTTCTTTCCCGGCAGAGAGGCATCTCGAATGCTTGGGAACAACATACAATGAAAAAAACAGTTTAACTTAAATAAGTAACGAGTAATCATCCGCAATACCATAAATACAAAATAAATAACAAAATACCACATTCACCGGACCAGACTTGCACCTCCAACTTTTCAATCCTGTGGACCTTTGCAAGGGAATGCAACCTTCCGGACCATTCAAGAGGAGAAACCACTCTTTATAATAAATATATTTAATAATTCATAATCATTATTTCTTTGAATTTCTTCTTTATTAATCCTACAGGAGAACCAACCTGGATCTTACTATTATATTTATTATAACTGATTATCATACTATTCCTCAATGAAAATCGCGACCGCTCACATCTGATCAAAGGCTGCCTAACCAAATCTGATTGCCGGGTGTTATGATTATGGGTGGATGATAGGGGTAGAAGATCAAGTATATAAAATAGCGATGGAAGCAAACCCTTCAAGTGCTTCGCTGACAGAAGCACAGACGCATAGCCTAAAGGATAAATATTATTCCTTCTGATTGCGAATCAAAAGCCAGCCAGCTCCTCTGGCAATCATCTCGATGAAAATTTGTAGTCTTAGTAAAGTAAGTAAGTAATTTATTTTTGACCCGCCATTTTCAAAAAGCGTAATAACCACTAGTTTTAAGAAAAAATCGACTATTCTTACAAGAAACCGACTGTTTTTTAAAGAAAACGACTGTTTTCTAGAAAAAAATCGACTGTTTTTACAAAAAAAAAGCGTCATTTTCGTCTGCGTGGTAGCATGATAGTTGTACGAAAAAGTTGCATGTATCGATATGTAATAGCAAAGAATACTATCATTTAATGTGCCGCAGACTGGGCCAATCTTGAGCAGTAATATCCAGTAGCGTCCTGCTATAGTAGCATCCAGTCTTGCTAATAGTAGGGACCCATAAATTTCCTGTAATGACTCGCCATTCAGGGGGCTTGTCATTTCCTATGCTTCTATGTTGCTATGTTGCCCGAGCCTCATCTAGTTTCCAAAAATTCCGCTTCGGTCGAATCGGCGTTCTTGCTCAGATATACAAAATTTGTTCGGACTATTCAGCATGCCACCAGGTACCTAAGCTAGGACAAAAGATCCAGGATACTCTTCCATTACAGAGAAATATTCCTAGTTCAGCACAACAGCCGCGAAAAATTTTGTCTATCTGGATAGTCGGGTATTTTATCCCCGTGGATATTTATCGAACTATCTGACGCTCGGTCAAGAGCGCATCAGAAATCTCTTATTGACAAGCCCCCTGAATGGCGAGTCATTACAGGAAATTTATGGGTCCCTGCTAATAGTAACATGCAGTAGAATGCAGTAACGCGGTAGCCTTGACATATACACATGTGGTAGCATCAGTTCGTACTGTATGCTACTTTTTTGTACAACTTCAAACTAGTGTTCTTCCGCCATGTCAGAATCCAAGTTGACTTTCAGGAATTAAAACATTGCATACGCCATCTACCTATATTTTGTCGTCTAGCGGAGTTTTGCAGAACTTCGGGCTCGATCGCCAAGACAAGTCCTTTTTCTTATCAAAAACGTAATGTCCTTCCTTATCTTTTCTTTCCTTTTTTTTTTGGGGGGGGGGGAGGGGGAGGGGGACAAGGGCGCTTTATTAATGGAAGATCGTTCATTAGTGGATTTTTCTTGTCAGTTTGTTATGTCTTTATTCTTTTTTTCTTCTCCTTCTTGTTTTTCTCTCCTTTTTTTATTTGTTTGGTCTGTTTCCCCTACGACTATATGATTAAAGAATACGCCCGCCCATTGCCAGGCCTTATGTTAGGCCTTATGGTGGGGCCACAAAGAGTTTATGGTGTTTTACTGTTTTTTATGAATAAAACTGAAACTGAAACTGAAAAACTGATCTCAGGCGTTAATTCTTCGGGTTTTGATCCAGAGACAGAGTATGTAGTTCTGCCAAAGTCCGATAGTCTTATGGAAACTAACAGATGGCGTATGCAGTGCCTATGTGCCCTTCAACAACAGAAGTCATAACTAGAGATCGAGCATGTAGTAGTAAAATCCGGTAGGTGATCAGGTACAGATAGATGGCGTCTGGCGTGTCTTCATTCCTAGAAAATAATCTTGATTCTGACATGACAGAAGAACACTAGTTGGCATATGACTAGCCAGTACCTTAATTTTGTCGAGTAGGAAACAGGGTAGATGGCATGCAACGAGACTGTAACCGCAAGAAGAGAAGCTCCGCCCATTTACGAAAGAGGCGGGGCTAACGACCACACTGGTTCAGCTCCTCCCATTACAGATTCAGCTGACTTAGATGGCGCATGGTTATCAAAAGTTGTGACTTGAACTTAATGCAAGGGCTGAATGCTACATGGCGTCCGATATCTATTCAAGCCGGATATGCAAGTGAAAAGAAATCCTTAAAGTCAAACTGAAATGAAAATTAATAACTTGTATAGCCTAGATCCTTAAAGTTTAACTGAAAAGTAATCTTTCGCGGACCATGTCCTTTAAATTCAACTGAAAGTTTTTTGTTTTTTTGTCGTAAGCTTTGTAATTTAATATCTCAGCTACCGTATTTTCTATATATAGGATGAGATGTTGGTACGAAAAAGTTTAACTTTAGCCTACTCCCGTGAAGTACTTTACGCGGGTTGACGGAGCAACTTTGCGAACGACTTTACGCACTTTACGGACGTCGTCTGAGCCATCCTTTAGAGTCCAGAGTGCTCTTGTGCTAGCTTTACCAATACGCCCCTGGTAAAACCCAATGACGAATTGCCGCCAGACGCTAGAGAAACAGTAACAATCACACGTTAGATCTTGGTATAAGTTATCTAAAAGGTGAATGAGCGATTAGGCTTTCGCTTCATGCCAGGTCGCGCATTAGCCCCACGGAAAAGTCTACCAGCAGTCAGGACTGACGTCGGAAGCCAGAATAATCTAGTGTCACCGTTTCTACTTTGACAGATTTTTCCGCCAAACAGGATTTCTTGGGTCCTTGACGGTTGAAAATTTGATTTGTCGGGTGTCCTCGTTTTTGTCGGGTTTCCGCGTTTTTGACGGGTTTCTGAATCTTGCGTAGATTGTGGAGCACAATAGAGACATTTTAAACATGGATAGGCCTAAGAGGAATTGAAAATAGCCAAACCAGCCTGGATAAACGTACACAACGGAGTAACGCGTCATTATTTACTTTATGCTAGCGCATTTAGCGGCCGAAAAATAATTAATCTGGAAGGAATCTTATGAAGGTTTGCGATGTCATAGGTGTCCCTCCACTTACGTTTTGGGATCCCAAAAACAAGCTGCCTTTTTAAGGTAAATTTGAGTGCTCCTGACGAGTCATAACGAAATATTCTGATCTCAAAACAGGTAATTCAGAATAAATAAAGTAATATGATAAGTGTTCATAATATCAGTCAGACTACTATAAAGAAAGTATTAAAGAATTTGATGTGCAGGATGGGTTCTATTTTTGCATGTGTGCGACGCAGAGCTTGCATGGCTCAGTGTGAGGTCAGTGTGATCCGTTATTTTATACACTAGCGAAAGACTTGGTACTTTTCACGCCTACGCTACGCCACACCCGATGAAAAATTTGTAGCCTGTGTAGTTGTATGAAAAAGTTGCATGTATTGATATGCAGTAGTCCAGAATACTTTAATTTTATGTGCCTCACACTGGGCTCATCTTAAGCAGTAGTATTCAGTAGCATCCCGCCTTGCTCCAGTAGCATCCAGTCTTGCTATAGTAGCATCAGTTGGTGCTGCATGCTACTTTTTCATACAACTTCATACTACTATTTTGAGATAACTTTTCATCGGGTAGCCTAAGAGGTGCGAGTGTGCTGCGAACAGAATATCAGGGTCGGGATTTTCGTTACCATTATCAATTTAACATGGAAGAGTTGAGATTTTTCCAACTTTAGGATGAATCCGGCCGGAAAATTCGGTGGACGGGGAATAACCTACTAAGCGTGGGTCCGAATCGGCTACAAACTGGGTGATCACAAACCTTTAACAGCGTATTCGTAGGATGATCTATCAGTTTCATATACAAATTTTATTAGAACACATTACGAAAAGCTGCTACACAGGTATTTAGAAACATCAACTAAAAGGTAAGAAATATAGACAATTAGGTGGACCAAGGTTCGGCTTGCCGTCATTTGACCCAGGATACAACGGAAAACCCTGCGCCACCTTTAACATAAACGATACCAACCTCCCCCACAAAACCAGGTCTTTGCTGAGAAACCAAACAAACAAAAACTCACCCTCCAACAATTTCCAAACAAGACCAGAGTTGCGTTTTATTTGAAGTTAATAGTACAGCGGACAGTTCGTTGTCGTTTATTCGCCAGCGGGCCGTACGCTGGGAAGGCGCAGGTGCCCGAAGTTGTTTTATTTACCAGCGGGCCGCCCGCTGAGTGCCAGCGGGCCGCCCACTGAGTGTCAGCGGACCCGCTAGTTTGTACGCTGGGTGTGGCAGGGAACAGTTCAGCGTACCTTCTGACGTAGTCCGCCAGGAATAAAACGCCAACTTACCGTTCGCTGTCCACTCCCGCTGTACTATGAACTTCAAAAACGCAACTCAGGGGTATATTGTAACCATTGGGGGGGGGGGGGAGAGGGGACAGTCCACTAAAAGAGAAAACTCGTCCAAAGCTAAAGAATTATGAAAGACTAAAAGAAGCTCTCAAGTCCTAGATGCAACATATTATCATTTTCATCACTACGCGTCTATGTTTTGTACAGTTAAAGGGAACTGGCAATATTTCAGAAATAGGCGGGACATCAGTTAAAATAGCGCAAGGGATGATCACAAAGGCTATTCAGCTTAGTGAATCCGTTTGGCACCTACGCATATAGTTCGCAGTGAGCTTGGGCCGATCAAATAGGTGCCTTGAGAGACTTCACATTCGTTCAACATATATCATCTCACGGATCGAGGGGTCAAGCTAAAACAGCAAAAACAAGCAAAAAAAGTTTTCAAAATATATTTTTCAACCGATCTTGGTGATTTTATGTTTAATAACATCTTTCTTTACAGCGGATAGAATAAAAGAACATTTCAGCTTTTACCGCTATATTAATGATTTTCATGTCGGTTAGCTCTTTTTGACTGTTCTTTGTTTAAAGTCGGTTCTAGTCTTCTTCACGTCTTTTGAGCAACTCGCGTGTGTCGGGGACGGCTTGTCGTAGGGCTCTGAAAATTTTACAGTAGATGTTGGAGCTAAGATCCATAGCCCTACCATCAACAGGAGCGTATATTCCGATTAGTTCCGGTAGGGGCGACAGCTCAGTGAAAATATGCGGCCAAAGGTCACACCTTTATCAGCCGGAAGGCCGATTTTTTTTTTTTTTGCATATTTTGACCGTTCTTAACACTAAAAGTACCTCTAGGTGCAAAAAACACCTTTTAATCTTGTAATCATGCACAATAAGACTCAAAAACTGTTTCTAAGATCAGTTACTGAACCATACTGTAAATGATTTCGATTTAGCTTCTCAATTTGTATTTTCGCGTACGTTTTTCCCGTAAAAAAACTCCTTTTCCGAGAATTTCGGATGAAGATCGCCCCTTTCGCCCGTATTTCGCAAACGTTTTTCCAATTAAAAACCCTTTTTTCAAGAATTTCGGGGGTGGGCGATCGCCCCTGTCGCCCCCCCCCTAATATACGCTACTGACCATCAATAACTCATTTTCACAAAAAGTCGCTTTAGACCTTGGTCCCACTGGCTCAAAAAGCCACCTATTCGACAAACAACTGAAAATCGCTAGAGGACGTGAGATTTGATGGGCTTTGTGGCAGCTTGGGGATAATGAGCAGGCTGCAAGTAGGGGTCAATTAGGTTTTTTTAATATAACTATACACGCTGTTTTGCTCTAATTGATCCTGAATTTAAAACGACAACATTCAGAATTAGTAGTACCTTGTTCTTTTTCTTTTTTCTACTTTCGCAAACCCAAAAGCCAGGAAATGAGCCCAGTGAGGCCAAGGCATTACCCCTTGATGCAAGACAGCGACGACATGTGAACTCAGCTTCCGTACCACATCCTTCCGAAAAAAAAACTGAACGAAAAATATTAATAAGAAATAAAGATAAAAAAAAAATTTTAACTTAGGAATGCCAGGTCCTACAGTTAATATGACCCGGCGATATGGTTAGGCTTATTCTCGCCGAGGAGGGGTCACGACCAGACTTTCCGGTCGCCTTATCGTATTCCGAATAAACGCATTGCAAATTCGCAACCGAATTTTCGCACCGTACCATTAGTCACGCTGTATCAAAGCACCAGAGAATATTCACTTAAAAAAAAACGAAAAGTTAAAACACTAAAGTTACTTATCGGACTAGCCAAGAATTATTTAACTTGAGGAATTAAAACTACCGTAATACTGAATTTCCAAAAACTTCCAAGCAGAAGTCTCAATCACAAATGATAAATTCGTGAACAAAATGCATACCCGTAAAAAAAAAACTAATCTTAACGAAAACTTGAAGGAAATAACAAATTTTGAAGACCCAAACGGCAGGTTCAGGAAAATGGCAAACATATATATGTATTGAAGCTTTCCAGACCGCCAGAATCGCTAGTTTTTACAAACACAGCGTACAAATGGGTCTAAACTAAGTTGTATCGGAATTCCATACAAGCGTGACGTCACACCCATTTTAACTAGTTTACCTCAGAAAACGAAATTTTTTAGTTCATTCCTATCGGTGAATATATATTTTTGAATTTAAATATGTAGAGCCGAGCGCGTTTACATCTATAAAACGACCTTAGGACAATCAAACTTAATATAGTGCGTAAACAATTGTAATTTAGTTGTCGAAACAGTGTATTTTTATGGTATTTATGTGTCACTGAATGGACCACATGGTTTAGGCATAGTTCTGTTTCATACATTATTTTGTACTCCTCAGTTCCGAGGGAAATCAATAAATCACACGACGTCACTATGTACAGTAGAGGTATGTTTATTTGAACAGTTACTTTAATGTGAACAATGCAGTTTTGGGCTAAATAGTAGAATGAAGATCCAAAATACCTATTCGTTTCTTTTCAGAGGCCCTGAATTACCCACTTTGGCTAACTGATAGTTGACTTTGGTCACAGCAAGTGCATGAAAATGGCAAAGTCCAAAGTCAACAAACGTTCTCATAATTCGTTCCATTTTCTTTCGGTTTTCTAAATATTTGCTACGCCTCCCCCCCCCCCCCCCCCTGGATAAGGAACAGCCATCTCATCGAAAAGTTCCGTATAGCTGATCCGTCTGCGGCTATCTTGAGATCCATCAACAGGATGAAGGAAAGCTGTAACCACCCATGGAGCTCCATGATGTTCCGGTTTACTGAATTTTAATTATTTCGGTTGTTATTGATGTTAATGTTGTTTCTCTCTTTTTTATTTTTTACCATACTCCGTCTTTACCTAGACGGATTACAAATACAATTTAGTTTAATTTAATATTCATAGAGGTGAAAGCCTTTTGATACAGTTATATGATTATTATTATAAGCATACCACTACTCTACGTCAAGACTGTTTGGAATTCCGATACAACTTAGTCGACACGGACAAATGCAGCTCTCCTAAAAATGCACCTCTCCTAAAAATGAGCTATCAGGCCAAGGAGTCAAATGGGGACAGGAGTCTCCCTGTAAACAAGTGCTTTTGCAAATTCAAAAACAGTAGGCGGCTTTCGCGGTGACATTCATATAATCTGTCAATTTCGGTACAACCTACATGTCCCCCAACGCTCTTCTTCGCATCCTTAAAGAGCCCCTCGCACTATTTACTGTTCCAACGTTGTAAAATAGCTGAATACTTTAAAGGACACCTGAATGAAGAGTACCAAGCATCATCCCTATCTGTATGACTTCCGTTAACATTGCCTGCAGAAAACCCAATTCAAATACGAAATAGTGTTTCCAAGCTATGATTTTTGCTCCATTTTTTATCTGTCCTTATTTCAGTACCGAACATTTTAGAAATGAACAAATGTCTCCAATAAAACCTTCTTCTGGAATATTGTTTAACCAGTTAAGCCAAAAGGTATATCTAGAAGAAATTCCAATACGATCCGGCCAGCGCTGTACAAGATTTGAATGAATTGCGCTTTTTGTCTTGGAGTCTGCATGTGCAAACCTCCAGAAACGAACATCCTTTGAAAACGTCACGCTCAGGAGAAGAATGCTCTCCGTGGCCATGTCTGTAAATGTATTCTCCATGGTGTGTTCAAGTATGGTTCCATTGTTCAGGTGTCCTTTAAAATTAGGCTCTGACTTTAACAAATAACCCTTGGCTTTGGTAAGCTTTTTTCCAGGCTGACTCCGAGCAGAAAGGCGAAACAATTTTGATAACCCGTTTATGTGACGAGTGAGCTTCCTGCAAACAATCGTCGGGAGCATGATCGCGCATCGAGGCTATCAAAAGAAGGAAAGTGTGAAAAGGGGGTTAGAATGTACCATATGAAACTCGAGTCTCCGCGTTTAAGAACGGATGGAGCGATTAGGGGAGTAGGCTGCATTGACAGTATAGGTACAACCGGTCCTTTAAAGAACCCGTCTTACCTACATTAAGGGCGATTCTGGCGATCTCTTGGATTCGCTTTCCTAAAAGCAAAGCGAGAATCCGGCGAGTATAAGAACAAGCAAAAGTCGCTGAGCCTCAGTTGCACCTTTACAACTTCTCGCTGACTTGCCGAAATCGCTTTCCACTCACGAAGTGGATTCACTTTCCAAGTGCCGGCGGAAACTAGCGGAGCGCGAACAGCTTTGGAAAGCGAAGCGACTTTTAGCAGAAGTCGCAAGAACAGCTGGCGCATACACTGTAAAAAGCTTTTCTGTATAAAGATTAAAGGTAACTGCAGTATTTGCTACTCGGATTACTCTTATCTCTACCTAGATAAGAATAATACCAAATAGAGACAAGATGAATCTGAGTAGCAAATACTGCAGTTAACTTTAATCTTTATACGGAGGGACTTTTTACAGTACAAGCTCGCGGAGCTTTGCAGATCGCCAGAATCGCCCTTTACTCCTTTACTCCTTCACTCTCCATCTCGTATATTCTAATTTACGAGGTTTTGAGCTCCCCTTGTCATTTTTCGTCGACAGATGGCCTAGGACGAAATAGACAGATTATATCATTTGACCATGCAGTTATAAAAGCGCGTGATATGTTGTCGCTAGGCCCCAGAGAGCTTCAGACCAGAGCAAAATAACACTAAGGAATAGCGCCAAGACCTATGCTTTCCATGTCTGCAAACGGTCCATATTCGTAGCGCCGCTCACTACTATAGTGATGCACCCCTCCCCTCCAGATAACATTCCTATGTTTCTATTGCTTTATTTGTCCCTAGACAACCCCTGACTCCGAAGAAACACGGAGACAAACCGTGACAACCCCTGACTCCGAAGAAACACGGAGACAAATAAAGCAATAGAAACATAGGAATGTTATCTGGAGGGGAGGGGTGCATCACTATACTACGCTTGCGGCATTTAAAGCGAGACAAACTTGCGGGTTTAGAAATTTCTAGTAAAGCAAAGGTGCGGTCTCAACACAGCAAGGACACAATGGAGGCTGTATCATTGTTTTGCTATGTTCAATATATAGAGTTATCGGAGCCAGCGCTGGTGAACGGCTGAATGAGTTTCAGTAGGGACGTTCTCTATCGTTAGTGGTGCTAGTATCGCTGCTATTAGTGTGTGATAATCTTGTCATGTCTTGCCGCTACTCCCTAGTGTTATTTGGCTCTGATTCAGACTCTTACTGGGTTTTTAGCAGCAGTTTACATTTCAAAGATGCCATACACTGAGTATTATCTAGTATAAACATTCACCGAAGATTAAAACACTCGAGCGACCTGAATACGAATAGCTGTCAAATTAGTGCACATGCAAAAAAATCACTGAGCTTAGTACAGTGAACGTTGCGCAAAATTCACAATTTCTCTTGTCATTCACGAAGTTTTCAGACATCCTTACATATACTATCATTTGAGTGCACATGCAAACAAATCACTGTGCAGTGAACGCTGCGCACTTGGTTACATTAGCTAACTCGCATTTTCACATATTCACACTTTAGCTCGTCATTCACACAGTCTATTCACATTCACACAGTCCAGACATCACTTCGTCACATCACTTCGTCATTCACACAGTCCAGACATCACTTTATATATGAATAAACTTAGTGCATGTGAACTCAGTGCAGTGAACGTTGCGCACTTAGTTACACTGGCTGACTCCCTAAGTCACAAATTCACACAGTTTTCAGACAGCAACTGTATATGAATAGCTGTCACATCTGTAGGATACATGTTCACACACAGAAATCGCATGGCGAATGCGAAATTTTAACACGTACTGCATGGACAAACGATAAGGTTTTTCTCGGACTGATTTTCCGCACTTTCGTCACGATGTCGAAAAAATCAAAAATGTCCGTACGGATTTGAAAATGGTGGCGCCAATCCTGGCAGGATCTCCAGCCCGCGATTACCCGTACCTGACCGTCTGTCCGGGATATTTTGTGACAATAGTCCAGCGTTGCCATATTGGCGAATTTTAAGACCGACTGGCGGATTTTTTTTGCTGGCGTATTAAAATTGTTTGGATTTTATTGAAGTTTTGCAATTTTGGGTTAAAAAGATTATTTTGGCGTGTTTTTGGTGTATTTTTCGAAGACAGCGGCGTATTTTCTTGGATCACGATTGAGATTCCGCCAAAAAGCATTTTTGCAGCAGTGATTCCGACCAAAAATGACCATTTCACGTTTTTTCATGAAAATAGAATTTCAATCCCAATTCACTCTCTGTCTCAGCCAAAAGTCACTCTCTAAATTTTTCTGATGTGGCAACCCTGCTCATAGCCGAGTCGCATTCACTCACAAGATCATATGTGCGGCGTTTTACATATGCTCGTACTAGTAGGCTAAGAACATGTGAGCATATGTGCACCATCACACAGACAAACATTCAGGGAGATGAAGTTCCAGAAATCTGTAATTCATATAGTTGGCATAGTGGATCCAAGAAATTAAATGCTATACCAAAACTTTACATCATGACATCCATGATGACTGAAGTAAAAAATACAATCGGAACTGATCTGAGGATGGATCTAATTCTGCAAATACGTATCTTGGAACAAGCAGGTAGGTTCGACCTACCGACCTTTCTCCCATATCTTTCAGTAAAAGCAGATCAACCAAGTTTACATTCCTTCAGAGACTTCTTGCCTCCGCTAATCGATAGGACTATAAATGCGAGTTTCATACCGACTTTTTGCCCCGTAAACCGGCAATGAAACAAAGCAAGGGCGCTTATTAATTTAAATTAACAGTGTCACTTTTATGATCAGACGAGTCGTCGGTTAAATGCGTGCGTAATTCAGATGCATAGGCCATAGCTCCACTGCACTATCTAACATATTATATTGTGACTTTTATTCAAACAATGTTTACAACGGGTACGTCAGCTACGGTTCTTCATCAGCGATATTTCGGCCCTTTTTGGCAAGGGTCCTCGTCAGGCTGTCAATCCTCTGGTTCAACTTCGGGGAAGGAAACAAACCTGTAAATCAAGTAAATGAACCAAATAAACCAATAAATCAATTTTCCTTCAAATCAAACTTCGGGGAAGGAAACAAACCTGTAAATCAAGTAAATAAACCAAATAAACCAATAAATCAATTTTCCTTCCCCGAAGTTGAACCAGAGGATTGACAGCCTGACGAGGACCCTTGCCAAAAAGGGCCAAAATATCGCTGATGAAGAATCGTAGCTGACGTACCCGTTGTAAACATTGTTTGAATAAATGTTTCAAAGTCAGCTTGGGCTCAAAGAATATTTATATTGTGACTGAAACCACACCAAATCATTTTTTCTTATTTCCAAATTCTGTTGCTTTAAATAGCTCTTAGGCTTAGTATCAGAAAGCAAACAATTCAGATGGACTTTAAATGCGCCAATGTTGCTATACAAGAATTACGCATAATCTAGACTGACTAATAGTCTCTTGAGCTGTTCAATTCTGGCCTATCCAGTGATGAACAGCTTAATTGAGCTTGTGTTCGACATGTCTTGCCTAGTATGATTCTACACTTTCAAAAGTTTCATAACATTTACACAAAATGCACAGTTTCAACAAATATAAGATAACACACTTATGCTATAATCAAACTTTTTATTGGCCTTTGAGTGCTTTGCTTTAGTGAAACATAACAACAAACATGTTTTGCAATGTTACCTCTAATGAAAGATTAACACTTAGAGATCATACCGAAAATAGGCTATTCTGTAACAATTATAGACCAGTCAACCCCAAACCCCTGATTTTAGGATACCCCCGCTGGATAGCTGTTGGTACCCTAATCCTGACCCACCTCAATACAGATGAATTCTGATTGGTTGATTTCTGAGCTTCACTCAAATTGTCAATATTATATTGGGTTCAACTATCCAGCATTTGGCACAGTGTATCCAGCGTTAGGCATAGGCTATACCAAACGCTAGATATGACCAGCGTTTGGCACAGGCTTTCCCAAATCAGGGGTTTGTGGTAGACTGTTGTAGACAGCATAAAAGTGTTATCTGCTGAAACTATGAAAATCGATGAAATTATTATCAAAGTTCTGACAGTGTGTTCGCATATTCTGCTTCAGACTAAAGGCGTATTCTCGCCGTTCCCCGAGGACTCCACTTGAGGAGTCCCCGCGTTTTTGTTTGTCCCGGGGACTCACTCCCCGTATTCTCGCGAGTCC
Organism: Branchinecta sandiegonensis; assembly: GCA_030848855.1. Classification (NCBI taxonomy): domain Eukaryota; kingdom Metazoa; phylum Arthropoda; class Branchiopoda; order Anostraca; family Branchinectidae; genus Branchinecta; species Branchinecta sandiegonensis. The sequence goes on along the minus strand of JAUPMV010000021.1, from coordinate 5,368,152 downwards.
CCACGGACGGGGAATGCTCAGATTATCATCACCATCATCAAAAAGGACTCCCTTTCAAATTCGGTGGGGAATCAATTTTTGCTGTTGTAGGTGCTATGTAAAATTAATTAAAAAGAATCAGAATAAAGAAAACCAAGAATGAAGTGGATCTAGACTAACTTTTTCAGCTGCATATTCATTTTTCGAACAAAATCCATTTTAGAAGCATTCCCCGTATTCTCGCTGTTTCTGTACGCGGAGTCCGCGTGGAGTGACTCCATCTATTCTCGCCGTTCCCTTCGATTCCCCGAGGAGTCCTCGGGGAACGGCGAGAATACGCCTTAAGTCAGAAAGATACATTCATGGCATACTAAATTGACGCTGTAGCAAAACTGTTAGCGCCAGCCGCGTTTAGTAGAAGTCTGCGGACTCGAGAGTCTTGCAACTCTTGCTGAGTGTAGCGTATTGACCGTTGTTTGGTCCCACGAATGGAGGGGGGCTTCGTCGGCCATTAGTAACGGTCAATGAGGTTTCTTGCGTTTTCCGAAGGGTTAAGGTGCGATCGCGGTCTTCGCTAGTGATTTTCCCATTCCTAGAAAACACGAGAAGCTATAAAGGAAGCTCAAACATGGAAAGCGCTACGTTTACAAAAATACACCTTAGGCGTATTCTCGCCGTTCCCCAAGGAATCCCCTTGAGGAGTCGCCGCGTTTTTGTTTGTCCCACGGGCTTACTCCCCGTATTCTCGCGAGTCCCCACGGAAGGGAATGCTCCAATTATCATCACCATCATCAAAAAGGACTCCCTTTCAGATTCGGAGGGGAATCAATTTTTGTTAGTGTTGATGGAATGTAAAATTAGTTAAAAATAATCAGAATAAACAAAACCAAAAATAAAGTGGATTGATGAGACTAATTTCGTCAACTGCATATTTTTTTTTTCGAACAAGAACCATTTTGAAAACAGTCCACCTGTTCTCGCTGTTCCTGTACGCGGAGTCCGAGTGGAGTGACTCCCTCTATTCTCGCCGTTTCCTTCGATTCCTCGAGGATTCCTCGGGGAATGGCGAGAATAAGCCTCTTGACGACGATGAATGCTACGTGCTACACTTTGAAGCAAAAATCACTTCGAAAAGCTACAGAGTTGAGCTTCGGGAAACAAAACTGAAGAGTTTTCGAGTGATGGAAGACTTCAATCAAAAAGCTTACAGATGAATAATATAATTCATTATCTGACGAGAATATGTCGTCATCCTCAATCGCAACATTCCTAAGGCGCACTCACAATGAGTTTAGCACCCGCTCTCAGCCTATACCGACAATATTATCCTAACATCCCACATTTCCACTCCATTCCCCACAGAGACTGAGTAGAGAGTAGAGCAGAGTTTGCCATTCCCAACAGAGACTGGCCCAGGTGATGGTACCAACTGAACCCAGTCATAGACTAATCCTTATTTTTCGGGCATGGTGCCCCAACCTCTGGAGTCTGGACATGCCCAACCCGCTCTCAGCCTATACCGACAATATTATCCTAACATCCCACATGTCCACTCCATTCCCAACAGAGACTGAGTAGAGAGTAGAGCAGAGTTTGCCATTCACAACAGAGACTGGCCCAGGTGATGATACCAACTGAACCCAGTCATACACAAATCCTCATTTTTCGGGCATGGTGCCCCAACGTCTGGAGTCTGGACATGCCCCAACGTATAGGCATGGTGCTCATATGTTGGGTCACCATGCCCTGTAGGTTCATACTGCTGTAGGAAGGGCACACATGAAAATCTGCTGAATTCAGAATGTGAAATGTAATTTAGCTTTTTAAACATGGGGGTTATGGGGGTACCACGCCCTTGCTGCAAGGCATGGTGCCCCAATGTATGAGCACCATGCCCATACGTTGAGGCATGCCCAAACGTGCACCAAAAATGAGGATTTGTATATCTTCCTATATCCTACAGGATATAGGAAGGATACAGGATATTATGACAATGAATTTATCAACCTCCGCAGAAGTTCATCGAGCACTGTTCCTTAACTACTGAGAAACAGAACCTGACCACCAAAAAATAAAAATGAAAGACATCACTTTCAGAAAGAAAAACAAAAAAAAAAAACAGTAAAAAATAACGCAGAAATAGCACTGAAAAACATTAAAGAAAATAATGTTCAAAACTTAAAGAAAATGTTGCTTTCCTAGGCAACCAGCCTGGGTCGTACCTTGTTACAATCAAATTCCCACTAGGAATGAAACTTGTCAACTGAAACAACATTACTTTCAACTTACTTTAACTTATTTTCCCATACTCTCCAAAAGGCAGCTATTGAGCAATTGTCACAGTCTTTTTTCTTGATTTTGCTCTGATTAAACAGTTTATTAATAAAAACTTCAGTATTGCCACTTTCCTAATGGAACCTGTGACTTTGGCGGGAAAAAAAAAATGACATTCTGGCACCTACGAAACTAGGTCCTTTTCATCAACTATTAACGAGAAACCTCGCTTTATCCTCTTCAATAATACACCTAAACTTGTATGCTTAATTTTTTATTTATTGGTAAGGAACCGGTCGTAGAGTTCTTGCTCCGTTTGTCGAAGAAACAAAAATGTATGACAAATCGCAGAATTTTGGGACCAGTGCAACAACTATTTAAGCTTGATTAAAGGCGTATTCTCGCCGTTCCCCGAGGAGGACTCCTCGGGGAATTGAAGGGAACGGCGAGAATAGAGGGAGTCACTCCACGCGGACTCCGCGTACAGAAACAGCGAAGATATGGGGAATACTTCCAAAATGGATTTTGTTCGAAAAAAAATATGCAGTTGACAAAATTAGTCTCGATCCACTTTATTTTTGGTTTTGTTTATTCTGGTTGTTTTTAATTAATTTTACATTGCACCAACACCAGCAAAAATTGATTCCCCTCCGAATCTGAAGGGAGTCCTTTCTGATGATGGTGATGACAATCGGAGCATTCCCCGTCCATGGGGACTCGCGAGAATACGCCTTAATTCTATCTACCTAGGAGCCCGCCGCTAGATGGCATCTGCTTCGCCACAAATTGAAAAGATGGTGTTGGATACGGGCTGTATAGTTATAAACACAAATAGCCGGGTCACAGCCGTAGTAATTTTACCATTTTTACAGTTGGTTAGGGTTGCCATCTAACTAAACAAAAATTCCCTACGAAGTAGCAAATAAGTAATACCAAAGAATACAAAAATTCTGTTCTAAAAAGTTAAAAAAAGTTAACATACATCCATCTCAACTGATATCAGAATAACAAGCTCGAAGGCCATTTAAAAATATCAACCTCGCTGCGGTCGGCAGGATTTTCCATAACCTGCCTCGCCATCGGCTCAGACAAGTTATTTTCAATGGCCATCTCGTTGTAATATGATATCAACCTCGATGCCACAAGTTAACCTTTGATATTCTATTACACTAAGCAATCAAACCAGATAACCAGTATTTATCAGTTAGTTTGTCTTTAAATATCTCCTTTTTTTTCAAGAACTTTCCAAGAAAAATCCACCAACAATTTTTCTCGAATCCTTAAAACAAATCATCACCCAACATGACCCAGACAAAGGGAACAAGATTTCGACGAAACAAACCTGAAATCGGGTGGAAATCTGTTTGACTCTGTCTGAGTCAATTTCAAGCGGTAAATTTCGGTACCCCCCCCCCCCCCCCCCATTAAGAGGCTTGAAGACCCGACGAAAATGCGTTACTTCGTTGCTCCACTATCCAAGAATAATCAGTTTTAATATAGTGGAATTTCCCTGTCGGATTTATGGTACGTCTATGTGCTTGTACCTGCGTTGTATGCTTGAAGAAAAAGATTTACAAAAATTTGTGTTTAGGCACTAAGCAGTCTTCACCAAGATTATCATTGGCCACTGAAAAGCCGCGTTTGTGTTGAGATTCAAATTCTCTGCGTCATAGTAGAATTTGCGTTGTGGGGACGGCTGTAGATATTCTGAACGTCACTCCTAGAGCAGCTAGTGGAAAATCAAAAGATCCCTTAGCAGAATCCAAATAATGCAGTGTGTTCAGTTGAATGATACAAAATAAGTTGTCTTTTCAGTTAAACTTTAAAGCACAACTCTTACTAGAAATGATCTTTTCCCTATGAAATGAATCAGAAAAAACGTTTTTGGAAATACCATTACTTTCCACCTAAAACTGGCGATTCCCTTGTTAGCGCTTGTCGACTGTATCCAGCCTTCCTGCTCTCCGACGCGGCGGCTGGGCGCAAAACATTTGAAAACTGAACATGCCTTGGTTAAAAAGTGAGAAAACTAAGCAAATAAAAGAAGTAATAAACAGAAGATTATCCCATCCTTATGTGTGAAAGAGTTGTCAGCGGACGCTGAAGATTCCGGCAAACTTTTCGTTGGGTGACGTGAAAACTCGGCAAGGCCGAAAAAGCGCTAAAAATCGTAGTTACGAAACGAAACAATGGAGAAAGGTGGGGATTGTAGAAGCTTGTAATTCCGTATGGGAGCTAAGTATATTACGAAAGGAGCAAGAGGGGTCCTTTAAGTGTGAACACTTACAATGTTCCTGGGAACGGAGGCGTCTGAGGAGGGGTGTGCGAGTGTCGAGTGTGATATCGGAGGGAGTTCGTATTAGAACCGGGGGGCGCGTTAGGAGCATACGGCGACCGACCTGAGCCACTGGTTCGGCTGGCAGAGCTAGCTGAGAGTGGCATGAATGGCTCTTGGTCCGCAACTTGGAGGTAGCCTTTCCTACAAACAGAAATATTGGATTAATAAGTAAGTAATGTATTTATAACCCGCCATTTTGAACAAGACCACAGGTTTCGATGGGATCCCAAAAATCTAATATTTGACCCAGACAATTGGGTCTTGTCTTCGCCAGATCCAGTCTTTGCCAGGCTAAATCATCAGAGAAAACCAACTTCAGATATACCTCTATAAGCCATATCTATTTTGATACTGACCGAAACTTCCTGCTTTACTTCTGCCAAATTTCAGGAAAATTCAGAAACGAATCCAGCGGATCTCTTTATCCCTATACAGAACATCTAAACAACTTAAAAAAATCCGGTTAAAACCGGATTCCGGACTAATTATATGTCCGGGTAAAAAATGATTGTCATATACAGACTCGGCGTCTCTTCTTACCCCTAAATCTGTCATCTAATCAACTTCAGATAAAACTTTCGCTTTTAACAAACTTTCCGGTTTTGGCCGGATTCCTGGCCAACTAGTTGTCCGATGAGAAAGTGGTTTTCACCATCTTGTTCAGCATGTCTTCTTACCCTTAAATCGAACAATTAATCAATTTCAAATGAAACTTTTACTTTTAACCAAATTTTCGGTTTTTGCCGGATTCCGGACGAACTACTTGTCCGACAAGAAAATGGTTTTCACCATCGTACTCAGCATGTCTTCTTACCCCATAATCGACTATCACATTAGCTGTTCAAAATATTTTGTTTGTCCCTTAATTTGAAACCCCTCTTAATTTGAAACCCCCTATAGGGCTACAGAGCCCATCTTCGAACTTGACCTGTACTTTGACCCAAAGGATCCTCCCACCAAGTTTCATCTAATATCTCAATCCCCTCGAGAGTTATCGTGCGGACAGACGGACAACTTTTGCGATGTCATAGCTATCCCTCCACTTACATTTTGGGATCCCAAAAAGCTGAGTAAATGACTGAAAATAAAATAAAACACATAAACACACAGAAAACGACACTTAATTTTCAATCTTCGGCCAGGAAGCAGTGGATAACGTCGTGCGCTGGTTGGGCCCTGCTGTCCATGATTTTTTATAGCGACGAGGAAACATCCAAAAGAGTAACACTTGCATCTTGAACTTCTCCGTCAATGTATGGTTATGGCATAATTTTGACAAGTGGAGCAGGTCCTTTGCATATTTAAAGTAACGTGATCTCATCTTTTTAATAGAAGAATAGAAGCTTTTTTTTTAATAAGGCCGACAGCGATAATAGTTGCGTTTTTGCGGATACCATGGTATCTGATACCACGGTATAAAGTCGCTTTTGCAGTTCGTAAGTAGGCTATCTGGCCAGTTATCATGGTATCTGAATATCAGATACCACGGTCCCGACCGTAGTAACAAAGTTCTCTCAGTTTCATCATCACCAACACAAGAGCCTAGGTTTTTGTCAAATTGGTGGGAAAGAAGTTTGATATTTGTGATATGAGTGGATGCAATGTCGTTTTTTGCAAAGCAACCGTAGTATCAGATACCATGGTAACTGCAAACAAGATAAAATGCAGATCCAGTCACTATGGTATCAGACAGGCTACCGTCGTAGAGAGAGAGAGAGAGATCGGTACATTTCGAAACTATCGTAGCATAACCAAATTCAGTTTCTTAGAAATAATAAATAACAAACATATAAATAACAAACACACACTACGATTCAGCACTGATAACTGAAGTCTCATGCTTGCCTCGTGAAATTAGAAGTTCTCCTGTTTTTTTTTACGTTTTTTTCCCGTTATATAGCACTTACCGGCTTTGGCCGGGCTTCGCACAAAAATACTTGTTTTATCGGGCGAAAAAATCAAAACAAATGCGCGCCGTGGTCAAATGCTGGTGACTGAGCGAAAGCAGAGAAACCCAAGAGGAATCGAGTTTGGCAACGCTTTTCTAACTTTTTAGGAGGAAACAAAAAGATGGTGACTGCCAAACCTGGAAAAGTCTCGGCTAACACTGTAAAACGAAAAAATCAAATAAAGTGATGAACAGGGACTTCGTAAAGAGGTAGGTTTCAGGGGTAAGTAGACCACCTACATCGTCCCTGGGGGTGTGAAAACGGCGAGAAGCAAGAATGTTTTCACTGCACTACAAGGTGTGAAGTAGACGGGTGGCTCTAAAACCGAAATGCAGAAGAATCTCTACCCTTTCGACGAGCTAATCGAACAACAAAAATAGTAGCCGTGTCCATAATGAAATCACAGCACCGCTTTAACTCCAACCAATTTTCAGAGAAGAAGTTCACAAAATCAGAAATTTAAAGGAACAGAAAACTTGACTCAAACTTGACGTATCAAGAATGTACCCTGAGTCGATATTGAGAGTAAGAAAAATTCTCGTTACGACTATTGCAATTTCCGGGCAGTTTCCGAGAATTCGACTTTTGAGTTAGTAGAAAAAAGAAGCAAAAGGTTTGTGTGCCGGGAGTAGGAATCGAACGCACGACCTCTTGACTACTATCCCGATTTGTTAGTCAACACGGCCAAAGGCGAACTTCTACAGTGCATAAGTGCATAATTACAGTGCATAAGGGGCAAGGGCCTGCCAGCTAGCTTTGGGAACACTAAGGAGGGGGTTCGAGATAACAAAGAAGGGGGGTCCTGTCGACAATAAGTCCCTGTATCTTTATCTAGGCCCCCCCCCCCCCGGTCGGTTTGATGGCCGAAAGTAGCGTAGTCAAGTTTTCCGTGCCTTTAAGGAAGAATCTTTAATTGTTTTCCACAAGTTCATTTTTCAGCTTGAGCCTGAAGAGGACCCTTGCCAAGAAGGGCCGAAATATAGCTCTAATAAAATGTAGCTGACTTATCCGTTTTGCACCGTCAAAGATGGGAAGTATCAATCCTCAACACCTGCAGGTTTCCGTACATTTACGAACCTAACCCCAATCTAAACCTAAATAGTTCATAGACGAATCTTCCACAGCATTTCGCCTTATCATATGCTGACAAGGCGGATTCCAGGAGAACAAATTTTAGTCAGGGACTCATGGTCCCCCATATCAACAATTACAAATTTACGAAATGCACAAACACGAAATAAATTAACTAATACACTTACAAGAAATGACCAGAAATAAATGATGGGATGAAACTACGTAATTGGGCAGAAGACTTAGCAGGATATGGAGAAAACTTATTGCCAGTATTCCTCTCGGACCGACTCACGGAAGACGGGAGGGGAGGGGGGAATAGATGGGCCATCTGGGGACAACACATTATCTTAGCTCCAAATTTGTTTGAAAGAGTATTTCTACGTTCAGTTAATTTAGGAACGTAAAGTTTAATGAGAGCCTCTTCATATGAAATATTATGATCACCCAGAATGATTCTCGCTGCTCTCTTTTGGACATTTTCCAGGTCCCTCTTTTCGTTCGGGATTCCCAGAAAGAACTCGAGGAATAATTTACATACTCAGAAAACAAGACAGGTTCACGGATCGCCCAAAATTTATCCGTGTCCAAAAGGCAGCTCTACCGTTCGTCCGCCCGCCCTTGCCGAATGGGTTAGTTCGCCGAACTAACAGGCGAAGGGTCGCTGGTTCGAGTCTCGGTGGTGCCGACCGTTTTGGTTTAGGGTGTGAGTTGGTGGCGTTTTTTCGTAGGACAGGCCAAAAGTCCAGCCAGCTACAAATAGGTCCCTAGGGAAACCCAGAGAAATGCACGGGAGGCGTCGGATGATTTGCCCCCAACCATGCATCGCTCTCCGAGCCGATGACTGAGTATCAGGAGGTCGGCAACTGCGCTACTCGAACCGTGACCGGTTTGCATGCGAGAGTTTGCTTTTTGTTTTGATTCTGAAGAGGCAGCTATATACTGTCAGAAGTTTGACAACAGATGACATATGACTGCGCATCTTTCTGTTAAAAGTTATGAGAATATATGGCCGTTTTAAATGTTACCATTTCGCGAAACGTAACGTTTAAAAAGGCCATCATAACAGAATTTTGTCTCTATACATAAAGCTTAAGGGACCCCTCGCACTATTTACTCTTCAACTTACAGTATCTTAAATTATTTGAATACTTTAAAATTGGACTGTGATTTCAAAAATTACCCACCGTTTTGGCTGTTTTAAGCCTTTTCCGAGGCCCGTTGACTTGTAGCAAAAAGAGGGAAATAATTTAAATAACAGTTTTTTCTGATGGAAAAACTTATTTGGGTTCAGAAATAAATGGAGTAATAATGGAAGTAGATTGCGTTAGTATTATAGGTAAGACAGGTCCTTTAAAAAGGAAATATCCTTTGCATCCAACGTGTCATGTTTTGAAGCGGTCTGAAAAGGTTGGAAACACGGGATCGATTGGTTGTAGGGCATACAGTTTGCCACTGGGAGAGAGAAGTCGGTATACTGGGAGGGCAAAGGGTCGGTCCGTCCTTATTTATGTCCGATGTGTGATAGTATGGATGGGAACTTAAAACAATTGTTGTGTGAACTGTGAATGCGAAAGTTGGAGTCAACTTATGTTAAAAATTTTCGAAGTGAATGGAAGGGGGTTGATACGAGGACTGTTTCGCAGACATAAATCTTATCTTATCGTAACATTTAGCAGGAGGAAGAAGCAACTAATTCCTCCTCCAATACACTCATCCGAGCGTTACCCAAAGTCTTTTGTACCATAATTTATTAAACAGTTTAACTCTTCCTAGCTACGGTATGCACTTTATTTACCAACTTGATTGTTTTATTTAGAAATTTTAAACGAGATACGGTATGTAATTTTGACCTGTCTTTTGTTTACTGTTGTTGTTTATTTATGAGCTTGATTATTTTATTCAGAAAATTTAATGTTATCAGATAAGTAATATTGACCTGTCGAGTTGATTGATAGTGCTTGAAGTGTATTTATTTGGACTGACATATCCAAAGCTATTTTTATGTATTTAAAGATATTACGGATTAAATCATCATTTATTTATTTGTTATCCAGCTTTTGAAAGTGTAAGAACCTCCATACTTTTTTGAAACATTTCCTTCCTGTCAGCTGATACCATCGTAAACGGCTGACTGAGGTTTGTCCTCCATCGGTTCTTGCTTCTTCTTTTTCTTCTTCTTGGTACCACAGGCGGCACTTATTTGCACACTACTTATGGGGTAAATAAATAATAATAATAATAATATAAAAAAATAAACGTATACATACCTTGTTTTCAAATAGATCCACACATGTGAGCCAACCCACACAAGTATTGTGAGGAGCAGGCCCGTACCGATCGAGGATAGCAGCATGAATGTGAGTCCAAAACTGTAACAAAAATCAAATACTTACAAATTTCGACAACGGCTCATCGTGTCGTTCATACCAGTTGCAAATCAGTTGAGAAGTTCATGGGAACATGGCTACTATTGTTGATAGATAGATAAATCTTTTATAGACAAATAAGTCTTTTTTAATGTTTAACTGAAAAGGGCTAGGATAGGACAATCTAGTCACCCATCACTTATTCACTTAAATTGGCTCGAAGACCCGCTGAAAATGCGTTACTTCGTTTTTCGGCTCTTCACGAATTATCGATTTTCAAATAGTGGATTTTCCGTCTGATTTGTGGTACCTCTATGCGCTGGTATTTTTGTTGTGTGCCTTACGAGAAAGATTTATGATTTTTTTTTTGTTCAGGCACTAAGCAATCTTTACTAATCTCACCACTGCCCACTGAAAAGACGCGTTTGTGTTGAGATTAAATTTCCCGCGTCATAGTAGAATTTACGCTGTGGGGACGGTCGCTGATATTCTGTACGTCATAACTAGAGCAGATAGTGGAAAAAAAAATCCCTTTGCAGAACCCAAGTAATTCAGTGTATTCAATTAAATGACACAAAAATAAGTTGGCTTTTCAGTTAAACTTTAAAAATCTGTCGTGGCTCACGCCAAATTTGTATGGTAACATCATCAAATGCTTAAGAGTTGCGTTTTCAGCAATCAGCGTGTTCAGCTCGAATCCTAAAGCATTGTCCAAATAGGTGTTGTAAGGTGTATTACCGCGTATAAGCCTTATTACAGATTCCTCTTTTCCTCGGGGCGCGCTGTAATAAGGTGAATAAGGAAAATAGAGCTCGGCCCTATTCTTCGTTATGCAGAGCCAATCAGATCGCTTGGTTGGTTCCGCCAGCGGGCCGAGGAGAGGCGCAGCGCCGTCATGGTTGCCAAAGAATGCACAGCAGTTCTACTTTGTTGGAAGCTAAAGAAACAACTTTTCTTAAAAAAACACGTTTTTGTTCTATTACGACTGCTTTTCGTCAGTTCGAGGATCAATGCTGTCCATCCCTTATTTTAATAGTTTTTTTACAGTATAATTTGCGTTATATTGTACTCGTGTACTTCAAGTAGTACTAAGAACCTTTTCGGATATTTTTAGAGCTCGGAAAACTGTATTAACTTGGCAATACCGAACGCCGCATTGATAAGAACCTCTTGGGTTGTATTTGAACAGGCGTGTGTATTAAGACTTAAACATCGCGTATAGCGTTATTCAGCTTATTACACCTATTAGGACAATGCTTAACACGCTGCGCTGTCACCCGTTTTCAGCGCCCGTGTTTTGCATAAGAGAATCCGGCACAGGATTTCATACTCTACTGAGTCCGTTTGAGTTTGGATTCAATGTTGAACTCGAAAGAAACACGGGAGCTAAACACGCTTGAAGCCATAGAACACGGAACCCGTGTTAAGATGCGCACTGGATGCGCTCCGTAAAAACGAATTGTGACGAACAACGGTTGAGAATCGTGAGCCTGAAAACGCAACTAAGGTCATGTCCAGGGATGGGGAAATCACTAAACACCTGTTCCGTTTTTACGTCACATTCACCCGACCAAATTCAGACTACGGAGGTCGAACAGACGGAAAAAAAAAACTAATCATAGCGTCAAAGGGAGCCAAGAAGCTGAGAGAGGCAAATTCGAAACCGCCGAAATCTGCATGGAGTTTGGTGTTAAATCTTTGAACCACCAATCCACAGAAATATTTTCCCTTCCAAAAAGCTGACGACAGGGCTCCCCCGCAAGGTAGCTACTTTGGTTGAAAAGGTGCAGCCAATCAGATGTGCTCACCAGAGGTTCTTTAAGAGTTTTGCCCCATCTTTTTTTAATTTGTATAACGAAGCTTAGACTCTTTTAACCTGTTATATTATTATTTTATCTACAAAAATCCGAAATAAACTCTCAACAAAGAAAATGAACTTGGCGAGTTAATTTTCCAGCTTGAGCGGCTTGACCCTGAAGAGGACCCTTGCCAAGAAGGGCCGAAATACACCTCTAACAAAACTCAGCTGACGTACCCTTTTTGCACTGCCAAATTTGATTGCCTCGATTGCAACAAAAAAATCAACATATTCAAAATACGAAACCCAACCCCCCCCCCCCCCTTGCGATATTCCCGGACATATTAGACTTCCCAGATTTGTAATTCCACACAAAATAATTTTCTATCAACCCCCCCTACCAACCATTCGACCAACCTATTTCCTCAAGCTTTCCCCCCACAGTTCCACTGGTTCTTCACACACATTCATGAAATGCTCAACTTTTCTAACGCCTATACACAAATCGGGCAACAAAAACGATCATCCTCTACGGTACACTGTAAAAAGTTTCTCCAAGTAAGGATTGAAGTTAACTGCAGTATTTGCTACTGGGATTAACCTTGTCTCTACTGGGATAAGATTCATTCGAATTAGAAACAACTGTATCTCAGTAGTGACAATATTGATCCCAGTAGCAAATATTGCAAGATTTGTTTTTACAGTGTACCCTAACTTTATATACTCAACTTTCTCTTACTGGAACAGAGTTAGTTGTAAACAAATTCAATCACTGAATCGACTCTCTAATCATGTCCACGGGGCAATTAATTATGTTTGATGGTGCAAAACGGATACGTCAGCTGAATTTGATCTGAAGAGGACCCGTGCCAAGAAGGGCCGAAATACAGTTCCAATAAAATGCAGCTGACGTATCCGTTTTACACCATCAAATATGATTCACAGACAGCTTGGGCTGAAGAAATATTTAATTAATTATGTTCATTTACAAATTTCCGGTTTCGACCGGATTTCAGTCGAATCCGGACTTAACTGGAAAAACATGCGACGGACAGAGCCGATTATTGGTTTATGTTGTCATAAAATAAACAAAAAACTATTTTGAGATAAGATTAACCCGAACCAGAGATAAGATGATCTTTTTAGGAGCAAGATGAATCCCAGTAGCAAATACTGCAAGATTTTTTTTGTACAGTGTATTATCCGACTCAGACAAGAACTAAGAACATTTGTTGAAGCAGCATATCATTTGACAATTTAATGCCAAACTTCGTCCCCCACCCCTCAATGTACAATAAAAAGACAACTGGCGAAACCTACTTACATTCCAAGCTCGCATGCGTTCAGCACTGCTCTTCTGTACTGTTGATTTGTTGGTCGGCAGTCCAGCATTCCTGCTAGGGTGCTGAGGTTATGTGCGGCGGTCCCTAGATGACGCTTTAATCTATCTGCAGTAGGGTGTACCTGTAAAACATAATAGTTATTGTCGCGACAACCCCAACTCCCAAGTGATGTCTGGAAACCGCACATCCTTGTGTTCTCTGTTATGAAACTTCTGAGAGAGTAGTAACTATGTGCTTACCACGCTCGGGAGGGTAGTAAGCGTGGTAACTACGGATCTCTGTGATGTGATTGGCCCGATTAGCCCTTGGCACGATATTTTGCTGACAAAAGAAAAATGCGTTCCAGCCTTAAAGTTTAACTGAAAAGCCAACTTATGTGTGTGTCATTTGACTGAATACACTGAATCATTTGGATTCTGCAAAGGCATTTTTTTATTTTCCAATATCTACTCTAGTTATGACGTTCAGAATATCTGCGGCCGTCCCCACAACGTAAATTCTACTTTGACGAGGGAAAATTTATTCCCAACACAAACACGGATTTTCAGTGAGCTGTGTTGAGATTGGAGAAGATTGCTTAGTGCCTGAACAAAAAAAAATAATTATAAATCTTTCTCGTAAGGCATACAACAACAAGACCAAAGGTTTCGATGGGATCCCAAAATATGTGATCGAGACAGTTGCGTCTTGTAGATATCCGGTCTTCGCCAGACTCCTTGAACATTTGTACTATTAAATTTAGAAGCAGGTTAATTCCAATAGCTAGTCATCTGAGACGAGACCAAACTTTTCGATGGGATCCCAAAAATTCAATATCCGATCCAGACAACAGGGTCTTGTCTTAGCCAGATCCAGTCATCGCCAGAATCCTTGAACATTCTTACAATTAAAATTCAGAAACAGATTAAGGCCAAATAGCTAATCATCTGAGAAAACCAAGTTCAGATATGGATTCAGCATGTGTGTTTACCCGTATAAGTCATATCTGTTTTGACGAAAAGTTCCTGCCACTTCTGCCAATTTGCTGGTTTCGGCCGAACTCTAGAACTACTTGTCCGGCGAAAAAAGAAAGCTCAAAAACGAACTCAGAGTATCTTCTTTCCCCAATAATGAGCATCTAATCAACTTCAAATAAAAATTTATCTTACAACAAATTTCCCGACTCCAGCCGGATTCCGGTCGAACTATATGTCCGGGTAAAATATGATTGTCACACACGGATTCAGCGTCTCTTCTTACCCCTAAATCGGTTTTCTAGTCAGCTAGAAATAAAACTTTAACTTCTAAAAATTTTCCGGTTTTGGCCGGATTCCGGGCGAACTACATGTCCGGGTAGAAAATTGTTTTCACATAAAAGTTCAGCATGTCTTCTTGCCCTAAATCGGACATCTGATCAACTCCAAATAAAACTTTTAATTTTAACAAACTTTCCGGTTTGGGCCGGATTCCGGGCGAACTATACTTGTCCGTCGAGAAAATGGTTTTCATCATCGTCTTCAGCATATCTTTCTACCTCTAAATCTAACATCTAATCAACTTCAAATAAAACTTTTACTTTTAACAAACTTTCCGGTTTTGGCCGGATTCCGGGCGAACTACTTGTCCGATTACAAAATGGTTTTCACCATCGTGTTCAGCATGTATTCTTACCCCACAATCGACTATCACATTAGCTGTTTCAAAATTGAACCCCCTCCCCCACCCCTAAATGTAGGGCTACAAAGCCCATTTACGAACTCGACTGGTCCGCCGACCCAACGAATCCTCACACCAAGTTTCATCAAAATATCTCATTCCCTTCGAGAGTTATCGTGCTTACAGACGGACGGACGGACGGACGGACAACTTTTGCGATGTCATAGGTATCACTCCACTTACGTTTTGGGATCCCAAAAACCAAGTTCAGGTATGGATTCAGCATGTGTGTTTACCCCTATACATCATATCTACTTTGACAAAAATGATCTAAACTTCCCGCATTACTTCTGCCAAATATTCGGATCCGGCCGGATTCCGGGTGAACTGCTTGTCCGGCAAAAAACTAAAGCTCAAGACGAATTCAGCATATCTCCTTACCCCTATCTCGAACCTTAATCAACTTCAAATTAACTTTAATTTTTAACAAGTTTTCAGGTTTTGGCCGGATTTCGGGCGAACTATTTGTCCACGAGAAGATAATTTTCTTGAACGAATTCAGCATGCCTCCTTACCACTATATCGAACATCTAATCAACTTCAGATAAAACTTTTTAAAATTTGCCGGTTTTGGCCGGATTCCGGGTGAAATGTGTCAGAGTAGAAAATGATTATCATATATGGATTCAGCACGTCTTTTTATTCCTAAATCGAACATTTAATCAACTTCAAAATAAAAGATTTACTTTTAAAAATAAATCCGGTTTTGGCCGGATTCCGGACGAGGTAATTGTCCGGCTAGAAAATAAGTTTCAGATATGGACAGCATGTCTTCTTACCCGTAGATCGACTATCTCATTGGCTTTTTAAAACATTTTGTTTCGTCCCTTAATCTGAACCCCCTCCCCCATCCCTAAATATGGGGCTACAAGGCTCATCTATGAACTTGACCTGTACTTTGTTTGACCCAATGATCCTTATACCAAGTTAGATGAAATTACCTCTACCCCGTCGAAAGTTATCGTGCTGACAGACGGGCAGACGGACAACTTTTATGAACTCATATGTATCCCTCCACTTGCGTTTTGGGATCCCAAAAAATACAAGCGCATAGAGGTACCACAAATCACATTCGTGAATAGCGGAACAACGAAGTAACGCATTTTCAGCGGGTCTTCAAGCCAATTTAAGTGAATAAGTGATGCGTAACTAGACTGTCCTATCCCAGCCCTTTTCGGTTAAACTTTAACGCCAAGAAGCCAGAATCCGTGACGCGTAGTAACTCCGGCAAGTAGGATGGAACACGCTCAATGTCTCCCTGAAAGTATAAACCCTTTATTACGTCAAACTTGGAGTGGGGGGAGGGGTCTACTTACATCCATATGTGAATAATAGCTCTTTGAAAGCTCAGCAAACTGCTTGAGCTTATTGTCAGCCGCTTCGATGGCTTTACGGGCATCCCTGATTGGACCATCCAGAGGACCCAGTTTGTCCGACTTGTTGCAGAACACGTAGTAAGACACTAACTCTTTGGCTGAAGCATCGCGTGTAAGGTCAGCAAAGTATCCCCCCGGATTGGTGCAGAGATCGCTGCCACCCTAGAAATGATACTCGAGTTTAAAATAGAAAAAAAAATAAACAAACAAAATTCAAAAGCTCATTTAAGTTTATATTCACTAGCGTCAAATCTTAATCAATCAATCAATCAAGTTTAATATCCAAATAGCTTGAAGCTAGAAGAGGAATAAAATATTTACGAAATACACAGACACGAAACAAATTAACTAATACACTTACAAGATGCGACCAGTAATAAATGATGGGATGACACTACGTAGAAATTAGGCAGAAGGATCAGCACGATACACGGAAGACGGGAGGGGAGGGGGGAGAGACGGGCCAATGGAGGACACAACACATTATCTTTGCTCCAAATTTATTTTGAAAGAGTATTTCTGCGAGTCTGTTAATTTAGGAACGTCAAGTTTAATGAGAACCCCCTCATATGAAATATCATGATCCAGTAAGATCTCCGAGTCAAGTTCCGGTAAATTCCTTCAGCAAGATCTCGGTAAGGTAAGTATTCCCTGAGCAATAATCGGGTAGATTCCCTAAAAAATTTATTCCCTAAATTTTTGTTCCCTTTAATAAGGTTTTTAACAACTAATAAAGCTGTAAAGCATTTGGGAAATCCACAATTTGCGATTAATATATACATATACTTTACTGTATTAGCTAATTAGATTTACTTACTCGTGCTTTGCCCTTCCCCGGCCAAGGAGTATTTGATAATTTGTGTGTACAATTAGTGACAAGAATAAATGAACCTGAACCACATACCACATCTAGGTTCTCACAGTTCATGTAACTTCTGATAGACTGATCCATGACACCGTCCGGTTTTATCGTCCTTGCCTTCCGGCCAAGTGCTACATGCCGATCACTTTTCCGTCGGTCGGTCCATCTGTCGGTCAGTCCGGTGATCGCGAGTTAGGGTACTTCCAGGAGTGCTAGGACGATGAAACGTGGCAGGCATATTAGGGACCCAACCAAACTAACTTAGAAATAGTAATTTCTCCGATCCAACCATCATGGGGGGAGTGGAGGGCGGGGCATTTTGAATATTGAGGTGTATGTAACTTTTGAACGGAGAATTGAATCTCAATGAAATTTGATATTTCGAAAGACTCACGTCTCAGATGTTCTTATTTCTAGTCCGGACCGGATCCGGTGACTTTCGGGAGTTATGAGGGGAACCGGAAACCATCGTGGGGGAGTGGAGGGAGGAGGAATCCGGAATTCTAGCGAGTGATCGGATCTTTATGATACTTGATATTGGAAAAGACCTCGTACTTCAGATTTCTCGTTTCATGTCCGGACCGGATCCGGTGACTTTGGGGGAGTTGGAGGAGTGTACCGGAAATCTAGAGCATGTTCCACCCTACTTACCGTAGTTACTACGCATGATGTCACGAATTCTGGCTTTTTGCCGTCAAGGCTGGAACGATTTTTGTATTTTCCAGCAGGATATCATGCCACGGGCGAATCCGACCAATCACGTTGCAGAGATGCGTAGTTACTACGCTTACTACGCTCCCGAGCATGGTAAGCAAATAGTAACTATTAGTTACTATTCCGAGAACGTTGGAACGGTCAGCGTAGTAACTTTTCGTGAGGATGGAACGGAAATCGTAACTAATAGTAACTATGGTTAGAAGGGTGGAACACGCTCCTAGTGACATGCTCTGAGTGGAAACTTGGTGGGAAGTACAATAACGAACCTTAGATATACCGTTGACAGAAATGGACTGGATCCGGACCCTGTGGGGGGATCTGAAGGGGGGTATATCTAAATATCTGATTTTGTGAAATTTCATCCATGAAAACTGCTTGGAGTTAGAGCTGGTGCTGTGATTCCATTTTGGACACGGCTGCTGTTTTTGCTACTCGATTGTGTCGTTGCGAGGGTAGAGATTTCTCTGCATTTTGGTTTTGGAATCACCTGTCTCTTCTTCTTCTTTCCAGCTAAGAATGCTAAGATGGATCTTTGTCGGCGGCATGTCTGGGCGATGTGAAGTTCCGTACTTCGTTGATAAATAGCCCTTCAGCCCAAGCTGACTGCGAATCATATAACTGAATTTCATACATGAAAACTGCTTGGAGTTAGAGCTGGTGATGTGATTTCATTTTGGACACTGCTGCTGTTTTTGCTGCTCGATCGTGTAGTTGCAAGGGTAGTGATTTTTCTGCATTTTGGT
Organism: Branchinecta sandiegonensis; assembly: GCA_030848855.1. Classification (NCBI taxonomy): domain Eukaryota; kingdom Metazoa; phylum Arthropoda; class Branchiopoda; order Anostraca; family Branchinectidae; genus Branchinecta; species Branchinecta sandiegonensis. Next base: position 5,349,638 of record JAUPMV010000021.1, on the reverse strand, counting down.
TTTGGAATCACCTGTCTCTTCTTCTTCTTTCCAGCTAAGAATCCTAAGATGGATATTTGTCGGCGGCATGTCTGGGCGATGTGAAGTTCCGTACTTCGTTGATAAAATAGTCCTTCAGCCCAAGCTGACTGCGAATCATATAAGTGAATTTCATCCTTGAAATCTGCTTGGAATTCCCAAAATCAGATATTTAACGAAAAAACTTTTATTTTTGTTCCACAGGTTCGCTTTCCAGCTTTATAGGCCTGAGCCTCAAGAGGACCCTTGCCAAGAAGGGCCGAAACATAACTCGAATAAAACGTAGCTGACGTATCCGTTTTGCATTGTCAAAGATGATTCGCAGCTAGCTTGGGCTGAAGGAATATTTACGGTCAACTACCTCAGAGCATGTTAACAGAAACACTATGTTCCGAGGTGTTCTTTACAGGACCCCAGCTTACAGTATTTTAAAATATTTGAATCCTTTAAAACTAGGCTGTGCTTTCAACAAATAACCCACGGTTTTGGCTGTTTTAAGCCTTTTCTGAGACCCGTTGACTTTGTAGCGAAAACAGAGAAACAATTTACAAGACCGGTTTTTCCGATGCAAAAACTTCTCGCAGACAACCGTCGACAGCGTGATACACATCGAAGGTAGCAAAACACGGGAAGTGAGAAAATCAGCGTGGTTTTGTTGGAGGGGTTAGAATTTACCGTGCGTAATTAGGTCTCCGGGTTTAGAAATATATGGATGATTACGCAAGTAAGTGGTAAGACAAGTCCTTTAAGGACTTCACTTACCACGGCAGAAACGAGGTAGAAACTAGCCAACAACCAGTTCAACACGATGCTGATAAGACCAAACACGGTAAACCTAAAAGGAACAAGAATTAAAGCTCTCGTCACAGTAAATACAATACCCGTCTACTTCCCTCTTCGCCATTGCACATACCAGGTGAAAACCTGGGATGCCTGCAGGGGTGGAGAACCCGGTCTGCAGCGAGTTAGACGTGACGTCACGATGGTAGATAACCAATCATCTGTAACTGACGGCTCAGGCGGCGTTCGTATTCTTCTGCGGAGGTGTACTGCGATACAGCTGTTTGCAGAGGTAACAAATTATGACGTTCTGCGTAGCTCCTCCTCCGCTCGTTTTCATCGGGTAGGCTTCAGAATATAGTCGACTCCGTAAGGTCGTATTACAGAGATAGGGATTCTTCTATGGTGAACTTTAGTGATTTGTGTTCTTTTTCATTGTTTGTACTCCGCTATTTTGTCTTTTCATCGGATTATAAAAACAAATAAATAAAATGAGTTTTAGAGTGTGTTTTGTATATATTTTATTTTGTCTTCCTACCATGGCCTCATGGCCTATTGGGGAATAAATTCATTCATTCATTATGGCAAGCCACTCAGAAATGACTTAAAGTTCTAAACCTTAAAACGTATGCTCTAGATGACCAAAACACGCCAGTGATCCTCAGGAAGAACGAGAAAAGGTCTCACTTAACGACTCAAACCCAACAACTCAAATCTTGCGTCAAACAATCACGGCGATCTTCGAGAGCAGCTGTGCCCGATGAAAAACATGGAGCCTGCGTAGTTGTATGGTAGTTGTACGAAAAAATTGCATGTAATACTATGTAACAGCAAAGAATACTATGATTTAATGTGCCTGAGACTGGTCCAATCTTATGTAGTAGTATCCAGTAGCATCATGTCTTGCCACAGTAGCATCCAGTCTTGCTAACAGTAGCATGCAGTAGTATGCAGTAGCACGGTAGCCTTGAAGTAGAAGCATGTAGTAGCATCAGTTAGTACTGCATGCTACTTTTTCGTACAACTTCGTACTGCTATTTTTAGATAAATTTTTCATCGGGTGATACCCGAGGTGATGCCACTTCTGGCTCTTCCGCTAGGTACCCGGCGATTTTGCATCGGCAAGGAGAGTTAGTCATCAAGAGTATTACGAAGCCAGATCTGCCTTCTTCCTATCTCCGCTTTACTGTGAAATCCTCTTACAACTCCAGAGCCCCTTGCAGGCGGCCATCTACGCTGCCACCCCGATAAACATTCTTTCGGCGATTTTAGCAGAACGTCGGCCATAAAAATAATCTCAGACGCCCTTCATTCGCTGATAACAAGACCGTAAACTTAAAGACCGATAGCAAAGACCATTCCCTTTAAGTGGTCTCCGTTCGTCTGAGGTTTGAAATCGATACGGTGTTTCACGGACAAGACAAAGTCCCAGAAAAACATCTTGGGAACAGATGTAAGATGGACTAATTACGATAGACGTGCGTGCGTAACAGCCTAACGTGGAACCTGGTGGAACCTAAGTCACAGTTTTCCAACGGCAACAAGAACAACAAACTTTTTTTTTAGTTTTTTTTTCTTGTTTTCTGTTCCTAGGATATTAGTTCAAGCACAAGTCTTACTAGAAATGATCTTTTCACGACGAAATGGCTCGGAAGTATTCAAATTCAAATTCAAATATTTTATTGACCTCCAAGATCGGAGAGTATAAAGTGAAGTAAATACATACAAATTGGCCAAACATGTAATACTGCTCAAAAACAATCAGGCCAAACCATACTAAAAATACCAAAAAAAAAAAAATATACACACGCGTAGAACTATAGTAAATTTGTATAGTAAAAAGTATCTTTTTGAAGAATACCATTAAGCCTTGTTCGAATAGGTGTAATAAGCTGAATAGCGCTATCCGCGATGTTTCTGTCTTAATACACACGCCTGTTCAAAATAGAAACTCAATAGGTTCCAATCGATGCAGCATCCGGTGTTGCCACGCTGATCCAATTTTTCGAGCTTCTAAAGATCAGAAAAAATGTTTTAAGTACACGAGTACAATTTAACGCCCTTTATATTGTAAAAAGCTTTTGAATTAACGGATGGACAGGCATTGGTCTTCGAACTAACAATAAGTCGTAACAGAACAAAACGTGTTCTTTTGAAGAAAAGTTGTTTCTTCAGCTTCCAACAAAGTCGAACTTTAGTTTTTAGGCTATTTGGATAATAAGCTTGATTGATTGATTGATTGATATCAGAATAACTACCTCGATGGCCATTTGAAAATATCACTTTAGTGCTTCCCGTGGCAACCCTGACGTCGCTGCTCCTCTCCTCGGCCTGCTGGGGGAACCAAGCGATCTGATTGGCTCTGCATAAGGGAAAATACAACCTGGCTCTACTCTCCTTGTTCGCCTTATTACAGCGCGCCCCGAGGAAAAGAGGAATCTGTAATAAGCCTTATACGCCGTAATACACCTTACAACACTTATTTGGACAACGCTTGACTTGCCACGTGGAATAAGCGATTTTCTTGTTAACACTTGTCAGCTCTATTCAATCTTTCCGCTCTCCGACGCGGCATGTGGATGCAAAATAATTGAAAACTGACCGCGCCATGGTTAAAAAGTGGGAAAACCAAGCAGAAGAAAAGAAGTCCAAAACAGAAGATAGATACGATACGATGGCCTACTGTGTCTTCCAAAATGAAAAGCAACACTTAGAAGCGTCTCTTGTCCTTATGTGTGAAAGAGTTATCGGCGGACATTGAAGCTTTCAGCGAAATTTATGTTGCGTGACTGGCAAAACTCGGCTAAGCCGAAAATCACTAAAAAGTCGTAGGTACAAAACGAAACGATGGCGAAAAGCGGGAATTTGAGGAGCTTATTTCCTTAAGGGGGCTAGGGATGAGCGCAACTAGGAAAATAAATATAAAATTCAATAAAAAATAAACACATTTAGCTGGTATAAGAATAGAAAGTTTAAAAAGTGTAGCCTAGCTGACTATTTGTCAGTGTCCTTTCATTTCAATCATTAGTTTTGGAGTGTTCAACATTTCTACTTAAAGTTTAACTGAAAAGCCAGCTTATGTTTATGTCTTTGATTTAAATCTACTGAAATTATTTTGTTATTTATATGTTTGTTATTTATTATTTGTAGGAAACTGAATTTAGTTATGATACGATAGTTTCGAAATATACCGATCTCTCTCTCTCTCTCTCTTGACTCTGTTATGGGATTATTTTTTTTTTTTTTTACACTGGGCTCTAGTAGTGACGTTTAGATTTTAGAATATACACTACTGGTCCGAAAAAAAAAAAAAAATCATCCAGACGCGGAGATTAACATCAAAACTGTGCATTTCAATGGCGAATGAAGCGAAGCTCATAAAAATGTTCAGTTCCAGAATGTAACGTCACTTCTAAAGAAAGCCCGCTATTGCGTGTGACCCAAGAAAGATTAATTTTAACGCAGTCGTTTACGTTGCAGTTATTAAATATTTCAAGCATAAGGCGTCTTCTGGCCGTTCCCCGAGGACTCCTCGGAGAATCGAAGGGAACGGCGAGAATAGACGGAGTCAATCCACGCATTTTTGGTTTTGTTTATTCTGATTATGTATAATTAACTTTACATTGCACCAACAACAGCAAAAATTTGATTCCCCGCCGAATCTGAAAGGGAGTCCTTTTGATGATGGTGATGATAACCGGAGCATTCCCCGTCCGTGGGGACTCGCGGGAATACGGGGAGCGAGTCCCTGGGACAAACAAAAACGCGGGGACTCCTCAAGTGGAGTCCTCGGAGAACGGCGAAAATACGCCTTTTAACGCAGTCGTTTACCGTTGTACATAGAGGTACTACACAAACAGTTCATATATTCAAACAATACATAAAACAACGGATACCTTAGCTATGACGCTTCGACAGCAACATTTCGGCACAACGCTGGGGAAGAAACGAACCTGCAATAAGCAGGTTCCTTTGATTTCAGGCTCGTTTCTTCCCTAGCGCCGTCCCTAACGTTCGATAGCCTGACGAGGACCCTTGCCAAGAAAGGCCGCAATATCGCTGCCAAATCATCGTAGCTGACGTATCCGTTTTGTGCTTTGTTTGAATATGTTTCCCAGTCAGCTTGGGCTCAAAGAGTATTCAAGAAAAAGTTAATTCGATGAAAATCAATTGTATGAGTAGTGCAGCAACGACGTAACGCATCTTCAGTGTTTCTCCAAACCTATTTAAGTTAATAAACGATGTGTTGCTAGAATGTCGTCTAGCCCTATTCGTCAGCCATAAAAGCGTTGGTAAGCCGCGTTCATAAGCATGCCTAGCCAAGCACAGATGCCTAGGCACGTGCCCAAGATTAGCCAGGTACCGAGTTCTAGAGCCTAGAACTCCATGCGTAGCCTAAAATCTGTGCCTAGAAATGGGTGTGAACGGTCACGCTAGTCACGTGCCTAGGCATCCTTGCTCGGCTAGGCATGCTTGTGAACGGGGCTTAAGTCAAACAAAAAAAATAGCATTAAGGGCAATTCTGGTGTTCTCGAACGCTCAGCTAGATTGAGTACCGGCTGTTTTTGCGACGTCGGCTAGAACTCGTTTCACTTTCCGGAGTTGATAATTTCGTAAACCACATTGGCCTGACATATCACAATAAATCAACGAAGAAACAAACCAAAACGTACCCCATTTTCGTTGGTTCCTTCGTTGGTTTTGTGTGGCTTTCCGGAGTTGTTTTGGCGGTTTGCTAGTTTTGGAAAGCGAAGCAAATTACTCCGGAAAGCGACTTCACAACGGGAGTGGAAAGCTATGTCGGAAATTTGTATAGCCGGCTTTCCATGAGTTCTTGCGCGAGCCGGATTTTCGGTTCACTTACCGGAAAGCAAATTCGTAAGAACCCCAGAGTCGCCATTAGTAGTAACAAGGAATACTTACAGCAATATTGTGCATCGAGACCCTTTGACAATTCCATAAACCAATACTAAACACAAGAAGATGAAGAAACTCAAGAGCGCCATTGTCATTGGCCACCTGCAAAGAAAAAATAAAAATAAAAAAAATAAGAACTAGAAGCTGATATGGCACTTGCAAGGCTGGTTCAGTGGATGAAACATGGAATTTGCCAATTCGTGGGTTTGTTCTGACCATTTGTAAGCAAAACCCTTGAGATAAGAATGATAATGCGACCTTCGAAATCACGGGAATGTATAGTTTGTATAGTATTTTATTTTTGCAATTGGCTGTAATGATGCGCACTTTAGCGCTTGAAATTCATCTGTAAATAAAACCCCTGAGGTTCAGGTTCATTTCTTCTTTTCACTACTAGTACACACATAAATTATCACATACTTCCGGCAGAGGACAATGCACGAGTGGCAACGGAGTGAAGACGATAGAGACTGATACAAAGACGATAATGGGCCCTTGGGGATCATTAATACATATCGTTTTTTCAAAAGTATTTTTTTCACTTTTCGGTTAAGATGCGCACTTTAAGGGTACTAGAAATTGATTTTTAAGCAAATTCTATGTGGCACAAATGACCATGAGCCGAGCCCCCTATTCGACATACAACTGAAAATCCCTAAGGGCGTGAGATGTGATGGGCTTTGTGGCAGCTTGGGGACAATGAGCAGCCTGCAATGAGGCGTCACTTAGGGTTCCTGTAACATAATTAAACACGCTGTTTTGCTCTAATTGATCTCCTGAATTTAAAACGACAACATTCAGAATTAGTTGTATCTTGTTGTTTCTTTTCTAAACAAAACTAGCTAAAGTCAGTGACTCTGGCCTGTGATTGGTCCAAAGATACGTTTCAAAATGGCGGAGATGGATTTTTCCATCTCGACTATCTTCCGTTTTCAGCGTCTTTTCTTCCCAGTTTCGACAGTATACGGTCGTATTACCGGCGCTATTACCAGATGTGACCTATAGTGGGGCCCGGGCATAACAGAAACTAGTCCTCTTGGAGCGTTGAACTGGAATATGGCCAATTAAGCGGCGATGAACAGGCCAGCGCTTTTCCAATCTTCCGAGAAAAGTTTCCATCTAGTCCAAGAAAACGTTCCCCCAGGACCAATGTAATAACTACAGCAAAGAGATTTCCTGACATTTCCTTTCCACCTAAGGTCGAAATCTGTCATCATATAGAAAGACGCACAAAAGAACGAGCGATGCAGAGCTAATCTTTTTTCTATCGGGTCAAGAAGCACCGCGAAAAGAACGAGGATAATCGTTTCCGTCCATAAAAGATATGCGTTCATGAGAAGGAAGATGAAATGGTTTGCTGAGATTGTAGGTTAACACAGAGGATTGGGTCTGAGTGGAGTTCTGAAGGATATTAGTTGCGTTTTTGCAGATACCATGGTATCTGTTACCACGGTAACTGGATCTGCAATTAGTCGTTTTTGCAGCTATCGTGGTATCTGATACACGGTGCTCTGCAAAAACGACTAGTGCCGAAATTGCACTTTTGGAAGTCATCCCAAAAGAAAAACAGATATCCAGTTACATCACTAAGTGCTAAACTTCTTTCTCACCAATCTGACAAAAATTGATGAAAGTGAGAAGACTTTTCAGATACCACGACCAGTTACCACGGTCGGACCGTAGTATCTGAATATCTGATACCACGATAACTGGCCAGATACCACGATATCCGCAAAGACGCCTTTTGACCGTGGTATCAGATACCACGATAACTGCAAAAACGACTTTAGACCGTGGAATCAGATACCATGGTATCTGCAAAAACGCAACTATTGCTTTTTTCAGTATTTTGTGTAACGTGTTTCGATAATTAACGTTTGATCAAATAAAATGCAATAACCTAGGCTATTTGATACGCTCTTCGTGCACTAACTGCAAGAAAAAAGGGTAAATAATTTAGTGGTTCTGCAGTGGAGGTAGAATGATCTAATATATACGAATAATGATTATTAATAACTTATTAATAACAAAACCGAAGTTGATCAAAATACAGAAAATAACCTTTCCTGTCATCCCCCCAATCTTGCAGCAAAAACAGCGGCCGTGTCAAATATTAAATCTCAGGACTAGTTTTTTCCCTGCAGTGGTATTTGAAAGTAATTTGTCCGAATAAGATATTTATAGTCGGTAGAAGCTTCAGTTATTTATTACAGGTTTGTTTCCATCCCCGACGTTGGACCTGAAGATTGACAGCCTGAAGAGGACCCTTGCCAAGAAGGGCCGAAATATCGCGAAATCCGTTGTATACATTATTTGAATGACTGGAGGTAGAATGACGTAAGAGGGGAAGGGGGAGGGGACATGCGAGGAGATGCGGTTGATGGGGTTGTCTGGGGGAAGAAAATGGATCTGAAGAGGGTTGGAATAGTGAATAGTGCTTGTGTCATAACAAATTTTTATATTGATACATATTTTTGTTTCCATCTTGCGCAGGTGACTTTTTGTGATCTTTTAAAGTGGAGTATCCTACTGCCATTTTGATATACGTATACGTGAATTTGTGTTAGTTCGTACATCCGTTTTAGGAGAATATAACAGCATTCTAGAAAGAAAAATCAGTTTATTGCGCAAAATATTTACGCCCGGTTAAGAGATCCGGTGTCATCGCTGAAAGTTGTCTGCAGTTAAGATTCGGTACAAAATCTAAACCCGATTATAAGATTAGGTACATCGGAGTAACACCAAATAAAGAAAGAGAAAAGCATGAATGAAAGTGTCTTAAAGGACACTCTCCAGCTTGCAGTATTTTAATATATTTGGATACTTTAAAACTAGGCTGTGCTTTCAACAAATAACCTACGGTTTTTGCTGTTTTAAGACTTTTCCGAGACCCGTTGACTTATAGCGAAAACAGGGAAACAATTTACATAACCGGTTTTTCTGATGGAAATCAGATTCCAATTTTCTGTTATAATGACCGCACAAAATTGGGGTCTCCGGGTTTAGAAATATATGGAGTGATTATGAAAGCAGGTTGCATTAATATTATAGGTAAGACAGGTCCTTTAAGAAGTTTGATTACTGACAAGCAACGCAAGCTTTAACCCCTCTTGGTGGCGAACCTGAAAATACTGCGAATAGCTTTTCGTTTGGTCCTAAAATACGGTTTGCGTCCCATTCCCTCCGCTCAAGCCCCCCCCCCCCTAACACACAAACACAGATTTAGGTGCATCTACTTTGGTCGAATAAACTGACTGGCGGAAAACTGTAACGAAAATGTATGATGAAATGTAAATGTACAGGTCCTTCGAAACTTAGTGCCTAGCAATTCTCAAAAGACATTCGCAGATGGTCTTTTCGAGACAGGGTGATGGCTTGTTGAAACGTCCCTCCATCTCAAGTAAAAATGAGTTGCTCTGTAAATACTTGAACGAATTACTTGGGCAATCGGCATACCGAAAGAATCTATGATAAGAAGTATTTTGTAAGAACTTTGCAAAGGACAAAAGCATATTTTTTTAATTGTATTACCATTACAATTATAAGCGTGCTGCAGAGATACACCTGTTCTTTCATGAACGTTGTAAAAGGTTCTCTCCAGACCTCTTGGACGGAAAGCTCTACTGACTTCCAGAACTGACAGATCAGATAAGGTTCCACTTATCCCTTTAATGGACGATGGCAACTAGATGGAGGGTACTTGGGGCGGAGTCTGGTTTGAAGGGAGGAATCTTAGGAAAACATCCTGGCGAACTTTGCGGACTGCGGTATAGTCGGGCTATGATGATGATGATGATCTTATAGTTAACCCGTCAAAATGAGCGCAAAACACGAAGACAGAATAAATAACAAGGACAAAAAGAAGAACAAGTAAAAGGAACACGAAAGAAAAATAACTTACAAAATACGCAAAAGAACAACTATCCAAAAAATCATAAGAGTTTTCCAGTCGTGATCAATATTTTGACCACATGTTTGAATTCGTTTCTCCACTGCTCTGCTGTTAATGGGTCACCACGATAACGACTGGGAATTTTCGAGTTTTCGTGGAGGCAGCAGAAAATACCTGGGAAATACTGACCGAATTTGACATTTAGGATTGTGTTATATGCGAAATTTATGCAGTCCCTGAATAGGTCGAGTATAAGAGGTAGTCCAAGATTAAACTCGGGATCTTGGAGTTTCGTAACAGATAATACAAGGATGCGCAGATTGTCCCGTACGCAGCACATTCGTTCTTCATTCAGCAACTTTCCATTCTCTCAAAGTAGTTTAGACCATGGCCCCCTAATCCCCGCTTCTATCCCCAAATATCCGGGATCTTTTTGTTTGATTTTTTTGCCGTCATGATATCCGAAAAGTCAGCAAATGCTTTTTCGGCGTTTTTTTTGCTCTTCCCGGCAACACCTGTTATGCATAATATTTTAGGCATAATGTAAACTCAAAACAGATTACATCCCAAGTGTTGTCTGTGAAACCACGCATCCTTGTGTTATCTTATGAAACTTCCGACAGTGCAGTCGTGGATATTCGGGGTTAGATTTATGCAGTCCCTGCTGTTCTGAGACGAAACTTTCTTCCCGATAAACATGTGTAGCCTGTTTAGTTTTATGGTAGCTGTCCCAAAAAGTTGCATGTATTGATATTCAGTAGTATAGAATACTTTTATTTAATGTGGCTCACACTGGACTAATCTTAAGCAGTAGTATTCAGTAGCATCCCTCCTTGCTCCACTAGCATCCAGTCTTGCTATAATAGCATGTAGTAGCATCAGTTGGTACTGCATGCTACTTCATACTACTAATTCATACTGCTATTATGAGATAATTTTTCATCGGGTTATAGGCTATCACAAAGGACATGGAATACCACAATACAACTCGGATATTAGCGGAAGAAGCGGGGATAAGGGAGGCCATGGTCTAAACTATTTTGAGAGAATGGAAGGTTGCAGAATGAACAAGGAACGTGCAGCGTACGGGGCAGAGTTGTTTTAAACAGAGAGTAGCTCTAGCTCCCATAAAAATAGGTGCCTGTGGATGGTCATATTTCTGTACAATCTGAACTGAACTGAATTTCTGTTCATTTCTGCCATAGCCTACTCATTTGTTATATCACGATAAGCCCTGAATTTTTTGACAATTTCTTTTTCTGGTTAATTTGTACGGTTCAATACCTCCAAATGAACCAACCACAAACAGCCGGAGGGGCGGGGCTGAAATAAAACAAAAATGGGATTTGGCTCGAGGAAAAAACATCAAAATAACTACGAAAGAAAGATCGGAACTAGGTGAGCTGGTGATAGCACTGATTACTGAGAAGGAAAATAATGCACTTTTTCGGGTTTCAGTTCTGCTTTAAAGGACCCCTCTTGCTTATTCTGCCTTTTACATTATCCCAGATCCTTTACGGAATTATATGCATCTGAAATGGCCGGCTTTCGCAATTCATGAAAAGATCATTTCTATTAACAGCTGTGCTTTAAAGGACCCCTCGCACTATTTACTCTTCAACTTACAGTTTTTAGAATATTTAAGGTACACTTTTAATAGCAAAAACGAATAAACCTGGAGTTTCTCAAAAGCATCAGACACGCCAGTGGCATAAAAAACGACGCTTCACTAATTCTGATGGGTTTGTAAAAAATATTAATACAATTCTAGCCTAAGGCATTGTAAAGAAAAAACAAACAAACAACTATCACACATCAACACTTAAAATAGAAAATTTGAATCCTTTAAAACTACGCTGTGGTTTCAACAAATAAAACACGGTTTTGGCTGTTTTAAGCCTTTTCCGAGACCGATGATTTGTAGCGACAACAGGGAAACCATTTACATAACCGGTTTTTCTGATGGGAAACCTTCTCGCAGACAACCGTCGACAGCGTGATACACATCGAAGGTAGAAAAACACGACAAGTGAGAAAATCAGCGTGGTTTTGTTAGAAGGGTTAGAATGAACCGAACGAAATTGGGGTCTCCGGGTTTAGAAATATATGGAGTGATTATGGAAGTAGGTTGCATTAGTATTATAGGTAAGACAGGCCCTTTAAAGCACAATGGGCACTAATTATGCTTTAAGTTTTATAAAATGCTTCCCACATACATTTCTGACTTCCACTAGATAGCGCTTCAAAAATAAGCCATTCTCTTGTTATCGCTTGTCATTGACTCTTCAGCGTATCGGCGGAGACAATTTCAGAGCATGGTCATGCAAGGCGCGGAAATTCAAAATCTCTCGGCCATGTACGAAAATCAATCAATTTATAGAGCTAAGTGATGAGAGTGCCATGGCTGCTAAAATAAACCGTCTCTGATTGCTCCTGTGTTATCTGATGAAACTTTCTGTTGTCTGTCGTACCGAAGAAAAGTTTTGCTTTCTGGATGTAACGTCACAACGCTACCAAAAATGTACAAATACAACCGACCTACTTGCAGCTGATTCCAGAGTTTACAAGGAATTCACAGTTAACACCGTTAACATGAATATTTGTCAACAATACAAATAATCCGGAGTGTATAACAACAACGAACAGATAAGAAAAAAGGAACTCCACTTATATTTGTCGAAGCTAGTAAATCGGAGTATGGCAGTCAGCAAAAAACGACGCAACGATATATTAGCGAAAATAAGTTGTCGAGGAATCTGCTGATTTCTGATGTAACACTGTATTCTAGGGGGTGGTAATGGGGTATCATGTTTGTTTGATCCGCCCATTGAACTTTAAAGCACGTATGGTCACCTGACACGTTGCCTATGCATTCACTTGAATTGGAATTTCTCTTCGGTATATTATTTTATTCACCCAGTTCAAGTGAATGCATAGGCAACGTGTCAGGTGACCATGCGTGCTTTAAAGGTAAAAAAGGCTTACCTGATCATTTCCGAAGCGTTCGTTCCGCTGGCGACCGATTGGAAATTGACACCTCGCATTGTGTGCTCCGTCAGTTTCAAATTATCCGACACACTAGTCACATTATCCAACAGAAATCTCATTTGCTGCACTAGCGTTTTGTGTGTTGACAGATTTTCGTTGGGCATAACTTTCTCGAGCAACTTCGTAAGATTTTTTGCTGGAGGTTCAATCTGCTCTTGAATCCCTCTGGTTATGACTGATATCTAGAAGAAGAGAAAATATGCTAGCTGATTTCAGTAACCACCAAGGTTATCTGAGCAATAGTTCTATAACATTAGTTGCGTTTTTGCTGATACCATGGTATCTGTTACCAAGGTCTAAAGTCGTTTTTGCAGTTATCGTGGTATCTGATACCACGGTCAAAAGGCGTTTTTGCAGTTATCGTGGTATCTGGCCAGTTATCGTGTTATCAGATAGTCAGATACTACGGTCCGACCGTGGTAACTGGTCGTGGTATCTGAAAAGTCATCTCACTTTCATCAAATTTTGTCAGATTGGTGAGAAAGAAGTTTAGCACTTAGTGATGTAACTGGATATCTGTTTTTCATTTGGGATGACTTCGAAAAGTGCAATTTCGGCACTAGTCGTTTTTGCAGAGCACCGTGTATCAGATACCACGATAACTGCAAAAACGACTAATTGCAGATCCAGTTACCGTGGTAACAGATACCATGGTATCAGCAAAAACGCAACTATTGAGTCATTATCAAGTGGTAAAAGTTTGTTTTGGAGAGGAAGTGTATTTTAAGTTCAATCTACCCGGGAAAGTTTTATGTCGTTGGATCCAACTAAGGGTAAACTGCCTTCCAATTCAGAGCAGGCAGAAGGTTTTTGAGAGAGGTAGTGTGATACCTGATGGGAGGTATGCTTGCCCAGTTTGTGAGAAGGAGGAAGAAAATTTGGACGATTTCCTCCGTAGGTGCCCGACACTTTCTGATTAAAGGAAAATGTATCTAGAGGGTGTGATTTTATCACTTCCTGAAATTTTGAGTAATATTAACCCTACCGTTATTACTCGAGTGGGCGTGTACATAGATAAATCTTTAGAGTTAAGAAGGAGTCTGATTGTTTAAGCTATATTTGTGTTTTTTGTTTGTTTGTGTATATGGCCCGTGGGCTTCTGAAATACACTGATCTATCTATCTATCTACAGAGTGCATCAGAAAAGGTGATCGCCTCTACTCGAGAATAGTCAAACTAATCAAAGTAAACAAGACCAGAGGTTTCGATGGGATCTCAAAAGTTCAATATTTGATCCAGACAATTGGGTCTTGTCTTCGCCTGACCCAGTCTTCGCCAGACTACTGAACATCTTTACTATTAAAATTTAGAACCTGATTGAGACCAAACAGCTAGTCATTTGCGAAAACCAAGTTCAGATATGGATTCAGCATGTGTGTTTACCTCTACAAGTCATATCTATTTTGACGAAACAGATCGAAACTTCCTGCCTTACTTCTGCCAATTTTCCAGTTTTGTCGGAATTTCGGAACTGCTTGTCCGGCGAAAAAAATAAAGCTCAAAAACGAGTTCAGCGTATCTTCTTACCCCTATGTCCAACATCTAATCAACTTCAAATACAAATTTCACTTATAACAAATTTTCCGGTTTCAGCCCGAATCCGGGCGAACTATATGTCCGGGTAAAAATTAATTGTCATACACGGATTCAGCATCCCTTCTTACCCCGAAATCGCACATCTAATCAACTACAGATATGACTTTTGCTTTTAACAAATTTTCCGGTTTTGGCCGGACTCCGGTCGAACCACTTGTCCGGGTAGAAAATGATTTTCACATCAGTGTTCAGCATGTCTTCTTACCCCTAAATCGAACATCTAATCAACTCCAAATAAAACTTTTACTTCTAACAAACTTTCCGGTCTTGGCCGGCTTCCGGGCGAACTACTTGTCCGGCGAGAAAATGATTTTCACTATCGTGCTCAGCATGTCTTCTTACCCCATAATCGACTATCACATTAGCTGTTTAAAAATATTTTGTTTGCCCCTTAACTTGGACCCCCTCCCCCACCCCTAAAGTAGGGCTACAGAGCCCATCTACGAACTCGACCTTTCCCTTGACCCATGGGATCCTCACACTAAGTTTCATCAAGATATCTCATTCCCTTCGAGAGTTATCGTGCTTACAGACGGACAGACGGACAACTTTTGCGATGTCATAGGTATCCCTATGACAGGGAGGTTAAGTTTGTTCCCATTTTATCTGGTTTTGAAGATACTGAACCTGGGGGATGTGAATACTCAGTCCAGGATCGTTCCTTGGACTGAAATCACTTTCCCTCGGTTCTTGTTATCTTTAGTTTTATTTTGTATTGTTTGTTTCGCTGGACGTGTCAACGGGTGGCGTTGGGGACCGGGTGCTGACGGGGGAATACGCATATTTCCATTTGTATGAACGGCATGTAGTGAAGTATAAATGTTGTATTTATTTAAAGAAGTCTTTCCATCCCGTGCATTACGAATTTGTCTTCTCAGCCGGGCTCTGGACATTTTGTTATTTAGTTTGTTATTAAAAGAACCTGAACCTGAACCTGAACCCTACACTTACGTTTTGGGATCCCAAAAATCTCATCTATAATAGATAAAAAAAAAATCGATTCAGCATTTACCGCATTTTCAGCAAGGCAATTCCAAGAACCAACAATTCTGTTTTAAATTCTGATGAAATTCAATTGTTTTTAAATTTGACTGATTGATTGACTGTTTGCAAATCTCTGCTTAAAACATCCTTGTGGAACCGTGTTTTTGCAAGCTTGCAAGAGTACCCCTATTATGACGGTTAATGCTATCAAAGTTTAACCAAAAAGGGCTCAGATAAGACAATCTAATTACCCATCGCTTATTCGCTTAAAGAGGCTTGACGACCCGTTAAAAATGCGTTACTTTGTTGCTCCGCTATTCACGTATAATCGTTTTTCATAAAGTGGAATTCCTCTGTTGGATTTACGATACCTCTATGCGTTTGTACCTGTGTTAATGCTTGACGAAAACAATTTACGAAAAAAAGTGTGCCGCAGTGAGCTACCTTCCGCGAGCTGATCACTGGCCACTGAAAAGACGCGTTTGTACTGAGATTCAGATTTTCCGCGTCATCGTAGAATTTCGCGTTTTGAAGAAGTCCGTAGACATTCTGAACGTCATACTAGAGCAAATAGTGAAAAATAGAAAAAATCCCTTAATTCCAAATAATGCAGTGTATTCAGTTAAATTATCCAAACTCAAGTTGGCTTTCAGTTAAACTTTAAACGCCGATAAAAAATAAAGTTTATGCCAGGACAACCATGTAATATTGGTTATTGGCTGATATCAAGTTTAGTATTTTTCCTCTCGAGTTGACTGTTTTATATACAAGTAACAAAACTAGGGTAGTGAAACAGTTAGATAAGTATTCAAATAAGCATTCCTCTACTGTATGCCAATCACATTTTTAATTAAAATCACTGAAACTTTCCAATGAACATACTAAGCTAAAAGTTTCTGAAAAGTTTCTGAAAAGTTCCTGAAATTCATGAAGAACATTCACTAAGCCAACAAAAAAAAACTGACTTTCTCCTGAAAAACTCTCCGACATAAGCCCAATTATATTCTGGCGGAGCTCGCTTAATAAGGAAATCTCATTGGCACTTTGGAAACACTTCACGAATTCATCCGAGGCAGAAAGAGAAACTCGATCAAAAAGGATGATTGAATTTCTGTCCTTCCTCTAGGGTCCCATATTCAGCGAAACACCGAAAATACTATACTTTATATCACAAATTCAAAAAAACGCCAGTAAATGAATGAATTTTTTACGCACTGCCCTAGGGCATAAGTGTAGTACAACAGTAAAAAGAAACATAAGACAACACTAAACAAACACACAAAAATACACACAGGTCATAAGTGCAGTACAACAATGAAAAGAAACATAAGACAACAATAAACAAACACACAAAAATACACACAATTTCAAAGAAATTTAATCACGAATAAGAACTAAGCTAATGGGGTGGTGGACAGGTAAACGGCCAATCGGAAGAGATAATTTCGAGGACAGATTTTCATTGTCGGTAATGGGTCCTGAATCGACAAACGTCGGATCAAATATGAATAAATGAATGAATTTATTACATGCAGCCTAGTTGTACGGCATTTGCACAGTACATACAGAAAACAAAAGCTGTAAGCTCATATGGCACTTGCATGGGTTAAGATGATTTGATTGATCAAAAGTAAGTTTCGACTTGGCGGGTGAGATGCGCACTCTAAGGGAGCTGGAACTTCATTTGTAAGCAAAATCCTTGAGGCAAAAATGCTAATGGGCTGATGGGCATCATGAAAATGCATATATTGCTTAAAAGTATTTTTTTTAATTTGCGGTCAAGATTGGTACTTTAAGGAATAATCGGATTGGGGAAGTAGCAATTTCTAGGCAAATGTTGTTGAGTCTCCAATATTCCAGCGAAGTTTGGAAGTACCTTAACGCGCGATCACCGGAATCCCAGAACCTCCCCCCCCTCCCCCCCTCCTCCAACTCCACCCACAATACCCGGAAAATCTGGTTCTGTAAATGATTAATCCAGAGCATCTGTTTCTCATTCCCACGAAGTTCGATCCAGATCACACCAGTCTAAGCGGGTCAAGTATTTTCCGCCCTCTCCCCAATAATTGCCGGATTCGGTCCGGAAATGAAAAAGATCACCAGCGAAAAATGTCCTCTGTTTAATTATTAAATTTCACTCGAATCCGATCACCCGTTCCAAAGTTACGCATGACTCAATATTCCGGATTCCCCTCCCTCAACCCCCCCCCCAAAAAAAAAAAAATTATCATATCGAGGATTTTTTTTTTTATTCCAAGTCAGTTTGACCGGGTCCCTGATATGCCTTCCAAGTTTCGTCGTGAAAATCCCCCAAGAAACGAAATTCCGGGAAACCCCCTCCTCCCCCCCCCCTAAAGTGTCCGGATCCAGTCAAATTATGTAAAATATTTACATGGATCAGATGTTTGTTCTTCCCAGCAAGTTTCACTCCGATACCATCATTCTAACCGTTTCTCGAGATTTCCGGTCCACCCCCCCACCCCCAGCTCCCCCACGGTGCCCGTAGCCAATCCGATTCAGTAAATGACTTACCTAGAGCATCTGTTTGTTCGTTGACCCGTTTCTAAACGGGTAACGTATTCCCCCCCCCCCCCCCCCAATAGTTCCCGGATCCGGTCCGGATATGAAAAAGATCATCGGAGAAATGTCCTCTGTTCAATTCTTAAATTTCACTCGAATCCGATCACCCATTCCAAAATTACGCATGACTGAAAATTTCGGATTCCCCTCCCTCCACTCCCCCACTATTATCAGATCGACAAAATTTGTATTTTGAAGTCAGTTTGATCGGGTCCCTGATATGCCTGCCAAGTTTCATCGTGAAAATCCCCAAAACCACCATCACCGTAATTTCGGGGTCCCCCCCCCCCCCCATAAGTGTCCGGATCCAGTACAATGGTCTAAACTCTAAAGGACTTATCTAGAGCAGATGCTTGTTCTTCCCAGCAAGTTTCACTCCGATCCCTCCATTCTAACCGTTTCTTGAAATTTCCGGTCTTCCCCCCCCCCCCCCAACTCCCCCCTGGCTACCGAATCCGGTCAAGACTTTAAACGGGACATTACAGATATATATTCTATTCAGTTATGAAGTTTCATTACAATCCGATCACCCGTTCGAAAGTTACACACTTCTCATTTTCCCGGATTCCCCTGCCCTCCACTCCCCCCCCCCCAAAATGGTCGGATCAGAAAACTGATTATTTCTAAGTTTGTTTGGTCGGGTCTCTGATATCTCTGCAAAGTTTCATGGTCCTAGCTCATCTGGAAGTACCCTAACTCGAAAAAGTGTGACAAAATGCCCTAAATTTTCAAGTTTCCAGCGCCCCCACTCCCCCGCATATGGTCGGATCGGGAAACTGATTTTTTCCAGGTTTGTTTGGTCGGGTCCCTGATATTCCTGACAAGTTTCATTGTCCTAGCTCATCTAGAAGTACCCTAACTCGGAAAAGTGTGACAAAATGCCCTAAATTTTCAAGTTTCCAGCGCCCCACACTCCCCCGCATATGGTCGGATCGGGAAACTGATTATTTCCAGGTTAGTTTGGTCGAGTCCCTGATATGCATGCCAAGTTTCATTGTCCTAGCACATCTGGAAGTACCCTAACTCGAAAAAGTGTGACAAAAAACTCGGACCGACCGACAGACCGACAGACGGAATTGTGATCAGTATATGGCACTTGAGCCAGAGGCTGCAAGTGCCATAAAAAGGTAAATGAACTCTTAACAAGAAATACAGAGGGTACACAAAATCTACAACAACAGCAAAAGATAAATGAACGCAAAACAAGAAATACACAAGGAAACACGAAAAGAACAATAAATGTGCTGCATTAGCTGGCGCATTGGGCAATGGGCAGGACGGCGGTTGGATGATATCGATTTCGCGTGTGACGGGGTACATATAGCAGGAAACGGAGATATTTGGAATACGTGGAACTGGAACGTATGCGACATGGGTATTTTTTCCTGAGTATACCATGTAGTCCAGCCAGAAAGTTCACATATGGTACACAAAAGGTACTCTTTTGGTCATCAAGAGGATTCCGTTCCCTTTGAGAGTATCTGCCAATGGCCGTATTCAGCAGAAGTATGCTTATTTGAACGTCGCTTAACAGTGAACGGTAGCCGAAGAAAATATTAGAACCCATTCCTGGCAAATTTTACTTTAAATACTTGCCGAAAACGTTTATTTCATGTCCAGTTTACCATAGGAGGGTTTTCGCGCGATCTCGGATCACTTTCCGGCGAGCGAAGCGCATCGCGAAAACTGTGGGAAAGCGATTCCTGGAATCACTTTTCACTTTCCCGCTGGACTGATCGCGAAAACACATGGAAAGCTGATATCGCCGAGAAAATCTTGAATTACAAACTTTTTCGACTAAATATGGTTCACTTAACGGTTCTTTGATTCTCATATATTCCATCGAAGTCGCCTTAATTACGATTGCCATTTTTTTTTTTTTTTTAGTGACACTTGCACTGTTTTTTCTCCACACTTTCGAAATTCCCGCCGAAACATTCAACTTTCCGCGGAGCTTTCCACTAACCTCGTGGAATCACTTTCCGGGAAAGCTGCTTCGGTTTCCAAAGCGCGAAAACCGGGTTGGAAAGTTCGGCAACTTTTCGAAGTAGCGCGAAAACCATTGGAAAGTGATTCCGACTTTGCTTTCCAGCTCGCGAAAACCCTCCTCATATGTCAGCTGGATTTTGGAATATATGCTCTTAATCTCACGAACAAGATGGCGTTCTAACTAAATAGCATGCCCCAACGGAAGAAGAAGCACCTTTAAAAGCAAAATAAGAAAGGGATTGTAAACGCTGTATGTGGCAGAAGAAACTAAAACAGTTCGACTGTTAGCTTTGGCGATTCTTTCAATTTGACTGTTTTAAAAGCCAGAAACACAACCAAGGGAGTGAAATATTTGAAGAAGTGTTCAAATAAACACCTCTTTTTATGATGAAAAGAAAAACAGAAAGGAAATGAAAGTACAATGTAACTGATGGCAGTTTCTGGCGGAAATAATCCTCCTGAAATCGACCCAGACAAAGTTTCCAGTAGTTACTGCGCAAGCGTCGCGAGTTTTGGCTTCTTGGCGTCAAGGCTGGAACACATTTTTAAATTGTCGGTAAAATTTTAAAAAAAATTAAAATTTAAATTTACCAGGGTAAAATTTTTTCGGTAAAATTTACCTCCACGGGGTAATCCAGCCAATCATGTTACAGAGATCCGTAGTTACCACGATTACTACGCTACGGAGCATGGTAAGCAAATAGTTACTATTTCGGAAAGGTTGGAACGGTCAGCGTCGTAACTTTTCGTGATGGTGGAACGGAAATAGTAACTAATATTTACTACTGTTAGAAGGGTGGAACACGCTCAAAGTGAAACAAATTTCGACCAAATTTCAGTTAGTTCGTCCTCAGTTAGTCAGATCGAACCGAATTTCGGCCTCGGGCGAGTTGGCGGGACGATTTCGACCGGGATCTTGGCCTCGGCCAGAGCCGAGCCGAAATTCCGGTCGATCCGAGGAGGAAACTAACCTGAAATGGGTCGAAATTTGTTTCAAACTGTCTGGGTCGATTTCAGGCAGGAAATTTCCTTATGGGTTACGGCATTCGGGGCAACTTTTCTCGCGGAGGTCTACGGAACATGGAGGAGGGAGGTTATTCCGTAGACAGGTAGTAGAATAATAATATAATAATTTATTTTTAACCCACAAATCGTACAAGTGCAACCAAAGTGTACTTTCATCAGGGAGCTGGCTACACCTTGGTTCTTTCAGTTTAATCCGCCAGGTAAAATTCAGGTTCCTGGCGATGGCTAATCTCAGTCATTTACGTTTGAGGTAGAGAATTGGGAGAAATCTGATTCAGTTAGAACAGAATAGAATAGAATAAAACTTTAATTAAAAAATATGGCTTGCCGCTGCCAAATTCGATATTTTTTCGTCAGGTACATACTTTGTTAGTAAATAAAACATTACACAATCAACAAAAGAAAACACACTATAAGTCAAGTTGAGTTAAAAAGGGCCACAAAACTAGGCACAAAGCTCTTTTTGTAGCGGTCTGTGTGTCAACTTTGGAACCTTCACAGCCGCTTCTCTCGGGAGGCGTATTCGTTCGGGCGCATATGGGGGAGGGAAGAGACGGCTGTGAAGAGGATGTTTTGGTTGGTTGGACCTGGTCGTTGCCGGAGAGCATGAAAAGTTAAGTGATGAATACAAATATTCGTGGACCTTTATTCCTCAAGTGTAAATACACATTGATGTTTTTCTATAACTGATTATTGAGGTAGACACTAGTTTGTTTGCACGTTACTTTGTACCTTTAAGCATGGTCCACGCCGCTCGGGGGCCATGTACAGAGTAGCGTTAAATAAACAATTCGTAACAGTGGGTTAACGTTTAAGGGCGTATGAGAGTTAAAGGGCCGATAACAGTTTAAGGGTCCAGTAACAGTGGGAAAAATAAAGGTTCAAAAATACAGCACTTAACTTTTCATGCTCTCCGGCAACGACCTTCAACAGGTCCAACTCAAAACGAATTGAATTAAATTTCTCCCAATTCTCTACCTCAAACTTGAATGACTGGGATTAGTCATCGCCAGGAACCTTATATTACCTGGCGGATTAAACTGAAAGAACCAAGGTGTAGCCAGCTCCCTGGTGAAAGCACACCTTGGTTACACAAGACGAAAACAACCAAAACTAAAACAACAACAAAAGAAAATAAGAAGTCATGATTAGGGAAAACACAACACATACAAACAAAATCTACTCAAGAGTCAAACAGACGAATAAGCCCGTGAGAGGACGACAGACGTTTCGGACAGTTTTCTGTGGATTATAGACAATTTCTCAGTGATATCCGGTAGCGAGTACTTACTAATAATTTTATAATTTATTTGCCAAGGAGGGAGAAAAAGAAGAAATTTACAAAGACGAAAGGAAGAGGATCGCATAGCTTTAATATACTTTTTCTTTAAAACAGGGTAAACACCAGATAGAAACAGAATAGAATGGTCACAGAAGGAAGAGTATAGCTTGCCAAGAGCTTTCCGATTGTATTTCCCCCTGTTAGCAACAACTTTCGAATAACCCAGTTGAATTTTTAGTCTACAATCGGGCACCGTCCGGGATCGGAAAGAGAGAGTTTTAAGGTCAAAAGTAATGCAACTGTGGGATCGTCTCTCTTCCAGGATAGTCAGATTGAACCTTTTTAGTAGGTAACTGTATGGTAAGTAGGTGACTGCCATGTACATGATTTAAGGACTTACCCCAGACTGCGCATCATCAATTGTGTTCTGGATCATCTGAAGGGCAGTGGCGAAACCGACAGCTCCGTTGTGGAAGTCGTCATTTCCATACAGACCCACAGCTACTGCACCGCTGGAAAATAAACTTACAGGTTGAAAGGCCATTTTTTTTTTTAATCGACTGCCGTTTTAATATAGAATCGTACACAAAAACCTAAAGAACACCTCGCACTATATTGTGTTTCTGCTCAGACGTTCTCAGATAGCTGGCCACTGGCCACAACTAAGCTACGCTTCCAGAAAACTAAACACAGCTTGGCTGTTATTAGCCTCTTTCCATGTCTCCTGAATGACAAAACTTGGCAAAATTTGCATAACGGGACTTCGAACAAATAAGCTCCTGGTAAACAATGATCAGGCGCATGATACGTCACGTAAAGAGAACAAAATTGGCAGGCCTGATAATCATTGTAATGCCTAACCGAAGTAGCCTAGACTGAATTAATATCATAAGTACGACGTGTCCTTTAAAGAAGTTAGTTTATATGGCGGAAAAAGGGGGGGGGAACCATTACCGGTCGTTAGAATAACTACTGTTGAATGTACTGCGTTTTTTTTCTTTCTGCACAATTCTTACACCAGCCAACATTCAATGAGATAGTCAATCCCACCCGCTCGAAAACTATTCAGTAGGTCAGACTTCATACATTGGAATTCTGCAAACACCTTTTCTTCATGAAAACATGGCTGATTGCTAGGCAGAAATGACTCGAAACAAATTACTGAAGGAAATAGATACAAAGTATTTCGCTGTAATAATAATAATAGTAATACAAAGCAACAGAAAGGCTTTCGCCTCTAAGCAACTTTGAGAAATTTGGAGTTATCGTACTGATCACAGTTAAAAATCCTACTATGTCGTTCTCTAATATTTCTCTAATCTCCCTCGTTACAGGAGCCATCAAGATCAGACGCGGGAGACATCTGGCCCATGCCGTCAGGATACGAAGCACAAAACTCCCGAACGTTATCCTCCAATGGCAATCGGAGGGATCCACATGAAGAGGGCCACCAAAGAGCACTCTTCGCCGCGCCTACCATTCGAATATCAGCAACTCCAACGCAGAGCAGACTAAAGGTGGGGCTTCACTACCCAGATTTTTCGCCCGGATTCTCGGTACCCGTTTTCTTCGATACCGGTTTGGGTAGTGCAGACAGGTGTGAAAATCTACCAGATTCCCGGATTCTGGGTGAAAAGAAGCGGGAATTTGAAAGTACATTTGGAGAAGCTGAGTTTTTTGGATTGGATTGAATTGTGTTGAGATGGTAAAATCTAAGAAAATGACAGAAGTTCTGAAAAATGCCCAAAAGTGGACTGTTGAAGAGACATTTGATTTGATTTCTGGACTCAGTTTGCTCTGGTTTTCGGGACCGTATTCACCTAATCCGGACCCCAGATTCTGGGGTGTCTGGGTAGTCAAGCCCGACCTTAACGCTCCAACGCGTACATCCAGCCCGAATGGGAACATGTACAGGTAGAGGCTCATTTGAGATACGATTGGCAACTCTCCTTGGATGCCTTGAGCGTCTCAGGAAGTTCTGGAAGACCTAAGGTCTAGCGTAGGGTCCCGTGACGTTCTCTAAATATGTCGTTCGTTGTAACTGTCTATAAAACAGCTTCACAGACGAGGGCACAAAAGTTCGTCTCTTCCTGTTTTCATGGCAACCGCCCAAAACAAATGGCAGGTTTGTATAAATTATTTATTCATTTATTCCCCTCGAAACTGAGGAGTAACATCATATAATATGTAAACAAACTGTATCTAAATCAACTGACCCATTAAAGTTTTCCTGAAAAGCCAATAACTTATTCTTGGGTCAATTAACTGAATGCACTGAATTATTTGGATTCTGCAAGGGGATTTTTTAATTTCCACTATCTGCTCTAGTTATGACTTTCAGAATATCTGCGGCCGTCCCCACAGCGTAAATTATACTATGACGCGGGAAATTTAATCTCAACGCAAACGCGGATTTTCAGTGAGCATTGGTGAGATTGGTGAAGATTGCTTGGTACATGAACAAAAAAAAATCATAAATATTTCTCGTAAGGCATACAACAAAAATACAAGCGCATAGAGGTACCACAAATCACACGGAAATTCCACTATTTGAAAATCGACTATTCGGGAATAGCGGAAGAACGAAATAACGCATTTTCAGCGGGTCTTCAAGCTTCTTTAAGTGAATAAGTGATAGGTAACTAGATTGTCCTATCCCAGCCCTTTCCGGTTAAACTTTAATCCCATTACACCATCCATGTTACATATTTTTTTTTATTTTTTTTTTTTGTTCATTACTAGGTTAATTGTTAGAAGTTAGTTTGTTGCTCCTTTTATGGTGGTATGTCTCCCTGTATATTACCTTTTCCTCCTTTTTGCATTTATACTCCGTCTTTCTCTTTGCGAGTGTATGATGGGTCATAAATAAATTATTTTTTTTTATTATTATTAAACGAACTATATATACTACGGAAAAAATGAACAAGAACCAAACTAAGATTGTTAAAGGAAACCTGAACAATGAAACCATACTTGAACACACCATGGAGAATACATTTACAGACATGGCCACGGAGAGGATTCTTCTCCTGAGCGTGACGTTTTCAAAATAGGGATGTTCGTTTCTGGAGGTTTGCACATGCAGACTCCAAGACAAAAACGCAATTCATTCAAATCTTGTTCAGTGCTGGCCGGATCGTATTGGAATTTCTTTTAAATAAAAGTTTGGGCTTAACTGGTTGAAACAAGAGCTGTAAGCTCATATGGCACTTGCATGTGTCAAGATGATTTGATTGATCAAAAGTAAGTTTCGACTTTGCGGTTGAGATGCGCGCTATAAGGGAGCTGGAACTTCATTTGTAAGCAAAACCCTTGAGGCAAAACTGCTAATGGGCTGATGGGCATCACGAAAATGCATATATTGCTTAAAAGTATTTTTTTTTACTTTGCGGTCAAGATTGGTACTTTAAGGAATAATCGGATTTGGGAAGTAGCAATTTCTAAGCAAATGTTGTTGAGTCTCCAATATTCCAGCGAAGTTTCATCGTCCTAGCACATCTGGAAGTACCTTAACGCGCGATCACCGGAATCCCAGACCCCCCTCCCCCTCCTCCAACTCCACCCACAATAACCGGAGCCAATCCTGTTCTGTAAATGATTAATCCAGAGCATCTGTTTGTCATTCCCACGAAGTTCGATCCAGATCGCACCAGTCTAAGCGGGTCAAGTATTTTCCGCCCTCCCCCCGATAATTGCCGGATTCGGTCCGGAAATGAACAAGAGCTGTAAGCTCATATGGCACTTGCATGTGTCAAGATGATTTGATTGATCAAGAGTAAGTTTCGACTTTGCGGTTGAGATGCGCGCTATAAGGGAGCTGGAACTTCATTTGTAAGCAAAACCCTTGAGGCAAAACTGCTAATGGGCTGATGGGCATCACGAAAATGCATATATTGCTTAAAAGTATTTTTTTTACTTTGCGGTCAAGATTGGTACTTTAAGGAATAATCGGATTTGGGAAGTAGCAATTTCTAAGCAAATGTTGTTGAGTCTCCAATATTCCAGCGAAGTTTCATCGTCCTAGCACATCTGGAAGTACCTTAACGCGCGATCACCGGAATCCCAGACCCCCCTCCCCCTCCTCCAACTCCACCCACAATAACCGGAGCCAATCCTGTTCTGTAAATGATTAATCCAGAGCATCTGTTTGTCATTCCCACGAAGCTCGATCCAGATCACACCAGTCTAAGCGGGTCAAGTATTTTCCGCCCTCCCCCCGATAATTGCCGGATTCGGTCCGGAAATGAAAAAGGTCACAAGAGAAAAATGTCCTCTGTTTAATTATTAAATTTCACTCGAATCCGATCACCCGTTCCAAAGTTACGCATGACTCAATATTCTGGATTCCCCTCCCTCAACTCCCCCCCCCCCCCCAAGATTATCATATCGAGGATTTTTTTTTTATTCCAAGTCAGTTTGACCGGGTCCCTGATATGCCTTCCAAGTTTCGTCGTGAAAATCCCCCAAAAACGGAATTCCGGGATACCCCTCCCCCCCCCCCTCAAGTGTCCGGATCCAGTCAAATTATGTAAAAGATTTATATGGACCAGATGTTTGTTCTTCCCAGCAAGTTTCACTCCGATACCATCATTCTAACCGTTTCTCGAGATTTCCGGTCCCCCCCCCCCACCCCACCCAGCTCCCCCGCGGTGCACGTAGCCAATCCGATTCAGCAAATGACTTACCTAGAGCATCTGTTTTTTCTTCCCACAAAGTTCCATCCCGATCCCTCCATTCTAAACGGGGCACGTATTCCCCCCCCCCCCCCAATAGTTGCCGGATCCGGTCCGGATATGAAAAAAATCATCGGAGAAATGTCCTCTGTTGAATTCTTAAATTTCACTCGAATCCGATCACCCATTCCAAAATTACGCATGACTGAAAATTTCGGATTCCCCTCCCTCCACTCCCCCCACCATTATCTGATCGACAAAATTTTTATTTTGAAGTCAGTTTGATTGGGTCCCTGATATGCCTGCCAAGTTTCATCGTGAAAATCCCCAAAACCACCATCACCGGAATTCCGGGACCCCCCCCCCCCCCCCATAAGTGTCCGGATCAAGTACAATGGTCTAAAGGACTTATCTAGAGCAGATGCTTGTTCTTCCCAGCAAGTTTCACTCCGATCCCTCCATTCTAACCGTTTCTTGAAATTTCCGGTCTCCCCCCCAACTCCCCCCTGGCTACCGAATCCGGTCAAGACTTTAAACGGGACATTACAGATATATATTCTGTTCAGTTATGAAGTTTCATTACAATCCGATCATCCGTTCGAAAGTTACACACTTCTCAATTTCCCGGATTCCCCTGCGGATTCCCCTCCCTCCACTCCCCCACCATTATCTGATCGACAATATTTTTATTTTGAAGTCAGTTTGATTGGGTCGCTGATATGCCTGCCAAGTTTCGTCGTGAAAATCCAAAAAACCACCATCACCGGAATTCCGGGACCCCCCCCCCCCCATAAGTGTCCGGATCCAGTGCAATGGTCTAAAGGACTTATCTAGAGCAGATGCTTGTTCTTCCCAACAAGTTTCACTCCGATCCCTCCATTCTAACCGTTTCTTGAAATTTCCGGTCTCCCCCCCCCCCCCCAACTCCCCCCTGGCTACCGAATCCGGTCAAGACTTTAAACGGGACATTACAGATATATATTCTCTTCAGTTATGAAGTTTCATTACAATCCGATCATCCGTTCGAAAGTTACACACTTCTCAGTTTCCCGGATTCCCCTTGCCCTCCACCCCCCCCCCCCCCAAATGGTCGGATCAGAAAACTGATTATTCCTAATTTTGTTTGGTCGGGTCTCTGATATGCCTGCCAAGTTTCATGGTCCTAGCACAACTGGAAGTACCCTAACTCGAAAAAGTGTGACAAAATGCCCTAAATTTTCAAGTTTCCAGCGCCCCCACTTCCCCGCATATGGTGGGATCGGGAAACTGATTATTTCCAGGTTAGTTTGGTCGGGTCCGTGATATTCCTGCCAAGTTTCATTGTCCTAGCTCATCTGGAAGTACCCTCACTCGAAAAAGTGTGACAAAATGCCCTAAATTTTCAAGTTTCCAGCGACCCAACTCCCCCGCATATGGTCGGATCGGGAAACTTATTATTTCCAGGTTACTTTGGTCAGGTCCCTGATATTCCTGCCAAGTTTCATTGTCCTAGCTCATATGGAAGTACCCTACTCGAAAAAGTGTGACAAAATGCCCTAAATTTTCAAGTTTCGTGCGCCCCCACTCCCCCGCATATGGTCGGATCGGGAATCTGATTATTTCCAGGTTCGTTTGGTCGGGTCCCTGATATTCCTGCCAAGTTTCATTGTCCTAGCTCATCTAGAAGTACCCTAACTCAGAAAAAAGTGACAAAATGCCCTAAATTTTCAAGTTTCCAGCGCCCCGCACTCCCCCGCATATTGTCGGATCGGGAAACTGATTATTTCCAGGTTAGTTTGGTCGGGTCCCTGATATGCCTGCCAAGTTTCATTGTCCTAGCACATCTGGAAGTACCCTAACTCGGATATGTGGGACAAAAACTCGGACCGACCGACAGACCGACAGACCAACAGACGGAATTGTGATCGGTATATGGCACTGTGCCATAAAAACATAGGCACAAATAACAAACATACACTACGATTCAGTATTGAAAACCGAAGTAAAAAAGGGCACAGACGAGTTCCTGTAACGATTAGTGCGGACTTTAGAGGGTAGAATGTTCAATTCTAACTGTTAGGTCACTTCTGAAGAAACCCCGCTATTGCGTGTGACCAAACAAAATTATTCTTCGGCAATCGGTTTACCCTCGTTAGTTGCTAAATATTTCAAGCATACAAGCAGGCAGAGGTACCACAAATGCGAAAGAAAAGTTCATTCGATGAAAATCGGTAATGTAAATGGTGGAGCAACGAAGTAACGCATTTTCGTTGGGTCGTCAAGCCTGTTTAATGGTGCATTTACACACTGCGTAAAATCCGAGCGTATTTGAAATCCGAGTGTAACGTATTTGGTCTTGAAAAGATCTCTAGCAGTACGGAGGTATTCGAGAAAGCGGTCCGTTTTGTATCTAAATACGTCCGTATTGCTAGAAATCTTTTCAAGCTCAAAACGTGCGTAAAATACGCTCGGATTTCAAAATACGCTCGGATTTTACGCAGTGTGTAAGCCCACCATAACTGAGTATATTTAAACTATCGTCTCTCAGTCCTATTCGGTTAGACTTTAACTATTCTGTATAAGCTATTCAAATACTGTAAAGCATTGTCCTAATAGGTGTTGTAAGGTGTATTACGGCGTTTAAAGCTTATTACAGATTCCTCTTTTCCTCGGAGCGCACTGTAATAAGGTGAATAAAGGAAAATAGACTAGCGCTCTATTCTGGCTTATGCAGGGCCAATCAGATCACTTGGTTGG
Organism: Branchinecta sandiegonensis; assembly: GCA_030848855.1. NCBI lineage: Eukaryota > Metazoa > Arthropoda > Branchiopoda > Anostraca > Branchinectidae > Branchinecta > Branchinecta sandiegonensis. The sequence continues at coordinate 5,320,117 of JAUPMV010000021.1, read as the reverse complement.
TTGCGCCAGCGGGCCGAGGAAAGAGCAGAGTCGTCAGGGTTGCCACGGGAAGCACTAAAGTTCTACTTTGGTGGAAGCTGAAGAAACAAATTTTCTAAAAAATAACACGTTTTGTTCTGTTGCGACTGCTTACTGCTAGTTCAAGGACTTGTGCTGTCCATCCGTAGATTTAATTGCTTTTTACAAATTATTGGGCGTCAAATTGTACTGGTGTACTTCAAGTAACACTAAAAGCACTTTTCTGATCTTTAGAAACTTGAAAAACTGTATGAGCGTGGCAACACTGCACGCTGCATTGATAAGAACCTCTGGTTCGTATTTGAACGGGCGTGTGTATTAAGACGTAAACATCGCGTATAGCGTTATTCAGCTTATTACACCTATTAGGACAATGCTTAAGCTGCGGCTATTTTCCACAATACGAGATGGACAAACGCCTTATCGAAGGTGTCCAGCGACGCGCCACGAAAATGGTCAAAGGAATGCAAAGCACCCATACCCAGAAAGACTCAAAGCCCTTGACATCCCCACAACGACCCACAGGAGAAATCGTGGTGATATGATTGCTGTGTACAAAAATTTGAGCAACAACATCCCACCCAACATTTTTGTTCCAAACACAGGAAGAACCACCAGGGGTCACCCAAAAAAGCTGACGAAGAGGCCTGTACTGAAGCGGCATGCACAGAACTTCTTCACATGTAGATCAGTCAACTTGTGGAACGCACTAGCAGATTCCACTGTTACCTGCCAAACAACAAATAGTTTCAAACAACATTTGGACAAGGAGTGGTCAGCCAAACAGTGGAGATTCAACTAGAAACCTGAACAAGACAGCACCCATGAAGGCGTATATAGGAGAAATGCTATTCGCCTGCAATTGCAAATTTGCAGGTAAGTTGCAGGTAAACTGAGGCGGAGCAAGTATTTACATAAACGGAAATAATGTGCTTACCAGCAGAGAACAGCAGTGAATCCTAGCACCCATCGATGTGCTTCTAAGGCTCTGGGCACCTTTAACTGCTTGTCGCAGCATCGTGTTAGGAAATACGTTAGTAATATGATCAAGGTTAGTAGCAGCCAGAGCACAGGTATAGTTGCAAGGATCCCCAATGCCTGGAATAAAATTCACAGTTTTAAGTAAAACTCAGTCTTTGAGTAAAATAGAAAGGACATCTTGGATCATCAACATACGTCGATTAACCTAATAATTACGCTACATTTTATTTACTAAATGGCAAAATATTTTATGGCGCTAAAGGGAAAGTCAGCGAAGTTTTATTTTAGCGATATCTCGGCCATTCTCGGCAAGGGTCCTCTTCAGGCTCCAGCTAGAATAACGAATCTGCGAGCGAATAAGATTCGCAGTCATCTTGGGCTGAAGCAATAATACTGAATGAAACATATTCCTACTACCTGCTCAAAGGACCTAAATGTCAGAAGTGGAGCAGGTGAAAAAGAAACACAAAAAAACTGCATGTCCTTTAGTGCCTTTTCCAAAAGCAGAGCTGCAAAACTGTGTTTGTTTGTTGTTTTCACTTCATTTCCCAGTAGCTGGCCCCATTTCTGGCCGAAGTCGGATTCCGCCACCCATAAGATTGTTTTAGCTAGCACTGTGGCTCAAATTTGACAAACAACTCACGAGGTTTCAATATTGCTGCTCGAAATCTGGAAGGAAGTTTAAATTCAGCAGCAAATTAAGATCTGAACAAAAAAAATTACGATTTTCGTCAAGCAGATAGACATAAGACTAAGGATGCCTCTATTTCATAATGGCAAGGTCAGGGCATAACCCTACTTTATTTTCATGAACCTGAAATTACCGCTAACAAAAGGCGTTTCCGCGATTTTATCTTGTGGGTTGAATGTGTGGCACACACTTCCATTTCAGTGAAAACCATTCAGAAATGAACAGGACACAAGTATACTCTGGAAAGACGCCTCTAGTCTGGACCTCTTTAATCCAGTAGTTCCCTGGCCTCAGATATCACTCAATTCATCTATCCAGCGACATTTGAGCTTTAATTAATTAAGTAATTAATCTATTTAATTAGTTAATTTAATTAATTCAATTTTAATGTAATAGTGAATTTAATTAATGAACTGATTATTTAAAAATAATTAATTAACAATTAATCAATTAGTGATTAAAAATTGAATTAACTGAAAATTAAATAATAAAAAATTACTTAATAGATTTAATCAAAAACCATTTTTTTATTAATTTAAAAAAGTTTAATGTGTATTAATTAAAATGTTGTATTTTCGACGTATTTTGTAAATATTTCGTTCTTTACCTCTTCTAGCTTTATGCAATTTGGGATTAAAGTTGTTGTGGTTAAAGACGCCCACAATACTTCGTTTCTCATACTCAGAACCGCCTAGGCTACCCTACAGCAAAACATCACACAAAAGAAGAGAAGATACAAATTTTGTGTTTCCAGAAGTACAGACGTTGCACTATAGGCTACCATGTTGGCACTTGAAATCCATCCGCTATGCCTTTCGCCTAACCTTTAAACAGAGAAAGAAATGCAGCTACAGTGAAAGCCCTATTTTTGGACCTTCGTCTGCTCGGGAGGTTCCTCAGGAAGTCTATGATCTTGAGCGTTTTGGGGGTAAAGGTTTTCTCACTTGTTGTTCATGTTGAGTTTCAGAGTGTTAATTTTCTGTTTGTTTCTTTTTCCCGCCTTGGCCACGCAGGCTTTTGGGAATAAATGCATTAATTGATTTACAGGTCCTGAAAAAACTGTGAGTGCCAGCTAAGCGACATTGCTAAACAGTGTGCCTAAAAGGATTCGCACGCCATCAAACTATCTTACATTTCAGCCTTCTAACGAGTGAACAGTTACATGTTTGATGATTATCCCATCGGCTATTCCGCTACGTTTTTATACGCTACAATAAATGACTGATTCATTAAATTTATAAAACATGGTATTTGAGGATCTTCATTATTATTAGTTACAATAGCCCTGTGCTCTTACCTCCACATACTGGGGGTTGCTGGGGTTAAACTTGTTTCCAACATCTGCAAATGATATGTTAACATGTGGTAGATCATGATAGAACAGAACCACATTCTTCGGCTCACGCTGCTCCATCCTACCAGCTAGCAACTCTCAGTCCCTAAAATAAAATGGGCTTTTTGAAATCGGCTTTTGAAATGCTGAAATACACTGTAAAAAGTTTCTCCGAGTAAGGATTAAAGTAAACTGCAGTGCTTGTTACTGGGACTTATCTCTACTGGGATAAGATTAATCCAAATTAGACATAATCTTATCACATTAAAGACAAGATTAATCCCAGTAGCAAATACTGTAGATTTTGTTTACAGTGTAGATATGAGACTATTTACATAACCCTTACACTTGCAACCAATTGCAAACCAAACATCCTCACAAAAATGATCCTCTACACTTTCTGTGACCTCTGAAACGTGTTAGGTATTAAGTGTTACATTGCCCAGGACACTACAACAATCAATGTTATTCCAGGATATAAGGAATACTAAATAAGGGACTGCACACTTAATTTACTTCTGGTGGCACTCAGGGATAAAGAACCTGTCTTACCTATAATACTAACGCAACCTAATTCCACAATCACTCTTTTCGTACAGTACATTCTAACCCCTCTAACACAACCACGCTGATTTTCTCACTTGCCGTGCTTTGCTACCTTCAGTGTGTATCACGCTGTCGACGGTTGTCTGCGAGAAGTTTTCGCATGAAAAAATCGGTTATGTAAATGTTTCCCTGTTTTCTCAATAAGTCAATGGGTCTCGGAAAAGGCTTAAAACAGCCAAGGCCGTGGGTTATTTGTTGCAAGCACAGCCTAGTTTCAAAGTATTCAAATATTTTAAAATATTATCAGTTGAAGAGTAAATATTGCGAGGGGTCCTTTAAAGCCTAGCACTTCCCCATCACAATAAGAGAAACAAAACAGTCTGCAGGCAATACTTGTTTTCAGAATCCCTAAACGTAAGTGTCTATGTATATGACTGATACCGTGACAGCTCTTGAAGGAGTTGAGATATTTTTTAACTTGGTGTAAGGATCCTTTCGGTATAAGTACAGATCAGTCTTGTAGACTGGGCCTATAGCCCTATACAAAGGGGAGGAAGGAATCAGAAAACTGTCAACCGGAGACTTATTGTATTTCTTTTTTCACTTTATAAAAACAAGAAGCGCAAGCTGAATATTGCCAAGAAAAACAGATGTTTCCAGTAGAGAATCATAGGGTAAAGGGTTAAGGGTTAAGTAGGCCAGTGTAATTGATAGAACTCGTTTTTGTTTCTGTTGAAATGCCATACTGCTCTTATGATTTACTATTATTGAGGCTTTCCCACCAGATGCTTCTGCTTACCTAAATAAATACAAAATGTTCTTGTGCTGGGCACATCCAAACTCTTGCCTGAATTACAAAGTAGCAAAGAAAATCTTCTTTTTATCTGATTTGTATGCATCGATACACAATTTCTTATAGAAATGTCACGAAAACAAATACACAGAAAGAGCAACAGAACAGAAAAAACAAGACCAAACTTTTCGATGGGATCCCAAAAATTCAATATCTGATCCAGACAACTGGGTCTTGTCTTAGCCAGATCCAGTCATCGCCAGAATCCTTGAACATTCTTACAACTAAAATTCAGAAACAGATTAAGGCCAAATAGCTAATCATCTGAGAAAACCAAGTTCAGATATGGATTCAGCATGTGTGTTTACCCGTATAAGTCATATCTGTTTTGACGAAAAGTTCCTGCCACTTCTGCCAATTTGCCGGTTTCGGCCGAACTCTAGAACTACTTGTCCGGCGAAAAAAGAAAGCTCAAAAACGAACTCAGGGTATCTTATTTCCCCAATAATGAACATCTAATCAACTTCAAATAAAAATTTAACTTATAAAAAATTTTCCGACTCCAGCCGAATTTCGGTCGAACTATATGTCCGGGTAAAATATGATTGTCACACACGGATTCAGAGTCTCTTCTTACCCCTAAATCGGTTATCTAATCAGCTAGAAATAAAACTTTAACTTCTAACAATTTTCCGGTTTTGGCCGGATTCCGGGCGAACTACATGTCCGGGAAGAAAATTGTTTTCACATAAAAGTTCAGCATGTCTTCTGGCCCTAAATCGGACATCTGATCAACTCCAAATAAAACTTTTAATTTTAACAAACTTTCCGGTTTGGGCCGGATTCCGGGCGAACTACTTGTCCGTCGAAAAAATGGTTTTGACCATCGTCTTCAGCATGTCTTCCTAGCTCTAAATCAAACATCTAATCAACTTCAAATAAAACTTTTACTTTTAACAAACTTTCCGGTTTTGGCCGGATTCCGGGCGAACTACTTGTCCGATTACAAAATGGTTTTCACCATCGTGTTCAGCATGTCTTCTTACCCCATGATCGACTATCACATTAGCTGTTTCAAAATATTTTGTTTGCCCCTTAATTTGAACCCACTCCCCCACCCCTAAATGTAGGGCTACAAAGCCCATTTACGAACTCGACTGGTCCGCCGACCCAACGAATCCTCACACCAAGTTTCATCAAAATATCTCATTCCCTTCGAGAGTTATCGTGCTTACAGACGGACGGACGGACGGACAGACGGACAACTTTGGCGAAGTCATAGGTATCCCTCAACTTACGTTTTGGGATCCCAAAAAACAAATTAGAAGAAAGTAAGTTGACTGGATTTTGGCCATTTTTCTTCTCATCTAACAGATTCCAAAATGGTAAAGAGTAAAAAAATATATGTGATAGGCAGCAGTCTACAGTAAATCTCTGGCTCTGAGATAGTCTCTGACAGTCATCAGCATATGAGTACCAGATGCAAACCAATTTGCTTAAATTACCAGTCTATAAACAAGAGCTGTAAGCTCATATGGCACATGCATGGGTCAAGATGATTTGATTGATAAAAAGTAAGTTTCGACTTTGCGGTTGAGATGCGCACTCTAAGGGAGCTGGAACTTCATTTGTAAGCAAAATCCTTGAGGCAAAACTGCTAATGGGCTGATGGGCATCACGAAAATGCATATATTGCTTAAAAGTATTTTTTTTTACTTTGCGGTCAAGATTGGTACTTTAAGGATTTAGGAAGTAGCAATTTCTAAGCAAATGTTGTTGAGTCTCCAATATTCCAGCGAAATTTCATCGTCCTAGCACATCTGGAAGTACCTTAACGCGCGATCACCGGAATACCAGACCCCCCCCCCCCCCTCCTCCAACTCCACCCGCAATAACCGGAGCCAATCCGGTTCTGTAAATGATTAATCCAGAGCATCTGTTTGTCATTCCCGCGAAGTTCGATCCAGATCACACCAGTCTAAGCGGGTCAAGTATTTCCACCCTCCCCCCAATAATTGCCGGATTCGGTCCGGAAATGAAAAAGGTCACCAGAGAAAAATGTCCTCTGTTTAGTTATTAAATTTCACTCGAATCCGATCACCCGTTCCAAACCTAACCTAACCCCCCCCCCCCCCCCCCAAAAAAAAATTATCATATCGAGGATTTTTTTTTTATTCCAAGTCAGTTTGACTTGGTCCCTGATATGCCTTCCAAGTTTCGTCGTGAAAATCCCCCAAAAAACGGAATTCCGGGAAACCTCCTCCTTCCCCCCCCCCCCCCTCAAGTGTCCGGATCCAGTCAAATTATGTAAAAGACTAACATGGACCAGATGTTTGTTCTTCCCAGCAAGTTTCACTCCGATACCATCATTCTAACCGTTTCTCGAGATTTCCGGTCCACCCCCCCCCCCCCCCCCCAGCTCCCCCGCGGTGCACGTAGCCAATCCGATTCAGCAAATGACTTACCTAGAGCATCTGTGTGTTCTTCCCACAAAGTTCCATCCCGATCCCTCCATTCTAAACGGGTCCCGTATTTTCCGCCCCCCCCCCTCCCCAATAGTTGCCGGATCCGGTCCGGATATGAAAAAAATCATCGGAGAAATGTCCTCTGTTAAATTCTTAAATTTCACTCGAATCCGATCACCCATTCCAAAATTACACATGACTGAAAATTTCGGATTCCCCTCCCTCCACTCCCCCCACCATTATCTGATCGACAAAATTTTTATTTTGAAGTCAGTTTGATTGGGTCCCTGATATGCCTGCCAAGTTTCATCGTGAAAATCCCCAAAACCACCATCACCGGAATTCCGGGACCCCCCCCCCCCCCCCCAGAAGTGTCCGGATCCAGTACAATAGTCTAAAGGACTTATCTAGAGAAGATGCTTGTTCTTCCCAGCAAGTTTCACTCCGATCCCTCCATTCTAACCGTTTCTTGAAATTTCCGGTCTGCCCCCTCCCCAACTCCCCCCCCCCCCCCCGCTACCGAATCCGGTCAAGACTTTAGACGGGACATTACAGATATATATTCTATTCAGTTATGAAGTTTCATTACAATCCGATCATCCATTCGAAAGTTACACACTTCTCAATTTCCCGGATTCCCCTGCCCTCCACCCCCCCCCCCCCAAATGGTCGGATCAGAAAACTAATTATTTCTAAGTTTGTTTGGTCGGGTCTCTGATATGCCTGCCAAGTTTCATGGTCCTAGCACAACTGGAAGTACCCTAACTCGAAAAAGTGTGACAAAATGCCCTAAATTTTCAAGTTTCCAGCGCCCCAACTTCCCCGCATTTGGTCGGATCGGGAAACTGATTATTTCCAGGTTAGTTTGGTCGGGTCCCTGATATTCCTGCCAAGTTTCATTGTCCTAGCTCATCTGGAAGTACCCTCACTCGAAAAAGTGAGACAAAATGCCCTAAATTTTCAAGTTTCCAGCGCCCTAACTCCCCCGCATATGGTCGGATCGGGAAACTTATTATTTCCAGGTTACTTTGGTCAGGTCCCTGATATTCCTGCCAAGTTTCATTGTCCTAGCTCATATGGAAGTACCCTCACTCGAAAAAGTGTGACAAAATGCCCTAAATTTTCAAGTTTCCAGCGCCCCCACTTCCCCGCATATGGTCGGATCGGGAAACTGATTATTTCCAGGTTCGTTTGGTCGGGTCCCTGATATTCCTGCCAAGTTTCATTGTCCTAGCTCATCTAGAAGTACCCTAACTCGGAAAAAAGTGACAAAATGCCCTAAATTTTCAAGTTTCCGGTGCCCCGCACTCCCCCGCATATAGTCGGATCGGGAAACTGATTATTTCCAGGTTAGTTTGGTCGGGTCCCTGATATGCCTGCCAAGTTTCATTGTCCTAGCACATCTGGAAGTACCCTAACTCGGATAAGTGGGACAAAAAACTCGGACCGACCGACAGACCGACAGACGGAATTGTGATCGGTATATGGCACTTGAGCCAGAGGCTGCAAGTGCCATAAAAACTCGGACCAACCGACAGACCGACAGACGGAATTGTGATCGGTATATGGCACTTGAGCCAGAGGCTGCAAGTGCCATAAAAATCCCTGTAATTGGGCATAGGGTAAGCAGCATCAGAGGCGTTACTAATCAAAATGTTCTTTTTGGGGGGGGCAAGGAATTTACCGACTGGCTGGTAATTTTTACCGACTGTTTATGCAGAAAAACGACTGTTTTCAAGAAAAAACGACAGTTTCGAATCGACTAACTTTCAGAAAAAAACGACTGTTTTAATGAAAAAACCAATGTTTTGGCGAAAAATCGAGGCGCTTCGCGCCGACTAGGTTATTTTGTACCGACTGGCGGACCACATCGGGGGACGTCCCCCCCTCCCCTCCCCCGGTCGTGACGCCCCTGAACAGCATAGTCATAAGCTATGTCAAATGATGGTTACCTGCAGAGTACTTTTGCACACCCTTTGGCACAGGGCAGGGTAACCAACATAACACTGAATATATGCAGCCTCTGGCATAGACTACCCCAAAATTCACGGATTGGCAGTAGAATGGTACAGTCACCACAAACTCCTGATTTTTTTATACCATATAGCACATGCTGGGTATATCTGTTTGGCATAGCCTATGCAAACACTGGATATCCTATGCCAAATGCTAGTCACCTCTTGGTACCCTAACCCTGACCTACTCCAATATAAAAGAATTCTCATTTGTTGATTTCGGAGCCTCACTCAAATCATCAATATTTTATTAGGTTGCACAGGTTGCAGTATCCATCATTTGGCATAATGTACCGTATCCAGCATTAGGCATAGGGTATACCATAAGTTTAGGCTAATGCCATAAGCCCAGCATTTGGCATAGGGTATCAAAAATCATTTGTTTATGGTAGACTCGACTGGTTGGCAAACAGGTTTGCTGAATGGTCCTGGAATCACCAATAAAAACACTAAGACCCATGCCAGGTAACTTATGCTGCAAAATGCTGCCATAGAGTTTATCGATGTAACCTAGGATTAAGTGTTCATGCAACAGGTATAAATGAGAATATAAAATAATAACACAGTTTTGCAATGATTAGTAGATTCAGCCTAAGATGACTGCAAATCATATTTGACAAATGGAAAATGGATACATCAACTATATTTTTTTGGAGCACTAATAAAATATGATCCTGTAAAGCTATAGTCCATAGCTTTGGCTTTATATAATACCAGCTAGGTTATAAGATGATGTTCCAAGTTTCCATGCGCCACATTTCTACGTATGAAAAGGATAAAGTTCAATGGGTTGTTATTTGTTATCTGTTTGTTAGATACAGTAATGTAACAAACAAGAAACAAAACCAAGAATAAGAGAAGAACTGAGAGGTGTTAAAATAAGAATACCTTTACAACACTTTACAATACTGTGAATAATTGCATAATGATAGTCTGTGATCAGCCCAAGGTCAGCCAGCCAGAAATCAACTAATGAACTAGGCTGTTAGGGAAAACACTACACTTTAAAAAGTTTCTCCAAGTAAGGATTAAATTTAACTGCAGTAGTTGCTACCGGGATTAATCTGATCTCTACTGAAATCTCCTACTGAGACTCCCTAAAAGAGGCCTCACTTTAAAAACCTGACCTCGATTTTACACTACCCCAAATGCTGTTTGAATGTTGCTGCAAAAATGTTAAAACAAAATGTACATGCTGTCCTAACAGCCAAGAGGCAAAATATGACTTTTTTTCAACAGTCATGTGTCCAAAAATATTCAAATTCTGTGCCTTTTCTTTGTTCTGAAGCTTCTTTGAAAAGGGATTTTCTAGCTTTTGACTTTGGTAACTCTACCTTTTACTGTTTTCATCATGTCGTAAGTCATGGTGAGGGATTCCAGCTAAAGTTAGAATGAGATGATTGCATTTGAAAAGAAAATATGTGTAACTAGAAATATTGAAGCAATATCTATTTATCCGAAATGTCAATCATTCAATTAGCTTCAATCTAGTAATTTTGTCATATTTTTGTTGATTCCTTTCTTAAAGTCTAACTGAAAAGGGCTCAGGTAGGACAATCTAGTTACCCACCGCTAATTCACTTAAAGGAGCTTGAAGACCCGGCGAAAATCCGTTACTTCGTTGCTCCTCTATTTACGAATAATGGATTTTCAGATAATGGAATTTCCTTGTCTGATTTGTGTGCTCTATGCGCTTGTATCTGTGTTGTATGCTCAACGAAAATGATTTACGAAAAATAAATGTTCATGCAGTGAGCTACCTTCTGTAGCCTAAGCTGATCACAGCTGATCACTGGCCACTGTAATGCCGCATATGTATACTGTAGATATTCAGTTTTTCTGCGTCACAGTAGAAATTTGCGTTGTGAGGACAACTGTAGATATTCTAAACGTCATTCTAGAGCAAATAGTGAAAAATAAAAAATCCCTTAACACAATCTAAAAAATGCAGAGTATTCAGTTTAATGATACAATAATAAGTTGGCTTTTCAGTTAAACTTTAAGCCAGATAGATTATTCTGAAGAAAAGACTTCTCTGGAAATTTTAATTTTGTCTGAGGTTGGATACCCCTCCTGTAGAAGTACAGAGCTCATCAAATCAAACAAAGTGCAGCTTAAATCATCTAGCCTAGCCTAAACTCTGTTGAACAAGTTTAACCAGATCAGAGCAGAAGAACCCAACAAGAGCCTGTATAAAAATATAAGGCTACATACCCATTCCAAGATAACATTTCACCAATACTGTAGAACCACAGTTTGTTCTTCCAAACTCAAACTGACTCAAACATCCAGTTTGACATCCAGTCGGTGTTTTTATTTACTAACTTCGTTTCTTCTGAAGTCGTCAGAGTTTTCCGTTGGAGTGGAACAGGGATAGAAATGTATCATGAAGGAATAAAAATGTATATGTTCCGTCACACTTTCTTTTACAATGCGAATGTATTTCTTTTTGATTATTTCATGTAAATTAAACTAAAAGTAGAAAAACTTAGAGACTCCTGATCCCAGGAATCCCCAGGGACATAAGGTGTATTCTCGCCGTTCCCCGAGGACTCCTCGGGGAATCGAAGGGAACGGCGAGAATAGAGGGAGTCACTCCACGCGGACTCCGCGTACAGAAACAGCGAGAACACGGGGAATGCTTCCAAAATGGATTTTGTTCGAAAAAAAACATGCAGTTGACGAAATTAAAATGGATCCACTTTATTTTTGGTTTTGTTTATTCTAATTGTTTTTAATTAATGTTACATTTCACCAACATCAGCAAAAATTGATTCCTCTCCAAGTCTGAAAGGGAGTCCTTTTTGATGATAATCGGAGCATTCCCCGTCCCTGGGAATGAGTCCCCGGGACAAACAAAAACGCGGGGACTCCTCAAGTGGAGTCCTCTGCAAACGGCGAGAACATGCCTCAGATAGAACCTCTGTCTTTGGTACCATTCAGCGACTATGGATACCCCGACAAAACTGAGCGGGCCTAAAGGTTTCAACTCTAGCTTTGGGCTGATGTTGATACACGTCTACTCTACTTCCGTTTTCGTCGGTGCTCATCGCAGAACAAAAAATGTAGGAGGCGTGCTACGCGCGCTGACCCGCTCTAGAGCGCGTCCAGAGAACCAATCAGCTTTGTATTCTACTTTTTCTCAAGTCGGCTTAATAGCGATATAGCCAATTGTAGAGGTAACTAAACATGATGTGGCGCGAAGCTACTAACCTCCGCTCGTTCGCAGCGGACAAGGTACGGAAATATTCCGATTTCGCATAGTACAGAGGTAAGGAGACGAAGGTTCTATATGATTATTTGTTCTTGCTTGTAGGCACTCAAGTGCCATGCAAAGCGAGCATAATGTCTGTCCCAAAGAATATTTACACCTGGCGTAAATAGTCTTTGTTTTTTTTTTATTTTTTTTGTAAATAGTCGTCTAGGTGTAAATAGTCTTTGGTCTGTCCCCTGTCCAGCTTTAGCTATATGGTCTGCACCAAGGGCGTCGCAAGTGCATTTTCGTTGGGGGGGGGTTGCAGAGCCAAAACTTTACCGAATCTCTCTCAATTTTTACCGAATTCTAGGCTGAGAATTCGAGCTTTAAATTATTGAACAGAAAGGATTACGCACAAAGGGTAACGTTAAGGGCAGCGGGAAAAACGATAAGCCAACTACTAAGCTGGCGGGGCACGATTGCAGTAATAGCTTCTATCTGTTGTACCCAAGACAAAGATAAATCTAGCGCCACAGGCGAAAATTTTCGAAATCCATTTTTTTTCCTGTAGGCTAAAAATTTATCTGCTGCTCTTCAATTTAACTATCTTCTCTATTTAAATTCTATCATTTACAGTGGATTAAATACCGATACCCTAATAATTTCCCGAAACCGGAGCGACGTTCCGGCAGCAGCAGCTACTGCAGTCTAATCAATACTACCAAGATACTACCCACGAATCACGATCACATAAGGCGTATTCTCGCCGTTCCCCGAGGACTCCTCGGGGAATCGAAGGGAACGGCGAGAATAGAGGGACACACTCCATTTGGACTCCGCATACAGAAACAGCGAGAACGCGGGAAATGCTTCCAAAATTGCTTTTGTTCGAAAAAAAATATGCAGTTGACGAAATTAGTCTGGATCCACTTTAATTTTGGTATTGTTTAGTCTGATTTTTATGGCACTTGAGCTTACTTAAGTGCCATATAGCGATCGTATTGTCTGTCTGTCTGTCTGTCGGTCGGTCTGTCGGTCTGTCCGCATTTTGCCAGTTTGGGCACTTCCACACAACCTAGGACGATAAAACTTGGCACGCATATCAGGGACCCAACCGGATTAACTTGGAAATAATCACTTCCCCGATCCGGCCATCAGTGGGGGAGTGGTAAGATGGGGAATCTAGAAATTAGTAACATTCATAACTTTGGAACGAATAAACGGACGTACATTAAACTTGACAGATTTCAAGAACAAGTGCCTTGGATGTTCATTGTCAAATTCGGATCGGATCGGATAACTGGGGGGTGGGGCTGGAGGGGGACACCCGAAATCTCTTGAAACGCTTTTTCTAGTTTTTGTCAAACCCCTACCCCTTTCTTCACACTAGTATAACTCTGCGCGTGGATGAGTCATTATTTCTTCACACTTGTATAGCTCTGCTCATGGATGAGTCATTCTTTGCTTAAATTCGTTCGGATGGAGCTAGAGCAATCGAAGGTCCAAGGGGCCGGTATAATATGCTGTTGAACCTTAGTAGGGGTTGGTGTAGATTAAGGACTTCCACACAAGCTAGGACGATGAAACTTCGCAGGCATATCAGGGACCCAACCAGATTAACCTACAAATAATCACTTCCCCAATCCGACTTTCCCCGGTCCGGGAGTCCGGAAACTAGGTAGGAACAACGGTAGCAAAAGGGGAGCAGGCAAAAAGAGCGATGCCCAAATGCGGTATCGACCCGCGAACCTCTACGTCAAGGGTCCAGTGTTCTACCACTGCGCTACGACTTGATGTATTTAGACGCGAATGCGGGAAGAGATACGTTTTAAGTCAGACTAAAGGCGTATTCTCGCCGTTCCCCGAGGAGTCCTCGGGGAATCGAAGGGAACGGCGAGAATAGAGGGAGTCACTCCACGCGGACTCCGCGTACAGAAACAGCGAGAATACGGGGAATGCTTCTAAAGTGGATTTTGTTCGAAAAATGAATATGCAGCTGAAAAAATTAGTCTAGATCCACTTTATTTTTGGTTTTGCTTATTCTGTTTCTTTTTAATTAATTTGACATAGCACCTACAACAGCAAAAATTGATTCCCCTCCGAATTTGAAATGGAGTCCTTTTTGATGATGGTGATGATAATCGGAGCATTCCCCGTCCGTGGGGACTCGCGAGAATAAGGGGAGTGAGTCCCCGGGACAAACAAAAACGCGGGGACTCCTCAAGTGGAGTCCTCGGGGAACGGCGAGAATACGCCTGAAGTGGTCTGGACCCATGCTAAATGCTAACCAGAGCAAAATAACTAGAGCTATTTTGCTCTGATGCTAACTAAACTTAAACTAAACAAATCTCGTGAAACACTTCCACATAAGCTAGGACAATGAAACTTGGCAGGCATATCAGGGAACCGACCAGATTAACTTGGAAATAATCATTTTCCAGATCCGATCATAGTGGGGGGAGTGGAGGGACTGGAAATCCGGAAACTATTAACATGCATAACTTTGGAGAGGGTAATCGGACATGCGTGAAACTTGACATGTGTCAAGAACAAGTGTTTCAAATATTCAGTTTCAAATCCGGACCAGATTCGATACCTGTGGGGGTGGGGGCTGCAGGGGGGCTTTCCTGAAATTTTCTGAAACGCTTCCACATAAGCTAGGACAATCAAATTTGGAAGGCATATGAGGGAACCGACCAGGTTAACTTGGAAATAATCACTTCCCCGATCCAGCCATCGCGGGGGGATTGGAGGGATTGAGAATCCGGAAACTAGAATCATACATAACCTTGGAACGGGTAATCGGACAAGCATGAAACTTGACGAGTATGAAGAACAAGAGTCTCAGATTTTCAATTTCATATCTGGCCCGAATTTGATAACTGGGGGTGGGGGTAGAGGGGGGACCTGAAATCTTTTGAAACGCTTAGGGTCGAGGTATCAGGATGGAACTTGAAGGGAAGAACGAGCAGTAACCCTAGATACTTTATTGACAAAATAGGACCGGATCATGTCGCAGTGGAGGGTGTCGGAGGGGTTTCTTGGATTTCCGCAGTGATCACGAGTTAGGATACTTCCAGATGTACTATGACCATGAAATTTGGCAGACATATTAGGTACTCTCCTAGGTCGAAAATAGTTCCTTCCCCGGTACGGTGATGTTGGGGGGGGGGGAGTGGAAGGATGGGGAATCCAGCATCTAGTGACATGCATAACTTTAGAACGGGTGATCGGACGTGAATGAAACTTGACAAGTGTCAAGAACAAGTGTCTCAGATGATTAACTTCAAGTTGGTAACGAATCCAATAACTGGGGGGGGGGGGGGGCTGGACGGTGTGCAAGAAATCTCGCAAAACGCTTAGAGTCTACAGATCGGGATGGGACTTGGAGGAAAGAACAGGCATAAGCCGTAGAGGCAATACGAGATTATACTGACAAACAGGACAGGATCTTGTCACAGTTGGGGGAGCTTGAGAGGGTTTTCCACAATTCTGGTCATCACGAGCTGGGGTACTTCCAAATGTGCTATGACCATGAAACTTGGCAGTCTGTGCTATGACCATGAAACTTGGCAGGCGTGTTAGGGACTCTGTCAGATTGGCTTAAAAATAGTCCTCCCCCGATCCGATCTTCGTTGTAGGAGAAACAGTTATCAGTGAGTGGAATAACCGTTTCAGATTTAGTAGATCAGTCCGATTTTCTGATGAAATGAATATCGGGAGAGAGATGCAGCCTTGACAACTGCAAACCGTATCTGACAAACATGCTGTCTGTTCTTACAAGTGCCATATGAGCTTTCAGCTCTTGTTTTTAGTTAATTCTAAATTGCACATACACGAGCAGAATCTGATTCCCTTCAGAATCTGAAAGGGAGTCCTTTTTGATGATGGTGATGATAATCGGAGGATTCCCCGTCCCTGGGGACTCGCGAGAAGACGGGGAGTGAGTCCCCGGGACAAAAAAACGCGGGGACTCCTCAAGTGGAGTCCTCGGGGAACGGCGAGAATACGCCTGTAAAGTGAGCGCCGCAGGCGAGATTTTTTCAAAAGATAGCTTTTTCCTGCCAAATTTAACTATTCCTTGTAGATTATAGCTTTTAATGTTTGTCAAATCCCAATCCTAAAACTGGCTTAAAACCTGCAGAAAGTCTCAACGTTTATTGAAGGTAAGTAGAAGCCCAGGTCATCTAGAATAGAAGGTAGGTCAGAATATTACATCCTCCCTCTTTTCCAAACTAGCGATCTGGTACAAAACTGATACAACATATTACATTTTAACCAAGCATATATTCGTATGACAATACTATTTCACTTTTGGTTGGGGAGGCGCTAGGCTCACTCCTTTGCTTTAACGTATTTACAAACGTGTCACTTCACTTATGAGGAGGCGCTAGGCTCGCTCCTCTGGCAACGCGTCACTTCACTTTGGGGTAGGCTCTAACCTTACTCTTCTGAATCACTAACTTTCTTTACAGGTTGAGCCTTTTGACTGGCTTCACGGAGCGACCGGTACGGGTTATGTAGGGGGCGCTTTGGTGTTCTGTCTGACTGGATCAAACGACTGGTGCTCCGCACAGGTACTGGCGTGTAATGTTGGGCTGCGGTCGTGAGTGATCGGCTGCAGACGGTTTTGGTCTGGTGTTTCGGGGAAGGGGGTAAGAGCCGTTCCTGGTGGACTCGTCGACGAAATTGGTGTTTCTTTGTGAGGGGTCATCTCGGGTTCGGCGACGTCTGGTGACTGAGGTTGATGAGAGAGTAACTTTATGTGGCGCCTGTTCCTTCTGTAGGTTGCCCCTTCGTTGGTCTCGACTATGTAGGATCTGGGATTTGCGTCGGCTCTTTTGACGATACCGGCTTGCCACAGGTTTCCGTGGATTTGGGCCTGGACTGGCTGTCCGATTTGCAGTGGTTTTAGTTGCTTTGACTGTCGGTCATGGTATTTGCTCTGGCGTGACTGTTGTTTCATTCGATTTTGTTGGAACTGATTGTGGTCAACGATCTTCGGTACAAGCAGTTCTTTGGTGCACGGGACTATTGATCTCAGGTTTCTGCTCATTAGCAACTGAGATGGGGAGGCCGATCCATCAACAGGGGTGTTCCTGTATTATAGTAATGCTAACTCGATGTCGTTTCCAGCCATATCGGTTTTGCTAAGGATGTCCTTGGCCGTCTGTACGGACTTTTCTGCCAATCCGTTCGACTGAGGAAAATGTGGCGATGATGTGACGTGTG
Organism: Branchinecta sandiegonensis; assembly: GCA_030848855.1. NCBI lineage: Eukaryota > Metazoa > Arthropoda > Branchiopoda > Anostraca > Branchinectidae > Branchinecta > Branchinecta sandiegonensis. The sequence goes on along the minus strand of JAUPMV010000021.1, from coordinate 5,302,847 downwards.
ATATTTCCCACTCCGATATGAATTTATGAAACAGTGATGCTGTGAATTGTGGGCCATTGTCGGTAATGAGCACACGGGGAATCCCATAGCATGCGAAGTGTTTCTTCAGACAGAGTACGATTTGGTGTGCATATGCATTACTCCCCACTCTATCGACTTCGAAGAATCGGCTGTAGTAGTCGACGGTAATGAGGTAGTATTCTCCGTTTTTGTAGAAAAGATCGCATCCAATTTTTTCCCATGGTAGTTGAGGGATGTCGTGTGGCATCAAAGGCTCTTTCTGGTTGGAATTCTGGTATCTGGCGCATGCATGGCAGTGTCTGATATGCTCTTCGATGTCGTTTGTCATTCCTGGCCAAAAAACGATTGAACGAGCTCGCTGCTTCGTCTTTTCCATGCCCAGATGTGATGCGTGTATGCAGTTGATGATTTCCTTGCGGGAGTTCTTTGGTATGACTAGGCAATCTCCTTTTAGTATGATCATTTCTGTGACAGTTAGATCATGTCTGACATTCCAGAATGAGGTGATGGTTGGTGGGAGGCTGCTTCTGGATACCGGCCAACCATTTTGGATCGTCTTAGTGAGCTCGACTAGTTGAGGGTCAGCTGCTGTCTCTTGTTTGAGCTTTTCGAGCCTGCCGTTGCTGATTGGTAGGAGCGACATCACGGAGTGTACGTATGATTCGATCTCCTTTTCCATTTCTGTATCTTCTTCAGGGAGGTACAGACGCGACAGGGCATCCGCGACGGGAATTTCTTTGCCTGGGCGGAATGTTACTGTGACGTCGTATGGTTGGATTCTCAGTAGCATCCGTTGGAGCCTTGGTGATGACTTTGACATAGGTCGATTCAAGACCACTTGGAGAGGTTTGTGATCTGATACGACCATGAATTTCTGGCCGTAGAGGTATTGGTGGTAATGCATGCAACCGAAAAGGATGGCGTATAGTTCCTTCTCAATTTGCGAGTAGTTCTGCTCGGTGGCGTTCAAGACACGCGATGCGAAGGAAACCGGTTTCCCATTTTGAATGAGGGTGGCTCCGAGGCCGAACTTCGAAGCATCAACTTGTAACTCAATGTTTCCTGCTGTTGGATCAAAGAATGCCAGCGAGCTGCAAATGGATTCTTTGATGTTGGTGAAGGATGTGTCACGTTGTTGTTCCCATTTCAGCTGTCGTTGCTTTGCTAGGTCACGAAGTGGCTGATTTAATGAGGATAGGTTGGGGATATACCTTGCTCGGTAATTCATCATTCCCAACACAGTCTGGAGTTCATCTTTGGTAGATGGGGCTCTCATTCCTTTCAGTGCGTTGACCTTCCGTGGATCTGGGTGGATGCCACTTTCAGATATTACGTGTCCGAAGTACGGTATGCTGTCGCATCCGAACAAGCATTTTTCGGGGTTGAATTTGACAGCCTTTTCGCGTGCCCCGATTAGCGCACTGCGATTATTTTTGTCGTGCTCCTCTAGGGTTTTTCCGGAGATGATGATGTCGTCAATAATGATAGAAAAACCTTTGATGCCTTCAAATGCCTCCTCCATGCGGCGCTGGAATTCGTCCTGTGCTGAGATCAAGCCAAACGGCATGCGTTTGAACTTGTATCGACCATACGGTGTGTTGAACGTTGTTAGTTGAGATGATTTTTCGTCAAGGATGAGAGACCAATATCCGTGGCGGGCGTCCAGCTTCGTGAAGAATTTAGCGCCTTGTTTCAGTATCGCTTCGTCGAATGTGGGCATTGGGTGGTGGGGTCTTTTGGTAGCCTTGTTCAAGTCGTGTGGGTCGATGCATACCCGGTCGGGCTGTTCGACCACAACCGCAGCCTTCACCCAGTCTGTGTGGTAAGAGAATTTTTCGATGACTCCAAGTGCTTCCATTCTGTCGATTTCCTCCTTGAATTTGTCCTGGAGGGATATCGGGATACGTCTAGCTGGTACAGCCTTTGGTTTGGCTCCTTCTTTGAGAGTGATGTGACACTCTCCTTCAAGCCGTCCAATACCTTGGAATATGTCTTGGAATTCCTCTGTGAATGGGGTCGATTTGGATATTTTTGCGTTTTCGACTGTCAGTATCAGCTTAATTAATTTCAGATTCCGGCTGGTTTCGAAGCCTAGGATTGGTATGGGGGCGTCTTTCACTATGAAGAAGGGTTGTGTTTCGTTGCATCCATTTGCGTATGCACAGTTGAGACTGCAAACACCTAGTGTTGGGATCTTCTGTCCACCAAAGCTGGTAAGGATCTGCAGCGTCTTACTGATTCTTGGCCTTGGTTTGAGAGTGTTGAAAAGTCTTTCTGGTATAATATTCGCTTGGGCGCCGGTGTCAATTTTGAAAGTGACGCTGATTTGCTCATTGATCATGAGCTTCACATACGGTTGATCATCACCTTTGTCCATGTTTACAACGTCGATGAAGAGATCGTCATTGCTGCTGTTTCGTTGCTCGTATGCCTACTGATGCTGATATATGATATTCACCGCCTTTTTGCTACTTTTGCATACCTTTGCGAAGTGGTTTGGTTTGTCACAGTTGCTGCATATCTTTCCTTTCGCTGGGCACTTGTGGGAGGGTGAGTACTCTCCCCCGCAAAAGTAGCATGGTCTTCCTGGTGGAGCCTGGTTTGCTTTCTTCGTCCTCCTAACGAAATCAACTTCGTGTTTTATGTGTGCTTCATAATAAGCTTGATTGCCACTTTTATCAGGTTGTGACATTGTCTTGAGTTGCACCTTGGTTTCTACGTGTGCTCGCACAATGGTAACTGGCTGTGACAGAGTTAGATTTGAACCTGCTTGGAGAAGTTTTTCTCTGACCTTTGCTGAGGAGACGCCACACACAAGCCTGTCTCTTATCATTTCCTCTCTTATGTCTGTCGTGGAATAGGCACATTCACGAGCCAACAGTTGTAGGTCAGTTATGTACTGATCCACTGGTTCACCATCACGTTGATCGCGTTTGTGAAAGAGGTATGTTGAGAAGACAGTATTGCACTGAGGGTTGAAGTATTCACTGAACTTGTCCAGATATACTTCAATCTTGTCTTTTCCAGCAGCTTCGATTGTAAAGGTGCTGAAAATGTTTCGTCCTTTATCTCCAAGCCAGATCAGCAGAAAGGCGCATTGGATTTTTTCTGTCTTTCTACTGAGGGGTCCTTGGAACATTAGGGTTGCATGATTCTTGAACCTTGTCCATGCTTCTTTGAGGTTGTCACTTGTCCAGTCCATTGTGGGGTATGGGACGTTGGTTTCCATGTTGCTTTTAAAGGGCTTCTGACACCATGTAGAAAGTCTCAACGTTTATTGAAGGTAAGTAGAAACCCAGGTCATCTAGAATAGAAGGTAGGTCAGAATATTACAAACCCAAGTTAAATGATCTTTTTGGGATCCAAAATAAAAGTAAGGACTATCGATGAAATCATAGACCAGTCATTTTGTCTGCGACCAGTACTTCACTCGACCTCTTCGAGTTTCGAGGTTCGTGGTAACTCCCGAGTCCTGGTAATTATAGCGAATAAATGATCGAATCCCTTTTATTATACCGAATATTTTCAGACCGATAGCCTGTTCGGGATTCGGTATAGCTACCGAATCCCGGTTATTATAACGAATTGTTTTGATACGAAAGACTACCGAATAATATTCATATTCGGTATAATTTCGTCGAAACTGGAACGAAAATCGGGATTCGTGGTAACTTCCGAATCGTAAAAATTCTACCGAATAAATTACCGGATCCAAGTCATGATACCGAATAATTTTGGACCGATAGCTTATTTGGGATTCTGTGTAACTACCGAATACCCGTAAATATACCGAATAGTTATGCTATCGAAAAAATACCGAACAGTTTAGTATAATTATGGGTCGCCGGCCCAAAATTTTACCGAATCTCAGAAAGTTGGGGGGGGGGCTGTGCCTCCCCCCCCCCCCCCCTTTGTGACACACCTGGTCTGCAGTATAAGCTACTATAATGAAACTTCGCATGCATATAAAGGCATGCTTCCTTTCCAAGATCCGAGCATCGGCAGGAATCCGGGAGAATCCGAGACCCCGTAACGCTCAGAAGCTCCAGACGGCTGATCTGATTTGAGTGAAACAAGTATGGGTGGTAGGAGTAGACGTCCAAGATTTGTTTCTTGTTTGTCCAAGACTTCAAACCACATCCGACCGCGGCGGGGGAGTTGTATCTGTATCTCCTGCAAATTGTGTGGCATGCGTTGGAAGCATACGGGTGGAGTGGTTGGAGAAAAAATTTAAAGATAAATGCCTTCATTCTCCAGATGAAGTAATATTTTGGGATTACGGCTGGACCAGACCTCAGTGGGAGGGGAGTGGTGGAATTTTCAGTCCTAACTGGTGATTCGAGATGCCTCACAGGAAACAGATGGAGCGGTCAGGATGAAACGGATGGTAGAAAGGTCATCAGCCCTAGAGGTGCATTTTGGAGTTAGGGGCTGAAACACCATAGGTGGGGAAATTGGAGATGCCGGGTGTGAATTTTTCAATTATAACGGATGATCCGATTAGAGGGAAAGTTGATGGGTGGTGGGAGCAACTGCCCTAAATGTGCCATTCTTGGATTCGAACCGATTCCGGCCACGGTGCGTGGGGGCATAGAAGGGGGGGGGGTGGTACTGGGCATTTCCCAGAAATCGAGTGAAAAGTCCTGTTTGTAGGTCCGAACGCAACTGGCGACGATGGGGGAGTTGGAAGCCCTCCTTTTTTGGCTGCGTCATACTCTCTTGTACCCAGGGGCGTCGCAAGTGCATTTTCGGTGTGGGGGGGGGGGGGGGTGCAGAGCCAAACTTTTACCGAATCTTTCAAGATTCTTATCGAATCCTAGAACTAAGAATTCGCTCTTTAAATTATGGAACAGAAACTATTACGTAGAAAGAGTGACAATAAAGGGCAGCATGAAAACGATAAACCAACTATTAGGCGGTGTTCTGGCGAAGCCCACATGGAGAATATATTGCCGGGCATGATTGCAGTAACAGGTTCTACCTATTATAGCCAATAGAAAATTAAATCGAGCACCGCAGGCGAAATTTTCGAAATCAATTTTTTTGTTCTTTAGGCTACAGTTTAACTGCTTCTCTTGCAAATTCTATCATTTACCGTTGATTGAATACCGAGACTCTAAAAAGTTCCAGAAACCACCGAATGGAGCATCGTTCCGGCAGCATCAGCAACTGTAGTCTAGTCAATATACTACCCATAATCACATAAAGTGAGCGCCGCAGGGGAAATTTTTTTGTGCTTTTCCTGCCAAATTTAGTTTCCCCAATCCTAAAATTGGCTTAAAAGCCCCGTCAAATGACGCGCCCTTCCACAAAATAGAGAATATTTCGAAACGTGCTGCAGGCGGAATTTTCGAAATATTGATGATTACATATTCTTTTTAGGATCCAAAATAAAAGTGGGGACTATCGATGATATCATAGATCATCCCTTATGTCTGCGACCAGTGCTTCACTACCTCTTCTGAGTTTCGAGGTTCGTGGTTAACTTCCGAACCCCTCGCAATTATAACGAATAAATTACCAAATCCCAGTTATTATACCCAATAAGTTTAGACCGATAGCATGTTCGGGATTCTGTATAACTACCGTATCCCGGTTATTACACCAAATTCTTTTGGTATCGAAAGACTACCGAACAATATTCATATTCGTCATACTTACGTCGAAACTGGAACAAAGTCAGGATTAGTGGTTAACTTCCTAATCCTGGAAACTATACTGAATGATTTACCGAATCCCGATCACGATACCGAATAATTTTGAACCAATAGCTTATTCGGGATTCTGTGTAACTAAGGAATCTCCATAAATATACCGAATAGTTCCGGCATCAAAAATTACCAAATGATTTCAGTAAATTCTCTCACCAAATTCGTGATAACAACCGAATACTGGCAATTCTATCGAATCCCGATCATTATACCGAAGAGATTTGTACAGATAGCCTATTTAGGATTCTGTATAATTACCGGATCCCTGTAAATATATCGAACAGTTCTGCTATCGAAAAAATACCGAACAATTTTAGTAAGATTTTGGGCCTCCGGCCCAAAATTTTACCGAATCTCAAAAAGGTGAGGGGGGGGGTGCTGCACCCCCCCCCTTGCGACGCCCCTGCTTGTACCACCTTCTCGTAACAAGTTCAAAATGAGCTCGTAGCTCTTCTTCAAGTTACTGAAGTTTCGTTCCTGCACGTAGCAGGCAGGGCCGTGACAAGCCAAAACTCGAGGGGGAGGGACAAAGCGCCTGTCGCCGTCCTGCCGCCCATTTCAACTTTTCGTTGCATAGGTCAGTGGTTCCCAACCGGTGGTACGCGTACCCCAGGGGGTACGCGAAGCCCTCGTAAGGGGTACGCGAAGGTCCCAAAGTCAATTTAGTCTCCAGCTTTGAAACTCGTTTCGAGTCTTCTGACTCAGTTTCAACATTTTCTTCAAAATCAGATACCCATTGTACGTAATTTCAGACTTGTTTTCAAAACTTTCGCTTTCAGTAACCCGCTAATTTTTCCCGTGCCTCGTAAAAATCGCTCATTACTCATATTATTTCCACCCTCAGCCGCCTCACTTGCGGGTTAACCGAGAGGGATGGCCTGAAACGCCTCGAGCGAAGTGTAATCGGGTGTTGCAGCCGTTGCAGGAGCCAGGTCAGGTCAGATCAGTTCGGTCAGAGACAATTTGCGGAGCAAGTTCAGTATCTTGTCATCTGTTGAAGCACAAAGTTCGTGAATTGTGATTGCAAACAAGAATAGATAGATTCCTGATCAGGAATAACAAGTAGCCGAAGGATGGAACCCCAGATCCAGAACCTGCATCTAAGAAGAAGAAAAGTGAAGAATCATGTTCGGTCAAAGCGCGTCGGTATTTGTCAGAATACCTAGGACTCGGATTTACTGCGACAAAGTCTGATCCAGTGAACGCACAGTGCGTTCTTTGTGGGCAAGTCTTGGCCAACAGCTCCATGAAGCCTGCGCATATGAGCCGACATCTCAGCACTGTGCATCCTTTCATATCGCAAAGCCCACAGAGTTTTTCAAGTGTAGACAAGAAGCATTTGCTAGTGACTGTTTGGAAATCGCAAAAGTGGCATCAGTTTCTTCCAAGGCTCTCCAGGCTTCATATGCTGTTTCCTATTTAGTTGCAAAACAGAAAAAACCGCATACCATTGCCGAAAGTCTAATATTACCAGCCCTAGTGAAAGCCAGTGAGATAATGTTTGATACGAAAATGGCTACTGCCCTTAAATCTTTTCCTTTGTCAAACAACACTGTTTCAAGAAGGATCGAAGAAATTGCAAGAAATATTGTCATGCAGGTTGTTGAACGAGTAAAGATAACGAAGATGTTTGCGATGCAGCTTGATGAAAGCACGGACGTGTCAGGTGAAGCGCAGGTGATTGCCTGTGTCCGATATCAAGATTCTTTTGACATAAGAGAAAATATTCTGTTTTGCCAAAACCTACGGTCGAGAACAACAGGAGAAGAACTATTCAAGGCGATTGACAAATTCTTCGTAGAAATGGGCATCTTGTGGGACTGGTGTCTATGAGTTTGCAGTGATTGGGCTGCCGCCCTAACCGGGAAGAATAATGGGCTCATGGCCTGGATAAGGAAGAAAAATCCAAATGTGAAGTGGTTGCACTGCATCATTCACAGGCAAGCTCTTGCATCGAAAAGGATGAACGCACATCTGCACGAGACCCTCAACGAGGCTGTGAAAGTGATCAACTTCATCAAAGCCCGACCACTGAACTCAAGACTGTTCAAGTCGCTGTGCCAAGAAATGGGTTCGGAACATCAACATCTACTCCTGCACACACAAGTTGGCTGGTTGTCTCGTGGGAAGATTTTGAACAGACTTTTCGAGCTTTGACGAGAAGTTCTTCTGGATCAAAAGTCTGCATTCAGTTCACTTTTTGAAAACCAGGACTGGGTCTGCAGGTTGACCTATCTTGCGGATGTTTTCGAAAAACTGAATGACCTGAATCTCTCAATGCAAGGTTTCCGGACGGACGAACTGTCCCTGAATTCGAAGATGCCTGCTTTCATCAAATAATGGGCTCTGACAAAGTTTTTGTCATCTGACAAAGTTGCGAGATGAACTTGTGTCATATTTTCCGTCGATTGCGACCTGAGAAAGAACTCAGGATTGGATCCAAAATCCATTTGCTGGAGACGTGACCTCATGCTCCGGTCTTAGTGACAAGCTCACAGAGAATCTGATTGAACTTGCAAGTGATCGCGTCTTGGGATTGAAATTCCAAAATTTAACTGTTTCCCAGTTTTGGTTGGAGGTGAAAGGAGAATATAAGGAACTAAGTGGAGTCGCCATGTCTGTTTTGTTGCCATTCGGATCTACTTACCTTTGTGAAGTGTCGTTTTCGGCAATGTCATTGATCAAAACTAAACACAGAAACAGACTGAGTGTACAAAATGATCTTATAATTGCCGTCAGTGAAATCGAGCCAAGATTTGATAATATCTTAGCAAAAACGCAGCCTCAAGTGTCTCATTGATTTTGAACGTACTTTTACACATCTATGCCCCATCATTTATTTATGACAATAAATATTGTGTATTTGACAATCAGATTTAGTTAAGAAGAAGTAAAACAACAATTCTTCAGAAAGGGGTACGCAACATTCTTGGGCCTTGATTAGGGGTACGCGGACCGAAAAAGGTTGGGAACCACTGGCATAGGTAATAGTTAAATTCGCAATAACTAGCTGCGTTCGTTGCACTCCGGGCTGTCTCTGGTGTTTAGTCACCAGTATCCGGTTCTTTCCTTAAAACGCATTTTTTTGGTTCACCTGTGAGTTGATGAAAACTGGCTAACTCCTCGCTGAAGCCGGGCTCACGAGCAGGTTCTGGTTAGTCCGCAACGGTGAGATAAAACCGGACACTGGTTAGTTCAAAAACGGGTTATAAGACTGGTGAGAAGTCACCAGTGGATGCAAAAACGGCTTATAGGAACAAGACCAAAGTTTCCGATGGGATCCCAAAAATTCAATATCTGATCCAGACAACTGGGTCTTGTCTTAGCCAGATCCAGTCATCGCCAGAATCCTTGAACATTCTTACAATTAAAATTCAGAAACAGATTAAGGCCAAATAGCTAATCATCTGAGAAAACCAAGTTCAGATATGGATTCAGCATGTGTGTTTACCCGTATAAGTCAAATCTGTTTTGACGAAAAATTCCTGCCACTTCTGCCAATTTCCCGGTTTCGGCCGAACTCTAGAACTACTTGTCCGTCGAAAAAAGAAAGCTCAAAAACGAACCCAGGGTATCTTCTTTCCCAAATAACGAACATCTAATCAACTTCAAACAAAAATTTAACTTACAAAAAATTTTCCGACTCCAGCCGGATTCCGGTCGATCTATATGTCCGGGTAAAATATGATTGTCACAGACGGATTCAGCGTCTCTTCTTACCCCTAAATCGGTTATCTAATCAGCTGGAAATAAAACTTTAACTTCTAACAATTTTCCGGTTTTGGCCGGATTCCGGGCGAACTACTTGTCCGTCGAGAAAATGGTTTTTACCATCGTCTTCAGCATGTCTTCCTACCTCGAAATCGAACATCTAATCAACTTCAAATACAAATTTTACTTTTAACAAACTTTCCGGTTTTGGTCGGATTCCGGGCGAACTACTCGTCCGATTACAAAATGATTTTTACCATTGTGTTCAGCATGTTTTCTTACCCCATAATCGACTATCACATTAGCTGTTTCAAAATATTTCGTTTGCCCCTTAATTTGAACCCCCTCCCACACCCCTAAATGTAGGGTTACAAAGCCCATTTACGAACTCGACTGGTCCGCCGACCCAACGAATCCTCACACCAAGTTTCATCAAAATATCTTATTCCCTTCGAGAGTTATCGTGCTTACAGACGGACGGACGGACAGACGGACAACTTTTGCGATGTCATAGGTATCCCTCCACAACCGATCCCAAAAACCGGAGACAACCGGTGAGAGCTCCCGTGACAAAGAACGCAGCTACTGTAAGCCTTGAAGTAATCGTATCTCTGAGCTCCGGGGCGGTTTGAAGGACATGAGTATGGAGGTGAGTATCTCAAAATACACGACCATGTAAGGAAGCTGGAGCATCTAATACTACAAGATATTGCAGAAACACAATTAATATAACTGAGAGTGTATAAAGTTGCTGCAATTAAATTAAAATATCCTCGATAATAGTGACAAATCGGATTAATTTTTCGGTAGACCTCCTGAGTTTTTCGGATCCCAAAACGTAAGTGGAGGGATACCTATGACATCGCAAAAGTTGTCCGTCTGTCCGTCCGTCTGTCCGTCTGTAAGCACGATAACTCTCGAAGGGAATGAGATATTTTGATGAAACTTGGTGTGAGGATTCGTTGGGTCGGCGGACCAGTCGAGTTCGTAAATGGGCTTTGTAGTCCTACATTTAGGGGTGGGGGAGGGGGTTCAAATTAAGGGGCAAACAAAATATTTTGAAACAGCTAATGTGATAGTCTATTATGGGGTAAGAAGACATGGTAAAGATGATGGTGAAAACCATTTTGTAATCGGACAAGTAGTTCGCCCGGAATCCGACCAAAACCGGAAAGTTTGTTAAAAGTAAAATTTGTATTTGAAGTTGATTAGATATTCGATTTCGAGGTAGGAAGACATGCTGAAGACGATGGTAAAAACCATTTTCTCGACGGACAAGTAGTTCGCCCGGAATCCGGCCAAAACCGGAAAATTGTTAGAGGTTAAAGTTTTATTTCTAGCTGATTAGATAACCGATTTAGGGGTAAGAAGACATGCTGAACTTTTATGTGAAAACAATTTTCTACCCGGACATGTAGTTCGCCCGGAATCCGGCCAAAACCGGAAAATTGTTAGAAGTTAAAGTTTTATTTCTAGCTGATTAGATAACCGATTTAGGGGTAAGAAGAGACGCTGAATCCGTGTGTGACAATCATATTTTACCCGGACACATAGTTCGACCGGAATCCGGCTGGAGTCGGAAAATTTGTAATAAGTTAAATTTTTATTTGAAGTTGATTAGATGTTCATTATTGGGGAAAGAAGATACCCTGAGTTCGTTTTTGAGCTTTCTTTTTTCGCCGGACAAGTAGTTCTAGAGTTCGGCTGAAACCGGGAAATTGGCAGAAGTGGCAGGAACTTTTCGTCAGAACAGATATGACTTATACGGGTAAACACACATGCTGAATCCACATCTGAACTTGGCTTTCTCAGATGATCAGCTATTTTGCCTTAATCTGTTTCTGAATTTTAATTGTAAGAATGTTCAAGGATTCTGGCGATGACTGGATCTGGCTAAGACAAGACCCAATTGTCTGGATCAAATATTGGATTTTTGGGATCCCATCGACACCTTTGGTCTTGTTATTTCCGATCCTGAGAACTGGGAAAAGTCGTGAGGTTTCTCCCGATAAAATGATAGAAGCGGAAGCAGTAAGCAATTAAGTGCTGCAGTCGCTGCAGAGGGCAGACCACTTTTAATTTCTGGGTTTGTTATACACTGTAAAAAGTTTCTCCGAATAAGGATGCAGTATTTGCTACTGGGATTAAGCTTATCTCTACTAGGATAAAAATTAATCCCGAATTCGGCAGAATCTTATCTTAATAAAGGCAAGAGTAATCCCAGTCACATGTCAGTAGCCAATACTGCAAGTTTTTTTTTTACAGTGTACTATGGTTTGGACCTTTATACTGCCGGGGCGGCCAAGTGAGGATCTCCGAAGAAGACGAAGGCCCGAACACAGCCGCCGTTCAACTCAATAAAGTTAGTTGAAGAAGTGAAGTCAAATAATCCACAGGTACATTTTAGAAAGTTAATTTATTATCTTTGACAATCGTGCTGAAATATTTTTGCTCTAAAAGGTAGATGTAGTCAGGAGTCTAATTCTTTGAACGTACATGGTGGTGAGGAGAGCATGTTGTAGACCTGGTTGCACCCAACATTGGTGTAATCAGGGGGACTAAAACATGCAAAAGTATATTGATTCCACAAAGTCTAAGGGTTGTTCGTTATTGACAAGTTTTTGCTCAAGGTCTCAAACAATTGGTTTCTCCAGATTTAGGTTAATGCAGGAATATTGACAGTTGTAGTCTCGGTAAATTAAGAAAATATGCATCTTTGAATGACTATTTAAACTTGAACTGTACAATGTCGGGCTAAATGGTAGAAGGAAGATCCCAAATAGTCATTCAGGTGTTTTCAGGAGTCCTACTAACTAGCAACTTAGTCAAACTCTCAGTTCACTTCAGTCACAGCAAGTGCAGGATAATGGGCATGATTAGATTAGATTAGATTTTATTTTACACATGTATACAAAACATTTTACAGCACCTGCTAAGAAAGCCCCAAAGGGTTTGTTGGCCGCAGGTGGCAGTCTTCTCTATTCTACATAATGTGGTAACACTACTTTTATATTATTATACATGCCATTCATACACGGCTCACACATATACAACAACATTCTACTTACAAAAAACACTCACGCATCAATTACTATTCTTTTGCAAGAAAAAATCTCTTCGCTGTAGCCTTGAAGGATGCCAGATGACTCGAATTTCTAATTTCAACTGGAATTATATCCCATACAGTTAATACACTCGCAATTATAGCATAAGCACACATATATTGTACTTGCATCAAAGCTCAGTGAAATTTAATACTAAGATTCCCCCACCATGGTTTACTGACTGTTGAGAGCAGCACAATCTGTAATTTGCTCTCCTAGCAAAATGACCATGACATACCTCTAATCTAGTCTTACCAGCCTTATAAGAGACAAATAGCCAAGCAAAACTGGCAGTTGCAGATCAGATTGCTTGGTTACACTGGTCAGGGTGATAGTGCACAGGATGAGTACCTCGTTTTACACTACAGGAGTGGTATCCAACCTGGAATAAGATTTAAAAGTCAATAGCTAGAAAATTCCTTCAAGCAGCTTCAAAACAAAGAAAAGGCACAACTATATTTTTGAACACATGACTGTTACAAAATGTCATATTTTGCCTCTTTGACAGTCAGGACAGCATGTACATTTATCTATTTGGCTGTTGGGTAATCAAGAAACCAATTTGTAACTTTTTTTGAACAAGGTCTGCAAGGACAGGCACTTCAGTTAAATCTTATGAGATTCTTTGAAAAGAAAGGTCCAACATCCATCAAGCTTTTCTTCGATATGAAGTATTTCTTTGAGTTTGAAAGCTCATAGAAAATGTTCTGGTTGAAAAAACTATGATGTGCGTTGTAGAACAAAATGAATAAGTAAATGCTGAATTAACATTTTATCAATCAACTGTATGGAACCCAATTTATTAATTTTCAATCAACTGTATGGAACCCAATTTATTAATTTTACGGTTCTGAATAAATACAAATATCTCTGACGACCACAAAGAAGTGAATATAAGTAACTTTTCAGATTTTAAACTCTTCTCACCTTGATCTTCCCAGTAAGCATCAGATACAACACGTCTGGGAACCATATTTGTTTGAGTTTTTTTTTAGCTGGATTTGAACAGATTTTAGTTTGGAGCACTAGTTCAAACATGGAGTTCAGTCCCGTTAGGTGGAAGTTCTGAGAAACTTGGAGAGCAAATGAGATGTATGTAATAAGAATATCTTACTGTTTTTGCTGAACTTAAAGGACACCTAAACAATGAAACCATACTTGAACATACCATGGAGAATGCATTTACAGACATGGCCAGGGAGAGCATTCTTCTCCTGAGCATGACGTTTTCAAAATAGGGATGTTCATTTCTGGAGATTTGCACCTGCAGACTCCAAGACAAAAAGTGCAATTTGTTCAAAATCTTGTACAGTGCTGGCCGTGTCTTATTGGAATTTTTCTGGATATTCGCTTGGCTCAACAAAAATATTCCAGAAGAAGGGTTGATTGGAGACATTCGTTCATTTCTAAAATTGTTCAGTACTGAAATAAGGACAGATGCAAAATGATATTTGATGGTGCAAAACAAATAAGTCAGCTTCATTTTATTTTGAGCTTGCACCATCAAATATGATTCGCAGTCAGCTTGAGCTGAAGGACTATCAAAGATGCAAAATGGAACAAAAATCATAGCTTGGAAACACTATTTAGTATTTGGATTGGGTTTCTGCAGGCAATGTTAATGGAAGTCATACTGATAGGGATGATACTTGGTACTCTTCATTCAGGTGTCCTTTAACAGATTTTGGTTTTCGCAGACAACCAAATAAATGCATCTTCTGTGTTATATCTTTAATCACTGTCTGGTAGCCTACCTACAGTCCCATCTTCATTTATAATTTTTTCAGAATGGCGGATGCAGCACCAGCCGGTGGACGAGGTCGTGGCGGCTTTGGAAGCCGTGGACGTGGTGGCCCAAGAGGTCGTGGACGTGGTCGCGGAGGTCCCCGTGGACGTGGAGGCCGTGGCAAGGAAGGAGAGAAGGACTGGATCCCAGTGACCAAGCTTGGACGTCTTGTCCGTGATGGCAAGATCAAGACCCTTGAGGAGATCTACCTCTTCTCTCTTCCCATCAAGGTAGTGTTATGCCCATCCTTAAATCTGCTTTTGATCAAAGTTTCAGTTACCTTAAACTCAAAGGTCTCTTTAAATGCCTTTGTTGGTCGCCGCTCACATTTTCTGTGTCCTGCAAACCCCGAACGTCGAATTTTATAAAGTTTAGCTGCAACGATGACGGAACGGCGACCTGTAAAGGATCGTCTAGTCGTAAAAACACTAATTAAATAAAAGATGAACTTGGACAGCGTTTCAACACAAAAATTAAGCAACCCTAGTTTATGTTGTAGAAAATCAAACCGCAGTTCCACAGCTGTTTCATTTGTTGATGCACTCCATCTGTAATGAACCAAGGTGTTATTTATAAACAAGAAGAAATGATCACCACGCACCTCTCTCACTATGCAAAAAACACATCATTGGTATATATTTTGTCAGTATTTTGCCGCAAAGACTGAAAGTCGGAACAAGTTTTTGCACCTGTTTTTTCAAGACGTCAATCACACAAATGTCATGCTATGTAGAGACACAGTATTGCTCAGCCAGAACAAGCTGCGGGTTTCTTCTTCGATTCTTGCGGTTGCGGAATTTCTTGTTTGAATGATAAATCGTTATTCTTATAATACGTCCCAATAGCCCTTGCCTGGAAATACAGTTTTGCTTTCCAGTTTCAAACAATATTATTTTAGGAGTTCGAAATCATCGACTTCTTCCTTGGCTCCGCCCTCAAGGATGAGGTTCTCAAGATCATGCCTGTGCAGAAGCAGACTCGCGCCGGTCAGCGTACCCGCTTCAAGGTAAGCTTCCCCCCGCCAGACTTTAGATTTCAGTTTCAGTTTTATTCATAAAAAAATAGGAAAACACCATTAACTGTTTACGGCCCCACCATAATGTCTGGCAATGGGCGGGGCGTATTCTTTTTTCATATAGTCTTAAGGGAAACAGACCAAACAACAAAAAAAGGATAGAAAATAAAGGAGAAGAAAGGACGAATTAAGACATAACAAACTTGACAAGAAAAATCCACTAACGAACAATCCCTGATTGTTGCATTTTTAATCTGAATTCTCAGCTCTCCATTCTCGCTTCTGACTTCTCGATTCTCATAGAAATTACCGTTTTTGCTCTTCTCGCTTCTCCATTCTCGCTTTTAACCAAAACACTAATTTGGCATCTCGGCTGCATCCCAGTATACCTGCTTATGCATATTGAACACCCGCACTCTGTTGACCAATCAGGGAATAGAACGGAGAGAGCATAACTGAGAATTCACTATCGGAGCAACTTGTCGATTCTGCAGAATTGCAAGGCTTTCCCCGTTCTCGATTCTGACAAAAAACGCAAAAAAGGAAAATCTTCATCTGAATGGTCCAAAAACGCGAAATAGGAGAATCACGAGGAGAATTTGGATCGAAAACGCAACTACTTGTTCAAATAATGATCATTCAGTTGAGTTGCGACAGTTGCTTCAGGATAGTCTCTGGCGATATAGAGAAATCTGTATATTTCGATATTTTCAAATTTGATTATCGATATTTTCAAACTCTATTATCGATATTTTCAAACTCGATTATCGATATTTTCAAACTCGATTATCGATATTTTCAAATTCGATTATCGATATTATCAAATTTGATTATAGATATTTGCAAATTTGATTGTCGATATTTTCAAATTCGATTATCGATATTTTCAAATTAGATAATCGATATTTCGATCATCGTAAACCGATAATCTTCATGACAGAAAAACTAACAAAGAAAAAAATGAATTAAAAGAACAGATCAAACATTTCCATTAAGAAAGAGTAGCATTTCCAAACTTTTCTTTCCCAGTCTGTTCCTCCTACTTAATCGAATTCAAGTCTGAAATCCCTATCGTTATATTGTTCTGAAAATCCCGAATAATAGAGCTTTTGCACATCGTAATGTAACTGTCGATAATTAAAAAGTCAATATCGATATTTCCGTTATCCTATCGAATATCGCCCAACACTTGCTTCAAGATTCCCCATCGCCACGCTGGCTGACTTCTTTTGGGTCAAACTAGTGCCGAAATTCAAAGAAGGGGAAGAAAAATTCCCGCTAGGAAGCACCAAGTTTATATATAGGCTATGGTGTGCCGTAAAGCATGGAAACAGTTTACATTCACTAATATAAAGCTGGTTTGACAAATAATGGCACAACATAGGGAATTATTTTTTGCCGGATCGGTAGTTACATTTGGATATTCCTTACGCCCAAGCTGACGGCGAATCATATTAGTTCATTTTCCAGCTTGAGCCTGAAGAGGACCCTTGCCAAGAAGGGTCGAAATATAGCTCTAATAAAATGTAGCTGACTTGTCCGTTTTTCACCGTCAAATATAAGTTATATTTGGTCTAGTGTATTAACATTGGAGCCTCTATGGTTGGTTCTCGGATGTTAGAGCATAATAAGTTAAGACCCTCTACAAAACAAATTTCGTCTGAATTTGTTTGAGCGATATTTCGGACCTTCTTTGTAAGGGTCCTCTTCCTGCTCGAAAGCTAGAAAAGTAAACCTGTGATAAAGATTCTCGCAACTGTAAGTAACTAATTTAGGTTACTTCCTCGTAAGAAAGAGCTAAAGTTGGTGCTGAGATTTCATTTAGACACGGCTGCTGTTCTTGTTGCTCGACTAAATTGGAAAGACTAAAGTGGACAGACTTTTCGGTTGTAAAGACATGTAACAACCATATTGATCCGTCCAATACAGCAATGTATCACAGAGCTGGTGGACTCGTCTCGAGACGCGTTTAAGGACTCGGACTCACCTTTCATTTAGCTGTCCGTCCGCCAGAGCTGTGGACTCGTCTCGAGACGCCTTCCTCAAGGACTCGGATTTGCTGTACTCGCAGCAGCTCTGACATATCATTAGCACGTAAAATGTTAAATGCTCCTGTCTGAAATAAATATGACTTGCCATTCTAGGCATTCGTTGCCATCGGTGACCAGAACGGACACATCGGTCTTGGCGTCAAGTGCTCCAAGGAAGTTGCAACTGCCATCCGAGGTGCCATCATCTTGGCAAAGCTTAGCGTAGTCCCCATTCGTCGAGGATACTGGGGTAACAAGATCGGCAAACCCCACACCGTGCCATCGAAGGTCACTGGCAAGTGCGGTTCCGTTCTGGTTCGTCTCATCCCAGCCCCCCGTGGTACTGGTATTGTGTCGGCACCCGTCCCGAAGAAGCTTTTGACCATGGCTGGTATTGAGGACTGCTACACCACCGCTCGTGGCTCCACTGGCACCCTTGGAAACTTCGGTAAGTGATAGTCCTCTATTTGTTTTATTAATTTACGTTTTTTTTCTTTTTTTTGTACTTATTTTCTTGACAAATGAATGAATACTGCCACACGTTAGGGGCAGTGCTCATTAGGGTGTACACTGTAAAAAGTTTCTCCGAGTAAGGTTTAAAGTACCTGCAGTATTTGCTACTGGGATTAATGTAATCTTTACTGAGATATGATTATCTTTTTAGAGACAGGATAATACCAGTAGCAAATACTGCAAGTTTTTTTTTACAGTGTAGTTAGTTTGCTGTGTATGATTTGCTTTTTGTTAATAAACAAACTGAACTTTGTACGGATATAAGCTAACGGCTACTAGGGTTTATCAAGTAGAATAAATATGCATCTTTGTTGGGCGGAAAAAGGCGTGGATTCTGCTAAACTTGCGCAAATATCTGGAACAAATATGAATAGTAGGTCATGATTCAGTAAAAATCAGCTTGCGCTTCGTCGTATAGTGGTACAGTGCAATCTGTCGCGGCCCGACTAGGTGCGTCAGTATCTATGAGAAAACTGTTTTTGTTCTAAAAATATGAGTAGGTTAATGGCAAAGAAGAAAAGATTTTTAATGGTTGTAAAATGTGGTAGGTAAAAGTTAATGTTGTTAGAAAAATAAAAAAGTGTAAATATTGCTTGTAGATACAGACCTTAGGAAGGAAGGTTTTTTTTAAGAAGTGAGCGAGTTTTTATGAGAATATTCAATAGAAAAATGAAAAGTTTGAAAAGAGAAGTTAAATTTAAAAAAAGGGAAAAAATGTTTTAATTCAACGGATTTGACAAAGGGAGGATGCTTATGGAGGAATGGAAAACTGTAAATAAACGCATTTTCAAAAGATCGAAACTAAACGTGAACCTCGGAAGAGATATTCTGAAAAGCTAAATATGGCCATACGTCAAAAGTCCACATAATAGAACACTTCGTTTCATTGAAGATTAAAAATGACATCTTGGATTGTTCTCCTAGTAGTTAACTTGGATAACGAGGATAATACTGAATTATAATATTTTTTGCACATGTATGTCTAGGTGAATAAAGTAGTAGGTTGTTTCCCCATCGCCACGCTGGCTAGCCTCTTCTGGGTTAAACTAGTGCCGAAATTCAAAGAAGGGGAAGATAGAATTCCAGCTAGGAAGCATCAAGTCTATCAATAGGCTATGATGTGCCGTAAAGCATGGAGACACATAACATGAAAATGACATGTATTAAATGTGAGTAAGTGTATTATTATCCTTGTATATCACTGATAGGAGTTAACATTTCACGAAAAGGTCCGTCATCCACTTGAGCTTGGAAGAGCTTAGAGACTAAACGACCGAAAAGGAAAGGGCCCTGCTGCTCTCATTTCTCCGAGTAAGGATTAAAGTTAACTGCAGTATTTGCTACTGACTTGAGATAAGATTAATCCGAATTATAGGTAATATTATCTTTTTAGAGGCATGATTTATCCCTGTACAAAGTGTATGTAAAATTGTAAAAGAAACATGGTAAACAAAAATTCCATACAACTCGTTAGTACATAGTAATATCCTGCAGTTAGCCATATTTCGCTTTCGATGGACGTTGGTTGAAAAATGATATGAAAATACGATAAACCCCATCGCCACGCTAGCTGATCTTTTTGTGTCAAATCTAGTGCCGAAATTAGAATTCAAAAGGGGAAGAAAAACTCCAGCTAGGAAGCACCAAGTTTATAAATAGGCTATGGTGTGCCGTAAAGCATGGAAACAGATAACCGAAAAACGAATAATAAATTACCTAGGGAAAGTTCTTGAGAAAACGGTGCCATTGGTTCCCCGTCGCCACGCTAGCTGATCTTTTTGGGTCAAACTAGTGCCGAAATTCAGATTCAAAAGGGGAAGAAAAACTCCAGCTAGGAAGCACCAAGTTTATAAATAGGCTATGGTGTGCCGTAAAGCATGGAAACATAAAAATCGTAGACGCTATATATATATATGATTTAGGGATTGTATAGGCCGAGCGGAAAACCGTCCATCTCTGGTAAGTTCTCGAGAAAAAGGTGCCGACATAGCTGATCTTGGGTCAAATCTAGTGCCGAAATAGAAATAGATAAACGAAAAACGATTGATAAATTACCTAGGGAAAGTTCTTGAGAAAACGGTGCCATTGGTTCCCCGTCGCCACGCTAGCTGATCTTTTTGGGTCAAATCTAGTGCCGAAATTCAAATTCAAAAGGGGAAGAAAAACTCCTGCTAGGAAGCACCAAGTCTAAATATAGGCTATGGTGTGCCGTAAAGCATGGAAACAGACAATAACCGAAAAAAGATTTGTATGTGATCTAGGGATTTTTAAGACCGAGCCGGAAAACGAGCATTTTTGCTAAGTCCTTTAGAAAAGATACCACTAGTTCCCCATCGCCACGCTAGCTGATCTCTTTTTGGGTCAAATCTAGTGCCGAAATTCAAAGAAGGGGAAGAACGATTCCAGCTAGGAAGCACCAAGTCTAAATATAGGCTATGGTGTGCCGTAAAGCATGGAAACAATCCACATAACTTTGATTTCAACGTTGATTTCGTCTGTTTAATGAATCAGTGCCGCACCACCCACTAGGTAAATACATCTCGTAGGTACTTTCTTTATTAATGTGCGAATTGCCTATAAACCCTCAGATTTGCTGTACACTAAAATACAGAGGGGCTAACCCTCTCGGTTTTGGGTGCGTCTCAGTCGAATCTCGTCAGTTTGTTGAAGACAAATATAACATGAGGTGTCTTCTGGCCTTTGCCCGAGGACTCTTTGGGGAATCGAAGGGAACGGCCAGTATAGAGGGGGTCACTCCACGCGGACTCCGTGTACAGAAATAGCGGGAACACGGGGATTTTGTTCCCCTGTTAATTGTACATAGCACCAACACCAGCAAAAATTCATTCCCCTCCGAATCTGAAAGGGAGTCCTTTCTGATTACGGTGACGATAATCGGAGCATTCCCTGTCCGTGGGGACTCGGGAGAATACGGGGTGTGATTCCCCAGGACAAACAAAGACGTGGAGACTCGACAAGTCGAGTCCTCGGGGAACGGCGATAATACCCCTATAGTTGCGGTAAGCAGCTGTGACAACTTGACAGGTTGACAGCATTGCCCAGAACAAGGTATAAATTTCTTTGTTCCTTTCTAGCTAAGGCCACCTATGCCGCCATTGCCAAGACTTATTCTTACCTGACTCCCGACTTGTGGACTGAGACCGTCTTCTCCAAGTCTCCCTACCAGGAGTACACCGACTTCCTGTCCAAGAACCACCGCCCCGTTGGTACCCAGAAACAGGAGACTCGTGTCTATTAAGTTTTTGTATTTTCTGTCCGAATAAAACATCAGTCGGACCTTGACTCATCTTAAGCGTTTGTGTCAACCCCCCTCACGGAGGACCAGTCAACCAAAGATTCCTGATTTTTGGTCCCTATGTCTAACGCTGGACACACTGTAGTTGCGTTTTTGGAGATACCATGTACCTGATACCACAGTTATCAGTGGTTATCGTGGTATCAGATATTCAGATACCATGGTCCGACCGTGGTATCTGAAAAAGTCATCTCACTGTCATCAATTTTAGTCAAATTGGTGGGAAAGAAGTCTGGCACTTGGTGACGTGACTGAATATCAGTTTTTATGGCACTTGAGCTTGCTCAAGTGCCATATAGCGATCGTAATGTCTGTCGGTCTGTCCGCATTTTGCTAGTTTGGGCACTTCCACATGACCTAGGACGATAAAACTTGGCACGCATATCAGGGGCCCAACCGGATTAACTTGGAAATAATCACTTCCCCGATCCGACCATAAATGGGGGAGTGACAACATGGGGAATCCGGAAATTAGTAACATTCATAACTTTGGAGCGGATAATCCAGCGTGTATTAAACTTGACAGGTATCAAGAGCAAATGTCTTGGATGTTCATTGTCAAATTCGGATCCGGTAATTGGGGGGGGGGGGCTGGAGTGGGACACCCGAAATGCTTTTTCTAGTTTTCGTCAAACCTACCCCTTTCTTCGCACTAGTATAGCTCTGCGCATGGATGAGTCATTCTTTCATCACACTCTGCTCGTGGATTCTTTGCAAGAATTCGTTCGGAGATTAAACTTGGTAGGCATAGCAGGGACCCGACCAAACCAACCTGGAGATAATCAGTTTCCCGATCCGTCCATCTTGGGGGAGTGGAGGGTGGGGGAATCCGGAAAATTGAGTGGTTTGTAAATTTCGAACGGGTGATCGGATTGAAATGAAACTTCATTCCTGAATAAATGACATATCTCTGATGTTCCATTTGAAGTCCGAACTGGACTCGAGAGCTATGGAGGAGTTGGGGGGGGGGCGGAAATCCCGAGAAATGGTTAAAATGGAGGGACCGGAGTGAAACTTGCTGGGAATAACCAGCATCTGCTCCAGATAAATCGTTTAAACATTTGGACTGGATCCGGACACTTGGGTCGGAGGGGTGTTTCCCGGAATTCCAGTGATGGCGGTTCTGGGGATTTTCACGACGAAGCTTGGGAGGCGTATCAGGGACCCTATCAAACTGACTTGTAAATAAAAATTTACTCGATCCGATATTCGTAGGGGAAGGGTGAATCCGGAATTTTGAGTCGCGTAACTTTGGAACCGGTGATCGGACTTAAGTGAAATTTTGTAATTGAACAGAGGACATGTCTCTGGTGATCTTTTTCATGTCCGGATCCGACAACAACTGGGGGGGGGGGGGGAATATGCGACCGGCTTAGACTGGAGAGATCGGGATGGAATTTCGTGGGAATAACTAGCAGATACTCCGGATAAATCATTTACAGAACCGGATTGGCTCAGGCGAGTTTAAGGGGGAGTCCGGAATTCCGGTGATAGCGAGTAAAGGTACTTCCAAATGTGCTAGGACGATGAAACTTGGCTGGAATATTTGAAATTCGACAAGATTGGCCTAGAATTCGCCACTTTCCAACTCCGACCATTCCTTAAAGTACAAATCATGACCGCAAATTAAGAAAAATACTTTTAAGCAAAATATGCATTTTCATGATCCCCATGAGCCCATTACCATTTTTGCCTCAAGGATTTTGCTTAGAAATAAGGTTCTAGCTCCCTTAAAGTGCGCATCTTCACCGCAAGGTCGAAAAGTACTTTTTATCAAACGATACATCTCAACCCATGATCATTTCTGCCACAAGGGTTCTACTTTTGACCAAACTGTATATATCAATGATCCCTACGACCCTGCTATCGTTTTTGCCTCAAGGGTTTTGCTTACAGATGCATTTCTAGCGCCTTTAAAACGGGAAATTACGCAGCAACAATTCAAAGAAGAAACGTACTTGAGATAAATGTCGAAACCATATTGAAGACCATTGAACCGCCCAACGAAGAAGAGGAGTTCTAGAAATGCCTTTTACAGTACTTGTTACTGACTAGTGTATAATAAAATAATATTTGACTCTGTACAGAACTCCCAAACAAAAAGCTCCCGCCAACATTTTGCTTATTCTTGCAAGTGCCATATGAGCTTTCAGCTCTTGTTCTTTTGGGATGACTTCGAAAAGCGCAATTTCGGCAATCGTCGTTTTTGCAGAGCAACCGTATATCAGATACCACGGTTACTGCAAAAGCGACTAATTGCAGATCCAGTTACCGTGGTAACACATGCTATGGTATCTGCGAAAACGCAACTTATGCCAGGCCAGGTGATGGATACGGTAACCCAGTAAAGTATTGATGATTTGAGTGAAGCTAAAACATCAACACATCAGATCTCCTTTATATGAGGTAGGTCAGGGTTAGGTTACCAACAGGTATCCAGTGTTAGGCATAGGCTATGCCACATGTTAGATATACCCAGCGTTATAGGGTATCCAACAAGAGCTGTAAGCTCATATGGCACTTGCATGGGTCAAGATGATTTGATTGATCAAAAGTAAGTTTCGACTTTGCGGTTGAGATGCGCACTCTAAGGGAGCTGGAACTTCGTTTGTAAGCAAAACCCTTGAGGCAAAACTGCTAATGGGCATCACGAAAATGCATATATTGCTTAAAAGTATTTTTTTACTTTGCGGTCAAGATTGGCACTTTAAGGAATAATCGGATTTGGGAAGTAGCAATTTCTAAGCAAATGTTGATGAGTCTCCAATATTCCAGCGAAGTTTCATCGTCCTAGCACATCTGGAAGTACCTTAACGCGCGATCACCGGAATCCCAGACCCCCCACCCCCTCCTCCAACTCCACCCACAATAACCGGAGCCAATCCCGTTCTGTAAATGATCAATCCAGAGCATCTGTTTGTGATTCCCACGAAGTTCGATCCAGATCACACCAGTCTAAGCGGGTCAAGTATTTTCCGCCCTCCCCCCAATAATTGCCGGATTCGGTCCGGAAATGAAAAAGGTCACCAGAGAAAAATGTCCTCTGTTTAATTATTAAATTTCACTCGAATCCGATCACCCGTTCCAAAGTTACGCATGACTCAATATTCCGGATTCCCCTCCCTCAACTCCCCCCCCCCCCCCAAGATTATCAAATCGAGGATTTTTTTTTTAATTCCGAGTCAGTTTGACCGGGTCCCTGATATGCCTTCCAAGTTTCGTCGTGAAAATCCCCCCAAAAACGGAATTCCGGGAAACCCCCTCCCCCCCCCCCCTCAAGTGTCCGGATCCAGTCAAATTATGTAAAAGATTTACTTGGACCAGATGTTTGTTCTTCCCAGCAAGTTTCACTCCGATACCATCATTATAACCGTTTCTCGAGACTTCCGCCCCCCCCCCCCCGCGGTGCCCGTAGCCAATCCGATTCAGCAAATGACTTACCTAGAGCATCTGTTTGTTCTTCCCACAAAGTTCCATCCTGATCCCTCCATTCTAAACGGGTCATGTATTTTCCGCCGCCCCCCCCCCCAATAGTTGCCGGATCCGGTCCGGATATGAAAAAAATCATCGGAGAAATGTCCTCTGTTCAGTTCTTAAATTTCACTCGAATCCGGTCACGCATTCCAAAATTACGCATGACTGAAAATTTCGGATTCCCCTCCCTCCACTCCCCCCACCATTATGTGATCGACAAAAATTTTATTTTGAAGTCAGTTTGATTGGGTCCCTGATATGCCTGCCAAGTTTCATCGTGAAAATCCCCGAAACCACCATCTCCGGAATTCCGGGACCCCCCCCCCCCCATAAGTGTCCGGATCCAGTACAATGGTCTAAAGGACTTATCTAGAGCAGATGCTTGTTCTTCCCAGCAAGTTTCACTCCGATCCCTCCATTCTAACCGTTTCTTGAAATTTCCGGTCTCCCCCCCCCAACTCCCCCCTGGCTACCGAATCCGGTCAAGACTTTAAACGGGACATCACAGATATATATTCTATTCAGTTATGAAGTTTCATTACAATCCGATCACCCGTTCGAAAGTTACACACTTCTCAATTTCCCGGATTCCCCTGCCCTCCACTCCCCCCCAAAATGGTCGGATCAGAAAACTGATTATTTCTAAGTTTGTTTGGTCGGGTCTCTGATATGCCTGCCAAGTTTCATGGTCCTAGCACAACTGGAAGTACCCTAACTCGAAAAAGTGTGACAAAATGCCCTAAATTTTCAAGTTTCCAGCGCCCCCACTTCCCCGCATATGGTCGGATCGGGAAACTGATTATTTCCAGGTTAGTTTGGTCGGGTCCCTGATATTCCTGCCAAGTTTCATTGTCCTAGCTCATCTGGAAGTACCCTAACTCGAAAAAGTGTGACAAAATGCCCTAAATTTTCAAGTTTCCAGCCCTCCAACTCCCCCGCATATGCTCGGATTGGGAAACTTATTATTTCCAGGTTACTTTGGTCAGGTCCCTGATATTCCTGCCAAGTTTCATTGTCCTAGCTCATCTGGAAGTACCCTAACTCGAAAAAGTGTGACAAAATGCCCTAAATTTTCAAGTTTCGAGCGCCCCCACTCCCCCGCATATGGTCGGATCGGGAAACTGATTATTTCCAGGTTCGTTTGGTCGAGTCCCTGATATTCCTGCCAAGTTTCATTGTCCTAGCTCATCTAGAAGTACCCTAACTCGGAAAAAAGTGACAAAATGCCCCAAATTTTCAAGTTTCCAGCGCCCCGCACTCCCCCGCATATGGTCAGATCGGGAAACTGATTATTTCCAGGTTAGTTTGGTCGGGTCCCTGATATGCCTGCCAAGTTTCATTGTCCTAGCACATCTGGAAGTACCCTAACTCGGATAAGTGGGACAAAAAACTCGGACCGACCGACATACCGACAGACGGAATTGTGATCGGTATATGGCACTTGCCCCAGAGGCTGCAAGTGCCATGAAAATCAGGGATTTATGGTAGACTGCGGAGGACGATGTTCCCTCCAGACAGATTCGAGAAGAACAGGTACAATAGAATGTTTCTCCGACCAAGGATTAAAGTTTACTGCAGTATTTGCTACTGGGAGTAAGCTTATCTCTACTAAGACAAGATTAATCCGAATCAGAGATAAGATTATCTTTTTAAGACTGTACTGTCTAGGGAACCGGAAGCCGTACTTTTTGTACTACGGGCTACGGAACCGGTAGTCCTCACGGAAAACAATCCAAATCAGCTGCGATACCGGGATCTGACGTCATTGACTAACGGAAACTTGTATGTGATCGCTCCCGTTCCGGTAGTAAGTGGAAATAGCTCACGGAAACTTCATCGCACCAGCTTCTCGTCTGGTAGCCTCACGGAATTGTGTACTCAGAAGTTAGGAAGCCGGTAGTTGATACCGGAAACTGTCTAATTGGATCTTATGTTCCGGTAGAGTCTACGTGGAATATGGAACTCATGGAATAGTTTGGATGAGAGCTAGGATGCCGGCATTTTCACTGATTTAGAGAAAATAACATGGGAAAAAATCCACCACCGGAAACCATATATTGAGAGCTAGGATACCGGTAGCAACAATTATGTGGTTGAAAATTACCAGCTCACGGAACCATGTCAGTGCAGACTAGGAAACCGGAAGTGAATATTTTTTACTCACGGAACCCAACTCCTGCGGGCTAGGGTTCCGGTGGTGCCAAAAGTTAAAATTACATACTAATGCAAGTTGTATTCCCTGAGCTGTACCGGACTCAAGGTCCATATTGACACGTGTCCGTGAGTTTGTAATTTGAATTTTTGGCACTACCGGAACCCTAGCCCGCAGGAGTTGGGTTCCATGAGTAAAAAATATCCACTTCCAGTTTCCTAGTCTGCACTGACATGGGTCCGTGAGCTGGGACACCGCGTTTGGGCAGCGCTCTTTTGCTTCCTTTTGCTCCCCTCTTGCTACCGTTGTTCCTAGTTTCCGGACTCCCGGATGCGGGGAAAGTCGGATTGGGGAAGTGATTATTTGTAAGTTAATCTGGTCGGGTCCCTGATACGCCTGCGAAATTTCATCGTCCTAGCTTGTGTGTAAATCCCTAATCTATATCAACCCCTAACATATTATACCAACCCCTTCGACCTTCGATTGCTCTAGCTCTCTCCGAACGAATTTCAGCAAAGAATGACTCGTCCACGAGCAGAGCTATACTAATGTGAAGAAATAATGACTCCTCCAGGCGCAGAGCTATACTAGTGTGAAGAAAGGGGTAGGGGTTTGTCAAAATTTAGAAAAAGCTTTTCAAGAGATTTCGTGTGTCCCCCTCCAGCCCCCCTCCCAGTTGTCGGATCCGATCCGAATTTGACAATGAACATCCAAGACACTTGTTCCTGATACCTGTCAAGTTTGGTGCACGCCCGATTATCCGTTCCAAAGTTATGAATGTTACTAATTTCCGGATTCCCCATCTTGTCACTCCCCCACTGATGGTCGGATCGAGGAAGTTATTATTCCTAAGTTAATCCGGTTGTGTCCCTGATATGCGTGCCAAGTTTTATCGTCCTAGGTCATGTGGAAGTGCCCAAACTAGCAAAATGCGGACAGACCGACAGACAGACAGACATTACGATTGCTATATGGCACTTGAGCAAGCTCAAGTGCCATAATAAAGATCGCAGGTTCGTTCGTCCAAATCAGATTTTGTACTTTTTGTGGCTACTCCTCCATCCCTCAGTGACGTTAATTTTAATCTCTTTTTACCCCCTTTTAACTATTCACGTCACCTAACTTTTGAAAATAAACCAATATTTTTTTACTATTCTTCCCGCCTAATATTTGGGAATAAATTAATTTCTGTAACTACATTTTCCTTAAACTAAATCTAAAGTATTAAAAAAGTATTTAAAACTAGGCTGTGCTTTCAACAAATAACCCACGGTTTTGGCTGTTTTAAGCGATTTAAGAGACCCGTTGACTTATAGCGAAAACGGGGATACAATTTACATAACCGGTTCTTCTGGTGGAAAAACTTCTCGCAGACAACCGTCGACAGCGTGATATACATCGAAGGTAGAAAACACGGCAAGTGAGAAAATCAGCGTGGTTCTGTTAGAGGGGTTAGAATGTACCGTACGAAATTGGGGTCTCCGGGTTTAGAAATATATGGAGTGATTATGCAAGTAGGTTGCGTTGTTATTATACGTAAGACAGGTCCTTTAAATGTAATTTCGTATACTAAAGTTCACAAATTCGGCTTCCAGCGTCATTACCCATAACAAGTTATAGTAAGCGCCGCATGCGAAATTTTTTAAATTTTGCCTTTTTTCCGGAAAGATTTTTCCGTACCTTCCATACAAGTTCTAGCTTTTAACGTGTTTCGAAACCTCAGTCCTAAAACGCCAACTAAATGGAATATCGATCTTCCAAATAGTGAATACTACAAAATGCCTCGCAGGCGAAATTTTGTGTAAACTAATTGTAATGCATCAGTTGAGGTTATTCCTTTAATGTAATTTCGTCTATTAAAGTTCACATATTCGGCTTTTCATTTCAGCTTTCGCTAAAAGCGAAGCTTCCAACGACTGTACCGAGAACAAGTTAAAGTAAGCGCCGCCGGCGAATTTTATTTAATCTGCCTTTCTTCCGGAAACATTTTGCTATACCTAGCATGCAAGTTCTCGCCTGTAATGTGTTTCAAACCCCCAAAAGCAAACGCTTCAAAACGAAACGAAATCTCGTAAAACTTTTGAGAAATGGTTTGACTTACTTGGAGGATAAATATTCCTTCAGCCCAAGCTGACTGCGAGTCATATTTGATATTGCAAATCTGATACGTCAACTGAATTTTATTGGAGCTATATTTCGGCCCTTCTTGGTAAGGGTCCTCTTCAGGCTCAAAACCGCTTACGTTGGAAAAACGAACTTGTGGGAAACACGTTTTCCCACACTTGTGTTTTGAACCTGAAGAGGACCCTTGCCAAGAAAGGCCGAAATATAACTCCAATAAAATTCAGCTGATGTGTCAATTTTGCACTATCAAATATCAATTGACTTGTTTTGGAAAAAATGAAGTAAATGAAAAAGTGCTTTTATGACACGGTTCCCTAACTCGGGTGTGGCGCTTTGGTTGATCTTCGGTATTTTCACCTTCTTTTCCGCCTAGGATTAGGACTGTCGGCTTTACCTCAGCTCTCAGAGGGCTATAAAGTTGGTCTCCTAGGATTCTCATCGCTCTGGCAAATGCCGAGGGCTTGCCAAAGTGATTGCGGCGTTGTATGGTTCACAGTTTCGGTCTTCTCCGCCACTGCTCTTTTGATTTGAGTTCCCAAGCGGGGTTCTTGACAGTACAATTAAACGGTGTCTTAACCGCTCGTTGCTCAAAATTCCAGTCGATAGGTACGGGGGATGTAAATGTTCCTGAAATCTGCATACGCCTGTCATTGAGTGAAACTGAATATCCTGGCAGGATTTTACCATCGAACGCCAGAACCGGATCGTCCGTCTTGCCACTAATATATTTATCTTTATCATACAATAATCTTAATAAGAAAACAAAATTACACTTTAAAAATATAGGAATTTGAATAGTTGTGCCCCCTTTAAGGCCTTTTTCCGCGACACAATTGTGGGCCACGCACTTCTGAGGAGTGTTTATCTCGGAAACACGATTGTGTGCCACGCAGTCGAGCCACTATTTGAAACTCGTGGAAACGCCGTTTTGTCTATTTTTTGGCGGTAATCTCGAATTCATGTAAAATTCATGTAAAATCTCAATAAATAGAACTCCAGGCTTATTCTCTTACCATTGTGTACAAAAAGCATCTTCAGTTTTAAGTCTACATGCTTGAAAAAGAAGTTAGCTTTATTGTTTAAACACTATTTTGCTGCTTAATTTGAATTTCCCGCCAGATTCGAGCCACAAAATCGACAATCACCTCGCCAGTTCTTTGTCGAGTTTGAGCTTTTCGAGCCACAGTCGACCCACAAACTGTTAGTGGGAGCACGGAAAAACGCCTTTAAACGTATATTCAGTCCAGTGGAACCAGTAACCCCTCACTACTGATTTCCGGGTACTTATTGTATGTGTGTGTGACGGATAGAAATACGCAATTTAACTGGTTTCAGCGTTCTCTCGGAGTTCTACCGAAGGTCGTCGCAGCCTCTTTAATTGCGGTCGCGCATTTTCTAAATCGAAGTTGTTGTGTCAGTCTGGAACAGACTGGCGAGTCGAGTCGTTGCCACGGAAACAGGCAAGATATCCGTAGCGCAATTTCATCTGCCAAAAAACATCTAACAGGATGAGGATATTATCTGATTGTTTGGCTGTAAGTGATTTAAATGCTCAATTTGTATAATTTTATAAAAAAAAAACATTTTTATTATTTACCAGCTATTCGTACGAAACGATGAAATGAGAAAAGTAAGTATAGCTAAAAAAAATAAAATGATACAAACTGGTCACACCGTGAGACAGAGAGAGCCTTCCGTAAGCTTGAATAGACTATGACCAAAAAGACCTTCACCGCGTACGTCCCTAGTTCGGAGGTGGTCGAGCAGTCATAGTTAGAATTATATTAGTTAAGCAAGAACAGACGCTACATATTAATCCAGACCTGATCAGACAGATAAACATACTATCCTACAATTCGGTACTTTTCTTTAAAAAAGAAACGCGTCTATAGCGATAAATTGTCGAGTGAAAACTTCTTAGCCACGGATAACTTTCGTGTTCTATGTAAGCACTCAGTCCTAGTTCCTAGTTTTATGTTCGAACGTTATCAACAGCTGTTTCCCTAGGTCCTAGTTTATGTTCGAACGTTATCAACAGCTGTTTCCCTTCCCAGCCCCTTTGAAAATTGTTTGTCCCATCAGGCGGTACTGCAGCCAAAAGGCAAAGAAGATGCTGTCAAACGTTATGTCTTAACACATCCTTTAAATTCCATATCAACACTTAGAACTTCAATCGTACTCAGGTCCTCAGCTTTTGCTTTAAAGGACCCCTCCCACTAATACTCTTCAACTTACAGTATTTTAAAATCGAGACCCGTTACTTGGGGGAAACAGGGAAACAATTTACATAACCGGTTTTTCTGATGGAAAAACTTCTCGCGGAGAACCGTCGACAGCGTGATACACATCGAAGGTAGCAGAATACGGCAATTGAGAAAATCAGCGTGATTTTTTTACAGGGGTTAGAATGTACCGTACGAAATTGGAGTCTAAGCGTTTAGAAATATATGGAGTGATTATGGAAGTAGGTTGCATTAGTATATAGAAAGACCTTTAAGCAATCTCACCCTCTTTTGCGGACCCTGGTGAAGACCAGTCTAGTTTTCATGCATCAAATGTCCCAATCCTACATAGTATCTTAATTTAAAATACGATCTATAAAGTCACAACTCACTTACTTTACCTTCAAGCGAGAGCGAAAGGTCATGTCATCTTACATTAATTCCACGTCACTTCTTTTTTTCTGCATGTGAAAACTACTTTCTTTGTTTAAAAAATGGAACCAGATCTAAAAAAAAAAATCACTGGTGATTAGAAGGATAGAAGGGATTTTAAAGTTCCGGCGTCGGGTAACGACAGGAGCAAGCAAACGAGGTAGAGCACGTGTAATTAATTAACAACCTGAAGGAAACGAATTTTGTGCGGTTGTGTCAGGCATTAACGGGTTGCTAAATTAGTGTTATTGTCAAAAGTGAGAACGGCGATGTGAGAAGAGCAAAAACGGGACTTTGTACGATAACTGGAAATCGAGAAGTAAGAACTGAAAATTCGCAACCAGTGTTTCGATGACGACATTGCAGACGCGCTCTCTAGTGTTGCCAGCGGTTGTCAGATCGTGGTCCAAAAACTAAGCCGCGGCCTTTAAACAACCACAAGATCCCAAAGATCCCAAGAAAAGCCTTAACCTCGTTATAATATTAACGAGAGTTTATAAGTATTGTTGAAGATCCAAGTCTTACACAGAAATCATGTCACACCAATAAATAAGCCAACATTCTGTGTGATTAAGAGCATGGTCACACTTGGCTCACTTCCTGGCTTTTGGGGTTGCAAAAGTAGAGAAAAGAAAAAGAACAAGATAAAACTAATTCTGAATAGTGTCGTTTTAAATTCAGGAGATCAATTATAGCAAAATAGACTGTATTATCTGGTATTATTATGTTACGGGAATCCTAATTTTCACGCCCACCAAATCTCACGTCCCCTAGGGATTTTCAGTTGTTTGTGGAATAGGCGGCTTTTTGAGCCCAGTGTGACCAAGTTCTGAGTCCAAAACACACCAGTTAGAATGAGAAAACATCGCCCTAACGATTCAAACTCAACAACTCGAATTCTGTGTCAACCAATCACGGCGATCGTTTGGGACAGTTGCGCTGCCGCTTCCGGGTCTTCCACTAGAACACGGCGATTTTGCATAGGCAAGGAGAGTTATATTTTAAATAGCCACAAGCCAGTTGCAAAATCTCTAAGGAAAATACGCCAGTTTGGAGCAGAAAACGCCAATATGGCAACACTGCTCTCTAATATCGTCTCATTCCAGGGAGCGACTGAAACGGTTCATTTTATTGATCCTTCGGAACTTCTGCGTCCCGAAGTCGAGTTCGCCGCCAAGCCAATTGAAGCGTTTCGAGACTACTCCCTAGATGACTCTGATCCTCTCCTGAAGCGGGTGAAGGATACCTATTATAACATGCATACAAATCAGACTGTAGATTTCGTCAGAGACAAAGTAGGTCACAGCTGAAAGGAACATCGAAAAGGCACTTCACGATAGACTGGTTAGAAGAACTTAGAATTTAGACTGAAAAGGAACTGGTGGAGCGTAGGTTTGTCAGATACTAGGTGTTGGAGAAAAAGCAAATTTGTAGTATGTGCATACTAGGTAAAGCCCGAAAATAAAGTTGAGACCCAGTTTAGATACTAGGTGATATTTAAAAAACTAGGCCTCGTAGAAAAATTCTGATTTCACCATTGCATTCCTCGTGGTCTGATTAGGTGGGATCCGCTCCTAACTAAAATGCGATTATTTTTGTAGATACTAGTTTTGTCGGAGGACAGCCGAGATTTCGTCAGAGGCAAAGTAGGTCACAGCTGAAAGGAACATCGAAAAGGCACTTCACGATAGGCTGGTTAGAAGAACTTAGAATTTAGACTGAAAAGGAACTGGTGGAGCGTAGGTTTGTCAGATACTAGGTGTTGGAGAAAAAGCAAATTTGTAGTATGTGCATACTAGGTAAAGCCCGAAAATAAAGTTGAGACCCAGTTTAGATACTAGGTGATATTTAAAAAACTAGGCCTCGTAGAAAAATTCTGATTTCACCATTGCATTCCTCGTGGTCTGATTAGGTGGGATCCGCTCCTAACTAAAATGCGATTATTTTTGTAGATACTAGTTTTGTCGGAGGACAGCCGAGATTTCGTCAGAGGCAAAGTAGGTCACAGCTGAAAGGAACATCGAAAAGGCACTTCATGATAGGCTGGTTAGAAGAACTTAGAATTTAGCTTGGAGGGTGGTTAGAGGCAGAGGCGTTACTAGCCAAAATATTTTTTTTTTTTTTTTTTGGGGGGGGGGGCGGCAAAGTGTTCACCGACTAACTGATCATTTTACCGACTGTATTTGCAGAAGAACCGACTATTTTTTTAATAAAAAACTAATGTTTTGACGAAAAATCGACTGTTTTTAAGAAAAAAGTCGACTAATTTTACGAAAAACCTACTGATTTGAAGAAAAATCGAGCGTTTTCAAGAAAAAAAGACTGATCGTAGGAAAAATTGAGGAGCTTCGCGCCGACCGCCCGACAACAGTGGGGGGGGGGCGTCCCCCCATACATGACGCACCTGGTTAGAGGTTGGCTTTGCGTTGGGGATATGACTTGGACGCGTTTTGGTTCAGGAGAAATTTCCTCGAGTTGGTTTTGTGTTTTTTTTTGTTTTTTTTACTTGTTAACCCTCTAACTATGCTGTAATATCATCCCCCAGGTAAAAATTAGTGCCGCTGCGAGTCATCGCACCGGGTCCCAAAGAACTGGGTAGATGAGCAGGTCGGTCTAGTGGGTAGGATTATAGAGAAATAAAATAAAATAAAAAGCTATTGCTACACTTCTGGTCACGAATTATTACATCTCTAAGAGATTATGGATCCCTCCTGGATGTTTTTTTCCTCAAGCTCTTACTTGGCTCTCTTCGGTTTGACGAGAAATAAGGGAGAACTTGCATGACCTATAAATCTGACCAACTACACTGTAAAAAAAAAATCTTGCCGTATTTGCTACTGGGATTAATCTTGTCTCTATTGAGATAAGATTATCGCTAATTCGGATTACTTTATCCCAATAGAGATAAGATTAATCCCAGTAGCAAATACTACATCGTTATTCGGAGAAACTTTTGACAGTGTAGTCAGACCGCAAATTCTCATGCCACAATCTTGGACCAATCCAAGAAAAAGTTAAAGATGCATTTTCCCAGTTGCGAAATAACCCAAAAGTGAATTCGCTTAGTGGTGACCAAATATTCAGACTAGTGATGCTAAAGCTATATTTAATAGCATTTTCCGTCTTATTTACGACCTGAAACTAGAAGATTCAGTGTAATTTATTTTTGACCCACGAAAAAGATCAGGCTCAAGTGGAATTCCCAGTCGTCCAACGAGCCATACTTAAAGAAGAAGAATGCGTTAGGGTATATAACTCTCGGAAATGGGAACGATTAGGGACCTAGATTGAATCAGTTGTATAGGTATAAGCAAGAACAAATAATCAGATAGAACCTCCGTCTTTGGTCCCATGCAGCGATTATGGAGACCCCGACAAAACTGAGTGGAGCTAGAGGTACTTGCTCTAGCTTTGAGTTGATACCTGTCTACTTCCGTCTTCGCAGTTGCTAATCGCAGAGAGTAGAGGAGCCGCGATGGCCCGCTCTGGAGCGCGTCCAAAGAACCAATCGGCTTTGACTTTGAAAGTTTCTTCTGCGGGGCTTCACAGTGGTATAGCTATCAGGGTTGCCGCATGTCTCACGATAGTGTGAATTGTCACTATATTTTGTTTTTGTCACTTGTCCTACGTAGGACATAAAAATCACTCCATTTCAAAAAATGACCAAATGTGTCATTTTTGCATCAGGGATTTCGACCAGAAGTAACTATTTCAAGTTTTTTTCATGAAAGTAAAATTAAGATGTGTCATTTTTACAGAGACGATCCCGACCAAAAGTGAACATTTCATGAAAATAGATTTCACTCCCAATTCACTCTCTGTTTTGTGCCAGAAGTCACTCTCTAAATATTTTTGTTGTTCCAACCCTGATAGCTATTTGTACAGGAAACGAAATATGATGTTGCTCGTAGCTCCTAACCTCCGCTCGTTTGCATCGGGCAGGATACGAGGAAATGTTCGACTCCGCATGGTCATATTACAGAAGGGAGATGGAGGTTCTATCTGATGATTTGTTCCTGGTATAAAGCTGTTAAGACTGGTCCTTCAAGACGATATTCGGGAACCTGCTAGCTTTTCATACTACGACTCTTTTAACTTTTCAGACAGACAGCTGGTGCAAGTTCAATCACGTTCGAGCTACGATTATGGAAGCTCTTGACCTTCTAAACAACTTGATTGATGAGAGCGACCCCGACGTCAATATACCAAACATAGTACACGCCTTCCAGACTGCGGAAAGAATCCGGCAGGATTTTCCGGACCTTGATTGGTTTCATCTCACCGGTTTGATTCACGATCTGGGAAAGGTAAGATTCCGGCAAAGAATGTCCCAGCGGGGTGTTGGAATTTTCCAGAATTGTTTTTATCGCACCGGACTGGTTGACGATTTGGGGGGGGAGGGCGAAGCTTCTGTCCCCATAAACCGGTATAAGTTCCGGCGTAGCGGAGTGGCTGGCCGTGAGCCAGCCAATGTAAAATACTTTTTTTGAGAATTTGCGTAGAAAAAAGTCACAGAGGAGGGGGAACAAAACTTCCCGCGCATCGCGTATAGGTCGTGCGTGCCGAATCTTTAGGACTGGCAACGCAATATTACTAATCGCTACCCGTGTAACTGCGCAATTAGGCGACAAGTCAGCGAATTATTTTTTTTCCATGGTGGGATTTCCCTCCGGTGGACATTCCTCAACGTGTCTAAACCAGGGACCCATAATTTTCCTGTAATAACTCGCCATTCAGGGGGCTTGTCAATAAGAGATTTCTGATGCGCTCTTGACCGAGCGTCAGATAGTTCGAGAAATACCCACGGGGATAAGATACCCGACTATCCAGATAGACAAAATTTTTCGCAGCCTTTGTGCTGAACTAGGAATATTACTCTGTAATGGAAGAGTATCTTGGATCTTTTGCGATAGCTTAGGTACCTGGTGGCATGCTGAATAGTCCCAACAAATTTTGTCTATCTGAGCAAGAACGCCGATTCGACCCAAGCGGAATTTTTGGAAACTAGGTGAGGTTCGGGCAACATAGCAACATAGAAGCATAGGAAATGGCAAGCCCCCTGAATGGCGAGTCATTCCAGGAAATTTACGGGTCCCTGCTAAACGCTGATCCGTTTGACGAGACTAGACCTATCCACTGTTGTATTTCCAAACCCCTAACAAAGCTATCACAACCCTTTCGCTTAATGATTGTTGTTGACAAAAACATTGACCAATGTCACAAGTAGGTTACGAAAACAGATGTCTACGTCAGAGAAAATATCATGCAAGTTTGGAAGGGTGGGTTAGGGTTTGTTGCAAAATCATGTCTTCATCTATTGAACACGTGCATATTTTTCAGTCTAAGAGATCCAATGCCATTTAAGAACCTTTGGGGCAATGAAATTTTCCGGAATCCGAAAATCCGTCTGAGGTTCGAGGACGAGGAGACCAGTATTTCGTGACACAAGTAAACCGTGAACGGGTGACGTGAAACTTTATAAATCATTTGAAAAAGATGATCCCCTTATGTATTGAAACCGGATTCGACGTTGTTGGAGAAGTTAGAGGGGGTCCGTCGGAAATTCTGTGAAATGTGTAGGAACTAAATTGACGGCGGGATAAGAGTGAAACTTGGACAGCTCATAGGTCATGGATCCTAGATATTTTGAGATCCGGACGGAATCGGGCTTCAGCAACGGAGGGAGACGGAGGGAAGTTCTAACGTCCTAATTGTTCCAGCGTGTTCCAAATTCTAAATGACGGCGGGATTAGAGTGAAACTTGGACAGTTCATAGGTCATCGATCCTGGATATTTTGAGATCCGGACGGGATCGGGCTTCAGCAACGGAGGGAGACGGACGGATGTTGAGGACATTTTCCGGAAATATCACAACTTCCAGACTAATAATAACACCAGCTAAATCTTGACAGTATAGACGCCAACTGGAACAGATCCACAAATAGAGGAAGACGTAGCTGACTTAGAGGGAAGGAATTGAGAGGAGCCTTGGCGACAAGAACAGTATATTCAAATATTGCATTAAACGGATACGTCAGCTACGATGCTTTAGCAGCGATATTTCGGCCCTTATTGGCAAGGGTCCTCGTCATGCTGTCAATTTTCAGGGTCAATGTCGGGTAAGGAAACAAACCTGCAATCAGATTGCAAAAAGATTGCAGGTTTGTTTCCTTACCCGAAAAGAACAGTGTTGCCAGATCGTTGTGAAAAAAACCCACGGCCTTTGAAAAATACGCCAGAAAGATCTACACCTCCAGAATATCAATGACTATCAACACAGAACCCCAGAAAATTTTCCGGCCTTCGGTCGCGACAATTAAAACGACGTAAAAACAGTCGACTTTTCTGAAAAATCGTCAATTTTTCTGAAAAACAGACGGTTTTTCGTAAAGATAGTCAATTTTCATCACGCTAAAAAATGCGCCAGTTAAAAAGAAAAAAGCCACGGTTTACGCCACACGCCAGTTGCAAAAATATTTACGCCAGTCTTTGACAAAATCCGCCAGTTTGGCGTAAAATCCGCCAATCTGTCAACACTGGGTAAGAGAGTGAAACTCCGTGTGTAAATTTATTAAGACTGGACAGGATCCTGGAGGTGGTTCCCGGATATTCCTTGAACGAAGTAAGTTGGGTTGCGAACGGGTGACTCGATACAAGTGACACTTGATGGATGGTAAAACCGAATGTCCAAGACGGTCAGTTTGGGGTGTAGGTGGGATTCAGCCTGTGTGAAGAGAGTACCAGTAATTGTCAGGAGATATTTCAGCATGAATAATGAATTTAGGAATTTGCGCCAGATAGCGATCACTTTGCGTCGTCGGTCGATCAATCCCGTGGTCGCGAGTTAAGGTACTTCCACACGATGAAACTTGGCAGCTGTATTAGTGACATGACCAAATGGACTTGGAACTAGTCACTTCCCCTATCCGACCATCTTGTGGTGGGGGGGGATGGAGGGAATTATAATCCGGAGTGTTGTGTCATGAAAAACTTTCGAACGGGTGGTCGGATCGAATCGACAAGACGAAATTTTCTGACTTAATGATATCCTTTCATTGTCCCCAAAGGCCCATGAACATTATTTGCTTCGAGTGCTTACAAATGAACTCCTTAAAGTGCAAATTTTTAACCACAGATTTTAAAAACAATAGATTTTAAGATTCTCAAGGTTCCATAATCATTTGTGCCTCAAATACTTTGATTACAAATTCAGTACTAGCCCACTTAAAGTATACAACTTAGCCGCAAAATGCATAACACATTTTTTACTAAGCTTTACGTTTGCATGATTCAAAAGGGTCCATAATCATGTTTCTCCAGACAGAGCAAATCTTAGATGATTCTCTTGGCTACTGCCTATGCTTGCAAGTGTCATATGAGCTTACACCTCTTGTAGTTGGTGCTTGTCGATTCTTTCCAGTCTTCCCGCTCACTGGAGTGGGGGCTGATGCAAAGTTCAACAAGACCAAAGGTGTCGATTGGATCCTAAAACTCTAATATTTGATCCAGACAATTGGGTCTTGTTTTGCCAGATCCAGGGATGGCCCGAAGCACTCAGGCCAGGGGGGGTGAGACCCCTCATTTCAACGACTCCTGGATCGGAATATACGACTCGCGCGTACCAACAAAGATGAACTGTTGCGACTACGCGGCAATGGCGCACATTCCCCACCAACAAATAATAGAGCCGGTGTAAAACTAGCTGCAATGCATCAGCTGAAATTATTCTTGTAATCAAATTTTTGTGTACATACCTTCATAGCCTCAGCTTTACATTTCAACTTTCGCTAAACAGGAAAGCTTTCAACGCCTGTACCCGGGACAAATTAAACCAAGAACCGCAGGCAAAATATTTTAAATGTGCCTTTGTCTAGAAAGATTCTAGCCAGCCTTTAATGTGTTTCAAATCTAAAAAGTTCCAAGCCTAATCGCCAAGTAAATGACACACCGTTCCTCTAAATAGAGAATACTGTGAAATGCGCCACAGGCGAAATTTTGCGAAAAGCCGAGGAGCAGACCGTCTTTTTGCGATCCCATTGAAAAGGAAAAAATAGCTTTGAAGTAACAAATCTGACCGTCGAAAAAAGTGACAAAATAGTGGCCGTAGAAAAAAAAAGTATACACAAAGTAGATTTGTTCCGAATTCAAGCCCAAAAATTAATTTTCACATATTCAGAAACAAAACGAGGAAGTTTGCCAGTGCATTAAAAGGAAAAAAAATCCGGAGTTATGGACGTAAACGCCGAGGAGCAGAGCGTCTTTTTGCGATCCCAATGAAAAGTTAAGAATAGCTATGAAATCACGAGTCTGTCCATCGAAAAGTGACAAAATAGTGCCCATAGAAAAGAAAGTAGATTTGCTCCGAACTAATAGCAAAAAAAGTAATTTTCACGTTCAAAACACACTTCCTCAGAAACGAAACGCGGAAAACAGGTTTGCCAGTGCATTAAAAAAAACCGGATTTACGGACGTAACGAACTTTTGGTCTTGGCCTGACAGGAGTTTACAGATAGAAAAAGACGCCGGTTCACCGACGACACTTGAGTTGCGTTTTTTTCCGGGTTATGTACTTTTGTTTCATTATGAAAGTACCGTGTACCGTTTTATTTGTCATTCGATACACTGTACTCTCATGTCGAAAACTAGAGCAGGTAAAGCTACAGTGAGATACATCTGAAGAATTGCAACTTAAAACTGCTTTGCAGAATTTGATATTTACGCGACAGAAGATGCTATACACAGCAAATGAAGACTTGAAGTTCGCTTTTAGAATACTTAAACATAAAAGAGATCATTTTCGAGTTATATGAGTGTCCTGAATTTTGCGAAGTCTTTTCAGATGTGCTTTAACACTAGCATATGGGGCGTCACGTATGGGGGGGATGCACCCCCCTCCCCCGGTGTTGTCGGCCAGCCGGTAAAAAATAGCTGAATCGGCGCGAAGCGCCGCGATTTTTCGTCAAAACAGTCGATTTTTTTTTTGGAAACAGTCGATTTTTTCAAAACAGTTAGTGTTTCGTAAGTCGATTTCTCTTAAAAACGGTCGGTTTTTCTTTAAATCAGTCGATTTTTCTTCAAAACAGTCTTTTTTTTGCAGAAAAAGCCGGTAAAAATTAAAGCCAGGCGGTAAATACCTTGCTCCTCCCATATTTGATAGTGCTATGATTCGCAGTCAGCAGTAATACATATGATTCGCAGTCAGCTGGGGCTGAAGGAATAGTTTTGCTCCTCTACCCCCCCCCCCCCCAAAACATTTTGGATAGTAACGCCTCTGCTAGCATAGAGGCCAAAAATTTACCTCCCGACTAGAATGAGCTATTCCAGCGTCTGCAGAACCCTCCAAACGAATTTGGGGTGTATACTAAATTCTTCCTTGTCCTTTTCAAGCGTTGTTCCCAACTCAACCGCTCTTTGTAATCGACATTTTTCCATCTGTTCCGGGCACACTTGTTTGGCGGGTCTCCGGTCATTTGATTTCTGATGGCTTTCCCATTCTGTTTAAAAATTCTATTCCTTCTATTTTCACTTATAGCCAAGATAACCAACAATCAATGCACATAACCTTGTCTCTCGCTTTTGGTCTATAAGGTATATCAATGTTACCCAGTCAGACTTCACTTTAACAACTAACCTATTGTAATTTTGACAGGCTAAAATCTGAAAGACCTAAGTGAGGCAGATCCAAATACCATGGGAGTAGAACAGGTAGCCGCATTGCTGCTCCATGAATCATGTCTCCGACCTATCGGGGTTACAAAACCTGGTTTAAACGACTCGATTTGTCTTTATGGACTGGCTTACGACTGAAGCTTTGCAGGGACAAAATTAACATTTTTTTTGTAAACGACTCGGATTGTTTTTGATTAAAATGAATGCCCCGGACCTCGGCAAGGCCAAAATAAACGACTGAGACGACTTAACAAAAGGCAGTGGGGGGTGGCCCCCTTCGGGCCACCCCTGGCCGACGATACTAACCGAAACTTCCTGCTTTAATTCTGCCAAATTTCCGGTTTCGGCCGAACTGCTCATCCAGCAAAAAAAGAAAAATTAGAAATGAATTCAGCGTATCTCCTTGTCCCTATAAAGAACTTCTAATCAACTTCAAATAAAACTTTGGCTTATAAAAAAATTCCGGTTACAACCGGATTCCGGACGAATTATATGTCAGGGTCAAAAATGACTCAGCGTTTCTTCTTACCCCTAAATCTGTCATCTAATCAACTTCGAAGGAAACTTTTGCTTCTAACAAATTTTCCGGTTTTGGCCGGATTCCGGGCGAACTAGTTGTCCGGGTAAAAAATGCTTTTCACATAAGTGTTCAGCATGTCT
The DNA here is from genome assembly GCA_030848855.1 of Branchinecta sandiegonensis. NCBI lineage: Eukaryota > Metazoa > Arthropoda > Branchiopoda > Anostraca > Branchinectidae > Branchinecta > Branchinecta sandiegonensis. Next base: position 5,260,907 of record JAUPMV010000021.1, on the reverse strand, counting down.
TCTTACTCCTAAATCGAACATTTAATCAGCTTCAAATGAAACTTTTACTTTTAACCAACTTTCCGGTTTTTGCCGTATTCCGGACGAAATACTTGTCCGGCGAGAAAATTGTTTTCACATCCTGTTCAACATGTCTTCTTACCCCATAACCGACTATCACATTAGCTGTTTAAAAATATTTTGTTTGCCCCTTAATTTGACCCCCCCCCCCCCATCCCTAAATGTAGGGCTACAGACCCCATCTATGAGCTTGACCTTACCCTTGACCCAAAGAATCCTCACGCCAAGTTTCATCAAAATATCTCTTTCCCTTCGAGAGTTATCGTTCTAACATACGGACTGACGGACAACTTTTTCCGTTTTGGGATCCCAAAAATGTAGCAATACGCGCCTTGGTTGAAAAATGGGGAAGGACGAGTGAAAGAGATGGAGTCCGAAACTAGATAGTCCTGTTAGCCTAAAAACGTAAGTGAAGGGATACCTTTGACTTCGTAAAAGATTTCCGTCCGTCTGTCTGTTTGTCCGTCCGTCTGTTAGCATGATAACTCTCGAAGGGGTTGAGATATTTTGTTCAAACTTCGTATAAGGATTCTTTGGGTAAAAGTACAGGTCAAGTTCGTAGATGGGCTCTGTACCTCCATATTTAGGGTTGGGGGAAGGGGGTTTCAAATTAAGGGGCGAAAAAAAATATTTTGTAAAACCAATGAAATAGTGGGTAAAAGGTGAGGAGACAATCTCAATCCAGATGTGAAACTAATTTTCTCACCGGACAACAAGTTTACCGGGAATCCGGCAAAACCGGAAATTTGGTCAAAGTTCATTCTCAAGTAAAAAGACAAGTTCATTCTCAACGATTGGAGGTTCTTACTTGCAGGGGCGTAACTAAGGGGGGTGTAGGGGGGGGGGGCCAACGTGGCCTGGAAAGGAAATTTGTCGGCATAAGCTTTACGCACGAGCAGCTAAAATATACGGAAAATTTTTGTCGGCACATTTTGTAGAAGCGTTAGGTTTTGTCGGCACGTTTCTGTACCTAATTAGGCATTGTCTGCACAAATTTTTAAAGAAATCAAAATACAAGCAAATCAGAAAAGAAATACAAAGCAAACACAGTTTTGTATACATTTGTCGGGTGTAAGTTGACTCGTTGGCACATCGGGTTCCTTTTACCTTTAATCTAATTCCGTAAATGCTTGTCGGGCGCATCCTGAAAATTAATTTTCGTCGGTACATCGGCTTCTGTTTACACAGAATAAATCGAATTCTGAAATGATTTTGTTGGGCGTAGGTATTCTTGTTCTTTTTCTCAGGTTCAGGTTCTTTTTCTGCGTAAGAAATCAAATTCCGCAAACTTTTGTCGGGCCGTTCCGGAAGTTTGTCTCGTCCTTAAACCTTAAAACTTTTTTGCTCCATTGCGTTCCTTGTCGTCAAGATTCGGCAAACCTGTTCTTATTTTGTTTGTAGGTCGTTCATCGGTTCGTACACAGAAACTGTCCTTTTTCGCTGATCTGGCTGCACATCCTTCTTTCTTTTCTTGGTCGAGTCTTGGTGTGGCCATAATCAGGAAGAGTAAATGAGGGGACCTATCGCAATGGCGATGCGCAGTATACAGAATGTCTTTTTAACGTGAAAACTACTTCTTTTGCCGTAAATTCAGAACAATTCTACTTTCTACCTACTTTATTGTGCATAGCCACTACTTTTTTGACGGAGAGATCTGTGATTTCACAGCTAGACTTAGTTTTATTTCGGATCGCAAAGAGGCGCTCTGCTCACCAGCGTTTCCACAAAACTTCGCCTGCGGTGTATTTCCTAGTATTCTCTGTTTGGAAGAACGGTAATTCATGTAGTTGGCGCTTTAAGCGTGAAATTCTAGGGGTTTGAACCAAATTAAAAGCTACAATTTGTATGGTAGGTATAGATCAGTTTTTTTTCCGGAGATAGGCAGATTTTAAACATTTCGCCTGCGGCGCTTAGTTTCACTCAATCTGGATAGGCTACAGTCGCTGGAAGCATCACTTTTTAGCGAAAGATGAAGCGAAAAGCCAAATATGTGAATTTAAATCTACGAACTTGTATTAAAGGAATAATAATAATTGATGCATTACAGTTAGTTTTATACAAAGTTTCGCCTGCGGCGCAGTTCGTAGTACGCCTATTCTCTATTTAGAAGAACAGTGTTTCATTTAGTTAGCGTTTTAGGATTGAAGTTATTGGGGGTTTGAAACGCATTAAAAGAAACATATTAATATGGTAGGTATAGCAAAAACTTTTCGCCTGCGCCGCTTACTTTAACTTTCTCTGGGTATTTCGTTGAAAGTGTCACTTTTTGGCGAAAGCTAAAGGGAAAAGCCGAAAATGTGAATTTGAATACGAATTTACATTGAAAAAAAAATCGCAATTGCATTACAATTCGTTTTACACCGGTTCTGTTCTATGCTGGCAGGAAATGTACGCCGTTGCCGCGAAGCGGGAACGGTGTGTTTTGTCGTCACATTTTTTAGTCCGTCGGCACAAACTGGCCGTCTCCCCCCCCCAAATGTAAAAGGCTAGTTACGCCCCTGCTTACTTGGGGTAACAGCACTCGATTAATCTGTTTCTGAACTGTATTTTACTGCCAGACAAGTAATTCTGTAGAAATTTGCCAAAACCCGGAAGTTTGGATCGAAAGTGTTCTTAGCTCGCCTCTCAATGTCACCAGCTCTTTTGCTCTGCAAGCAGTTCACCCGGAATTGAGCAAAGAAATATGGTCGAAGTAAGAGATTTTATAAAGTAAGTAAGTAAGGTTTATTAGACAGAAACTTGCTAGCTAGCTAATTTGGTTGTCTTTACAGAAATTTCATTCTTTTAAACACTCAAGAGTACATAGATACTAAATACGGTGCTACAAATATTAAAGTCACACTGACATTTTACTGAACATGTTGACGAAAAATGGCACAAATGTGTTACCCTGTCTCCTTGTTTTGGATTTTACCGTTTTTAGTTTCAGCTGCGATCGCGTACGATTGTTTCTTGGTGCATCAGGTGGGAGGATAGTTCGATGTTGGACAGATGCAAGGATTTTACACCCAAACTTAAGAATTAGTATGTTACGACGTTCATGCAGTGAGGGGGGGGGGGGATAATTCAGTTAGAAGAGACCCATATGAACCGGAAGTCACTTGCCGACCCAGTATAATTGAGACTGCTCTCTTCTGTACACGCTCAGTCTCATCAGACACGTATGCTGTATTTTGGGCGAAAGGGCCCCATAAGGGGCATGCGTACTCGATTACAGGTCTAACGTAACACAAGTACGCAGCCTTCAGACTATCACGGTCGCAACCAAACTGCCTCATCTGTATGAGCGTTTCGAGTGAAGAGCGTTTGAAGTCGGCTGGAGATGAAATATAGGGGTAAACATGCATCCAAATCGGTGAACAACTACCATTCAAATTTACTCAAAGCACTCATCACTGGTGTCCACTTAAAGCATTCGTCATAGTGATCTCCTTAAAGCATTCGTCATAGGGGCTATCTTAAAGCACTCCTCACAGCCAATCGCGTGCGGTTCCGCTTGCCCGTGTGGATTCCCGACTCCTGCCACCATCGCGCGCTCAAACGGAGGTCTCCGGTTTCCGGATCCCGCGTCGGGTGTGCGCGATCGGGAATGGCGTGGTAACAGACGGACCGACGGACTGTGCCTTCTTCTTAGTCCTATTGTGCAAGGCACAAAAACAAGTTTATGCCTTTACAAAGCGTCTGCGTCTTCGCGATACAGGCGCTCGCTCAGGCAGTATTTTGTACATTATATGAACTTGTAGGCATGAATAGAAAGTGACAAATGCAATGAAATCGCCAATTAATATGACTATGTAACGAAAGTTGTATATTTATTTATTTATAGCTGTGCATCTATCTGTAAAGATAATATATAGCAAATAAAGGTTATCTTATAATCTACTCAGAACTTTTCGAGAATTGTTGAATAGGAAGGCAAGGCGGCATCTGCATGTATGCCCGTTGGGAGAAATCGGTGAGAAATATGACATTTAACAGTAAAAGACTATCTGTAATAAATCTTTTTCTTTCTTCATATATTTATGTTTAGATTCTGGCACTTCATGGTGAACCTCAATGGGCAGTTGTTGGCGACACTTTCCCCGTCGGCTGTGCTTACTCCGATAACATAGTCTATGGGATTCGGTCCTTCGAGGACAACCCCGACCTGAAGTCAGAACTCTATAGGTAAGGCAGCGGAAAGCCGGTAGTAGTCAAGACATTGTGACAGGTGAAACTCGCGATAATATTTCTTCTACGATTGCCGTCATTTGAATGAATCTTGAGCACTCAAGGAAGCTAAATCAGCTGAAGTGATGCACTTAAAATCATGATGATAAACGGAAGCACAACCTAAGAGGCCTTTCATTCTCATAAATGATTTCCTAAAGCATTGTCCTAATAGGTATAATACGCTGAATAACGCTATACGCGATGTTTACGTCTTAATACACACGCCCCTTCAAATACGAACCCGAGAGGCTCTTATCAATGCAGCGAGCAGTGTTGCCAAGGTCATACAGTGTTTCGAGTTTCTGAAGATCAGAAAAGTGTTCTTAGTGTTACTTGAAGTACACCAGTACAATTTGACGCCCAATACATTGTAAAAAGAAGTTAAATATGCGGATGGCCAGCATTGGTCTTCGAAGTAGGATTAAGCAGTCGCAGCAGAACAAAACGTGTTATTTTGAAGAAAAGTTGTTTCTTCAGCTTCCAACAAAGTTGAACTTTACTGCTTCCCGTGGCAACCCTGACGACGCTGCTCCTTTCCTCGACCCGCTGGCGGAACCAACAAGCGATCTGATTGGCCCTGCATAAGCCAGAATGGAACGCTAGTCTATTCTCCTTATTCACGTTATTACAGCGCGCTCCGAGGAAAAGAGGAATCTGTAATAAGTCTTATACGCGGTAATACACCTTATTACACCTATTAGGACAATGCTTAAGACTGTTTCTTCATATTTATACTGTGTTAGGTATCAGAACACCGTAAAGAAATACAAGCTTAATAATCAAAAGTTAAACTTGTTGTCCGGTAATTGAGAAACGGGTTCGTATCCGTTTCGTGGAAGTACATAGTTTGTTATAAATTTTCTCGAACAGGTATGTAAAACACATCTTGCCATGTCCCACAAGTAGTTATTTTATTACAATGAGTTTTGTGTAGGTTGATACGATAACGTATCAGCCTCCAGAGAGGAAGATACGAAGCCGTATCAGAACTCCGCAGAAGTTGATCTAGTACTTTCCCTGATATACTGAAAAGTAGACCTGCCCTCCAAAAAGTAAAATAACATCATTTTCAGGAAGAAAACTGTTTTTTATTAACTAGTCGCCAGTCAGCAAACAATGAAGAACGTCTTGTACAGTGTGAGCAGACCGGTATTTTCAGGGACGACAAGAGTAGCATTTTCGTCTTGAACGTTGAGTTCTTCATTTAACATATATAGTTGTGGCCAGAGGCGTTACTAGCCAGGGGTCGGGGGCTAAGTATTTAGCGACTGGCTGGTGATTTTTACCGACTCTTTTTGCAGAAAAAACGACTGATTTTCAGAAAACTCGACTATTTTTAAGAGAAACTCTTCTATTTTGGTGAAAAATTGGCTGATTTTTGGAAAAACCGAATGATTTCATGAAAAATTCGATCGATTTTACGAAAAAATCAACTTTTTTTACTGAAAACAGCGGGATTTTGCATCGACTCGGATATTTTTTACCGACTGGCCGACAACATTGGGGGGGGGGGAGAGGGGCGTGTCCGTCCTGGTTATCACACTGAACTCACAAGCGAAGTGTCACTAGTTCGAGTCTCGGCGGTGCCTACATTTTGGTTTGGGGCGAGGGTTAGGAACGTTTCCCTGCAAGATAAGCAAAAATCCATCCAACTTCAAATGGGTACCTAGAGAAATCTAGGGAATAGAACTGGGAGCGTCGAATGATTTGCTCCCAACCAGGCATCGCCCTCCCGTGCACGGGCAGTGTATCAGGTGATCGGCACCTGCGTTTCGCGAACCTTAAAGCACACCTCGCACTCTTTAAAGAGCGAAGGCACAAATTGTTTGTGGATTTCGGTCCAAAAAATCCTTGACTCGGAAACACACCGCGATCTTCCTCCGGGTTTCGAGACACGTCAAACTCAACATTCCACTAGGCTCAGAGAAAGAACAAAAACTGCAGCAAAGCTGGAACAACCGACCACCAGCGAGCTGTTATTTTTGTCATCGACAAGAATATTAAGGTAAAATAAAGTGAATTTGAATTTGAACTGAATTTAATGCTTATATTCTAATATCCAGTGCTATTTGAATACCTTTGAGACTATAGGCTCTGCTTTTAAAAAATAAGCCACGGCTTCGGATGTTTTCACTCTTTTTCCAGGCCCATAAGCTTCTAGCAAGGACACGGCAAACTTCAGATAACCAGTTTTTAAGCATCAGTAGCATGATATGCGAACAATTTTGGAAGCAGAATGCGCATGGAAATAGTGAAATTTGGCAAGTGCGATAATCAGTGAGTGTCGTTAGCGGGGTTATTTATTCATTTATTCATACTACACAAACTACATAACATAAATATAGGGCAAGAAACAGGGCCCCCTGACGCTATCTTGTTGGGGATCCACTACTACACTGTAAAAAGTTTCTCCGAATAAGGATGCAGTATTTGCTACTGGGATTAACCTTATCTCTATTGGCATAAAATTAATCCGAATTAGGGAGAATCTTATTTCAATAAAGACAAGATTAATCCCAGTAGAAAATACTTCAAGATTTTTTTTTGCATTGTAACCTACACTGAAAATATTCACATTACAATAGTTACATCACATTACAATCATAAATAAACTACACATACAGACAAATATTAACGGCAAAAAAAGAAGAAAAATACACTGAAAAGAAAGAATGTAAGGTTGTAAAGACGGGTCTCGGGGTTTAAGGATTACACTGTAAAGAGTCTCTACTACATCGGGATTTGGTGGTTGCACATCACCGAATTTGGCGATTTTTATTCCGGATTCGGAGAGCTAAAATCTAAATTCGGAGAGTTAAAAGCCGATACAGGATTTAAACGATAGAATGGAAAATACTGCAGATTACACTCTAAAAAAAATCTTGCCGTATTTGCTACTGGGATTAATCTTATCTTTATTGAGATAAGAATACCCCTAATTCGGATTAGTCTTATCCCAGTAGAGATAATCTTAATCCCAGTAGCAAATACTGCATCCTTATTCGGAGACTTTTTACAGTGTAGAATAACTTAATCTGCAGTATTTTGCATTCTAGCGTTTTAATCCTGTATCGGATTTTAACTCACCGAATTCGGATTTTAACTCTCCGAATTCGGAATAAAAATCACCGAGTTCGGTGATGTGCAACCAGTCCGATGTAGGAGAGGCTTTTTACAGTGTATACACTGTAAAAAGTTTCTCCGAATAAGGATGCAGTATTTGCTACTGGGATTAACCTTATCTCTATTGGGATAAAATTAATCCGAATTAGGTATAATCTTATCTCAATAAAGACAAGACTAATCCCAGCAGCAAATACTGCATCCTTATTCGGAGAAACTTTTTACAGTGTAGAATAACTTAATCTGCAGTATTTTCCATTCTAGCGTTTTAATCCTGTATCGGATTTTAACTCACCGAATTCGGATTTTAACTCTCGGAATTCGGAATAAAAATCACCGAATTCGGTGATGTGCAACCACTAAATCCGATGTAGGAGAGGCTTTTTACAGTGTATGGTACCCCATTATAGATACGACGGGTCCTTGAACCGGTTTGTAACATTTTTGTTTGCATTGTGGCCTGTACTGTACTCGTACTGACGAGAACATTTGTTTCAGTTCGAGGCTTGGCATCTACGAAGAGAACTGTGGTCTCTCAAACGTCACTATGTCCTGGGGTCATGATGAGTATCTCTATCGAGTCTTGAAGCATAACAAGACGACACTCCCTGAGGAATCCCTGTACATGATCCGGTTTCATTCCTTCTACCCATGGCATACAGGTGGGGACTACAGCTACCTGTGCGAGAAGAAAGATGAAGACATGATGAAGTGGGTCCGACTGTTTAAGTAAGTTTAAAGCCTCACTGACACTAGCAGCGTTTTCCTGCCAAGTATTCCTGCAGCCCAAGCTGATTGCGAATCGTATTTGACCACGGTCAGCTTAATGAGCAATCAGAGCTTGGTCACACATGGCTCATTTCCTGGCTTTTTGGGTTGCAAAAGTAGAAAAAAAGAACAAGATACAACTAATTCTGAATGTTGTCGCTTTAAATTCAGGAGATCAATCAGAGCAAAACAGCGTGTATAATTATGTTACAGGAACCCTAACTGACCCGTAATTGCAGTCTGCTCATTATCCCCTAGCTGCCACAAAGACCATCAAATCTCACGTCCCCTAGGGATTTTCAGTTGTTTGCCGAATAGGCGGCTTTTTGAGCCCAGTGTGACCAAGCTCTTGTAGAACCTGCAATCACAGTATGTTTTCCTAGCTTGAGCCTGAAGAGGACCCTTGTCAAGAAGGACCGAAATGTCGCTAGAATAAATATCAGCTGCCTCTGTCTAGCACAGACAAATATAGTTTTCCTGCTTGGTGTGTTTGGTCCCTTCTTAGCAAGACACTTCTTAAAGAACAAGACCAAAGGTTTAGTTGTGATCCCAAAAATTTGATACTTGATACAGACAATTGGGTCTTGTCTTTGCCAGATCCGGTCTTCGCCAGACTCGTTGAACATTTTTATTATTAAAATTCAAAAATAGATTAAGGCCAAATAGCTAATCATCTGAGAAAACCAAGTTCAGATATGGATTCAGCATGTGTGTTTACCCCTATAAGTTATATCTGTTTTGACGAAACTGATCGGAACTTCCTGCCTTACTTCTGCCGAATTTCCGGTTTCAGCCGAATTCTGGGTGAACTGCTTGTCCGGCAAAAAATAAAGCTAAAACGAATTCAGCCTATCTTCTTACCCCTATATCGAAGATCCCGATGAAAATTTTTGAAAATTAGTCGTACGGAGTTGTACGAAAAAGCGAGGGGTTGTTCACTCGCTGGGCACCACTGTACACCCTCGCTGGGCACCGCTGGGCACCGGCTGGGCACCGGCTGGGCACCGGCTGGGCACTGGCTGGGCACCGCTGGGCACCGCTGGGCACCGGCTAGGCACCGGCTGGGCACCACTGTACAACCATTTTGGGAGTGAGCAACCCCTCGCGAAAAAGTAGAATGCAGTAGTGACTGTTGCCACTGTATGCTACTATACTAGCAAACTGGATGCGACTACAGCAAGATTGGATGCTATCGGATACTACTACTTAAGATTAACCCAGTCGGAGGCATGGTAAGTCAAAGTATTCCATACTACTGCAGATCAGTACATGCAACTTTTTCGTACAACTACCATACACAGTCAAAGAATCTTTCATCGGGATCTAATCAACTTCAAACTTGTCAAATATGATTCGCAGTCAGCTTGGGCTGAAGGAATTTCTATATTTTGGATAATTTAATTAATAGTCAGTCTTTTTTTAATTAATTATTTTCAGAAATCCTCGTTTAGAGATTTCTTGGTTTGTTTTACTCCATTTGTTTGTAGAGTTGTAGGTTAAAACAAATTCAGCTATTAATGTTATTTATTATTTACAGTAAGTACGACTTGTACACGAAGAGCACCACTATTCCAGACATAGAGGCAATACGTCCGTACTACCAGAGTCTGATTGACAAGTACTTGCCCGAAGAGCTCGAGTGGTAGGGATACAAACCAGAGAGAAAACCAGTGCTAAAGGCGTATTCTCGCCGTTCCTCGAGGACTCCACTTGAGGAGTAACCGCGTTTTTGTTTGTCCCGGGGACTCACTCCCCGTATTCTCGCGAGTCCCCACGGACGTGGAATGCTCTGATTATCATCACCATCATCAAAAAGGACTCCCTTTCAAATTCGGAGGGGAATCAGTTTTTGCTGTTGTAGGTGGTATGTAAAATTAATTAAAAAGAATCAGAATAAACAAAACCAAAAATAAAGTGGATCTAGACTAATTTTTTCAGCTGCATATTCATTTTTCGAACAAAATCCGTTTTAGAAGCATTCCCCGTATTCCCCGGAGTCCGCGTGGAGTGACTCCCTCTATTCTCGCCGTTCCCTTCGATTCCCAGAGGAGTCCTCGGGGAACGGCGAGAATACGCCTTAAGTCATCCACAGTTCTAGTTCTGGCCCAGCTATTGCGAGCACGACTGTGGTCAAGAAAATTTCACGACTGGGTCGGGCTTGACTCCGACGAGCTGATAGCAGGGTTGCCGCATCAAAAATAATTTACAGAGTGACTTTCGGCCAAAAACAGAGTGAATTTGAAGTGAAATTTTATGTTTATGAAAAAAGTGAAATGGTCACTTCTGGCCGGAATCATCGCTGCAAGAATGACACATGATTTTAAAATCATCAAAATATGTGAAATATTCACTTCCGCTCGGAATATCTGATGCAAAAATGACATAAACTTCATAGAAAAACAAATAGAAAATGACATATCTGAACGATTTTTTAAATATAGTGAATCTAGTGTCATGCGAAGAACAAGAATGACACACAGAAAAAAGTGACAGTACACTGTAAACAGTTTCTCCGTCTAAAGATTAAAGTTAACAGTATTTGCTACTCGGATTATCCTTATCTCTATGCAGATAATAGAAATAGAAATACTCTTTCAAACAAATTTGGAGCTAAGATAATGTGTTGGCCCCAGATGGCCCATCTATTCCCCCCTCCCCTCCCGTCTTCCGTGCGTCGGTCCATGAGGAATACTGGCAATCAGTTTTCTCCATATCCTGCCAATTCTTATTGCCCAGTTTGTATGTAGTTTCATCCCATCATTCATTTCTGGTCATATCTTGTAAGTGTATTAGTAATTTATTTCGTGTTTGTGTATTTCGCAAGTTTGTAATCCTCTTCTAAGCTTTTAGCTATTTGGATTAAACTTGATTGACTGATTGATTGAGATAAGACTAGTACCAAATAGAGATAAGATTAATCCGAGTAGCAATACTGCAGTTAGCTTTAATTTTTACACGGAGAATCTTTTTATAGTGTACGCACTATCGTGGACATTTGGCAACCCCGGCTGATAGTGCTTTTGTTCGCGAGGTTGGGAATTATTGGCCACTGTGAGAAAGGCCATTTGCTAGTCGGATACGCTAAGGTTGCGTTCCAAAAAAGCTGTTACAAGTTGTGAGAGGAGGGCCAGCTCTTGATTATGGTAGTGATTCTGTGACGAAAATAATACCAGCGCGGACAAACGTCACTAATCTGACGGGAATACTCTATATGACTAAGGCCGATTGCCCGAAGCACAACAGTGATCTCAGTGAGCCTAGCGGAGAAGAGAAACGTCACCCAAATGAATCCTCAAAATACTCTCTCTCTATATATATATCTGTATTTGAAAGCTATTAAGCCATATACAGAAAAACAAAACAAAAAACAATCTCAAATAACAAACAACCTCACATTCTTAACTTCATATCCTACCGACCTACCGACTTTCTACTAATCTAATAACTTGTTCCATCATGTTTCCAAAACACACTATAGACCGAGCAGTCGTAGACTTAAGGATACCTAGAAGTAGCTCACCCCCCCCCCCCCCGTTCTGAAAAAGACTACCCCTTATATTAGAAAGCTCCTCACACCTCAAGAGAACATGTCCGAGCCCATCATCACTCGAAGTACAAAAAGGACAAGGATACTGCGCTTCCGGACCACCACTCTTCCTATTCCAAAAACTTTGGAACTAAGTCCCAAACACGCCAGTGGTTCTCAGGAAGAAGGAGTAAACGTCTCCGTCACGACTCAAATTCAACAACTCAAATCCTGTGTCGAACAATCACGACGATCTTTTGGAGCAGCTGTGTTACCGCTTCTGGCTTTCTTCCGCAGGTACCCGGAGATTCTGCGTCGGCAGGGAGTGATAGTCATCATGATTATTGACTCGAATCCTATGTACCCGATGAAAAATTTATCTCAAAATAGTAGTACGAAGTTGTACGAAAAAGTAGCATGCAGTACTAACTGATGCTACTACATGCTTCTACTACCGTGTTACTGCATACTACTGCATACTCCTATTAGCAAGACTGGATGCTACTACGGCAAGACAGGATGCTACTGGATACTACTACATAAAATTAGACTAGTCTGAGTCACATTAAATGATAGTATTCTTTGCTACTACATAGTATTACATGCAACTTTTTCGTACAACTAAGCAGGCTACACATTTTTCATCGGGTAAACCAATCAACAACGTTTGTTGTGGTGACGTTTCTGGCACATAGCGATTCTTCGTCGGCACGGAGAGTTCGTCATCAAGAGTATTCCTGCTGAATAAATAGTTATTATATAAATATATTTGGAGTAAATGAGTGTGATCAGGAATGGATGGAGCAAATGTTTAAGAGTGAGTGTTATGCTACTATAAAGAAAGTGGGTAGATTCCTCAAGCTGTCAATGATGCACAGAGAACATTTTTTGTAGTTTTCGTAGTGGTTAGAAATAAGTTCGTCAATTTTGTTTGTTTTTTCTGATTGTATTGCCATGGCCCTTGGGCTTTTAGTGTAATAAATATCATATCATATCATATCATTTATTATGCTTTGACCATCAATTAGGGGAAGGAGGCGCTAGTTTTCTTCCCACGCCTAACGGTGAGACAAATAACAACAGAACCGTAACGAACCGATAATAGTTGCGTTTTGGCTGATACCATGGTATCTGTTACCACGGTAACTGGATCTGCAATTAGTCGTTTTTGCAGTTATCGTGGTATCTGATACACGGTGCTCTGCAAAAACGACTTTTGCCGAAATTGCACTTTTCGAAGTCATTCCAAAAGAAAAACAGATATCCAGTTACATCACTAAGTGCTAAACTTCTTCCTCACCAATCTGACAAAATTTGATGAAAGTGAGATGACTTTCCAGATACACGGCCAGTTACCGCGGTCGGACCGTAGCATCTGAATATCTGACACTACGATAACTGGCCAGATACCACGATAACTGCAAAAACGCCTTTTGACCGTGGTATCAGATACCACGATCGCTGCAAAAACGACTTTAGACCGTGGTAACAGATACCATGGTATGAGCAAAAACGCAACTAATATCTCAGTGGAACGCAACCTAAAAAGTTGGCTGAAGGCCCATTTACAAGGGGTTTTAGATAATACTAGGTACCCGCTAGTGCTGAAAATCGCTCCCGAGACCGAAGCTTTGTCAGGTTTCTGCCGTTCGCAATTGATATCAGGGTTGCCACATCAAAAATATTTAGAGAATGACTTTTGGCCCAAAACAGAGAGTGAATTGGGAGTGAAAACTATTTTCATGAAATGTTCACTTTTGGTCGGAATCGCCTCTGTAAAAATGACACCTCTTAATTTTACTTTTATGAAAAAAAACTTGAAGTAGTTACTTCTGGTCGGAATCCCTGCTGCAAAAATGACACATTTGGTCATTTTCTGAAATAGATTGATTTTTATGTCCTACGTAGGACAAGAGTGACAAAAACAAAATAGAGTGACAATTCACACTATCGTGCGACATGTGGCAACTCTGATTGATATTGGTGCCAGTTTCGGGTACCGGCTGGTCTCGGCTCGGACCCAAGTTGAAATCAGTCAAACTTTCGAGGGTACTAGCCAATCAGACTACTTATGGGAATACTGAGGAATATTCTGATGGGCTAATGCTGAATCGGGTCAGACCGCATAACAATGAGCTAAATTCGCTTTCGCTTTTCAAGACAGCACGGAGTTGACGGAGTGGATGTGATGTTATCTATTGGGCTTGGTTCGAAACTAGCCAATCAGGATATTCCTCAGTATTCCTCCAAACCCTGGTGTCGAGTTAGCTAAAACCCGTTGTGAATGGGCCTCGATCCAGACCTTTTCTTCTTCATTCGCGTTATGATCTGTATTTTGTTCGCCGTTAAATCTGAGTACTAATTTCGTTATGCATGACTTGTAAAAATTGATAAAATAAAGCCTGCCTTACTCCATAGTATAGAACACTCCTTTTCGAAAACCGGAACCAAGAACAAATAATCCAATAGAACCTCCGTCTTTGGTCCCATGCAGCGACTATGGATACCCTGATAAAACTAAGAGCTTGGTCACACTGGGCTCAAAAAGCCACCTATCCGATGAAGAGCTGAAAATCCCTAGTGGACTTGAGATTTGATGGGCTTTGGGGCAGCTTGCGCTTGGGATAATGAGCAGACTGCAATTAGGGTTCCTGTAACATAATTACACACGCTGTTTTGCTCTAATTGATCTCCTGAATTTCAAACGACAACATTCAGAACTAGTTGTATCTTGTTCTTTTTCTTTTTTTCTACTTTTGCAACCCAAAAAGCCAGGAAATGAGCCAAGTGTGACCAAGCTCTAAGCGGAACTAAAGGCACTTGCTGTGAGGTTTGAGTAGATATCCGTCTACTTACCTCTTCGCCGCTGCGCACACCAGATGAAAGCCTTTAGGATGCATGCAGGGGTGGGTAACCCAGTCTGCAAGCGAGTTACATGTGACGTCACAATGGTAGACAACCAATCAGCTGTTGAGGACGACTCAGACGGCGTTCGTATTCTTCTGTGGGGTTCTACTGCGATATAGCTGTTTGTAGAGGTAACAAATTATGATGTTCTGCGTAGCTCCTCTTCCGCTCGTTTGCGTCGGGTATGGTTATGAGAATATATTTGATGGGGAGAAAGGTAAGGGTTTCTAGATGTCAAAATGCCATCAGTCACATCTATTTTTTGTTTTCTGCCAAAAAATAGCAAAGAAAGCATCTGTTTGATGTCTTTTCCCTTTTTTTCAAGTGAAAAAAAAGTACTTACTTACAGTATTTCTTATATTAATTCAACAACATTCCGAATTAGGTGTACCTTGTACTTTTTCTTTTTTTTGGGATCCGAAAACGTAAGTGGAAGGATACCTATGACATCGCAAAAGCCGGACGGACGAGATATTTTGATGAAACTTGGTGTGAGGATTGTTCGAGTCAAGGGAAAGGTCGAGTTCGTAGATGGGCCCAAAAGATTTACTTTTTTAAAAGCCAATGAGATAGTCGATTAAGGGGTAAGACGACATGCTGAACACAAATATGAAAATCATTTTCTCGCCGGACAAGTAGTTCACCGGGCATCCGGCCAAAACCGGAAAGTTTGTTAAAAGTAAAAGCTTTATCCGAAGTTGATTAGATGTCCGATTTAGGGTAAGGAGACACGCTGAATCCGAATATGAAAAACGATTTTCTCGTCGGACAAGTAGATCGCCCGGAATCCGACCAAAACCGGAAAATTTGTCAAAAATAAAAGTTTAATCTGAAGCTGATTACTCAACTGAAGGATGGGGAAACATGCTACATCCGAATATGAAAATTATTTTCTCGCTGGACAAGTAGACCATCCGTAATCCGGCCAAAACCGGAAAATTTGTGAAAAGAAAAAGTTTTATATGAATTTCATTAGTTGTTCGGTTTACGGGTAAGAAGACATGCTGAACTTGTGTATGACAATCATTTTCTACCTGGACACATAGTTCACCACGAATCCGGCTGAAATCGGAAGATCTTGTTACTAGAAGTTGAAGTTTTATTTTAGAGGTTCGATAAAGGGGTAAGGAGATACGTTGAATCGGTTTTTGAACTTTAATTTTTGGGATCCCAAAACGTAAGTGGAGGGATACCTATGACATCGCAAAAGTTGTCCGTCTCTCCGTCCGTCCGTCTGTCAGCACGATAACTCTCGAAGGGAATGAGATATTTTGACGAAACTTGGTGTGAGGACTCTTCGAGTCAAGGGAAAGGTCGAGTTCGTAGATGGGACCGATAGCTGCATATTTAGGGGAGGGGGAGGGGTTTCAAATTAAGGGGCGAAAAAATATTTTTTAAAAGCTAATGATATAGTTGATTACGGGGTAAGACGACATGCTGAACACGAATATGAAAATCATCCTCTCACCGGACGAATAGTTCACCCGGAATCCGGCTAAAACCGGAAAGTTTGTTAAAAGTAAAAGTTTTATCTGAAGTTGATTAGATATCCAATTTAGGGATAAGGAGACATGCTGAATCCGAATATGAAAATTATTTTCTCGTCGGAGAAAATTTGGCCGGAATGCGGCCAAAACCGGAAAGTTTGACAAAAAAAATAAGAGATTATTCTGAAGTTTATTAGAGGTTCGATCTAAGGATAGTTAAACATGCTGAATCCGAATATAAAATTATTTTGTCGCCGGACAAGTAGATCGCCCGGAATCCGGCCATAACCGGAAAATTTTAAAAGTAAAAGTTTTATATGAATTTCATTAGGTGTTCGATTTACGGGTAAGAATGCATGCTGAATTCGTGTATGGCAATCATTTTTTACCTGGACACATTTCACCACGAATCCTGCTGAAATCTTGAAATTTGCTAAAAGTTGAAGTTTTATGTGAAGTTGATTATGGAGATATGGATGGTATGGAGATACGCTGAATCTGTTTTTGAACTTCAGTTTTTTGCAAGACAGGTAGTTCGCCTGGAATCCGGCTGAAACCGGAAATTTAGCAGAAGTAAGGCAGGAACTTTCTTCAAAGCAGACATGACGCAGGCTATAGGGGTAAACTCACATGCTGAATCCATATTTGAACTTCGTCTTCTCCGATGATTACCACTGGACCGCTACAAGACCCAATTGTCTGTAAATATTAAATTTTTGGGATCCCATCGAAACCTTTAGTCTTGTTTTGCAAGACAAAGTAGTTTGCCCCAAATCCGGCTGAAACAGGAAATTTCGCAGAAGGAAGGCAGGAACTGAACTTTCGTCAAAGTAGATATGACGCAGGCTATAGGGGTAAGCACACATGCTGAATCCATGTTTGAACTTGGTCTTCTCAGATGATTACCATTTGCCTTAATCTGTTTCTAAATTTTATTTGTAAAGTGGTTCAGGAGTCTGGCGAAGACTGGACCTCTGTAAGACTCGATAGTCTGGATCAGATATTAAATTTTTGGGATCCCATCGAAACGTTTGATCTTGTTCTTCGAGACTTACAAGTGTTGTTACGCTGCCATGTGAGCTACGTGCAGTATATTGTTTTCTTATTTTCTCTTATTTTTTTCTTTTATTTTCTTATTGAATATCTATAGATACTCCACCATAATCCGCAGTCTGTGGCCTGATGGGAAGTAAATCAACAATAATAATAAAAATACCTTGTTTCTACTTTGTTTTCTCCTAGAATTTATTTCGAGGAAGAATAAACCATCCATAAACCCGCGCCATCTAGAAACCCGTAACGAAATATTTTCTGGAACCACGGCATCTATTGAACTCGTCTAACCTTGTATACAGAGAAGAAAAGATTACAGTATTGGTTTTGGAGCTTGATTAGAACTTGAGGTGAGAATAAGGGTTTTCCTGTAATTGGAGCAAATCTGTCTTATTTTGAATAGGCTATGGTGCGAAACGAATTACTATACCCTTCAGGCAGTCTTTCACCTGAACATATCTGGAGCATATGCTGTGATTTAGTCCAGACCTTCAGTGTATTGAATTTGCAGCAGAATTGTCTCTGATCTTAATCAGTCAAGTTTGATCGTTGGAATACTTAGGCTAGCTCTACTTTGCAAATAGAATTGTTCCCCAGTATTATAGGCAGCATGTAGGCAGTGTCTAATGTTCACCTAATCTTCCATGTGAAGTCGGGGAATCGATGTGCTGTGGGCTAACATTTCCTGAATCGTTATCCAGAGATAATGTTCCCTCAGAATCAAATAATTGATTTTTTCGATTTGGGAATCGAAGTGTCAGGGGCTAATGTTCCCTGATGTAGAAATATTGATTTTGTTGAGTTGAGGTCTGGAAATCTAAGTGCCAGTTCCCCAAAAAACAATGATGGTTTTTAGGGTTGGAGAATCAAAGTGTCAAGAGCTTATGTTATCTCATAATCAAATAATTGATTTTGAGATTGGGAATTGAAGTATTAAGGACAATTGTTCCCTGACATGCAGATATTCATTTTGTTGAGTTGAGGTTGGGGAACCGGAAGTGCCAGGGGTTAATGTTCTACGATAAGCAAAAATTGTTTTTGAGGTTGGGGAATCAAAGTGTCGAGAGCTAATGTTCCCTCATAATCAAATACCATAATCAGTTTTGAGATTCTCTGGAATCAAAGTGTTGAAATATTCATTTTTGGTGTTTTTCCGTGCTCCCACAAACGGTTTGTGGGTCGACTGTGGCTCGAAAAGAGTGTTTCCTTGGTCTTTCGTGCGGCCTGCAAGTGTGTTTCTGCAACCAACAAGATTTTCGTGGCTCGCTTTGTGGCTCTAATTCGACAAGCAACTGGCGAGGTGATTGTCGGTTTTGTGGCTTGATTCTGGCGGGAAATTCAAATTAAGCAGCAAAATAGTGTCTAAACAATAAAGCTAACTACTTTTTCAAGCAAACAGACTTAAAACTGAGGATGCTTTTTGTACATAATGGTAAGGAAATAAGCATGGAGTTCTATTTATTGAGAGTTTACATGAATTTTATTTTTATTTTCAGATATTTGAATTTACCGCCCAAAAAATAGACAAAATGGCGTTTCCGCGAGTTTCAACTAGTGGCTTGACTGTGTGGCACACAACCGTGTTTCCGAGATAAATACTCAGAAGTGTGTGGCCCACAACTGTCTCACGGAAAAAGGCCTTTTGTTGAGTCGAGGTTGGGGAATCTGAAGTGCCAGGGGCTAATGTTCCCCTATAAGCAATAATTTATTTTTTTTGTTGGGGAATTGAAGTGTCGAGAGCTAATGTTCCCTCGTAATCAGACACTCGATTCTGAGATTGGGCAATTGAAGTGCCAGGGGCTAATGTTCCCCGACAAGCAAATACGGATTTAATGAGTTGAGATCGGGAATCCAAGGGCCAGCGCCCCCGATAAGGAAATAATGGTTCTTAGAGAGGGGAATCGAAGTGTCAGGAGCTAATGTCACCTGATAACTTGTTGCCTGATAACCTGATAACACTTTGATTCCCTGGTCTCAGAAACTATCATTTACTAATCGGGGAGCATTAGCCCCTGGCACTTGGAATCCTCGACCTCAACCAAAAAAATATTTGCATGTTGGGGGACATTAGCCTCTGACATTCCGATTCCTTGATCTGAAATCGATTATTTGATTATGAGGGAACATTAGCTGTGGACACCTCAATTCCCAGAGTACTCTGGGAATGTTACCCCAGGGCACATCCATTTGCTGACTTTGCAGGGTAGATTAGCCCTGGGCAAGTAGATTACCCAATCTGCCATGGAACATAAGCTCCTGAGTCCTGACACATCGAATCTGTGACAAATGGGGACCGATAGTTTGTGGAGTACGATTCCCAGATAGGGGAACAATAGACACTGTCCAGTACGTATGGAGTTTTTTCTTCTACAACTTTTATCAGCATAAAAACTCGTATTCTGAAGTGTCCCTTTAAAAAGTTTTCATTGGAGGACAGTGCCCTTACAGCTAGGAGATTGCAGCACATGTGTAATTTTTTTGTGTTTGTGTTACAGGAGGGGTATCCTGGGGGTATGCAACACCGAATTTATATGACCTCGAACCTCCAAAAGAGGTCCTGGGTCACCCAGTGTTCCCTTCCTGACAGTTAGGACTGCATTAAATGTTTCTTCCAACCTTTTTGAGCCAGTTTCGAGGTTGTGTAACTTCGAGGTGGGATACCTAGGCCAGGTCACTGCACCATTATAATGATTTTATAGTTTACATATGATTGACAGCATTAGCTTGGCTTAGCAGGGTAAAGATGTTTGGATATGCAGGTTTGTAGGTATTCTTACAAATAGCATTAGCTTTCTCTAAGCAAAAAACCTATTTGCTACTGCATACAAGCCCTCGGAAGAGGAATCCCTTCTGTAACCTGGAAAATAGACCTATATATTCAGTTGGGTAGAGAGGGCTCATTTTTGAGTCCTGGACTGGATCTTTGATCGCTGAGAACTTTATCAAAGAGGGCACATTGAATTTTTTTGAAGGATGGATTTTCAGCAACCTGGAGGCCTATAAATTTATTTATTTATCTAAAAAAATATTGCCAACTGGGGTGGCTCCTACAAAGAAATCACTTTACAGAAATAAAAAAAAAGATATGTAGAAGACATGAGCCTTTGCCAGTTGAGGCACACATACCTCAATCAGGATGGGTTGAACCCACTTAAACTAACATTTAGATTTGTACATATTATATTAAAGAACAGTAAATTAAAGCATCAAACTGAGGTGTTCAGGCTCATACTAACCTATTTTTGTGTTTCCAGGGTAAATTAAAAGATGGACGGAGGAGCGTTTGGTGCAGCCAAGGCAGGAAGTACAGTAGATCCTTTGGAATTTGTCAGAAGACCCCAAGTTATTCTTAGATCTCTATGTTTGGTGAGTAAACTATTATGGTAGTGTTCAAGCAGGTGATGCCTACTACTTAATAATTGCAGAAAGGTTTATGTTTTTGTAACTCGATGGGAGGGGGAGGGTATATACAGTTGTGTTAGGGATAGGGACTTAAGGATTAATGGTGTTAATTATTTATTTATTTTTAGCTTCTTTTTGCCATACAATAATTTAGTACTCAATTTACCTTGTGTGTTGCTCCGTGGGTGATGATGACTGACGTCTATTACTAGTCTGGGTCGTCCCAGCATTATTTATAGTCCTTAGGTGACCACTCGTTATCCAGTGACTTCTTGAAAGCTTCAGGAGAAGTTGCCGACTGTGGATTCGGAAAAGGACGTTGGTAACTCTTTGAAAAAGAAGTTTCGTCGCACTCTTGTTTTGGTGTGGCATTTTGATGTCAACAACTTGTTTTAACTTCTATACTGATAAGGGTTACATGAGCTTCTTAAATCCCAACTCAGCTTTTCTTAATTCAAATCCACCATCTGTTGTAGATAAACAACAAGGCAAGACAAGATTTGAGAAATAAAAATTCCTGTCCTCAATAGCAGCCCATTTTGATAAAGACAGAAAACAAAGAATAAAAAAAAAACATTCAAAATTTTTGCAATAAAAAAATCAAATTATAAGAGGGATTCTGCCTAAGAACAGGGATCCTGACTTAAGGAAGAAGAAAACCAAAAGAACAGGGATCCTGACTTTGTCGTTTTTGGCAACCCAATACATAAGTGGAGGGGTACCTATTACTTCGTAAATGTTGTCCGTCTGTCCGTCTGTCAGCACGATAACTCTCGAAGGGATTGAGATATTTGTTCAAACTTGGTGTGAGGATCCATTGGGTCGAGGTACAGGTCAAGTTCGTAGATGGGCCATGTAGCCCAATATTTCGTACAATATTCAAGGGGAGTTTAAATTATGGGACGGAGAAAAAATTTGTTCTAGCTGATGCGGGAGGTGATTGAAGGGTAAGGAGACATGCTGAACCGGACAAATAGTTCGCCCGGAATCCGGCCAAGACCAGAAAATTTGTTAAAGTAAAAGTTGTATCTGAATTTGATTAGAGGTTCAGCGTACTGGTAACGAGGCATGCTGATTTCGTATATGAAAATTATTTTCTCGCCGGACAAGTAGTTCGGCCCGAATCCGACCAAAACGGGAAAATTTGTTAAAAGCAGAAGTTTTATCTAAAGTTTTTTGCGACGTGTAAGGGTAAAAACACATGCTGAATCCATACCCGAACTTGGTTTTCTCAGGTCATTAGCCATTGGCCTTAATCTTTTTCAGAATTTTAATAGTCAAAGTTTTAAGGAGTCTGGTTAAGACAGGATCTGCAGGACCCAACTGTCTGGATCAGATACCAAATTTTTGTGATCCCATCGAAACCTTTGGTCTTGTTCATTTTAACTCCTTGCAAATTCATATCTGAAAATTGCAAATTTGCTACACCTAGTTATAATTTTACCGCTCATGATGGCAATTTAGGAATCCCTACATCATTTAATGGTTGGAAATCAAGGGCAAGCGATGAGCAATGTTGTTAGAAATTCTGCAATCAGCGACTGAAGAAATTGGATGAACTCGTGGCTTTGTCATATCACTGTGATCCTTTGGTGGAAGGGAGCGGTTGTGTTTTTCAGACGTTACGAATTAAAACATTGTGCATACAGGAAGAGCCGACACACCGCCGAAAATAATCTGCTGACTTTTTTGTTTCTCATCACCATGTCGGAAAAGTTAGCAGATGCCTTTTCCGCTCTTTCTGGCAATTCTGCAAGACGTTTATGCATAACGTTTGCAAAATCATAACAGATAACATTCCAAGTGCTATCTGTTGAAAATACCCATCCTTGTGTTGTCTGTTATGAATCTTCTAATAGTGCATGGTTTCTACCAAAGTTATTCTGGTCCAGATAAGAGGCGTATTCTCGCCGTTCCCCGAGGACTCCTCGGGAAATCGAAGGGAACGGCGAGAACAAAGGGAGTCACTCCACGGGGACTCCGCGTACAGAAACAGCGAGAACACGGGGAATGCTTCCAAAATTGGTTTTGTTCGAAAAAAAACGCAGTTGACGAAATTAGTCTGGATCCACTTTATTTTTGGTTTTGTTTATTCTCGTTGTTTTTAATTAAATTTAATTGCACCAACACCAGCAAAAACTGATTCCCCTCCGAATCAGAAAGGGAGTCCTTTTTGATGATGGTGATGATAATCGGAGCATTCCCCGTCCGTGGGGACTCGCGACAATACGGGGAGTGAGTCCCCGGGACAAACGAAAACGCGGGGACTCCTCAAGTGATCGTTTTTTTTTTCTTTGCAGCTGTTTGCAATCATAGTTTTCGGCAGCATTAGTTCAAAAGGTTGGATGTTCGATTCTGACCTGAAACGAGAAGTCTGCCTTTACGACGGGGACAGTAATGCGTGCAACTATGGAACGACAATTGGAGTCTTTGCCTTTCTAGCCGCCTGTGGCTTTTTGGCTGGGGAATGGTTCTTCCAGCAAATCCCATCAGTTAAAATGAGGAGGCGGTATATTATGCTGGATTTCGGATTCTCAGGTACATTTACTTTTGGAGCGCGTTCTACCCTACTTACCGTGGTTACAACGCATGACGTCACGATTTTTGGTTGTCAGTATTCCTCTCGGACCGACGCACAGAAGACGGGAGGGGAGGGGGAATAAATGGGCCATCTGGGGACAACGCATTATCTTTGCTCCAAAACTTTCGAAAGAGTATTTCTGCGGTCAGTTAACTGAAATCTCCACCCAATCATTTACCAATCCCGGTAAGGCGAAGGAGACAGGTTCATATCTCGTTCGAGGTGCAGTTCATTCATTCATTCATTTATTTATTTCCCTCAAAGAATATATAATGAGGAGTACTAAAATAAATTTAAAAACACTGTCACAAAAAGTTTCAAAACAATAAATAACAATTAACGTACTTTAAACAACACACTGTACTTACTTAACTATTAACTTTTATCGAAAAACGGAAACAGACTATTATTAGCTTGAGCTACAAAATTACCAAATTTCTGCTGAAACTGAAAGGGAATTAATTAGGGGTGTATTTCTAGCAAATAAAGGGTATCCAAGCAAAAATTTACAATATTTTAAATAGCATACACGAACACTAGCAATCATACCACGATTAAAACCATTCACCACCACCGCTGGAAAAATAACTATTGGTAAAACAGTTGACTGGTATATACGGGCCAGAATATCACGTCTAAGCTTACCCCTCAGATGGATTAAAGCTCCAGTCGTCTTACGGATTTTTAGTTCAATATTTCTAACTACAATTGATTGAAAATTACGTTTCACTAAACAATAGGGAATTCCAAGGTAAGTCACAACATCAAGGGGTTGGAAAAGGTTCCCACCACCACAGTTTAAGGACAAATGTGCAGAAACAGGTTTATTAAATGAACCCCTAAAATAGTAACAGGTTTATTAAAGGAACCCCTAATATTCAGGAAGCATTCCACCATCGTTACGATTCTTGTTACTATTTTCGTTCCCTAAGCCGCCGTGATAAGAAAATTAGCTCCCCCCCTCTTTTTATTTTCGTTATACGCTCGTTACCATTTACTTATGATGGTCCGGAGCATCGCAAGTGACAATAAGAGCGTGTTCCATCCTACTAACCGTGGTTACTACGCATGACGTCACGGTTTTTGGCTTCTTGGCGTCAAGGCTGGAACGCCTTTTTCTTTTTTTCGGTCAAATACCATGCCACGGGGGAAATCGGACCAATCACGTTAGAGAGATTCGTAGTTACCAGGCTCACTACGCTCCCGAGCGTGCTAAGCAAAGGTTGGAACGGTCAGCGTAGTAACTTTTGACGAGGTTGGAACAAAATAGGAACTGATAGTTACTTAATGAATGATTATGTTTATTTCCCATCGTTACATAAAATGTCACTGATCACGCATAAGAAAAGAAAAAGGAACAATGAACAACACACAAGATACAATTTTAGCTTGGCAATACATAGTTCAGAAAAAAAGAGAGCAAATAAAACAAAAAATAATACACTATTTCTTTAACTATTGTTGAATTGCTGGGTAGAGGCTGTTTAGAGGGTCAAGGGATACCAGAAATCTTAATGTAGCCTACAAGCCTAGCCTGTAGCTGATAGTGCGCTCCAGGATTTATGGTGGTAAAAGGAGGAGCTATCACTTTAGTGTGGTAGTTACAACGCTTTCTGGAACGAAAGTAATAACAGCGCGGAAATACGGCACCGCTCTTACCGGAGTTACGACTAAAGCCATAGTTAGAGCGTGTTCCACCGTTCTAACAATAGTAACTACTAGTTACTAATTCCGTTTCAACCTCACGAAAAGTTACTACACTGACCGTTCCAACCTTCTAGAAATCGTAACTACTAGTAACTATTTGCTTACCACGCTCGGGAGCGTAGTAAGCGTGGTAACTACGAATCTCTGTAACGTGATGTACCGGATTACCCCGTGGAGTAATATTTGACCGAAAAAAGAGAACGGCCTTCCAGCCTTGACGCCAAGAAGCCAAAAATCGTGACATCGTGCGTAGTAACCACGGTAAGTAGGGTGGAACAAGCTCTTATTGTCACTTGTGATGCTCCGGACCATCATAAGTAAATGGTAACGAGCGTATAACGAAAATAACAAGAGGGGGGAGCTAATTTTCTTATCTTCTTACAAATCTTGCTAAAATTTTCTTATTTTCTTGTTAACGAAAATAGTAACAAGAATCGTAACGATCGTAACTAATATAACTCGGTGAAATGCTTCCTGAATATTAGGGGCTCATTCAATAATCATCTTTTGTAAATTGTTTGGTGAACTGAAAAACAGAACTGCACCTCGAATGATATTTGAACCTGTCTCCTTCGCCTTCTGCGCGGGCTAGTCACACCTGGTAATAGCGCCGGAAATTAAGACCGTTTACGGTCGAAACTGGGAAGAAAAGACGCTGAAAACGTAAGATAGTCGAGATGGAAAAACCTATCTCCGCCACTTTGAAACGTATCACAAACCAGAGTCACTGACTTTAGCTAGTTTTGTTTACATTCGAGTGATGATGGTGGTAATATGCCTTGAATTTCTTTGTTCCAATTGTGACCAGGATGAAACGCAAAGAGTGGATAATAACCAAATCAATGAATTAAATTATGCACAGGTGTGACTGAATGTGGCCCGGGCATTACCGGGATTGGTAAATATTGAGTGGAGATTGACTTTGTACAAGAGAGCTAGACCGTGACAGACAAGCCAGATATAATTTTGAATTTAGAGGTCTAGGGCTGCAATGTCTTGCCTGTATTGGAAGCTTGGATCAACAGTTTATGACGCACTTACCAATGGCATAAGTGCAGTGAAAAGGAACACAGAAATATACATTGAATTCGAACTAGTTTCCTCTAGTCAGATCCCGAAATATCTAGTTTGATTAAGTCTGGATGTTTTGGTATTATATAATGAATATTTGTATGATGATAGAAATTATAAAAAGGACTTTTACCGTGACAAAGAAACCGAAGCGATTTTTGGTGCATTTTTCCACACTCCAGTGTGAGAGTCATATCCACATTCTTTCCATTCCAGTTTTTCAACTTTCACTGCCTTTGTGGAAAAAAGTGTGAACTTGTGGTTTGTTGATTTTTGATACATATGTGGTTATGTGTGATATGTAGGCTAGTGATAATCAGGGGCGTCACGACAGTTGATTTTTGGTCAAAACAGTTGATTTTTTCATGAAAACTGTCGTTTTTTCTGAAAACTGGTCGATTTTTCGTTAAAATAGTCGTTTTTTCTGAAAATCAGGGGACTTTTCTGAAAACAGTCGATTTTTTTTCAAAACTGTCATTTTTTGTTGTTGAGAACAGTCGTTTTTTCGCCAGAAACAGTCGGTAAAAATTATCAGCCAGTCGGTAAATGCCTCGTCCACATTTTGGCTAGTGACGCCTCTGGTGATAATGTGTGTTTTTCCTCTATGTATATGGCTACGGCTGAGTTAAATAAATAAATAAATAGAAACTTAAAACTGCGGGTTCAAACCCACCTTGAGGGAGGAGCGATTTTATAATTCAGTTCACTACTACTATTTTAGTGAATAATAATAAGCTTTGGACCATATTTATAAACCCGTCTCTTTCTTTAACTGGCAGTGCAAAACGGATACGTCAGCGGAATTTTATTATAGCTATATTTCGTCCCTTCATTTTCCTGCTTGAGCCTGAAGAGAACCCTTAACAAGAAGGGCCGAAATAGAACTCTACTACAATTCATTTTACAAGTGGTGCACTGAAAGACAAAAATGCTCCTCCGCCGGGATTTGAACCCAGGACCCTCTGCTTACAAGGCAGGCACTCTAACCATTTGAGCTACCGAGGGGCTTGTGAACAGAGTTCGCAAACCACTACAATAGTGTGGTAGAAGGCGGCCATAGGAACAGTGATCCCGCCCGAAGGCAAATTCATGCAACAAGTTCACATCCCCATGTCACGGAAATTAGTGTAGTTATTACTACAGTTAAGCTGACGTATCCGTTTTGCACTGTCAAGTATCATTCGCAGTCAGCTTCGGCTGAACGAATATTTACGTCTATTTTCTTTTAGATTTACTAATACGAATGTTTTCTAGCTTTCTGGTGTTTCCTCTACTTTGTCGGTTTTTGCTACCTAGCTAACAAGTGGTCACGGTCTCCTTCTCCAATCGGTGGCAGCGTGATCTCCAATAGTCTGCAAGCCGCCATTGCCTTCTCGTTTTTCTCAATCATTACTTGGGTAAGTACACTGTAAAAAAAACTATCCGCTTTCAGATAAATTAATCTGTAGCATTTTGCATTCTAGCGTTTTAATCCTCCGTCTGATTTCAACTCTCCAAATTCAGAATAAATCTCCGAATTTGGCAAGCCCGATATAGGAGAAACTTTTTACAGTGTAAAGCCTTGATTTGATTTTTTTTTAACGCAGACTAAATATCTTGTCCTAAAGTTCGCTTTTCGTTATTTGCGCTTGTTTTTGTTCGAATCATTAATGCCGAGTACCCTTGCAGGAAGGGCCAAATTTATTGCTGACAAAGCATAATAATTTTGTTTATAATAATGTACTTTATTTCCTTAATGAATGAAAAAATTTATTTCCCATCAAAATTGGCGCGAGAGGACCTAGACGAAGTAAGCAAAACAGAAAAGAAGAGAAAACAACAACACGCAATACAACATTACAACACAACAACAATGTAAGAGAATACGAACCTTCGACAAAGCCGCTCCATTCGTTCCGCATTGATGCCGCAGCGGTGACGTCTTCCCATTCAGGTACTAGCGAGGTACCAGTAGGTTGTTCGAGGAAGGCGGCTCTCATCCATACGAAGTACGTGTCCGAGGTATGTCCACCGCCTTCTTTTCAGTAGCTCGATAACAGACGGATGACCTGTTTTCCTGCGTATCTCTGCATTGGTGATTTTTTGTTGCCAGCTTATATTTAAGATTCTTCTGAGGCTCATGTTTTCAAATGCGAGGATCCTTTTTTAAGCTGGGTGTTTATTTTCCAGCATTCACTTGCGTTAAGGAGTATCGAAAGTACATTGCTGTTGAAGAATCGTAGCTTCAGTCGCATTGAATATCTGTTGCTTCTCGAAATAGGTTTCAGTTTATTGAAGGCACCTGTTGCTTGTCCGATTCCTGTAGGGATAATATACTGGCTCCAAGCTTAACAGAAATATTATCAGCTACTTTCTCTCAACTAAAAATAAGCACCTCGCTTTTACTCTCGTTAAAAGTTAGACTTATATTAGAATAAGACTCTGAAAGGACCCCTCTTGCTTATTCTGCCTTTTATAGTATACCTAGCTCCCTTTTGGGATTATAAGCTTCTAAAATCCCCACCTTTCTCCATTGCTTCGTTTTCTGCCTACTAATTTTAGCGCTTTTTCGGCCATGCCGAGTTTTGCCCGTCACACAAAACAAAGTTCGTCGGAGTCTTTAATGCCGCTGACAGTTCTTTCAGACATAAGGATATGAGAATCTTCTGTTTTTTACTTCGTTTCTTTACTTAGTTTTCCAACTTTTTAACCACGGCGCGTTCAGTTTTCAAACGTTTTGCTCCCACCCGCCGCGTCGGAGAGCAAGTATCGACAAGCGCTAACAGAAAAATCGCTAATTACAGGTAGAAACTAATAGTATTTTTGAAAAACTTTTTTTCTGATCCTTTTCATAGGCAAAAGATCATTTCTAGTAAGAGTTGTGCTTGAAAGGGCGGCAAAATTTTCTTCAATAGGCTTAACGTACCGGCTCAAATTCAACATATCATCCGCATAATTTACTAAAGAAGTATCTAAACCACGAAAAATGCAACAAATGCACACTACTTCTTGCGCCTCAATTATGCTGTTATTGTAAACTGTAGGAGAAGTGATCGCCCCTTGACGGATTCCCTTACGGACTGGCACAATAGCATCATAGACAACAGGACCATGGGCTGACGGGACTTTAACTTTAGTTTTGAGCTTACTGTACAAATTTCTGAGAGGTAATACAATAGTTGCGTTTTTTATCCGAATTCTTCTCGCGATTCTCCTCTGAATTCTCCTATTTCGCGTTTTTGGACTATTCAGACGAAGTGAATTCTCCATTTCTTGCGTTTTGTCACAATCGAGACCGGGGAAAGCCTCGCGATTCTACAGAATCGAGAAGTTGCTCCGATGGCGAATTCTCGATTCTCCCTCCGTTCTCCTCCCTGATTGGTCAACAGAGTGCGGGTGTCCAATATGCGCATAAACGTATTCCGGGTTTCCGACGAACTGTAAAATAAGTGTTTTTGTCAAAAGCGAGAATGGAGAAGCCAGATGAGCAAAAATGGTAATTTGTACGAGAATCAAGAATTCAGAAGCGAGAATTAGGAACGGAGAATTCGGATCAAAAACGCAACTAATGGACTTCTCGAGTCCCCGCGTGAAGGGACACAGCAGCAGATGGGCGTGTAAACCGGAGTCGAATGCCCTGCTGACGTCATTTCCGGCTACGACTAGCTTCTCACCACGCTTATCACAGTCATAAAGGACGTTAGCTAAAAGACGATGGACATCTTCACGACTAATCGCGGCTTTTAAACCCGAACTGATTATCAGGAGTAGTACAAGCACGATTAATATCATCAGTGATTACACTGTCAGAAGTTTCATAACAGATTGCGCATAACACTTTCAAGAATAACACCTTTTCACTTAGAAAAAAAGTGTTATGACCAATTATGTTTATACTGTTTCGTGCCCAGATCTCCAACAACACCTTCAATAGGTAAAAATACTACACTGTCAGAAGTTACAGAACGACAACAGCAGGATGCGCGGTTTCAACAGATAACACTTTGGGATGTTATATGTTATGTTTCTTTCGTTCCCGTTAGTATTTTTACCAATTGAAGGTTTTGTTGGAGATCTAGGCACGAAATAGTGGAAACTTAATTGGTCGTAACACTTTATTTCTAAGTGAAAAGGTGTTATTCTTGAAAGTGTTATGCGCAATCTGTTATGAAACAAGACGCTCGAAAAGCTTACATAACACCGGAGCAACCGAGATCGGCCGGTAAGACGTATATTGACCAGGTTCTTTTCCTTTCTTTAGGATCGGGGTGACAGTTCCGGTAGAAAAAAAAATACCTGTAACTAGCCCACAATTAAAATAATCTGGTATAAGAGAAAGATGTACTAGCAGATTTTCACGAGCGTGCAAAATATTCATTCCAGCTTCCCCTCTCGAATGCTTCTTTTTCAGCTTTTGTATACCTGCCCAAACCGTATGTGTAGTAGTAATCAATCCGGGACCCGCACTTGGAGTAGATAGCATACAGGCGAGTTCATGTTCATATTTAGCTTCAAGTGCAGCATTTGGGCTCGCGAATTCGGCAGTATAGTAATCGTTCCATTCTGCTTCACCTGGTACTGTGCTATGAGTGTCCAAATGCGGGTTCCTACTGTTTCTTACAAATCTCCATACGGCATTTGGATGGCATTTGGACCTGTATTACACACGCTAGCACTGGACCATCATTCACGCAAATAACACATTACGATTACACAAGGAGACATTTCATCTAAACGTACAACTTAAAAATATAATTTGACTTAAAGGACCCCTCGCACTATTTACTATTCAACTTACAGTATTTTGAAATATTTAAATACTTTAAAACTAGCCTGTGCTTTCAACAGCTAACCCACGATTTTGGCTGTTTTAAGCCTTTTCCGAGATCCGTTGTTTATATATTTATATAATATGGTTATTTACATAACCGTTTTTTCTGGTGGAAATACTTCTCGCAGACAACCGCCGACAGCGTGATACACATCGAAGGTAGCAAACCACGGAAAGTGAGAAAATCAGCGTGGTTATGTTAGAGGGGTTAGATGTAACGTACGAAATCGGGGTCTCTGGGTTTAGAAATATATGGAGTGATTATGGAAGTAGGTTGCGTTAGTATTATAAGTAAGACAGGTCCTTTAACTAGAATTAAAATATTGGATAAAATAAGGTACAAAGGATTTCAGGTAACGATCAGTCGAGTTTACGGGTGGTCTTTCTAGTCGCTGGGAAGCAGCGTCCCTCTGTCTTTGTCGTGTATTAGGCCTGCTATTTGCTATGGTCTTAAAGTCAGGTAAATGGCACGATGCACATTTGATGCCACATATCCTGACATATCCGTTTTATGCATTGTTTAAATATATCTTTGATGCCTTAGGCTAGGGTTTTGTTGGTTGGGATTAAAAATTTTCGTTACCCTAATTTATTTTTTTCTCTGTATTTTCATTTTTGTGTTTCCATAGGTATGGATTAGAAAGATAGAAATATAAATATTAAAAAAAAATTCGTTACCCTATTTTTTGTCTCTATATTTCCATTCTTTTGTGTTTCGGTAGGTATAGATTGTATGAAGAGATAGGTTGAAAAATAAATATTTAAAAATTTTCATTACCCTAATTTATTTTTTTCTCTCTATTTTTTTTTGTGTTTGAAGAGAAAGATAGAAAAATAAATATTTAAAAAATTTTCGTTACCCTAATTTATTTTTTCTCTATATTTTCATTTTTTTTTTGTTTCGATAGGTATAGATTGAGGAGGGGAAAGATGGAAAAATAAATATTAGTGGCATCTTTGTTTAGATATGAGCTTGCAAACAGTTAATGCATAAAACGGATGCGTCAGCTACGATGCTTTGACAGCGATATTTCGGCACTTGTTGGCAAGGGTCCTCGTCAGGCTGTCGAACATCAGGGACAACGTTGAGGAAGAAACGAACCTGCAATCTTTTATTCGTTGTTTGAATATAGTTAATCTGTGGCGAACCTTTCGAACCGTCTTCCATTTTTCTTTCTGTCTGCCTCGAAATGTGTTGCTATTTAGGACAGGAACGATTGGAGACTTGAAATATTTTTCTTCTGATGATGAGCCACAACGGAAGTTGGGTTTGTATGAAGCTATGGCTGAACATTGGGTTCGGGTTTAAAAGCCCGGATTTGAATATAGCGTTTAATATACCTACTGACAAACTTTAGAGATTAGGAGGCGGCGGGCTGAGAATAGTAGGGCCGGTAAATAACAGTAATATCTTCTTTTTTTTTCAGGGTGGTTGCGCATTTTTCGCCTACCAGCGTTTCAAGCTCGGGGCTGGTGACGCCTTCGGTGGGGTCGAAGACCTGGGCGCCACCACGGGCTCCGCCCCTTGGACCCAATCTCCCACTCAAGGAGTTCCAACATCCTATAACGCCGGTGGTTTCCCCCCTGGGGCCCAGTTCCCTGGTGGCCAAGTCGGAGCTTACAATACGGACTCATACCAGCAAGCCCCGTTCACGAATAACGGTGGTGGTGGTATGAACTACCAGCAGGCCACCTATTGAGCTTGTTCGGCGATCTCAGTTTACAAATTGTTTATTTGATAGATGTCGTTGTTAGTTGATGTGAATTGGTGTGTGAACAGTGACGAGAGAACCTGAGAGTTTTTGCACATACCTGTGAAGCTGAAAGGCAGAGGCCACAGCATAGTTTGTACAGAAGTGCTCCTCAGCCGGGATTCGAAGCCAGGGCCTTCGGCTTTCTAGGCCACTGTTCTACCACTGAGCTACAGAGGAGCTTTGAACATAGTTCGTGAAGAACTACAATAGTCTGGTATAAGCGGTCCATAGGAACAGTGATCCCGCCGAAAGCAAATTCATCTAAGCAGTTCACAACCACCCCGGGATTAGATAGATATCCAATCTACCTAATGATCTTGTCTATCCGGTCCAGAGCTCAAAAGGCACATCCGGGCCCGTAATTTTTGCCCGTCAAAGTTACATCTGCAGTTTTATGAAGCTAAACTACTGAAGAAAGACCGGATTGAAACCCATGAAGCCTGTTGAAGTCGTTTCAAAAGGATGCTATTTGTGACGTCTTTGATCGCGATGTAATTACAGTAGAGGTTTGCTTCTTGGATGTTAGTTAAGCTTGGGCCGTGCCGTTCCATTCACCTCCTGTTGGACGGTCAAGTACTCGAGTACAGTAGAGGTATGCTTATGTGAACGTCTGCTAACAGTGAACGATCGCGGAAGAAAAAACTAAACCCCAAACCAGGCATTTTTTCCTATAAATACTAGTAATAATCACTCACGCTTTTGTCACTTTTTGAATATTTTGCGAACTCACGGCTGAAAGTGATTCAGCTGACACCGAGCGTGTTCCACCCTCGTACCAATAGTAACTATTAGTTACTTAATCCGTTCCAACTCACGAAAAGTTACTACGCTGACCGTTCCAGCCTTCACGAAATAGTAACTATTTGCTTACCACGCTGGAGCGTGGTAAGCGTAGTAACCACGAATCTCTGTCACGTGATTGGTCGGATTCACCCCTGGCGTGATATTCCGCTGGAAAATAGAAAAATCGTTCCAGCCTTGACGACAAAAAGGCAGAATTTGTGACGTCATGCGTGGTAACTACGGTAATTAGGATGGAACACGCTCACCGTTTGCTTTCTATAATTTGAAAAGTTTGCCACGAGGAACGCACCTTCAATGGAGAAGATGGCGGTCCGAACCTGCAGATGCCTTCAAAAGAGGAAACACCTTTTTAATAAGTTCAAAATCAAAGAAAGTTATTTGAATTTCTACTTCAAGTTTGTGCCAGGATAACCCTGAAATGGTTGGCTGATAGCTGATATCAAGTTTGTTATTTTTATTTTCCATTTTACTTATTTATATGCGAGTAAGAAAGCCAAGGTAGTGGAACAGTTAAAAAAGTGTTAAAATAAGCGTACCTCTACTTTAGTTCTTTGAATGCCGCTGTACTGTCAGATTTTTTTCTGTAACGGATAATACCCGGCTGCGCATGGTATGTGTCACGTATGGTATGATGGATCCCAAGGTTATTTCTGTTATTACCCTTTTAGGTGTCGTGTTTTGAGACAGAATTTCTGTTATTACCTTTTGAAATGTTATGTTTCGCAGAGGGTAACATAAGATAGTCAGAATAGATATTTTCTCGTTAAGTGTAATACAGGGCTGGGCATACATGTAAAAGCTGTTAGCAAACTCCTGACAATGCGAGAATATTTGAGTTGTTTTTTTGGCTTTCATCTTACCATTTAGCTGGACTACTGCACTACCGAAATAATATTACCGTCTTAACTAATGTAAGTGAAGAGATGGTTAATCCCCCGGTATTGTAAGAGTCAACTATTTAGGAGTCAAAGTAGTTCTTTAAGTGCTTGTGAGAATATCGGTGTTAATATTTTGACTCTTTATTTCCATCTAGCCAAAATACTGCTCGCCCAATGCAAAACAAACGGTTTAACTAACATACCTCTACTCTACTGTGCAGGAATGAATTATCATTTTTGCCCGTTCGGTACTAAAAATATCTGAAGACGACTGTTGATCTGATAGATAGATAGATAAATCCTTTTATTCACCAAAAACTTATCATGGCTACGCCAGATTTGTTTGGTATAGTCATGGATACAACTTACGAGCGCACACTTAAATCATAATTGGTCATAAATAACATTATGAATTTAAACTAGGAGCTCAGCTTATGCTTCGTTTTACAACTTTAGAAATGAAGGCCTCTTTGCAAACCTCTGGTGGGCACATTTGTGATCTGCTGTGATTTGCTATTTCAAGCAATCAGAGTCATATGAGTGTTTACATGTATATATGACGATTTCAACAAATTTGGATTCACCATGATAGTTCGAAAAGAATAAAAGCGATATCTACCATATCTATATCTATCAGAGAACGTCGCTGGCATACTTTTTGGGCTGGCTTACCTTTGCAATTGCATTCCTGTGACTTCGCATGGCCAGTGGTAAGGACAGTACCATACCACCTTGGGAGTACTATGTAATCACGATAAAATGTTGAACGTTCGTTGATTTTGTCCGTTACAGTGATAAGTTTCGTCAAGTGTGATTTTTGATCTCGTAGAGTAGATTTTTTGTTCTGTGTTTAACAACCACTGACGAAACGGGGGTCCGAATAGACCAAGTTCACAAGGTAGGATACTGTGAGATGTCAAATTATTTGGGTCGTTTTCTAACCTCATGCTGTACTATAAGCTACCATTAGCTTACCGTTCCATAAGATATCATAGTCGTTCCGACTTCAGTTGTGAGATGTGTTACTTTTGTTTTGTGTTTTAAGCTAGCTACCCACAAAGCTAGGGTCCTGAACGGATCTTAAAGTTCATGAGGTATGGTCGTCAATCAATCAATCAAATCGTTTATTGACAAACCAGCTGCTTTCTTCGTCAGAAGGTGCTAAATTACGCTTTTCATACAGTAATAAAATAAATAAATTACACTAATTAAACGTGAGTAGATGGACATGCAAAGCCGCAACGGCGCAACGCCATCTACCCGTTCGATGTGGGAGTGGGATAGAGATACAAAAATGGGTTGTTGTCTAACCACCTGCCAGCGGTACATGCAGCTTGACATAAGACGTATTCTCGCCGTTCCCCGCGGACTCCTCGGGGAATCGAAGGGAACGGCGAGAATAGAGAGAGTCACTCCACGCGGCCTCCCCGTACACAAACAGCGAGAACACGGGGAATGCTTCCAAAATGGATTTTGTTCGACAAAAAAAGTATGCAGTTGATGAAGTTAGTCTGGATTCTTTATTTTGTTTATTCTGACTGTTTACAGTTAATTTTACATTGCACCAACACCAGCAAAAATTAATTCCCCTCCGAGTCTGAAAGGGAGTCCTTTTTGATGATGGTGATGATAATTGGACTCGCGAGAATACGGGGAGTGAGTCCCTGGGACAAACAAAAACGCGGGGACTCCTCAAGTGGAGTCCTCGGGGAACGGCGAGAATACGCCTATAGCGGGAAAGACTGTTAGATTTCCGACTGTACGGAGAAAGTATGAACAACTCTGGTAGTTCGTGTAGGAATGGCGAACACACCCTGGCCAGTCATTGCCCTTCGAAACGATTCAGCTCAGTTAAATGATGACTTTGATCCCCCTCATTTTGAGATTTGATAGTATCCTGCCACTATTGGGTAAAAGTTCGAGACCGAACTCGACCTTAGCTTTGTGGTTTTGCAAGTGTAACACGTTCGCGACCCAGCATAGCCATCCCATAGCGCGGAGTATTGCCGTGCCATGCTAGCGATGACGTACGATAAAGGCGCTGTGTATGAGTGACCTTCAAAGGCGTAGCCATTGTCGCGGATATTTTGGTCGTGGTTGTGTCCTTTTAAGCCTAGTTCTCAGAGCCTACATGAGTTGCCCTTCTGGTCTCAGTTCTCGCCAGTGCAAAATAACACTAGGGAGTAGCGCCAAGACTTGAGAAAAGTGACACACACTCGAACAGCAGTGACACTAGCACCACTAGTGATAGATAACGTCCCTACTGAAACTCAATCAGTCGTGCACCGGCGCTGGCTCCAATAACTTAAAATTCTGATACATACTCCCCTGTTTCTTCGATGGGTGCTGACCGCATCTTAGCTTTACCAGAAATTTCTAAACCCACAAGTTTGTCTCGCTTTCAATACCACAAGCGTAGTGGGCGGCGCTACGAGCATGGTCCGATTGTGAAGCATTTCAAGCATAGGTCTTGGCGCTACTCCCTAGTGTTATTTAGCTCTGGTTCTCGCCGCGATTCTCGATGAAATTCTCCTATTTCGTGTTTTTTTTTACTATTTAGATTCTTCTTTTCTTGGGTCTTTGTTCGCAGTTCTACAGAGTCGAGAAGTTGGTTGGGTAGCCGCTTCCCACTCTAATAGCCCTGCCTTGATCAACGCTAGCTTGTAAGAGATTGAGGAACGATAAGCAAGAATTGAGACGAAAAACGGAACTATCAGTCGTCACCTATCTAACAAGGCCTTACTCCTCACTGCTTTTTTGACCCGTTTTGGACCAAGCTCTTTTTTCATTTCTGCCGAGGCTTGCGGAGAAAGGAGATTGGTAACTCCGAGGTGTGTTGACCAATCCGCTGAGGAGAATGGCGACTGACTCCCTCTCTGCAAGAAAACATTCGAAAAGAGCAGGGGACATGGGAGAGATGTTTTTGAGCTCTTTGGGCAAAAAACGCGACTATTGTTTTGAGGTCTGGCAAGAAAAGATGAGGCAGCAAATTGCATCCGCTTTAGTTCATTTGCCTTAGATGACTGGGAAGAAACAGTTTTCTGCCACTTTTATGGTCGAGGGTCGGTACTGGCAAGGAGTCAGTTTCCTACTCAGAATTGTCATTGTGCCACGCGTCAGCGTCTTTCACCACTGTGTGCCAACAGATCACGTTTTGAGTCGCTTTTTCAAATTTGAGGGAATGCTTGCTGGGTCTTACGTGTATAAATTGTATAAATATTTGTGGTTAATATCCTAATCTAGTCTACGGGCGTATCGGCAGCGTGATCCATACAGGATCCACAAATCCTCAGTTTTGGGCATGGTTCCCCGACGTCTGGGCATGTCCAAACGTATGGGCATGGTGCTCATACATTGTGACACCGTGCAGTAAGGGCATGGTACCCTCATAAAAATCTGCATTTTATTATTATTATCATTTATTTGAATCCTTCAAACCTGAAGAGTAGTGTATAAACAGAAACAACAACATGTCATTTATTCAAATAATGTGTACAACGGATACATCAGCTACAACGTTTCATCAGCGATATTTCGGCCCTTCTTGGCAAGGGTCCTCGTCAGGCTGCCAATCTTCAGGTCCAACGTCGGGGAAGAAAACAAACCTGTAATCATATTTCCTTCCCCGACGTTGGACCTGAAGATTGACAGCCTGACGAGGACCCTTGCCAAGAAAAGCCGAAATATCGCTGATGAAACATCGTAGCTGACGTATCCGTTGTATACATTATTTGAATAAATGAAAGTCAGCTTGGGCTCAAGGAATAGTTAACAACATGCCAATCAAACTCATACACACTTAGATACTAATATACAGCTGACCGTTAAAGATAAAATTAGCCTACTAAGTTTACAATATTTCCATTTTAGATTTTGATTTAACAGATTTTCATGGGGTTAGATTGCCCTTCCTGCAGGTCATAGTGCCCCAGCGTATGAGCAGCGTGCCCCAAAAATGGTTTGTGTATGGTGGATCCGTATACCCCACCCTTGAAATTCCAGACAGAGCTGTGGAAAATTCCTGGACCCATTATTGTCGGTTCGTAGTTGTAACATCATGTCCCTCCTTCGTGTTATTAATATTATTGCCATGGGTATGTTTCAACCTTTTACCAGCAGTGTTTAATCCACCATCTTGGCTCAAACCTGTGACAATGCTATACCCTATAAACCGTTCCAACCTTCGAACGAACCTTAGGTGACTTGAAAACAGTTCATCGTAAGGAATTTGTTAGAGAATAATGAATGTTGTGAGTTTCTGGGTGCGTAAGAAGCCCCTGTTTGCTTGACTGTCATTTCTTAACGGACTAATCGGAATACTCGAAATAACTCATCTTAATCTGAGTTTTTCGCTTATGAAAGTCACCATCTTTAATTGGCATTGTCCAGGTTTCGCGATGGAACAGATCCGGATAGAAGGCTGGAGCGCACGCGTATGCCATGCGATGTTACAACACTATCGAGTCCATGGGTCATTGCAGGCGAATCACAAACAGCAGCACACAACCCGTCAAAAACAAATAATTTTGTCGACAATATAATAGTATAGTAATAATTGCGCGCAATACTACCGAGTTTATAAGCCAAGCTATCACTTCCCAACCCTGTATTTATCTGTATCTTTCATACTTGGACTTGGTTCAAGACAAAGCTGTTCAGCCATCCCTGGCGATAATAGTATGAAGACTAGTAAGTTAGTACGTAATCTGTTTTCTTGTTAGTATACTAGTTATTGATAATTGATTGCCAACACATGGACAACTATATATTCCTAGTCTGCTTTAGGTGCTCTTTGTGTCTTCGTTGTTCAGGAACTGAATTTTTGCTAAAGCTCAGGAGTATCTTACCCTAATATTTCAGTTGTACCCTTGATCAATACTCTTGATGACTAACTCTCCTTGCCGATACAAAATCGCCGCGTCCTAGCGGAAGAGCCAGAAGCGGCGCCACAGTTGTCCACAACGATCGCCGTGATTGGATTTGAGTTGTTGAGTTTGAGTCGTTAGTGAGACGTTTTCTCGCTGTTCCCGAGGATCACTGGCGTGTTTTGGACTTAGTCATATACAGTATTGGCACAGCTTTTTAAAAGGTTCCCGTCAGCTCGTACACTGTAAAAAATTGGAAAACCGTTAAGAAAAGGATGGCAATAATGGTCCGCTGACAATAACTTGATAGTAGCCCCCTCCGCCCCCCCAATCCCTTAGCGCTTTCGTTTCGTTTCATACAGTTGCAAGTATATGACATCCCCCCCCCTTCCTTTCATTGTTGAAGATGTGGATATGTTTTAAGTCTAAAGTCTTAGATTCTAAACTGCGGTCTTGTGAAATGTGGTTCAGGGGCTCGGAAATTCTACACAAAAATGCCTGCGCATCACATATCTGTTCCATGGGTAACTGTTACTGTTTTGTGTTTCTCACAATTGAATTGATGTTATGCTTGAAGATATGTATCATTCGTATTGTGGATTAAATTCAAAACTATTTTCGTCGACCTCCGAGGCTGGTGCCCTAGGCGTTTGATTAGTTTGCCGAGCGGAAGCTCGTCACTTGGCAGTGTTGCTAGATCCTTTCTGTGAAACTGAGCAGCCTCTTCATGAAATTGCGCCCGACGGCGCGACTGTGCGGAATCCCCTTCTCGGCCACAAGGTCGAAAAGGTTTTGGCAAAAATGCGCATTTTTTTTTTACTTTTTGAAATGCGAGAATTTCTGTTTTCTAAGGTCGGGGTCGGCTACCCACACCTTTTGCGTGATTCTGGATCCACTTTTCTTTAAGCACATTCTCGGTTGGTTAGACAAGTATTTTTTTTTGTCAACCTGGGGCATGCGGGAATCAGGTAGAAAATATAGTGATTCTTCTACACGCCCCTCATAAAATTCCTCTCAGATTAGTTATTTTTTTGCCGCTAGGTGCGCTATCGTAAAGAAAACAATGCACGTTACTTCTTGGTGTACGTTTATCCAGGTTTGTTTTGCTATTTTCAATTCCTCTTAGGCCTAACCATGTTTAAAACTGTTTAAAATGCATCTTCCCCTCTTTTTGCTTTACCCAACTCTGTTCTGTCAAGCGTCATCAAGTTTGTCATTTCTGGCCTCCGACTTCAGTGCCGAGTGCTGGCTAACTTTTCAACTGGTTTAATGCGCGACTCGGTATGAAGCGAAAGCCTAATCGCTTATTCACCCGTCAGATAACTTATCCCCAGATCTCACGTGTGATTGTTATTGTTCGTCTAGCGCGTCTGGCGGCAATTCGTCATCGGATTTTATAAAGGACGTAATACGTCCTTCATAAAAGTTGTCGGGAAAGTTGGGGCAAGGTCGCAGTTGGAGAGTAGGATTGACAGAAGGGTTTCAGTTGAACTATAAGGCACTCAAAATCCTACGATTCTGCGCTCCAAGTGGTATTACACTGCGTTTAAATGGCAAAATTCGTACTTATGAGAAAAATAAAAAAAAAGGAAGGAAGTGTGAAATTTGGTTTTTGACGGTCTTGCTAACGGGGAAATGGAAATGCGCCAATTGAATTCAAGAATTGCGCCCGAAAGTGCGCAGGCGCATTTCTGGAAAAAAAATATGCGCCACGGAATTTCAAAATGCACCCACATGGCGAAATTGCGCCCAATCTGGCAACACGGGACTGATGCCTGCTATGAATTAATTAATTAATTACGCGCAGCCTAATAGTCAAGTATTTGCACAGTATGTACACACAAACAGATAAATAAGCGCCTATCAAGGAATACAGAACGGTATTTGCGCAATACATACAGTAACTAACAAAGATCAATAAATGCAAAACAAGAAATTCACGGCGAAAAACGAAAATTTTTTGTTTACTGAATTAGCTGGCGCATTGGGCAATGGGTAGGAAGGCGGCTGGGTGATAACAGAAGCTGTTCACTTCTTTTAGTTTGGGGTCGACTAAAAAGAGGCACGGCATGCAATAGAACATCGAACAGAACTACCGTGCTGAAACAGCGGGAAGAAAGGCGGTTGAATTTCAGCTAATTGGTAACAGCGCAGCCGCAATCTTTATCAAAATGATTTTGATCAGAAATGTTCTGGTTTCCCCTGATCGACCTCCCACATTTACCCGTGTCATGGAAGAATCTGGTTCTGCTTGTTAGGCCTGATTCGGATTCCAGACCTCAGTTTCACGAATCCGCTGGATTTCCTCGGCTTCATCAATCCGTTTTCTCAGTTTTGGGGGGATCCCAAAACATATATTCAAATAATGCATTAAATGGGTACGTCAGCTATTTATGCATTATTTGAATATATGTTTCAAAGTCAGCTTGGGCTCAAGGAATATGGATCCCAAAACGTTAGTGAGGGGACGTCTATGACTTGCGTAAATGCTGTCCGTCTGTCTGCTGGTATTGACATACGAAGACTTCTTTGTAAGATATCCTTTAGATGAATCGTGTGATTACGTTATGATGGAAATTAAAATTTTCGGAAAAAACGAACTCCTCCGATAAAACTTGTAAAATGTTTCATATATAGATAATGAACATTTTGGATCAGAACATCCTCCGAACTTTCGGCTAGCACTGGTATTCCTGTTATAATCCAGGCTAGAACGGGAATTAAAGACAGAAAGGAATAAGCTAACGAATCTGGTTAGGGATGAAATCAGCTTGACCTGATAATCTGAACTAAGACTTCCGATAAATGTCCACCTTTGGGATCCCATCGAACCCATTCGGTCTTGTTACACATTGTCGTTAGGCAATCCCATCCACACTACAGTAGAAGCTCTTCTGTTCAAAAGAGAGATTGTTCATTCAGTTAATCGTTTCAATCGCCTTAGGCATCAGTGCTTTTTTTGTCACCTTTGATCAGCGAACAGAGATGTGAAATCTTTTGAATGTTGAATTCGAATCGTCAGCATTCAACTGTAGACTACAATTCGTACCTATCCATGGATCAGTGTTGCCAGATCGTGGTAAAGAAAATAAGCCGCGGCCTTTTAAAAATACACCAGAAAAATCTACACCTCTCAAAAACTCAATAACTATCAACGTAGAACCCCAAACATTTTTCCGGCTTTCAACGCGACGATTAAAACGACGTGAAAACAGTCGATTTTTCTGAAGAACAGTCAATTTTTCTGAAAAACAGTCGGTTTCTCGCAAAGATAGTTATCACATCACGCCAAAAAATACGCCAGTTAAAAAGAAAAACAGCCACGTTTTACGCCAAACGCCAGTTGCAAATATATTTAGGCCAGTCTCTGACAAAATCTGGCAGTTTGGCATAAAATCCGCCAATCTGGCAACACTGCCATAAAATTAAGTGTCTTTTTCTGTGTGTTTATGTGCTTTATTTATTTTCTTTCATTTACTCCCCTTTTTCAAAATGGCGGGTCATAAATAAATTACTTACTTACTTACTGCCTTTTATTCAAACAATGTTTACAACGGATACGTCAGCTACGATTCTTCATCAGCGATATTTCGGCCGTTCTTGGCAAGAGTCCACTAAATGTTTCCAAGTCAGCTTGGGCTCAAAGAATATTTATCTACTTACTACCATGGATTCGGATTCGAATCCTATAATGATACGATTTGCCAATCTATTGACTTTGTATTTTTCCGTCAGTCATTTCCACTTCTGTTGTGATTCGTCGTCTTGGCACGATGGTCGGGAAACAATCGATTATTCTCCAACGATCTTTCCGTACATTCACCCAAGACTGTCCCGTCCCTTCCCCAAGATCAAGGGCAAGGGAGGCTTGTCTTGGGACCATTTCCTTAGGGCCAACGAACTCGTCAAGAATCTCTAGGTAATCGATAATGCAGTTATGTTGCAAAATTACGTGATTTTCGACAGGAGTGGTGCATAGAAGACATTGACTTGGGAGATTTCAGGGGCAAATTACGGGGATAATGCAGAATAGAGAAAGATAGGAAAGGGCGTGATTGGAAGGGCAAGGGCATGGTACGAAAGCTTGGAGTGAGTTTTAAGCAAAGAGAAAGTTACGAAAAGTTGTTTTTACTCTCAGTCAGTTTTTTGCGACCCTACTTGCACCCAGATGCGTTACGAGCCAAAATATTTGGGGGGGGGGGGGCAAGGTATTTACCGACTGGCTGGTCATTTTTACCGACTGTTTTTGCAGATAAAAACGACGATTACTGAGAAAAAATTACTGTGTTGGCGAAAAATCGGCTGATTTTAAGAAAAACTGCTATTGTTAAGAAAAAATCGACTATTTTTACGAGAAGCCGACTGTTTTTTTTTTAAATCGACTGTTTCCAAGAAAAAAATCGACCATTTAACAAAAAGTCGCGGCGCTTCGCGCCGACTAGGCTATTTTTTCCCTACCCCCTTAGTCCCCCCCCCCCTAGTCGTGACGCCCCTGCTTGCACCACGCCAACATGGGCAAAATTTGAACATCGAGTAATGACGGGGCGTCATTTAGGGGGGGGGGGGGCACAGCTACATATGAAACCAGAGCTAAAAGCTCATGTAGCACGTGCAAGGCTGGTTCAGAAGATGCAACATTGAATTTGCCTTTTCGTGGGTTTGTTCTGATCATTAAATTTTGTGAGCAAAGCCCTTGAGATAAGAATGATCGTGGACCCTCGTAAATCACGAGAATGTATCGTTTGGTAAAAAGTATTTTATTTTTGAACTTGGCTGTAATGATGCGCACTTTAAAGGCGCTAGAAATTCATCTGTAAGCAAAAGCCGTGAGGAAAAACGGCAATGGGCCCTTGGGGATCATTAAAATATATCGACTGGTGGAAAGTATTTTTTTTTTCACTTTTCGGTTAAGATCTGCACTTTAAGGGTGCTTCAAACGGATTTTTAAGCAAAACCCTGATCATGTGTTGGAATGTATCGTTTGATCTAAATTACTTTTTTGACTCCCTTTCGAACCCGAATTATAGAAAAAATCGACTATTTCTCCAAGAATTTTTTTTGACTGTTTTTACGAAAAATCGCGGCTCTTTGCGCCGACTCAGCTGGGCACCACCTGGTAAGGGAGGGGCGCCCCCCCCCCCCCCTCCCTCATATATGACGCCTCTGGTTATCAGCTTTCCCTGGAAACATTAATTTACAGCAGTTGTCTTTTTTTCTGGAAAAGTTCTTCACGCGTTTAAACGAGCTATTTGAATCATTGCGCTTTCCGTTTTTTTGCTCCAGGCTAAATAATGTTGTCCGTCCACGTCTCTAGGAATAGATACGTTGCTGGATCAATGCAACTACCTGCGTTCCGGAATTTCTCGACTCGTTCAAAAAGACTGGGAACTGAACTGCGCGGAACTGGTCCCT
Source organism: Branchinecta sandiegonensis (assembly GCA_030848855.1). Lineage (NCBI taxonomy): Eukaryota > Metazoa > Arthropoda > Branchiopoda > Anostraca > Branchinectidae > Branchinecta > Branchinecta sandiegonensis. The sequence goes on along the minus strand of JAUPMV010000021.1, from coordinate 5,216,487 downwards.
GGACCTTCAAGTTTCCCCTAGTCTTTTGTACGATGTGAAACGGATCGGATAGAATGGGAAACCAGGTCACAAAGTCAGAAGAGGTATGGTGCATGGACCCGGGCGTCGGGTAGTGTATGGTTATGAATCCGGGATGGTGTATGGTTGTGTACGTTGTGAGACGGGTCGGATAGGGTCGGAAACCAGGTCACAAAGTCAGAAGAGGTATGGTGCATGGACTCCTGCGTCGGTTAGTGTATGGTGACTAATCTGGGATCGTGTAGGATCCAATCAGGGATGGTGTATGGTTGTGTACGGAGTGAGACGGGTCGGATAATATGGGAAACCAGGTCACAAAGTAAGAAAAGGTATGGTGCGGTGCATGGACTCAATTCAACTCAATTTAGTTTCAGTTTCAGTTTTATTCATAAAAAATAATAAACACCATTAATTCTTTATGGCCCCACCATACGGCCTGACATAAGGCCTGGCAATGGGCGGGGCTTATTCTTTATTCATGTAGTCATTAGGGAAAGAATCAAAACAAATAAAAAAAAAAAACAGAAGGAGAGAAAAAAGAAGAAGAAGAAAAGAAGAATGAAGACATAACCAACAGACAAGAAAAATACACTAACGAATTTATTCTCAAAACCGATACAACGGTCAAGCCGATTTGATAGTTCTCGTCCATATTAATACTAATTATATAAAAAAGATAATTCTACTCTAGTTTGGATATAACAAAGACTTGTCAAACATAACACAAAATATTCAAACTTATATTCAATCAATGATGCGAGGAATGACTGATGAATGACTCGGGCGTCGGGTAGTGGATGGTCACGAATCCAGGATGGTGTCTGGTTGTGTACGGTGTGAGAGGGGTCGCATAGAATGGAAACCAGGTCACAAATTAGGAAGAATTATGGCTGCGTGGACTCCTGCGTCGGGTGGGGGGAGGGGTAGTGTATGGTTGCGAATTCGTTTTTACTAAAAACAAATTGTGGGACCCAGGGTCCTGAAATAATCTAGTCCTGTATGAGACGTGAAACGGATCGGATATAGTAAGAAACGAGATCATAAAGTCAATTGGGTTATGGAGCGTGGAATCTTGCTTAGGGATATGGTGGGCCGGGTTGTCAATCAATCAATTAACTAATGGTTTATTAATCCAAATAGAAATGGCACAAAACGTGCCAATACGGAGTATAAAAACAAGAAAGGAAAGAAAAACAAAAAGATCCGACTAAACTAAATGACTCGCACTATTATACGGATTTTGCCGCTCTAGAAAAGAGTCAAACTCGGCACGGCGTTGAGCCACAGCCACAAAGGGATGGGTAACGCCGTGAAGTCGCGTAACTTTGTGGCTACGAGCGAATGGGGGTGTGGTTCGAAGGAACCCAAGGTCCGTAAAGATAAGGCACGTGATGGCGTGGACTTGTTCATATTATTAGCCTACCTGCTGGTAGACTGCTACGACACCACATGCTCTTGAAGTTTTAGCTTATTTTAGGTTAGCATAGCTCAGTTTAGCTAAGTCTAGCTAAGTATGAACCCTAGCTAAAAGCCCTGGCCGCAATTTCTCGTGCGAAGTCACAAACGAGGTCACAAAAGATACAAAGGTTTTTTTACACTCAGGGCGACGCGTATCTTTTGAGGATCTTTTGTCCTCATAATTTGTGTGAGTACTTAGGTTGCGTTTCAGAAACTTGGCAATTGTTAACAATCGTTAACTTTACTTCGGGGCGGAGCTAACTGCAGCTCTTAACGATAGTTAACTTTTTTCCAATTCTACAGCAATTGTTAACTTTTCCCAACGATGCTCACCAACCATCGTTACAAAATAGTTACCGATCGTTAAGCTTTGGAACAGAGATTGTAGGTGGGCGGAGCTTAAATTTCGAAATCAGAAACCTGGAACGCAAAAAGTTAACAACTGTTAACAATTTATTAACAACCGTTGAGTTCTGGAACGCAACCTTAATGCGTGACCCCTCGACGAGGTTTATTTGGCATATGCGTTGTGATCGAGGGGGCGCCTGCTCTCGGTTTAAGTGTACAGCAAGCGCCCCTTGCCGACAAGGGCCGACATCAGTCGGCACCGGTTATCACATGCTGGAACATAAAATTCAGCATGTTCAGAAGCAGATATAGCCTAATTCAAGGCAGGTACACGGTAAACAAAAATCCTGCAGTAATTGCTACTGGGATTAATCTTGTCTCTAAACAGATAAATCTTATCTCTGATTCGGATTAATCATTACTCAGTAGAGAAACGATTAATCCCAGTAGCAATACTGTTTGTTTTAACTTTAGTTAAGTTAAGTTTAATCCTTACTCGGAGAAACTTTTTACCGTGTATCGGTGTCGCCATCGCTTGTTTCGGTCGCTGCCGGGAAAGAGTGTACAGCAGGTGCCGGGGAGTAGGTAACCCCTCGGTTGTGACTTGTGTGTATCTCCTATGTGCGTAATTCGCAAACGTCAAAAACAAAAAATGATGTCATTGGTTAAGACAGTCGGTATAGGAACGCTTTTTGATAGTGTGCGGTTTCCGGTAGGCGTCGAAAAACCGTAAAAACAAAAACAATACAGGAGAGACGAAAAATAGTGAATGAGGGCCATGAGAAAACAAGAGGCAACATCTCCGAAGGGCTTGTGGAACTTAAATGGAATATGCATTGATTTATTGAGATTTTGGTTCAAGTTTAAGGTAGACATTCGTTTAGGCTAGTGTGACCTCTTAAAATGAATTGAATGTGGATTTTGTGAAAGTGCATGGTCTAAATATTGGCCAATTGTAGACCTATTATTTTTATTTTTTCTACTCGCCAGCTTTGGCGGATTTAAAAAAAAAGAATTGTACTGAATTGATATATTTATTCCCTTCCTAAGTAAGCGTCTTATATCATTTTCTGTATACTCTTGATGACCAGAGGCGTTACTAGCCAAAATGTTTGGGGGGAGGGGGGGGGGCAAGGCATTTACCGACTGGCTGGTAATTTTTACCGATTGTTTTTGCAGAAAAAACGACTGTTTTCTAGAGAAAAACGACAGTTTTGAAAAAGGTAAACTGATTTTCAGAAAAACCGACTGTTTCCATGAAAAAAAAAATCAACTGTTTTGACTAAAACTTGCGGCGCTTTTCGCCGACTCGGTTATTTTTTACCGACTGGCCAGCAACATTGGGGGCGAGGCGTCCCCCTCCCCCCCCCCCCCCTCCCTAAGTCGTGACGCCCCTGTTGATGACTAACACTTCGTGCCGACGAAGAATCACCGGGTGCCCAGCGAAGACCAGAAACGTCACTACAACAAACGTTGTTGACTGGTTTACACGGGATTCACTGGCTTCAGACTTCGGACAAATGAAAGATTACGAAACTTCTAAGTCAGTTGGGATATTCTTCAGGGATGTTTCGGCCCTTCTTGGCAAGGGTCCTCCTCGGGATCTAGCTTGAAGAAACAAACCTGCAATGCAGATAAAGTTTGTCAATGCAGATAGAAGAATCGCCGGGTGCCCAGCGAAGAGACCGAAACGTCACGACAACAAACGTTGTTGACTGGTTTACACGGTATTTGAATAAATTTTGAGGGTGACGTTTCTTGTTCTTCCCGGGGCTCACTGGCTTCAGACTTCAGACGAATGAAAAATTACGAGACTTCTGAGTCAGTTGGGATATCCTTCAGGGATATTTCGGCCCTTCTTGTCAAGGGTCCTTCTCGAGATCTAGCTTGAAAAAAGCAAACTGCAATACAGATTAAGTTCCACTGGGTGCAAAGTCAGTAGCATTTGAACTTAATGGATACGCTTTTACTCCTTGAAAGGTTGCGGACTGTTAACCAGAAAAGATGTCAAACCACAAAACAATTTTTAAAGTTTGAGAGAATAGGGCTCAGTACAATAGTACAGTTACCCATCATACGTTCATTTAAATAGGCATGAGACCCGACAAAAACAATTGTTTTGTTATCCACGAATATTCAATTTTAGCTGACGAACTATTCTTTTGCAATTGCTATACCTCTTTACCGACGTATCTCTATGTTCGAAAAAGTTAGCAACTGCAGCGGAAAATAATACTCTTGATGACTGACTATTCTTGCCGATGCAAAATCGCCCTGAACCTAGCGGAAGAGCCGGAAGCGGTGTCGCAAGCTGCTCCCAAACATCGCCGTGATTGGTTAACATAGGATTGAGCTGTTGAGTTTTAGTCGTTAGTGCTACGTTTTCTCATTCTTCCCCGCTTTGTTGATGGAAGATCGTTCGTTAGTGTATTTTCTTGTCAGTTTGTTATGCCTTCATTCTTATTTTCTTCTTGTTCTTTTTTTCTCTCCTTCTTTTTCTTTTTTTGATTTGTTTGGTTCTTTTCCCTTAAGACTATATGAATAAAGAATAAGCCCTGCCCATTGCCAGGCCTTATGTTAGGCCTTATGGTGGGGCCACAAATAGTTAATGGTGTTTTTATTGTTTACGAATAAACTAAACTGAAACTGAAACAGGATCACTGGCGTGTTTTGGACTTAGTCATATAGAGTATTACCGAAAAATAACCCACAATGACAGATTTTCATTCTTCAAGTGATGAAAACGAAAGCGGAAAGTGACGAAGAAGCACTTGGCATTCGGCCAGATATGTGTGAGCCAGAGTGCTCACCTAGCTCATCAGATTCACCTAGTGGTGGTTCAGACTCGCTCTGATAATCCACGCCGTGCTCGAAATTCAAATCCTCTGCGTCCGAATGAATTTATGGTTGTCGTTCAGGCAGCGTGTACTCTGAACATTATTACTACAGCCAGCGGTGAAAATATTACAAAATATCTTTGGTGAGCCAAATGGTTTAAGTATCAAAGATACAAAAATAAGTTTGTTTTTCAGTTATACTTTAAAGGACACCTGAGCAATGAAACCATACTTGAACACACCATGGAGAATGCATTTACAGATATGGCCACGGAGAGCATTCTTCTCCTGAGCGTGACGTTTTCAAAATGGGGATGTTCGTTTCTGGAGGTTTGCACATGCAGACTCCAAGACAAAAAGCGCAATTCATTCAAATCTTGTGCAGCGCTGGCCGGATCGTATTGGAATTTCTTCTAGAAATACGTTTGGGCTTAACCGATTAAAAAATGTTTCAGAAGAAGGGTTGATTGGAGAAATTTGTTCATTTATAAAATTGTTCGGTACTGAAATAAGGACAGATGCAAAATGGAGCAAAATCATAGCTTGCAGGAAACACTATTTCGTATTTGGATTGGGTTTTCTGCAGGCAATGTTAACGGAAGTCATGCAGATAGGGATGGTACTTGGTACTCTTCATTTACGTGTCCTTTAAAGGAATAAATAGCCTACTGCTAAAAATATTTTTATTCTTTTTATTTATATACAGCTGAATTTGTTTCTTCTGTGACTTTTTTGTTAGGAACTTTTTTGAGCTTGTCCGTTTACGAGCTTCCGAATCGCACCGCTGGATGACCCTACAGTCGCACCGAACTGGATAAGGGGTCATAGACGCATTTCAAATGCCAGAATGCTTCAGACTTAAAGTACAATGGGCACTGCACTACTGTAGGCTACTAAAAAAAATTAAATTTTTTTTTTAATTAGTGTTGAAATGAAATTAAGTTATTGTTTAAGTTAAGTTGAAGTAGTTTGTGGTAACCGACCAGTGCCAGTGCATTTATGTCTTCTCATGGGCGGTTACCTATCATGATGGGTTGTTACGTAATTTAGCAATAAAATAATCTAATCTAATCTAACTAATCATGCTTTATTTTTCATAAAATGCTTCAAAAATGAACATGTCTGACTCCTCCTAGATGGCACATCGAAAATAAGCCGTTTTCTTGTTATCGCTTGTGATTGAAGTGGGTGTTCTAACGCCACCGTGCTTTAGCGCCACCGTATGTTTTCAGCCACCCAAGAAATCTCACATCATCAAGAGGATTAGTTGGGTCAGACGAAAGGGTCAAATATTTTGGTAGGTCCACCGCCACCGTATGTTTTCCGCCAACTCATTAGTGCAAGTAGCGCAGGTAGCTGGTTCATCTAATCCGATATAAGAGGGGTTTACCGCCACCAACGCCAACTCTACGTTAATCCTAGCTAATACGAAGATAGAGCTGAACGTTTCAAAAAATTATTTATTTAAGTCCAGTTCAAGAAACTGTACAACTTCAACTACTCAAGGCCCCCAAACTACTCAAATTTCAGAAGGTGAGAAATCGCCCGCAGAAGTGCTTCTCTTGAAGACTTTCCTTCTTGATACGTAATTTTAACTTTCATTAGCCTCTCCTCCAGTTCTCTGTAGACTTTGCGACGTTTTGGAGCAGGTTTGGCCGAGCGCCCTTAATCGCTGTGATACTTATACTCCGGTTGGCGCTCGACACCCCATCAGAATATTGGGTCTGACAAGATATGACCCTACCCTCTAGCTAGAGGAAACAATCCTCTTGGGGACGTAAGATTTCCTGGGTGGCGGTAAACACCCTTTTAACATTTAAAGATTTAAATCTGAAACTACCTGCACAGGCTCCCTGCCCTACCTGAATTAAAAGGTGGCGGAAAACCGCGGTGGCGTTAGAACACTGCTACCTTGTGATTACCTTTTCGGCGGAGATGATTTCGGAGATTGCACTTGCACGGTGCGAAAAATTCAAAAACTCTCGATGACGCGTGAAAATTTATCATTTTATAGAGCACAGGGATAGAGAGTGCCATGACCGCTAAAAATGTTAATTGTTAATTGTTCATCAAATGTTATTTGATGAAAAAGACTGCAGAATTAACAAGGAATTTTTAGTTAATACTGTCAGTAGTATTTTGTCAATAGTACAGATAGTTTGGAGTGTATAATAAGAACGAATGGATAAGAAAAAAAACTTTACTTCTGTCAAAACTAGTAACTGGAGGATGGCAGGCAGTCAAAAAAATCTTGTAACTTTGTACTGGCCAGAATTGACTGTCTAGGAATCTACTGATCTCTGATGTAATATTGTATTTTAGGGGTATGACGTCATGGCTTCAGGGCACGATAGTTTGATAAGCCCAATTTACTTTAACTCTCTGAACGAGCTCGTGGACCGGATGTTGTGAAACATTTACGTCTACACCGTCGCTTCTTTAATTCTGACTGATTTAAAAAAAAATGAATAAAACCCTAGCCCAAAGCAGCCTAAAGTGTTACAAACACACAACAACACAACACAACTAGCAACTTCTACACGAGAATTTTAGGACAAGATAGTTAACAACTAAAACACGCACAAATACCAACACGAGAATTTTGGAAAAATAGGCATACTACAAAGAAAAAAGAACAGTAGTCTTATACTTCCTTCAATCATAAACAAAAACGAATCAGAAAAATCAGACAGAAGAAATATAATTGCTAAATGACATATAGTTCTTGAGAGTCCTCTTAAAACTTTTCTATCTTCAGACACTCTAATAGTACCGGTAATGAGTTCCATATTTTTTTTACCTGTATGACGAATGGAAAAACTGGATCTTATACAAGGATATCGATTGGTAGAAAGATGGTGACAAGCTAAAAGCTTAAAGCCAAATGCAATAATAAATAAGTAAATAATCATGAAATTGCTTGTTCACCTAAAAGAGATTTTAAAATCAGCAGGTTACTTACTTAGACTTAGGTCTTCACGCGCCTGGTGGCGCATAAGGCGAAATCAGCAGGTAGTTGAATCTTCTAGTAGATAACGGTAAACAAAGGCTACATATTCCGGTCTCTAATTTGACGGACATTCAAAATAAAAAGACGAGGCAGAATAATTGATGAAGAAAACGGAATATCACAAATGGCTCTGATTGATTTGTTTTGTAGGGTTTGAAGGCCATCAGTATAATGAGTAGGTTAATAATAATGAGTTACAGAACAGCCACTTGTGAGGGCATTATAGAAATTTTACTTCACAGGTAAAGCCTATACAAGACTACAATATAGACATGAACGAAATCCTACGAAAAGGGGCAATAAAAACAAATCTTATAGGCTTTGACAAGGTAAATTAGAGTAAGGTAGAATTTTTGAAAATGGTAATAACTCCACTCCAGTGTTATAAAGCGTCAGACCTGTCAGTAGCATTCAAATACAACGCTTTGTTAATTAACTAATTGATTTGTAACACGAAATAACAAAACCCTAGCCTAAGGCATTGACAGTTAAAACAAAAACGAACGCAAACATCAGCAAGAGTATTTTCGTACAAGATAATTACCGATTAAAACACAAATTAAAACAATAAAACAATCCGGCACGGTGATTACAAGGTACTAGCATCAAAAGAAAAAGAACAACAGCAATAGAGCCTACAACCAGAGGCGTTACTAGCCAAAATGTTGGGGGGGGGGCAAGGTATTTACCGACTGGCTGCTCATTTTTACCGACTGTTTTTGCAGATAAAAACGACTGTTATTGAGAAAAAACGACTGTGTTGACGAAAAATCGGCTTATTTTAAGAAAAACTACTATTTTTAAGCAGAAATCGACTATTTTTACGAGAACCGACTGTTTAAAAAACAAATCGACTGTTTCCAAGAAAAACTCGACTATCTTTACGAATAATTGCGGCGCTTCGCGCCGACTCGGTAATTTTTCACCGACTGGCCGACAACATTCGGGGGGGGGGGCCTCCCACCCCTCCCCCCCTGGTCGTGACGCCCCTGCCTACAACTACGTAGATATAACAATCTATACTTAATAGATAAATAATAATAGATAATATAGAAAAACAGGACAAATAGATAAACTGTAATAGATGCAACAATGGATGTAGATGCTGTTACTACGATCTGCGTGGTATGTTAATGCTACACCATGATTGTCATGTTAAATAAAAAATGAACTCGGTTCGTTCCGTGATATCGCTCTTTCACGCAGGTTTTCTGGACTTCACTGCCAAATTTTCTATCACTTTTTCAAGACCCACGAGAAGCCTTGACTTTGGCATTCTGTCCAGCATTTACACGTCATCTTCGGAAACAGATGAGGTCCTAACGCCAGTATTTTCGGAATGTCCCGACCGCTGGACCCAGGCTCCCGGATAGACGGGCAAAAAACGCTAGAAAAATAAACAAGAAGGAAAGACTTGACGGAATGCTGTCGTGGGGTTAAGCAAGGGGAAAGGAAGGGCTGAAGGAGTGGAAGTGATGGAGACGAGAAAAATTGAAATTAGTAGCGAAGGCGATAGTCAAGAAAAAGAAGGACGGATTTTTGCAATTAAAAATACTAGACAAATATTCAAGGAGGAACAACCAGATCACTCAAGTGCCACATACCGATCACTTTTCGGTCGGTCTGTCGGTCGGTCGGTCTGCCAGGCCACTATTCTTGAGTTAGGGTACTTCCAGAAGAGCTAGGACGATGAAACTTGGCAGGCATATCAAGGACCCGACCAAACTAACTTGGAAATGGTCACTTCCCCGATCCGACCACCGTGGGGGAAATGGAGGGAAGGGAAATCCAGAATCTTGAGGAATGTATAACTTTGGAATGGGTGATCGGATCTTAACAAAACCTAATATTTGGAAAGTCCTCGTGTCTCAGATATCCCATTTCAAGTCCGGGCCTGATCCGATGAATGTGAGGGGGGAGGTCGGAGGGGGAACCGGAAATCTTGTGTCACGCTTAGAGTGGAACGATTGGGATGAAACTTGGTGGGAAGAACACGCACAAGAACTAGATACATCAGTGACAGAGCCGGATCGGAATTGGGCACTATGGGGGAGTTAGAGGGGGGGGGGGTGATTCCGATGATCGCGAGTTAAGGTACTTCGACGATGAAACTTGGCTTGAACATTAGAGACTTGACATGATTGGCTTAGAAATAGTCAGTTCCACGACTCGACCATCGTGGAGTAAGTCCAGGGAGGGGGTTAACCTTGAGGTATGTATTACTTTTGAACCGGTGATTGGATCTTAATGAAACTTGATATTTGGAAAGACCTCGTGTCTCAAATGTCCTATTTAAAGTCCGGACCTGATCTGATTAATGTTGGGGGGAGGGGATAACCGGAAATCTTGTGACACGATCAGAGTGGAGCGATCGGGCCCAGATAATCCCTGGATACATCTTTAACATAACCGGACCGGGTTCGGGCACTATGAGGGGAGTTGGTGGGGGGGATTCCGGTGATAGCTAATTAAGGTACTTCCAGATGTGCTAGGACGATGAAGCTTGGCTTGGGCATTAGAGACTTGACAAGATTGGCTTAAAAATTGTAACTTCTCAGATCCAACTATTCCTTCAAGTACTAATCCTAACCGCAAAGTACAAAAATACTTTAAAGCAAAATATACGTTTTCATCATCCCCATGAGCCCATGATGATTTCTGCCTCAAGGGTTTTGCTCAGAAATTAATTTTTAGTACCTTTAAAGTGCGAATCTTAATCGCAAAGTCAAGAAAATACTTTTACCAAACGATATATTCATTACCCCGATGAGCTTATCATCATTTGTGCTTCATGAGTGTTCATTACAGATCTCTAGCGTATGTATGTTTCAAGGTTGAAGTCATACTATCAATAAACCTTATAGAAAATGTATTGCTAAAAATTTATTAATTATATAGTATAAACCAAATATTAAAGTTTATTTGGAAATCCAGCTTAATGAAAGAACAATATTACAAGTAGAAAGTATTTGAGCCGGAGAAAAACTAGTTCCGATGGTTCGAACCCTTTCACTAAAAATCGTCGATGAAACTGATGGGAAAACCAACCCGCACAAGCCCCAACAAAATGTAAGCTTTTTTCTTTCTTTTCTTAACCGTACCGGTTTTTCCATACTTTTTTAATCGAATAGTAAGCTCGAGGTGTTGACAGAACTAACGTCAGTCTTACCATTTTATAAGTAGTGAACTGATAGACAAAAATGATCCTCAGCCGGGATTTGAACCCAGGACCCTCTGCTTACAAGGCAGTCGCTCTACCATCTGAGCTACCGAGGGGCTTGTGAACAGAGTTCGCAAACTACTACAATAGTCTGGTAGAAGCCGGCCATAGGAACAGTGATCCCGCCCGAAGGCAAATTCATTTAACCAGTTCACATCCCCATGTCACGGAAAAGTATAATAATATATAGATGGCACTTTACACAAGGGACTTGTACCATGACCAATAAACCAGAAATAGTTTTCGAATATAATTTAGAAGTCTAGGACTCCATTGTCGGAGCCACGTAGACATACCAGGACCCACAAGACGGGGTCTCATGGTCCTGGACTTATAAATTATCTTCGAAAACTGTTTCTGGTTTGTTGGTCATGGTACAAGTCCCTTGTGTAAAGTGACATCTATGTATTGTCAGTCTTACCTTGGTCTTACTATACCTATAAGTTCCAAGTTTAGTAATTTTATTGTAAAAGCAAACTATTATAACACAGGCTACAGAACAAAAATATTATAAGACCCTGCTATTTCACCATAGACATGTAGTCAATACCTTTGACTGCATGAAAGTCGAATGGGCCTGTGAGGTCAGTCAAAGCAATTCCTTACTTTAAATTAACAGATAAATACTATTGTAAAAAAAGGCAAAAACACTGAAAGGGGAATAACAAAAAGGTCTCGACTTCCAGCAGTCTGCAAGTAATAGTGTCTGGGCCAGTGTTGCCAGATCGTAATCCAAGAAATACGCCACTGTCTTTGAAAAGTGCGCCAAAAACACGCCAAAATTTCTTTTTAATCCAAAATCACAAGAAATATCCGAAAACTCACAAGGATTGTCAATAGAATCCAAACAATTTTAATAGGCCAGCAAAAAAAATCCTCCAGTCGGTCGTAAAATCCGCCAATATGGCAACACTGGTGTGGGCTACCATGCACTGTTATCAAGTTTCATTCCGGTTCTCTCTTAGTAACTTTTCTAACTAGAACCGCACGTATTCCACGGTTCGTTGGCTGCCGTGTCTAAACAATTTTTATTTAAAAAGAATCCGGTATCAGTTAGGATTGATTACATGTTTCGTTGGTGTTCTATTTTCGTTATCCTAATCCCTCTCTGTGAGTCTGTGTCATTTTCCTGGGAGGGGTCATCATATGCATTTCTAAAGGAGGCTATTTTTTCTGTTTTTCGGTTTATTTTTTTTATTCTCTCGGTGATAATTTGTTTCTTGTATTTACATTTGTACAGACCGTACGGTCATGTTCAATAGTTCGTGATAAAGCGATCAATAAAAGGAGGAAGGGGACGGGGCATCTTTAAAGGATCCCTCTTGCTTATTCTCCTTTTCATAATATACCTAGCTCCCATACAGAATTATAAGGTTCTGAAATCCCCACCTTTCTCCACTGTCTCGTTTTGTGCCTATGATTTTTTAGCACTTTTTTGGCCTTGCCGAGTTTTACCCGTCCCACAACGAAACTTTTGCCGGAATCTTCAACGTCCGCTGACAACTCTCTTTCACACATAAGGATCTCATAAGCATTTGTTTATTACTTCTTTTATTTGCTTAGTTTCCCACTTTTTCACCACGGCGCGTTCAGTTTTCAAACGTTTTGCGCCCAGCCGCCGCGTCGGGGAGCAGGAAGGGTGGAGGCAATCGACAAGCGCTAACAAGAAAATCACTAATTTCAGGTGTAAAGTAATGGTATATTCGAAAACCTTTTTTTCTGATCCATTTCATTGGGGAAAGATCATTTCTAGCAAGAGTTGTGCTTTAATCTTCTATTCCGCCTTCACCGTGCCCTCCCGTTCCATTCCCTCTTTTAGACAGTGCCGACAGACTTTAAAGGACACGTCATTCATTCATTCATTCATTAATTTATTCGTACTAGTTAGACTACATAACATAAATATAAAGCAAGAAACAAGACCCCCTGAGGCTAGTCAAAGTAAAGTCATACTTCTGATAATGAGTGATTCTCCTCCATAGTATATCCATTCATTCTCGTTCCCGAGATGCTTCACTTAAAGTTTAAAGGACCTCTCTTGCTTATTCTACCTTTTATAATATACTTAGCTCCCATATGGAATTATAAGCATCTAAAACCCCCACCTTTTTCCATTGTTTCGTTTCGGAACTACGAATTTTTAGCACTTTTTCGGTCTTGCCGAGTTTTCCCGTCACCCAACGAAAGTTTGCCGGAATCTTCATTGTCCGCTGACAACTCTTTCACACATAAGGATGTGATAATCTTCTTTTTATTACTTGTTTTATTTGCTTAGTTTTCCCACTTTTTAACCAAGGCATGTTCAGTTTTCAAATCTTTTGCCCCTGGCCGCCGCGTCGGAGAACAGGGAGGCTGAATATAATTGACAAGCGCTAACAAGATAATCGCTAGTTTCACGCGGAAAGTAATGACGTTTCCGAAAACGTTTTTTCTGATCCATTTTATAGGGAAAAGATAATTTTTTAGTAAGAGTCGTGCTTTAACTGAAAAATCAACTTACTTTTGTGTCATTTAGTTGAACACACTGAATTTTTTCGATTCTGCAAAGGATTTTTTTTGTATTTTCCACTATCTGCTCTAGTTATGACGTTCAGAATAAACGTAAATTCTACTATGACGAGGGAAATTTTAATCTCAACACAAACGCAGCATTTCAGGGGGCAGCGGTGAGATTGGTGAAGATTGCATAGTGGCTAAAAAAACAAAAAAAAATATAAATCTTTCTCGTAAGGCATACAACAAAATGCAAGAGCATATAGAGGTACCACAAATCGCAGGGAAATCCCACTATTTGAAAATCGATTATTCGGGAATAGTGGAATAACGAAGTAACGTCTTTTCAGCGGGTCTTCAAGCCAATTTAAGTGAATAAGTGATGGGTAACTAGATTGCCCTATCCCAGCCCTTTTCGGTTAAACTTTAATAACTATATCCTATCTTCTCTATCAGCAATATACTGATTATCACGCTTGCCAAGTTTTCTTCTCTTTACGGGATGTATCAACCGCACTATCATTGTTTTCAAGGAGTTGTTTCCGTCCGAAGACCGGTTATGCACGTTTTGCCAAGATTGCCACCCAAGGCAAGGGGCATGGAAAGAGGATAAAATCAGCCGAAGCCGTGTGTAATTTTCTGAAAAGCATAGCTGAGTTGTAAGTGATCAAATATTTACAATTTAAAATTTACGATTCGGTTTGTTTATCCATAAATATATTTTACAAACAAAGTGCTGGACATGTCAATACAGTTAAAAAGATCAACCAAGAGATATAGTTACAATTGTAACCTATGATTATATATACAATTCACGGTTTAGAATACACAAAATACGAACGCGAATTATAATGACAAGTCTTGAAGACAATTACAAAAATAATTCGTCATAAGTGTCATTACTATTCTGATCTTAGTAAAAAAAAAACATTGTGATAGAAAAAGTTAATCAAACATGAAGTGGTCAAACTATTTAAGTAAGTAAGTAAGTAATTTATTTATGACCCGCCATTTTGAAAAGGCGGAAAAAATGAAGAAAATAAAGAAAATAAACAAAACACATAAACACACAGAAAAGACACTTAATTTTTAATCTTCGATCAGGAAGCAGTGGACGACGTCGTGCGCTGGTTGGGCCCTGTTGTCCATGATTTTTGAAAGCGATGAGGAAACATCCATATGGTTGACACTTGCATCTTGAATTTTGAATTTCTCCGTCAATGTATGGTTATGACATAATTTCGACAAGTGGAGCAGGTGCTTTGCATATTTAAAATAACATGATCTCATCTTTTTAATCTTCTTCTTCCGACGAACATTAGTGACGCCAGAACGAAATAGTATAGAAGGAGCGCAGAAGGTGCTGTACAAATTTCCCAAAGCTTTACGATTATAGCGCCCCGGCTGGGGACGATGCGCCCATAGGCGCTACGGATTGACTTATAAACTTCTTGAACAACCGAAGAGCAAAATTTTGACAATGAAGATTTGAATGTTATGCCGAGCCACCGTAGAGAGTCTGTTGATTTGATGACGAACGATCCAAGAGATATAGAAGCTTGAGATGCATTCGAACCATTTGACGAAGGGTTGAAATGCAGGTACTCACATTTTGACAGGTTAACTTCAAGGCCAATTTTGAGAAGTTCCGACGACAGCTTACTTACATTTTTTGTGGGTGTGGATCGGCTACGGCTTACTAAGAGGTTTACTAATTTATGTCACAACAAAAATAAAGAAACGGGCTTAAAAGAAATAGAAAACAACAACTATCAGAGCCTTTGGGCAGAAACACTACGCAGTGCGAGAGTCTTTCGGTAGAACAAAATAAATTATGAAAACGAACGGTCCTTCATTTTATTATACACTTGCCCTCTAATCCACCATATCGGATATTCTTATGACCCTCTAACGATTGAATACAATATCTCCTCTATTTTGTCCCAAAGGTCAGACATTTAAATTAACATAGAGATGACACTTGCGTTGACCTTTCTTGTAGCGGCGAGCATAATCGCCCGTATCGTCGCTAGGATCGATACTTTTCTGCTCGCTCTCCCAGAGAGACAGTTCCATTCTAAGAATATTATTTTTTGGCCAGACGCGTCCCAAACCCGTTTAGCGGTGCACCGTTTTTTGGAAATTCGTACCATGTGCTAGGATATAAACATGATTGAAGTTCTTGTGGTAAGAGACTTGTCGATTTGTTCCTCGGATTTTGTTTTGTCACTTTTGAATCGAATTGGATTGTGAAATAAGTGGCATAAAATACGGGCGTTGATTTGTAATCAAACTTTGTTAATGATGATCTCTGATTATGATGAATCTTATTAGGCACTGGTTAAAAATGAAGATAGTGGAGTATGCAGAAAGAAAATAAACAGTGCAAGGTTTAAAAAAAAACAGTTTGTGTGACCTAGGCGAGTAGGCAGTCTTTATGTATTTTGAATTGGGTTCTATGCGCAGTAAGGATTCTTTATTTTTATTTTATTTTATTTATTTATTTTTATAACCCGCTGAAAAGACAGAATAGTGGAGTACAAACAATGAAAAAGAACACAAAAACACTAAAATTCACTCTAGAAGAAGGGACAAGCCGTGATGTGCGAGAAAGCTGAGATGGACATTGCGGAGAGTTTTTTTTTTAAATACCCCTAGACTTTGGTTTTATTCCAGTGTTCGTCTATCAGTCCTTCCCTATATTACTGAAAACATTTGTTGTCCTTGTTCTTCTGAGATTTTCTACACCTGGCTCTGTACACTGTAAAAAAGTCTCTCCTTTATCGGACTTTAGTAGTTATGCGTCACCGATTTCGGACACTTTTGTTCCTAATTCGGAGAAATAAAATCCGAATTCGGAGAGCTATTTCTGATGCAAGATAAAAATGCTAGAAGGCAAAATACTGGAGTATACTCTGCAGTATTTTGCACACTACACTGTAAAAAGTTTCTCCGAATAAGGATGGAATAAGGATGCAAAATACTGGGATTAATCTTATCTCTATTGGGATAAAATTAATCCGAATTAGGGATAATCATATCTCAATAAAGACAAGAGTAATTCCAGTAGCAAATACTGCAAGATTTTTGTTACAGTGTGGTGTTTTAATCCTGCATCAGATTAAAAATCTCCGAATTCAGATTTTAATTTTCCGAATTAAGAATAAAAATGTCCGAAATCGGTGACGCACAACTAGTAAAGTCCGATAAAGGAGAGACTTTTTACAGTGTATCCTTTTAGGTTTGCTGTTTAAAGGTCATTTCGAATGTTTGTGTATTATTGTTTTCTTAATTGTATTTTTTTTTATTTCTTATACTTTCTTTTGGTTAGCACTTTCCTCTTACTTCCCATGCTTTCACTTATTTATTGTTCTTGTCAATCGTTTTTTTCGATTTATGTTCTTCTGTCTTTCTTTTTGTCTTGATCGAGGTCTTGATATTATATCTTCTACTTTTTTTTGCATTCCTCGAGCCTTTTTGCCATGTATTTTTATTGATGTATTTAATTGAGCCGTAGCCATATACATAGAGGAAAAACACACATTATCAATAGCCTAGGCTACATATCACACTTAACCACATATGTATAAAAAAATCAACGAACCACAAGTTCATCACTCCATTTTTTCCACAAAGGCAGTGAAAGTTGAAAATTGGAGTGGAAAGAATTTGGATCGGGTTGCTATCTGATCTCAAAAGGCGGCTTTTTAGCGGCAAAACTGCTTTATGTTTTAGTTTCTAAAACGAAGGCATGCGATTATTTGCGAGGTATTATAGGTTGATCGTATAGGCGTATAGGGTCATTTTCGTACCATATTTGAAATGTTGGTTATAATTCTCTCTCTGTTCTGTTTCTCCTGCAATTTTTTCTTTTTCTTTCGTTCATGTTTTTTCTAGCCTTTCTGCTTTGTAAATGCTTTAGACTACAGTAATCAATCTATTTTAAAAATAATGATAATAATAAGAATTAGGTGTAAATAAAGTAAATGTTAAAAAATCAAATAATAATATTTGTTGCCCGTAAGGCTCAGACGGAGTCAGAGATAAAGAGAAAAATGTGAAGAAAACATTACAAAAATGTTTTTCTTCTCTTCTTTTCTCTCTTGATAGAATATGGAATATATTTCCAAAAAAGCCCGTGGGCCATAGCAATATAAATTTTATAAATAAATAAACATAATTATATAACTAACTCCTCCTGTTTTAGAAATGTCATTTCAACCCTCTGTTTGTTTGTCTGGTCTTTCTGTTACGACAAAACCGCAATCCAAAAGTTTCCGCAATATGCTAGGCATCGATAATGGGTATTGCGGTTCACATAATAGCATGCGCTGTGACGACACACGTCACAAGCGTTTTATCATTGACATTCAAAACACATGTTGTCGATTATGACAAGACGGCGTGTGTAGAGATGCTTGAACTCCTTAATTCAATTGACTATAAATATTCTTTGAGCCCAAGCTGACTTTGAAACATTTATTCAAACAATGTTTACAACGGGTACGTCAGCTAAGATTCTTCACCAGCGATATTTCGGCCCTTTTCGGCTGTAATTACAGGTTTGTTTCCTTCTCCTAAGTTGAACCAGAGGATTGACAGCCTGACGAGGACCCTTGCCAAAAAGGGCCGAAATATCGCTGATGAAGAATCGTAGCTGACGTACCCGTTGTAAACATTGTTTGAATCAATTGACTATAATACTTTGTTTAACGCCGGTAGGAACTGCCACCGAAACTCGAATTGCTATCTTCAAAGGACCCCTCTCACTATTTACTCTTCAAGTATTTTGAAATATCTGAATACTTTAAAACTAGGCTGTGCTTTCAACAAACAACCCACGCCCTGTCAGAAGTTTCATAACAGATTGCGCATAACACTTTCAAGAATAACACCTTTTCACTTAGAAATAAAGTGTTATGACCAATTAAGTTTACACTATTCCGCGCCTAGATCTCCAACAACACCTTCAATTGGTAAAAATACTAACGGGAACGAAAGAAACATAACATATAACATCCCAAAGTGTTATCTGTTGAAACCGCGCATCCTTCTGTTGTCGTTATGTAACTTCTGACAGTGTAGTATTTTTACCTATTGAATGTGTTGTTGGAGATCTAGGCACGGAATATTATAAACTTAATTGGTCATAACACTTTATTTCTAAGTGAAAAGGTGTTATTCTTGAAAGTGTTATGTGCAATCTGTTATGAAACTCCCGACAGTATACTTATTTCACCTATTTTGAAATATCTGAATACTTTAAAACTAGGCTGTGCTTTCAACAAACAACCCACGGTTTTGGCTGTTTTAAGCCATTCCCGAGACCCGTTGACTTATAGCGAAAACAGGGAAACAATTTACATAACCGGATTTTCTGATGGAAAAACTTCTCGCAGACAACCTTCGACAACGTGACACACATCGAAGGTAGCAAAACACGGCAAGTGAGAAAATCAGCGTGGTTTTGTTAGAGGGGTTAGAAGCTACCGTACGAAACTGAGGTCTCCGGGTTTAGAAATATGTGGAGTGACTGTGGAAGTAGGTTCCATTTATTATAGGTAAGACGGGTCCAGTAAGGACACGTCGTACTTACGATAGTAATTAATTCTACTTCAGTAATTTTTCCATCCATCCTCGTTGCCGGGACTCTATACTTCATAAGCTATCTCCTGTATTAGCAATACATTGATCAAAACCAGAGCAAATTTGCTCTGATCAAAACCCTTGCAACGTTTGTTCTCTTACGTGACATGTCATGCACCCAATCATTGTTCCCAATGAGCTTATTCGTCCGGAGACCGGTTATGCAAATTTTGCCAAGATTGTCATCCGAGGCAAGCGACATGGAAAGAGGCAAAACAACCGAAGCCGTGTGTAATATTCTGTAAGCATAGCTTATAGTTGTAAAGTAGTCAACTATTTCAGAACATCTTAGTATAACCCGATGAAAAATTTATCTCAAAATAGTACTATGAAGTAGTACGAAAAAGTTGCATGCAGCACTAACGATTCAACTACATGCTTCTACTTCAAGGCTACCGTGTTATTGCATACTACTATATGGTGCTATTAGCGAGACTGGATGTTATTACGGCAAGACAGGATGCTACTGGATACTACTACATAAGATTGGACCAGTCTGAGGCAGATTAAATGATAGTATTCTTTGCTATTACATAGTACCACATGCAACGTTTTCGTACTACTACCACACTACTACGAAGGCTACAAATTTTTCATCGGGAAAAGAGGGATCCGAATAGACCGACATGAGAATAGTCGTTTGCACGATTCGAACATCATGAGGGGAGTGAGGGATGGGGAATCTCGAATTAAAGTCCAACTCCTACTAGAAAGGATTTTTTCACGATGAAACGACTCAGAATCATTCATGTTGGCGATAAATGGCTTGAAATTTATTTAGTAATAAAGATTTTTTTTTTTAAATATCAGCTAAAATAAATTGAAATCTATTTCGGGCTCCTCGTCTCCTGACGTGATGTCAGATAAAGTCTGCCACCTGTCATATGTCTGTCTGACCTCATCATGACATAATCTGACGAGGACTCTTGCCGGGGAGGGCAGAAATATGGCTAGAACATATTTTCGCTGACACCTCATCATGACATAATCTGACGAGGACTCTTGCCGGGAGGGCAGAAATATGGCTAGAACATATTTTCGCTGACACGTTTCGTTCATATTTTCTTTACGATCGTGGCTGAGAGGGGCAACAGACGTCCGGAATTGCTCAAAAGTACTCTGGCGTCCAGCTAGATTTATCTTCTGTGAATCCGTCTTATTCCAGTTCATCGCTTCAAGTGAGCTAGTTTCTGCTGCACCACACTGTGAGAAGTCTCTCCTATACCGGACGCTAGTGGCCTAACTGTTCATACGTCCCTCATAAAAATCCATTGATGAATTGCCGCCAGACGCGCTAGAGGAATAATAACAATCACACGTGAGATCTTGGTATAAGTTATCTGAAGGGCGAATAAGCGATTGGGCTTTCGCTTCATACCGAGTCACGTATTAGCCCCGTGGAAAAGTCAGCCAGTACTTGTCAATTTTCAGGTCCAACATCGGGGAAGGAAACAAACCTGTAAACGTAGCTGACGTATCCGTTTATACATTATTTGAATAAATATTTCTAAGTCAGATTGGGCTCAAGGAAAATTTGAATTTCTAATAGTAACCGTTCAAAAGACATCCCGCTTTTTCTGCTGCGTTGCTTACACGTTTCGCTCATTTTGTGTTTATGGCTGTGATCTGAGGCAACAATTTCTTGGAATACCTTGGGTGTCCCCCTAAATTTAGAAAAGCATAAAACGAGTCAAAGCTTCTGTGAATCATACATGAAACTCTAAACCCTGCCCGACTCTGATTGTGGAAACTTGGCCGTTCGCACGGTTTGCTGGAATTATGACCCCGCAACCAACGTAATATAGTGATGGGTGTCCAGTATCATAACATTTATCACTGGAACACTGAAGTCGACAAATTCCGGATAGGTTAGGCCGTGAGAAAATGCAGAATATATTATAGGGTTAAATGGAGCAAAAAACGCAGGGGAAGTCCCCATAGAATGAACATAAACTAATATTTGACTGCGTTGAATGGATTCGCTAAAAAGTTGCTAGAATCTTCATTTTTTTCTTCACAGATTGATTTCTTCCTGAAGAAGACCCTTGTCAAAGGGAGCGAAATATCGGTAGAACAAAACTCAGCTGACATGTCCGTTTAGCGGGGTCAAATATGACGCGCAGTCAACTTCAGCTAAAAAAATATTGAAAGTTTAACCGAAAAGGGCTGAGATAGGACAATCTAGTTACCCATCACTTATTCACTTAAAGTTTAACTTAAAAGCCAACTTAATTTTCCGTCATTCGACTGAATACATTGCATTATTTCGATTTCGTTAAGAGATTGTTTTTATTTTTCACTATTTGCTCTAATGTGACGTTCAAAATATCTACGGCCGTCCTCACAAATCAAAATTCTAGTGTCGCGGAAAATTTAAATCTCAATACAAACGCGGCTTTTCAGTGGCCAGTGCTCAACTCGCGGCAGGTAGCTCACTGAGTGAACTTATCCTCTTTAAGTGAATAAGTGTTGGGTAACTAGATCATATCCTATCTCAGTCCTTTTCAGTTAAACTTTAAAGAGGCTTGAAGGCCCAATACAAATGCGTTACTTCGTTGCTCCGCTGTTCACGAATAATCGAGTTTCATATAAGTGGCGTTTTTGATCGCCGATGAAATTTCACCAGTAGACGAAGCGAGTTTGCCGATTCGTGCTTATTTACTGTTTTCGATAGCCAATAGCCTTTGGCGTTATCCGCTGTTTTTGGGTGCGCAAAAACGGGATTTTGTTTTGCTGGCAGTGTACTTCTGTTATAACATAAACTACAGATTAGATATGTCTACTCACATTGGACTTTAAAGAGGCTGTTCTCATAAGGCAGAACACAATCCTCATTTCCCTCCATTTTTAAAGAAACGCCAAATCGTCAAACGAAATCCCAACGTCTCCGGCAAACGGCGAGTCCTTGGCCGATCGGCGATGGACAGGAATTTAGGCGATAGACGTTAGCCGATCAGAACAAAAACAGAAATTAAGACATACAGCCACGGCAATCGGCTTCCGGCGAACGTCAAAAACGACAAAAAGTCAGACGGCTACGCTATCGCCGAACTAATCGCGATAAAAAACGCCACTATAGTGAACTTTCCCTGACGGATTTGTGGTACTTCTATGCGTTTACTGTGTACTTCGGGAAGTATAAAGATGTCCCGGTCACGTCACCCGATGGATGCCAAGTCCATGATACTTTCGCCCTTTTATTTAAATTCTGTAAATAGAATCATTGTTCATTTTCAGCTTGCCTGCCAGAATTGCGAGGAGCGGGACCAAATCAGCGAGAGATACTTAAAGAGAAGAAGCAGAGTTTACCGCAGGTTAGTTCCTAAAAGCAAGAACAAATAAGCCAATAAAACTTCCATCTTTGGTCCCCCTGCAGCAAACTTGGATACCCCGATAAAACTGAGCGTACTTACTGAGCTTTGAGTTGATTGCCCGTCCACTTCCCTCTTCGCCACAGCGCATATCAGAGGAAAAAGTGCAGCAGGCGTGCTGACCCGCTCTTCATCGCATCGCATGTGACGTCACAATGGTAGAAAACCAATTTCTTCTCCGGGACTTTACTGCGATGTAGCTGTTTGTAGATGTAACGAATTTTATTGGGATGTTCCGCGTGGCTCCTACCGTTGGCATCGGGAATCTATAGAGAGATTGAAGACTACCCAACGAAAACGGATAGTAGTAGAAGAAGAGTAATTTAGCATTTTGAAGAATACGGCTTTCGACTTTGATACCAAATTATACATCTTTCTTTATTATTATATGCCTGGAAATAGCTTGAAACGATTCCATGTTTTTTCTTAATTGTATAATCATAGCTTTACAGAAAAGTTTGATCAGAAATGAGAGTTTGAAGGCCTCAAACTTTCACTACAGGAACGAATCCTGCATCCTCTTGGTTGGTTCTTGAATGACACGTCATAGCCGACCAATAGGATTCGAGTCTCCGTTTGTGTGTTCAAACTTTGAAAGCACCCCTCTTGCTTATTCTGCCTTTTATAATATACTAAGCTCCCATATGGAATTATAAGCTTCTAAAATCCCCACCTTTCTCCATTGTTTCTTTTCGTAACTACGAATTTTTAGCGCTTTTTCAGCCCTGCCGAGTTTTCCCGTCACCCAACGAAAAGTTTGCCGGAATCTTCGACGTCCAGTGACAGCTCTTTCAGACATAAGGATGTGATAGTCTTCTGTTTATTACTTCTTTTCTTTGCTTAGTTTTCCCACTTTTTAACCAAGGCATGTTCAATTTTTAAATGTTTTGCGCCCAGCCACCGCGTCGGAGAACAGGAAGGCTGGATATAGTCGACAAGCGCTAACAAGAGAATCGCTAGTTTTAGGTGGAAAGTAATAGTTGCGTTTTTGCTGATACCATGGTATCTGTTACCACGGTCTAAAGTCGTTTTTGCAGTTATCGTGGTATCTGATATCACGGTCAAAAGGCGTTTTTGCAGTTATCGTGGTATCTGGCCAGTGATCGTGGTATCAGATATTCAGATACTACGGTTCGACCGTGGTAACTGGCCGTGGTATCTGAAAAGTCATCTCACTTTCATCAAATTTTGGCAGATTGGTGAGAAAGAAGTTTAGCACTTAGTGATGTAACTGGATATCTGTTTTTCTTTTGGGATGACTTCGAAAAGTGCAATTTCGGCAATAGTCGTTTTTGCAGAGCACCGTGTATCAGATACCACGGTTACTGCAAAAACGACTAATTGCAGATCAAGTTACCGTGGTAACAGATACCATGGTATCAGAGAAAACGCAACTAATGGTATTTCAAAAACGTTTTTTCTGATTCATTTCATAGGGAAAAGATCATTTCTAGTAAGAGCTGTGCTTGAAGCATTCAGGCTCTTACTTCCATGGAAACTCCTTTGCAAAAATGGAACTATACGATTAAGGAATACCCCAATTAACTTTTCCAGCAAGTCTCTGGCTCAGAATCATGATAAAACGCCGATAATTTAATTTCAAAGTTGAAAGTCCTATACCTCCCAATGTTAAATTTTGTTGCTATGATCCCGTGATGATGATGTAGCAATATCCGTTTTTGTCGGGTAGGGTGCAATCTCTCTATGGGAATCTATTCGACTCCGCTTAGTCGTATTACAAAGATAGGAACGGAGGTGTGTGTGCTTATTGATGATGACGATGAAATTTTATTTACGCATTTAAGAAGAGGAAAATATCGCAGTACAGACAAAGGAAAAAAATACACTGAGATTTCAATAATGTAGTAAATGCATTCAAGGTCAGAAAATAAACATCAAAAAAGAAAGAAAAGGGACTAATCGGGTCTAAAAATTCTTCTTCCTAAATGGAATGCGGAGAAAAGGGCAGAAACATGAAGGTCTTGGGCAATTGAAGATAACTTTACACAAGGGTCAGGGGCAAAACAGTTACAGTCTTACGGGAATTCCTGTAAGTATTTGTTCTTGCTAAAAGCAAGGTTTCACCTTCCAGATTCCCAGATGCCCGAGACTTCCTCAAAGTCAATCCAACCCTTTCAAATTTTCATGATAATGATGACAGCTGATTTTGCTATTCTTCAACATTTTCTAGATGTCCTCTTCGAATTTGAAATATCTGCATCCCAGTCACGACTGACAATTACTCCCTTTTTTCCTACATTTGGAATTTGCATATTTATTGTATCTCTGTAATGGGTTGCCTCTATGACACCTTTCAGACATCCTGATGGTTGCCCACTGTGTAAATCCGAGCGTATTTTGAAATCCGAGCGTATTTTACGCAAGTATTTGAGCTTGAAAAGATTTCTAGCAATACGGACGAATTTAGATACAAAACGGACCGATTTCTCAAATACGTTCGCACTGCTAGAGATCTTTTCAAGCCCAAATACGTGCATAAGATATGCTCGGATTTCAAATACGCTCGGGTTTTACGGAGTGTGTAAATGCACCATGAATCTGGGGTGGCCAAGTCCAACACCCTGGACTTCCAGACGCTTTTGTCTGGCTTCAGCTTCCAGATCACTAGCGACGAGAACGGCTGTCTGGAATCCGGAATAAAAATCTGGAAGTGGAGCCTGGTCCATGATTTGTTGCTCGTGGTTCTTCACAACGGCCGTTTTCCAAATGCCCGAACCATTAATCAGAAAAATTTTATTAGTCATAAATAGTTTATTATCCAGATGATCACACAGTACATTACGTAAAACTTGTTATTAAAGCACAACTTACTATTTATGCTCCAGTATTCAAAACTATTTGAATACTGTGAAACTAGGCTTTGTTTTTAACAAATCATCCAGGGCTTTGTCTGCTGTAAGCCTTTTCCCAAGTTCATTAGCTTCTAGCAAAAACTCTTCAAAATTCAGAGAACCGGTTTTACGCATCAGTAGCATGATATACGAACACCCATCGGGAGCATAATGTGCATGGAAACAGTGAGTCTTGGCAAGTGCAAAGATTAGTGAAGTACCGTTAGCGGGCTTAGAACGTAAGGTGTCAAATTCGGGTCTCCGTGCTTAAGAATAATGAATGCAGTTTCGGAAGTAGGTTGCATGGGCATTATAGACAGGACGGGCCCCTTAAGGAAATACTAAAAATAAACTGTTTCTGCTTCAAACTAACTATACTCTACAGTTCCTAATATATGTAAACTTTTCCTTCCACCAAATAATCATAAAAGATGACACAAGTGCAATGAATCACTTCCTTCGAGTTATTAGTTGCAGAGTCTCTAACTAAATTCCCACTATTAGCTTATTAGAACGCTTAACAATTAGAATCATTAACAAAGATATATTCTTGACCTTTAGACGTCAAGTCGCATACAGTTGCCCCTTGCAAATATTTTGAATATCACATAGTTTATTCAGGACATTACATCGGATCCTGGATTACTTTTCTTAACAGTTTCGTAACCACGCGACCACGTCCGATTTAGATTCAAGTCTTTCTTTGATGTTTATAATTTTTGCGCGTGATCTCGATTTTTTCATTTCGGTAATCACATGCTCCAGAATTAATATTCAACTCGGAAATTCAAAAATCGTGGTTGATAATTTTTATCCAGTTCCAAAGTCTGCTGCGATGGGACACGTTAAGTGTATGTATATTTGTCGATGCTGCAATTCGGAAAAAGTTAAAAAAGGATGGCGTTCAAAGTATTTCCTATTCTCAAGGTAAATTTTGTGTAAGCACTGTGCAAAAAATCTTGCAGTATTGGCTACTGAGATTAATATTGTCTCTACTGAGATAAGATTATTTCCAATTCGGATTAATCTTATCCCAGCAGAGATGAGATTAATCCCAGTAGCAAATACCGCAGTTAACTGTTATCCTTTCTCGGAGAAACTTTTTACAGTGTGGTGTATTTGCTGGAAAACCTATCTTGTCATACCAGTACCTGATTAGTTCAGTACGGTATTCCACTGTAAAAAGTTTTTCCATATAAAGATTAAAGTTAACTGCAGTATTTGCTACTCGGATTACTCATATCTCTACGCAGATAAGATTAATGCCAAATAGAGATAAGATGAATCTGAGTAGCAAATACTACAGTTAACTTTAATCTTTATACGGAGGGACTTTTTACAGTGTAGTCAAAGATTACGATTTGGAGTTGATTTTCGACCGGAAGGTATTTTGACTTATGTAGTTTCGTGGGCTAGGCCAATCCCCCCCCCCCTCTCCCGTCTTCTTCGTACCTCTAAATTTTCCAGACTTTTGATTTTTCGACTAGTAGTGATAATGTTTACAATTTCACCAGGTACAAAGTTATAGAAGAAAAGAACAATGTGCAAACAAAAATATCTAGCCTAAACTGTTGTTACGACGATTGTTTTTGTGTGGGAAGACTACACTCTCAACTTGATGCTAGAATGGGAGAAGTAAAGAATGGGAAAAGCTAGCAAAACAGAATAAATCGAAAACAGAAAATAAATCTGATGGTCTACCATGTCTTCCAGTACGAAAAAGAACAATTGCTGCTGCTGCCAAATTGCTTCGTTGATTTTTGTGATATGTCAGGCCAATGTGGTTTACGAAATTATCTTTTTTTAAAAAGAACACTTTGAAGCTTTCCATGACCTTCTATGTCACAGAGTTGTCAGCGGACCTTGAGGCTTGCTGCAAGTTTGTGTTTCGCGACTGACAAAACTCGGCTCGGAATAAAAAGAGCTAAAAGTCGGAGGTACAAAACGAAACAATAGCGGAAGGTGGGGATTTTACCTTAAGTTGTCTTAGATTGCACTTGCAAGCAATAAGGATGTTGTATCCCGATGAGTAGCTGGCAGTTGATGATGGTACTATTTTCTGGTTACTGCTTCTGGGGCGCACCAGTCCCCTCTCCACGGCTGCGCACGCCAGTTCTCGTCGAGTCGCTTATAATTCCTGAAGAGACCTAGCGATAATATGAAAGGCAGAATGAATGAATGAGTTAATTAAGTACTACAGCCTAGTAATAATGCATTTGCACAGTACATACAGAAAAAAAGGTAAATGAACGCTTAACAAGAAATACAGAGCTTAAAGGACGCCTCGCACTATTTACTCTTAACTTACAGTATTTTAAAATATTTGGATACCTTAAATTTATGCTGTGCTTTCAACAAATAACCCACGGTTTTGGCTGTTTCAAGCCTTTTCCGAGACCCGTTGACTTGTAGCGAAAACAGGGAAACAATTTACATAACCGGTTTTTCTGATGGAAAAACTCCTCGCAGACAACCGTCGACAGCATGATACACATCGAAGGTAGCAAAACACGGCAAGTGAGGAAATGAGCGTGGTTTTGGTAGGGGTTAGAATGCACCGTACGAAATTGGGGTCTACGGGTTTAGAAATATATGGAGTGATTATGGAAGTAGGTTGCATTAGTATTATAGGTAAGACAGGTCCTTTAACAATAAATGCAGAGGGTACACAAATCTACATCGACAGCAAAAGATAAATAAACGCAAAACAAGAAATACACAACGAAACACGAAAAGAACAACAAATTTACTTCATTAGCTGGCGCATTGGGCAATGAGCAGAAAGGCGGTTGAATGATTGCAGAAGATGTCCACTAATTTCTTTTAGCTTGACAGTTGGGTCCAAGACAAAACACTTCTCCATGATTCGATGAATACTCCAAAGGTACTCCAAAGGAACTCCATCAATACTCCAAAGGTACAGAAAGAGCTTATTTTCCGTCATTTGTCGAGCTCTCCAGTAAATCAACAATCTTGTGACATCATTTCTTTTACTGTAAATTTATTTGTGACGAATTACTGACAACTAAAGAATTTATCACATGCTTTGGCTAAGCGTGTTCTTGTTTTGTTGTCAAGGAATACTCTTTGAATTAATATCTGCTGTAGTCGTTAGCACTATATATAAATAAATACAATGCTGACAAAGGCCTTATCGCCCCGCTTCCTAGCAGTACTGTACAAATAAATCTTGCAGTATTTGCTACTGGGATTAATCTTATCTCTACTGAGATAATATTATCTCTAATTCGGATTAATTTTATCCCAGTAGAGTTAATCCCAGTAGCAAATACTGCAGTTAACTTTAATCCTTACTCGGAGAAAATTATCACAGTGAGTACCTAGGTTACTCGAGATTGGGGGTAGAATGTCCTCTATCGTCAAAAACGATCAAAGTAACGACTTCCCAACGTAAAGTCTTTCCTTTTTTTCAGGTCAAAGGCGCTTTCCAAGTCGAGATCGGAATCCGATGATATACTTTTTCTTGTTGAGACGGAGCCGAACAATGTGTGGAGGGTGCCGGCACAAAGAAGGATACTAGAGGAGAATAACCCGGTGTTTAAGGCGATGTTTTCGCAGGAGATATGGAGACCCGAGGGACAGATCCCAGTCTCGGATGTGGATGGCAGAGGATTTGAAAATCTGATCAAGTGAGTGCTTTTGATCAGAGTTCCTTTGCTATTATAGGAGGACGGTCGAGGTTAAACCGTCACTGCTCGGTGGGGCAATATTTTAATACTTTTAATACCTTTCAATACTTTTCCGTTCTTCCTGCCCAATGTGATTTGGCCAGGTGACTACGCTTCCACTTTCCCTCGATGACGCCAACGGTCCTGTTTTGAATTTTTTTCTTTCTTCAATGATCACCTATATATTTAGCGTCACCTACACTTTCCTCTATCTCTACTTTTTATTTTTTTAATATTCTTTCTTATTTCCTCTTTTATCCTTATTTCTCATTTTACCATTTTCATCACATCTTTAAAACTTTAAAACTTTCTTTACTTTTCCTTCCTTAATATCTCCTTTCCTTAACATTTTCTTTCATTTAAAACTTATTATTTAAAAAAATATTATCCATCGTTATCTTTTTTGCAACCAAACCAAAAAGGGGGTTTTGTCCTGGAGACGTATATTATATATATATACGTATATATATATACATATTATAACATTTATTAGTAGGACCCTCCTACTTTTTCTGCCTTTTATATTGTCCCTATCTCCCCTTAAAATATTCAAGTATTTAATTACGTACTAGATGATACTACAACACTGAACAACCCGATTTACTGGCGTAGAAGGGGGGAGTTCATGGGGAGTCACTTGCGTTGGCCTACTACAAAACGACTTAAAAGGGGAAATGAGAGAACATCAGAAATTTTAGGAGAAAGGATAAAAACAAGAGAAGGAAAGATGGAAAAGAGCAAGTCAAAACGAAAGGAAAAAGGCTGAAGTTACAAAGAAAGCCAATGATTTTCCCTGATGGAACTAAAATTCCCTAATTCCCCTATGGGATTAGAAGCTTCAGAAATCTTCGCCCTTCACCAATGTTTCGTCCTGAAACTACGACTTTTTAGAGCTTTTCCGTCTGCGCCGAGTTTGCCAGTCAAACAATTCAAACTTCGCGTAGAGCTTCAAGATCCGCCGAAAGCTTTCAAAAATAAAGGCATGATAAGATTGAAAGTTGGTGATTTGTGGGCAAAAATTCGCTTGACTTTTCTAGCTTTTAACCACGGCACACAAAGTTTTCAAATATTTTGCGTCGAACGTCCGGTTTGTAGACCGGGAAGTTTCTGATACATTTCATCAAAAAATATCATTTCTGGTAAGAGTTGTACTTCAACCGTGAATATAAAAAAGAATCGTAAATTTGAAAAGCTGCCATACATAAGAAATGCAAAAAAGATAAAAAACAAAACAAAAAAAAACTGCTGACTATCAACTGTAGCAGAGATTTCAAATCAACACTGGCAATCTCTATAGCAACTCAAATACTTAAAACCTTGGTTAACTAATAGCCTATTTATACTGAAAATAAAAAAATACTTAAAAACCTTGATTGACATCTTTACACCTTTCCTAGTTTTTATTTATTTATGACCGTCATGAGCCCAAGCCACTACGACGGAGTGTATAAAAAAAAATACTAAGCGCAATCTGTTCAAGGTCTACGGTACAACATACGGTAACAAACAAACAACAGTAGCGTTTTTGATCGAAGTTTTGTTCGCCGGTCGCTTAGGCGGTTGCTTTATTTCCGTTTTCGGAACGCCGTCAAAGTTGACCGTCTGCTTAATTAGTGTTTTTACGACTCCGGCGATCCGTGCCCGGTTGACGTTTCTTCGGCGGTTCAAGCCAACTTCGAACTTGCTAGCTCACGAAGTTTGACGGTCAGGGTTTGAAGGACAAAGAAACTGTGACCGACGACCAAAAATGGTATTTAAATAGAGACCTTTGAGTTTGAAGGTAACTTCAGACTTCGATCAAAAACACAACTAATGTCAAAGAGTCACTTTCCTTGCTTTCGAACACATAAAACTCCATGTAGGATGGGTTGAACTAAAACAATTAGTACCCTTGACGTATGCGGAAGTTTATTCGTGCCCTTGTCGTTTCTTTTTTCCCAGTTTCTGCTCTCAGTCTACGTGTTATCATTTTTTGACGGGCCATAACTGAAATGAGTACTACTAAAGTGGTACTGGCATTATTATGATACTCTAATTGTAAAGCACTATGACGCAAAAGGAAACAAGTTAAAGTAATCTTTCAAAACCTTGGTACATGCACACATCATGTTGATGTGGCAAAAAAAAAAATCAATTTGCTTCAATTTTGTCAACCATTTATTCTTGCAAGTAGAGCCAAAGATAAAACCCTTTTTCCCTTCAAGAAATTTGTCAAATTGGTGTAGGAAATACCTTTTTCCAATCACAGTAATCACGTGCCGGAGAACGGTATTGACTAAACTTTAGCCGATTATCTACGGGTCGTGACATCACACGAAAAGTCTATACTTTCCATTTACTAGCGTAACAGATTGTCCCCAGAACGGTTTATAAGTGTAAACACGTCCGGGGCCTCGCTGGCTGCTCGGATCTCTATATATATATATATATACACATATATATTCTGCAACATGAATTTAATCGGATTTTCCTATTTCTTTCATGACGTCATGAAAACGTCACGGGCCGTAGACAATTGGCTAATATTTAGTCAATACCCGGAGAACTTGTCGAGATTGAAAAGTCCGGCCAGCATTCGTGACAAACTTATTTTCCCAACAGTCTCCGTCGTCAATGGCTTCCCCAATCCCCATTGCCTAACAACCTTATCAAACTCGGTAATTTTAGTATCCTTTTTTGCAGGTTTCTCCATTCGGAAACTATTGATCTTCGATCCGTTCATACTGCTGTTGCAACGCTCCACGCTTCTCAACGGTACCTTTGTGGGGAATTAACGGAATGCTGTGTGGATTTTTTGGGCAAGAACCTCACAACCACGAACGTGCTGCAAGTACTGCAGCACGTGCTGCTATACTGCCCCTTCGTGACTGGTAAGTCTTCATCCCTTACTATCATAGCAAAAAAACACTAGGAAGTACCGTCAAGACCTATGCTTCCCTTGCTTCGCAAACGAGCCAATCACGACGCTTGCAGCATTTAAAGCGAGAAAAACTTGAGGGTTTAGAAATTTCTAGTAAAGCTAAGATGCGGTCTGCATAAATAAAAGAAACAGGGAAGATTGTATCTTTTTTTTGCTTTAATCAGAATATAAAGTTATCGGATCTAGCGCTGGTGCACGACCGATTGAGTTTCAGTAGGGACATTCACTATCGCTAGTGATGCTAGTGTCGCTGCTATTCAAGTGTGTGTCACTTTTTTCAAGTCTTGGCGCTGCTCCCTAGTGTTATTTTGCTCTGCTTAAAACTTAGGTGTAAAAATGTAGAAAGGGACAGTGGTTAATTGCCGCCTCATTATTGATGCTAGCAAACCTCTTCTCTAATTTGATTGCTACGACTGAAAATTCACCTGTCCACGACTCCATCACTGTGATTCTAAATTAGTGAATAATGGGATTAGAGGGTTTTTTTGCTTATTTTTAAATTTCGTTTTCCTTTTTTACTACAATTTTTGCCATTGGGAAGTGCGTCATCAATTCTTCATTCCTTCATTCTTTGGTCGATGGTGCTAGCCGAATAAGTCAGCTGAAATTCATTCCAGCCATTTCTTTGCAATGCTCTTCGTTAATTAAATATATTTAAAAAGATCTTCTTAAAATTTGAGTAAGATCAACAGAATTTATATAATAAAATAAATACTAAATCAATAAATCTTTCTACAGGTTTCTAGTTGCAG
This sequence comes from Branchinecta sandiegonensis, assembly GCA_030848855.1. Taxonomy (NCBI): domain Eukaryota; kingdom Metazoa; phylum Arthropoda; class Branchiopoda; order Anostraca; family Branchinectidae; genus Branchinecta; species Branchinecta sandiegonensis. The sequence continues at coordinate 5,183,873 of JAUPMV010000021.1, read as the reverse complement.
CCTGAGCCTGACGAGGACCCTTGCTAAGAAGGGCAAAATATCACTGCGATAAATCTCCGCTAATGTAGCGTTTACACGGCAAGAAATGATGTCATAAATACTCTCAAAACATCTTTCTGTTGGCTAGTGAATTTATTTTAGTCCGATTTTCTGGTTTGAAGAATTTTTTTTTTCCCTCTACGTGTAAACATAATCTTGTCACCAAGATCAGATTCTGTTCAGATTCTTTCATGATTCCGGTCTGCTTGAAAGGAATCTCGTCGGCGACGCTGGTAAGAAGACTAAAAAAAGTCTAGCTAGCTTTTGAGAGCAGCAGTCATCAGTAGTGATGTCATAAATACTCTCAAACAAATTTTCTGTTGGCTAGTGAATTTATTTTACTCAGATTTTCTGGTTTCAAGAATTTTTTTTTCCCTCTCCGTGTAAACATAATCTTGTCACCAAGATCGGATTCTGTTCAAGTTTTCTGTACGCGCTGCAAAACTAGTCATCGACCCCTCTTGCTTATTCTGCCTTTTACATGATCTGTAGCTTCCTTGCTGACTTATAATGAATGAATGAATGAATTTATTGCCAATAAAGCCCAAGGGCCATGGCGGGAAACATAACACAATAAAAACAACAAAATATCATACACTCCAACAACAAACCAAAAAATCAACTTCTATAAAAATAGTTCACGGTTGGCCATAGCTAGATTCAGGAATCTACCCAGCCTTCGGATCTCACCAAAACACTTACTTCCCATACTTGAAACCAAATCCCTTTCCTCCCAAGCCTCCCGACCAAACACTTCCTTCTGAATCCCCGCCTTTCCCATTGTTTCGTTCTGTACCTATGCCTTTTAGCACTTTTTCGGCGGAGCCGCATTTTGTCGGTTACGAACCCCTCGCACTATTTACTACTCAACTTACAGTATTCTAAAATATCTGAGTACTTTAAAACTAGGCTGTGCTTTCAATCCACGGTTTTGGCTGTTTCAAGCGTTTTCCGAGACCCGTTGACTTACAGCGAAATCAGGTAAAAAATTTACATAACCGGTTTTTCTGATGGAAAAACTTCTCGCAGACAACCGTCGACTCCGTGGTACACATCGAAGCTAGCAAAACACGGCAAGTGAGAAAATCAGCGTGGTTTGGGTAGAGGGGTTAGAATGTACCGTACGAAATTGGGTCTCCGGGTTTAGAATATGGAATGATTATGGAAGTAGGTTGCGTTAGTATTACAGGTAAGGCAGGTCCTTTAAGTTTCGCGGAAAGCTTCATGGTCCGCCGACAACTCTTTCAACAACAAGGACATGAGAAGCTTCAAGGTGTTGTTTCCAGTTTTGGAAGATATGTAGACCATCAGGTCTATCTTCTGTTTTGGACTTCTTTTCTTTTGCTTGGTTTTCCCACTTTCCAACCACGACGCATTCAGTTTTCAAATATTGTGCATTCAGCTGCCGCGTCGGAGAGTTGAAAGGCAAGATAGAGTCAAGATACGCCAACAAGAAAATCGCTAATTTCACGTGTACTCTTGATGACTATCTCCCCTTGCCGATGCAAAATCTCCGGCCTCTCCGGGTACCTAGCGGAAGAAAGGCTGAAGTGGTGTCACAGCTGCTCTCAAAGATCGCCGTGATTCTTTGACACAGGATTTGTGTTGCTGAGTTTGAGTCGTTACGGAGACGTACCCCTTCTTCCTGAGGATCACTGGCGTGTTTTGACTTAGTCATATAGAGTATTAATGGTAATTTTAGAAAAACGATCTTTCTGAGCCATTTCATCGTGGCAAGATCAGTATTTTCTAAGAGTTGTGCTTTAAGTCAGCTTGGGCCGAGGAAATACTTATGTACAAAGCGACAGTATACCACGAAGAGAGAAAGAGAACTTAACTGAATAAATATTGAAACAAATTAATCTGGAGAAGCTCCGTAAACCTTTCGCCTGTCCTAACGGGGGGATCTCACAACGAAGGGTCATAATACATTTAGACATTTATACAATACATTTGTATAATAATGTAAAATATGACGCGAAATGGGTTTTCTTCAGTGGCATTCCGGCCTTTCTAGGCAAGGGTCCTCGACTGTAGTTTAAACAAACGAGTCGCAAAAGAAATTCTTAGCTGACTTACCCGTTTTGAGTACAGTAGAGATATGTTTATTTTAACACTTCTCTAACTCTCTCACTACCTTGGCTTTGTTACTTGCTTGTAAAACAGTCAAATGGAAAGAAAAACTAGATATCATCTAATAACCAACTATTTCAGGGTTATCCTGGTATAAGCTTTGAATGGAAATTCGATTAAATATTATCTTACTTTGAATTTACAAATGCGCTTCTTCTTCTATTTCATGTGTATGTTGGTTCGAACCGCCATCTTCTTGGCTGAAGGTGCGTTCCTCCTGGCAAAGTATACACATTGTGAAAGGAAAACAGGTGGCAGTTGAGTCACTATCACTGTTAGTAACCCCAAAATATTCAAATAGTGATGATAACATGAATGGAAAAAAGCTTTTTGGCGAATATTTTATGGCAAAAATGAAATGGTTTGGATTTTGTTCTTTTCTTCGGCGATCGTGCACTGTTAGGCGACGTTCACATAAGCGTATCGCGAATGTAATTTTTTATTAGATTTGCAGTCAGTTTTGGCGGAAGGAGTATTTGTACAATAATGCCCTTCCATTCCTTGGGCTACACTGTACAAAAAAAATCTTGCAGTATTTGCTACTGGGATTAATGTTGTTTCAAAAAAGGTAATCTTATCTCTAAATCGGATTAATCTTATGTCAGTAGAAACAAGATTAATCCCAGTAGCAAATACTGCAATAAACTTTACTCTTTACTCGGAGAAACTTTTTACAGTCTAGTATTTTATTGTCTGTTTATAAAATCATTTTATTAACTAAGTACCACTCTTGTATTCCTCTGGCATGTCAAACACTTTCATTAACTCTAATGCTGTTTCTGCTGCAATAAAATTCTACCTTGCCCTTACCTTACCTCAACATAATATAAGATAGATGCTTTAAAGTTTAATTGAAAAGGGCTGGGATAGGAAAATCTATTTACCCATTCCTAATTGACTTAAATTGGCTTGAAGACCCGTTGAAAATGCGTTGCTTCGTTATTCCGCTATTCACGAATAATTGGTTTTCAAATAGTGGAATTTCCTTGTGATTTGTGGTACCTCTATGCGCTTTTATCTGTGTTGTATGCCTTATCAGAGAGATTTACGATTTTTTTTCTGTTCAGGCTCTAAGCAGTCTTCATCAAGATCATGACTGCCCAATGAAAAACCGCATTTGTGTTGAGATTAAAATTTCCTGCGTCATAGTAGAATTTACGCTGTGGGGACGGCCGCAGATATTCTGAACGTCATAACTAGAGAAGATAGTGGAAAAAAAAAATCTCTTAGCAGAATCCAAATTATTCAGTGTATTCATTTAAATGACACAAAAATAAGTTGGCTTTTCAGTTAAACTTTAAGGAGTCCCTAGGACTCCTTAGAGAGGACTAGTCCTCTCTCCACCGAAAGATTTTACAATGTACAGTGTTTCAGACAAACTTTGAAGAGGCTCGTGGCCCATTTGTAGCATTATAGTATTGTCATTATTATTACTATTAATTCAGTAAGCCGCAGCAAAAAAGAGGAAGGGCAGGATCCCTGTTCGGATGATTTTCTTCTTCTTCTTCCTTAAGGCTTCCTGAGACAGGAGCCCTGTTCTGATTCACAATGAAAGGGCAGTAGTCCATAGTTATCAAATCAAATCCCTTTTTAAAGTAAATTAACAAATCACCTGTATCCCCCCCTCCCTTCTAGCATGGTCCAGATCTTTTTTCTTTATTTTTTATTATAAACCCACTATACAACAAAGTGGAAAACGAAGGGGAAAAGAAAATATAGATAACATATCAACGAACAAAGAGAAGCTAGCATCTTGACTTCGATGTATGCGACCGTCTACACTAGTGGTTCCCAATTTTTTCCGTACCGTGTACCACTAATCAAGGCTCAAAAGGGTTGCGTACCCCTAATCAAGGATCAAAAAGGTCCCGTACCCCTTTTCTGACGAATGGTTGTTTTACTAATTTTAAAAACCACGATCTTAACGTCAAAAAGACAATATTTAGGATACTGCCATCAATGACAAGGCGTGTAATCTGAAATTACGTGCGGTGAGATGGGGTATCTCATTTTGAGGACAATACTGAAACTCAGATAAGGGGCTCAAAAACGACTAAAGCGAGGTATTAAAGATATAGACTAACTTGATTTTGGGACCTTCGCGTACCTCTTGCGAGGGTCTCTCGTACCCCTTTGCGTACGCGTACCACCGGGTGGGAATCACTGGTCTACACGCTCGCCGCTCAATTTCTAGTAAGGCTTCCAACTGGATCAATAACATTGAAATAACGCATAATACTGTGTTACTAAATCGTGAGTACTACGATATAAAACTGCTTGTCATTAATATGCCGGGGGGAGGGGGGATAATCGGAGTTTTATCTTTTTCTCCCGTCTTTGTCTTCAAACACGCAAGGCACATCGCACTGCACCTGCAAGTTGCGTGACTACAGTTTGACTGCAGCATCCTAAGCTAGCAATAAATTTTGGGATAATTTCAATTCAAGTATACATATATATATATTATTTGTAACCTGCCAAATACACAAGTTGGTAGCGGAGTAAAGAGAACAACGAAAAACAACACAAGATAAATAACAGTATAAAAATTCATGAAAAACATCATGTCCTCGATGACGTGGGACGACGAGATGTCCATAGTAGTGACGCTGACGTTTTCTTTAGTGAACGAATGACATCTTGGACGCCGAACTTCGAACTAATTTGTGGTTCCGGCAGGAACAAGGAAGGTACATCTAAAATTTACAATGATTGTAGTTCAAGTTCAAGTTCAAGTTGAACTTGAACTTGAAGGGTTTTCTACTTGCAATCGGAAGCTGTCGGAAGCCATCGTACGTGTCAAGCCATTTTAGCGATTTTCGGCCAATGAGAGCATGCCGGCTCTGGACGAGCACGGTTACGACGGCCTTACGATTGCCAGTGACCCACTTATCCCCGACTGGGCAGTGTCGACTCACCAAGCCGACCTGCTACTGTAGGTTCATTTCTGCTCGTTCCAGCGAGCGAAGTGCAACGCGGAAACTGCAATAAAGTTAAAGGACTCGTTGTACATATGATGCCAATGTGACCTGATTCTGTAATCGCTCCATCACTTTTCAGACCCGGATTGGCACCTGAATTTCGTACGGCATATTTTACGACGCCACACTGATTTTTACATCGTCGATGTTTCGCAACCTTCGCACGGTTATCTGAATTTTCCCCTGATTTCGCTAGAAGTCAACGGGCCCGAAAAAAGTCTTCAAACAGTGAAAGTCGCGAGGGGTTGTGCACTGGTGCCTCATGGTGTACAAGGTTCCTGCCTCATAACTGCCTCACGTGCCTCATGCCTGCCTCACGCGCCTCATCTGCCTCTGCCTCATGGTGTACACGAAATTGGCCAGTGCGCAACCCCTCGGAAAGTCGCATAAAAGCTGAACCTAATTTTAAAGTATTCAATTACTTTTAGAATACTGGAACATAAACTGTAAATGTCCTCTAAAAAGGGCCTCTGCTTAAAACCAATTGATTAGAATCAAAGACACTGATGAAACCGTACACACATTCACTTCCTTTAGTTTGCCTACTCGTAAGTCGCAACCTAGAGCTGGTTCGCGATGCCGGATGCCGGGATTCTTAGTTTCCTTCCATGGGCATAAAAATTAACATTGAATAATCAGCAATACAAAAATACATGGTTTGTCAAAACATACATGGAATAAGTTCATCCTTGACATTCTCAGTGTCTCCTTTCATTTTTATTTTTGTTCTTGGTCGAAATTGGTTGCCTTGTAGACCCAAAAGATATGTGGGTTTGGATCTAGCAGAAGCTAACATTGGTTTATGGTTAGTTCGTTTTTCGAAACGAGCAGCTCGGCGACGCCAGGATTCTTAGTTTCCGTCCACGAGCATAAAACTCGACACTGAATAATCAGCAATGAAAAGATTCGTGATTTGTTAACACCACGTTCATCCTTGCGAATATTTTCGATTTCTCATTTTTTTTTCGAAATCGAAATTGGTTGATATGTAGGACAAGAATGCTACCTGCCTGAAATCTTGGCTGGTATTGAAGGTTTGGATCAAGCAGAAGCTGTAGACTGGATTAGGATCAGTGTGTCGAGGTTTTGAGGCTGACTTTAAGGACATCTCTTACCTTTAACACTAACGCAGCCTCCTTCCGTAATCACTCCAACCATTTGTAAGCCCGGAGGCCCGAATTTCGTACGGTGCATTCTAACCCCTCTACCCTTCGATGCATATCACGCTGTCGACGTTTGTCTGCGAATTCCATCAGAAAAAACGATTATGTAAATTTTTCCTCCTTTTCGCTACGAGTCAAAGGTCAAAGGGTGTGAGGCTTAAAACAGCTAACACCGTGGATAATCTGTTGAAAAAAAAAAAGTATTCCATTATTTTTAAATACTGGGAGTTGCAGAGTAAATAGTATGAGGGGTCCTTTAAGGATAGAGCTCGTTACCCAGAATATGAAGTTCTACCTTGGTCTTGTGTCGGGAAACAAAACGAACGCGTAACTCTATTGCCTTTAGTGAATAATTCATACAAAATTTAAAAGGGTATCCTTCATTCGTGTCATAATTTGGATTTCTCGTGCCAAGGGCTAACCATATTCTTTCCGTAGGTTGTGCCCTTGACAACTTAAGCTCAACGGAACAATCTGGCTGCAAGCTCCTCCCAAGTGCACCACCAATTGAAGACCTCGACAACCCTCATCATGATGGCTCCAACTTTTGCTCTCTCCTCGTCAAGAAGTGCCTTGAGTTCGTTGACGACAACGCAGACTTGATACTAAACTCGGAAGACTTTGAAGACCTTGACCGCTCTGCGGTTGAACTCATTACCAAACGCGACACTTTAAAAGTGAGCGATGAAACTGAAGTCTTCGAAGCCATAAAAAGCTGGGCAGTGTGCGAGTGTAAACGCCAGAATAAAGAAACAACCCCCGAAAAACAGCGGGAAGTTCTGGGCGAAATATTTTGGGCGATCCGCTACCTAGCGATGACACCTGAAAAGTTCATGAAGGGACCTATGAACTCACAGCTGCTCACACACGATGAACAAAAATGCCTGACAGAACTATTGCTTCATCCAAGCACCCAAAACTGTGTATTGGAAAATGGACATATAGTGCCACAGCTGAGAAGGCCACGGCTTTATCAAGACTGTGTTAAAGTGGCCAAAATCGGGAAGAAAAGAGCCAGAAAAATTAGCGAAAAATCGCAGGGCAAAGATGGTGAAGCTGAGCGAAAGCAGAAACGCGCTGGAGATTCACCGTGTGTGGAGAAATTATTCGTCGTTTTAGCATTTCTCTTCGAGTGAACATTGACCCGACGCACCGGGGGGACTGAACTAAGTTGACTAAGTTCAGCCTTGGCATAATTTTGACTGGAGGTGTCCAAAAGTGGGAAAGAAGGACAAACTGCAAAACAAAGACGAAACTATTGCTTAACCCAAGCACCCAATACTGTGTACTGCTAAATGGACACATAGTGCCACAGTTGAGAAGGCCGCGGCTTTATCAAGACTTTGTTAAAGTTGCCAAAATCGGAAAGAAGAGAGACAAAAAAATTAGCAAAAAATCGTAAGGCAACGACGGTGAAGTTCTTGGTCGAAATTGGTAAAGGCTTGTCACCTTGTTTGGCTTCTTTACCTTAATTACCTTAGCTCGCACTTCAGAGCGAGTAAGGTCGAATGGATCTGTCTTGCCTTGTGAGTGATGATGGCTGTTAATGGTCAGGGAAAATCCTAGCAGTATTTCCACTCGTTACATGACCACTCGTTATCTAGTGACCCCCTGAAAGCTTCAGGAGTCGTTGCTGACAGTGTGGATGCGGAAAGGGAATTCCAGTCGTTGATCACTCTTTCGGAAAAGAAATTGTTGATGTTTCTTGTACCGTAGAATCCTGCATAGTCCTACCGAAATTACGGATTAAGTGGGATGGGATGGGGGTTGGGGTATTTCGAGGCAGGCTTACAAGACCTCAGGCAAGGTTATTGATGGGAAACGGATCGAAGCCGTTTCACTCCAGTGATTACACTGTAAAAATAAATCTTTCAATATTTTACTACTGGGATTAATCTTGTCTCTAAAAAGGTAATCTTATCTCTAATTCGGATTAATCTTATCTCAGTAGAGATAAGGTTAATCCCAGTAGCAAATGCTGCAGTTAACTTTAATCCTTACTTGGAGAAACTTTTTTCAGTGTAGGATCAAGCTTTCCCGCCCTTGTCAGATCTGATGGGTTATATTATGCTCCTTACGATCTCTCGGCGTTAATTTTTTGTTTAAATTTTGTATTTATTTGCGTTCTTTGTCGCCATTGTTCTCGCTGGTGGTCTCTGCTTTTTTTTCCTACAAGCCTTTTTTGGCTGCACATGACTGCTCTCCAGTGCTTTAAGCGCCCCAGGAGGAAGGGTTTTGAAAGAGGGAGTGAGTTTTTAGGTTTTAGGTAAAGTTTGAAAAGAGAAGTTAAATTTAGAGTTGATCCCGGTAAAGGGATCGACTAAAAACAGGAAGGGAAGGGAACGCGAGAAAAGCAGGAAGGCATACTAAAACCAGGAAGGCATACTAAAACCAGGAAGGCTGTCGCCAGAATTCGCAGCACCGTTCCATTCCGCTATTTAGTATTATTTGAGGGGTCGGCAACTTTTCAAATTCGAAGTTCACCATCCCTTCCTCGTTTTAGTATCCTGACATGGGTAGGCATTAAGTTCAGTGACGGGTCGGCAACTAGAAAAGTTGTAATTCACCTTTTATTTCTCGTTCTGACGGTAGGCGACTAACCAGGCATGGCATATTAAAGGCCCTAAAGGGATGGTAAGATTTGAATTTGAGAAGCTGCCGCCCCCTCAAATAATACTAAATATAGGAAGGGAACGGTGCTGCGATTTCTGGTGACAGCCTTCCTCGTTTTAGTATGCCCTTCCTGGTTTTAGTATACCTTCCTGCTTTTCTCGCGTTCCATTCCCTTCCTGGTTTTAGTCCATCCCGTTGGTAAAGTATAAAAAGATAGCAGCTTTAAGACGAAAGTGTAAGTGACGTTAAAGTAGGGTAAACTGTTCGGTAAATTTTGTATTAGCGTCACTGAATTGGAGTTGGAGACGTAGCCACTTGTTTTAGTTCGATCTAAAGCAAAAACACATGAAAAAGAAGCTACGCCGGAAAAAAAAGAAGCGCCCCAGGAATCATCAGTAGCTGCGTTCTTTGTTATGGGAGTTCTCACCGATGGTCTCCGGTTTTTCTTATAAGCCATTTTTGCATCCGCCGGGGGCTACTCACCAGTCTTATAACCCGTAGAACTAACCGGTGTCCGTTTTACCTCCCCGGTGCAGACTAACCCGAACCTGCTCGGGAGCCCGTCTTCAGCGAGGAGTTAGCAAGTTTTCATCAACTCACTGGTGAACCATAAAACGCGTTATAAGAGAAGAGCCGGACACTGGTGACTAAACACCAGAGACAGCCCGGACGAGCGCAGCTAGTGTCTGTTCCTTCCTTGCCACCTGGTCGGGAGGCAGGTTCCGAGAGGAGTCACCAGAAGACGCTGATGTCAAAAAGCTCTGTCGCCCTTGTACTCGCTAGTGGTCTCTGTTTTTTTTTCCTAAGTCTTTTCTGGCAGCAGGTAACTACTCTCTAGTGCTGTAGTGCTGTAGCGCTCAAGGAATCACCAGTGTCTGTTTATTCTTTGCCACCCGGACTGGAGGCAGGTTCTGGGGAGGAGTCAGTAGAAGATGTTGATATCAAAAAGTTCTTTGTAGAGGAATACCAGATGCTGGAGAGTAAAAACCAGGAATGACTGAGAATGCGAAAAACGTACAGTTGAGGTATGCTTCTGTGAACAGTTACTTTAATGTGAAAAGTGCAGTTTTGGGCTAAATGGTAAAATGAAGATCCAAAATACCTATAGAGGTATTTTCAGATGCCCCTAATTACCTCCCGTGTGGAAATAATTCAAGTCATCGTATCGTTATCGTTCGTGTCGTTTGCGATTGTAAACAGTTGTTAACGATTGTATTAACGACTGAAACCGACTGTTTCCAATCGTAATTTTACAATTGGAAACAACTGTGTCCAATCGGAAGAATACAATCGTTTACAACTATTTTCAGCGTAAACAACTGTTTCCAACCCTGAACAACTGTTTTCAATCGTAAAGAAAACAATTGTTTACGATCGTTCCCAATTGTTTTCAACTGTTTACGATTGGAAAAATGTCCTATAATACGATGAGTGAATTATTTTCATACGGGCTACTTTGGCTAACTAGTAGTTAGCTTTAGACACAGTAAGCGCATCATGCATGAACTATCAACAAACGTTCACTTCAGCATACCTTTTACCTCTTGTATTATTTATGACCCTTGGTCGCTTGTGAATTTCACCCTGTGATTATCAACCAGCCCGGTATTGTTCAAAGTGATGTGTATTATTAATGTATATGACTAAGTCCAAAACACGCCAGTGAACCTTGGGGAGGACAAGAAATGTAACAGAGACCAAGTACAGATAATCAGATAGAACTTATGTCTTTTAGTCGTATGCAGCGAGTATGAATACCCCGACAAAATTTAGCGGACCTAAAGGCATTTACTTTGACCTGATACCCGTTTACTCAGAAATGTTGAAGGGGGCTAGCAGGAGGCGTACTCCGCGCGCCGACCCGCTCTGGACAGCATCATAGAACCAATCAGCTTTGACTGCTAGATTTCCTCTTCAGCGACTTAACAGCGATATAGCCAGGATATAGCTATTTGTAGAGGTAACGAAACGTGATGTGACGCGAAGCTAATAACCTCCGCTCGTTTGCGTCGGCTTCGGCCGTATTTTACTCGACTCAGCATGTTTGTATGACCGAGATAGGGAGGCAGGAGTTCTAGCTCGTTATTTGTTCTTGCCCAAACGAACCTTCTAAATTGATTCAAGTCTTGTGTAAACCAATCAAAAACGTTTGTCTTGACGTTTCTGGCTCTTCGCTGGGCACACGGCGATTCTTCTTCGGCACGAAGAGTTAGTCAGCAAGAGTATTAGATCAGTTGTAACTAAGGTCTTCGTCGCCAAACGGAAACACGATACACCTCGGCCTTTTCCTTAGGGAGGGGTTAGGCGGACCACCGGATCTGGTAATAATACATTTTCTTTCCGCTTTAAAAAAATGGGGAAAGTAAGCAGCGTGTAAAAAGAGAAAAGGAAAACCTTCATCTGCAGCAACACATACACTAAAGGTGGTTCTGAAAACTATCTACCGAGCCGAAGGCGAGGTTGATATTTTTAATGGCCAGCGAGGTTGTCATTCCGATATCAGCCGAGATGGAGGTGTGTTAACTGTTATAACTTTTTCGAACAGAAATCATCTCTGGAGGCTGATAAGACTAACTTTCTGTATGAAGGTTATCGTAATAAAACTGACCGTGGGTCATAGGAGGATATGCATTACATACCTGTTCTAAAAAATTATTCCTTGTTCACACGACCAATTAGCGGCGGAAGGGCGATCTTTGAGTCACCAAATGAGCATATAACAACATATATATACTATCTATTTCCATCATAAGACGAGGATGCGACTAGTCTTTTAGTGACTTGCTCTTGCTTCCGTCTCAGCGGTTTGAGTCTCCGGGTTAGTTATGCTGCAATAACTATTTGAGAACCATACGGACAAATTTAATAAAGACAAATGCATTCATCTATTAAAAATTCAAAAGTGAGGTATTCCGCTGTAACTACCATGACCAATTTTGCTGCGGAATTTCCATCTAAGTATCTGTTTGACTGTTTTTATTATAGATAGACAATCTGATCATCTTGCGGACAAACATAACGGTAAACATGGCATTGTTATTTTTAACGGAACAATAACGGGTAAAGGTTACAACGGAAATATTCTGTAACACTTGTAGATTTCAGGATTCAGGATTCAACAACTTTACTAAAAAAAAAATTAATTCCGGCTTTACGACCGGTTACACACAAAGCACAGAAGTGCTTTAAAAACGCAACCAGTACATATTTACTATCATATTCTAATCAAACCTTCACTAAAATAACCTAAAAATTAATTAATTAATTTGTCAATTTGTCCTCTCTCGTCTTCCAAACCCTCCACTCCCCAACTACCCTCAAGGAGATGTTTCTTTAACCGATTTTTTAATTGCGATACAATTTCCGTTTCTCGAATTGAGTCAGGAAAAGTATTCCAGACCACCGTACCTGAATGCCCTGCCACATGGCTAGAACGAACCGTACTTCTTGGCTCACTTACCAGGTCTCCAGCATGCCTCGTAGCATTTCCGTGATAAAATGAGTTAAAAATAACATCATAAGATAACATCTAAAGTGTTGTCTGCTGAAATTGGTCATCCTTGTCTTTAATTTTAAAGGACCTGTCTTACCTATTATACTAACGCAACCTACTTCCATAATCACTACATATATTTCTAAACCCGGAGACCCCAATTAAGTACGGAACATTCTAACCCCTCTAACAATATCACGCTGATTTTCTCATTTGCCGTGTTTTGCTACCTTCGATGTGTATTGCGCTGTCGACGGTTGTCTGCGAGAAGTTTTTCCATCAGAAAAACCGGTTATGTAAATTGTTTCCCTGTTTTTGCTGTAAGTCAACGGGTCTCGGAAAAGGCTTAAAACAGCCAAAACATTGGGTTATTTGTTGAAAGCACAGCATAGTTTTTCAAGTATTCAAATATATTGAAATACTGAAAGTTGAAGAGTAAATAGTGTGAGGGATCCTTTAACTTGTTGGTACTTGAAGAGTCATGATCGTGTTTCAGTTTGGTATTAGGACCTTAGGGAAGGAATTCATTTCCTCAGCGGAAGGTGATGCTTTCAGCAGTTTATCTTGTCTCGGCTTCTAAAATTATTTGGGTGTTAATATAGATTTTAGAATGTGAACCCGCTTGCAGGATTTGCTACTGGGATTATTCTTGTCTCTGTTGAGATAAGATTATCTCTAATTCGGATTAATCTTACCCCAGGAGAGAAAAGATTAATCCCAGTAGCAAATACTGCAGTTAAGCTTAATCCTTGCTCGGAGAAGCTTTTTACAGTGTTTAGTTGCTCGGAAATGACGTTTGACAAGGCAGTCAGTTCCGATATTCGAAAGGGAGAAATTAGCTGTGGTACTTTGAAACCGGTTATTAAATTTCTGTTAAGCTGGAAGACTGAAGTCTAAAGTGTGTTCGTAAGTTATGTCAAAATTTATTGTTAAAGTTGAAATAGTGGCTGATACTTTATTTCTGCAATTGTTTTATTTTGCGATGACAAATTTTATGAAGTTGATACTGTGCAATTATTTTTGTTGGAGTTATCCTGCTATTAAGTATTTCTACCGTGAGTTTTATTTTTGATGTATTAAAACATTTAGTTTCAATTATGATTTTGTTTGGAAACCATAACAAAATTGTGGTATTATTTAGAACGGGTCCGGAAAGACATAACTGACATTATCCATAAATATTCCTTCAGTCCAAGCCGACTGCGAATCATATTTGATAGTACAAAACGGATATCTCAGCTGAATTTTATGAGAACTATATTTCGGCCCTTCTTGGCGAGGGTCCTCTCCAGGCTCAAAGCCGCTCAAGTTGGAATAGGAACTTTTGGGAAACCGCACAAGTTCGTTTTCCCACAAGTTCGTATTCCAACTTGAGCGGCTTTGAGCCTGAAGAGGACCCTTATAGATGTTCCTACGGCCCAAGCTGACTGCGAATCATATTTGACGGTGCAAAACGGATAAGTCAGCTACATTTTATTCGAGCAATATTTCGGCCCTTCTTGGCAAGGGTCCTCTTCAGGCTCAAGCCGCTCAAGCTGGAAAATAAACTTGTGGAAAAACAATTTAAGATTCTTCCTTAAATATCTGCTTTTGAGAACTTCTTCTCTGAAAGTTAGTTGGGGTTAAAGCTGGTGCTGTGATTTTATTCTGGACTCGGCGACTGTTTTTGTTGTTCGATTGGGTCGTCGAAAGGGTAGAGATTCTTCTGCATTTTGGTTTTAGAGTCACCTGTCTCTTCTTCTTCTTTCCAGCTAAGATGGATACTTGTTGGCGGCATGAATGGGCGATTAGTTCCGTACTTCGGTGATAGATGTTCAATTCAATTTTTTCAATTTTCAATTTATTTAATAATAAAGCAAAACATATCTCTCGTGGACAGAGCCCAAATACGATGTTTTTGTAGTCATAAGTAAAGATAAAATAACTTGTCAACAGATAATTAAAAAAAAAAAAAAAAAAAAAGTAACAAGGCAGAAAAGTGCTAAAGAGCATTGTACTGCTTTACGAAGCTCGGCACAAAGCTTCTACTGTAGCGCATAGTGTTACAGTAGATTGGGGTCAGTTTGGGAACCTTTTCAGCCACTTCTCGGGGGGGGGGGGGGACGAGATCTTACAGGAACAAAGGGTGGGGGAAGGAATGAACGGTATATGGGGTGCTGGAGAAGGGAGGAGCCAAAGTTTCGGCATAGTTTTTCGCGGCGGGAAGAAAGGGATTCAATTTTAAATTCTTTGAGGTAAAAAGAGTATGGTAGGGGGGAACCGCCATAAATAATTTGCAGCGATCTTTTCTGAACTCGCTCTATTTTATCAGTTTCACCTTGGGTAAGAGCAAAGTGCCAAACTGGACAAGCATATTCGACTAAGGGTCGAATGAAAGAGCAAAACATTAGCTTTAGCTTGTCCTTAGGAACCCGAAACTTTTTCAGTGTTTTTAGCATTTGAATTGCGCTGTTAGCTTTCTTTACAACTGTCTTTGTATTTTCATGCCACGAAAGGTCAGAAGAGATCACTACACCTAATAGCGTTATTTTATCACTGATGAGCCCAGGGTCGATAGGAGGTTCGAAAGACGGCCGAGTTTTTCTAAGAAAAGAAAAGGTCGTAACCGAGCACTTATCTTTATTCACGACCATATTCATTTCAGTCGCCTCTGAGGTAACCTGGTCGATGAAACCGGCAGCGTTACTTTTCAGATCCTCAGATACGACTTCCGCTAAGGACAAATCGTCAACGTATTTCCATCTGTCCTCCAACACAGCAGCAATTTCATTTAGCATGAGGAGGAAGCACAGCGGACCGATCACAGTTCCTTGTGGAACTCCACAAAAAACTGGTAAAGAAGTAGAAAAATGGCCTTTATACTTTACAGTTTGCTCTCTATTTGTCAAGAAGCTCTTGATGATTTTGACGATAAAATCGGGTATATTTTTTCCGCCATTTTTTCTAAAAGAATTTCATGGTCAACAAGGTCAAATGCCTTTTTAAAATCAATTGCAATTAAATTTATCCATTTGCCAGGTTCATCGAGATGTTTTAAAATAAAATCAATCAGATTAACTAGGTAATGGACTGTCGAACACTTAGGAATGTTACCAAACTGCTTTCGATCAGTTACATTTAAAAGATATTCTTTAAGCCATGTGGCAACAAAACTTTCGTAAATTCTGCTGAAAATTGATGTAACTGTGATCGGCCGTACACCAGAGAAATCATTAGGTGCTCCTTTCTTTGGAATGGGGGTGATAAAACCTTTCTTCCATTTCTTTGGAAAATAACCTGTTCGCGTTATGTTATTGTAGATTATCTGAAGGGGGAAAGCTAATTCTTTAGCAAATGCTTTAACGAGAACAACTGGAATATCAAAAGGAGCAACAGAAGTTCTTTTTAGCTTAGAAAGTTTACGGGTTACCCTTGACAAAGAGATATCAGGCATTAAATTATCAATTGAAGGAGCAGTTAAATTTTGTGGAGGGTCTTCAGGTGGAAGAGGTGGATAAGACTGGACAACTGCAGCGAAATGGGCATTTAAATCATTCGCAGTTTTCTCTGGTGGCTCCTCCTTCATGAAGTCAACTGGTTGAGAACTTTTTCCAGTCAGACTTTTAACTTTACTGAAGAACTGCGAAGGCTTGGACTCCAACAGACGATCC
Source organism: Branchinecta sandiegonensis (assembly GCA_030848855.1). NCBI lineage: Eukaryota > Metazoa > Arthropoda > Branchiopoda > Anostraca > Branchinectidae > Branchinecta > Branchinecta sandiegonensis. The sequence continues at coordinate 5,167,801 of JAUPMV010000021.1, read as the reverse complement.
ACCTCATTTTTGTAATAATTAGCCTGAGCTTCTTTTATTTTCCACTTAATTTCGTTTGCCAATTTTTTTGCTTGCTCTTTTTGATCATTTCGAATAAGGTGTAATTTACGCTTAATTAGTCGCTTTATTTTTGAATTTACAAACGGTTTATCACTAGAACAAAATTTAAGAAAGAAACACAGAAAATAACACAAAGCTTCGGCTTTTTTTCTGTATCCAGTCTGTATCCCTTGTAGACTTTTCAAAATTTGCATAACCGGTCTTCGGACCAATAAGATTCTCGGAAACAATAATCGGGAGCCTGATAAATTACGTAAAGTAAGCAAACGTGGCAAGCGTTATAATCAGTGGAATGCTTATAGAGGAGATAGGACACACTTACGAAGTGTAGAATCTCGGGAACGAGAATTTACTGAAATACTACCTACTTAACTAGGGCGACCGAAGGACATGCTTCGCCGTACCTACCAGTCGGATCTTCACAATATCAACGCGTCTATGTGTCACGTTAAGTAAACAAACGTGGCAAGCTTGATAACTACCTTACCTTCCTTAGTTCCTCCTGCGCCGCCAGTCGTCTCTCATAAAGACGGCTGCCCATACATCTTCCCATTCGGGCTGGATAGACGCGTTGATATTGTGAAGATCCGACTGGTAGGTACGGTTAAGCATGTTCTTCGGTCGCCCTCTTCGTCTGGTTCCCTCCGGATAACACTGGAGGATAGCGTTGGGGAGTGGACTGGTGCTTCCCATTCTGATATGGCCCAGATACATCCAGCGGCGGATCTTGATGACTTTAGTAATAAGGGGTTGCACATTCATCTCGCGAACACTGGATACCCTGTGCCAGACGCTGGATACCTGTTGGAACCCTAACCCTGACCTACCCTACTATACATGAATTCTGTTTCGTTGATTCCTGAGCTTCATTCAAATCATTAATTTGTTTACAGCGTAAGGCAGAGGCTATGCCAAATGCTAGATATATCCAGCGTTTGGCAGAGGGTATCCAAAAATCAGGGGTTTGTGGTAGGCTGCGAGGACCCAGGTAGTCTGTTCTCACTGTAAGACTCTTTCTTACTTGGTGTCATCTAACAGTTGATGACCTTGTTGCATGGGGTAAATCTCATACTTTTTGAATGAATCGAGCCATTACTGCGATCTAGCGGAATTTGACGGGTGTGAGCTTCTTAGCTAAACATTATTCTCACTAGGAAGCATTAGTAGATAGTTTTTAAACCCATCTGTGATTGGCTGCAGCCAAGGAGTCCCAGAAATCCTCTTGCTACCGGAGTATTCATCAGTATCATCAATAAAACCAAAATAAGGAAAGATTGGTTTTAGTGAACCTGGATCAGGGATTTCTCTTGGCTGGAAAGCCACCATTCCCTACCCATGGGTGAATCATCCATCCTTAACACCACATTGACCACCGAGTCTGTAACATCATTCCCTGCATCAACCTTAAACCCAGGAATTGTGGATCCGCATTTCCTGACAACTGCCACTGGACAAGGGATAGCTGGAGCATGTGTTTGGACTGCCATTATAATCACTTGTCATCAGGTTTGTCTTTTCTTTGTCTGGTTGGTAAATGTTTCACTGAAATTTTGCTAAAAAAAGAAACAAAGTCAAAACTTTTTATGGCAGTTGTTCTCTTCATACACAATGTTGATCAGTAAACGACTATTGACTGCCAGAATGTCATCTTCGCAAAAATTCTCCGTTTGAAAAGTGTGGCAGATTACTGCAAGTCTTCAAAGAAGAGGGTCTATCGACAACACTTTCAATTGTTAAGTTCATCAACAACACAGTTTTTGTTCAATTTGTCTCAATCTCATAATCTTAATCTTAACAGCAAAGTACAAAAATACTTTTAAGCAAAATCAACATTTTCATGATCCCCACAATCCCATGATCATTTTTGCCTCAAGGGTTTTGCTTAGAAATGAATTTCTAGAACCCTTAAAGTGCGTATCTTAACTGAAAAGTAAAAAAAAAAAAAATTCTGACCGAACCATAAATATTCATGATCCTAAAGGGCCCAGGATCATTTTTGCCTCAAGGGATTCGATTACAGATGAATTTGTAGCGCCCTTAAAGTGCTCATTATCACAGCCAAGCGCTAAAATACAATACTTTTTACAAAGCGATAAATCCTTGTGATTTCCAATGGTCCACCATCATTTTATCTCAAGGGTTTTGCTTACAAATGATCACAACAAACCAACGAATTGGCCAATTCCTACCTTCATCCTTTTACCCAGCCTTGCAAGTGTCATGTGAGCTTCTAGCTCTTGTTTTGAATCTGATCATCTGTGTGGGAGTGGAGGGAGAGGGAATCTGATATCTTTTGACATTATTAAGCTGGAAATGTGTGATCTGATTTGATCCGAGTTAAACTTGATGATTGGTAAGAGCCCAAGATGTTCTGTTTTAGCATCTAAACAGTATCCAACCACTGTAGGGGGAGTTGGAGGGGGGTCCCGAAAATGTTCTAAAATGCATAGGGACCAAGCAGAGCGAGGGATTGGAATGAAACTTGGACAGTAGAAAAATCACGGGTCCTGGATAGGCCTTTGTTATTTCGAGGTGGTATGGGTATCGGAGATTCTCACGAAGTGCTCTGATTAGAGTCAAACTTCAAAATGGGGTAGGAGAAAAAATACCTACCATCTGAAATTGTATGTGTCTGGATTGCATCTGGACACCTCGACAGTGTGGACTTTGATGGTCTGAGTTGGAGGGGGGTTCCGTAAATTTTCGAGAAGTTCTCAGGTTCGAGTGAAACTTGCTTTTAAGCAAAAAGCAATTGCTTTTAATGCGAGAATTAGTCATCCGAATTGGGTCTGACCTCGGTCGGGGGAGTAGGTGTGGGACTGGAAATTTTCCTGAAGTGCTCCGATTTGAATGAAACTTGATGGTTGGTATGAGCAGATGCTCTAGATGTGATAATTATGTGTCTGATCGGATCCGACCTCGGTGGGGGGGGGGGGTAATTTTTTGGAAGTGCTTTGAGTGATAGCTACTTGATGTGTGGTATGGGCATATGCTCTAGATGTGATAATCATGTGTCTGATCGGGTCCGACCTCGGTTGGGGGGAGTCGGTGGGGGGGGGGGGGGTAATTTCCGGAGGTGCTCTATTCGAGTGAAACTTGATGGGTGGTAAGAGAAAAGTATTTCCTAAGAGAAGAGCAGCTTACCCAAATTGTTGAACAACTCACTTTGACCCTGTTCATACATCTGCCAATGACCGCAGAAAGGCAGTGGGTTGTCCATTCCTGCAGCCAGATTTGTTGAAAAGTGTGATGAAGTGTTTTCTGACCTGTCCTTACAGTTCAAGGTGGTATGTAGCAGGCTCAAATAAAGGTGAAGGTGACATCAGCAATGTCATTTTTGTAAAGGGGGTGTTGCTATTCTAGTTCTAAGCTGTGTCAAGGGATGTACAGATTAGAACTGTTAGTAGGTATTTAGTAACTATTGGTGGAGGTTGTAACATACCCAGAGGCGTCATGTATGGGGGACGGGGAGGCCCTCCAATGTTGTCTTAAGTCGGAAAAAAATAGTCAGCGCGAAGCCACGAATTTTTTTTCGGGAAAACAGTCTTTTTTTCTTTAAAACAGTAGATTTGTCGGAAAAACAGTCGATGAAAACATTTCTGCTAGTAACGCCTTTGAACATACCCAAAGTGTCCAAGCTTTTTGTTGTTTATATGTGTTTTATTAATTGTTAAGTTGGAAGGCATACAGTAGACTGCCCAGCATGGACAAGACAAAAATTAGAAGCATTTCACTCTTTGATTGTTGACCTCCATGTTGTCTTGCCTGAAGGAACTGCCCAAGTTCCTGCAACTCACTGGAAGATTGGGCAGCTCATAAATTTGGAAGAACGCCACAACCAGTGATTCAGTGGTGGAGTTTTCATCAGTTTTGTCAAGAACAGATAATCAGATAGAACCTCCGTCTTTGGTTCCACACAGCGACTATGGGTACCCCGACAAAACTGAGCGGAGCTAGAGGTACTCTTTCTAGCCTTGAGTTGATACCCGTCTTTGCCGTTGCTCACCGCAGAGCAATAAGAGCAGGAGGCACGCTGACCTGACCCGCTCTGGAGTGCTTCCAGAGAACCAATCAGCTTTGACTTCGAAAGTTTCTTCTACGCGGCTTCACAGCGATATAGGGAGGGTTTTCGCGAGCTGGAACGGAAAGTCAGAATCACTTTCCAATGGTTTTTGCGCTACTTCGGAAAGTTGCCGAACTTTCCAACCTGATTTTTGCGCTTTCGAAACCGAAGCAGCTTTCCCGGAAAATGATTCCACGAGGTTAGTGGAAAGCTCCGCGGAAAGTTGAATGTTTCGTCGGGAATTTCAAAGGTGTAGAGAAAAAACAGTGCAAGTGTCGCTAAAGGCGTATTCTCGCCGTTCCCCGAGGACTCCACTTTAGGAGTCCCCGCGTTTTTGTTTGTCCCGGGGACTCACTCCCCGTATTCTCGCGAGTCCCTACGGACGTGGAATGCTCCGATTATCATCACCATCATCAATAAGGACTCCATTCCAGATTCAGAGGGGAATAAATTTTTGCTGGTATTGTGCAATGTAAAATTAATTAAAAACAATCAGAATAAAGAAAACCAAAAATAAAGTGGATCCAGACTAATATCATCAACTGCATATTATGTTTTCTAACAAAATCTATTTTGGAAGCATTCCCCGTATTCTCGCTGTTTTCCGTACGCGGAGTCCGCGTGGAGTGACTCCCTCTATTCTCGCCGTCCCCCTTGATTCCCCGAGGAGTCCTCGGGGAACGGCGAGAATACGCCTTAATAAATAATAGGAAATGGCAGTCGTAATTAAGATGACTTCGATGGAATATATGAGAATCAAAGAACCGTTAAGTGAACCAAATTTATTCGCGATATCAGCTTTCCATGCGTTTTCCCGATCAGTCCAGCGGGAAAGTGGAAAGTTATTCCAGGAATCGCTTTCCCACAGTTTTCGCGATGCGCTTCGCTCGTCGGAAAGTGATTCTGAGATCTCGAAAAAACCGTCCTATAGCTATTTGTGGAGGTAACGAAATGTGATATGCCGCGTAGCTCCCAACCTACGCTCGTTTACATCGGGCAAGGTACTGAGAAATATTCGACTCCGCATGGTCATATTACAGCGACAGTGAGACGGAGGTTCTATTCTATCTGATTACTTGTTCTTAGTTGTGTATAGAGTGATGGCTTGCCATCAGTTTTTTTTTTGGGGGGGGGGGGGGATGAGACAATGGCCGTTTGTAGCCTGAGTTTCGGAAAGAATTTTTGTTTGCCTATCCTACAGCTGCATAACATAGTAAACAGTTACTGAATTTTACTTTTCCAGATCTACCTTTACCTTCGATACTACAACAACCCAAATGAACAGAGATGGATAGTCAGGATACTCTTTATCGTCCCTATATATGCTTTCACCTCTTGGCTCAGTCTGATGCTCTTCAACATGAACAACTATTATGTGTATTTCGACACTGTCAGAGAGTGTTATGAAGGTAAATGAACACATTTATTAAGTAATAATAGCGTATTATTAAATAATCTATCATTATTATTAACACACTTGGGGGTAGAGGGGTGAAGTGGTTTAAGTCTCCTTAAGTGGTTCCCACTGCCCAGATTTATATTAGTCAAGCAACTATAACAACTATTATGTGTATTTCAACAATGTCAGAGTGTTATGAAGGTAAATGAACACATTTATTAAGTAATAATAGTGTATTATTAAATAAGTTATTATTATTATTAACACATTTGGTGTTTGTAAGATGTGGGGGTAGAGGGGTGAGCTGGTTTAAGTCTCCTTTAGTGGTTCCCACTGCCCAGATTTGTATTAGGCAAGCAACTATAACAACTATTATGTGTATTTAAACAATGTCAGAGAGTGTTATGAAGGTAAATGAACACATTTATTAAGTAATAATAGTGTATTATTAAATAAGTTATTATTATTATTAACACATTTGGTGTTTGTAAGATGTGGGGGTAGAGGGGTGAACTGGATTAAGTCTCCTTTAGTAGTTCTCACTGCCCAGATTTGTATTAGGCAAGCAACTATAACAACTATTATGTGTATTTCAACAATGTCAGAGAGTGTTATGATGGTAAATGAACACATGTATTAAGTAATAATCGCGTATTATTAGGTTCAAGGTTTTAATTACGCTTCTGAAAAAAATCATAATAAATAGAGGGTCAAGCCGGGGACACAAGGTCGATTGACAAAAACCCGGTACAATATAGAACAAACCTATTTTACGTATAACTAATTAGAAAAATCAGTGTTAATAATTCCATGACTCACTACTAGACGAGAACCCGCCTCACTAACCCACCGACTAAATAAGTTATTATTATTATTAACACATTTGGTGTTTGTGAGATTTGGGGGTAGAGGGGTGAACTGGTTTAATATCTCCTTAAGTGGTTGCTAGATATTGGAAAACTTGGTAGAATATACAATGTACAAAGAGGAACACTGGTAGTGGTTTGAAACCTCGATCCACTGACTATGAATCAGCATTATCAACCTCACAACTACCGTCCCTTTACGAGCATCGTTTCAATTTGATATGCAAATTTGGCCAATTCCTTCTAAGAAGTGAAAACATAGGGCCATACTACCACCAGTCATGTCGAATCGGGTAGACACTAGGTTTAAAAACAAGGACAAACTGGTACCGCCTACCACACGAGCAAATCGTTTTTAAACACGTTCGTTCCATAATACACATCAGTGTTTGACAAGTGCTGAAGTTTTTTGTTTTCAGTTTGTGTCGTCTTTTAGTTTATTTGGTTGAGTTTTTCTTTTTGACTATGGCTTGTGTAAATAAGAGCGTGTTCCATCCTACTTACCGTAGTAACAACGCATTACGTCACAGATTCTGCCTTTTTGTCGTCAAGGCTGGAACGATATTTCTATTTTCCAGCAGAATATCATGCCACGAGCGAACCCGACTAATCACGTGACACAGATCCGTGGTTACTACACTTACTACGCTCCCGAGCGTGGTAAGCAAATAGTTACTATTAGTTACTATCTAGAGAAGGCTGGAACGGTCAGCGTAGTAACTTTTCGTGAGGTTGGAACGGATTTAGTAACTAATAGTTAATATTGGTACGAGGGTGGAACACGCTCTAAATGATTCTGATTGCCAAGTAATCAGATATCTAGGTAATAGAATCAGGTTTCAAACACAATCAGAGTTTCGACCGGATAGTTTAGTTTAACAGATCTAGAGCGAATCCGAACACCGTGGGGAAGAGTTGGAGGGGGGTGGGGGGGTCCTGAATGTCTTGTGACATGCATAAACCTCGGGCAAGTGTTCTGCTCCGGCCAGAACTTGATAGTTGGCTAGAGCACATGGCCTTGATTTTCCGTTTGTATTCCGAACCGTACAGGAGAGGTATGTTTATGTGAACAGTTACTTTAATGTGAACAGTGCAATTTTGGGCTAAATGGTAGAATGAAGATCCAAAATACCTATTCAGGTGTTTTCAGATGACCAATTACCTACTTTGACCAAGTGGTAGTTAGCTTTATACACAGCAAGTGCAATGTCAACAAACGTTCACATAAGCATACCTCTACTGTATGCGACACTTCTTTATGAAGCCCTTCTTTTCTTCTATTTCTTGTCTCCGTCTTCTTATTTGGGTCTCAAAATGTTAGAGCGTGCTCCACCCTACTTACAATGGTTACTACGCATGGCATCATGGATCCTGGCTTCTTGGCGCCAAGGCTGTAAAGTATTTGTCTATTCCGGCAAAATATCGTGGCACGGGCTAAACGGGCCAATTACGTAACAGAGGTCGGAGTTACCACGCTTACTATTAATTACTATTCGAGAAGGCTTGAACGGCCAGCGTAGTAACTTTTCGCGAGGCTGGACCGAAAGTGGTAACTAATAGTTACTATTGTTAGAAGGGTGGAAAACGCTCTTGGTGACGGGATACCTATAGGCGTATTCTCGCCGTTCCCCCAGGACTCCTCGGGGAATGGAAGGGGACGGCGAGAATAGAGGGACTCACTCCACGCGGACTCCGCCTACGGAAAACAACGAGAACACGGGGGATGCTTCTAAATGGATTTTGTTCGAAAAAAATCATGCAGTTGACGAAATTAGTCTGGATCCAGTTTGTTTTTGTTTATTCTGATTCTTTTAAATCAATTTAACATTGCACCAACACCATCAAAAAATTGATTCCCCTCCCATTTATTTCTTTTATCCGTTCTAACCTAGAATGTCAGGTTTGGCATTTTGGTCTGACCAAAGAACAGTCGGATTTGCTTGAGAGGATACAGTATAGAGCGTTGCTCGTACATCTAAAGCTCCAAAAGTCCCATACCTTCAGCAATTTAAATTAGATACCCTTTCATGCCGCCGACTTCAACTTTGTATAAAGTTCGGTACATCTATAGTCCAAAACCCATTACACCGTGATATACTCCCCCCTGATTTTCTCCCCTCCCGTATTCGTCTTCCTCGTCAAGCTGCCGAGCCTGTGCCTCGTTTAGAGCCGGTGGAAGCTTTGCGGACAAAGTATGCTCAGAGTTTCGTCCCCTCGTTTGTTCGTTTATATAACTCGGAGCGCTTTTGAACGTTAATTTTTATGTTATTTGTATTTTATTAATCGTAGTCTAGCATGTTATTGACCATATTTATTATAAGACGTCGGTATAAATGCCGCAAAATTGTATATACTTGTAGATTGTTCTGTTATGACGTTATGTTTTGACGTAAAAGCATTCTCGGAGCATTCTCCGTCCGCGCGGAATCGCGAGAATATGGGGAGTGAGTCCCGGGACAAACAAAAACGCGGGGACTCCTCAAGTTGAGTCCTCGGGGAACGGCGAGAATACGCCTAATGGCTTCTTAAAGTATGTCCGCCTGCTAACACGATTATTCTCGAATCGGTTGAGATAAATTTTTTTTTATTGATTTGGTGTGGGTATTCTTCAGGTTAAATTAGTAGTCAGGTTCGTAGATGGGCTCCGTAACCCTGTATTAAGTGGAGGAGGTTTCAGATTGAGGGGCTACACTTTTTATTTTAAAGCTATTGTTACAGTTGATATAGAGGTAAGGAGGTATGCTGAACATATATGAAACTATTATTTTCGATAGGCGATTTCGTTCCCGGCTAGGTTACCTTATAGAAGATGGAACAGTTTTATAAATCAGGGTAACTCCTACTTGACTCCTCCCAAAGGAGGAGTCAGCTCATATACATCGGCCAATCCCGGGCCTCGGAGGTACTAACTGAGTTTTTACGGATCCTTTACGGACTAAAAGAAAGTTGAACCTATTTTTTGTTCCAGCTTTTGTGATTTACAACTTCTTGGCACTATGTTACGAATATCTTGGAGGTGAAGGAAACATCATGAGTGAAATTCGTGGGAAACCGATCAAGTAAGTGCACAGCCAGAAGTCTGATTACATATAACACATGGATGCGAATCATTTTGTAATGGATGTCGAGAATATTTATTTTGTGACCATTTTTATTGCTACCTTTTTGTTATTTGACGGTGCAAAACGGATAAGTCAGCTACATTTTAATAGAGCTATATTTCGTCCCTTCTTGGCAAGGGTCCTCTTCGGGCTCGAGCCGCTCAAACTGGAAAATGAACTTGTCCTTAAGTATCTGATTTTGTGAACTTCTTCTCTGAAAATTGGTTGGAGTTAAAGCTGATGCTGTGATTTCATTTTGGACACGGCTGCTGTTTTTGCTATTCGATTGAGTCGTCGAAAGCATAGAGATTCTTCTGCATTTTGGTTTTGGAGTCAGTGTCTCTTCTTCTTTCCAGATATGATGGATACTTGTCGGCGGCATGTATGGGCGATTTGAAGTTCCGTACTATGATGATAAATATTCCCTCAGCCCAAGCTGACTGCAAATCGTATTTGACGGTGCAAAACGGATAAGTCAGCTACATATAAATAACATTTTCATAAGATTCTATACCACAAGGATACGCATCCATGTGTTAAATTTGTATCAAACTTTTGATAGTGTAAGGCTCTTTGTCGCTCAATGTCGAAAGCAATGTTTATAATTAATTATTTTCAATAATTAATTAAAAAATGATAATTATAATTATTTAAAGATTAATAATTAATCAGTTTATAATTTAATAATTAAGCACATTGTGGAAACTTTTGTAGTATAGCTATTGGTTGTGTCTAGTAGGTTTATAGGAAGGTGATGGTGATGGTAAATTTCGTGCCCCGTTGAATAGAAGGAGGGCTAGTTGAGTCTAACAAATAAAATAAAACATAGTAAAATTCAAAAGCTGACAAGCTAAAATGATCGGCTAAAAAAAAGTCTCACTCGGTTAAATACTCCTTGAGCAGCTGACTGGGAAATATATATTCAAACAATGCATAAGACAGATATGTCAGCTACGTTGCTTTGGCAGCGATATATCGGCCCTTCTTGGCAAGGGTCCTCGTCAGGACTTCTGGGCCAACGTTGGGAAGTAAAGAACCTGCAATAAATAACTGAAGCTTCTACCGACTTTAAATATCCTATTCGGGGAATTTACCTTTAAATCCCTCTCTAGGGAAAAAACTAGTGCTGAGATTCAATTCTTGCTCCGTTCATTTTTCAAGATAAATTCCGGATAAAATGAGATTGCGACGCTTTGGATGCTTGTGTCATAAATCATCAAGGATTTGATCATGTTTTTTCAGTGTACTGGAAAGCGGCCGTTATCGATTGTTCTCGGTTTCGGTTCTTATCTCTGGTTTTGCGGAATCTTTTGTTGACCTGTGACTCAAAGGAGATAGGCTGTAAATCAACTACGTGGTATCGTCGTCATTTTTGTAGGCTGATAATTCTTCTGTTCTTTGAGAGAGGATCTGAATATCACGCTTTTGGGCAGAGGGATAGGTTGCGTTCACAGGGGCGTCATTTCGAGAAAACCTAGTGGGGTAGTGGCGTCATTCCGGGTCATTAGCTCGGCTTAGAAAGGTCTAAGTTTGGTGAGAGACCTTCTCGCCTTTTTCCCCTTTGGCGCAGAGGTGGGCGAATCCGAGTCCGGATTCGGATATTAGATCGGCTTAGAAAGGTCTAAGTTTGGTGAGAGACCTTCTCGCCTTTTTCCCCTTTGGCGCAGAGGTGGGCGAATCCGAGTCCGGATTCGGATTCGAATCCAGGATTCGTCCTTTCGGCCGGATCCGAGTCTTCTGCTTGTCATGCTGGATTCGGATCCCAAGCCCTCAATCTTACGAATCCGCTCAGATTTCTAGTCAACATCCTTCCAGTTTCCATTTTCCCAATTTTTACACAGTGGGCTAGGCAATCCAACTTTTTGGTCTCCACCACCAACCATCCTGAGTAACGTATCAAGTTATCTGATTACCTTAGGTATCAAGGTTTTTTGTCACCTCTAATTTTTAAGCTATAACCTATGTACATGATTTGATTTTGGTAAGGTCGGATTCGAATCCGGATTCGAATCCTCAGCATTAAATGGTGGATTCGGAATCGGACTCGTACCTAGCCCTGGATTCGGATTCGAATCCTTTCATGATCGAATTCGCCCATCTCTGCTCTGCAGACCCTTTTCTCAGCTGCGTGTAATAATTCTGTCAAATCATTTTGTTTCTCGCAGATTGTATGATTTTTCATGTGAAGGTACCCCTGGGGGATACAAATGACGCCTCTTTTGCGTACAGGGACGAAGCTCTCGAGGATTCGTCCTTTTTCGTGTCTGCGCCCCAAGCGGATTTATTACGGTTCGAAACTCTTCTCCGAGTTGCCCCGTTAAACTCGTCACCGACTTATTTTACAATTGTAACATATATGTGATTATTTATGACTATGTCGACCATGTATGACGATCCATCACTATTTTTGTTAAAAGATATCATGGAATTAAACGAATTAATTTATGATTGAAAACCCAAGGATTGATCAGGTTCATCCGAGATGATTGGTGAACAAGAAATAAGATAACAAAAAATATGGCCAACTAGTAGTAATAATCAACAACAAATAATAACAAACCCTAGCATCAGGATACAAAAAATGGCATTGTTTCCTTTTGCTTCTATGGCTTCATAGCGCTTTTCCGGCCGAGCTGAGTTACGAGCCAAGCCGCGCAAACTTCGCCGAGAGCTTCGACGTCCGCCGAAATATCGTTAAAAGACCTGTCTTACCTGTTCCCGATGAAAAACTTGTAGCCTGCGTAGTTGTATGACAGTTGTACGAAAAAGTTGCATGTATTGATATGTAATAGTAAAGAATACTATCATTTAGTGTGCCTTAGACTGGGCCAGTCTTAAGCAGTAGTATGCAGTAGCATCCTGTCTTGCTATAGTAGCATCCGGTCTTGTTAATTGTAGCACGCAGTAGAATTCAGTAACACAGTACCCTTGCCATAGAGGCATGTAGTAGCATCAGTTCTACTGCATGCTACTTTTTCGTACAGCTTCATACTACTATTTTGAGATAAATTTTTCATCGGCTAATATTAACGCAACCTACTCTATAACCGCTCCGTATATTTCCAAACCCGGAGACTCCAATTTCGTCCGGTACATTGTAGCACCTCCAACAAAAGCATGCTGATTTTCTCACTTGCCGTGTTTTGCTACCTTCGATGTGAAACACGCTGTCGATGGTTGTCTGCGAGAAGTCCATAAAAACAAGACCAAAGGTTCCGATTAGATCCCAAAAATTGAATAATTGATGCAGACAGTTACGATCTTTGTGCCGACCGGTTTTGTATGTGTTTTGTTTGGTTTAGTTCAGACATACCTCCATAAGCCATATCTATTTTGACGATACTGGCCGGAACTTCCTGCTTTACTTCTGACAAATTTCCGGTTTCGGCCGAATTCCGAACGAACTACCATACTTGTCCAGAAAAAAAAGAAAGTTCAGAAACGAATTCAGCGTATCTCCTTATCCGTAGGCGTAGTAGAACATCTAATCAACTTCAAGTAAAACTTTAACTTCGAACTATATGACCCGGTAAAAAAAGATGGTCATATACAGATTCAGCGTCTCTTCTTACCCCTAAATCTGTCATCTAATCATCTGTCATCTAATTCAAGTAAAACTTCTGCTTTTAACAAATTTTCCTGTTTTGGCCTGATCCCGGGCGAACAAGTTGTCGGGTAGGAAAATACTTTTCACATAAGCGTTCAGCATGTCGTCTTACCCCTAAATCGAACACCTAATCAATTTCAAATAAAACTTTTACTTTTAACAAACTTTTCGGTTTTGGCCGAATTCCGGGCGAACTACTTGCCCGGCGAGAAAATGGTTTTCACCATCATGTTCAGCATTTCTTCTTACCCCTAAATCGAACATCTAATCAACTTCAAATCAAACTTTTACTTTAACAAACTTTCCGGTTTTGGTCGGATTCTGGGCGAACTACTTGTCCGATGACAATAATCGAACATCTAATCAACTTCAGATAAAACTTTTACTTTTAACAAACTTTCCGGTTTTGGCCGGATTCCGGGCGAATTACTTGTCCGAGTCTTCTTACCCCATAATCGACTATCATATTATCTGTTTAAAAATATTTCATTTGCCCCTTAATTTAACCCCCCCCCCCCCTCCTAAATGTAGGGCTACAGAGCCCATCTACGAACTTGACCTTACTCTTGACCGAAAGAATCCTCACACCAAGTTTCATCAAAATATCTCATTCTCTTCGGGAGTTATAGTGCCCACAGACAGACAACTTTTGCGATGTCATAGGTATCCCGCCACTTACTTTTTGGGTTCCCCAAACCTGGTTATGTAAATTGTTTCCCTGTTTTCGCTATAAGTCAACGGGTCTCGGAAAAGGCTTAAAACAGCCTAGTTTTAGGGTATTCAAATACTTTAAAATAGTGTAAGTTGAGGAGTAAATAGTGCGAGGGTCCTTTAAAAAATAAGAAGCTTCAAGTATTTGTTTTTCACTTCGGAAGACTGGGTAGGACAACAGGGCTATCTTGTATTTCGTACTCTTTTCTTTTGTTTGGTTTTTACTAACTTTTAAGATTATTTCTGATTTCTAGTAGTAGACGTTGTTTAGATAGGACGTGTTCGTCAGTAAAAGCACTAACGAACGTCTTGGAATGATTTATGTGACTTCATTGATAAAGTGGTGGCACGATGTTTTTTTTTAGTTTTCAGTTTCATTGGACTATATTTAAAGACAAAAAAAAATACACAATTAACATTACTGCCAGGAAAGCACAAAAGGAGTGCTTGGCTAGGGCAGGGAAATAACCGATATTAATCAAACAACAAACAGAATCAACTAACTGAATAATCTATATAAAGAAAAAGGGAGGAGTGGGAAAAAACAACCCATGGTTTCAACTTTAAATGAAGAAGAGAGACACATAAGGGAAACAAGGAACGAGAAAGAAAGAAAACAAAAGAAAAACAGGAAAGGGGGGGGGTCTAAAGGAGGATAAAATTAAACATCTCATCTCGCCAGATTTGCGATTGGGAGTATCCCCAGAGGCACCCAGGGCATCCAGAAAGAGCCGCTAACCACCCCTTAAATCTGCTTAAATGTGCTGCTGCCCAGACTTCTTCCCACCGGGGTTGGACTATTGTATTGATGTTAGATAGTCCTTCAGCCCAAGCTGACTGCGAATCGTATTTGACGGTGCAAAACGGATAAGTCAGCTATATTTTGATAGAGCTATATTTCGGCCGTTCTTGGCAAGGGTCCTCTTCAGGCTCAAGCCGCTCAAGCTGGAAAATGAACTTGTGGAAAAACAGTTAAAAGATTTTTCCTTAAATATCTGATTTAGAGACATCAAATATTTTTCTTCTCTGAAAATTGGTTGGAGTTGGTGCTTAATGCGGCTCGAACCTGAAGAGGACCCTTGCCAAGAAGGGCCGAAATATAGGTCTAATAAAATGTAGCTCCGTTTTGCACCGTCAAGTGTATTGATGTATTTTAAGTCCCGCTGGTACGTCCGACAAAGTGTATTGTTCGGCCTTCCTCTTCTTCAGACTCCCTCTGGTTGCCACTCCAATACCGTTCTGGGGAGTCTATCTTCCGCCATGCGAATAACGTGTCCCAAGTAGTGGGCCCTAGAGTTATCTTTGTGATAAAAGCCGCTTTCACATTGATGCGTCGTTGCGATGCGTTTATCTTGCGTTTCGTACAGGTTGCGCAGCGTATCTTTCGCACTTGCGCGAGAAGCTTTCCCGCTGATGCTCATCATTTTCCTTTCTCCGTTTTCTTCTGCTGAATTTAAATTTCTTTCACTAATAACAAGTTTTTCTTCATCATCAGCATGTTTTTTTTAATTTTTCTTCAGAAAACTTCCATTTTCCACTCACAAATCTGATGCGTACGCGTCGACGCAACGCAGGAATAGAACTTGGTTCCATTCTTGCGTTACGTTTTATTTGTCTGCGTAAGCTTGGCGTTGCGTCGACGCAAGCACGACGCAGAGGTTGCGTAGCTCAGTGTGAAAGGCTCTACGCGTCAATGCGAAAGCCGCTTAAGTTTCATCGTTGCAGGAGTTCCTGGTTCTACTGTACATGCTGTCTGTCTGGTAGACAGTATTCGATTGAATTCCTCCGTTTCTGCAAACAGGCAACCCTTCAGTTCTGCGCTGTGAAACCTGTTATGGCTTTCATTGTGATCATCCTACATTCCCAAGGACTATATGCCGATGGTGACTGGAGGTATTTATTTTTACAATTTTTCAATTCATTTATTCCCAAAGTTCTGATAATACAAAACGCATGGGATTGTCAAATTACAATTTACAATTTATGTATGGTGACTGTGAATCATATTTGATGGTGTAAAACGGATACGTCAGCTGAATTTTTATTGGAGCTATATTTCGGCCCTTCTTGGCAAGGGTCGTCTCCAGGCTCAAAACCGCTCAAGTTGGAAAACGAACTTGTGGGAAACAAAACTAAAGATTCTAGTCTAGCGTCAAATATTTAACTTCGGTATTAAATATAAAATATTTTTAATATTTAAATATTTAAAATTCAGCTGACGTATCCGTTTTGCACCATCAAATATATTTTGTACATTTTATTTTGAACAGTTATGTATGAATGATATTTGACGGTGCAAAATGGATAAGTCAGCTACATTTTATTCGAGCTATATTTCGGCCCTTCTTGGCAAGGGTCCTCTTCAGGCTCAAGCCGCTCAAGCTGGAAAATAAACTTGTGGAAAATTAAAGATTCTCCCTTAAATATCTGCTTTTCAGAACTTCTTCTCTGAAAGTTGGTTGGAGTTAAAGCTGGTGCTGTGATTTCATTCTGGACTGTTTTTGTTGTTCGATTGGGTCGTCGAAAGGGTAGAGATTCTTCTGCATTTTGGTTTTAGAGTCACCTGTCTCTTCTTCTTCTTTCCAGCTAAGACGGATACTTGAAATATAGCTCGAATAATAGCTGACTTATCCGTTTTGCACCGTCAAAATATGATTCGCAGTCAGCTTGGGCTGAAGGAACATCTATGTATGAATGAATATGGTTTCCGCCAAAGCCAGAGAGGCCATGGCTGGAAGAAAAAAAAATATAATTAAAAACAACCCTCACAAATTATAATTATCACCAAAACAGTAAAAACACTCACACAACACGCACAAAATATTGTAAATTCCTCCTTCGGCTCCCTAGATGGCACCGAAACAGAAAAGTCATTGCTGTCTCGGATTCAGACTTCGAATTCAAACTTCTGTCTCAGATTTTCTGTCTTTCGGATTCAGACTTCTGTCTCGGATTCGGACTGCCCTCTCGGATTCAGACTTCGAGTGATGAACTATGTAAAAAGACCATTAACTTGATTCACGCCTGCGCCCCGAGCCTACGCCCCTCTGCAGACATTCTTTCTTATTGATGCTGGTTAGCTTGTTCATGTTGTTCTGTTAGTTTGTTTGTTGTTGTTTTTATCGTTATTTATCATTTTATTTCTTTCATAGATAATTTCGTAAACCACATTGGCCTGACATATCACAAAAAAATCAACGAAGAAACCAACGAAAATGGGGTGTTTATAGGCCAACGAATATACTGAAATAAACGGCGAATATTTCGGGAGGACAGCCGCCTCCCTTCTTCAGCGCAGGCAGAAAATTTCGAGAAAAAATGCCAAAACGAGGATGAAGATCAACCAAAAAAGAATGACATTCGCTTCAGTCATTCGCTAGTATCGGCGAGAAAAATCTTAATTGTTAGTCGCAGGTATTGGTGAGTGGCTCGCTGTCTCTATTTTAGGCTTTCAATTCTTTCAATTTTATTTTAATCTTTGGTTTCTTGTTGGTTTTTTGGTTGGTTTTAGTTTTCTTGGCTGTTGATCTTCATCCTCGTTTTGGCATTTTTTCTCGAAATTTTCTGCCTGCGCTGAAGAAGGGAGGCGGTTGTCTCCCGAAAAATTCGCCGTTATTTCAGTATATTCGTTGGCCTATAAAAACCCGTTTCGTTGGTTTCTTCGTTGATTTTTTGTGATTTTTCTTTCATAATACTCCCTATTTTGTGTTTTACACTTTACGGGCAATAAAGTTCATTCATTCATTCATTCACTATGGCCGTATTCAACCCTACTTATAGTAGTTACTACGCTCGACGTCGCGGCTCCTGGCTTGTTGGCGTCAAGGTCGGAACGCATTTTTCTATTTCCGGCAAAATATCGTGCCAGGGGCTAATCGCGCCAGTCACGTCACAGAGATTGAGGTTACCACGCTGATTACGCTCCCGAGCGTTGTAAGCAAATGGTTACTATTTGGAGAAGGTTGGAACGGTCAGCGGGGTAACCTTTCACGAGGTTAAAACGAAAATAATAATTAATAGTTACTATTGTTAGAAGGATTGTCGTTTAATATTATGAGGCGGAAAGCGATGGTTAATTTTGTAACGCGCCTTGATCGGACTCGAAACCCACTCCTGCAGGCTGTTCACCAGAATGAGGTTTGTCGTTCCGGGCAGTTTTATCGTCTGTACCGCAAACTATGCTACTGCCCTGAAATGCCAGATGGTTAATGTGTATATAGGCTATATTGTCCAGTTATTTTTATTTATGTGACGTATAATGTCATGAATTAAAATACATTGATGGATGGATTGATTGATTGACTGAACACGTTCTGTATCTCCGCTATTCATCCCCCCCAACCACAAAATATCAACGAAGAAACCAACGAAAATGGGGTTTGTAAAGGCCAACGAATATTTAATTTTAATTTAATTTCAAAATAAATGCGGCACAACATTTCATGCGCGAGCAAATTAATTGGCACTTGTCATTAACCTACAACTAAAGCATATATACAATTGTCATAAAATAAATACAGTATACTAGATATATTATAGAATATACTGGATAGAATGTACTAGATTAAAAAGCGAATATTTCGATAGAATATACTAGATTATATTTGACGGTGCAAAACGGATAAGTCAGCTACATTTAAAATGTAGCTGACTTATCCGTTTTGCACCGTCAAATATGATTCGCAGTCAGCTTGGGCCGTAGGAACATCTATATACTAGATTAAAAAGCGAATATTTCGGGAGGACAACCTGGTTCGAAAAGGTTGCGTACCCTGTTTCACAAACATTTTCGTTAGCTTAATTAGCAACCTGAATGACAATATCACTTGCAATATCTTCGATTCTTCTTGAAACAGTATTGTTTGACACAGGAACAGATTTTACGGCAGTATTTTAGCTGTTTTAGAATCAACATTATTTCATTGACTGGTAGTAGGGCTTGTAAAGCATTGTCCAAATAGGTGTAGTAAGCTGAATAGCGCTATACGCGATGTTTACGTCTTAATACACACGCCTGTTCATATAGGAACCCGAGAGGTTCTCATGAATGCAGCGTTCGGTGTTGCCACGCTGATACAGGTTTTTCGAGTTTCTAAAGATCAGAAAAAGTGTTCTTAGTACTACTTGAAGTACACGAGTACAATTTGACGCCCTATGTATTGTAAAATGCTATTAAATTTACGGATGGACAGCATTGTTCCTCTAACTAGCAGTAAGCAGTCGTAACAAAAGAAAACGTGTTCTTTTGAAGAAAAGTTGTTACTTTAGCTTCCAACAAAGTAGAACTTTACTGCTTCCCGTGGCAACACTGACGGCGCTGCTCCTTCGCTGGGCCCGCTGGCGGACCCAACCAAGCAATCTGATCGGCTCTGCATAAGGAAGAATAGAGCCGAGCTCCATTTTCCTTATTCGCCTTATTACAGCGCGCCCCGAGGAAAAGAGGAATCTGTAATAAGGCTTACACGCCGTAATACACCTTATTACACCTATTAGGACAATGCTTAAGGGCCGTCACGCACGGGTTGGGAACACCCCTCCCCCGAAAGTGGTCTTCCAGACGGATAAAAAGAAATGAGTCGGCGCGAAGCGCCCCGATTTTTCGTAGAAACAGTTTTTTTTGTTTTTTTTTTTACAGTCGGTAGAACTGACCAGCCAGTCAGTAACAATACCTTGCCCCCAAAAACATTTAGTTAGCTATGTCTCTGCTGGTGGTATTAGGCTTTCGGCAATCAAAAATGAGTGAGGCAAGATTTTGTAGCTACAGACTAAACCGATTTTGGTACCTTCGCACACCCCTTTGGGTACGCGTACCACCGGTTGGGAACCACTGATATAGACAATCGATATCCTTGGATCTTGTTCACCCCGGTTGCCTTACTACATTTCCTTTTTGTAGCAACAGTTCTCGAGAATTGTTCGGATTGTTGAAATCTAATCATCCTATTTTGAATTCCCATAATTACTTCTAGGTTTCACCGTTTCTTCTAGTTTTTCTCAGTTAGTTTCTGATTTTATTGGAAAGACCCGCTGTTTACTTCAAAGAAAAGTGTCTAACAAAAAAGCCCAACCCAGAACCATTAGCGTTCCCATGTTTCAGAAGCAGTTTACGACGCTGTGAAGTTTAAGCTAGTTGTTTTAATCTTTGTATTCTTTTCACAGTATTTTCAGTGAATTAAATGTAACTGATCGAGGTATGTTTTTTGCTTTACATATTACTCCTCAGTCCTGTTGGATAGAAACAAAGATTTCTTAGCCTGTCGCTTTTATGCAATTTCAGTTTTAAACAGTTGTCAGTAAAATTGTACCTCACCTTAAATAAGAAAAAGAAAGAAATACAGAAAGTTCTGCGATCCCACACCAAAGATTTTCTATTAATTCGTAAGAATATAAAAAGATATATTCAAATAATGTATGTATGTATGTATTTATTTATAACCCATCTACAACAGCTACAAAAGCATGAGACGGAGTACAGAAAAAGAAAAGAAAAAAAGAAGGAACTAATAAACTCATACCCAAATACAAAACAACACCAAATTCGATAAATACTAAAATAGAATGCCGCTCCAGGGGTGGTGAGACGGCTTGTCAGCAGTCATCCGCTTGAAGTGTTCGGCCATTTCAGTTACCGGTTCCCGCAGACCGTATTTTCGAACTAGAGGTCTATTTCTTGACCAAGACGGGATTCCAAGGAGATATTTCCCATATTTAAAATAAATTTTTCGGAGTTCAACTTTATCACTGTCACTTAATATGTCCCAGAAGGGAACGATATACAGAAAATGGCCCATGACTGAGCTGTTGAATATTCGAGTAAGTAGTTTCCTACCCAAATTTAGCTGGGATACAACTACTGAAACGTAAGAATTTCGCACTTTATTCTCAGTGTGCTGTACCAGAAGCTTCCGCGTAGCAGTAATAGTCCGACCGATTGGGATACCCAAGTACATGAAGTGATCGACTGGAGTAGCAACAGTATCTCCCAAATTAACCGGAGCTTCAATAGGATCTTTGCAATTAAACAAAAGCACTTGGGATTTATCTGGATTCAAAGACATACCAATCTTATCATAGTTAGTACTTAGATCCCGGAAATACCGTTCAAGACCAGCAACAGTTCGACTTATGTTAAAAAGATCATCCGCATAACAAAACTTCGAAACATCTAAACCGCGGAATATACAAGACGTATCAATGTTACTTTGGGCAGGCAGAAGCGCATTGTTAAACACAATAGGGGACGTTATCGACCCTTGTTTGATACCCTTTTCTACCGGGATATCAATAGTTAGCTTTTGTGAATGAGGCAATTTAACCTGCACTTTAAGTTGACGATACATGTCGTAAAGTGGGGCTACCACATCTATTTCAACTCCCGATTTTATAAGTTCTAGCATAGCTTGGGGATGTATAATCGAGTCAAAAGCACGTTGCACATCATAAGTACCAATAGCAAGCATTTCATCGCTTTCATGTGCATCTTTCAAAACATTACATAGCGAACGGAGTAATTGTGCGCAACGTAGGCCCTTTATGAAACCAAATTGAAAACCGGGCATTTTACATTTGTGTTGCATTTTACATTTTACAATGTATACAACTGATACGTCAGCTACGATGCTTCATCAGCGATATTCCGGCCCTTCTTGGCAAGGGTCCTGACAGCCTGACGAGGACCCTTGCCAAGAAGGGCCAAAATATCGCTGATGAAGCATCGTAGCTGATGTGTCCGTTGTATACATAATTTGAATATATGTTTCAAAGTCAGCTTGGGCTCAAGGAATATATAATATAAAAAGAGTAAAATGTA
This sequence comes from Branchinecta sandiegonensis, assembly GCA_030848855.1. Lineage (NCBI taxonomy): Eukaryota > Metazoa > Arthropoda > Branchiopoda > Anostraca > Branchinectidae > Branchinecta > Branchinecta sandiegonensis. The sequence goes on along the minus strand of JAUPMV010000021.1, from coordinate 5,146,184 downwards.
CCATAAGTAGTACTTCTACATTATAATTCGTCAGTGAACGAAAGAAAAGGAAAACCGAAAGGTTCGAAAAAATTATAATTCTTTTAATTTCCTTTTTTCTTTTTTAGTCCTAATTCCGGCTACCTCTACGTCACGATTATCTACAACATTTCCATCACACTGGCGCTATATGCGCTCTTCCTCTTTTATTTTGCCACGAGAGACTTGCTCAGTTCCTTCGACCCGGTGCTGAAGTTTGCGACAATCAAAGCAGTCATCTTCCTCGCATTTTGGCAAGGTAAGGGTGAACCGATGAGGTTATTAGCCACTTGATGTTTTTACTCTTTATACTCTGACCGGCGATTTATGTCCGACTTGAGAACAGAACAAGGTAGCGTTCGAGCGGCGGCCAATATTCAACCTTCGAAGGCATATTTGGGATCGTACTCTTTCGTTTAGGGAGGTCGGTTCTTTTTCTTCGAGTTCCTTGATTACAAATATATCTCCTTTAATTCTGCACTCGGAATCCTCTACAAATCATCTGCCCGCTCCGGCTTCACATCAAATTCCTATCATGCTTACCGCGTAGTAGCTAACCTTTTAAGTTCACCTAACCACACTCACTAACATCTGCGAGCTAAAAGGAGGGTTTTCGCGAGCTGGAAAGCAAAGTCGGGATCACTTTCCAATGGTTTTCGCGCTACTTCGGGAAGTTGCCTAACTTTCCAACCCGGTTTTCGCGCTTTGGAAACCGAAGCAGCTTTCCCGGAAAGTGATTCCACGAGGTTAGTGGAAAGCTCCGCGGAAATTTGAATGTTTTGGCAGGAAATTCAAAGTGTGGAGAGAAAACCTGGAAAAAACAGTGCAAGTGTCACTAATAAATAAAAAAAAAATGGCAATCGTAGTTAAGGTGACTTCGATGGGATATATGAGAATCAAAGAACCATTAAAAGAACCATATTTAGTCGAAAAAGTTTGTAATTCAACATTTTCTCGGCGATATCAGCTTTCCATGCGTTTTCGCGATCAGTCCAGCGGGAAAGTGAAAAGTTATTCCAGCAATCGCTTTCCCACATTTTTCGCGATGCGCTTCGCTCGCCGGAAAGTGATTCTGAGATCTCGCGAAAACCCTCCTAAAGTCTAGATAACATGAGTCTCGAGAAACGTCCGAAGGATGTCGGTAAACCACGAAAGGTTATTCTTACTGAAACTGATCCCAAAAGCTCGAATTATTCCGACTATTGAGAAAGCTAATTTTGATACTTAATATTCTAAAATACTATTCGTCACAAGGGAGCTTCTATGGGAGTATGATAATCAAAGGTGACAAAAAGTACTGATGCCTAATTGCTTGTACGCGACTGTAAGAAGATTTTTTAGACCCGATTAGTCCCTTTTTTATTGTTTATTTTTTGATCTGTGCATTTACTACATTATTGAAAGCTCAGTTATTTTTTCCTTTTATTTGTCTGCACTGCGCTATTCTCCCCTTCTAAAGTCCATAAATAAAATTTCATCATCATCATCACTGTCAAAGAGTGTTGGGGGGAGGAGGTTTATTTTAAAGTGGGCTAAAAAGGGAGGAATTAAAGTTGTTAGTAAGTTTTCGGCGAGATTGTTTGCCGTTTGGAGAAAAGACAAGTTGCCTAAGGCAAATGAGAACGTTAATTGACTTGCCTAAACCATATCTCTCCTGAATAGAAGAGCCTCCGATTATTTGTTTTATTCATTTATTTACTTCAGCCATAACCATATACATAGGGAAAAACACACATTATCACTACATATCACACATAACCTTGTCTGTATCTTGGCTGTAGTGGGGATTGGATTGCCTAAGCAAAATATGTGTAAAAATTGAGGAAACGGAAACTGAAAGGATGAAGCTTAGAAATTTGAGCGGATTCAATGATATAGAGATTGCACCCTACCCGAAGAAAACGGATATTGTTACACCATCATCACGGGAGCATAACAAAAAATAAGATTAGGAGGTATCGGACTTTCGTCTTTGAGACTAAATTGTCGGCCTTTTTGAACCATTCTGAGCCAGCGAGTTGCTGGAAATGTTATTTGGCTTCTTGTTGGTATAATAAACTTTTGCAAAAGAGTTTTCTTGATAATGGGAGTTTGAATGCTTCACAGTTTGTAAGCAAAGACGAAGTCTCGCGTCCTATTGGTCTGTAATGACGCGTTCCTTGAAATCCGACCAATAGGAACCACGAATCGTTTTTGTACGGAAAGCTTGAAGGCTTCAAGCTCCCGTTTCTGATGAAACTTTTCGACAAAGCTGTAATTATACAATTAAGAAAGAGCCAGCGAACTGTTTCCAACAGTTTACCGGCCCATAATAATACTTATCAAAACATGCGAATCACTCTCAAATTCGGAAGTCTTATAGTTCGCATTGTTAAACTACGTCTTTTCTACCCTTTTCCGTTTTCGTCGGGTAGGCTGCAAACTCACTATTGAGGGCCATAAGAACGAATCCTGAATTCGAATCCGAATCGGAATTCCGAAACCTCGATGGAATATCGGAGTTCCTGGTGAAGCAAGAGAATATTCCGTGTTCCACCCTACTTACCGTAGTTACTACGCATGACGTTACGAATTCTGGCTTTTTCCGTCAAGGCTGGAACGATTTTTCTGTTTTTCAGCAGAATATCATGCCACGGGCAAATCCGACCAATCACGTTACAGATATTCGTAGTTACCATGCTTACTACGCTCCCGAGCATGGTAAGCAAATAGTTACTGTTAGTTACTATTTCGAGAAGGTTGGAACGGTCAGCGTAGTAACTTTTCCCGAGGTTGGAACGAAAATAGTAACTACACTGTCAGAAGTTTCATAACAGATAACACGAGGATGCGCGGTTTCAACAGATAATGCATAACAGATAACACTTCGGATGTTATCTGTTGTGTCTGAAAATGTTACGCATGAAATGTTATGAATAACAAGCTTGGTTAGGAAGAGCCAAAAAAGCATCGACTGACTTTATTCCTTATCGTCATGATGTCGGAAAACTCAGCAGATACTTTTTTGTTGTTTTTTCGGTTCTTCCTGATGGTAACGCTTATTATGCAAAACATTTTGAAACACAACAGATAACATCCGAAGTGTTATCTGTTACGCGTTATCTGTTGAAACTGTGCATCCTCCTGTTATCTGTTATGAAACTTCTGAAAGTGTAGTAGTTAGCCTACTGTTGTTAGAAGGGTGGAACACGCTAAAAAAATCCAGTATCTTTGCTCATCACATATTTTTCAGGAGTTCTTCTCGCCATCCTAGAAAAAGCCGGGGTTATCCACCCCATTTACGACCCGATCACGGGTCTGCCGCAGACGTCAGCGGGTACGGTTTCTGCCGGGTGGAGGAACTTTCTTGTATGCATCGAAATGGTTTTCGCAGCTATTGCGTTCCGATACGCTTTCCCTGTGGATATATATCGACAGGGTTGCCACGGTGACGGTGTTGGAAGATCCGTGACGATGCAAAGTATATCAAGCAGCCTAAAGGTACGTGTTTCAGCGGGTCAGGCAGACTTCGTTATAAAGCAAGCTAGTGCGCCTCTGTACTGTCAAAAGTTTCATAACAGACAACAGAAGAATGCGCCAAAAAATAAAAGAATAGCCAAAATAGCATCTATGACAGAAGGATGCGCCAAAAAAGCAGATAAAAAACAGCAAAAAAATCATCTATTGACATATCGACAGGGTTGCCATGGTGACGGAGTTGGAAGATCCGTGACAATGCAGAGTATATCAAGCAGCCTAAAGGTACGTGTTTCAGAGGGTCAGGCAGGCTTCGTTATAAAGCAAGGTAGTGCGCCTCTGCACTGTCAGAAGTTTCATAACAGACAACAGAAGGATGCGCCAAAAAAGCAAAAAAAAGCAAAAAAAAAAGCAAAAAAAGCATCTATTGACAGAAGAATGCGCCAAAAAAGCAAAAAAAAAAACAGCCAGAAAAACATCTATTGACATATCGACAGGGTTGCCGGCAACGCTTGTTATGCATAACAGTTTCAAACACAACAGACAACATCCGGAGTGTTGTCTGTTACGCATTGTCTGTTGAAACCGCGCATCCTTCTGTTGTCTGTTTTGAAACTTCTGATGGTGTCTCCCAAAAATTTTCCAGACTGTTTGCCAAATTTTCTGGCCTTTAAGTTTATTTTATCCGCCCTCTGCTCAAGGTTCAATCGAATAGGGCTGAGATCCAACAGTCTACTAACACATCACTTACTCACTTAAATAGACCTGGAAACTCGGTAAAAATGTGTCACTTCGTTTGCCCATTATCCACGCATAAGGCGGATTCTCGCCGTTCCCCGAGGACTCCTCGGGGAATCGAAGGGAACGGCGAGAATAGAGGGAGTCACTCCACGCGGACTCCGCATACAGAAACAGCGAGAACACGGGGAATCCTTCCGAAATGGATTTTGTTCGAAAAAAAAAAATATGCAGTTGACGAAATTAGTCTGGATCCACTTTATTTTTGGTTTTGTCTATTCTGATTGTTTTTAATTAATTTTACATTGCATCAACACCAGCAAAAACTGATTCCCCTCCGAATCTGAACGGGAGTCTTTTTTTATGATGGTGATGATAATCGGAGCATTCCCCGTCCGCGGGGACTCGCGAAAATACGGGGACTGAGTCCCCGGGACAAACAAAAACGCGGGGACTCCTCAAGTGGAGTCCTCGGGGAACGGCGAGAATACGCCTATAATCGACTTCATCGAATGAACTTATTCTTTCGGATTTGTTGTTTTGCCCATTGCCGAAAATCAAAATCAAAATGTCAGATTCCTTGCAAGAGGCATCTTAATTCCTACTTAATACAGGCGTAAATTTTCTGAGCTTTACATCTTTCACAATGGAATGCAAATTCAGATTCTCCGCGTCTATATAAATCGTGGGTTGTCATGCAAGCAGCGCATACTCCAAACGTTATTACTAAAACAATACCATATCCCTTAAGGCGTATTCTCGCCATTCCCCGAGGACTCCTCGGGGAATCGAAAGAAACGGCGAGAATAGAGGGAGTCACTCCAGGCGGACTCCGCGTACAGAAACAGCGAGAACACGGGGAATGCTTCCAAAATGGATATTGTTCGAAAAAAAATAATATGCGGTTGACGTAATTAGTCTGGATCCACTTTATTTTTGGTTTTGTTTATTCTGGTGGTTTTTATAATTAATTTTACATTGCACCAACACCAGCAAAAATTGATTGATTTGTTGATGGTGATGATAATCGGAGCATTCCCCGTCCGTGGGGACTCGCGAGAATACGGGGAATGAGTCCCCGGGACAAACAAAAACGCGGTGACTCCTCAAGTATCCTCAACTTGAGGAGTCCGTCAGGAGATCCTGTCCTCAACTCCTCAATTATTTTTTAATTTAATTTATTTATTTTTGACCCGCTTTTTGGATAACAGCGGAGTATGAGCAAAATACACACATTAAAACACTAAACAAAACAATGTAAACATGACTACATTTTTTTTTAAATATCTCAACCGATTCGAGAGACGGTTGAACACACGGACAGATGGACAGACGGACGGACAAAATTTAGGATGTCATGGGTAGCCCGTGACTGACGGTTTGGGATCCCCAAACTAAAGGCGTTTTTCCGTGCTCCCACAAACAGTTTGTGGGTCGATTGTGGCTCGAAAAGTGTGTTTCCGCGACCTTTTGTGCGGCCCACAAGTGTGTTTCCGCGACCAACAAGATTTTCGTGGCTCGCTTTGTGGCTCAAATTCGACAAACAACTGGCGAGGTGATTGTCGATTTTGTGGCTCGATTCTGGCGGGAAATTCAATTTAAGCAGCAAAATAGTGTCTAAACGATAAATCTAACTACTTTTTCAAGTATATAGACTTAAAACTGAGGATACTTTATGGACAGAATGGTAAGGAAATAAGCCTGGAGTTCTATTTATTGAGATTTACATGAATTTTATTTTTATTTTCCGATATTTGAAATTACCGCCAAACAAATAGACAAATCGGCGTTTCCGCGAGTTTCAACTAGTGGCTCGACTGTGTGGCACACGATCGTGTTTTCGCGACAAACGCTCAGAAGTGTGTGGCCCACAATTGTGTCGCGGAAAAAGGCCTTAAGTTGGCTTTTCAGTTAAATTATAATGCTGCCTAGCGGGTATTCCACAAAGAGTTCTCAGACGAAATTTCACGACGTAGATGGCGTGGAGCGGGGATTAACTGTTGTAGACACCGCAAAATAGACATGGAAGAATAAAATGGAAGCCACTTTAGGAGCTCTAGTAGGAGCCTCTAGTATTCAGCTGACGTATCCGTTTTGCACCATCACATCTAGTAGCAGAAAAAACATACAGGAATGCATTCCGGATAGATGACGATAGTGAAGTGATGATTAAATCCACTTTCATTATTTGTTTAGTGCCATTCTGACTGATTTTATTTAAATCCCCAAAAATATCGTTTTGTGGAAACTCATTTAAGGCGTATTCTCGCCGTTCCCCGAGGGCTCCTTGAGGAATCAAGGGGAACGGCGAGAATAGAGCGAGTCACTTCGCGCGGACTCCGCTAATGGAGAACAGCGAGAACACGGGGGACGCTTCCAAAATGGATTTTGTTCGGAAAAAAATATGCAGTTGACGAAATTAGTCTGGATCCACTTTATTTTTGGTTTTGTTTATTCTGATTGTTATTAATAAATTTTACATTGCACAACACCAGCAAAAATTTATTCCCCTCCGAATCTGAAAGGGAGTCGTTTTTGATGATGGTGATGATAACTGGAGCATTCCTCGTCCGTGGGGACTCGCGAGAATACTTGGAGTGGGTCCCTGGGACAAACAAATCCGAAGGACTTCTCAAAAGAAGCCCTCGGGGACCGGTGAGAATAAGCCTTTAGAAAAATACTCTGCAAATAGGCGTTACTAGCTAAAATGTTTGGGGGGGGGGGGGGAGGGAGCAAGGGATTTACTGACTGGCTGGTAATTTTTACCGACTGTTTTTGCAAAAAAATGACTGTTTTCAAGAAAAAAAACGACAGTTTAAAAAAAAATCGACTTATTTTCATCAGCCCCCTCCCCCCTATTCACCCCCCTCCCCCCCCCCCCACCTGGTCGTGACGCCTCTGTCTGCAAATCCTAAAACCGTTTTTATGCGGTGTACTTGTGTCCCCTAAATTCTGATTGTCTTTCACAGAAACTTAGGTGTGTGCCACACATTCGCCCCACAATTTCAAATTCGCGAAAACGCCGCTTTGTCGGTTTGTGGCGTTAACACCAAATGCCTAAAATAAAATAAAAGATAAGATATAGAGATATAACATCTCAATAAATAAAACATTCAGCTTGCGCCCTATTACCGTTCTATATTAGAAGGATTTTCAGTCTGTCTGATCGACAACGTAGCCCATTTTATTATTTGGACTTTGCCGCCAAATTTTCGTCAAATTTCAAGCCACAATGTGAAAATCCCCTCGAGAGTTGTTTGTGAAATTTGAACCACAGTACGAGCCACACAAACCTTGGTGACCATAGAAACAAACGTGTGGGCCACACATACGATAGCGGGAACACTCTTTTTGAGCCACAATTTAAAACTCCACAGCCCTGTTAAACATATATAAATACTGAATATACCATAGTGTTGCTTTTGTGTTATTTGTTTGTTAATTTATGGCGAAAGCTGAATTCGAAAGTTAATAATAATAATATATTGTATATAAATATCACATAATATATATATATATATATATATATTGTGTATTCGTAGATACAAGTAATCAGTTCGTAAAGTCGAGACCTGGCATACATTAGATTATATATATATATATATATATGTTTGTAAATAGTGAATTTGAAATGTAATTGTGTATTCGTAGATACAAGTAGTCAGTTCGTAAAGTCAAAACCTGGCATACATTAGATTATACTTTTATACTTCTTATTTCAGAAACTGTATTTCAGACAAACAAAACACTATATTTTAGATAAATCCCGGTATCATGAATCGTTCTTTTGTTTCTTGACGTTGAAATACCCCGGGGAAAGAACTTCAAAGGAAGTCACCTCTCAAAACTTTCGATTGGGAACATTGAGAAACAGAAGTTGCTCTATAGTTTTCTAGGCAACAGATGGGAATTTCCATCAAGAACGCTTGGTAGACTGTTGTAGATTGCGACGACGAAAGCCGTTATAATTGGGAATGGATTGTGTAGAAATAATGAAGGAATGAATTTCGCTGCGCACTTGCGTGAAAGTGGGGCGTTTTTCCGCGGCACATTTATGTGCCACACATTATGTGCCATACATTTCTGAGTGTTTATCATAGAAACAAAATTGTATGCCAAACACGCGACTGACCAGTTGAACCTCGCGGAAACCAGGTTTTGTCTGTTTTTGGGATCCCAAAACGGAAGTGGAGGGATACCTATGACATCGCAAAAGTTGCTCGTCTGTCTATCCGTCTGCCCGCATCAAAACAACTCTGTAAAAAGTTTCTCCGAATAAGGATTATAGTTAGCTGCAGTATTTGCTACTGGGATTAATCTTGTCTCTACCGAGATAAGATTAATCCGAATTGGAGATACGATGATCTTTTTAGAGACAAGGTTAACCCCAGTAGTAAATACTGCAAGATTTTATTTTACAGTGTAGTTGAACCTCGCGGAAACCCGGTTTTGTCTGGGTTTTTTTTGCGGTAATTTAAATAAAATATAAATAAATTCCATATAAAACCTCTATAAATAGAACTTCAGGCTTACATCCTTACAATTGGCAGTCGATGCCCCCTCTATACTGCTAAAGCGTCTTCTGGTAATTTTAATCGCTTAATCGATAATTTTGAAGAAAAAATATTTGCCTCTATATAAGACAATGCGAATATCGCTCCTTCTGAATATTGTCGACTGAACTGAATCACAGAAAATTAAGCATTACTTGAAGTTGGAGACAAGTAGAAGACTTTCCAGTTATCGCGACGATCTACAGCTTTGGGCATAGGGGTAGGGGGTGGAGGGTGTGTTGAAAAAGAATCTGCAGTCGGAAATTCCGATCGTAAAAATACAATGAATGAATGAATGAATGAATGAATGAATGAATGAATGAATGAACTTTATATTGGAAACAGTTGTTTTCAATCGTAAAATAACGGTTGGAAGCAATCGGTTTTAGTCTTAAAAATACGAAAGAGCTGTTTTTCAATCGTAAAATAACGATTGGAAACAATCGGTTTCGATCGCAAAAATACGATTGGAAACAACTGGGTTTTGATCGTAAAATTACGATCGTTAACAACTGTTTATAATCGCAAACGATTGGAAACAACTGTTTACAATCGTAAACAACTGTTTCCAATCGTAAAAAAACAATTGTTTACGATCGTTTCCAGTTGTTTACAGTTGTTTACGATTGGAAAAATGTCCCATAATACAATTGGAAAAAAAAGTTCGTTTACGACTTCAATTATTTCCATACAGGCTACATGATAAAGCATTATTATTTGGACATAAAATGTTCGCTGAATTTGAATTTGCCGCCAAAATCGAGCCCTCCATAAAATTCCTTCCAGATTAGTTATATTTTTGCAGCTAGATGCTAAAGCATAAGGTAAATAATGATACGTTACTTCTTGGTGTATGTTTAACCTGGTTTGTTTGGCTAATTTCAATTCCTCTTAGGATTAGCCATGCTTAAAACTGTTTAAAATACCTTTGCCTCTATTTGTGCTCTACCCCACTCTGTTCTGTTACACTTTATCAGGTTTGCCAATTCTGGCTTCCGACTTTAGTGCTATCTGCTGCTTGACTTTTCCACGGGGCTAATGCGAATGCGAGACTCGGTATGAACCGAAAGCCTAATTGCTTATTCCCCCTTCAGATAAAGGGCGATTCTGGCGGTCTGGAAAGCTCTGCGAGCTTATGCGCCGGCTGTTTCTGCGACTTCGGCTAAAATTCGCGTCGCTTTCAAGAGCTATTCTCGTGCTCCAATAGTTTCTGCCAGCACTTGGAAAGCGAATCCACTTCGCGAGTGGAAAGTGGTTTTGGCAAGTCAGCGAGAAGTGGTAAAGGTGCAACTGAGGCGCAGCGACTTTTTGCTTGTTCTTGCGCTTGGCGGATTCTCGCTTTGCTTTTCGGAAAGCGAATCCAAGAGATCGCCAGAATCGCCCTTAACTTACACCAGGATCTAACGTGTGATTGTTATTGTTTCTCTAGGGCATCTGGGGGTAATTCGTCATTGGATTTTATCAAGGGTTGTCAAAAACCCCCTTGACAGTTGTTTTATAGATAGATTGATAAATATTTTTATTCACCTAAAACTTATCATGGCTCAAGCCAAATTTGTTTGGCATAGTCATGGAAAGCTCCAGCTTTGTCAAATTCGAGCTCTTAACAAATTTGTCTCCAGCTCGAGTCCAGCTCTTGTCAAATTCGAGCCACAAAATTTGTTTGTTTGGTTTAGTTATATTTGTTTTCGAAAAGATATCAGACTGGTGTCACTGCAATAAAAACAAGACCAAAGGTTTCGATGGGATCCCAAAAATCTAATAATTGATCCAGACAATTGGGTCTTGTGAGAAAACCGTGTTCAGATATACCTCTATAAGCCATGTCTATTTTGACGATAATGCCCGAATTTCCTGCTTTACTTCTGCCAAATTTCCGGTTTCGCCCGAATTCCAAGCGAACTACTAGTCCAGCAAAAAAAAAAGAAAATTCAGAAACGAATCCAGTGGATCTCTTTATCCCTATAAAGAACATCTAATCAACTTTAGATAAAACTTTGACTTGAAAAAAAAATCCGGTTACAACAGGATTCCGGACTAACTATATGTACGGGTAAAAAATTATTGTCATATACAGACTCAGCGTCTCTTCTTACCCCTAAATCTGTCATCTAATCCACTTCAGATAAAACTTTCACTTTAAACAAACTTTCCGGTTTTGTCCGGATTCCTGGCGAACTAGTTGTCCGGTGAGAAAATGGTTTTTATCGTCGTGCTCAGCATGTCTTTTTACCCTTAAATCGAACATTTAATCAACTTCAGACGAAACTTTTTACTTTTACCCAACTTTCCGGTTTTCGCCGAACTACTTGTCCGGCAAGAAAATGGTTTTCACCATCGTGTTCAGCATGTCTCCTTACCCCTAAATCGAACATTTAATCAACTTCAAACGAAACTTTTACTTTTAACCAACTTTTCGGTTTTTGCCGGATTCCGGACGAACTACTTGTCCGACAAGAAAATGGTTCTCACCATCGTGCTCAGCATGTCTTCTTACCCCATAGTCGACTACCACATTAGCTGTTTCAAAATATTTTGTTTGTCCCTTAATTTGAACCCCCTCCCCCACCCTCAAATATAGGGCTACACAGCCCATCTTCGAACTTGACCTGTACTTTGACCCAAAGAATCCTCCCACCAGGTTTCATCAAAATATCTCAACCCCTTCGAGAGTTATCGTGCGGACAGACGGACAGACAGGCGGACAACTTTTGCGATGTCATAGGTATCCCTCCACTTACGTTTTGGGATCCCAAAAACAAAAACTAAATATATGGACGAAGCCTCCGGGTCGGACCACAATGCGGTTTTTCCACCAAACCTCGTAACGCAGGAAGAAACAGGCGCATTTGTGGTGACTATTTTTTTTTATCAGTACAGTGATAACAAATTAAATAGTGAATAACGTACGTCTACTCAAGATGTTCTTTAGGGGTGTATCTCTCTTTCAGGAGCTCTCAGCTCCTTTTGAGTTAATGTTTATACAACTAGAGAAACGTATTGCTTATAGGGAAAGGGGATTCGCCTGTGGCATGATATTCTGCTGGAAAATAGAAAAATCGTTCCAGCCTTGACGGGGAAAAGCCAGCGTTCGTGACATCATGCGTAATAACTACGTTACTATATAGAATAATAAGCTTAAAGTTCAACTGAAAAGGACAAAGAAAAGACAATTTAGTTACCCATCACTCATTGACTTAAAGAGGCTTGAAGACCCGATAAAAATGCATTACTTCGTTGCTCCGCTATTCACGAATAATTGATTTACGGATAGTGGAATTTCCTTGTCGGAGTTCTGGTACTTCTATTCGTTTGTTTATGTGCTGTATGACTGACGCAAAAGATTTACGAGAGATAAGTGTTTGTGCAGTGAGCATTGATCACCTAGTTCACCGCTGGTCACTGAACCCGCGTATGTGTTGAGATTCAAATTTTCCGCGTCATAGTAGAATTCTGCGTTGTGCGGCTGTAGATATTCTAAACGTCATACTAAAGCTAATAGTGAAAAAAAAAATCCCTTAACATAAACCAAATAATGCAGTGTGTTCGGTTAAGTGAGACAAAAATAGGTCCCCCCTTTTTTCTTCTCCTTTTTTCGTAAAAAAAGACCCCTCCAACCTAAGTAGGACTCCATATCTACCTTCTAGTGCCCACGACCGCCCACCGACTGATCGGCTAAGCCTTTGGCGTATGGCATAGTGATATATGCCGAACTCTCAGGCCTAGCCGGATGGTTTAGTATCGGAGTAGAGTCCACGACTCCCACCCACTTGTTCAGTGCACTTATAATAATAATAATAATAACTTTTATTTCAGCCAGAGGCCATATACACGGTTCTAGGCGAGACCCCCCCCCCCCCCCCGGCGAAAACATCCCGGACAAAACACCCCAGCCACCCCGGGTAGCCCGCTAATAATAATTATAATAACAATAATGATAATTTATTTATGATGGTACCGGGGGGGGGGGGGGGGGTTGGTGTTTTTTTTTTAGCCGCGGGTTTTTTAGCCGGAACCCCATATACAAACACAAACAAAAACACAACAAAAGTTAACAAGCACTAGAACAAGTTAGGGACACACGTCCCTGAGGAGCGCTCTCTTCACATGAAGGCAGCTGAGAAGGGGATCAGCGGCATTCCTGACAAGACAATTCTCAGACCAGAAAATTCTCTGGTGAAAGGACGCTTTAGATCGCCTCACTAACTCATTCAGTGTACATCACCTTCGGGAGACAAGTTCACGGCTCATGCTACAAATCTTTGGTAGTTTATATAGGCGGCGGGCAACTCGATTTTAACCAGTTTCAGGGAAGGAAACGGTTCCTGGCATATCACGATACACAGTGCGTAGGTAGTTTTAACCGGACACAAGGATGGCGGAATTTACAGATATTACGCAGAGCTGCTGCAAATCCGAGTCCTTGAAAAAGGCGTCTCGAGACGAGTCCAGAGCCAGAGTCCACCAGCTCTGATATTACGACGACAAACAAAGAGGTCAGCAGATGCTTTTTCGGCGGTTTTTCGGCAATTCCTCGTAATGCTTGTTATGCACAACATGCGTAATACGAATCCCTCTTTAAATTTTAACCAAATAGGAGTGAGATCCGACAATCTAGTTCCACGTCACTGATTCACTTAAAGTTTAACTGAAAAGCCAACTTGTTTTTGTATTATTTAGCTGAATACACATAATTATTTGGATTCTGCTATGAGACTCCTTGATTTTGTCGGCTTTTTGAACACTTACTTCTCGTAAATCGTTTTCGTCAGCACACTGTAAAAATCTTGCAGTATTTGCTACTGTGATTAATCTTGTCTCTAAAAAGATAATCTCACCTCTAATTCGGATTAATCTTTTCTCAACGGAGATAAGATTAATCCCAGTAGCAATTCAGTTCAGTTCATTTTATTTATACAAATAAAAAACACCATTAAGTGTTTATGGCCCCACCATAAGGCCTGGTAATGGGCGGGGCTTATTCTTTGTTCATCTAATCTGAAGGGAAACAAACCAAAGAAATCAAAAAAGAAAGATAAAGGAGGAGAGAAAAGAGAGGAAGAAAAGAAGAATGAAGACATAACAAACTGACAAGAGATATCCACTAGCGAACAATCTTCCATCACCAAAGCGCCCTTGCCCCCACCCCCCAAAAAAAGGAAGGAAAAAAGAAGGAAGGAAATTATGTTTTGGAACATAATGTTTTCGATAAGAAAAAGGACTTGGTCGGTGACTTGGAAAGCCGAAAGGGTAGACGAAGCCCTTACCTAACTGCAAATGCTGTAGTTAGCTTTAATCCTTGCTCGAAGGACCTTTTTACAGTGCATGCAACATAGGTACAAGCGCATAGAGGTAGGCTATGACATATCCCACAGGGAATGTGAAAGTCGATTATTCGTGAATGGTGAGCAACGAAGTAACGCATTTTCATCGGATCTTCAAGCCTCTTCAAGTGAATTAGTGATGGGCAACCAGATTTTGTATCTCAGCCTTTTCGGTCAAACTTTAATGGAATGTTTATATTAGATATATTTATGAATGTCGTGTCTCCTTTTAGGAAACAGTGAATCCGAAAGATATGGTTACCGATGCATTCCACAACTTCCATCCGCAGTATCAGCAGTACACACAATACAGTGCAAGTAAGTAATCTATTTATTTACTCAACCAACGGCCAACTAGGGTCATCCATATAGAAATATAGCCATATATACATATATATATATATTACCGTACAGAAAAGAAATAAAAAGGATCTGATGCTCAAAAATTAAAAGAATCCTAAATTTCTGTGCTTAACTGGTATAAAATTTTTATAGAAACAGAAGTTGAATTTTGTGTCTGTACCCACATGTCGTCAAAAACGCCTACGTCCGTCGTTCCTGGATTGTCTACCACTTCTGAACATTTACTGATCATATTTGTCGGCTGTTGGTATCTCTGATTGGGACACAGAAATGCTGCCACTCTTCCTGTATACATGTGACGCCTACTTCTAAGTCAAATCAGATCAGTCTTTATTCTCCAGAATGATTCATGACGGCATTAAAAAACAGCAGTAGTTGTCTTTTCGTCTAGCATGTACTTCATACTTGTTTAAGGACCTGTCTTACTTATATTAGGGATTCACTCCATGTCCTTAATCTTTCTATTCTCATATCTGAGGTTTTGAACTATCGACGCTAGTCGCATCCATCCGAATTGCACTAAAACGGTTTTGGTTTGCATGTCTGCCTTTTCGAAGCGGATCAGGATCCCGCATGTTTCTGAGGAGCTTGGTACTCTATATGACTAAAACACACGCCAGTGATTGTCAGTAAGAACGAGAAAACGTCTCACTAACGTCTCACTAACGACTCAGATCCTGTGTCAACCAATCAAGGCGATCGTTGGGGGCAGCTGTAGTGCCGCTTCCGGATCTTCCGCTAGGTACACGGCGATTTTCATCGACAAGGAGAGTTAGTCATCAAGAGCATTGGTCAGAACGACCGACACGCAGCTTTCGCCGTGTTTCTTATCGAAGTTAAGGGTGCCGCGCGGAAACAGCTGGGATGGGTCTGTAATTGGTGGGAAAACATGGAACAGTTTCAAAACGAGTAAAGTACTTTGGAATCTTACTGCCGCTTGCAGATGCATTTCTCTGTTTACAAATTAATAAATAAATACAATCTTCAAAGAGGTCCGTTACGCTTTTTCCTTCAGGAGAAACCAAGCTTATTAAAGGTTAACTTCCGACATCGGGGTTGTATCGGAAAATAACACCGAGACGGCCACTGGAAATAACCTATCCGAGGGAAAGGCGAGTTAGATTATGAAAAATATATATCGAGCGCAGCGAGGTTGATATTTTTAAATGGCCATCAAGGTTGTTATTCTGATATCAAACGAGATGAAGGTGTGTTAACTTTTATAACTTTTTGGAACAGAACCACAACCTCTCAACCTTTCTGGAGGCTGATATGGCTTCATACATCCTCTCTGGAGGCTGATATGACTTCATACATCCTCTCTAGAGGCTGATATGACTTCGTATCATCCCCTCTGGAGGATGACTGTGAAGATTATCGTAATATAACTGACCGTGGGACATAGGATGATATGCTTTACATACCTGTTCGAAAAAAGTTATTACCCATTTAAAGACAACGTAACTACAAATTTAAATCACCCTACCTTGGATAATCCTGCTACAAATTTGGAGACCAAGAGCGTGTTCCACCCTTCTAACAATGATAACTGTTAGTTACCATTTTCGTTCCAACCTCGTGAAAAGTTACCACGCTAACCGTTCCAACCTACTAGTAACTAATAGCTTACCACGCTCGGGAGCGTAGTAAGCGTAGTAACTACGAATTCTGATGATGAACTCACGATGTTTTGCTGGAAATAGAAAATATATGTTCCGGCCATCACGCCAAGAAGCCAGAATCTGTGAGGTCATGAGTAGTAACTACGGTAAGTAGGATGGAACACGCTCAAAGTAGTCGAATGCGGAAGTAAAACGGAAAGAAACCCGTGCATCGTTTCGGACTTGGAGCTCGTCAATGTTTTCATTTGTTTTATTGCAAGCTCCCCTCGGCTCTCCTGTATTACAAAGAAGAGCCATTGTGGACTTCGAACTCGTCAATGTCTGCATTTACTGTATTCTCTGGATCCCCTCTCGTGTACTATAGGAGAGGCAGTAATAAAACATATTGCCTTTATCTTTATTTTTCATTTGTCTTTATCCTCGCTAATGGTCTACCAAAACGTTCGGTTTCCCTTCAATTGTGAGCTTGTGGCGGTTGTACGAGCAGTAATTGTGGAGCGGATCTTCTAACTTAATTTTGAAGAGTGGAGGGATCTTGGGGAAGGGTGGCAGCCAGGGAAAAATAAGAGGAGAGAAAAGAAAAATAAGAGATGGAAAAGGGGGAAAGCAAGAGTCTGACAGGATCCTGCTGGGAGTAACTTCAGGTGTGGATTGAAATGGAGTAAAATAATTTATTCTTTATTTCCATAATAGCACTACATAATATGGCTAGCAGAGTATTGTCATGATGTAACACATGTCAAAGCAGTGTTGTATAATATATACAATATATGATAATAATGAATAGGACTACATAGTATAATACATGTCACACAATAAGAATTAAAATGGGAAATAATATATATTAATAATATAGAATATATTATATTATTTGAATAGTATAAGGTAGGGCTTCCCCAGCTTCCCACCACCGCGGTCTAGCACCAGCGTTGGAGCGTTCGAGGGGGTCAATTTCGCTCTCGAGTAGTGCAGTGTGGATGAGGTCTTTCGCCATCTGCTGCATGGTCTGGAAAGTAAAATGGGCGAGGACCATTTCTGTTTAAATCACAAAAAAACACCAGTCAATTTCAGTTTATTCAATTTATTTGATAAAAAAGCAAAACATATCTCTCGTGGGCAGAGCCCAAATACGATGTTTTTTAGTCATAAACAAAAATAAAATAAGTTGTCAACAGAAAAAATAACAGGGCAGAAAAATGCTACAGCTTTACGAAACTCGGCACAAAGCTTCTACTGTAACGCATAGTGTTACAGTAGATTGGGGTCAGTTTGGGAACCTTCTCAGCCACTTCTCGGGGTAACGAGATCTTACAGGAACAAAGGGCTGGGGAAGGAATGAACGGTACATGGGGTGCTGGAGAAGGGAGGAGCCAAAGTTACGGCATAGTTTTGCGCGACGGGAAGAAAGGGATTCAATTTTAAATTCTTTGAGGTAAAAAGAGTATGGTAAGGGGGAACCACCATAGATAATTTGCAGCGATCTCTTCTGAAGTCGCTCTATTTTATCAGTTTCGCCTTGGGTAAGAGCAAAGTGCCATACCGGACAAGCGTATTCGTCACCATATCGCTGGACCAGAAAATTATAATCTAAAAAAATAACAAGAACGAAAACTGGCAATAGCGGCAATGAGCCTATGCTAGACTCTGGCTCTCGAAGAACTTCTCCTTCGTCACATTAGCAGGGTTGTATGTAAATATTCTTTGAGCCCAAGCTGACTTTGAAACATTTATTCAAACAATGTTTACAACGGGTACGTCAGCTACGATTCTTCATCAGCGATATTTCGGCCCTTTTTGGCAAGGGTCCTCGTCAGGCTGTCAATCCTCTGGTTCAACTTCGGGGAAGGAAACAAACCTGTAATAAATAACTGAAGCTTCTACCGACTATAAATATCTTAATAAAGTTACTTTAATAAGATATTTATAGTCGGTTAAATATCTTATTAAAGTTACTTTAATAAGATATTTATAGTCGGTAGAAGCTTCAGTTATTTATTACAGGTTTGTTTCCTTCCCCAAAGTTGAACCAGAGGATTGACAGCCTGACGAGGACCCTTGCCAAAAAGGGCCGAAATATCGCTGATGAAGAATCGTAGCTGACGTACCCGTTGTAAACACTGTTTGAATAAAAGGGTTGTATGGTTGGTTTCCCAGGATTCTTATAGCTTTTGCTGATGCAATCAGGGGCAGATGTTAGCCAAAGGGATTGAGACGTTTTGATTTCTAAGTTGAAGATACTGTCCTCCGCCACTGCTCTCCCGAGCTCTCAGCTGGGGTTCTTGACAGATAATGGCAGAAAGCCATCACAGTGGCTTGAACGCTCATCCAGCTTTCAAACATCGTCACACTAGCAGGGTTGTAAAGTTAGTCTCCTAGGATTCGTATCGCTCTTGCTAATGGTCAGGGGCAGATGGTAGGCAAACGAATTGAGGCTTTTGATTTTAAAGCTGAAGATAATGTGCTCCGCCAATGCTCTCCCGAGTTCCCAGCTGGGGTTCTTGACAGGTAAGGACAGAAAATCATCACAGTGGCTTCAACGCTTGTCCCTAAAAAAAATCGGCGATAGGAAAGGGGTCTTAAAACATTCCCAATCTGCACAATTCTCCTACAAAAAGGGACTTATTTAATTTGATTTTCATACTGTTCGTTTCCTGAATTAGTTTATTCTTAATTCTTCATCGAAAAAAAGTGCAATATACAAAATCAAATATACATCTAACAAAACACTACTTCGCAAGCAATCAATATGACGAGCACAGATGATACCAAAATATAAAAAACGGCACAAAAGGGGAAAAAAAGTGTGGCAACTAGGATTCATTACCGCCTGTTTTTATGGCACTTGCAGCCTCTGGCTCAAGTGCCATATACCGATGACAATTCCGTCTGTCGGTCTGTCGGTCTGTCGGTCGGTCCGAGTTTTTTTGTCCCACATATCCGAGTTAGGGTACTTCCAGATGTGCTAGGACAATGAAACTTGGCAGGCATATCAGGGACCCGACCAAACTAACCTGGAAATAATCAGTTTCCCGATCCGACCATATGGGGGGGAGTGCGGGGCGCTGGAAACTTGCAAATTTAGGGCATTTTGTCACTTTTTTCTGAGTTAGGGTACTTCTAGATGAGCTAGGACAATGAAACTTGGCAGGAATATCAGGGACCCGACCAAACGAACCTGGAAATAATCAGTTTCCCGATCCGACCATATGCGGGGGAGTGGGGGCGCTCGAAACTTGAAAATTTAGGGCATTTTGTCACACTTTTTCGAGTTAGGGTACTTCCAGATGAGCTAGGACAATGAAACTTGGCAGGAATATCAGGGACCTGACCAAAGTAACCTGGAAATAATAAGTTTCCCGATCCGACCATATGCGGGGGAGTTGGGGCGCTGGAAACTTGAAAATTTAGGGCGTTTTGTCACACTTTTTCGAGTGAGGGTACTTCCAGATGAGCTAGGACAATGAAACTTGGCAGGAATATCACGGACCCGACCAAACTAACCTGGAAATAATCAGTTTCCCGATCCGACCATATGGGGGGGAGTGCGGGGCGCTGGAAACTTGAAAATTTAGGGCATTTTGTCACACTTTTTCGAGTTAGGGTACTTCCAGTTGTGCTAGGACCATGAAACTTGGCAGGCATATCAGAGACCCGACCAAACAAAATTAGGAATAATCAGTTTTCTGATCCGACCATTTTGGGGGGGGGGGGTGGAGGGCAGGGGAATCCGGGAAACTGAGAAGTGTGTAACTTTCGAACGGATGATCGGATTGTAATGAAACTTCATAACTGAAGAGAATATATATCTGTCATGTCCCGTTTAAAGTCTTGACCGGATTCGGTAGCCAGGGGGGAGTTGGGGGGGGGGGGAGACCGGAAATTTCAAGAAACGGTTAGAATGGAGGGATCGGAGTGAAACTTGCTGGGAAGAACAAGCATCTGCTCTAGATAAGTCCTTTAGACCATTGTACTGGATCCGGACACTTATGGGGGGGGGGGGGCGGAATTCCGGTGATGGTGGTTTTTTGGATTTTCACGATGAAACTTGGCAGGCATATCAGGGACCCAATCAAACTGACTTCAAAATAAAAATATTGTCGATCAGATAATGGTGGGGGAGTGGAGGGAGGGGAATCCGCAGGGGAATCCGGGAAATTGAGAAGTGTGTAACTCTCGAACGGATGATCGGATTGTAATGAAACTTCATAACTGAACAGAATATATATCTGTAATGTCCCGTTTAAAGTCTTGACCGGATTCGGTAGCCAGGGGGGAGTTGGGGGGGAGACCGGAAATTTCAAGAAACGGTTAGAATGGATGGATCGGAGTGAAACTTGCTGGGAAGAACAAGCATCTGCTCTAGGGAAGTCCTTTAGGCCATTGTACTTGATCCGGACACTTATGGGGGGGGGGGTCCCGGAATTCCGGTGATGGTGGTTTTGGGGATTTTCACGATGAAACTTGGCAGGCATATCAGGGACCCAATCAAACTGACTTCAAAATAAAAATTTTGTCGATCAGATAATGGTGGGGGGAGTGGAGGGAGGGGAATCCGAAATTTTCAGTCATGCGTAATTTTGGAATGGTTGATCGGATTCGAGTGAAATTTAAGAATTCAACAGAGGACATTTCTCCGATGATTTTTTTCATATCCGGACCGGATCCGGCAACTATTGGGGGGGGGGGGGGAATAGTGCCCCGTTTAGAATGGAGGGATCGGGATGGAACTTTGTGGGAAGAACAAACAGATGCTCTAGGTAAGTCATTTGCTGAATCGGATTGGCTACGTGCACCGCGGGGGAGCTGGGTGGGGTGGGGTGGGGGGGGGTGGACCGGAAATCTCGAGAAACGGTTAGAATGATGGTATCGGAGTGAAACTTGCTGGGAAGAACAAACATCTGGTCCATATAAATCTTTTACATAATTTGACTGGATCCGGACACTTAAGGGGGGGGGGAGGAGGGGTATCCCGGAATTCCGTTTTTGGGGGATTTTCAAGACGAAACTTGGAAGGCATATCAGGGACCCGGTCAAACTGACTTGGAATAAAAAAAAAAAATCCTCGATATGATAATCTTGGGGGGGGGGGGAGTTGAGGGAGGGGAATCCGGAATATTGAGTCATGCGTAACTTTGGAACGGGTGATCGGATTCGAGTGAAATTTAATAATTAAACAGAGGACATTTTTCTCTTGTGACCTTTTTCATTTCCGGACCGAATCCGGCAATTATCGGGGGGAGGGCGGAAAATACTTGACCCGCTTAGACTGGTGTGATCTGGATCGAACTTCGTGGGAATGACAAACAGATGCTCTGGATTAATCATTTACAGAACAGGATTGGCTCCGGTTATTGTGGGTGGAGTTGGAGGAGGGGGAGGGGGGTCTGGGATTCCGGTGATGCGCGTTAAGGTACTTCCAGATGTGCTAGGACGATGAAACTTCGCTGGAATATTGGAGACTCAACAACATTTGCTTAGAAATTGCTACTTCCCAAATCCGATTATTCCTTAAAGTACCAATCTTGACCGCAAAGTAAAAAAAAAACTTTTAAGCAATATATGCATTTTCGTGATGCCCATCAGCCCATTAGCAGTTTTGCCTCAAGGGTTTTGCTTACAAATGAAGTTCCAGCTCCCTTATAGCGCGCATCTCAACCGCAAAGTCGAAACTTACTCTTGATCAATCAAATCATCTTGACACATGCAAGTGCCATATGAGCTTACAGCTCTTGTTCGTACTAGGAACTACGTTTTTCAAAGCTACGCCGGAGAATATTTAGTTTAGGTACTAGTTTGTGTTTTACCAAAGCCAACGTGGAAATCAAGAACAAATCAAGTACATAGTGCATGTTTACGGATCTGCTGCACGTCTTTCCACTCATGTTTGAACATGCTTATGCTTATGCTCTTTTCATCAAAGTGCCTCTTTCTCCTGCACGTGCATGTTTCTCTTTTCTAATTTCTTCTCCTTCTTCTTTGCACTCTTAGCTTCGCCACGCCGCATGCCCCCAGTAGATGGCAGGTCAACCGTTCAGTCTGGAATCGGTCTGGACTTGAGCTCTCTCTACCAGAATGAACAGACGTTCGAAATCTTCTCTGATGCAGGTCTGCACTTATATGTCAACCCTGTCCGTTTATGCCTTTATGACTCCATGTGTGAGTGTGTTGGGAGGGGAATTCGTATCCTTGTCAAACGCTTACTGACGTACGGTCTGCACCAGACCAAAATAAGACTACTGAGTAGCGTCAAAACACTTTCCTTGCTTCGCAAACGGGCCATACTCATAGCGCCACTCAGCGAGACGAACTTGCGGATTTATACATTTCTAGTGAAGCTAAGATGCGATTCGCACACATTGAGGAAACAGAGGAAGGTGTAACTTTTTTTTTGCAGTGTTCAGAGTGTGAAGTTATTCGAGCCAGCGCTGGTGCATGACATATTGAGTTTCAGCAGGGACGTTCGCCATCGCTAGTGGTGCTAGTGTCCCTGCAATTCGAGTGCACTCCCTTCGCTACTCCCTAGTCTTATTTTGCTCTGGTTACTGACTTGAACTCTCATGACCGTACGCTTATCAACCCTGTCTGCTTATGTCTTTGTGATTCCCGTATGGTTGTGTTGATTCCTAACGTTTCTCGACCTTTTTTTTAAGCTAAGGTTCCACTCACTTAAACAAAAAACGAAACGATAGGCAAAAACGTTGACGAAACAAGAAAGAAAATCATCATGAAACACTTAAATAGTGGTGCTTGAACATCAGAATCGTTGTGCGTAAATGTCGCCCGACAAAGTTCACCAAGCGGGAGAGACAGGCGAAAAAGCGGCCCTGGGACGGCAGAAGGAGTGGATTGTCAGAAGCAAGTATCCTAGTCTGGATTGAGAGGGAATATTTTCTGCGCAGTTTTGGAAAAGATAGGTCTTGGCAATGATACCCTCCCGTACTCGGCTAGCCCTTGATTCATCCCCAGGGTCCTTTTCCCCTTCTGGTCCTTTTCTACCAGGTTATATCGGGGGTAGTCTGGGCTGGAAACAAATCATCAATGTAGAGTTTGTTGTAGACTACTGTCCCCCTCCAAGCACAGTGACATTCGTGCTTTTGTGATGTCTGCTACTGTACGGCAAATCCTCTATATCCCTGTTAAGTGCAAATATGTGGTTTAGCGCCCTTTAGTCCCTCAGTGCTCGTAACCATCGTCAATATTCAACCACAACTCTTCCAGGATATGTGTTTAATTATTCTTTCAATGGAAACAAGACCAATGGTTTCGATGGGATCCCAAATGTGAATGTTTGTTGGGCGTTTTCATCCCAGACTATCAGGTCTTGTAGATTTCCAGTCTTCACCGGATTCAGTAGGCATATTATGTATTTTTGATCGACCCTTTAACCAGTTCATTTGGTAATTCGTTTTTGTCTTAACTTTCCGGTCCAGGCCAGGCAAAAACCAGAATAATGTTAGTCGAAAACACATGGATTATTCTAATCCAACCTGTTCTATATCTGTATGTACACCACCATAGGCTATGCATAAAGCATAGGCCTAATATTTAATTACCAAGCGTTTGTTCCTACTCCTATTTCTGACCGACTTCGGACAAAATTTTTACTTTAGTAAATTTCCAGTTTCCGGCGGACGAACTAACCTACCTGTCGGACGATATGGATTCAGAATGCATTATTTACCGTTATATCTAATCTATAATCGACTCTTTTTTTTTTACCTAAATCAGATTTCTGGTTTTGGCCGAATTTCGGACAAACTACTTTTCCGGCCAGAAAATTAAGTTCAAAAACAACTTCAGCAGGTTTCCTTACTCCTATGTCGAATCTGTAATCAACCCCGGAAACAACTTTTAGTTTTTTTTTTACCATTTTTCCGCTTTTCATCAGACTCCCGGCGAACTGCTTTTCCGAACCTGAGTAAGACTAAGTGACATATGCACCTCCTTGTGCCAAATGTGACGAATATTCATGTTGATGTCTGCCAAATGTGACGAATATTCATGTTGATGTCACGACCTGTTTAAGTATAACATCGAATACGGTATTATTACGGTCATATTCCACGAAAAGGTAAAAAAAAGGCTATTCGAGGCATTTAACTAAGAAACATTTTCACATCTTTGCATTCGGTGACGATAAAATGTGATTACGTACTGAAAAAAAAATAGGAAATACGCTAGTCCAGTACAAATAATAAAAGCTGAGGAAAAATAAAAAAGTATTATATTGTTGTCAAAATCTCTGATACTGCATTTTTTTTATCTTTTGATTTCATTCAGTTCCGGTTGTTTGCTTCCCAAAGTGTATTTTGTTCCATTCCGTTCCGCTGGTTTGCTTCCCAAAATCTCTGTCTCTACTTTCTTGTCTTTATTATTTTTCTGCTCTACGAGCCATGACAGGTCGCCGTTTGACCTCCTTCCCTATGAATTAGAAGTCAGAGTAAATCCTTTCAGCTTATTAGGCCAACTGGAAAATATTTATGTTGGCTAGCCTATAGAGATTGAACACCCTCTGTGTAGAGAGGTCTAGGGGGAGTAACTGGATTGTCCGTACGTTGCCCACTATCGATTTTAGTATCTTGAGTGCCCGGTGCCCGGCCGAAGCCGACACCTGTTGCCACGTTGTAGGACATTAAAATTAGCATCGAACAATTTATGGCTGGCCCCGCTATTTTCGGCCCGTGCCAGCCGGTGCCGGGAAAGTTTGTACAGCAGGTGCCGGGAAAGTTTGTACAGCAGGTGCCGGGGAGTCGGCAACCCCTCGGTCCGTAGGGACCATAGGGAAGACTTGAGCTTAGTCAAAATTCGCTGTCAAATTAAAGTTAAAGCTGATTGGTTGGTGGAAGATGTGAGAGAAACTGTAACCAATCTTTTACGGTTTCATTTTCGTATTAGTAGTACAATTGTACCTTTTTAAAGTTTAACCGAAAAGGGCTGGGATAGGACAATCTAGTTACCCATCACTTATTCACTTAAGTTGGCTTGAAGACCCGCTGAAATTGCGCTACTTCGTTGTTCCGCTATTCACGAATAATCGATTTTCAAATAGTGGAATTTCCGTGGGATTTGTGGTACCTCTATGCGCTTGTATTTCTGTTGTATGGTCCTTCTAAAGAAAGCTCGAAGTGAATAAGTGATGGGTAACTAGACTTTCGTATCATTGCCCTATTTGGTTGAACTTTGAGATATATTCTCATTATTGGATAACAGGCATACTCGTGTACGGTTAGTTGTTCATTCCCCCTTAGAATGGCTTAAAGGACCTGTCTTACCTATAATACTAACGCAACCTACTTCCATAATCACTCCATACACTTCTAAACCCGGAGACCCCAATTTCGTGCGGTACATTCTAACCCCTCTAACAAAACCCCGCTGATTTTCTCACTTGCCGTGTTTTGCTACCTTCGATGTGTATCACGCTGTCGACGGTTGTCTGCGAGAAGTTATTCCAGCAGAAAAACCGGTTATGCAAATTGTTTCCCTGTTTTCGCTACGAGTCAACGGGTCTCGGAAAAAGCTTAAAACAGAGAAAACTGCGGGTTATTTGTTGAATCACAGCCTAGTTTTAAAGTATTCAAATATTTTAAAATACTGTAAATTGAAGAGTAAATAGTGCGAGGGGTCCTTTAAAGTTTAACTCAGAAGGGCTGGGATATGACAATGTAGTTACCCATCACTTATTCACTCAAATTGGCTTGAAGACCCGCTGGAAATGCGTTACTTCATTGTCTCACTGTTCACGAATAATCGAATTTTCGTGTGATTTGTGATACATGTATGCGCTTGTATCTGTGTTGTATGCCTTACGAGAAAGATTTGTGAATTTTTGTTTGTTCAGGCACTAAGCAGTCTTCTGAAGAAAAAAAAAAAACACTGAAAAGCCGCGTTTGTGATGAGATCAAAGTTTCCCACGTCATAGTAGAATTTTCGTTGTGGGGACTGCCGCAGATATTCTGAACGTCATAACTAGAGCAGATAGTTGAAAATAAAAAAATCCCTTAAAAGAATCCAAATAATTCAGTGTATTCAGTTAAATGGCGCAAAAATATGTTGGCTTTTCAGTTAAACTTTAAAATAGTCGGGCTTCACTGTTAGAGCATATGTTGGACAGTTCTGATTGATTTTCTGTTCCGACATTCATATGCGCCGGACATTTCGACGCAATGTTTTTCTCGTTGTTGTCTCTATGGCTGTATCGAATCTCTCCTGCAGGCAGAACCGCTCTTTCGAAGTCGTTGGTTATAATACCACTTTCCTCTTAAGATGACAAGATCTGGAGAGACGACGCCCGGAAAATTTAATTTGGGGGAAAAACAGATGTTGTTGATACCTCTATTCAAAGATGGAGCCCTGTAACCTATTATTGGGGAAAGCTATCGCGGAGTAGGCTGTATTGTAAGGACACTCTTCATAGGGAAGGTTTCTTGCTTCTTCGTAGTTCTTTTCATTGCTGTCTTGTCATATTGTCGAATATCTGCGGGTGAAAGAAAATTGGCCTTTACTGCGGAATGACCGTTAGATTCGCTGTCCGTTGGTCCAAAGAAGCTGAGCCCCGCCCCTCGCGTTGTTTGTGATTGGTTCAGTCGGATGTAGCTAATGTAGAGACAAATCAGAGACAGTTTTTGGGATCCCAAAACGTAAGTGGAGGGATACCTATGACATCGCAAAAGTTGTCCGTCTGTACGTCCGTCCGTCCGTCTGTCAGCACGATAACTCTCGAAGGGAATGGGATATTTTGATGAAACTTGTTGTGAGGACTTTTCGAGTCAAGGGAGAGGTCGAGTTCGCAGATGGGCACGATAGCTACATATTCAGGGGAGGGGGAAGAGTTTCAAATTAAGGGGTGAAAAAAATATTTTTAAAAGCTAATCAGATAGTCGATTACGGGGTAAGACGACATGCTGAACACGAATTTGGAAACCATTTTCTCGCCGAACAAGTATTTCAGCCGGAATCAGGCTAAAACCGGAAAGTTTATTAAAAGTAAAAGTATTATCTGAAGTTGATTAGATATGCGATTTAGGGGCAAGGAGACATGCTGAATCCGAATATGAAAAAGACAAGTAGATCGCCCGGAATCCAGCCAAAACCGGAAAGTTTGTCAACAATAAAAGATTATTCTGAAGTTGATTAGAGGTTCGATTTAAGGATAGTGAAACATGCTGAATCCGAATATGAAAACTATTCTGTCGCCGGACAAGTAGATCGCCTGGAATTCGGCCATAACCGGAAAATCTGTTAAAAGTTAAAGTTGTATATGAATTTCATTAGGTGTTCGATTTACGGGTAAGAAGACATGCTGAATTCGTGTAGGGCAGTCATTTTATACCTGGACACATAGTTTGCCACGAATCTTGCTGAAATCGGAAAATTTGTTAAAAGTTGAAGTTTTATCTGAAGTTGATTAGAGGGTAGACAAGGGGTATGGAGATACGCTGAATCTGTTTTTGAACTTACTTCAGTTTTTTGCAAGACAAGTAGTTCGCCCGGAATCTGGCTGGAACGGAAATTTGGCAGAAGTAAGGCAGGAACTTTGGTCAAAGTAGACATGACGCAGGCTATAGGGGTAAATTCACATGCTGAATCCATATTTGAACTTCGTCTTCTCCGATGATTACCATTGGACCGCTACAAGACCCGATTGTCTGTAAATATTACATTTTTGGGATCCCATCGAAACCTTTGGTCTTGTTCCTTGTGGCAACAACGTGCCCATGGTGGGAAACTGGAACGATAAGGTTTTCAGTGAACCTTGCGAGTTTGCTTTGTATTACCAAGCAAAGGATCCCAACAGATGAAAATGAAAATTCAAAAGTTAACATAGGACTCGGGAGCTGCCAGTCACAGTCAAAGAGACCAACTGACCAGAGCCTCGTTTTTGTTGCATGCTGCAGGTCCACTTCTCGGCCGATTCCGGACTGATTCTTTCTACATCCGTTTTTGCACTGCAGCGCTTCCGAGGAAGACGACAGCGCTTCTCGAGAATCACGGACTTGCTCCCCGACCAAGTCCGTGCTTCCTTGCAAGCTGCTGCAGCGCTGCCGCTTCAACCAAGAAGAAAGTGAATCCAAAAACGCATATTGTGCAAAAGCAAAGAAGTGCTGCAGCAGCGATGCGGCAGAGCTATTGCAACAAAGACGAGGCTCAGCTGTAAGAGGCTCGCGTGACAGAGTTTTTTTGTCTGTACGGAGTGTACCACTCTGGAACAGCCTTTCGAGAAAAAAAAAACTGTCAACGCTTCCACCGTGGATGACTTCAAGAAAAGGCGTGGATGAAGGCTTGAAACTTGTCGAATGTTGGCTTTTGGATCCCAGTGCGACGATGTACAACAGCGTCAACCAACTACATTGGGATGCCAGTAAGGCGGTGTAACAACAGCGTCTGCCAACCAGAGAATTTCGGCTACACTGCGGATGCCAGTAAGGCGTTTTAACAACAGCATATGCTAATAATGTCGGCTACAACTGCCAGCAAGGCGTTTTAACAACAACATCTGCCAACCAGAGAATGTCGGCTAAACTGGGATACCAGTAAGGAGGTGCAACAACAACAGCTGCCAACCAGAGAATGTCGGCTACACTGGGATGCCAGGAAGGCGTTGTAACAACAACATCTGCCAACCAGAGAATATCGGGTACACTGGAATGCTAGTAAGGCGTTGTAACAACAACATCTGCCAACCAGAGAATGTCGGCTACACTGGAATGCCAGTAAGGAGGTGTAACAACAACATCTGCCAACCAGAGAATGTAGGCTACACTGGGATGCCAGTAAAACGTTAAAAACAACATATGCCAATAATGTCGGCTACACAAGGATGCCAGGAAGGTGGTGTAATAACAACATCTGCCAACCGGAGAATGTCGGCTACACTGGGATGCCAGTAACTCGTTGTAACAACAGCATATGCCAATAATGTCGGCTACACTGGGATGCCAGTAAGGAGGTATAACAACAACATCTGCCAACCAGAGAATGTCGGCTACACTGGGATGCCATAAGGCGTTGTAACAACAACATCTGCCAACCAGAGAATGTCGGCTACACTGGAATGCCAGTAAGGAGGTGTAACAACAACATCTGCCAACCAGAGAATGTCGGCTACACTGGGATGCCAGTAAAACGTTAACAACAACATATGCCAATAATGTCGGCTACACAAGGATGCCAGGAAGGCGGTGTAATAACAACATCTGCCAACCGGAGAATGTCGGCTACACTGGGATGCCAGTAACTCGTTGTAACAACAGCATATGCCAATAATGTCGGCTACACTGGGATGCCAGTAAGGAGGTATAACAACAACATATGCCAACCAGAGAATGTCGGCTACACTGGGATGCCAGTAAGGCGTTGTAACAACAACATCTGCCAACCAGAGAATGTCGGCTACACTGGAATGCCAGTAAGGAGGTGTAACAACAACATCTGCCAACCAGAGAATGTCGGCTACACTGGGATGCCAGTAAAACGTTAACAACAACATATGCCAATAATGTCGGCTACACAAGGATGCCAGGAAGGCGGTGTAATAACAACATCTGCCAACCGGAGAATGTCGGCTACACTGGGATGCCAGTAACTCGTTGTAACAACAGCATATGCCAATAATGTCGGCTACACTGGGATGCTAGTAAGGAGGTATAACAACAACATCTGCCAACCAGAGAATGTCGGCTACACTGGGATGCCAGTAAGGCGTTGTAACAACAACATCTGCCAACCAGAGAATGTCGGCTACACTGGAATGCCAGTAAGGAGGTGTAACAACAACATCTGCCAACCAGAGAATGTCGGCTACACTGGGATGCCAGTAAAACGTTAACAACAACATATGCCAATAATGTCGGCTACACAAGGATGCCAGGAAGGCGGTGTAATAACAACATCTGCCAACCGGAGAATGTCGGCTACACTGGGATGCCAGTAAGGCGTTGTAACAACAACATATGCCAACAATGTCGGATACACAGGATGCCTGTAAGGCGTTTTAACAACAACATCTGCCAACCAGAGAATGTCGGCTACACTGGGATGCCAGTAAGGCGTTTTAACAACAACATATGTCAATAATGTCGGCTACACAGAGATGCCAGTAAGGCGTTTTAACAACAACATCTGCCAACCAGAGAATGTCGGCTACACAGGGATACCAGTAAGGAGGTGCAACAACAGCATCTGCCAACCAGAGAATGTCGGCTACACTGGGATGCCAGTAACTCGTTGTAACAACAGCATATGCCAATAATGTCGGCTACACTGGGATGCCAGTAAGGAGGTATAACAACAACATCTGCCAACCAGAGAATGTCGGCTACACTGGGATGCCAGTAAGGCGTTGTAACAACAACATATGCCAATAATGTCGGCTACACAGGGATGCCAGTAAGGCGTTTTAAGAACAACATCTGCCAACCAGAGAATGTCGGCTATTCTGGGATGCCAGTAAGGAGGTATAACAACAACATCTGCTAACCAGAGAATGTTGGCTACACTGGGATGCCAGTAAGGCGTTGTAACAACAAGATATGCCAATAATGTCGGCTACACAGGGATGCCAGTAAGGCGTTTTAACAACAACATCTGCCAACCATAGAAAGTCGGCTACACTGGAATGCCAGTAAAACGTTAACAACAACATATGCCAATAATGTCGGCTACACAGGGATGCCAGTAAGGTGGTGTAATAACAACATCTGCCAACCGGAAAATGTCGGCTAAACTGGGATGCCAGTAAGGCGTTGTAACAACAACATATGCCAATAACGTCATCTACACAGGGATGCCAGTAATGCGTTTTAACAACAACATCTGCCAACCAGAGAATGTCGGCTACTCTGGGATGCCGGTAAGGAGATATAACAACAACATCTGCCAACCAGAGAATGTTGGCTACACTTGGATGCCAGTAAGGCGTTGTAACAACAACCTATGCCAATAATGTCGGCTACACAAGGATGCCAGTAAGGCGTTTTAACAACAACATTTGCCAACCAGAGAATGTCGGCTACACTGGGATGCCAGTAAGGAGGTGTAACAACAACATCTGCCAACCAGAGAATGTCGGCTACACTGGGATGCCAGTAAAACGTTAACAACAACCTATGCCAATAATGTCGGCTACACAGGGATGCCGGTAAGGCGGTGTTATAACAACATCTGCCAACCGGAGAATGTCGGCTACACTGGGATGCCAGTAAGGCGTTGTACCAACAACATATGCCAATAAAGTCGGCTACACAGGGATGCCAGTAAGGCGTTTTAACAACAACATCTGCCAACCAGAGAATGTCGGCTATTCTGGGATGCCAGTAAGGAGGTATAACAACAACATCTGCCAACCAGAGAATGTTGGCTACACTGGGATGCCAGTAAGGCGTTGTAACAACAACCTATGCCAATAATGTCTGCTACACAGGGATGCCAGTAAGGCGTTTTAACAACAACATCTGCCAAACAGCGAATGTCGGCTACACTGGGATGCCAGTAAGGAGGTGTAACAACAACATCTGCCAACCAGAGAATGTCGGCTACTCTGGGATGCCATTAAAACGTTAACAACAACATATGCCAATAATGTCGGCTACACAGGGATGCCGGTAAGGCGGTGTAATAACAACATCTGCCAACCGGAGAATGTCGGCTACACTGGGAAGCCTGTAAGGCGGTGTAACGAAAACATCTGCCAACCAGAGAATGTCGTAAGGCGGTGTAACAACAACATCTGCCAAGCTAGCTACAAAACAGCGAAAGACTCTACAGGTGTATCACTCCACCCTTTCTCGCTGGAAGTGCGATTTGGGAAAATCGAGTAGGGGAATCATAACTCAGCGTGTAGAGACGTATTCTCGCCGTTCCCCGAGGACTCCACTTGATGAGTCCCGGCGTTTTTGTTTGTCCCGGGGACCCACTCCCCGTATTCTTGCGAGTCCCCACGGACAGGGAATGCTCCGATTATCATCACCATCATCGAAAGGGACTCCCTTTTAGATTCGGAGGGAAATCAGTTTTTGCTGGTGTTTTTGCAATACAAAATTAATTAAAAACAATCAGAATAAACAAAACTAAAAATAAAGTGGATCCAGACTAATTTCGTCGACTGCATATTTTTTTTTCGAACAAAATCCATTGTGGGAGCATTCCCCGTGTTCTCGCTTTTCTGTACGCGGAGTACGCGTGGAGTGACTCCCTCTATTCTCGTCGTTCCCTTCGATTCTCCGAGGAGTCCTCGAGGAACGGCGAGAATACGCCTTAGGCTATGCCACAAGGAAACCGGAAGCATTCGGCTATAAGCCGAGATCAGCTCATTTGTCCTGT
The DNA here is from genome assembly GCA_030848855.1 of Branchinecta sandiegonensis. Classification (NCBI taxonomy): domain Eukaryota; kingdom Metazoa; phylum Arthropoda; class Branchiopoda; order Anostraca; family Branchinectidae; genus Branchinecta; species Branchinecta sandiegonensis. The sequence goes on along the minus strand of JAUPMV010000021.1, from coordinate 5,113,790 downwards.
CCCCTAAGACAAGTTCCTTTATTTGCTTGGACAATCCCGCCCAACTGGAAATCAACGAGTTTAACGTTTCTGCGTCACCGTGAGTAAATCAATTCAGTACGCCGGGAAGTTCTGTCCAAACTTCTTGCTTAGTTCAATCAGTTTGCAGAATTGCTAGAAGAAGTTCCTCCTCCGAGTCAATCTTCTGAGTACGTTCCCCAGGGACACAGCAATGGAGAAGATAGAGACCCGACTTCATCTGGAAATCTAACTTTTGAAGCCCTTTGATCACCAAGCTTGTTTCTTAAATTCGAAAGAAACGACACCAAAGGTTTCGATGGGATCCCAAAGGGAATGTTTATTGGACTTGTCCATCGAGACTGTCAGGTCTTGTAGATTTCCGGTCGTCGCCATGTCTGTAAGCATGTTGTTTGTACCTGATCAGCAGCTTAACCAAGGGGCTGGAATTCATTTCTGTCTTTGATTTCAGGGTACCAGTTCAGTTTCGTTTCAATTCAGTTCACTTTACTCGAAAAAACGTGCGACGCCGATTATTAGTTTTTGTTGTCTTAAAAATAAACATGTATGTCAATCGACGAGCCAACATTAACATACACACAAGTACAACATATACAGTTAATAACTATTTTGCAGACTAAAAAATCAGCCTAGTATATCCATTTAATTTATTCAAATAAATTTCAAAAAAAAATTGTGAACTTTATCAGTTTATGCTTCAGCAATACTATAAATACTAGTGAATGGAAAAATACACACGATTGAAGCACGTTATTTGGAATTTTGAACGTCTGAGTTCCGTCGTAATGGATTCAGTTGCGTTTTGGCAGATACCATGGTATCTGATACCACGGTAACTGGATATACATTTGTCGTTTTTGCAGTTACCGTGGTATCTGATACTACGGTTGCTTTGCAAAAACAACCTTTGCCGAATTTGCGCCTTAAGAAGTCATCCCAGAAGAAAAACTGATATACACTTACATCACAAATGCCAAACTTTTTCCCCACCAGTTTGACACAAACTTAGGCTCTTGTGTTCGTGAGGATGAAAGTGATATGACTTTTTCAGATATCACGATCAGTTACCACTTTCGGGACCATGATGTCTAAATATCAGATACCACGGTAACTGTGGAAACGACTTTAGACCGTGGTGTCAGATACCATGGTAACTGCACAAACGCAACTACTATTTACTCATGTTGGGAATAAAGGACAAGCCTTTCAGTAAACCTTTAACGCCTGCAGCAAAAGTAACTTCAAATACAGACCTGAGCCAAAATTTGAAGCTTATCTTTCAAGTTCCGTCACGACCACTTGCTGCACTCCAGTTCCAGACCTGGGAAGAAAACATCTCTTACTCCCACCCTCTTCCGAATTCCATCTAATACTTCTACTATTAATCCCGACAGTCCCTCACAATCATACATGAGATGGTGCAGATTTCCAGTCGCTTCGCCACACAGACAAAAATAAGAACCCAACTTTTACAGCCTAATATTTTCTTCTTGGACCGAGGGGTAATCTATCTGCCCTCGACTCTACCATTTATTGTATTTCCTATCTGTCTGTCCCGGCATTCTAATATGTAATATCTAATCCGACTCTAAAGTAGGAAGTAAAGTAGTTTATTCTAAAGAAAAGTTGACAAACTTTTACAAAAAAGCATCGGAATCCCTCCAAACCCACGACTTATACCCATTTTTTCACAAGTGAATAATGTAGTACGTTAATAATTTTAATTTTGTCGCCCCAACATGTGCATATTTTAGAATACTCATAGTGTCATTGAATGAATTAGTTGATTTGTAGATTTATAGTTTTGTCTTATATATCATATTTCGCACTCCTCAGTTTTGAGGGAAATAAATGAATAATAAGCCTAATCAGTCAGGTATCCTACCAACTAGGTACCGATATATAAATATCTAAAGCAAGTAAACAAGACAGTTGCAACTCGGATTTGTTGCGCCCACTTTTGCTAGAAAGGAACATTTTTCCCGGACACGTTCAGGGGAGATCCTGAATGGATTTATGCTAAGGGCAAAGTGCTAATCCCTGTCGGACGGCAGACAGCCAATAGATTCTCACGCCGAAGAAGCTGGAGAGAATTGACAGTGATGTTGTTCGCTTTTACGATGACGATGAAGTTTATTACGCAGGGAACAAATAAAAGAAATGGTGCAGGATGAAGAAGCCCAAGCTGACTGCGAATCATATTTTTGCACAAGTTTATCTTCCAGTTTGAGTGGCTTGAGCCTGAAGAGGATCCTTGCCTAGAAGGGCCGGAATATAGCTCTAATAAAATTCACGCTGACTTATCCGTTTGCACTGTCAAATACTTTTAATAATAAAACAATGGCTCTTCAGAATATTGCTGGACTGGATTGCAGGTTGGTTTCTCCCAGTCCTGCAACAGCCTGAAGAGAACACTTGTCAAGAAGGGCCGCAATATCGCTGCCAATCATCACCGCTGACTTTTCATTTTTAACCATTTATAACTTAGTTTTAAATTAATTTTTAACTCAGGGTGACGTAGAAACGTTGAACTAGCGGATCTGCGGACAGGAGAGAAAATATATGGAAATTATTAACTTATAAGTAAAAACGATTAAAGCACAACTCTTGTAAAATGATCTTTTCCCTATGAAAGGAATCAGAAAACCATTTTTAAAAAATACCATAATTTTCCACCTGAAATTGACGATTTTCCTATTAGCGCTTGTTGACACTATCCAGCTTTGCTGCTCCCCGACGCGGCGGCTGGGAGCAAAACTTTGAAAACTGAACGCGCCGTGGTTAAAATGTTGGAAAACTGAGCAAATAAAAGAAGTTAAAAACAAAAGATTTTCGTATCCTCCTTGTGCGTGAAAGAATTGTCAGCGGATATTGAAAATTCCGTCAAACTTTGCGTTGTGTGACGGGCAAAACTCGGCATGGCCGAATAAGCAAATTATTCGTAGGCACAAAACGAAACAATGGAAAAAGTGGGGATCTTAGAAGCTTTTAATTCCACAAGGGAGCTAGGTATATTACAAAAGGCATAATAAGCCTTTAAAGAAATTTTTTGGAAGGTAACTAGAAATTTAAAAAATACATAGTCAAGAGTTGGTGGTGTTCAAGATTTTAAGGAAATATTACGGTCATCGAATGGAAATATTACAACGAGTGGAGCCCATTGTTGTAGCCCAAAGAAAAAACAAGTTATTTTTATAAGAAAGATGTTATGCGAGCTTCAAAAGAATAAAAGAAATAAATTAAAAAGGAAGAACATAAATGTAGATAACCGTCTCACCCCATTACTCGTAAAGTAATACCATTTTAATATCCCCCTTTTGAGATCCCGCCTCTAAACCCAGTCTCTTGAAGCCCATTCCCTCCCCCTCAGAATCTAGGAGTCAAGCGTAAGGTTGCTCATTTGAAAAGTATAGGAATGCTGGGCGAGAATAAAATAAACGGACTCGTTGATTTCAAGTTGGAGGGGATTTTCCAAGCAATTGAACGAACTGTGTTACGGACAGAACAAATAACTATGATGACAAATGTCACAAATAAAATGCAATCGAGAAATGCACCTTGCCGGGACTTGCTGCTTGATCGAGTCATCATTCACTGGGTTTTTTCCGACATAGGACTGGAGACAAAGCAGTTAAATCAAACTGCATTTAACTGGCAGCTCATAGACAAGGCCAAATCTAATGCGGCTTTGCTCGCGGCCCAGAGTAAGGGAATGGTTACGGGAAGAACAAACAACTATGATGACAACTGTCACAAATAAAATGCAATCGAGAAATGCACCTTGGACAAGCCGAGACTTGCTGCTTGATCGAGTCATCATTCACTGGGTCTTTTCCGGCAGAGGACAGGAGACAAAGCAGTTAAATCAAACTGCATTTGACTGACAGGGCCTAGACAAGGCCAGATCTAATGCGGCTTTGCTCGTGGCCCAGAGTAAGGGATTATTTACCTCGTTTCAGTCCGTGCAAACGGTGGCCGCGATGCTCGGTTTTTTACCCATGTAGCGTTCCACCGAGTTGCTATCAATTATGTTTCTGATTTACTTTCGTTCCAATTCGTCCGGCGTGATAAGAAAGTTGGCTCCTCCCTCGTATCGTTTTCGTTCCACAGTTTACAATTTATTTATGATGGTCGGGAACATCACGAGTGATGATGACTATCGATTCAGCAGGAATGCCCGTCAGAATGGTGACGTTAGTCCGCGCTGTTCTTATTTTCGTCCCGTTTAAGGGAAACTACCACACGAAAGTTTCAGTTAGTTGATTCTATTTGTTGTTTAATATATATATATATATATATTTTACTTATAACCCGCCAAATACAGAATGTGATAGCGGAGTAAAGGGAAACCCGAAATAACACAAGGTAAATAACAGTGTAACACACAAAATTTAGACATAATTAGTAACTGGGCCTGAAGAATTCATGAAAAACATCATGTGCTCGAAGACCAGGATGACGAGATGAAGATAGTAGTGACGCTGACGTTTTCTCGAGTTAGCGAATCACATCTTGGACGCCGAACTTCTGAACTAATTTGTGGTTGCGGCAGGAACGAGGAAGGTACATCAAAAATTTACAGTGATTATAATAACACGTCTTCAAAGCTTTAATGTCTTTTTTCGCAGAATTTGATTAACACCGGAACAATACATTTACTCCGCCTTTTCAAAATGGCGGGTCATAAATAAATTACTTACTTACTTACATACAGATGTAAGGAGTACAGAAAGCGCTATAAATTCGCCCAAGTGCTTAATTAATATCGGTTTTTTCCCTGCCCTAGCCAAGCACTCCTTTTCTGCTTTCCTGACAGGAATTTTAATTTTGTATTTTTTTTTCTTTAAATGAAAGAGCTGACATATCTTATCGTCATAACCGAGGGCCTGCCCACTTTAATTTTTGGTGTACAGCAAGTGCCCGGTGCTGCGGTGCCCGTTCGGTGCCTGGACGGCCGACATCAGCCGGCACCGGTTGCCACGTCTTAAAACATCAAAATAAGCATGTTTAGAAGTTTTTGAAAAATGAATCGTCTAATGTATGGTGGGCGCCGGTGCCGCCACCGCCGACTTCAGTCGGTGCCAGGAAAGGGTGTACAGCAGGCACTGGGGAGTGGGGAACCCCTCTTTATCATCGTAATTTTTTTTTGTAAAATTCCATCATATATGAAACTTCTCTCTCTCTCTCTCTCTCTCTCTCTCTCTCCCTCTCCCTCTCTCTTCCCGATTAACTCCTTTATGTGCAAGTTCTAACGAAGTTTTATAGGCGTATTTATCTCCTCTCTGCGCTTTGTCAGCTTTTCTTCTTTGTGGGGAGCGGAAAGCATCAACGATTCTCTCTTTCTTTTATTTGGCCTGCATAAGATAGGTGGTTTCCATTCTGCGTTGTAGAGATTAACTCGAGTTCAAGAGAGAGGTGCTCTGTTCAAGGGGACGTGGTTGAAAGAGTATTTTACATGATTTAACCTTACTGCAAGTAAGTAAGTAATTTATTAAAACCCGCCATTTTGAAAAGCGGAGTAAATGAAAGAATATGAATAAACACACAGAAAAGACACTTAATTTTCAATCTTCGGCCAGGAAGCAGTGGATAACGTCCTGCGCTGGTTGGGCCCTGTTGTCCGTGATTTGACATCCAAAAGGGTAGCACTTGCATCTTGAATTTTGAACTTCTCCTTCAGTGTATGGTTATGACATAATTTCAACAAGTGGAACAGGTGCTTTGCGTATTTAATGTAACATGATCTCATCTGCATGTACGAACTATCAAAACTAAAACATTGAAGATAAACTATAAATCACAAGACTTTGAATAAACAATCTGATAAAATAATTAGCTTAATTCGTACTTTGGAGCGAATTAAGATCAGTCTTGATCTGTTGAATCGTTCCATCATTGATGATGTGATGATTGTTAGGCATCACATGCATCCCAGTAGTACTTCGAGAGCACACCATTCCACTCTTCATCTAACTACTTTTGAAGGCTTCCTCGTGGGGCGCTGATATAATACCTTACCAAAACAAACTTAAATAATAAACACGATAAATTATATTTATACAAAAAGTCATCGGATAAAACACACATTTTTAGACTATAGATCAAAAACCAAATGTTTGGTTTTTGGGATCCCAAAACGTAATTGACGGTATACCTGTGACTTCGTAAGAGTTGTCCGCCTGTACGTCTGTCAGCATGATAACTCTCGAAGGGGCTGAGATATTTTGTCCAAACTTGGTGTGAGGATCCATTCGGTCAAAGTGCAGGTCAAGTTCGTAGATGGGCACTGTAGCCCTACATCTTTTAGCGGGGGGTTTACATTAAGGGTTTAAAAAAAACAATCCAAGCTAATAGAGCTATGGGTAAGGAGACACGCTGAATCCGGAATTGAAATTCATTTTTCACCGAACTAATATAGTTTACCCGGAATCCCAGAAAAAACGGAAATTTTGTAAAAATAAAAGTTCTGTCTGAACTTGAATAAAATTTCGATACAGGGGTACAGAGACATGCCGAATCTGTTTTTCAATTTTCTTTTGTTTTTACTTCTACTCGAAATCCAGCGAAAACCGAAAAATTTGGTCTTATCTGAAAATTTGGTCTTATCTGAAGCTGATCAGAGGTTAAACGTTTGTTTGTGTAGAAGTAAGAATACATCCTGAATCCATATTTGAGCTTTATGTTCTCGCCGGACAAGTAGACTGACCGGAATCGGGCGAAAACCGGAAAGTTTGTTCTGAACTCGATTGGAAAATGATTATAGGAGCAAGAATACAAGCTGAATCCATGTGTGAAGCTGAACTTTGGAAACGAAATCTTTAAAGCACAGCTCCTACTAGAAATGATCTTTTCACTACTAAATGGACCAGAAAAAACTTTCTCGAAAATAACATTACTTTCCATGTGAAGTTGACGATTATCTTGTTAAATATTCTTTGAGCCCAAGCTGACTTTGAAACATTTATTCAAACAAAATGTTTATGAACATTGTTTGAATAAAGATTATCTTGTTAGCGCTTGGCGACTCTGCACAGCCTTCCTGCTCTCCGACGCGGCGGCTGGGCGCAAAACATTTGAAAACTGAACGCGCCGTTGATAAAAAAAAAAGTATGAAAAATGAGCAAATAATATTAGTCAAAAACAGAATTACTCATATCCTTCTGTGTGAAAGAGTTGTCAGCGGACGTTGGAGATTCTGGGAAACTTTACGTTGTGTAATGGGCAAAACTCTGCACAGCCGAAAAGGCACAAAACAAAACAATGGAGAAAGATGGGGATTTCATAAGCTTATAATTCCATAAGGGAACTAGGTATATTATAAAAGGCAGAATAAGCAATAGGGATCCTTTAAGCAGATCGGAGCATCAAGTCCATCAAGAAGGGGCTAACAGTACATGTTGAATCTAAGTATGAACTATATTTTCTCACCGGACAAGTGCTTTGACCGGATTCCGGCCAAAACCAAAAATTTCGAAGAAGTAAAATGAAATTCCCATGTCGATAAAAATTGGTTGGGGGAGGTAGGTGTACCCGAGAAAGAAACGGTGAAAGAGGAAACACTGTTTATTCTCACATCAGATGGATAGTCCTGTCGGAATCTAGTCAAACATAATTTTTTCGAACGCGCCTGATTCTTTGACATGCTTTTAGCGGGAATGTATGATTTACTGGCTGTTGTTCAGTGGTCTGTTAGAATGATATCGAATGTGTTCGGGTTCGGCAAAGACTGAACTCAAACACACTCAAACAAAGCTAAATTAACAAATTATCCAGCGGATGCAACTGAAAGATATGTTAACTCGTGTGTGCCGTTTTTTGTTCGTTCGTTTAATAGTTCTTAGTCGTGTTTATCTGGTATTATTTGTCATGTGCTATTTTATATCCAGTTGAAAGTGTTAGGTTGGCTTACCTTTGCTAGCTACCTTTGCTATTTTGGTCAATAAATGATGTATAACATCTGAAACCTGATTATCCGTATTAAAAAGATCTATGAATACTCCCCTTTCGGATCCCATCGAAACCTTTGGTTTTGTTCATATGTATTCCATCAGAGCATTTCTAACGTTTCTGAATGTAAAGACTAAATCAAGATGAAATGGAAAAGGTATAGGGGACATGGGAGCTGAAATTACCTTAAATTACCTTACTTTTAATTGTACTTGCAAGAAATAGGGATGTGGAATCCCGATGAGTAGCTTGCGTTGATGATGCTGGTTACTTTCGGGTTGGCGAATCAGAAGCGCACCGATCATCCCTCCATGGCTGTGATTTCCAGTCGTCCAGCCCCTTCCCGAAGGGTTCGAATGTTTCGCTGACGACGGTATCTTCTGAGGAAGTATTCCAAAGGGAATTATTCTGGTATTGTGGTGGAGTTTATGATTTGAATTTTTTTTCGCTGAGGACGGTTTGCCGGATGTGCAACGGAAATATCCGAAATTTTTATTTATCCCTCGCACATCATCTTAGAGGGGTAACTAGCTGATCAAGAAAAAAAAACCGAAAATCTTGTTTTTCTATTTTGTTTGCAATGAATGGTCAGCTTGGCTTCAAACCTTTTATTCGAGAAGATCTGCTCTCTAACTCGAGCTGAGGAAAACTTCCTCTGTTGTTTTCGAGAGTGAGTCGGATCCTTCTCGCACTTACTGATCGGTTGTAAATTGTGAGGGAGGCAGTTCGAGTGGAGTATAGTAGAGGCGTGCATCTTGAACACCTCTCTAAATTCTGGGTAGGATACACAAAGCAACTGAACTAAAAAAGGATGCAGTGTGTGGCTTTAGTTTGAATTTCAACTGTTGTTTGCACTCATTATTGTGCATAAATATCTGCAAGGATTGAATTCCATCATTTCCTTCAGTTTTATCATTATTTCCTTCAGTTTTTTCACTTCACTTCACTTCACTTTTTTTTCCAAACCGGGAAGCGGACTAGCCGAATATTCGTCTAGTCGTCAGTAAAACATTTTGTCGTCACTAGGCTAATAAATATATACATAGACAATATAACAGTCTAGATTTCTAAAATATTTTCCAGACAAAACTAATCATTAAATATATTCAACGAAGGGATAGCCTCAAGCATAACTGCTTTCGGGTCCGTTCGAAATTAGATGACGTCCGAAGTCACATACTTCTACTGCACTTCTTCATTGAAGGCTTATACCATTTTGTCGGACAGCTTTTCCAAAGATTTGCTCATTCTACCACCTATAGTTTATGCTGGTCTTGCTAGCAATCGGTATGACTGGCTGATTTCGAATGATGACTTTTAGAATTGACCTCGTACCCCTGCCTAGGGTCCATGAAATGAAATGAATGTGTGAACAGAGCTATATAGGTAGTCAGTTGCATGGAAATGAGATTTGGTTTGAATGCTTTGGGGGGGGGGGGGACTCTAGTGGGAAATTTAACTTCATACGAGTAGCCGTGCCTAGGGCCAATGAAATGAAACCAACGTGGGCAGCGCCGGTATAGTCATTTGCATGGAGATGAAGTTCGAGTTTAAATGCCCGGGGCGGGGGCTCTCGTGGAAAATGGAATTTAAAGATAGTGTGCCTAGTACCTGTAGCGCTGCCTAGGGCCTATGAGATGAAATGAATTTGGACACAGCTGGTATAGGTAGTCACTTGCATGGAAATGAAATTAGGAATGACAGGAAATAAAACTATACTTTCAGCATCCTGGGGCCATACGTCTGGAGCATTATTTGCCTAAACAGAAAGCTTGGGGGAGTGGGAGCTCTCATAGGGAAATTGAGGAAAAGGCAGCTTCTACATCTAGTCAGACGACTCAGCTCGATATCCCTTTGCTCACATCTTCTCAGACTATTCTCACAAATGAATAATTGGCTTTGGGAGCTTGCTCAGTTGAGGAAAATAAAGAATCAAATCAAATCGTCTATTCATTAAAGATCTTGCTCACGGCGTGTGCCGACTAACTGACTCCAATGTCAACAAAATAAATCAATATATTATATAAACAAAAAAAGGTAAGCCTAACTGCCGATTCAACTGCTATTTCTGTTTGCATCGAAACAGCAGAGAAAAAAAGAAAAAGAAAAATACTACTCTAAACGGTCAAACATATTTGCTTAAAAACCAAAGTAAAATCATGTGGGCTCTTTAATGGTGGATAAAGCGTTAAACAGTTTAACAAATGCCGGAACAAAGCTGTTACTGTATCTTACGTGGGGCATTGGACGGGTTGCAGTTTTGGAATTGGGTTCGCACTAGTCTTGGAGGTCTTGGCCGTTAGAAAATCAGGGGGGAGAAAGTAACTCACCCTGCAGTGCAATCTGAAGCCCGAAATATGTCCATTGACTGTCGTGGTTTATGGAATGCTCAGTTTTTCTCAGAAATGTTCTCGTAGTGATTCAGTTAAGTTTGAATAGTGCGTACGATTCAAATAGGTGGTTGAGAAGCCAGTTCATGATATCTTTGCTTAATGCTCAGAAATCTTCACATTGAAATTGAATTACATTGAAATTTATTTACGCACTTAATAAGAGGGAAATTGAGCAGTACAGACAAAGAAAAGGAAAAAATACATAGATTTATGTCTTTATTTATTTTCTTTTGTTCACTCCGCTTTTTGAAATGGCGGGTTAGAAATAAATTACTTACTTACTTACAGAGCTTTCAATAATGTAGTGAATACACAAGGAAAAAAATAAACATTATAAAAAAGATTAGGGACTAATTGGGTCTAAAAAATCTTCTTCCTAGATGGAATACGGAGAAATGGCCAAGGCCTTAAACGTTGTTTACTTATTTTTTAGTTTATTACATCTTATTATTACTTTGTTATTAAAACAAATATGTAACAGATAGAAAATCAGGCGTGTCAAATAAAAATTATTATAGAACAGTTAATGAAACGACTAATGTATTCGTAATGCGCATGGGTAGGATTAATGAATCCTTCGAACTGGATCTGTGTTGTGAGCAACAGGGTTAGAAATTTTCCAGTAGCAAAGTGCAAGAAGTACACCTACACTGTAAAACAAAAATCTTGCAGTATTTGCTACTGGAATTAATCTTGTCTCTAATGAGATAATATTATCTCTAATTCGGATTAATCTTATCCCAGTAGAGATAAGATTAATCCCAAAAGCAAATTCTGCAGTTAACTAAACCCTTACTCGGAGAAACCTTTTACAGTGTATAATGTGCAGTTTTGTCAATGTTTATGAAAATACCCTGGAGGAAAAAGGTTGCAGTTGCCAGGAAAGGGACAGGTGCGTTTATTTTGGGAAGAAACAGTGTATTTTAAGGCCACATTTTAATAAATTGCACCGCCGAGCACTTGGTGCTAATTAAGTTGAAATGAGATTCAAAGCAGATGAGCTTGCTGTCCCTTTAGTTCGTTTAAGCTGGAAAGCTTTACAGAAATTAAATCTGAAGTGTTAGAGCGTTTGCAACGTTTCGACCGCCAAGTCGTCAGCTTTGAACGAGGGCTTGGTCATTCGTCGGATCGTTTAATAGAGCACTCACTGGCCAAGCTTGTAGGACCCGTCGTGTATATAAACACAACCTACTTTCGAAACAACATTGATTAATTCTTAATCATGGATACCCAAATTCCATATGTTACATCCAATCCCGCTAACGATACCTCACTAACCTTGCACTTGCCATGATTCACTATTTTCCATGTGCATTATGCTCCCGACGAGTGTTCGCGTCTCACCCTGTTGATGCATAAAACTGGTTATCTAAATTTTGCCGAGTTTTTGCTAGAATTCAATGGGCTTGGGAAAATGCATAAAACAGCCAAAGCGGTGGGTAATTTCACATTATTCAAATGGTTGTGAATATTGGACATAAACTGTAAATAGTAGGCTACGAGGCGTGCTTTAAAATATATCATCACACGAAATGCAGACAAAAAATCCGTGTACGTATTCCGTATCCGTGGAAAAAAAATATATAAACAAAACGTAGCTAAATATTTCGCAGTGCATTGATAATTGCTAATAGAATTTAATCATAAGCTGCGTTCAATTTATGCCATTTCTCATGTCAGATGACAATACTCTATATGACTAAGTCGAAAACACGCCAGTGATCCTCGGGAAGAACGAGAAAACGTAGCACTAACGACTCAAACTCAGTAACTCAATCCTGTGTTAACCAGTCGCGGCGATGTTTGGGAGCAGCTGTCATACCGCTTCCGGCTCTTCCGCTAGGTACACGGAGATTATGCATCGGCAAGAAGAGTTAGTCATCAAGAGTATTCTCAGTATCCTGTCGGACAAGAACCCTGAATGGTTACTTGATCTAGGAGCAAGTCTCGACCCTGTCTCAACTAAAGTTCTGGATCGCGCTTTATTTGTGATACTTGTCCGCAAAGACATATTCCTCACATGAAAAGACATGGTTATGGGAGAGAAACCTTGTTTAGCCAAGCTAATTATTGTAGTTATAGCCCACGTTGATCGTCTCCGGCCGACGACAGGCGTGGTCTTATTTCAACACTCAAAACTACCGGTCGAACGGGAATAGATTTGAACTTTAACTCACGATGCTCTTTCTCTTATAAAACAAGACCAAAGGTTTCGATGGGATCCTAAAAAATTAATATTTGATATAGGCAATTGGGTCTTGTCTTCGCCAGACTCGTTGAACATTTTTAGCTAATCATCTGAGAAAACCAAATTCAGATATGGATTCAGCATGTATGTTTACCCCCTTATGTTTACCCCATATCTATTTTGAAGCGAAATTGATCGAAACTTCATGCCTTACTTCTGCCAAATTTCCGGTTTCTGCCGAATTCCGGGTTAACTGCTTGTCCAGCAAAAAATAAAGCTCAATAACGAATTCAGCGTATCTCTTTACCCCTATATAGAACATCTAATCAACTCAGATAAAAATTCAACTTATAGCAAATTTTCCGGTTTCAGCCGGATTCCGGGCGAAATAAATGTTCGGGTGAAAAATTATTGTCATATATGGATTCAGCATCTCTTCTTACCCCTAACTTTCGTTTTTAACAAATTTTCCGGTTTTGCCGGATTCCGGCCCAACTACGTGTCGGGTAGAAAAGGATTTGCACATAAGTGTTCAGCATGTCTTCTTACCTCTAAATCGAACATCTAATCAACTTCAAGTAAAACTTTTACTTTAAACAAACTTTCCGGTTTTTGCCGGATTCCGGGCGAACTACTTGCCCGGCGAGAAAATGGTTTTCATAATTGTGTTCAGCATGTCTTCTTACCCCTTAATCAACTATTTCATTAGCTGTTTAAAAATATTTTGTTTGCTCCTTAATTTCAACCCCCACCCCTAAATATAGGGCTAAAGAGCCCATCTACGAACTCGACCTTTCCCTTGACCCAAAGAATCCTCATACCAAGTTTCATCAAAACATCTCATTCCCTTCGAGAGTTATCGTGCTGACAGACGGACAACTTTTGCGATGTCATAGCTATCCCTCTACTTACGTTTTGGGATCCCCCCAAAAAATACCTTGGTTTTTCTGTCTGTTTTGACATGAACTCTGTAAAGATCTGTTTTGTAACGATGATGAGAGCCAACACTTTCCTTTTCGTAAAAAGCGCTGCCTGCCAACAACACTAGTTAACAAAGACTATTGCGTAAATACGTAGATGGGGTCAAATCCACGAGGACTGTCCTGATTGGCTGTATTGAAAAATGCTGCGGACAGGTCAAGGGGTCGTAGAAGGGAATTCCGTTGTCGACTAAGTTGTTACACCATCTCATGGACTAGTTTGTGTTTTATTTGTATTGTTAGTGTGGTGTTAGTTTTTCCGATTCCCGCCCGTGTTGGCCTAGTGCTATTAGGGTTGAAATAAAACTGATTTTTTGATTGATTGTATCGGAATTCCGAACAGTCGTGACATAAATAGTGACGTCACGTGACTGAGGACCCAACAGAGTTTTTGATTGTCCTTAGGTCGTTTTATAGATGTAAACGAGACCGGCGCCTCTCTAGCCGCTCGGCTCTATATATATAAATTCAGATATATACCTACCATACATATATTGGGAGAGCAAAGGGTCGGTCCGGTCCTTATTCATGTCCGATGTGTGGTAGCATGGATGAGAATTTAAAAAATGTATTGTGTGAATGCGAAAGTTTGAGTGAAGGTTAGAAACTTTTGGAGTGAATGGAAGGGGAATGGATGAAGAATGGATGTGTGGTGTAATGGGGAATAACTGTTTTGGAAATGTAAAACAGCTGGTGAGATTCCTCAGGGTAGCCCTAGCCCATAGGGATAGGTGCGTATAGGAGTCTACCATTTTTTGTGTGTGGTGTTGTTTTTTTGTTTTATATATATTTGCCATGGCCGTTGGCTCTTAGCGCAAATAAAATCTTAAAATCGTATCTTATCTTATCTTATCCACTGATAGGAAGAAACTGAATTCCTGCCAGGACTTTCTGCACTTCCATCAGTTCCATGCGAAAGTCCCGAATTTTTTCAACTTCATAATAAAAGTGCATTATTTGCTTTCGAAAGAGGGAAATGAAAGAATCACTAATCAGTAAAGTTCTTGAAATCAGGTAACAGGCGAGTGTTGCAGCCCTCCCGATAAAAAATTTATCTCAAAATAGTAGTAAGCAGTTGAACGAAACAGTAGCATACAGTACTAACTGATGCTACTACATGCTTCTAGTTCAAGGCTACCGTGTTACTGCATACTACTGTATGCTACTATTAGCAAGACTGGATGCTACTATGGCAAGACAGGATGCTACTGGATACTACTACATAAGATTGGACCACTTTGAGGCACATTAAATGATAGTATTCTTTGCTATTACATAGTATTACATGCAACTTTTTCGTACAACTACCATACAACTACGCAGGCCACAAATTTGCAGATTTTATGGCACTTGCAGCTTTATGGCCTGGAAACCTCATCGTCTGTCCGTTTGATTCGTAGTACAGGGTTCATTAAGTCACAATAGTTTCTCATTTCACAATATTCTGTCTTCTAACACCGTACTATTGCTTGTCTTGTGTGCCGTTCTGATTTCCCTGTCGCGATACTTGTGACTGAAAAGGAAATTAGCTTCCCGCCGCTGAATTTAGCAGGGTTAAGCAAACAATTAATCCTGGCATCAAGGGATTATTCTGTTTGAACTGTGATGGCTTTGTTTGACCTTACGACGGAATATTGACTGAGCAATCGCTTTCAAGTTCGTGTAGAGTAGAGGCGTGCTTCTTTGGACGATATTTAACTTTGAAAATTATTTTTTACTAATAAATATTAATATAATGTGTATATGTTAATTTAATTTTTATTTTATTAATTTGTATATATTAATTTATAAATATTATTTACTAATATTGTTTATTAATACTAAGGATTGTTATTTAAAATAATATTATTATTATTTTCATCCATTTGCTGTGGCAAAGGTCAACTACCAGTCAGCCACTTTGGCTAATTATTACTAAGAAATCTGAATGAGTGTGTTGAGTCTTCATTTTACCACTTACACAAAACTGCACAGTTTCCCAATATTTGCTGTAGGATACTTAACAGACATTCATGAAACAAAACAACCATTCCTCCTCTAATTTCGGAAACAACCGTCTTTTTCTCGAATCCCTGTCTTGAACAAACTCAGTACTTAAAATACTCCTTCCCCAAAATATACTATAACACAATCAACAATTTTATAAAATTAAATGGTTTTCCGAGTCCCTAAATCTCTCGGGAAGGAACGTGGTGTTTTGTGGGAATAGCATAGGCCGACGTATACTCTTGATGACTAACTCTCCTTGCCGATGCCAAGTCCCCGGGTACCTAGCGGAAGAGCCAGAAGCGGTATCACAGCTGCTCCCGAAGATCGCCGTGATTGTTTGACTCAGGATTTGAGCTGTTGATTTTGAGTCGTTACGCAGACGTTTACTCATTCTTCCTGAGGAGCACTGGCGTGTTTTGGACTTAGTCATATAGAGTATTGGCTGCGTCTGTGCTGATGCCACGATTTCTGATGCCGCGGTAACTGGATCTTCCATTTGTCGTTTTTGCAGTTACAATGGTATCTGATACTAGGGTTGCTTTGCAAAAGCGAATTGCTTGAGAACTAGTGGAGTGTTTTCAGATTAGATTAGATTAAATTACTTTTATTACACACAAATACATACCATATAATCTGCCTCGGGAGACTTGTTAAATAACAGGCGAAAAACAAAATTCACGTCTATTTACCAATGAAAAATAAACACTACTACTAGTGAAAAATAAATACTACTACTAACACTACATTTCTAATTACTGAAACAAATACTAAAGAAAAAGAAAAAAAAAGAAAGAAAAGAAAACGACTGACTCTTCCTTACTCTTTTGCGAGGAAGAACCTTTTCACTGTGGTCTTGAATGCAGCAAGATCTGTATTGTTAAATAAATAATATAAAAAAAAAGGTTTAAACACACATTTTTACAAACGACAATTACGGTTGCTTTGCAAGATCGAATTGAATAAAAACTAGTGGAGTATTGTTAAGAAAATAATAAAAAAAAGGATTAAACATAAATTACATTCGGATAGTAACTTGAATCACTGATCCACAGCGAGGAACAACATATCATGGACCCTTTACAACAAAAACGTCACTGCCCATCCAATTTCCTTGGCTAATAACGAGAGTTCTCTAAGGCACAAAGGTCCTTTGACCTTTTATTCCAAGCTGCTAGCGTGACATCGTCTTAGGTTGGGCGCCTCCGGTTTCCTTCACCCACAAAGCCAACTTTCCGATACTTCGCCCTAGCTACTCCAATTTTGAACGTTATTACTTAGGTTCAAAGCCCCCCTATCCACCACCTAGGAGATCAAAGGGGCCTCCTTCTCTCTCTCTCCATTAAACTGTCTCCTCGACGACGCTGATTTCTTACTTTAAGGGGCCGCGACGCGCCCATGCAATTTAGGAAGTTCAAATTTAGGCGGGGTGATTAAATCTTGGTGTCTCAAGTGTGCTGGGCTTAAGTAGTTTGGAGGCATTAGCCTTTTGCGTAGTAGAATACATTACATTTATAGGAAATGGAAACTACACAAGGGACTTGCTAACTGAGAAATTTGATGCTTGTCTTCTAATGATTTGGGATTGATAGCTGATATCACAGCTGAGTAGGCCTACATAAATAAATCATAGGGTTGAATAGCTCAGTGATCACATCTTTTCTTCTTTGAAAAATGGCAGATTGTTAAGCAGAAACGACGTTACAACCTCAATACAGAATATTGAAAGAAATACACCGTCATATATTTGGCTACACTGATGATGACGAATTTTGTTAACGCACTGAACAAGAAAGGGAAAATAGCGCAGTACAAAAAAAGAAATGACAAATTACACTGAGCTCTCGATGACGTAGTAAATGTGCAGGATAAAAACAAACAAGTAAAATACAAAGAGGGACTAGTCAGATTTAAAAAAAATCTTCTTCCCAGATGGAAGGTGGAAAAATGGTCAAGGGCAGAAACGTTGAGATCCTGAGCCATGGGGGATACCTTTGCACAAGTGACAAGGGTTCAGATGGTGAAAAGATTGCTTTACTTTATATTGATAGAACAGCTAGATACAACTAGATGAACTCACAATCGTACCGAGTCTTCAATCAATCAATTCAATCAGTTCAGTTTATTTAAAAAGAAAATCGCTCACGGACGAAGCCGAACATTGAATTTCTTCTGTCATGTATAGCTTAGCAATTAAAAACAACTATAACTAATGTTTATCATTTTGTCAATGTAACATGTATCTCACAATAAAACTCTAAGTAAAACCTTGAATCATACGTAACACGTCAACTAATCAAAACATCTATGAGTAAACACCCATCTACGGTTTGAACAAGCGGCTTTGATGGAGGTGATCTACCCCTCCCCCCCTCTTTTTCTCTCTATCTCTCTCCCTTCAAGTGCTTCCGGTTTAAACTTTAACAAGTCCCTTGTATTGCATAATGTCCATTGTCACATTATTCAATCCATGACATAGGGAAGTGAACTCGGCTGCGATTTGCATTTGTGTCAGTTGACATTTGCAGTTTAGACACTTATAAGAACTCGCTTTGCTTCCACTTTTTGGGATCCCAAAGCGTAAGTGGAGGGATACCTCTGACATCGCAAAAGTTAGTCTGTCTGCCAGCACGATAACCCTCGAAGGGAATGAGATACTTTGATAAAACTTGGTGTGAGGATACTTTGGGTCAAGGGAAAGGTCGAGTTCGTAGATGGGCTCTGTAGCCCTACATTTACGGGCGGGGTGGTCAGATTAACAGCTAATGAGGTAGTCGATTAACGGGTAAGAAGATATGCTGAACACAGTTATGAAAACCATTTTCTCGCCGGACAAGTAGTTCGCCCGGAATCCGGCCAGAACCGGAAAGTTTGTTAAAAGTAAAAGTTTTATTTGAAGTTGATAAGATGTTTGATTTAGTGGTAAGATCCGTGCAGAATTTACGATCCATTGCCCATGGCTATCACGTCTCTGACCTTGAGAATTTTTCCGCTGCTCATTTAGGGAGAGTAGTGTTTTTACTCTGCCCGATTACTCTTTTTATGACACCTGCCCCTCGACCAAGTGCCATATAGTGATTGCAATTTCTGTCCTTCCGTCGGTCGGTCGGTCGGTCCGGGTTTCGCTAGTTCGGGCACTTACACATAAGCTACGACGATGAAACTTGGCAGGCGTGTCAGGGACCCGAAAAGATTAACTTGGAAATAGTTACTTCCCCGATCCGACAATCTGGGGGGGAGTGGCAGGAGGGGAATCCGGAATCTTGAGGTATATATAACTTTTGAACGGTTATCTGATCTGAATGAAACTTGATATTTGGAATGATTTCGTGTCTTTATATCTGAAATTCCCGACCCCTCCCGTCCAACTCCCACACAGTGTCCGAATCCGGTCTGGTTCTGTCACTGATCTATCTAGGGCTTGTGCTTGTTCTTCCCACCAAGTTTCATCCCGATCGCTCCACTCTAACCATGTCACAAGATTTCCGGCCCCCCCCCCCCCATTCATCGCATCTGGTCCGGACTTGAAACGAGACATCTGAGAGACGAGGTCTTTCCAAATATCAAGCTTCATTAAGATCCGATCACCCGTTCGGAAGTCAGACATACCTCAATATTCAGGGTTGCCCCTCTCTCCACTCCTCCCAAGATGGAGGGATCGGAGAACTGACTATTTCCATGTTAATGAGGCCGGGTCTCTGATACGCCTGTCAAGTTTTGTCATCCTAGTTCACCTGGAAGTACCTTAACGCCGGATCACCGGAATTCCGGAACCACCATCTAACTCCCCCACAGTGCCCAAATCCGGTCCAGTTCTGCCAGTGATGTACCCAGGGCTTGTGCTTGTTCTTCCCATCAAGATTCATCCTGATCGCTCCACTCTAACCGTGTCATAAGATTTCCCCCCCCCCCCCCCCCCCCCGCATTCTTCGGATTCGGTCCGGACTTGAATTGGGACATCTGAGGCACGAGGTCGTTCCTAATATCAAGATTCATTAAGATTCGATCACCCGTTTCTAAGTTATACATACCTCAAGATTCCAAATCCCCCCCTCCACCACCACCCCTACGGTGGTCGGATCGGGGAAGTGTCTATTTCCAAGTTAGTTTTTTCGGGTCCTTGATATGCCTGCCAAGTTTTGTCGACCTAGCACTTCTGGAAGTACCCTAACTCGAGAACAGTGGACCGGTCGACCGAAAAGTGATCGGTATTGGCACTTGAGCGAAGCTGCAAGTGCCACGAAAAGGCATCCGGCTATGACTAGGCAGAAAACTGAGACGAGATGAGACAACACAGAATCAAACAACACGAAGATATAACCCTAAGCCTTCTCGGCGCAGCTGAACCAAACGCCAATCTTCTTCACCTTATTACTCTGGCTCACAACAGTGTGTTGTGGGGGGGAGGGGTGAAGCAGAACTTGAGGACTGGATTAGAATTGAAGAAGAAAGGCTTGGACACGCATTTTAACTGGTGCCTTTTTTTGCAGGCGTTGGCACATCTCGTTCCCATCGTATCCGGCAGGTTGATTCAGCGACAGACGTAGAGCCGCCGACAACGCCCGCGGGGCCGCGACCGATCGTGCGCCCAAGTAACGGCGCGCCATCTACTGTCCAAATGACAGCGCGACTTCCTAGTACTGCCAGTACAACAACAGATGGCAGCAATACCCCAGCTACTGGAGTGTTAGCGACGCCGTTGCGGCCGGGGTATGGGGAGAAGTCCTTGCTGCTCAGTTCGGACGACGAATTCCAGTGATTGTTTTAGTCAGGTATGTATAGCTAATGTGTATACTTAACGGTTGCCAATTACAAATCGTTAAAGCACACAGGACATCATCTTGTATTTTCAGCTGATTTATACTTAACTTTTACTACCTTTACAGACCTTACTGTCGGTCATCGCTCGAATCGCTTTTGTGCAGAGCAAAATAACACTAGAGAGTAGCGCCAAGAGCTATACTTTCCGTGCTTCACAATCGGGCCATACTTATAGCGCCGCCCACTACGTTTGTGGAATTTTAACGCGCGAAACAAACTTGCGGGTTTAAAAATTTATAGTAAAGCAAAAATACGGCCTGCATGCATCGTAGAAACAGGGGGGGGGGGGGGGGGGCGGGTGTATCTTTTTTGCTAAGTTATTGGAGCCAGTGCCGGTGCACGACTGATTGATTTTCAGTAGGGACTTTCTCTATCACTAGTGGTGCTAGTGTCGCTGTTATACGAGTGTGGGTAATTCCCTCCCTAGTGTTATTTTGCTTTGCTTTGTGTTATTCTTTGATGAAATCGTGATAAATGTAGCAAATAATCAAGAAGGTTGTTCCGACAATTATAACCCGTGAAATCCTGTATGCTACGAAGAATGTTGATCCGTAGATTCTATGACAGAGCAAAATAAAACTATGGTGTAGCGTCAAGACCTATGCTCTCCTTGCTTCGCAAACGGGCCATACCAACAGTGTCGCCCGGTACGCTTGCGGCATTTAAAGCGAGACAAACTTGCGGGTTTAGAAATTTCTCGTAAAGCTAAGATGCAGTCTGAACACATCGAGGAAGCTGGGGAGGTTGCATCTTTTTTGCTGTGTTCAGGATATGAAGTTACTGGATCCAGCGCTGGTGCATGACCGAATGAGTTTTAGTAGGGACGTTCACTATCGCTAGTGGTGCTAGTGTCGCTGATATTCGAGAGTGTGTCACTTTTTTCAAGTCTTGGCGCTACTCGCTAGTGTTATTTTGCTCTGTTCTATGATCAAGCCATTGACTTTTGTCACTAGTTATATTTTTATATTGGAGAATAAGCCGCTGACCAGAACATGTGAGTTGAATATTAAACTGGCTTAAAGGTTGGAGCCTAAAAAATCGGCTCTAAAATTGGCAACCTGAATGGTCTGGATTATTTTGCACTTTTTTTTTCGTTTTTTAATGTCCGTAAGCCCATAAATTGTGGCTTTGGCCTTCATACGGCTTTCAGAAGAAAATTCGGAGACTTCTGATGTCGCTGGCTTACAGATTATCAATCTCGCTCCACCGATTTGTGACTAGAACAAAACTGTTGGCAAAAAAATAATGTGAACAGCAGTAGGAAACAGAGTAAAATAACCCTAGGGAGTAGCGCCAGGACTTGAAAAGGTGACACGCACTCTAACAGCAGCGACACTAGCAACACTAGCGATAGAGAAGGTCACTACTGAAACTCATTCAGTCGTGCACCAGCACTGGCTCCGATAACTTCATATTCTGAACACAGCAAAAAAAAAAGATACAGCCTCTCGTATTTCCTCGATGTGTGGAGGCCGCATCTTAGCTTTCCTAAAAACTTCTGAGCCCGCAAGTTTGTCTAGCTTTAAATGCCGCAAGCGTAGTGGGCGACGCTACGAGTAATAATTAATTCTCCCCTCTCCTGTCGTGGGTCCGCAGAAAAGGATTGGGGCAACCCTCAAGCGGGTATTTAGGTCTGCCAACCCCAAGGCCGTATCCAGAGGGGGGGGGGGTTTAGGGGGTTGACCCCCCCCCCCCGAAACGTACAAAAATAATCTTTTTTATGGGCTTTTCCCTCTCATTTATGTCTTTTTTGTACTTTTTTGTCTAATTCGCAGGCAACCCCCCCCCCCGAAAGGTATCCCCCCCCCCCCCCCCCCCCCCGAAAAACATTCCTGGATACGGGCCTGGCCAACCCCAAAGGAGATATCAGTTGCTGCGTTATATTCGTTTTTCTTCATATTTTAAAACTGACTTAACATCTAGTCCCATTTTAGTTTGTTCTACAACATTACGAAATCAGGCCCGTTTGCGAAGCATGGAAAGCATAGGTCTTGGCGCTAATCCGCAGAGCAAATTTGCTCCGGTAGGAAAGACCGACGCGATTTCAGGTTGGAATCGAATCAGGTGAAAATGAGAATTCCGCAACTGAAAACGCACCGCGGGAATGGGGACAAATAATGAATGGACATAACCCCTAGCATGGCTGCTTTGGAGTATTTTCAATAGAAACCCCAGTTTCGGTTCAGTCTGTCTCGATATTCAAACACTTCTAAAATGACCTAATGCTAAGATCAACTGGAGAAGTATTTGTTTTCGTACGTGAAAAAGCATCAATGGTGAAAGGTGGGGATCTCTGAAGCTTATAATTCCACCTGGAAGTTAGTGATAATACATATATCTGTATTGAAAAACCCAAAGGTCATATACAGGATAAACAAACAACTAAACAAAATAACAAACTAAGAAACAACACGTCCCAACTCGGGTCCTTTTTCCGCAAAATTACCAAAAGATACAACCACCCTTGGTGACGTAGAGCGTAAGATACCAAGAAGCTGCCCACCATTCCCAAAAAATAATCAACCCTTAAGTGCGAAAGCTCCTGGCACCTGAAAAGAAAATGATCCAGACCATCTCCATCAAGATGGCAAAGAGGACAAAAACGTACTACATCCCGACACCTAGAATTCCACGAAATACCACCTCATAGCGGTAACCAGTTTACTCGTACCTGAAGCCAACACTTCAACAAGACCAAAGGTGTCGATGGGATCCCAAAAATCTAATATTTGATTCAGACAATCGGGTCTTGTCTTCGTCAGATCCAGTCTTGGACAGGCTAATCATCAGAGAAAACCAAGTTTAGATATACCTCTATAAGCCATATCTATTTTGACAATACTGACCGAGACTTCCTGCTTTACTTCTGCCAAGTTTCCGGTTTCGCCCGATTTCCGAGCGAACTACTAGTCGAGCAAAAAAGGAAATTCTGAAAAAAATCCAGCGTATCTCCTTATCCTTATAAAGAACATCGAATCAACTTTGAATAAAAGTTTGACTTAAAAAAAAATCCGGTTACAACCGGATTCCGGACTAATTATATGTCCGTGTAAAAACGATTGTCATATACCGACTCAGCCTCTGTGCTTACCCCTTAATCTGTCATCTAATCAAACTTTTGCTTTTAACAAATTTTCCAGTTTTGGCCGGATTCTGGGCGAACTAGTTGTCCGGCAAGAAAATGATTTTGACCATCGTGTTCAGCATGTTTTTTTACCCATAAATCGAACATTTAATCAACTTCAAATTAAACTTTTACTTTTAACCAACTTTCCGGTTTTCGCCGGATTCTGGACTAACTACTTGTTCGGCGAGAAAATTGTTTTCACTATCGTGTTCAGCATGTCTTCTTACCCCTGAATCGACTATTTAATCAACCTCAAATAAAACTTTTACTTTTAACCAAATTTCCGGTTTTTGCCAGATTCCGGACGAACTACTTGTCCGGCGAGAAAATGGTTTTCACTATCGTGCTCAACATGCCTTCTTACCCCATAATCGACTATCACATTAGCTTTTTAAAAATATTTTGTTTGTCCCTTAATTTGAACCCCCTCCCCACCCCTAAATGTAGAGCTACATAGCCCATCTACGAACTTGACCTTACCCTTGACCCAATGAATCCTCACACCAAGTTTCATCAAAATATCTCGTTCCCTTCGGGAGTTATCGTGCTCACAGACAGACAGACAGACGGACATTTTTGCGATGTCATAGGTATCCCTCCACTTACGTTTTGGGATCCCAAAAACTTAAATGGTATTCCAACTTGAAATAAAATTCACTACCGAAAGACTTAAACTTGCCTGTTATAAACTAAACTCGGTGACTCATCTAATGCAGACGACCATTTTTGGGATCCCAAAACGTAAGTTGAGGGATACCTATGACTTCGCAAAAGTTGTCCGTCTGTCCGTCCGTCCGTCCGTCTGTAAGCACGATAACTGTCGAAGGGAATGAGATATTTTGATGAAACTTGGTGTGAAGATTCGTTGGGTCGGCGGACCAGTCGAGTTCGTAAATGGGCTTTGTAGCCCTACATTTAGGGGTGGGGGAGGGGGTTCAAATTAAGGGGCAAACAAAATATTTTGAAACAGTTAATGTGATAGTCGATCATGGGATCACGATGGTGAAAACCATTTAGTAATCGGACAAGTAGTTCGCCCGGAATCCGGCCAAAACCGGAAAGTTTGTTAAAAGTAAAAGTTTTATTTGAAGTTGATTAGATGTTTGATTTAGAGGTAGGAAGACATGCTGAAGACAATGGTCAAAACAATTTTCTCGACGGACTAGTAGTTCGCCCGGAATCCGGCCCAAACCGGAAAGTTTGTTAAAATTAAAAGTTTTATTTGGAGTTGATCAGATGTCCGATTTAGGGCAAGAAGACATGCTGAACTTTTATGTGAAAACAATTTTCTACCCGGACATGTAGTTCGCCCGGAATCCGGCCAAAACCGGAAAATTGTTAGAACTTAAAGTTTTATTTCTAGCTGATTAGATAACCGATTTAGGGGTAAGAAGAGACGCTGAATCCGTGTGTGACAATCGGATTTTACTCGGACATATAGTTCGACCGGAATCCGGCTGGAGTCGGAAAATTTGTTATAAGTTAAATTTTTATTTGAAGTTGATTAGATGTTCATTATTGGGGAAAGAAGATACCCTGAGTTCGTTTTTGAGCTTTCTTTTTTCGCCGGACAAGTAGTTCTAGAGTTCGGCCGAAACCGGGAAATTGGCAGAAGTGGCAGGAACTTTTCGTCAAAACAGATATGACTTATCCGGGTAAACACACATGCTGAATCCATGTCTGAACTTGGTTTTCTCAGATGATTAGCTATTTGGCCTTAATCTGTTTCTGAATTTTAATTGTAAGAATGTTCAAGGATTCTGGCGATGACTGGATCTGGCTAAGACAAGACCCAGTTGTCTGGATCAGATATTGAATTTTTGGGATCACATCGAAAAGTTTGGTCTTCTTGAATTTCGTGGTCATCTAAACCTCTCTTAAAACTTCGGTAGAAATCGAAACGGCAGATTAAGTACGAGGGGGCCCTTGAAGGGGAGCATGTCAGTCAGCAAGTTCGGCGATTTCGGCAGTTCCCAGTCGATTTCGGCAGTTCCCAGCCGATTGCGGCAGTTCCCAGTCGAACAATCCCGCAAAGGGCAATCTAGTGAACAGCAAACGCCTACTGGACAGGTGCTTTTCAGGCAATCTTACCAAAGAATAGAAGTAGGCAAATACCATTGCAATTTAATTCGGAAGCAGGTGGTTGTGGGATCTTTGGTATTTACTGTTGGTATTTTCATTCAAATCCAAGGGGAAAAAATAACCTCGCTTTTCGGTTGAACTTTCATTCGATGTTCATTGTCCGGGAACCGCAGTAACCATAGTTGCGTTTTCGCAGATACCATGGTATCTGTTACCACGGTAACTGATTCTGAAATTAGTCGTTTTTGCAGTTACTGTGGTATCTGATATACGGTTGCTCTGCAAATTGTCGAAATTACGCTTTTCGAAGTCATCCCAAAGGAAAAACTGATATTCAGTCACATCACTAAGTGCCAAACTTCTTTCCCACCAATTTGACAAGACTTGTTGAAGGTGAGATGACTTTTCAGATACAACGATCAATTACGACGGTCGGACCGTGGTATCTGAATATCAGATACGACGATAACTGGCCAGATACCACGATAACTGCAGAAACGCCTTTTGACCGTGGGATCAGAAACCACGATAACATGCAAAAACGTCTTTATACCGCGGTATCAGATACCATGGTATCTGCAAAAACGCAACTCATATTGCAACCCCGCCTTGGAGACTCGTGTTTGAATTGCTATTCAGTGATAATTGTGTCACGATTCCTCACTTCTGGAGCAAGGTTTTCCGGGTGTTCGGCGGAAGTAGCCACACTCCAGACCATAATTGTAGCCTACGACCTTTGATCCATTTGATCCATCTTGTTATTTCAGTCCCGCTTCGTAAAAACACGAGACGTCTTCAAATGTTTGTGTTTGATTTTTGGCTTCTGGGTTTGCGGCCAAAACGATCCGTGCGTGCTCTCGCCTTGCTTGTACAAGTTCTTTCAGACTGACGTGTAACAACTTACGTTATATTTCCGTAATCGCTAATTTTAGGGAACTAATGGGTTTATCAATCAATCAATCAATTTATTTTTTCAGTTTATTTTATTCCAACAAACAACACTAAACCCTAAAAAGTCAAAGAAAACGAAAACCCTTCCGACTGGCATACAGTTTATGTTTCTAAGTCTTAATCGCTTTGATTTTAAGAATAAAAGGTTTGAAGCCAAGCTGACATTCCTTGCAAAAGAAACACAAAAATGGGATTTTGGGGGTTTCTGATGGTAGCCTATTGTGATGGATTTCATGATTTGCTTAGTTTTTCGCTGAGGACCGTTTGCCGGAAGTGCAACCAAAATATCCGAAATTATATCTGTCCCTCGCACATCATCCTAGAGGGATAACACGCTGCTCAAGAAAAACCCCTAAAATCAAGTTTTTCTATTTATTTGATTTGAACGCTACTTGTTGCGTTTTTAGCTAATCCAAGGTATTCCTGGACCAACTGACAAATCTTCTCATCGAGCTTCCATCTTGTTTGATTTCTTCTTCCGTTTCTTGCGTTGCCTTATGTTATACAAATTAGACAAATTTCAACTCCGTATTTGCTCAAATTTGTTACGATACGGAAAAGTGCGTAAGCTTTTTACGTCGTCTTAAGGGCTTTAAGAGACTGCGTGGGAAGTAGGCCTAAGAGCTTCTTTCAGTCTGGACCTCTGCCTCAGCTGTAAAATTGAATAACAAACTCAGCAGAAATTACGAACAGAAATGATAAACTCAACAGAAATCACACCCCAGAAATGGTTAGAAACATAGATGGCAGCACTTTCGGACCCGTGGGAAAATGCCACTTTTTTGTTCTTGTAAATTTTTCTGTTTATCACTCAAAGAAAATTAATTGGCTGTGAGTGCGGGGAACTGCCGTAACATATTTAGCACTTATAGATTTTAGTTCATATTCAGTTCGAAACTGGTATCTGCCTGCTTGCCTGCTAGAACGGTGTTTTCCACTCGAAAGCAGAAACATGGTTTGATGAAACGAAAACTTGGCTGCACCGCTTCAGATATTCCTCTCTGACATAGGCAGCTGTACAACTCCACTTAACTTCGCACACCGTAGGCTCATGGCTCAATGGCAAGCTAAAACCATCCTTTTTCGCCCCAGGCAAGAGCTCTACGAAGCTTTGCAAAATGTAATCTCATAATCATCAATCCGGTCTAGGTCCATGTACATACTTGCCGTAAAAAACCGCATGGGGTAGCATATACTAGTAATAACGTGGAATCGGAGGACTACGGAAAAAAATGGGACAAAACCAAAGTGTTGCTGTCGCAACACAATTGAGTATTTACGCAACGGATGCAAATGATGATGTAAAACTATGACGTAGTTTCGCAGTAATTAGTAAAGTGGCATCTATGGTATTAAGATCCTGAAAAGTTACGGATAGCTTTATAATACCAACCAGGTTATATAAGATAAGGTATCAAGTTTTCATCCGTCACGGTTTCTACGGTTGCAAAAGATGAAGTTAATTAACTTTGGTGCCGAGTGTGCATGTCTGGATAGTCTCGTGAGTTGCATGGACTAATCTTAAAGGACCCCTCGCACTATTTACTCTTCAACCCCCAGTATTTAAAAATAATTGAATACTTTAAGGCTAGGCTCTGCTTTCAACAAATTATCCACGGCGTTAGTTGTTTTAAGCCTTTTTCGACACCCTTTGACTCGTAGCGGAAACGAGGAAAAATTTACATAACCGTTTTTTCTGATGGAAAAACTTCTCGCAGACAAAGGTCGACAGCGTGATACGCATCGAATGTAGTAAAACACGGCAAGTGAGAAAATCAACGACGTTTTATTAGAGGAGTTATAATGTACTGTACGAATTTCGGGCATCCGGGCTTGAAATGGTTGGAGGGATTACGGAAGTAGGCTGGGTTAGTATAGGTAAGACATGTTCTTTAAAGATCGTTATCCCTGTGGCTCAAAATTCTAACCTAGCATATTACATTATTTATTATGTATGTATTATAGAGGCTATATATATATATATATATTATATGTATACCTTTTTTTTCCATGGTAACACTGGAATGAAGTACATAAATCAATACAACATTTACAAATCTAACAAATGGGCCCAAATCACAAACAGAAAATACAATGCAAAATCCTACTTATCAGACTACTTACCTACTATATACATATACCTATTTAATTTATGACCCACCAAACGCAAAAAGCGACAGTTGAGTAAAAGAAAAAAAAGAAAACAACACAAGTAAAAATCAACATAAAGGATGACAGTTTATACTGAATTAAATATTCCTTGAGCCCAAGCTGACTTTGAAACATTTATTCAAATAATGTGTACAACTTACACGTCCGCTACGATGCTTCGTCAGCTGATATTTGAGATAACAAGTTTGTTTCCTTCCCCAAAGTTGAACCAGAGGATTGACAGCCTGACGAGAACCCTTGCCAAAAAGGGCCGAAATATCGCTGATATAGAATCGTAGCTGACGTACCCGTTGTAAACATTGTTTGAATAAAAGATATTTCGGCCGTTCTTGGCAAGGGTCCTCGTCAGGCTGTCAATCTTCAGGTCCAACGTCGGGGAAGGAAACAAACCTGTAATAAATAAGTGAAGCTTCTAACGACTATAAATATCTGTTTCGGGCAAATTAGCTGATGAAGCATCGTAGCTGACGTACCGTTGTATCCATTATATGAATAAATTGTACTGGATACTAACTGGGCCTATAAAATTCATGAAAAACATCATGTAGATAATGGGCTGTGAATAGATGTTTGTAGTAGAGACGTCTGCAATACACCCGTTTGAGGAGTGGTTCATTTCCTGGGCATACATTTCCATGTACGATAATCATTTACTTCCGTGACATCTCATCACTCATTTCATGTGGAATATACCGCTGCATGAGGCTCCCCCTCTCACCAGTCTTTTTCCCCTTGCCAATAGCTAATTTAATAAAGCCAGCTAGCAAACAAGCAAGGGACTGTAGTGCACTTGTCTTTAGCTGCATTCTTGGCAGCCTCGTAATAGTCTCGAGAGTTGCATGACTTAATCTTAAAGGACCTGTCTTACCTATAATGCCAATGCAACATACTTCCGTAACTGCATTGATTTGTTCTTAAAGCAGACCTCGTACTACATAGTGTCTGTGTTCCTATATTCGAAACTATCTGAATACTGTAAAACTAAGCTCTGCTTTTGACAGATTATCCACGACTTGAGCTGTTTTAAGCCTTTACCCAGACCCATTGACTTATAGGGCAAATTCGGCAAGATTGAGATAACCGGTCTTATGCAAAAGTAGCATGATACGCGAACACTCGTTGGGAGCCTGATGCGCTTGGAAAATCGTGAATCGCGGCAAGTACAAAAATTAGTGTCGTGTCGTTAGCGGGCTTAGATTTAATATATGAAATTTAAGTCTTCAGGTTTAAGAATTAACAACTGCAATCGGGAAGTAGGTTGCATTGGCATTATAGGTACGACGGGTCCTTTATACCCGAAGTCCTAAATTTCTTATGTTCAATTCTGGACTCGCTAACGACATCTCACTAATACTTGCCCCGATTCACTAGTTCCCATGTGCATTATGCTCCCGACGAGGGTTTGCGTCTCATGCTATTCATGCGTAAAACCGGTTATCTGAATTTTTGCCGAGATTTTGAGAGAAGTCAATGGGCCTGGGAAAAGGCTTGATTCGGCCAAGGCCGTGGATAAGTTGCTAAAAGCAGATCCTAGCTTTACAGTATTCAGATAATTTTGAATATTCGAATATAAACAGCAAATAGTGCGAGGTGTGCTTTAAAGGTAGTTTCAAAATACTTGCCTCCAATATATAAAATTTTTATTCCATCACATAAGTACATATTTATATACTATAATATATATATATATTTATAACAAGAGGGAGCAGCCACCAGTGAATCCAAAACGGCTTACAGGAAAAAAACAGAGACCATTAGTGAATATCTCTATATATATAAATACATATATATGTATTTATGTATATATATTCATATAACTTTTCTCGAACAGGTATGCGGTGCATATCTTTCCATGTCCCACAGGAAGTTATATTGTGACGATTACTTTTGTGGATGTTGTTACGATCTCGTATCATCCTCCAGAGAGCCTGATACGAAGCCGTATCAGCCTCCGCAGATGTTCATCGAGCACTTTTCCTCAAATACTGAAAAGTAGAAGCACCTAAAAAAAAAACAATACTTCCAGTAAAAAACAAAAATACTTGAAAAATTATATGAAAAATAAAACAAATGTTGAAGATGACAGAACATCTTAATACTCTCTTAGACAACCAGCCTATGCCCTAGGTCATACCTTGTCACAGCCAGATTTCCAGTGAAAATACAGCTTGTCAACTGAAACAACATCCTACTATCCCTTGCTTTCCAAAAGCTAGTATTCCGCATTGAAAAAGTGACAGAATATCTTACTCTCTTAGAAAACCAGCCTATGCCCTAGGTCATACCTTGTCACAATCAGATTGCCACTGAAAATACAGCTTGTCAACTGACACAACATCCTACTGTCCCTTGCTTTCCTAAAGCTAGTTATTCAGCATTGATCACTGTCTTTGATCTCGATTTTTTCTGGTTTTCTCAAGAGCTAACGCGTGGTTTTGTTATTGTTTTCTTTTTACTTTCACGACCCCTAGAGTGGGCTTTCACGACCGCTAGAAGGCATCTGAATAGCCAAAAAAGTAAAAACTGATATTGCTAAGTGCTTGGGTCCCAACAGTAGTCACTTAGTAGGTCTAGTAGGCTTGGGTTGCTACTTTACCAAAATAATATTCCCTACCCCATTAGAGTAGAGAGTAGAGTAGAATTTAATTTAAAAATGACTTTCACAGCAATGATGCCGAATTTGCATTTTTCGTCAACATATCATACACGAAAACCTTGTCAATGGACATTTACAGCAAATTTGCAGATGTCAATATATATATATACAATTTATGCACAACGAAATTATATAAATCCAAATGGAACAAAACAATTCAGTTTTATTCGTGAGAATTAAAAAGTGTCACGAAAGATGGAACGAAGCTTTTCCTGTATCTTTCGTGAGTGCAAACTACTGGTGTTAATTTGGGGACTTTTTGGGATTTTTCCCGGGGGGGGGGGTCTACTTCTGGGAGGATCGTGAATAGGTGGGAAGAGATCATGGAACCTTGGGTAGGGCCATTAGCAAAAAAAGCACGGCAAAAGAAGAATAAGTCCTACAAATACACACACATATATATAGATATACATGTATATATATATATATATATATTTATATATATATATATATATATATATATATATAAATACAAATATATGTATATATATATATAAATACATATACATGACTGGTTGTACTGAGAAGTCACCGGGAGATGGTGAGACAAAAACTCCTTATACAGGAAACACCAGACACTATAGTGAGTAAAAACCAGAAGCTACTAGCGGCTAGTGGATTTTCGGGTTTGGTCAATTACTTCCTGTGAAGTAGAGCCGAAGCACGGCACTGTTTCGTCATTGTAATAACAAGACCAAAGGTGTCGATGGGATCCCAAAAATCTAATATTTGATTCCGACAGTCGGGTCTTGTGTTCGCCAGATCCAGTCTTCGCCAGGCTAATGATCAGAGAAAACCATGTTCAGATATACCTCTATAAGCCATATCCATTTTGACAATACTGACCGAGACTTCCTGCTTTACTTCTGCCAAGTTTCCGGTTTCGACCGACTTCCGAGCGAACTATGTACAGAAAAAAGACAACTGGGTCTTGTCTTAGCCAGATCTAGTCATCGCCAGAATCCTTGAACATACTTACAATTAAAATTCAGAAACAGATTAAGGCCAAATAGCTAATCATCTGAGAAAACCAAGTTCAGATATGGATTCAGCATGTGTGTTTACCCGTATAAGTCATATCTGTTTTGACGAAAAGTCCCTGCCACTTCTGCCAATTTCCCGGTTTCGGCCGAACTCTAGAACTACTTGTCCG
The DNA here is from genome assembly GCA_030848855.1 of Branchinecta sandiegonensis. NCBI lineage: Eukaryota > Metazoa > Arthropoda > Branchiopoda > Anostraca > Branchinectidae > Branchinecta > Branchinecta sandiegonensis. Next base: position 5,081,316 of record JAUPMV010000021.1, on the reverse strand, counting down.
GCAAAAAAAGAAAGCTCAAAAACGAAGTCAGGGTATCTTCTTTCCCCAATAATGAACATCTAATCAACTTCAAATAAAAATTTAACTTATAACAAATTTTCCGACTCCAGCCGGATTCCGATCGAACTATATGTCCGGGTAAAATATGATTGTCACACACGGATTCAGTGTCTCTTCTTACCCCTAAATCGGTTATCTAATCAGCTAGAAATAAAACTTAACTTCTAACAATTTTCCGGTTTGGGCCGGATTCCGGGCGAACTACATGTCCGGGAAGAAAATTGTTTTCACATAAGAGTTCAGCATGTCTTCTTGCCCTAAATCGGACATCTGATCAACTCCAAATAAAACTTTTAATTTTAACAAACTTTCCGGTTTGGGCTATGTTTTCCTACCTCTAAATCAAACATCTAATCAACTTCAAATAAAACTTTTACTTTTAACAAACTTTCCGGTTTTGGCCGGATTCCGGGCGAACTACTTGTCCGATTACAAAATGGTTTTCACCATCGTGTTCAGCATGTCTTCTTACCCCATAATCGACTATCACATTAGCTGTTTCAAAATATTTTGTTTGCCCCTTAATTTGAACCCCCTCCCCCACCCCTAAATGTAGGGCTACAAAGCCCATTTACGAACTCGACTGGTCCGTCGACCCAACGAATCCTCACACCAAGTTTCATCAAAATATCTCATTCCCTTCGAGAGTTATCGTGCTTACATACGGACGGACGGACAGACGGACAACTTTTGCGAAGTCATAGGTATCCCTCAACTTACGTTTTGGGATCGCAATAAGACAAAAGGTTTCGATGGGATCAAAAAAATTAAATATTCATTTGGCCCGCTGACAATTGTGTCTTGTAGATTTCCCGCCTTCGCCACACTCCGTTAGCGGTCGCTATCGGTTGGCTTTGTTTAACGATTTTCACCACCTATGAAGTTAGGGGTTCGTAGTCAAGCAAAGCCAAAAGATCTGGTGACTCCAAGATTCGAACCTGCGAGCGAACTCCGAATCTCAGCATCTTCAGTCAGATGCTCTACCAATGCGCGACGAGTACGATTTGGGTACCAACAAAGGACTATTCTGTTATCGCTGACTTGATGAACGCCGAGATTTCGGTGAACTGCACCCCAGGTTGCCCTCTGTCCAGAACATGTCGAGTTTCTTCCGACGAAGATGCGCCTTTTTTACGGTTGAACTCGACTTCCTTCTTTATACCTTGGCTCGACTTCCTTCTTTATACCTTGGCTCGACTCTAGTCGGTTGGTTATCAGCTGTCGTATCAAGGCCTCCGAGAGCGATCGGATGGTTGATCTTCTTAATAGTTCTAACCCACATAAGATATTTGATGCATGTCCATCCAACCGTTTCTGGCTATAAAAGCCAAGAGCAGAGTTGCCACTATTTTCTGACGGAACCTGTGACATTTGCCCGCGAAACCTATGACGTTCTGGCGCGTACGAAACTCTGTCCTTTTGTCAGTTCCAGCGGAAAACGCGCAGATTTTTGTGGTTGAACAGATGTGTATTTTGACCAGCTGTGACCGGTTTTTACAGCTTATTTACACTGCCTAAAATCCGAGCGTATTTTGAAATCCGAGTGCATGTTACGCACGTATTTGAGCTTGAAAAGATTTCTAGCAATACGGACGTATTTAGATACAAAACGGACTGATTTTCGAAATATGTCTGAAGTGCTAGAGATCTTTTCAAGCTCAAATACTTTCGTAAAATACGCTCGGATTTCAAATACGCTCGGATTTTACGCAGTGTGTAAATGCACCTCTTGTAACAGATTTCATGATTTCCGTTTTATGCTGCAAGTGCCATATACCGATCACTTTTCGTTTGGTCTGTCGGTCTGTCTGTCGGTCCACTGTTCGTGGGTTAGGGTACTTCCAGAAGTGCTAGGACGATGAAACCTGGCAGGCGTATCAGGAGCACCAAACTAACATGGAACTAGTGACCTCCCCGATCCGATCACTGTGGGGGGAGTGAAGCTATGGGTAATCCAGAAACTTGAGGCATGTATAACTTTCGAACGGGGGATCGGGATCTACTGAAACTTTATATTTGGAAAGACCTCGTGTCTCAGTTCTCTCATTTCAAGTCCAGATCGGATCCGATGAATGTGGGAGGTGGGGAGTCGGAGGGGGTAGCCGGAAATCTTGTGACACGCTTAGAGTGGAGCGACTGGGACGGAGCTTGGTGTTAAGAACAAGCCCACGCCCTAGATACATCAGTGACAGAACCGGATTGGATTCGAGCCCTTGGGGGGAGTCGGAGGGGGGTGTCAGGAATTCTGGTGATCGCGAACTAAAGTACTTCCAGATGTGCTAGACGATGAAAATTGTCTTTAACATTAGAGACTTGACAAGATGGCTTAGAAATAGTAAGTTCCCCGATCCGACCATCGTGGGGGAGTTAAAGGATGGGGATTCCGGAATCTAATATCTTTCGAACGGATGATCAGATTTTAATGAAATTTGGAAAGACCTAGTGTCTCAAATCAAGTCCGGACCGGATCCGATGAATGTAGGGGGAGGGGAAAACCAGAAATCTTGTGACACGCTTACAGTGAAGCGATCGAGATGAAACTTGATGGTAAGAAGAAGCATGACAAGCCGTAGATACATCAGTTACAGAAGTTGAGGTACTTCCAGATGTGCTAGGACGATGAAACTTGACTTGAAGATTAGAGACTTGACGAAATTGGCTTAGAAATTGTCAATTCCCAGGTCCGACCATCCCTTAAAGTGCTCATCGTAACCACAAAGTACAACCAAAGTTTTAAGCAAAATATACATTTTCGTGATCCCTATGAGCCCATGATCACTTTTGCCTCAATGGTTTTGCTTAGAAATTAATTTCTAGCTCCCTTAAAGTACGCATCTTACAAAACAAAATTTTTGACCAAACGATACATTTCATGATCCCCGAGGTTTTGCTTAAAAATGGAATTCTAGCACTCTTAAAGTGCGCATCTTAACCGAAAAGTTAAAAGTTACTTTTGACCAGATGATACATATTCATGATCCTTAAGGGCCCATGATCATTTTTGCCTCCAGGGTTTGACTACAGATGAATTTCTAGCGCCCTTAAAGTGCGCATCATCACAGCCAAGTGTAAAAATAAGATACTTTTTACCAAACGATATATTCGCGTGATTTCCAAGGGCACATTACCATTCTTATCTCAAGGGTCAGGGTCTTGCTTACAAATGATCACAAGAAACCCACGAATTGGCAAATTCCTTCTTTCGTCTTCTGACCCAGCCTTGCAAGTGCCAAATGAGCTTCTAGCTCTTGTTAAAGGACCCCTCTTGCTTACTCTGCCATCTATAATATATCTAGCTCCCTTTCGGAATTATAAGCTTCTAAAATCCCCACATCTCTCCACTGTTTCGCTTTGTGCCTAGGAATTTTTAGCGTTTTGTCGGCCTTGCCGAGTTTTGTTCGTCACACTACGCAAAGTTTGCGGAATCTTCGGCGTCCGCTGACACTTCTTGCACACATAAGGATATGATAATCTTCTCTTTTGTACTTCTTTTATTTGCTTAGTTTTCCCACTTTTTAACCACGGCGCATTCAGTTTTCAAATGTTTTGTGCCCAGCCGCCGCGTCGGAGAGCAGGACGGCTGGATAGGTCAACAAGCGATAAAAAGAAACTCACTAAGCTCAGGTGGAATGTAATGGTATTTTCGAAAGAGGTTTTTTCTTACCGTTTCATTGTGAAAAGATCATTTGTAGTAAGAGCTGTTCTTTAAGTGACGTAGGCTATATGTCTGTTCTTGTTTTCTGCAAGATTTACAGATTATTGATGCGAATAAAATTGGGGTCGAGATTTGGTTCGTTTCCGTATTTTTGGTCGCCGATCTTTTGGGGGGGGGGGGCAAAGCGGTTTCTGGGTTCGATCTGGAAGCCTCAAGGTAAAAGAAATCGTTTTATTCTCCGTAGAAAAATAGTGATAAATGGCGGCTAGTTCTGAAATGAGTCACTCTAGTACTTTGGGGCTGGGTAAGCTGGTGCTCTGTAAGCGGGGTAAGCCGGTGCCTGGTATGCTGGTGCCTTGTAGGCTGGGGCGGGGTATGCTGGTGCCTTGTATTCTGGTGCTGGGTAGGATGGCTTGTAGGCTGGTTTGTATTCTGGTGCTGGGTAGGATGGCTTGTAGGCTGGTTTGTAGTCGTATTTGGTCTCGCCGGAGTACTGGACATCAGCGACGTATCCGTTGTAATCATCAGCGGTGTATGAGACGGTCTGGACACGGCCATCTGGAAGAAGGGTCTGGTAGCTTCCCTTGACGTATCCCTTGTCGTCAGAGGTCTCCTGGTGCTTGTAGTCATTGTAGGTGTAGTCGTCCTTCACGGCCCAAGCGAAGTCGTACGCCGCTGGGGCATGCTGGAAAATTAATTAGGTTAGGACTCGTTGTGATAAAATAGCTTTCATAGACATCTTTTCGAAAATACTGCTGTTATTCATGTCACAGTTAATTGTGTTCCGAGAGCAACACTTTGACTTTTGTCGTGTTTTTTTTTTTTTTTTTTCCTGGTACCCCGATTTCAGCGTATTGCTAGAAATTGGTAAGGGTCTAACCTGTGCGGTTTTTACGGAAAGTATCAGAGCAGAATAACACTAGGGAGTAGCGTCAAGACCTTTGCTTTGTTTGTTCGCAAACGGGCCGTACTCATAGCGCCGCCCGCTTCACTTGCGACATTTAAAGTAAGACAAACTTGCGGGTTCAGAAATTTCTAGTAAAGCCAAGATGCGGTCTGCACACATCGAGGAAACTGGGGAGGTTGTATCTTTTTTTTGCTTTGTTCAGAATATGAACTTATTGGAACCAGCGCTGGTGCACGACCGATTGAGTTTCAGTAGGGACGTTCACTATCGCTAGTGGTGCTAGTGTCGCTGTTATTCGAGTGTGTGTCACTTTTTCCAAATCTTGGCGCTACTCTCTAGTGCTATTTTGCTCTGGAAAGTATGGACTACCCACTCCCCGACACCTGTAGTATACTATTTCCCGGCACCGACCGGCCATAAATTATGCAATTCCCGCTTCGAAACATGCTGATTTTAATTTTCTATCGTGGCAACCGGTGCCGATTGGTGTCAGCCGGTGCCGGCACCGACTGGTGACCGCGGCACCGGGCACTTGCTGCACACTAAAATCGAGAGTGAGCAATCCTCGTTTCGTCGTTCCTTTCCTATAAAAAGTTCAACTTTGTAATTGTATGGACTGGATTTACTTTGTTTCCAGGACAATTTAAAAGATCTATGAGACGAGCGGGTTAGTCTACGCCATTAATTATTCAAGCTCTGTAGGCAGCGTGAGGATTTAAAGGACTTGTTTAGGGGCTCGTTTAAGAGATTAGCTCGACTACGGAAGTTGAGGCAGTTGTGTCCCGTTTCGCTCTCCGTTTTTTTGGAACGATATCCCGTGACTTGAAAAGAGACCGCGGGATGAGGAGAGGGTCTGGACTAACAAGTCTTTAAAGGACCCCTCGCAGTATTTACTCTTCAACTTACAGTCTCTTAAAATATTTGAATACTTTAGAACTAGTCTGAGCTTCCAACAAATAACCCACGGTTTTGGTTTTAAGCCTTTTCCAAGACCCGTTGACTTATAGTGAAAATAGGGAAACAATTTACATAACCGGTTTTTCTGATGGAAAAACTTCTCGCGGGTAACCGTTGACAGCGTGATACACATCGAAGGTAGCAAAACACGGCAAGTGAGAAAATCAGCGTGGTTTTGTTTAGAGGGGTTAGAATGTACCGTACGAAATTGGGGTCTTCGGGTTTAGAAATACATGGAGTGATTATGGATGTAGGTTGCGTTAGTATTAAAGGTAAGACAGGTCCTTTAAGAACGTCGTACGATGTTTTTTTTCTATCAAAGCGAAGTCACTGGAGTTGCTTATCCGCTCATATCCAAGACCTTCCATTTTGTATATCGCAGAAGGGATAGAATGCTCATCATTGTAGAGATGTGAGACTGCACAAGTTTTCAGTTCAGCTCCTATATTTAAATAAAAAATACACAACTAACATAAATATTCCTGCCAGGAAAGCAGAAAAGTCGTGCTTGGCTAGGACAGAACACTACCTAATATTAATTAAAAAACAAAGAGAAAAAACAGATTAACTGAAAATGTAAAGACAAAAAAGAAAGAGCCGTTAGCGATATTGATTTATAATGTTTGTTCTCAGTATTTTATTTGAAATTCAACCACTTTCTAGTATATGTTGACAATTTTGGTTAGCTTTTATTAATGCATGTTTGACGTCACCGCCTGCTATTCGGCTAGTCCGTAATTGGTGTTGAAATAAAATTGAATTGAATAGAAATTGAGAACATCGGGTCGGAAATTTCGAAGTGGGAGCAAGGGTGAATGGCGAGATGGGAGAGACGGGTTTTCGATTAGACAGGAATATTATGAGTTCTTGCAAATGCAATCAGGTAACTTACTTCGTAGCTTTTGTACTCTGGTTTGTATGCTGGCTTGTACTCGGGTTTGGGGTACTGGGGTGCGGCGGCGGCAACGGCTACGAGGGCGGCGAGAATGAACACCTAGAAATAAAATATAAGAAGACACTACAATTTATTTAGAACTATATTTCGGTCCTTCTTGGCAAGGGTCCTCTTCAAGCTCAAAACCGTTCAAGTTGGGAAAACGAGCTTGTGTCTTGTGGGGAACCCTTGCCAAGAAGGGCCGAAATGTAGCTCTAACGAAATTCAGCTGACATTTTGCACTATCATATATTATTTAGATAGGTTTGCTTGTTTTTTTTTTTGTTTTTTATGTACTCCATTTAAGGCTATTTTTATCGCATATATGGGAAATAAATTTATCATCATCATCAGATAGGGACGAACTTATTTTTTCACATCGCCGCGTCATAGCTCTAATCGTCATAGCTTTAATTTTTAGGTTTAAAACACTTCATAGACCTTTTGTTGACATTTCTGTTATTTCTATAAGTATAGGAGGAATCTAACGATGAATTAATTAGAATATGAATCAAAACAAAAAGGGAAGAAACGGAAATTAAACTACAGAAGTGCGTACAAATCTTGACGCTTAGTTGTGGGAAGGAGATATTGTAAATGTTAAAGTAATATAATGAAAAACTTGTGCTGTGCTGACTGGAAATTAAAACAAAATTAAAAGGTGTAAATCAGAATGTGTATAGAAGCTAAGGAAGTTTCCATCCCTCCACCCTTTTTCCTGAGTCCTTGTTCACAGCGTGACATACTTCGAAAACCACAACTTCTGTTTAGCGTACCTTTAGGGTTTCAAGAAGTTTGAGGACTTGAAGTTGCAAACTGAAAATCCTGTGACGGCGGTCTCCTCCTTTGTACTAAATAAGAGACTTTTGGAAATGCCGACTAGAAGTTCCAAGAAATGTTTATAAAAGCAGACTGAGTACGTGTTGGAATGTTTGCACGTCTAGGCTAGACTCTCAGAAGTGGTCTGGATGGCGATTTTTAAATAAAAAACTAACGGAAAAAAATCAGATTGAAAATTAAAGTGAGGGAATTTTTCGAACCTTTCTTTCCCCTTTTCGTCGAAAGTCGAGGTTCACACCAGTTCTCACTGGAAAAACTAAAACTTAAAGTTGAGATATCTTCATCGTCTCAAGGGAGGTCGAGATGTTTTTGCAAAGCATAATTTTCTCCTTTTTCCTCGAAAATACTTCCCCTTCTTCGTAAAAAATCGAGGTTATAGCGAAACACGCTTTGAAAACTAGAACTTCGATTTGACATTCCTTTGTCGTTTTCAAACATAAATTTCCGTTTTTCCTTTTAGATCGAAAGTCGAAGTTCAGGGTGAAACACGCTTTGAAACTAAAACTTTGTTTTTGTCATAATTCGTCAATCCAAGGGATCTCGAGAATTTTTTGTCAAACTTGACAGTTGCAAACTTATAAATTTCCCGTTTTTCCTGTGAAGCCCCTTCGACCTTTTCCCCTCGAAAGTCGAGGTTGAGCGCGCTGGAATAACTAGAACTTCACTTTGACGTACCTTCGTCGTTTTGAGGGAGATCGAAAATTTTCGCCAAACAAAAATTTTCCCTTTTTCCTCAAGTGTCCCTTCCCCTTTTCCCCCGAAAGTCGAGGCTCAGGGCGAAACACGCTTTAAAAAGTGAATTTGGCGTGACTTCGCCGTTTCAAGGCAGCTCGACTTTTTTTGCCAAAATTAAAAGTTACGAACCGATAAATTTCTTTTAAAGTCCCTCCCCCCCCCCCCTTTCTCTAAAGTCGAGATCAGGGCGAAACATGCTTGGGAAACAAGAACTTTAATTTAACATACCTTCATATTTCAAAGTGAGTTTTGGAACAAAAATGTCCAAACTTTAGAAAACAGAAACAGAAATTTTCTCTTTTTCCTCAAATGTCCCTTCCCCTTTTTTCCCGAAAGCCGAGGCTCAGGGCGAAAGAAGCTTGGAAACTGAATTTGGCGTGACTTCGTCGTTTCAAGGGAGCTCGATTTTTTTTTTTGCCAGACTTAAAAGTTACAAACTGATAAATATCCTCAATAGTCACTCCCCCCCCCTTTCTCAAAAGTCGAGATTCAGGGCGAAACACGCTTCGGAAACAAGAACTTTAATTTAACATACCTTCATATTTCCAAGGGAGTTTGGGAATTTTTTTTTCGAAACTTTAGAAAACAGAAACAGAAATTTTCTCTTTTTCCTCTAATGTCCCTTCCCCTTTTTCCCGAAAGTCGAGGTTCGGGCGAAACATGCTTCGAACACTGAATTTGCCGTGAAAGGGAGCTCGGTTTTTTTTTTCTAGACTTAAAAGTTTCAAACTGATAAATTGCTTCAAAAGCTCCTCCCCCTTTTCCCCGAAAATCGAGGTTCAGGGCGAAACACGCTTGGTAAACCAGAACTTTATTTTGACATACCTTCATATTTTCAAGGGAGCTTGCAAACTTTTTGCGAAACACAAAGTATAGAACTGATAAATTTCGTGACGACGGTTCGCTGCTTTATACTTAAAGTTTGAGCGACCGCACCCGTCGAGAAGTTCAAGTTCATTACCGACTTCGGTTATTGACTTGGCTGCAGTTCGCGAAGCGTGATTTTTTGTATAGTTAGACACGTGCGTTATCTGGAGTAGTTTAAAACTAATTGGGTCAGTAAAGAGACCTGAAGAACGTAAGGTAGAGTTATTAGTCATGACTAGAATTTGCCGAGGCAGGATTTTTGGAAAATTCCAGTTGTGGGTTAGCATGGATAACGGTTTATTGCGGTACGTTCAGCTTGTGGGAGGGGTAGAGACAAGTGGGTAGTTTTGAAGTATTTTGACTATGTGGGTCAGTTCTGAAGCAGGAACCGGATTTTCTACGTTTTTTGAGTTCCAAAACTGTTGGTGACAGGATACGTGTGACTTCATTAAGTTTGCCAGTCCGTCCGTCTGTTAGCAAGATAACTTTCTAAGGCTAGGTATTCCTTCAGCCCAAGCTGATTGCGAATCATATTTGACGGTGCAAAACTTAAGCGCCTTGAGCCTGAAGAGGACCCTTGCCAAGAAGGGCCGAAATATAGCTCTAATAAAATGTAGCGGACTTATCCGTTGTGCACCGTCAAATACAACTTTCTAAGGGTAGCCAGTTGTGGGGTTGCTTGGAAATCTAGGTATTTTCAGTTGGTGGGAAAGGTGGTGACAGGTGAGTACAGGAGACAGTGAGCGTTGACATATTTTTAATGTTTGGTTCAATTCTTAAACTGAAGTCAGATTATCTGAGTATTTTGGGGGATCCCATTACCTTAGTGACGGGATACCTATGACTTCGTAAAGTTTGTCCTCCCGTCTGTTAGCACGATGATTCTCGAAAGAGCTGAGGCAAACTTACTTGGTGTGAGTGTTCCTTGAGCTAAGACACAGGTCATTTCCGCAGATCGGTCCCGTATCCTGTATTTAGGGATGGAGGAGGGAGTTTAAATTTGAGGGATGAAGAAACTTTTACTGCAAAATACTTACACGTCGATTGCTCCATATCCAGTTTATCAGATGTTATCTGAATTTGAAATGTCTGCTCTTAATTTCCTTCTGTTTCTTCTTTCAAATTTTGCAACATTTGAGCGGTGCCTTATTTCACCCAGAAGATGGCGTTTTGAAAAGCGAGTACATTAAAGAAATAAAACACCTCAAATATACAGTTTTTATGGGAAGGTAAGTCGGTATCTGTTAAAGGTGCACTGAATAAAGTTGACATACGAACATCTAGATGAGATTACTCATTAACTTTAAGCAGGATTGATTCTCGGATGAAATGTGTTAGCCCCGCTGCTCCACTGTTCCGGAATAACGGAATAACTTCTTGTAGCTGCATGAAATTTCAAATATATAGCATAAAACAACAACAGTAAATTGTCTGCTGTCAATAACTAAACTATACAGTAGAGGTATGTTTATGTGAACGTTTGTTGACATTGGACTTTGCCATTTTCATGCACTTGCTGTGTCTAAAGCTAACTACCAGTTAGCAAAAGTAGGTAATTAAGGGTATCTGAAAACACCTGAATAGTTATTTTGGGTCTTCCTTCTACCATTTCGCCCAAAACTACACCGTTCAGATTAAAGTAACTGTTCACATAAACATACCTCTACTGTACTATAACTATAACAAACTTGCAAGGCTTCCTAGTCCAGGGACTCTTCTTCAGGGACTTATTCTCACCTCTTCTATCGCGGGTCAGCAGAGATGGATTGCGGCAACCCTCAAGCGGTTATTTAGTTCCAAAACCGATAGCGACAGAATACGTCTGACGTCATTAAGCTTGCCCGTCCGTCCGTCTGTTAGCACGATAACTTTCTAAAGGTAGCCTCTTCGGTAGCTATGAATAACGATAACGGAATAACTTCTGGTAGCTATATGTAATTTCAAATATTTAGGATAAACAACAGTAAATTGCCTTCTGTCAGTAAGTAAACTAAACAATAACTATAACAAACTTGCAAGGCTTTTAGTTCAGGGACTCTTCTGAACTTATTTTGCACCCAGCAGGGACCCATAAATTTCCTGTAATGACTCGCCATTCAGGGGGCTTGTCATTTCCTATGCTTCTATGTTGCTATGTTGTCCGAGCCTCACCTAGTTTCCAAAAATTCCGCTTGGGTAGATTCGGCGTTCCTGCTCAGATAGACAAAATTTGTTAGGACTATTCAGCATGCCACCAGGTACTTAAGCTCGGACAAAAGATCCAGGATACTCTCCCATTACAGAGAAATATTCCTAGTTCAGCACAACAGCTGCGAAAAATTTTGTCGTTCTGGATAGTCGGGTATTTTATCCCCGTGGGTATTTCTCGAACTAACTGACGCTCGGTCAAGAGCGCATCAGAAATCTCTTATTGACAAGCCCCCGTGAATGGCGAGTCATTACAGGAAATTTATGGGTCCCTGCACCCAGGCATGTTTTACCGTTTGATACCATTCTGATGATTCAGCATATTCTCGCTCTGTGTCCGTATCGGGTACTTTTATACTGTGAACACATGACCAGGATCAGACGCTCCCGGACTAGAATTTGTGCGAGGATTTCGGCACCATCAACACTTCATTACGGAAAGGTTGAGATTTTTCAGCGTTGGGACGAAAGACAAGAAAATCCGGCCGGAAACCCTCATCATGTGTTCTCACTGTTAAACACTGAAGGAAAAGAAAGTCGTATGTTCCAAGTTTGCGAAGCTTCCGCTTGGGGTATGTATGTATGCATGTATGTATTTATTTCCCATCAAATGAAAATGAAAAGAAAAGTATAAGATGAAAAGAAAGCGAAAAACACACTACGAGAGAATACACTAACACAAGAAAAACAAAGAACAAAATGGATATCTAAATACAAAAGACAGAACTATTGCCTCAAAATAGTTGCCCAGGGATGAGGGATGAGGCGATGAGGCGATGATCCGGCGATTGAGCTCGATAATCCCATACCGACTTGTTACAGAACGGTTGCTAGTCCATGGTGGAAGGCATAGGAGGTACTTCGCATATTTGTAATATGTAGACCGCAACTTATTCTTATCTTCCTTTCGGAATATCCTCCAAAAAGGACTTAGGTACAGATAGTGCCTAGTACCTCTTTAGAAGGAACACTTCAGTTTCTATGTTAAAGGACCCCTCGCACTATTTACTACTCAACTTACAGTATTTTAAAATATTTGAATACTTTAAACTAGGCTATGCTTTCAACAAATAACCCACGGTTTTGGGTTTTCCGAGACCCGTTGACTTACAGCGAAAACAGGGTAAAAATTCACATAACCGGTTTTGATGGAAAAACTTCTCGCAGACAACCGTCGATGGCGTGATATACATCGGAGGTAGCAAAACACGGCAAGTGAGAAAATCAGCGTGGTTTCTGTTCTGTTCGGTTCAGTTTCGTTTAAAGGGCCCCTCGCACTATTTACTACTCAACTTACAGTATTGTAAAATATTTGAATACTTTAAAACTAGGCTGTGCTTTCAACAAATAACCCACAGTTTTGTCTGCTTTAAGCCTTTTCCGAGACCCGTTGACTTGCAGCGAAAATAGGGAAAAATTCACATAGCCGTTTTTTCTGATGAAAAACTTCTCGCAGACAACCGTCGACAGCGTGATACACATCGAAGGTAGCAAAACACGGAAAGTGAGAAAATCAACGTGGTTTTGTTAGACGGGTTAGAATTTACCGTACGAAATTGGGGTCTCCGGGTTTAGAAATATAAGGAGTGATTATGGAAGTAGGTTGCGTTAGAATTATAGGTAAGACAGGTCCTTTAAATATGGATCCTGTGGATGTTATTAACACCCAAATGAAAAAGTTTATCTAGCGGATCCCCAGCACTGTATCAGGCTTTTCTGAAGTAGGCTATTGCTATTTTCTCTTGTTCTTTGTTTGAGTAGCCTGTGTATGATAGTATGATAGTTGCACGAAAATTTGCATGTACTGATATGTAATAGTATAGAATACTATCATTTGGTGGGCCTCAGATTGTGCCGTTCTTAAGCAGTAGTATACAGTAGCATCCAGTCTTGCTGTAGTAGCATGCAGTTGTAACAGCTACTCCTGTATGCTATTAAAACTTACAACTCCGTATAGCTAATTTTTGTAAAAAAAAATTTCATCCGGTAGGCTTGTGTGGTTCTTCTTTTGTGTTTCTCTTTTCTCTTTATACTCTATTTGTCACACTTTTGTATTTGAAATGGGTTAATAGAAGTCTGACGCGGTCTGACTGACTGACTCTTGACGGGAGACACCGTCCATATTGTCAACGTCACCACGACGCCAATTCTGCAAAAAAAAAATTCCTCGACAGTATTTGAATTCAGTGTGCTCAAGTACAAGTACACAGTACACAAGTACACAATTTCGCCATTTTTTCGTTGCGTACCTCCGACTTTTTAGCGCTTTCTTTGCCTAGCCGAGTTTTGCCAGTTACGCAACGGAAACTTTGCCGAAAGCGTCAAGATCCGCCGACAGCTCTCTCACACATGAGAAGCTTCGAGTGGTGTTTTTGGTTATGGAAGACATGCTAGACCATCAGGTCTATCTTTTGTTTTGCTTGGTTTTCCCACTTTTTAACCACGGCGCCTTCAGTTTTCAGAGATTTTGCTTCCAGCAAAATTTTCGGAAATACTTTTGAGCCGTTGCATCCTGAAAATATCATCTCTAGTAAAAGCTGTGCTTTAAAGCAAAAGATCGACCTTTTATCTTCAGCGGACCGGCGTCCCAATTATGACGCCGTTGCTTGAAAATAGCCCAAAATGGACTGCGACAAAAACTGAAGTGGCTTCTTTATCCCAGGGATCCCGTGGGATGAAAGATATAAACGAAGGCCATTCCCAAGGAAACGTTCGCTGATGTCTGCCATTCTCGCTAGTGGAGGAGCTTGGTGTTTTTTGTGTAATCCGCTTAGAATGGCTTCTTGCAAGGACAGAGCTGCTAGAAGTCAACGGTCTTCTTGAAAAACTTCAAGGGGTTCGGGCTGGAATGGGGTCAGAAATAAAGCTATGATGAAATTTTGCCAGAATGACAAGAGATAAAGGATTATTATTAGTATTATTATTTATTATAATTTATTTTATCTACTCTTCCAATCATCTGCACCACTCGTGCCCTCTAACTCGAACATTCACACATGGATGCATGTGTTGCAGATGTTTTCTCAGAGCCGCCATTTATGTGGGGCAAAGGATCATGGGTGGGGGTAGATTTCGGACGGTCACAAAATCTTAGATCTTGGTACTGTTCTTTGGCCCCTAAAGAGCTTTCAAAAGGCAAATGCAAAGTAATTTTGGTACTTTGGCCCAAGACTATTTTTAATTTACCGAATAAAGACGAATGAAGTTCGAGTCTGAGTAAAAAAAAAACAAAAAAGTAGGATGCGAGACCAACATTAATCTTTGACTTGACCCCCTATTGTGATGTATATCGGTTATAATTGTTGATGTTGCTTTTTATTTAGCTCCTACAATTGGACTATTAAAGGATGGTTTTGTAGATATGTAATGTTGTCCTAGGCCCTTTTAATTTTCCTATTGTGTTTTCTTCTTCTTTTCTTTCTTTTTTTTTCACACTCCGCCTGTGCCTTGTGCTTTTTGATGGGTGAAAAGTAATTAATTATTATTAGCCTACGATTAATGGTATATTTTTTTTCAGATGCGGGATACCGCGGAGTAAACTTCTACCCCTGAAATGTGCAGAAATCGATTCCGTCTGTGACTGTTTCACTAAATTTTAGTCATAAAAACGACCGTTGGTGGCGTTTCCAACTCGTTTATGTAAAGATTGTTGCAAGTGTGAATTGCTCTGGTTGCGGAGAACTTTGTCATATTTTGGCCACAAACTTTTGCCACGACATTAGAAAAAATTGTAGGATGATATGTTACATGATTCTGAAACCAAGGAGTCTGTGTTCTTGTTCAGCGAACATTACGGAAGAGGTTTGTCAAAGCAAGCAGGTCCTGAAGACGAATTTGAAGGGTAGGTTTATTCAACTATCAAGTTTGATGACATTTAACACAAGGATGCGCAGTTTTAATAGACAACATTTTAGATGGTATCTACAAATGTTACAGAGTATTTCCGTTATGGCCTTTTAAGTGTTAATTTTCCGTTAAAGGACACCTGAATGAAGAGTACCAAGTATCATCCCAATCTGTATTACTTCCGTTAACATTGCCTACAGAAAACCCAATCCAAATACGAAATAGTGTTTCCAAGCTATGATTTTTGCTCCATTTTGCATCTGTCCTTATTTCAGTACCGAACAATTTTAGAAATGAACAAATGTCTCCAATCAACCCTTCTTCTGGAATATTTTTTAACCAGTTAAGCCCAAACGTATATCTAGAAGAAATTCCAATACGATCCGGCCACCGCTGTACTTGATTTGAATGAATTGCGCTTTTTGCCTTGGAGTCTGCATGCGCAACCCGCCGGAAACGAACATCCCTATTTAGGAGAAGAATGCTCTCCGTGGCCATGTCTGTAAATGCATTCTCCATGGTGTGTTCAAGTATGGTTTCGTTGTTCAGGTGTCCCTTAAAAGCAACATTTCAGAACCGATTGAATGTTATGAGTGTATATATGTATTGCACACTCCCTGTGGCCAAAGGGCCATGATACGGAAGAGAAAGATGAAGTTTATAAAATTTACCAACTACATAATTGTATACACTTTTTTTAAAACAAAACCTAACTAGGATACGTAAGTAAAACTCTTTAAACGAAAAATCTTACACGCGCGTAATACTTAAATGACCCGTCATGTCTCTAGTGCCAATGCAACTTACTTCCGTAATTGGGTTCATTATTCTTAGGCCTGGATACCCAAATTTCGTATGCTATATTCTAAGCTCGCTACCGATACCTCACTTATCTTTGCACTTGCCACGATTCACTATCTTCCATTCGCATTATGCTCCAGATGAGTGCTTGCGTATCATTCTATTGATGTGTAAAACCGGTTATCTGAATTTTGCCCAGTTTTGGCTAGGAGTCCATGGACCTGGGAAAAGGCTTAAGACAGCCAAAGCCGTTGATAATTTGTTAAAGTAGAGCCTAGTTTTACAGTATTCAAATAGTTTTGAATATTGAACATAAACAGCAAAGAGTGCGAGGTTTGCTTTAAAAGGTCATGGCATAAAATTCCTGTTATATAAGCAGATAAGGCGTTTTTCCGGGACAATCCGGATTGACGATTCACAACCCGGATTCTCCAAAATGCGGTTTCTGCGACAATCCAGATTATGAAAAATCGTTTTCTCTGACAATCTGACAATCCGGATTCGTTCTTGGGTCGTGGATTCGGGAATCCTGTAACTGAGAAAGATCGTTGGATCGTCGTTTGGTAATCTGAGATAGTCGATTCGTTGTTTTCTCCAACGAATCAGCTATCTAGGATCATGGGATCGTCGCGGCAAAAACGCCTATAGTGTGTTGGATGTTATCTTGTGAAAGTGCGCATCCTTGTGATAGGTCTTATGAAAATTATGACTGTGAAAAAAAAATCTAGCAGTATTTACTACAGGGATTAATCTTGTCCCTAAAAAGATAATGTAATCTCTAATTCCGATGAATGTTGTCTCGGTAGAGATAAGATTAATCCAAGTAGCAAGTATTGCAGTTTACTTTAATCCTTACTCAGAGAAACTTTTTACAGTGTGTCAAGGTTTAAGTAAAATCCGAGCCAGAAAACTATTTCTACAGCTGCTTCGATAATTAGCAATTTTCAATTTCAGCGCTTTCTGCGGAAAAAGAAAATTAATTTGTATTACTATTAGAACTTTCCGTCAAGAATAAATGGTTGGTTGATTGATTAAGTGCGATTGCAAACGCTACTCCCTCAAACTCTTCACCAAACCTAGGGTTTCTGATTGGTCATTGCAATTTAAAGTTTAACCGAAAAGGGCTGAGATAGGACAATCTAGTTACCCATCACTTATTCACTTAAAGAGGCTTGAAGACTCGATGAAAATACCTTACTTCGTTGCTCCGCTATTCACGAATAGTCGATTTACAAATAGTGGAATTTCCCTGTCGGATTTGTGGTACCTCTATGCGCTTGTATCTGTGTTGTATGCTTGACGAAAAAGATTTAAGAAAAATTAATGGTCACGCAGTGGGCTATCTTCCACGCGCAGACTACTGTCCATCGAAAAGCCTCGCTTGTATTGAGATTCAAATTGACCGTGTCATAGTAGAATTTTACGTTGTGATGACGGCCGTCGATATTCTGAACGTCAATACAGAGCAAATAGTGAAAAATGAAAAAATCACTTATCACAATTCAAATAATGCAGTGTATTAAGTTAAATGATTAAAAATAAGTTGGCTTTCTAGTTAAACTTTAATAAAGCGCTGGACAAAAAGTGGGCCATTAAAGACTAGAAGTATGGGTGCATCCCATCCTGCTTATACCTTGAGCCTCCCGTAACTCTGGAGCGAATTTCGACAGATCTTCAGATCCTAATTTTGTCCAAAGTAAGTTAACTAGCTTGCCTAGTTTTCTCTTATTTGGCTTTTTACCAATCATCTCGGCTGAGCCTTACCAATTCTTGAGTTTTAAGTTTGAGTTTTGGTGATGAGTTTTACGCGTCAACTCGGGAGTAACATAACACAATAACAAAAACAAGATATCATAAACTCCAACAACAAACCAAAAAATCAACTTCTATAAAAAATAGTTCACGGTGGGCAGACACAGACTCGCTTTTATTCATGGTTTGGCATGCTAAAGGCACCTTTTTTGGTCGGATAGAATAAAGGACCTCGTCTCGGAAGCTCGTTTTGTTCTGTAAGACCAGTGAGACCAAACACACTTTGATCTATCTGATATACACCGCGCAGAGCCGTGCGACATCTAGCGGGGCTCGATGAACATGATAGGGGAAGAATATCGCCGAGATATCAAACTAACTGAACTACAGTGAATAAATTTGAACAGTACATCATTACGCTTGGTGATAGTTGGGTTGAAAGCCTGTATTTTATTTGTTTTAGGGTATTTATCACCTGTGTATGGTTGTGGTCAGGATATTCTGTGTCTAAGGTAGTATCGTAGTGGTGCGTTCCATGATATATTGTTGCGCGAAAGTTGTGAAATGTAAGATAACTTCTGGCTTATTCAACAGCAGAAGTTCGGTATCCTGAGCCATCGAATTGCTTGCGAGTCGTGATTGGTGATTTTTGATGTTGTGTTGATACTGCCTCCGTTCAGCTCTCTGACTGAGTTTTATACATTATGTTGTCATAGTATTTCGTGGGATGGGTGTGCGACCCTGCCAACCATACTTCAAAGTGAAGAATTCTCAGATCAACAAAAAAGGTGGAGGGAAATATGAGGGGATTCAGAGTTATCCTTGTAAATGTGGCCATGCTATTTAAGGAGGGAGAGCTGGGCTGCGAACCGAGAATTGGTAACCTCGTCCCGGGGATTTCATAAACCAAGAAAAGGTCCAAGGGAATTAGGGAGGTTACCTTTTAAAAACATGTTATGTGGTTTTGGAAGGGGTAGTGTAAGCTGAGATAATAATCCTAATTCTGCAAGCCTTTTTTTTTTACTGTACTCCCTCCGACCCCCCCCCCCCCCCCCCCTTTGAGTGACCGTGTTCTGACTTCACGTAATCGATATAACAAAAATGAAAACAGAACAAAGCGGCAAAAGCGGAACTATACCTATTTTTATTATGTGCAATATCGGCAGGCAAGGTCTACACTAGCATAAATTATTTCCGATATTTCAGGGCGTTAGCGGTAAAAGTATCATTACAAGGTATTATGAGCCCCCATCAGGGTGATGCGAGGGGTGATGATGCCCGGAGCTGGTAATGCCCAAAAACGATAAATATTCCTTCGGCCCAAGCTGACTGCGAATCATATTTGATAGCGCAAAACGGATGCGTCAGCTGAATTTTATTAAAACTATATTTCGGCCCTTCTTGGCAAGGGTCCTCTTCAGGCTTAATACCGCTCAAGTTAGAAGTACGAACTTGTGGGAAAACCCACAGGTTTGTTTTTTGTTATTTGTTTTGTCTCATATTACTCATCATAAATAATAAGTTCTATAAAGAAAAAAAAACATGGCATGCTATACTGATCAGTCAAAAATACTAATCGTAAACCCTGGTATTGGGGGAGAGCTTAAGACATCAGTTTAGAGTAGCTTCTCCGGTCGTATTAACCCAGTGGGAGCGTTCAGTTGGAACATCGCAATTAATTGGCAATTAATATTAGAATATTAGCGAGCCGCGTAACGTAGGCTTGTATCGCACTGATAGGAGGGCAGTACAGCGCGTATCGCCCTCATAGGTATGTGGTAGTTCATTTGTCCGGCTTAGGCGGCTTGAGCCTGGAGAGGACCTTTGCCAAGAAGGGCCGAATATAGCTCGAATAAAAATGTAGCTAACGTATCCGTTTTGCATTGTCAAACAGTAATGTGGTAGCGGGATTTTAGCACACCGTTTGCGACGGGTCGTAGTGTGATTAAAAGTATGCAGGTAGTGCGGATCTTTGCGTACTTTTGTTGCTTTTGGTTGTATAGTTTCCCAGCTTTCGGGGACTCCGTTAAAGCACCCCTCGCAATATTTCCTGTCTATGTTCCAGTATTGTAAAATATGGAATACTTTAAAACTAGGATCCGCTTTCAACAAGTTACCCCGGATTTGGCTGTTTTAAGACCTTTTCCAGGCCCGTCCAGTTCTAGCAGGGCCAAATTTACGTAACCGTTTTTTTCTGATAAATAAACTTCTCGCAAACGACCGTCGACACCATGTTAAGTATCAGAGTTTGCGAACAAAGTAAGTGAGGAAATCTGTGAGGTTGGGCCCGTGGGGGCAGTAAAAAAAACTTCACTTTGAATTAACTTTCACATACTTTTTCGAAAATAAGAAGAACACTGAAAGAGAAAAACAAAAAGAAAAAGCAACTTACTTCACAGCGTATAATCAGCGGCTACACTTTCCCTCTCGGACCGTTTCAAAATTTTCAAGTTATCTGTTGGTTCTAGCAGGGATAAATGTACATAACCGCTTTTTCTGATGAATAATCTTCTCGCAAACGACCGTCGACAGCATGTTAGGCATCGGAGGTTGCGAACCAGGCAAGTGAGGAAATCTGTGAGGTTTCATTAGGGGTTAGAATGCACCGAATGTGAAATTCGGGTCTCCGGGTTTAAGAGTGGATGGGGTGATTATGGAAATAGGTTTTATTAGTATTATAGGTAAAAAAGCAACTTGGTTTCCAGCGTATAATCAGCGGCTTCTTCACTTTCCTTTCGGACAAAATTGTCAAGTTATCCGTCGGTAACGTGGGCAGGGGCAACTTAGCCGCTATATAACGCGAGGTCAGAACAGACGGACTCTCACGTTGTGTAATGTCTTATCAGTCACAGTGCAGCTTATGTTTGGTAACAGAAAATGACCAGTTCATCTACCTTGCTTATTTTCCTGATATTTTTTCGCCGCTGAATTTCTGTTATAGGGACTGATAAAGTGTATTCGCTATTCAAAGGTTCCTCAGTCAGTGCCGCCTTTATCGTGTGTCGGAGAGGTTTGGTGCGGGGTGGGGGGGGGAGCCAACAATTAAATATTGTATAGAAGTGCCTGTGAGTACTTTGCTTGTTTCTCTGTTGCTATAGCTGGATTTGGTTGAACCATTCTGCGCATCGAATAAAGAAGTCAGTGGTGGAGCAAAAAAATCCCATCTGCTCCCCAGTCTTTTTTTGAAGTAGTGCTTTACGGTTTTATACTTTTACAGCACCCTATTTCTACCGGCTTGATCGGTGGTACATCTGAACTTCTAGCCGTCGAGATAAAAAGAAGAATAATTGCCAGAGCCTTGTTTTTGTTGTTCACTTCCGAGCTGCTGCCTGGCCGCGTCGTGTAAAGTGCCGTTTTGCCGACCATATCTCCCGAGCCGATTCTCCGACTAGTGATATATGCCTAACTCTATAGGCCTATCCGGATTGTTTACTATCGGAGTAGAGACCACGACTTTCGCCGAGGATGGCAATGGTCCAACTAGGCCTGCTCGAAAATGGATATTCCCGATGAAAAATTCTTTGGCTGTGTAGTTGTATGTTTGTTGTACGAAAAAGTTGCATGTATTGATATGTAGTAGTATCGAATACTTCTTTAACGTGCCTCCGTAGTAGTACTAGTATCCGATAGCATCGAATCTTGCTGTAGTAGCATCCAGTTTGCTGGTATACATGCAGTGGCAAGATTTACTACTGCATGCTACTTTTTCGTACAACTCCATACGACCAATTCTCGAAAAACTTTCATTGGGTTGTTTATCCATACTTTCAATACTCTTCCATACTCTTTTCTGTCCCTTTTTTTCTTCTTTTTTCTGTCGAAAACGTACCATCCATCCTTAAGTAGGACTCCGTATCTACCTTCTGGTACCTACCGACTGATTGGCTATGCCTCTCGCGTCTGGCATAGTGATATGTGCCGAACTCTCTAGGCCTAGCCGGATGGTTTAGTATCGGAGTAGAGTCCGCGACTCCCACCCACTCCCTCCATTACCTTGCTTTCCAACCCTCAAATCCCAACGCCTACTGATGCTGCAGCGCTTCACGAAACGCGCAAAAAAGCGCCATTCAGCAGGAATTGAAGAATCGGTGAGGAAGCGCTGTGGAAGTGTTGAAACAAAAACGAGCCTCTGGTGTCGCGGGTGAAATTTGTACTAATTTGTTCTGGCCATATTGCTTGTGTTTATTGTGTAGTATTTATTGACGTGGTCATTTTATTTATCGGAGAATAAAATTAAAGCATAACTAGTTCTGAGGTGTACTGTACTCCGCCACTTCCCTCGTAAGTTGCCGTATGTGACTGATGACAGTTCAAACCACTGAATCCCAGATATTTAAATAAATAATGTACTTTATTTCCTTAGCAGCTTGTAATCTAAATGCTAGCATTGGATCGTCATTCACTCAAATAACACACGACACAATTATATAAATAGACATTTCATCTGTACATATAATTGTGAATATTGTTTAACTTAACTAGAATTACAGTTTTGGGTAAAATAGGGTACAACAGACTTGAGATAACGATCAGTTAAGTTTATGGGTCGTCTTACTAGTCTCTGGTTCGTACTAGTCTACTAATCTCAGACGCCAGGTCTTTCCAAATATCAAGTTTTATTAAGATCCGATCGCCCATACGGAAGTTACACATACCTCAATATTCAGGATTCCCCTTTCCTCCACTCGCCCCCACCATTCAGATCGGGAAATTGGCTATTTCCAAGTTAATCTGGTCGGGTTCCATATGCCTGCCAAGTTTCACCGTCCTAGCCCACCTGGAAGTATCTTAACTTCGGATCACCGGAATTAGGAAACCCCCCTCCAACTCCCCCCCGCAGTACCCGTATCCGGTCCATTTCTGTCATTGATATACCTAGGGCACTAGGGCATGTGCTTGTTCCCGATCGCTCGACTCTAAGCGTGTCACAAGATTTCCGGTTCCCCCCTCCAGCTTCTCCCCCCCCCCCCCCCCCAATATTCATGGGATCCGGTCCGGAATTCAAACTGAGACACGCTTTCCAGATATCAAATTTCATTGAGATCCGTTTCATTCACATCTGTTCGAAAGTTATGCATGCAACTAAATTCCGGATTCGGCCTCCTCCCCCCATGATCGTTGGATCGGGCAAGTGACTATTTCCAAGTTAATCTGGTCGGGTCCTTGGTATGCCTGCCAATTTTCATCGTCCTAGCACATCTGGAAGTACTTTGACTCGAGTTCAGTAAACCGACCGAAAAGTGGTCGGTATATGGCACTTCAGCGATAAGCAATAGCAATTGCTCGGCACACCGAACGCATTGGCATGCAATGGCTGTACTAAATCTTGTACAAAGAAATATCTATTATGCGGTCTTACATTCTACGCTTTGCCAAGTTCATTATAAATGAATAGGATAATTTTGTCATTTAATTTCGTCGAAGTACAAAAATATCTAGCAAATTACTAATTAGCAGGGAGATCTCTAGTATTTGGGGGCATACGACGGGTAAGCTGGGGCCTTGTACGTTGGGTACGCTGGTGCCTTGTAGGCTGGTGCGGGGTAAGCTGGGGCATTGTATGCAGGTGCTGGGTAGGATTGCTTGTAGGCTGGTTTGTAGTCGTATTTAGCCTCGCCAGAGTACTGGACATCAGCGACATATCCAGTGTAGTCGTCAGCAGTGTATGAGACAGTCTGGACGCGGCCGTCTGGGAGAAGGGTCTGGTAGCTGCCCTTGACGTATCCCTTGTCGTCAGCGGTCTCTTCGTGTTTGTAGTCATTGTAGGTGTAGTCGTCCTTTACGGCCCAGGCGAAGTTGTAAGGCGCTGGAGCATTCTGAAAAAAAACAAGAGCTGTAAGCTCATATGACACTTGCATGGGTTAAGATATATTGATTGATCAAAAGTAAGTTTCGACTTTGTGGTTGAGATGCGCACTCTAAGGGAGCTAGAACTTCATTTGTCAGCAAAACCGTTGAGGCAAAAATGATATTTTTTATATATCAAACCGTTGAGGCAAAAATGCTGGAGCATTCTGTCTAAAAAACATCAATAAAAAAAACATCAGTCTCCGGTCTAAGGACTGCTCAAGTTGAAAAACGGAATTGAACTCGAATGTAGATTAATTTTTAAAGGACCCCTCTTGCTTATTCTGCCTTTTATAATATACTTAGCTCCCATATGGAATTATAAGATTCTAAAATCCCCACCTTTCTCCATTGTTTCGTTTCGTAACTACGAATTTTTTGCGATTTTTCGGCCTTGCCGAGTTTTCCCGTTACCCAACAAAAAGTTTACCGGAACCTTCATTGTCCGCTGACAACTCTTTCACACATAAGGATGTGATAATCTTCTGTTTATTTCTTCTCTTATTTGCTTAGTTTTCCCACTTTTTACCCAAGGCAAGTTCAGTTTTCAAACCTTTTGCGCCCAGCCGCCGCGTCGGAGAGCAGGGAGGCTGGATGTAATCGACAAGCTCTAACAAGAGAATCGCTAGTTTCAGGTGGAAAGTAATGGTATTTTCGAAAATGTTTTTTCTGATCAATTTGTAGGGAAAAGATCATTTCTAGTAAGAGTTGTGCTTTAAAGTTATATATATTTGTAGAAGAATGATTACAGTAATTGTTTCTGAATGGAAAGAGAAGGCGACGTTGACGAAAAATTAACATCGCCAAGTGGCGAACAAAAAGGGATTATTCATAGGGTCAAAAGTAAGCATTCCGACCTTTTTGCTGATCCCAAGAATAGGGCAGATATCATACGACAGGCAGCGGTAGCATATTTGGCCAGATTTGGGACTACCACATCAGATGAACCGTTATTATTCAGTTGCGGGAGGGGTATGTAAGGGCTAACTGAAGCGAAATCCAAAACCGAAAATAAAAAGATAACACAGCAATGTATTGTATGACGACGATGTGGATGTCAGGGTCCCAAATTATTTTGTTATTTATATGAAGTCTATCGATATTCCCATCTTTGTCTACTTTTATTCTCCTTTGCTTTTTATTTATTTTTGTTTAATTGTGACTGTGCCTTGGCCTTGCTTCCGGTTAGCTGTATGATTATTTAGCGGATGGATATTATTGGGTATGTATTCGTCATGTTGAAATTATTTTTTTTCGTGTGCGCTCGAGCTCTGCTCTCACCAGCGGTAAGTGTTAGTGATACATTTGTTTGTAAATAAAGGTAACCTTAGACCTTGAACCTAACAGAGCTAACCCACCCCACGTTTGCTACATAATAGTTGCGTTTTTGCGGATACCATGGTATCTGATACCACGGTAACTGGATTTGCAAATATTCGTTTTTGCAGTTACCATGGTATCTGATATACGGTAACTGGATTTGCAGTTATTCGTTTTTGCAGTTACCATGGTATCTGATATACGGTTGCTCTGGAAAAACGACAATTGCCGAAATTGCGCTTTTGGAAGTCATCCCAAAGAAAGACTGATATCCAGTCACAATCACTAAAGGCCAAACTTCTTTCCCACCAATTTGACAAAAACTGATTAAAGTGAGATGACTTTTTCAGACACCACGGTCAGACCGTGGTATCTGAATATCAGATACCACGATAACTGCAAAAACGCCTTTTCACCGTGGTATCAGATACCACGATAACTGCAAAAACGACTTTGGACCGTAGTGTCAGATACCATGGTATTTGCAAAAACGCAACTAATGAATGCTTCCTGCATGTAAGGTTATCAGCATGGTCGAAAGAACGCGCACATTACATCCGCGTTACATCCCTCACGTTACATCCCCATTTCTCCCAAAAGATATCTTTCCGTCTCATTAGGATGGGAGGGAAGGCAAAAATTAGCCGTTATTTTACGTTGCTGTGACAGTGATTACAGAGCTAACTGCGGTAGCTGCAATTAAGATTCTTATTTTTCGGTTAACGCACTATCATTAGTCCTTTAATTAGCACGGGCTGTGTGGCTGCGGTGACAGTAATGGCTTAACATTCTGAGGCGAAGCTGTCGGGTGCTCTAACCATGAACTGATTGTGAATCAGTGTTAGATTTTATTTATCCTAGTAAGCCCATTTTTTTTATTGTGCGATGGCTGCTTAAATAGTAAGTAAGACTTAATTTCAAATTCAGCTCACTTTTCCAGTGCGATTTTTTCTGTCTGAATATCTCCGGTTTCCTGATAAATCTTGGGGTTATTTGGCCCCTTTGGTATCAAACTATCTTAAGTCTAGGAACTTTCAACTTTTGCTTGTACCGTGGTCATCCTCATAACAAATACGTAGTCGCTTCCTTCTAACTGACAAATATACTTTTTGTCCAGTGATAACATTTTATTCTGTCTCTATAAGTGCAGTACGACATTTTTTTTTCTTTTTTTAAGGACAAATCTTTCTAGACGTCAAGTACTTTTTTCCTTTATCAAGGTCTCAAAATTCCAGTCCCGATTTTAATCCTTGAGAAAAGCATGTCCGAACTCCATAGATCAATATATACTCACGTCGTATGTCTTGTAGTCTGCCTTGTAGGCCGGCTTGTACTCCTGGTACGCTGGCTTTGGGTACTGGGGAGCAGCGGCGGCAACGGCGATGAAAGCGGCGACAATGAAAACCTGCAGAAAATCAAGATTAGTGACATGCAAACCCCGCTAGATGGTGTGACTATTTGTCAGGTTTGCCAGTCCATGTCTCAAGCACAAGGCGTACGATTGCTAGGGGAAAGCTGCCATCGACCGACCAACGAGCACTTCTAATCTTTTACGCAAGCGCGCTCCCACGGCCAATCCCTCCAACCGTAATGCTTACAAGTCCTTTATATTATTGTTTGTCAACTTCTGCTATTTCCTCTTCCTCTTATCTCATTTTCACAGCCCACTTGCTTCCTTCAAGATAAAGCGAATTAACAAAGATTATTCATTAACTGGGATCTTAAGAACATCTCATGAAGTTCAAGAAAATCTATCTGGTGCTGACAGCTGATTATTCCTGCTGTTGTGGAGATCATCGGTTAAAATAACAGTAAATTTTACCTTCATGGTGAAATTGTGAGCTTGTCTTTCTTGGAAGCTTACAGAAACACTGATACAATTCAATTGATTCCGCCGATTCTTATACTTCCTGACTCAGTGATGAACGAGACGGACGAGATTTAGGTGAACGCCCTAAAGTCCGCACCTTAGATTGGCACTATCCAGCTGGAGCTCTGAACCGCTGACCTATATTTTTGCGATGTTAACCTTACAAGGCCGTTCGAACCGGTGATTTTCCAGAAGCGCTAAGCCTAGTGGGTGGGACGCTACTTGATTGAGGATCCAAACGGTTCCGGTATAATTTGGATGACTCGAGGTACGCAAAATGGGTATCCGGCCGAAATTGTGGAAACAAAACAACGGCAAACACTCAAAATGCCCACGACTCAAGATACCCACGATTTGATTATTTGAGGTGTTCAGTCCGTAGTAAACTGGAAGTAGGAATGAGTGAGAAACGAAAGGAGCAGACCGAGCATCGGAACGGTGTGTCACGTACAGCGCCCACTAGCCACTGTACGGACGGGTTTTAGAGCTGGCAACCCTTCGCAGACTCACGGACTGTTCCAAGGTCGCCCAGACCTCCAAAACAAGCCCGAAACAGAAGGGTTAAAACACACTTACTGTACTAAAAATAGTGCTTATCTTAAAAACATCTGTACACACTTCAGGAGTTTATACTAATTGTCGCAGAACTCGAAAAGAAAACCCCACATTAACTTCAAACTAATGTAACAACTTATCTATTACACTGAAATAAGAAAAAACTTCAATTACTGATAATAATATAAAAGTAGATAATTTCGCACCGAATACTTTTCTAAAAAATATTATATTAAACAAATAATAAGTCTAGTTCCGTTCGATTAATGTAACTTTGGTAATTCGAGTTCTGTGACATGGTGATGATCGGATATTGAACTGATATACTCTCAGTTATTATGTAAGAGATTTGAGACTTGTCAAAAAGGGGTACGAGACGTTTTTGAACCTGTATTAGGGTGTAAACGGCACGGAAAACGTCGGGAACCGCTGATCTAAACCACGACGTGCAAAAACTTCGCCTGAAAAAAGGGCGTTATCTTACCATTCCCCGGGGACTCCAGTAGCGGAATCCCCACGTTTTGTGTGTCCCAGGGACTCACTTCCCAGATTGTCGTGATTCCGAAACGTGATTCAGAAACTGCAACCGTTTCTGAACTAGCTGACAAGAAATTTGAACAGGAAATTTCGGAATGAATAAACTTGTTAAATCCGAATATTTTATGGATTTTCGACTATTGCAACGGTATTCCGGTAGGGATCTGACCACAATCTAGGTAATCTGACCTTGGGACAAACAACATGTTTCCGCATTCCCCCTCCCTCCAGCCACGGTGGTCGGGTCGGAGAAGGAACTACTTCCAAGTTGTTTGGTCGGGTCCCTGATATGCCTGCCAAGTTTCATCGGCCTAGCACATATGAAAGTACCCTAACTCGAGAACAGTGGACCGACAGACAGACCGACCGGAAAGTGATCGGTACATGGCACTCGAGCGGAGCTGCAAGCAGGGGTGTCACGACTGGGGGGGGAGGGGGGGGGGGACGCCCCGCCCAATACTGTCGGCCAGTCGGTAAAAAATAACCGAGTCGGTGCGGAGCGCCACGATTTTTCGTCAAAGCAGTTGTTTTTTTTTCATGAAAACAGTCGGTTTTTCTGAAAATGGTCGATTTTTCTGAAAATGGTCGATTTTTCGTCTAAATGGTCGGTTTTTCTGAAAATCAGTCGTTTTTTTCAAAAATGTCATTTTGTTGTTTAAAACAGTCGTTTTTTCTGCAGAAAAAGTCGGTAAAAATTACCGGCCAGTCGGTAAATGCCTCGCCCCCCCCCCCAAACTTTTTGGCTGGTAACGCCTCTGGCTGCAAGTGCCATAAAAAGGGATTGTCTGGGTCAACAAATCCAGTAATTATTATGTTTCGGGATCCCACAGTGACTTGTAGCCTTGTTACTCGAAATTTTATCAGATTTGCGCAAATTTTCAACTTGCGTCTGTTAGACGCTTTTCCTTGACAAGTGCGCTTGTCGGCAAGTGACGCTGTTATTCGACAAGTGAATTAGCGAACTCGTTGCTTCAGGTACTTCATGATGCGAAAAACGTCACCCAAAACGTCATTCAAAATATAATTTAATCTCAGTCTCTCGACCCAATTCCCTCTGATGACCTCTGGGACATAGATAAGCATCGCACAGAGGGAGTCCTTTGAGTTTGACCTGTCCACCGACCTAAACCCATTCTGAATCTGCCATAACGAGTATCGACTACCGTTCTGCGTAAACGACATCGGATAGTCATTCACGCAAATAACACACAAGACAATTATATAAATAGAGATTTCATCTATACATACAGTTTATGAGTGTTGTTTAACTTAGCTAGAATTCCGATTTTGGGTAACATAGGGTATAACAGACTTGAGATAACATCCGTCGACTTAATGGGTGGTCTTACTAGTCTCTGGGTCTTACTAGTCTACTAATCTCTAACGCCAGGTCTTTCCAAATATCAAGTTTTATTAAGATCCGCACCCGTACGAAAGTTACACATACTCAATATTCAGAATTCCCCTTTCCTCCACTCCTCCCACGATGGTTCTGATCGGAAAATTAACTATTTCCAAGTTAACCTGGTCGGGTCCCTGATATGCCTGCCAAGTTTCATCGTCCTAGCCCATCTGGAAGTACCTCAACTTCGGATCACCGGAATTCCCCCCCCCCCCCCCCAACTCCCCCCAGAGTAACCGAATCCGGTCCAGTTCTGTCAGTGATGTACCTAGGGCTTGTGCTTGTTCTTCCCACCAAGTTTCATCCGGTCGCTCTACTCTAAGCGTGTCACAATATTTCCGGTTCCCCCCCCCCCCCCCTCCCCACCAACATTCATGGGATCCGGTCCGGAGTTGAAACGAGACATTTGGGACACGAGGTTTTTCCAGGTATCAACTTTCATTAAGATCCGATCACCCGTTAGAACTTTATGTATGCCACTAAACTCCGCCTCCTCCCCCATGATGGTCGGATCGGGCATTTGACTAACTCCAGGTTAATCTGGTCGGGTCCTTGATACGCCTGCCAATGTTTATCGTCCTAGCACGTCTGGAAGTACTCTGACTCGAGAACAGTGAACCGACAGACCGACCGAAAAGTGATCTGTATATGGCACTTCAGCGATAACTATTGCTCGGCACAGCGAACGTCTTGGCGTGCAATGGCTGTACTAAATCTTGTACAAAGAACTACCTATTATGTGGCCTTACAGTCCACACTTTGCTAACTTCAGTCTAAATGAATAGGATAATTCTTCGTTTAATTTCGTTGAAGTACAAAAATATCTAGCAATTTACTAATTAGCAGGGAGATCTCTAGTATTTGGGGGCATAAGATGGGTAAGCTGGTGCCTTGTACGCTGGTGCCTTGTAGGCTGGTGCGGGGTAAGCTGGGGCATTGTATGCTGGTGCTGGGTAGGATGGCTTGTAGGCTGGTTTGTAGTCGTATTTGGCCTCGCCGGAGTACTGGACATCAGCAACGTATCCGGTGTAGTCATCAGCGGTGTATGAGACAGTCTGGACACGGCCGTCTGGGAGAAGGGTCTGATAGCTGCCCTTGACGTATCCCTTGTCGTCAGCGGTCTCTTCGTGTTTGTAGTCATTGTAGGTGTAGTCGTCCTTCACGGCCCAGGCGAAGTTGTAAGGCGCTGGAGCATTCTGAAAAAAAAAGAGCTGTAAGCTCATATGGCATCTGCATGGGTTAAGATGTATTGATTGATCAAAAGTAAGTTTCGACTTTGCGGTTGAGATGCGCACTCTAAGGGAGCTGTCAGCAAAACCGTTGAGACAAAAATGATAATGGGCTGATGGGCATCATGAATATCAGATACCACGATAACTGACCAGATAACATGATAACTGCAAAAACGACTTTGGACCGTGGTGTCAGATACCAGGGTATTTGCAAAAACGCAACTAACGAATGCTTCCTGCATGTAAGGTTATCAGTATTTTCGAAAGAACGCGCACATTACACCCGCGTTACATCCCTCACGTTACATCCCCATTTCTCTCAAAAGATATCTTTCCGTCTCATTAGGATGGGAGGGAAGGCAAAAATTAGCCGTTATTTTACGTTGCTGCGACAGTGATTACAGAGCTAACTGCGGTAGCTGCAATTAAGATTCTTATTTTTCGGTTAACGCACTATCATTAGTCCTTTAATTAGCACGGGCTGTGTGGCTGCGGTGACAGTAATGGCTTAATATTCTAAGGCGAAGCTGTCGGGTGCTCTAACCATGAACTGATTGTGAATCAGTGTTAGATTTTATTTATCCTAGTAAGCCCGTTTTTTTATTGTGCGATGGCTGCTTAAATAGTAAGTAAGACTTAATTTCAAATTCAGCTCACTTTTCCAATGCGTTTTTTTCTGTCTGAATATCTCCGGTTTCCTGATAAATCTTGGGGTTATTTGGCCCCTTTGGTATCAAACTAACTTCAGTCTAGGAACTTTCAACTTTTGCTTGTACCGTGGTCATGCTCATAACAAATACGTAGTCGCTTTCTTCGAATTGACAAATATACTTTTTGTCCAGTGATAACATTTTATTCTGTCTCTATAAGTGCAGTACGACATTTTTTTTTCTTTTTTTAAGGACAAATCTTTCTAGACGTCAAGTACTTTTTTCCTTTATCAATGTCTCAAAATTTCAGTCCCGATTTTAATCCTTGAAAAATGCATATCCGAACTCCATAGATCAATATATACTCACGTCGTATGTCTTGTAGTCCGCCTTGTAAGCCGGCTTGTACTCCTGGTACGCTGGTTTTGGGTACTGGGGAGCAGCGGCGGCGACGGCGATAAAAGCGGCGACAATGAAAACCTGCAGAAAATCAAGATTAGTGAAATGCAAAACCCACTAGATGGTGTGGCTGTATTCCAGTCCATGCCTCAGGCACAAGGCGTACGATTCACTCGGGGAAAGCTGCCACCGACAGACCGACGAGCACTTCTAATCTTTGACGCAAGCGCTCCCACGGCCAATCCCTCCAACCGTAATGCTTACTAAGTCCTTTGTATTATTGTTTGTCAACTTCTGCTATTTCCTCTTCCTCTTGTCTCATTTTCACAGCCCACTTGCTTCCTTCCAGATAAAGCGAATTAGCAAAGATTATTCATTAACTGGGATCTTAAGAACACCTCATGAAGTTCAAGAAAATCTATCTGGTGCTGACAGCTAATTATTCCTGCTGTTGTGGAGATCATTGGTTTAAATAACAGTAAATTTTACCTTCATGGTGAAATTGTGAGCTTGTCTTTCTTAGAAGGCTACAGAAACACTGATACAATTCATTTGATTCCGCCGATTCTTATACTTCCTGACTCTGTGATGAACAAGCCGGACGAGATTTAGGTGAACGCCCTAAAGTCCCCACCTTAGATTGGCACTATCCAGCTGGAGCTCTGAACCGCTGACCTATATTTTTGCGATGTTAACCTTACAAGGCCGTTCGAACCGGTGATTGTCCAGAAGCGTTAAACCTGGTGGGTGGGACGCTATTTGATTGAGGATCTAAACGGTTCCGGTATAATTTGGATGACGCGAAGTATCTCAGAATGGGTATCCAACCCGTGGGAACAACAAGACCAAAGGTGTCGATGGGATCCCAAAAATCTAATATTTGATCCAGACAAGTGGGTCTTGTCTTCGCCAGATCCAGGCTAATTATTGGAGATCAGGTATACCTCTATAAGCCATATCTAATTTGACGATACTGACCGAAACTTCCTGCTTTACTTCTGCCAATTTTTCGGTTTCGCCCGCATTCCGAGCGAACTACTAGTCCAGCAATAAAAGAAAATTCAGAAACGAAGCCAGCGTATCTCCTTCTCCTTATCCCTACAAAGAACATCTGATCAACTTCAAATAAAACTTTGACTTAAAAAAAATTCCGGTTACAACCAGATTCCGGACTAATTATATTTCCGGGTAAAAATGATTGTCATTTACAGACTCGGCGTCTCTTCTTACCCCTAAATCTGTCATCTAATCAACTTCAGAGAAAACTTTTGCTTTTAACAAATTTTCAGGTTTTGACCGGATTCCGGGTGAACTAGTTGTCTGGCAAGAAAATGGTTTTCACCATCGTGTTCAGCATGTCTTCTTACCTCTAAATCGAGCATTTAGTCCACTTCAAATGACACTTTTACTTTTAACCAGCTTTCCGGTTTTTGCCGGATTCCGGACGAACTACTTCTCCGGCGAGAAAATGGTTTTCATAATCGTGCTCAACATGCCCCCTTACCCCATAATCGACTATCACATTCACTGTTTAAAAATATTTTGTTTGTCCCTTAATTTGAGCCCCCTCCCCTACCCCTGAATGTAAAGCTACAGAGCCTACGAGCACTATACTACGAGCCTATCTACGAACTTCATCTTACCCTTGACCCGAAGAATCCTCACACCAAGTTTCATCAACATATCTCATTCCCTTCGAGAGTTATCGTGCTAACAGATGGACGGACGGACAGACGGACAACTTTTGCGATGACATAGGTATCCCTCCACTTACGTTTTGGGATCCCAAAAACAACGACGGTCTAAACCAGGGGTTCCCGGCCGGTACCCAAAGGAGTACAAGATACCCTCGCAAGGGGTACGCGAAGGTTCCAAAATCAAGTTAGTCTATGGCATTAATATCTCGCCTCGATCATTTTTTAGTAAGTTCTAAGTATTTATTTATAACCCGCCATTTTGAAAAAGTAGAGTACATGAAAGAAAGTAAATAAAACAGATAAACACACATGAAATGACACTTAATTTTCAATCTTCGGCCAGGAAGCAGTGGATAAGGTCGTGCGCTGGTTGGGCCGTGTTTTCCATGATTTTTTATAGAGACGAGGAAACATCTAAAAGGGAACACTTGCATCTTGAATTTTCAACTTCTTCGTCAATGTATGCTATGACATAATTTCGACAAGTAGAGCAGGTGCTTTGCATATTTAAAATAACATGATCTCATCTTTTTAATCTCCTTCTTTTTCAGAACGTGACACCAGAACGAAAAAGTTACTAAATCCGTTCCAACCTCACGAAAAGTTACTACGCTGACCGTTCTAGCCTTCTCCTAGCCCATTAGTAACTATTTGCTTACCACGCTCGGGAGCGTGGTAAGCGTAGTAACCACGAATCTCTGTCACGTGATTGGTCGCTGGAAAATAGAAAAATCGTTCCAGCCTTGACTGCAAAAACCCAGAATTCGTGACGTCATGCGTAGGAACTACGGTAAGTAGGATGGAACACGCTCAGTATAGAAGGGGCGCAGAAGGTGCCGTACAAATTTCCCAAAGCTTAGTCTTCTGACTTATTTTCAATATTGTTCTCAAGATCAGACATCCCATCGTACGCAATTTCAGAATCACATTAACGCCTGATCATTAATGACAACAAATATCGTCTTTTTGACGTTCTGATCGTGGTAACAAAACGAAGATTTGTAAAAAAAGGGGTGCGCTACGTTTTTTAACCTGGACTAGAAGGTACAGTGCACGGAAAAGGTTGGGAACCACTTATCTAAACCATGCCGTCCAAAAACTTCGCCTGAAAAAAAGGGATCGATTAAAACCAGGAAGGGAAGGGAACGCGAGAAAAGCAGGAAGCCATACTAAAACCAGGAAGGGCAAACTAAAACGAGGAAGGTTGTCGCCAGAATTCAAAACTGGAAAGCCGCACCGTTCCCTTCCTCTGTTTAGTATTCTTTGAGGGGTGGGCAACTTTCCAAATTAAAAGTTCACCATCCCTTCCTCGTTTTCATATCCTGTAGTATCCGTCGTTTTAGTATCCGTCTGAACTAGAAAAGAAAAGTTGAATTACAGTTTTGATAGTTGCTGACCCCTCACTGAACCCATGTCAGGATACTAAAACGAGGAAGGGATGGTGAACTTTGAGTTTGAAAAGTTGCCGACCCCTCGAAGAATACTAAAACAGAGGAAGGGAACGGTGCAGCGTTCCATTTTTTCGCAGCCTTGAATTCCTTCCTCGTTTTAGTATGCCCTTACTCGTTTTAGTATGCCCTTCCTGGTTTCAGTATGCCTTCCTGCTTTTCTCGCGTTCCCTTCCCTTCCTGGTTTTAGTCGATCCCTGAAAAAAATGGTCAAAGGCGTATTCTCGCCATTCCCTGGGGACTCCAGTAGCGGAATCCCCAAGATTGTGTGTGTCCCCCACTTCCCATTTCTCGTGATTTCCCACAAAAATACGAATGTAAAATAAAAGTAAAACAGGACCATGACCTTTACAAGCGTCACCAAACTTTTTTTTTTTTTTGAAAAAATTTCATTTGGGGGCATTTCCTGTCTTCTCGTTGTTTTCCGTACGCCCGGAGGTAAGAAGACATGTAGAATCCGTACATGACAACCATTTTCTAGCCGTATAAGTATTTCACCCGGAAACCGGGCAAAACCGGAAAATTTGTTTTTGACAATTGATTCGTCGGTAATCCGCTCAAAACCGGAAAATTTTATGTAAGTGAAAGTGTTCCTTCAGTTGATTAAATGTTCGATTTAGAAGTACGTAGACACGCTGAATCCGTATATGACAATCATTTTGTCACTTCTAATTCTAATTCATTTAATCAACTCCAAATAAAAGTTGTATATTTGTCAAATTTTACGAACTAATTGTCGAGTGAGAAAATAAGTTTCAGACATGGATTCAGCATGTCTCCTTACCCCTAGATCGACTGTCTCATTAGCTTTATAAAAACTATTTTTGTCCCCGTAATTTGACCCCTCCCCCACCCCTAAATATAAAGCGAAGGGGCCGATCTACGAACTTAACCTGTACTTTTGCCCAATGGATCCTCACCAAGTTTCAACAAAATATCTCAGTCCCTTCGACAGTTATTGTGCTAACAGACAGACGGACGGACAACTTTTTATAACCGTATGTAAACGCTTAAGTTTTGGGATTCCAAGAACAGGCAAAAACGTGAAGAAGTATCACATCACATAAGATAATTATTTGAAGCTGAAACACCTTAGGAAGATTTACGATTTACTCCCGCAGTCCTAGCTCACAACGTGTTTCAACTTCCCTTAATAATTAAAATTATATATTTGTAAATATTCCTTCAGCCGAAGCTGACTGCGAATTATAGTTACTGCACGAAAAGGATTCGTCATCTCATTTTATTCGATCGATTGTTCGACCGTTCTCGGCAAGGGTACTCTTCAGGCTCAAAGGAAAAACAGAGAAAACCGTGAAAGTATAAAATTTATCTATTACATCTAGCAAACTATTATATCTGCATTCATGAAACTAAAATAACACTGAAATTAAGCTTAACATTTTGATTTGTTTTAACGAAAGTATATGTTAAGCCTTGATAATAGTTGAAAGAATATAAATGGAGTTGGACTTTCAAAGTTCGCAAGTTAAGTATAGTTGTTGAACGATTATTCTAAGTTTAGAAGGAGTACACTGTAAAAAAAATCTTGAAGTAGTTACTACTGGGATTAATCTTGACTCTGAAAATATATTCTTATCTCTAATTCGGATTGATCTTATCACAGTAGAGATAAGATTAATCCCAGTAGCAAATACTGCAGTTAACTTTAATCCTTACTCGGAGGAACTTTTTACAGTGTAGGTAGAAAAGGCAGGCTACTGGTCAAAAAAGAAATTCAGTGTCCAGCCGAGGAATCAGAAATATGTGAATAAATAAGAAAAGATACTAGCCTACATACGCTAGGCTTAATAGTACTAAAAAGTAGAAAATAAGTATATCTTATACATATGTAACATCAAAGCAAAAATTAATCATTATGGAGGATTTTTGGTGATTTATTAAAAGTTTGCGACATTTAGTAAAAATCACAATTGTTTTATCCAGTCCACAACATTTCTTTACAATGAATGTTCCTTCAGCCCAAGCTGACTGCGAATCATATTTGATAGTGTAAAACGGATACGTCAGCTGAATTTCATTGGAGCTATATTTCGGCTCTTCTTGGCAAGGCTACTCTTCAGGCTCAAAACCGCTCAAGTTGAAAAAATGTACTTGTGGGAAAACAAACTGAAGATTCCAGCTTAAATTAAATATTTAACTTCGTTCTTCTTGTTTTCCCACAAGTTCGTTTGTTTTGAGCCTGAAGCGGACCATTGCCAAGAAGAGCCGAAATATAGCTCCAATAAAATTCAGCTGACGTATCCGTTTTACACTATCAAATATTTCTTTACAAGCAAAGAGATTGGATGTGTCCATACAAAAAATAACAGTACGTAGTATTTTGGGCAATTTCTACCAGGGACTACGTACTAACCACCGCAGAATGGTGGTCAGTCTAAAACTGGAATATGTTCAGAAATAGCCGTTACTTCCGTTTTACTCCGTTAATTCAATCCCATGACATTGCATAAGGGGATCTTCCTTTCAAATCAGATTTGGCTTCGAGTTCTACTTCCTAAAATTCAAGGTCGATCTTAAAATCGATTACCAACATGTGTAAATTCTAAGCAACAGGGCGTGGACGTTAAGATCCAAACAATGAGTATATATATCATTTGGCCGTTGTGGAGAGTATCAGTCACTGTTCCGCGTATTCAACGAGCTAAGTTAAAGCTTCAAAGCCAGTACAAAATGAAGGTAATGCTTTTATTGTTTAAGTAACATCGAACAAAAATTAACAATCCTAGTAAGTTTATAGGCAAGGCAAGTAGATCATAAAATAGTTATCCACAAATTTGAGAAAAATCGTCGTTTGAAAAATGTGTAGGTTGCATTG
Source organism: Branchinecta sandiegonensis (assembly GCA_030848855.1). Taxonomy (NCBI): domain Eukaryota; kingdom Metazoa; phylum Arthropoda; class Branchiopoda; order Anostraca; family Branchinectidae; genus Branchinecta; species Branchinecta sandiegonensis. The sequence goes on along the minus strand of JAUPMV010000021.1, from coordinate 5,043,979 downwards.
CTAAGTCCCAATGCAGATATAACAAAATTTAATAGTAATTTGATACTTATCATTATATTATGGCGTTACATTGCTTTTCTTTAAATGTCTGCCATTATGTAGGATGGTATTAAACAAGAACTTGAACTAGACTGGGCGACTGTTTCTGTTTTGTTTTTGTTTGTTTCTGATCTCAAAATTTCGCAGAAAGCTTTGTTTTAGTCAAATTCGTGATACCACATTTGTAATAATCTCCGTGTGTAATAACGTCCCACTGTGTAACGCCCTTAATTGAGCAACATATTTATTTTAGTTATCAAAGGATCCTAATGCAGTATAACGCAGTTCTAATGCAGTCTGCTTCCGCAATCACTCTCTTCGTTCTGAAGCTCGGGATGCCATATTTCATCCGGTGGATTCTAACGCCCTTAAAGGACCTGTCTTACCTATAATAATAACGCAACCTACTTCCATAATCACTCCACATATTTTTAAACCCGGAGACCCCAATTTCGTACGGTGCATTCTAACCCCTCTAATAGAACCACGTTGATTTTCTCACTTGCCGTGTTTTGCTACCTTCGATGTGTATCACGCTGTCGACGGTTGTCTGCGAGAAGTTTTTCCATGAGAAAAAGCGATTAGGCAAATTGCTTCCCTGTTTTCGCTATAAGCTAACGGGTCTCGGAAATGGCTTAAAACAGCCAAAACCGTTGGTTCTTTATTGAAAGCACAGCCTAGTTTTAGAGTATTCAAATAGTTTAGAATGCTGTAAGTTGAAGAGTAAATAGTGCGAGGGGTCCTTTAACGATCCCAAACTGATTTTTAAACGTGCCGTGATTTTCTGGATAATGCTTATTATTTGCGAAAAGCTCATTCACCATAAAAACGGTTCTGTAAATTTTGTTGTTTCTCGCTAGACGTCAACGGGGCTGGAGAAAAGCTTTAAACAGCCGAGGAAAAAAAGCTACACGGGAATAAAAAATGTTTTATGATAACAGCTAAATAATTATAAGTTCTTAATCTAAAAAAAAGCAAGGTCTTCCATGATTTTTCAAAGGAGAGCCTAGTTTTAAAGTATTTAACTGGTTCAGAACACTGCAGGGAAATTACCCCAGTCAACTTACAAGTATTTGCCCGCCCACAGTGGCCTTTCTCGTTTGCTTTACTTTCTTTTTCTTTTGTTTTGCGAAGTGTTTGTTTTGTTTCTTTTATTGATACTCCGGAGAGGGTCAAAAATATATTATTGTTATTATTATTACACTGAAATCTAACAGGAAATAAAAGGTAGGACAAAGTTCACCATTTGCTGTTTAAGCAGTGAAAAAAATAAGATTACACTGTCAAGGTGACGGCGGATGTCACTTGTCAATAAACTAACATCTGAAGAAACGGTCGTACAAGTTTGGCAGGCCATGCCTTGATTATGAGTGCGGCGTTGACGACAGCTTTGATGCAGTCCTGTCGGAGGTCCCTCAGTGCTTCTTTAGAAGCCACCCTCATCAACAACTGTCAGTAAAAAACGAGAAAATTACACTTTCGTCAAAGAATTATTGCGTATCTTGAAGTTTTGTGTAGTATCGACTGTATGAAAGTAGTGTTCATGTAAAAGGATATCCATAAGTATGTTAAAGGTTTACTTCATACATTGAAGTTGCTATCGGAAAATAACACCGAGATGGTCATTGAAAAGAACCTATCCGAGCCGAAGGCGAGGTAGGTTATGAAAAATATGTGCCGAGCCAAAGACGAGGTTGATATTTTTAAATGGCCATCGAGGTTGTCATTCAGATATCAACCGAGATGGAGGTGTGTTAACTTTTATAACTTTTTCGAACAGAAATCATCTCTGGAGGCTGATATGACTTATATCATCCTCTCCGGAGGCTGATATGAGTTATAACATCCTCTCTGGAGGCTCATATGACTTATAACATCCTCTCTGGAGGCTGATATGACCTGAATGCTCTCATATCTACCACTAACTTTTTGCGTGAAGATTATCGTAAAATAAATGACCGTGGGTCATAGGAGGATATGCATTACATACCTGTTCGAAAAAAGTTATATCAGTATAATTAAAAAGCCAACTGGCCATATACACACTTTACAATAAGCAAAACGAGAAATTAACTGCCAAAATGTGTTTGCACACAAACTACCGCAACAAACATATAAACAAACGGCAGATAAATGTTTCAGCATCTCTTCGCTCGAATTTTACATCTTGCATAGATCTATCTGTAAAGCTTGCATATTAACTGAGTGGTACCAGGGACCCATAAATATCCTGTAATGTATCGCCATTCAGAGGGCTTGTCAATAAGAGATTTCTGATGCGCTCTTGACCGAGCGTCAGATAGTTCAAGAAATACCCACGGGGATAAAATACCCGATTATCCAGATAGACAAAATTTTTCGCAGCTGTTGTGCTGAACAAGGAATATTTCTCTGTAAGGGAAGAGTATCCTGGATCTTTTGTCCTAGCTTAGGTACCTGGTGGCATGCTGAATAGTCCTGAGTGAAGATGGCTATCTATATATATCTGAGCAAGAACGCCGATTCGACCCAAGCGGAATTTTTGGAAACTAGGTGAGGCTCGGGCAACATAGCAACATAGAAGCATAGGAAATGACAAGCCCCCTGAATGGCAAGTCATTACAGGAAATTTATGGGTCCCTGGTGGTACCAATATGCCGGCAGGTGACTGTATCAAAAATTATTTCAGGTCTTCCTCCTTGCCGCTTTTGTCGCAGTTGCTGCCGCCGCACCCCAGTACCCCAAGCCGGCATACCCAGGGTACAAACCCGAATACAAGACCAATGAGGTAAGTACCCCAACCCGCGTATAGTTCCATCTTGAACAAGTGACACATGAAATGCACCAAAACAAAAGTAATTTTAGTTTTTTTTATTTAATACCATTGAAAGGATAATTAATTTGTAATCATTTTTTTTTTTTAAGAACTATTAATACCACTGTATTATGTAGTTACTGTATTCGTGTTTCCTCTCCAAAAACGCATCCTTCCTCCGACTATGACCCCCCCCTCAAGTAAGGGGGCTGTCACTATTCCTAGAACCTCAATGCATTCGTACGTCTGCAACGCTCGACCCATGGAGCCTTCAAAATAGATTTTATACAAGGTACGGTGAGTATTGGGGCCATAAATCGATACTGAGTTGAGCGTATACATATGCCATAAATCAAGTTATGATACTGTAATGCGTAACGTTCCGCGCTTAAAATAAGTGTTAGCAACCTTTAGCAACCTTACAGGAAAATTGTTTAGTGTTATCCTCCTTTTGACCACCCCCCCTGTTTTTCTTTTGTTTTCTTTCTTCTCGTTCCTTCTTTCCCTTATTTTCTCTCTCCTTTTATTTGAAGTTGAAAAAATAGATTTTTTTTTTTTCCTCTCCTCTTTTTTTCTTTAAATAGAATGTTCAGTTAGTTGATTCTGTTTGATGTTTAAATTAATATAGGTTATTTCCCTTCCCTAGCCAAGCACTACATTTGTGCTTTCCTGGCAGGAATGTAAATTGTGTATTCATTTGTTTTTTAAATATAGTCCAATGAAACTGAAACTGAAACTGAACTTAACATCGCTCCGCTCGATTAATTTCCTGAATTTCTTGCGTTAAAATGTCGACCAGGCTGGGACCATTACGACATGTTCCATTGCTTACACAAAGAGCGTGTTCCACCCTTCTAACAATATTAACTATTAGTTACTATTTTCGTTCTTACCTCGTAAAAAGTTACTACACTGACCGTTCCAGCCTTCTCGAACTAGTAACTAATAGTAACTATTTGCTTACCATGCTCGGGAGCGTAGCAAGCGTGGTAACTACACATCTCTGTAATTTGATTGGTCGGATTCGCCCATGGCATTATATTCTGCTGGAAAATAGAAAAATCGTTCCAGCCTTGACGGCAGAAAGCCAGACTAGGTGACGTCATGCGTAGTAACTACGGTAAGTAGGGTGGAATTCCAAACACGCTCGAAGCTGCAAGTCTTCAACGCGGACATACCGTGCGGACGACAAACCCAGAAACGCAGTGGGTCCAGGGACAAAAGCGGTCTGTGTAACCAAGAGGAAATACGGGAAAAAAAACTGACTAAGCTGACATGTGGACATTATGCAGACTGCTGACTGCTGAATCACGGAAAACGAAAAATTCAAACTCAGCGAACAGAAAACTTCTCCTAATTATATCTTCCGGATAAAAGGATTTCGAGGGGATTTAACAGAGCTGGAGTGTCCAAATTCGGTTCCAGCAAGGTCACCTTCCACGTTAGCAAAAAATAAAAGCTCTTTCTTTTCAGTATGCACCAGCGCCTTACAACTTTGCCTGGGCAGTGAAGGACGACTACACCTACAACGACTACAAGCACGAAGAGACCGCTGATGCCAACGGATACGTCAAAGGAAGCTACCAGACCCTTCTCCCAGACGGCCGTGTCCAGACTGTCTCATACACCGCTGATGACTACACCGGATACGTTGCTGATGTCCAGTATTCCGGCGAGGCTAAATACGACTACAAGCCAGCTTACAAGCCATCCTACCCCGCACCAGCATACAATGCACCAGCCTATCCCGCACCAGCATACAATGCACCAGCCTATCCCGCACCAGCATACAAGGCACCAGCCTACCCAGCGTACAAGGCTCCAGCTTACCCTTCCTACCCAGCACCATCTTACAAGGCCCCAGTCTACACCCCAAAATATTAGAAGATCAATGATATAGTTTTGTTTATATTTTTTACACGATTTTTTTAGTACAGAATCCTCGATCGATTTGCCAATGACTTTTTAACTTTTTTGTCTTTAACGGCTTCTGTCTTTCCTATGTCCAGAAGGGCGACCATGCAGGCTAGAACCGCGTATATTCGACGTCGATAGTACCGGGAACAACATGAACAAACCACACACCGACAACTACGGTACAAAATATTGCTTCTTTTTGTTCTGCAAATGGAACAGCGGCGATTCTCCCACAAAAGTCTCTAAAACTTCGCCTTTATAGCCTACACATCGCAATGAGAGCTTGGTCACACTGGGCTCAAAAAGCCGCCTATTCGACAAACAACTGAAAATCCCTAGGGGACGTGAGATTTGATGGGCTTTGTGGCGGCTTGGACATGAGCAGACTGCAATTAGGGGTCAATTAGGGTTCCTGTAACATAATTATACATGCTGTTTTGCTCTAATTGATCTGCTGAATTTAAAACGACAACATCCAGAATTAGTTGTATCTTGTTCTTTTTCTTTTTTCTACTTTGGCAACCCAAAAAAACAGGAAATGAGCCCAGCGTGGCCAAGCCCTAACGATTAGCTACATTTGTCCGTTCTTCTGTGCTAAAACTAGCAGACTGTAAATAGAACAGCGTAGGCTTAATTCGAAAAGTAACTTTACAGCCAAATCGCCGAGTTTTATAAAAAAAATTCGTCAACTTAAATAGACACACTTTGCTAAGTGCGTAAGTAGCTTGCCTGATAAAAAAAATTCACTGTTTTCTGGCCGAAGAATGAAAAATCGTATTTTCTGTGTGCTTTTGTTGCATTTTATTTCTTTTCTGTCCCATACCCAACTTTTGAAAATGGCGGGTCATAAATAAGTTACTTACTTATATCAAAGTAGACAAACACCATGCCGTCAAAAGCGGTCAAAACTATTTCTTCTTCTTGTTCTGCGAAGGAACAGCAGCGATTTTTCATTAAAAGCTTCCAAAGCGTCTCCTTCTCGCCTCCCAGTAACAAGCGGAAGCGGCTTCCCGAACTGGAATCCATTTACCGCGATTTCTATTTCCCCGGAAAAATCCTCCGAGTTTTCCGGGTGTTTGCGTTCGATCATTTCCCAGGCGATTACATGATGTACGTGATTTCTCTTCCCAGAATTAGGAAACGATTAATGGGGATAAGTCGAGGGGCTCGCCACTTCCTAATGCAGGTGGGGATGTACATAAACATCATAGTATATTTTTGTATGTATGTTCTGCTGATGGACGATTACAGAATCCTCAAATCGACGTTTTCTGGTTACCCAAAAGCACAAGTCGATAATGAACACCTAAAAGAAACTCCGCCTCAGATCAGAGCAGAAGGTCAACCGAACCACCCCAACCCAACACCCGACACAATTCCTGAATTAATCCACATGGCTATTCCCGAAGAGATGGTGAGCAATGCTACAGGATGGAAAATTCTTCAATTGCTCCAGACTGCAATTTGTTTAACAGAAAAGGGCTGAGATAGGACAATCTAGTTACCCATCACTCCTTCACTTAAATTGGCTTGAAGACCCGCTGAAAATGCGGTACTTTGTTGTTCCGCTGTTCACGAATAATCGATTTTCAAATAGTGGAATTTCCGTGTGATTTGTGGTACCTCTATGCGCTTGTGTTTCTGTTATATTCCTAACGAGAAAGATTTATGATTTTTTGTTCAGACACTAAGCAATCTGCACTGTTTCACCACTGCCCCTGCCCACTGAAAAGCCGCGTATGTGTTAAGATTAAAATTTCCCACGTCATAGTAGAATTCTCGCTGGGGACGGCCGCAGATGTTCTGAACGTCATAACTAGAGCAGATAGTGGAAAATAAAAAAATATACTTTCGTAGAATCCAAATAATTCAGTATATTTGATTAAATGATACAAAAAGAAGTTGGCTTTTCAGTTAAACTTTAAGGTATTCCAGGTATTACAGCTGGAGTACTCCCTAAAAGAAGTGGGCCCATAGGCAGGGGTCCACTCTGCCATTTTTGTCCATCCATTCTCCAGGTCGTTTATAAAAAATAACTGGTTTGCATTCAGTAGAAAATCTGAGATTTGCTCTCATTTGGAAAGAATTGAATCTTCAAACCTAGTTTCGACCTATTACCAAACCAGCCGGAGCATTACAGATCCATCATGAACCTTGTACGAATTAGTGTGAGTTGAGGTAATAGAATTTGTTTTTCGTTGTTTTTTGCATCACCGATCAGATCCGAGGAAATCCGTAAACAAAGCAAGATAGGCAATCTACATATATAGTAACTATTCATCGACACAAGTAAATCTGATCAAGATTTCACCAGATTTTTTTCCGCTAGATCCGGTCGATTTTTGGGATCCCAAAACATAAGTAATGGGATAGGGGAGGTCAGGGTTGAACCGGACGCGGGTAGAGCCAGACAGTTTCAAGTGTGAGCAGACCCTAAGGTATAAAATCGCGAAATAATTATCTGGGGTTGGCAACGGTGTTCTAACTCGTGGGACGAAATTTGAAGACTCAGTTGGAAACCATTTCCTAACCCGGCGACTTCGTAATTTCTGCCGAGTTATTCGGACTTCCGATTTCTTTCTCAGTTCGAGAAGAAGTTAGTTGTGTTTTGTGAGTGCGCGATAGTTCAGTCCAATATAGGTTCAATTCTGCATCTTACTAGCCTATTGCGGGGTTCCTACTGCTTTCCGTTTTTTCTTGGTGTTCATTTTCGTACAAATGGTATCTGTGGGGTTGAACCGGACACATTTTGAGGGTTGAAAGGGATATTAGTTTAGAGGCCCGGTTCAACCCCACTCTGTCCGGATCAAAATATCTACCAGTTTCTGCACTGTTAAAAGCAGTATAAAGGTGTTGTACCCAAGCTTTCGAAATCAACTGCTTCTGGTGGAAAAGCGTTCAACAAGCACTTTCTTTTGAGTTCGATTTTTAAAAGTTTTCGGTTCAGTGGTATGTTTGCATAGTCCTACTTTTCTCCAATAAATGATAACTTGATTAGCTTTGTGGTACTACTTATTCTGTCATATCCAGAGCTCATCTTAACAATGTCCGGTTCAAAACACCACCCGTACGAACCAACCCCACCGGTGGGGCTGAACCGGACGTTTTTTTTTAAATAGAAAAAATCGTAGCGCCTAAACGAGTTGAAATTAAATTCTCAAAAATTACAGGACATACGTTATCTCATTACCTTTCTTTTCCACTTTTCAAAGAATTTCCAAATTCTACAGAAAGGGAATTATGCCGATAACGAAAAACGTACGGTTCAACCCCGACATCCCCTACCTATGATTTCATAAAAGTTGTCCGTCTGTTCGTCTGTTAGCACGATATCTCTCTAAGGGATTGATATACTTTGTTCAAACTTGGCATGAGGACTCTTTGGCTAAAAGTACAGGTCAAGCCCAGGATCTTGTCTCTTGCCATATATTTATGTTGTGCAGTTTGTGTAGTATGAATAAATGACATGAAATGAAATGAATGAAATGATAGGAAGTACAGTTCAAGGTCGAAGGTGGCTCTGTAGCCCTATATTCAAGGGTGGAGGAGGCGTTTCAAATTAAGGGCCAAATTTTCAGTTTGTTTTTTCTAAAGCTAATGAGATAGTCGATATAAGGGTAAGGAGACATTCTTTATTCGAATACGAACATTATTTTCTTGCCGGACAAGTAATTCACCCGGAATCCGGCAAAAACCGGAAAATTTATGAAAAGTAGAAGTTTAATCTGAAGTTGATTAGAGGTTCGATTTAGGGTTACGGAGACATGCTGAATCTGAAATTCCTTTTCTTGCCGTACAAGTGGTTCACCCGGAATCCGGCAAAACCGGAAAATTTGTGAAAAGTTAAAGTTTAATCTGAAGTTGATTATAGAGAGAATTAATTTCCAAATATTAGAGGGGAAGAATAGTAAATAAAATATGGTTTTATTTTCAAAAGTTAGGTGACGTGAATAGTTAAAAGTGGGTAAAAATAGATTAAAATTAACGTCACTGAGGGATGGAGGAGTAGCCACAAAAAGTACGAAATCTGATTTCTTAGTTTTTCAAACGATATAAAAATAAGTAAATGAAAAAAGATGCTAGGGGAAAAATAGAATAAAAAAAAATAGGTTTCATTTTGGGGTAAGAGGACATTGCAAATCCGAATATGAAAATTATTTTCTTGCCGGACGCGTAGCTGGTCCGGAATTCGGCCACAGCTGGGAACTTAGGGTGAAGTTTTTAAAACCCAATGATATAGTCGATATAGCGTGAGCAGACATGCAACAGCATTAGTGATTTTGTATCTGGTTAAATACTTGGGATCCCATCGAAACCTTTGGTCTTGTTCCATCCGGTGAGATTTTTTTAAGGTATTGAATCAGTAGCCTATCTAGTGATGAATTACCTTTAAGATACAAGGCAGGACTGAGTTCTTCTATCATCTTATATTCTGTTGTTTAAGTCGCCAACGAGGATACTCTTTTTTAGCAAATAATCAAGCTGAACAAAATAATTATAAAAATAAAAATAATCAAGTTAAAAAAAAAATGGGGTCCACGACTAAAGGAGAAGAAAGTTTAACCGGCTGCAGAGTCGATAGACTTTTGAAATCCCTTGTTCCGCTGTTAATTTTTTGTTCAACAATGAGCGATAGCCCTTTGTCAGGTGATCAATCAATGTTAATCAAGGAATGTGTCATCAGTCCTTATGCCGTTTTAATATACATTTTAAAAGTTTCGAGGGGTTCACAACTTCAGTATTAGAAACAGTAGCGAAGAAACAAAACAAAACTGTTGCTCAGCAACATTTTCGTCGGAGAAGCCAACCAAGGTTTGCTGCAACGCTTCACGCTGCTCAGGCAACGTAAATAAATCTAGTTTTTGGGATCCCAAAACATAAGTGGAGGGATACCTATGACATCGCAAAAGTTGTCCGTCTGTCTCTCCGTCTGTCCGCACGATAACTCTCGAGGGGATTGAGATAGTTTGATGAAACTTAGTGGGAGGATCCTTTGGGTCAAAGTACAGGTCAAGTTCGAAGATGGGCTCTGTAGCCCTATATTTGAGGGTGGGGGAGGGGTTTCAAATTATGGGCAAAAATAAATATTTTTTGAAAGCTATTGAGATACTTGATTTAGGGGTAAGGAGACATGCTGAATCCGAATATAAAAGTTATTTTCTCACCGAACAAATAGTTCACCTGGAATCCGGCAAAAACCGGACATAAAATTGGTCGACCAGTTTTCGGCTGTAGCAGTCCCTCCCCTTTCTTCACACTAGTATAGCTCTGCGCGTGGATGATGACATAATCTATGAATGTTGGAGAGAGCTGGTGTAATCGAAGGTCGAAGGGGTTGATATATGCTGTTCAAGCTTAGTTTGAGGACTCATTGGCAAAGTACAGGTCAAGTTCGTAGGTGGGTCCTTTAGTCCTATATTTAGAGGCAGAAGAGGGTTTTGAATTTACGGTAAAAACATGTATGTTTTATGAGCTAATAAGATATTCATTGAAGGGGTAAGGAGGTCCGCTGAATCCGTATCTGAACTTAGTTTTCTTGCTGGACAAATGGTTCATCACGAATTCGGCTGAAACTGGAAATTTGGTTGAAGCTCAAAGTTGTTTCTGAAATCGATTAGAGATTCGGTATCGGGGAAGGAAGACATGCTGAATCCATTTTTTAGCTTTATTTCAACAGTAAAAATATTCAAGGAATCTGACGAAGACTGAATGGCGAAGTCATGACCCAATTGTTTGAATCAAATGTTAGATTTTTGGGATCCCATCGAAACCTTTGGTCTTGTTCTTTGCTTCAACAACCAGAAAGTCAGACTTTTTTCCAGAACTAAACAGTATCTGGTGCTCAGTTTTCTTTAAATGGCAGGGACTGAGTTCTATAATTGTCTTATTTCTTCTTTGCGTCACCAACCAGGAAATCAAGCGATTTTTTTCGCACATCAATCAGGCTAATCACTCGTCACGCATAATCTGATTCGACTCTGAAGGCCGTTTTAACTTATTACTAGATCAGGAGGTTTTTGACCGAAAATTTGCGGTTAACCACAAACTACAAATATTTGCGCGAATGTTTGTGATTTTCGCAACTGTTTTCGTTTTTACTGCGGTTCTCTGCTGTCAAACATAAGATTTGGAACTGTGAATTTAGCGGTCGACAAAAAAAAAGTTGAGAGCTAAATGCGGTGGTACGTGTTGCAGCAAAAACTGTGCGGCTATTTCGTTCTATTAGTAACTGCGGTTAGACGAACTATACAAAGTATTGAAGATGTGAGTAATTAAGTTTATTCACGTTAAGTTACTATAAAAAAAGAGTTTGATTTCGCGGCAAGCCACCGTGAAGAAACGAGGATGTCAGAATCCCTGTTCTGATGGTTTTCTTCTTCTTCTTCCTTGAGACAGGATCCCTTTCCTGAGGCCGGAGCCCTGTTTTGCTTGGTAAATTTGAGTTGTAGGTGACTTTGTGGTTTAAAAAAATAATACCAAATGAATAAATGCACTGTCCGAAGTTTCATGACAGATAACACAAGGATGCGCATTGCGAGGAAGAGCCGAAAACCGCCAAAAAACATCTGACTTTTTTGTTTGTCGTCATGATAGTGGAAAATTCAGCAGATGCTTTTTTGGCAGTTTTTCGGCTCTTCCTGGCAATGCTTGTTATAAATAACGTTTCATGCATAAGTTTTGTCGCGTTAACAGATTACATCCCAAGTGTTGTCTGTTCAAACCGCGCATCCTTTTGTTGTCTATTATGAAATTTCTGACAGTGTGGGGATAACAATTTCCCGTACTGGACGGTTACCATCTGGCGGTTAACATTACCAGTCGACACGACTGATTTTTCTTGGTGAAGATGGAACGTTACAGGCTACAAGGGACTTTTAATGTAACAAATAAACCAGTTAAGAAGGTTTGAATTAAATTAAAATTTAATTTAAAAACAAATCAAATCGGCTTCTGGTTTATTGTATAACATTTCGTCTTCTAGTATCCGTTAAACGAATTGAAAATGAAACAGCCACGATAAAAGAAATCATTCACAGAAACAAACGATTCTAAATGTTCAAATTTATTCCAACATCAGCTAAATACATTTTATTTTTGCAGTCTGTCTGATTTGTCCACGCTTTACAACTGCGTGCAATACCATATTTATACAAAAATAACAATCGACAATGATTTTTCAAATACAAAACTTTTCTTGCTCTAATTTAAAAAAAAATCAAATCTACTTCTGGTTTATCGTACAACATGTCGTCTTCGAGTATCCGTTTAACGAATCGAAGATGAAACAGCCACCATGAGAGAAATCATTGAAAGAAACGAACAATTCTAAATGTTCATATTTATTCCAACATCAGCTAAATATATTTTAATTTCCCAGTCTGTCTGATTTGTCCACGCTATACGACTGCGTGCGATACCATATTTATACAAAAATAACAATCGACAACAATTTTTCAAATAAAAAACTTTTCTTGCAGAGGTGTCAGAACGTCATCGCACTCCCAATCGTCATCCCACTCCTCGTCATCACAATCATCAATATCGGACCAGTGGTCGCATTCCTCTTTATGCTGGTCTAGGGTCAGTGAGTTTGAAAAGATCTCTTCGCATACCGAGCACCTGAAAGCAAAAAATAGTACTTAAAGGACCTGTCTTACGTATAATACTAATGCAACCTACTTCCATAATCACTCCATATATTTCTAATCCCGGAGACCCCAATTTCGTACGGTACATTCTAACCCCTCTAACAAAACCACGCTGATTTTCTCACTTGCCGTGATTTGCTGCCTTCGATGTGTATCGCGCTGTTAACGGTTGTCTGCGAGAAGTTTTCCATCAGAAAAGCTGGTTATGTCAATTATTTCCCTGTTTTCGGTACAAGTCAACGGGTCTCGGAAAAGGGTTAAAACAGCCAAAACTGTGGGTAATTTGTTGAAAGCACAACATAGTTTTAAAGTATTCAAATATTTTAAAATACTGTAAGTTGAAGAGTAAATAGTGCGAAGGGCCCTTTAAGTGTGGGCTCTTCTTATCAGCTGACGCAACTTCCCTAAAGATTCTGGACTTCAAAAAAAATAACTGTAAACTGTAGAACGCCTTTCAACAAGAGTAAAGAAAAATATGTACTACTAAGAATATTGTGATATCCACGCATGTGACGAAAAGACCAATACAAATGAAATGATCGTTAAATGAACAAGACCAAAGGTTTCGATGGGATCACAAAAATCTAATATTTGATCCAGACAACTGGGTCTTGTCTTCGCCAGGCTAATCATTAGAGAAAACCAAGTTCAGATATACCTCCTCTATAAGCCATATCTATTTTGACGATACTGACCGAAACTTCCTGCTGTAGTTCTGCCAAATTTCCGGTTTCGGCCAAATTCCGAGCGAAGTAATTGTCCAGCAAAAAAAGGAACTTCAGAAAAGAATTCAGTGTATATCCTTATCTCTATAAAGAACGTCTAATCAACTTCAAATAAAACTTTAACTTATTACAAAAATTCCGGTTACTACCGGATTCCGGACGAATTATACGTTCGGGTAAAAAATGATGGTCATTTACAGACTCAGCGTCTCTTCTTACCCTTAAGTTTGTCATTTAATCAACTTCAAATAAAATTTACTAGTTGTCCTTCTTCAGCATGTCTTTTTACCCCTAAATCGAACATATAATCAACTTTAAATGAAACTTTACTTTTAACCAACTTTCCGGTTTTCGCCGGATTCCGGACGAACTACTTGTTCGGCGAGAAAATGACCTCATACCTCATAATCGACTATCACATTAGCTGTTTAAAAATATTTTGTTTGCCCCTTAATTTGAATCCCCTCCCCCACCCTGTAGGGCTATAGAGCCCACCTACGAACTTGACCTTTCCCTCAACCCAAAGGATCCTCACACCAAGTTTCATCAAAATATTTAATTCCCTTCGAGTGTTATCGTGCTCACAGACGGACGGACTGACGGACAATTTTTGCGATGTCATAGGTATCCCTCCACTTACGTTTTTGGATCCCAAAACACATACTAATCGCCGTTGACTCGTCTAACTTGATTATAAGTCTTACAGAGTTTTCTTTGTTTTCTTTGTGTAGTTCATTTTTCTTTTTTTTTAAATTACTCCGCCCTTCCCTTGTTCTATAGCAGGCCTCAATAAATTATTATTATTATTATTCAAGGAAAAATACATAACATATAACATTCCCGCCAGAAAGCACAAAAAAGTATGCTTTGGCAAGGCAGGACGATAACCGAATTAATTAAAATTAAACAAAATAAACAGATTAACTGAATGTATCAAGAAAGAAAAAAAGAAGACAAGATATGTATTCTTTATGTCAAAAGAAAGCTGAAACACTTGACTCTTAGCTGATGTTCTGTTCTTAACTTATCATTCCCATTTGACTGTTTTAGGGGCGATAAATAAAAGTGAGAAAAAAGCGAAAAACAAAACGGAAGGCGGTTTTAAAGAGATGGACAAAATTACGTGATTTGTAGTTTATTTTAGATATTTAGTTTTGTTCATTTGCTGGTTGTGAAATGCCATAAGGCTAGGTAACGCAATGAATTCATTCGAGTGCTCAAGGATGCGTACCTCTACTGTAGTGACTACATTACAATTTTCTTAAAGATGAAATATATGGAGAAACATATTAATTTCGGTATAAATTAGTTGGTATAAAATTAAACTTCTGTCCCCAGCGGTTCCAAGCGAATAGAAGGGAAATTGTTATTTAGCGTCAGCAGCGATCGAGGCAATATAGTAACAATAATCAGTATCTGTAATCAGTCAATAAACAAAGAGATGCGGATGGAGTAAAGGAAATAGAAATAAAAGAAAACACGACTACACGAAGAAAGCTCAGGGAAATACACTAAGACATCGTATCAACTACCCTAATGCAGAAGAAGTCATTTCCATTCTAAATTACCTGAAAATTGCATAATTACTCTGTACAAATTGTTCAACCGCTGTTCGCGGTCAAATTATTTTTCGCAAAGGTGTTTTAGCGGAAGGGAGGCAAAGCAGGTATTTATAAAAACAAAAAATTAGATTTAACACAATATATAATTTTCTAACCCGAAGTGTCGGCTTCTTTGTCTGTGGTTGCTCAGTTGCTTATGACTTGTGAAGCTTTGGTCGCAGATACAGCAGACGATTTGGTCATCATCGTCATCGCTTTCGTCACTGGGGCTGTCACTAAGTGATTCTTCAAGGGACTGGAGAGTCAAAGACTGTCGAACGAACACCCCTGAAACAAATATTTGTTTTATATTGAAACCCTATAACTTGTCTTGAACTGAACCGCAAAAACTCTCCCCTAGCAGGATTTGAACCCATGATCGTCGGGAACGGTTGGTTGTATTTCTCCACGAGACTCGGCCATTTGGTTCGTAGACTGCCTACCAGAGCCTCGTTTTTGTTGCAATAGCGCTGCCGCATCGCTGCTGCAGCACTTCTTTGCTTTTGCACAGTATGCGTTTTTGGATTCACTTTCTTCTTGGTTGAAGCGGCAGCGCTGCAGCATCTTGCAGGGAAGCACGGACTTGGTCGGTAGCAAGTTCGTGATTCTCCAGAAGCGCTGCCGTCTTCCTCGGAAGCGCTACAGTGCAAAAACGGATGTAGAAAGGATCAGTCCCGAATCGGCCGAGAAGTGGGCCTGCAGCATGCAACAAAAACGAGGCTCAGGGCTGCTAGA
Source organism: Branchinecta sandiegonensis (assembly GCA_030848855.1). Taxonomy (NCBI): domain Eukaryota; kingdom Metazoa; phylum Arthropoda; class Branchiopoda; order Anostraca; family Branchinectidae; genus Branchinecta; species Branchinecta sandiegonensis. Next base: position 5,028,519 of record JAUPMV010000021.1, on the reverse strand, counting down.
AGATCTGAGTTCTTGGATTTCAGAATCCGTTCAGCAAGACACCCTGGTGTCGTGTCCACTTTACCCAGGCCTAGGAGATGCCGAGGGGTTGCCCACTCTTGATTTGGTGTGTACCAAGTGCCCGACACTGGTGGTGTCGGCTGGTGCCGGTAAAGTGTGTACATCAAGTGGCTGGGAGTGGATAACCCTTCAGGAATAATAGGGTTTGGAAAGCTTTTAGGAGAAGACAATAGTCTTTATTTGTCAATCCATAAAGATGCATAAATGTTCCATTACCAAGAAAAGGGGAAGTCTATTTTTGTTACGAATACGGACATCTAACAAACAAAAACAAATTCACTTATACGTAGAACAAAATAATTCCGCCTTAAAAATTGGCAAGAAGTCACATACACAAGACGGAAAAAAAAATTCAAAGAAAACATTTTTGTAACGAAGAACTAATATTTACTACTCTCTTCAAATCTTCTATCTCTTAAACACTCCTCTATCAACTCCCCTGAACCGTCTCTCCTCCCCGATTACTAAGCACCCCTTCCTATTTTACATCATCCTACACCTACTTCCACTTCAAAATAACTGAATTAACATATCTTATAATATCCTCCAGGCAAGAAGCAAAAGGTCATTGCAGACAAAGTGTTTATTAGTAAAGTTTATTGATGTCCCTCACACAATTTTTTCTCATCAGTTTTTCTTCTTTTTTCTTGATTTTTTTTTCCTTTCTTTTGTCATTTGTATAATTAATTTAGAAACAAAAGGTTAATTTTTGTTTCTTTTCTCTTATTTCTTATTGATTCTGCCTGTTTCTTAATCATCATTTACCGTCGTGCCATAGCCAAGCACAGCAAACACTCTTGTGCTTTCTTGGCAGGTGATTTATCACCTGTGTGTTTTTGTTCAAATATAGATAAATGAAACTGAAATCTCGGGGAGTTAGAAGTAACGTGATCTCGTTCAAACCCAACAACCCAGGAAGAAGAACAGGAAGAACAAGCAGAAATACTCATCTAGGTCAAACCTGACAATCCTAGGAGATGCAGGAATTCGGCGAAGTTCCCTACCAACCATATACCAGTGGTTCCCCACCGGGAGTACGCGTACCCAAAAAGGTACGCGAGACCCTTGCAAAGGGGTACGCGAAGGAACAAAAATCGGTTTAATCTGTAGCTTCAAAACCTTGCCTCATTCATTTTTGGTTGCCTAAAGCCTAATATTGTCAGCAGAGGGGTCACCAGCCAAAATGTTTTTTGAGGGGTAAGGTATTTTTGCTGACTGGCCGGTCATTTTTACCGATTTTTCACAACAAAAACTGTTTTTACGAAAAATCGCGGCGCTTCGCGCCGAATTTTTCTTTTTCACCGTCTGGACAACCACTTTGGGGGGAGGGGTGTTACCAGCACTGCGTGACGCCTCTGATTACAAGCCTTAGTGAAAGTCAACGAAATAACGTTCTTTCCAGAATAGCTAGCCTACTCTCGTAAAATCTGTTCGTGTGTCAGACAATATTGTTTCAAAAAGAATAAAGACACTGCAAGTGAGATTGGCATTCAGGTTGCGAATCGAGTTAACGAAAACGTTTGCGATGCAGCTTGATGAAAGCACGGAAAACAACAAAACCAAACACAGAAACAGGCGGACTGTAAAAAATATTGCCGTTAATTATGTCGACACGACATTCGACAAAATTTGTGCTATAAAGCAGCTTCGAGTGTTTCATTGAGTTTATATATATTTCTAATAAATATCGTCTTTTTTACGTTCTGAAAAAGGGGATGCGCAACCTTTTCGAACCTTGATTAGGGGTAAGCGGTATGAAAAAGGTTGGGAACCACACTGTCAGAAGTTTCATAACAGATTGCGCATAACACTTTCAAGAATAACACCTTTTCACTTAGAAAAAAAGTGTTATGACCAATTAAGTTTATACTATTTCGTGCCCAGATCTCCACCAATACCTTCAATAGGTAAAAATACTCACTGTCAGAAGTTACATAACGATAACAGCAGGATGCGCGGTTTCAACAGATAACACTTTCGGATGTTATATGTTATGTTTATTTCGTTCCCGTTAGTAATTTTACCAATTGAAGGTGTTGTTGGAGAACTAGGCACGAAATAGTGGAAACTTAATTGGTCATAACACTTTATTTCAAAGTGAAAAGGTGTCATTCTTGAAAGTGTTATGCGCAATCTGTTATGAAACTTCTGACAGTGCACTGTCCACTGGTATAGCCGTAACTTGAAAACCATTCAATCACTCAACCAATCAACCAACCAACCATCAATCAACCAATCAATTGTATTATGACCCCGAATAACGCATGGGCAGAAACTAGAAAATAAGTTCAGGAAGAATACAAAATCAAACAAACAAAGAATGAAACTGGAAATACAAAAATAAGTAAGAATTAAATGGCTTATGAAATATGGCGATGAAATACATGTAACGCTATGACGATTTGGTTGACAGCTAGCTGCTGGTCTTTAAGCACCCCTCGCACTGTTTACTGTTATGTTCCAGTGTTTTATAATAGTTGAATATCTTAAAACCAGGCTGTGACAAATTACCAAACAAAATCTGCAATCTTGCAGCTTCGTTCCTTCCAGTCAAGCAATAGCCTGATGACGACCCTTGCAAAGAGCTCCATAAGCTAGCTCCCTTATAGAATTATCTGCTTCTAAAATCCCCACCTTTCTCTATTGTTTCGTTTTGTGCGAGTGCCGACTTTTGCCCGTCACACAACGTAATGTTTGTCATAATGGTACTTTCGAAAAACGTTTCTGCTGATCCATTTCATAGTGAAAACTTCATTTGTAGCAAGAGTTGTGCTTTAATGTTCTATTACGTGGTAACCGGTGCCGACTAATCTAAGGCGGTGCTAGCACCGGTCGGACATCGCGGCACCGGCAATTGCTATGCACCAAATACGAGAATGGGCAACCCCTCGCGAAACACTATCAGCGGAGGCCCAGTCCAGACAATAACAAAATCAAGACACTTTTTTTTAGTAATGTCCCATCAAAGTGCACATAAGCTCTCTTTAATCCCAAAGAAGGAATACCCCGAAGAAGGTATACCGCTATCTCATTCTATAATTTATTCATAGCATTTTCTTTTTGCAAAATTCGTGATCTGACCGCACATAAATATTTTGCCAATATACATCTGTCTTGATTACTCCCACAGACTGCTGACTTTGACCGAAATTCTTGACCCACACCCCAAATTCGTGTTCGCCAAACTCTTATACCGTCCAGAAAAAACTCCAACCTATGACTAAAAAACCCTGTCCTTGCACTTGACAATTTGGATCTCTGAAAGGTGTGGTGCGTGTATTTTGCTGATTATTCCAAATCGACTTAAAATTCACCTTGGGTCGTAACATTCTAGAGATAAATTATCCGTAACTCGTTCATTCAGAGGTTGGTGTTACGATCTTCCGGGTTCTCGGGACTCTGATTAAGCCGTTCACTTTTTGAGCCCGAAACCAGCTGCTTATTAAGTAACAAGGCCGAAACGGCCTATCGTGGTAACCCAGCTATTAGCAACACAAACTGTATCTATGCCAAGAACCATGATCCATCTCCCAAATTAGGATCTGAATCACTTTGTTTTAACCAAACAGCTCTTGTCACTCGTTTATTTATTTTTCATTGTTTCCTTTTATTTATATTTTCTAGGTTCCTACTAAAACATTGTGGTGTTACCTATCCCTTTAAGCTTTCTTTTTTTTCGCTGTTGCTTGATCGGCAACTCCTGAGATGTAAAGATTGAAAGAGAGCTGCGTTCGTTGCACTCCGGGCTGTCTCTGGTGTTTAGTCACCAGTGTCCGGTTCTTCCCTTAAAAGTTCACATGTGAGTTGATGAAAACTGGCTAACTCCTCGCTGAAGCCGGGCTCACGAGCAGGTTCTGATCAGTCCGCACCAGTGAGATAAAAACCGGACACTGGTTAGTTCAAAAACGGGTTATAAGACTGGTGAGAAGTCACCGGTGGATGCTAAAAAGGCTTAAAAGAAAAACCGGAGACCACCGGTGAGAACTCCCGTGACAAAGAACGCAGCTATAGAAGAGATATATAGAGATGAGATATTATTATAGAGATTGCAACTCCTGAGATGTAAAGAAAAATAGGACTGAGAATCACATTTGAGTACTAATATACTTTTAGAGGTAACTAAAAACCGCTTTATGTGTCCTATCGAGAGCATGTGGAAATAAATTGCATTCCCAGGGAACCAATTCTTTTATCGTTAGCACATACGCACGGGGAGTTTTCCTAATGGGAAATCAACACATAGAGCAAGAGACCAGCACAATAAAGAAGAAGAAGAGGAAAAATAGAACTGTGCGAATAGAGAAAAGAGCTATTAGAAGAATGTGACTCCAACAAAGAGTGGATGTTAGATGAATATTTTGGTCATAAAAACAATCCTATAGGGTGAAAGTAGAATCTATAGCTCAGTAGCCTACAGAAGAAGTAGAGGGAAAATAAAGCTTTGCAAATAGAGAAAAGAGCTAACCATACACAAGTGAAAGTTTATTTTGAACTGTAAAAGTGTCAAAGAAAAAGATATACGTGTCGTGATAGGGCGATGTCCCCCATTGCCTGGAAACGCCAACCATTAAAGAAGAAGAAGAAGAAGAAGAAGAGCTGTTACGAGAATTTGAATCCAATAAATGGTGGGTGGTAGAAACGATATTTTAATTGTAACAATCTATCCTATAGATTATACCAACAAGAAAAATATGTTTGGTAGTGCTAAGCGAATTAGCCGGCTGAGATTTTGTTTCGGTGGTATTCGGCCCTTCTCGCTAAGGGTCCTCTTCAGGACCAAGGTAGAACAAGTGCGCAAGCGCTCAGACGTGGAGTGTGAAAGTATGTAATCGTAATACGTGATTAGAATTGCCGCCAATTAGTGAGTTCTCAGAGAGTCTAGAGAGTCGCTTTACTACTTTCATCTATCGTGAAATCAAATTCGTTTGGCATGCTCGGATCTATATATCTGTCTATCTATCTATTCCAGTAAACCAGGAAAACAAAATGTCAGAGTAAACACAGAAGTAAAAATAAAATGAATTTGAATCTCGAATTCTAGGTTTAAATATAGATGGAGAACGTCAAAAGTGAGAAGTTACCAAGAAACTATGCTACAGGGGTTCAGAAGTCCGTATTTTGGGAAAAAAAACACTGATGGCACCGAGATGGGGAGGACGATCGTTGACCAGAAAGTATTCCGCCATAGACTCCACCAGCACAGCCATCGCACCCGGTAAACTGCAAGTTCCAGTCTTTAGTACTAGCAATGGTCCAACGAAGCTGTATCCAGATTCCTGATTTTAGCACATTCTTTTGAGAAGATCTCACGTCAGAGGCAATCCAGTTCAGACAACTGTCAATAACCCGAGACAACAGAGGATGATGATCGGGGGGGGGGGGGAATCCCTGGACATTTGGTGTACACCAGGAGGAACGGAGGGAGGGATGAGGCAGGGTTGGACGCACGGAGGAAGGAGCGGAGGCAGGATACAAGGTGTGGAGGCAGGGCCTGAGGCAGAACTAGGGGGACAAGACTCTGTACGACTTACCGACGAAACATCCCCATGAAAAAACGTCCCCTGGCGAAACGTCCCCGTGACAAAACGTTCCCATGACAAAACGTTCCCATGACAAAACGTCCCCGTGTCAAAACGTCCCCGTAAAACGTCCCCACGGTAAAACGTCCCCAAGCATAGATTTCTGGGATCCCAAAACGTAAGTGGAGGGATACCTATGACATCGCAAAAGTTGTCCGTCCGTCTGTCTGTCCGTCCGTCCGTCCGTCTGTAAGCACGATAACTCTCGAAGGGAATTCTTTGGGAAAAACCGGGAAAATTGTTAAAATTCTTTGGATTCTTTGGGTCAAGGGTAAGGTCAAGTTCGTAGATGGGCTTTGTAGCCGTACATTTAGGAGTGGGGGAGGGGGTTCAAATTTAGGGGCAAACAAAATATTTTTGAAAAGCTAATATGATAGTTGATTATGAGGTAAGAGGACATGCTGAACACGACGGTGAAAACCATTTTCTCACCAGACAAGTAGCTCGTCCGGAATCCGGCAAAACCGGAAAGTTGGTTAAAAGTTAAAGTTTCATTTGAAGTTGATTAAATGTTCTGTCTAGGGGTAAGAAGACATGATGAACACGATCACGAAAACCATTTTCTCACCGGACAAGTAGTTCACCCGGAATCCGGCCAAAACCGGAAAAATTATTAAAAGCTCAAGTTTTATTTGAAGTTCATTAGATGTTCGATTTAGGGGTAGAAAGACATGCTGAACCCAATTATTTGAATCATTTTCTCGCAGGACAAGTAGTTCGCACGGAATCCGGCCAAATCCGGAAAATTTGTTAAAAGCAAAAGTCTTATTTGTAGTTGATTAGATTACAATTTAGGGGTAAGAAGAGATGATGAACCCATATATGACAATCGTTTTTTTTTACCCGGACGCATACTTCGCCCGGAATCCGGCTGAAACTGGACAATTTGTCTTGAGTTAAAGGTTTATCTGAAGTTGATTAGATAACCGATATAGGGGCAAGGAGATACGCTGAATTCGTTTTTGAGCTTTGTTATTTTGTCGGATAAGCAGTTCCCGAAAGTTTCGATCAGTTTTGTCAAAACAAATATGACTTATACGGGTAAACGCACATGTCCAACACAATCCATATCTAAACTTGGTTTTCTCAGATGACTAGCGATTTGGTCTTAATATATTTCTGAATTTGTGTAGTAAAAATGATTAAGGAGTCTGTAGAAGACAGGACCAAATTGTCTGGATGAGATAAATTTTTGGGATCCCATCGAAACCTTTGGTCTTGTTAAGTTCGCCTCGATCTTCAGGGGCATGATAGAGGTAAAATAACTTCAGAGTGTGCATTACAGATGCGGGAACATTCCTTATAAGCAGGAAAGATCGGACACAGGGCCGGTTGCTTCATAAATGCATTGTTTACAGTTATAATATGTAGTGTAATATGCCTTGCAATTGCCTCGTAACTAATCAGTTCTAGGTCATTTGAAGCAACATGCACAATCTGAAGAGTACCAATATGCTGCTCAGAAAAAGGGGAAGCCCGCTGGGGCTCAAAGAGAGTCAAACAAGGAAAATGCAAAAATAAGCGTAGTGCCGTTATGCTGGATAAAAATGATATGGGAACCGATGAAACGAAACCGGATGGAAACGATTAGTTATGGAGAGAGACATAGTAAATCTAGTTTAGACCGGTTTGATCCTTTAATAAAATCTTTTAATAATAAACATCACCAAATTAAATCTCGAAAGAAAGCGAGATCAGTGAGTTATATCGCAGCGTAAACTAACACACAAAATAAACCAATTAAAGAAGAGATAAAACGAAAACTGACAAATTACTAAATCTTTGCATTTTCTTTAAGAAATGGTTATAGCGGGAGCAACACTTTGGTTTGTTTCTTGAGTATCGGTTAAATGCTGAAGTAGTCAACCCATCGTGGTTTTCAAAAGTTTGTATTCCAGAAACATATTTTGTCTGAATTGACGACGCAGTCAGTAATCTCATAGGCCTAGCTATCCCTCAGAGATGAAAAAAAAATTCTATAGCCGGAGACGTCGCCACGGGGACGTTTTGTCGTGGGGACGTTTTGTCATGGGGACGTTTCGTCGGGGGCGTTTCGTCAGGGAACGTTTCGAATGGGCACGTTTCGAACGGAGACGTTTTGCCGAAAAACCCTCTTTACACCTTGCAATGCCAGTAATTCCTCCCTCGCTGATGACCCAAGTTCAAAGAAATATCACGAGTCTCGGACAAGTGCGACTGGTTCCGAAGCAGACTACGTGAAGAAAAGATGCCATGGGGATTTAGCAAAGAAGAAGAAGACACAGCGTATTTCCAGGAAAACATAAACGAATACTTAGGTCCCACTAAGAAGGGTGATAGGGCCCATACTATGTAGTTCCAACAGTGACAGCGTCTGAACAGTGCAAAGGGTTTGGGTTGAACACTTCTACCTTTTTTTCTTTTTTTAGAAAGAAAGAATTACGTAATTTATTCATCTAGATCGACCATAAAGTTACTGCCTGACAGTGGGTGGGTCTTACCTCTGAAAGCGATAAAATGGAATTACCTTTCAGCGGTAAGTCTTACTTTTTACCAACAAAGAAAAGCGTCTTCGCTAACTTTTTATCAAAGGGAGAAAAATCCTCGTTTGAACCTTTGAAGGACTCTTGAGACTGTTGAAGTGGCTGTTGACAGATCTCAGCGCTTGATTGTTAAATAAGATGTAGGGGCTCGTATGGCACTTGTTACGGATACGTGAAATTTATATATGAGGCGTATTCTCGCCGTTACCCGAGGACTCCTCGGGGAACCGAAGGGAACCGAAGGGAACGGCAAGAAAAGAGGGAGTCCCTCGATGCGGACTCCGCGTGCGGAAAACAACGCGAAATCCAAAATGGATTTTGTTCTGAAAATAAATATGCAATTGACAAAATTAGTCTGGATCCACTTTATTTTTGGTTTTGTTTCTTCTGATTGTTTTTAATTAATTTTACATTTCACCAACACCAGCAAAAATTGATTCCCCTCTGAGTTTGAAACAGCCCGATGAAAAATTTATCTCAAAATAGTACTATGAAGTAGTACGAAAAAGTTAAAGATGCTACTACATGCTTCTACTTCAAGGCTACCGTGTTACTGCATACTACTATATGGTACTATTAGCAAGACTGGATGTTACTATGGCAAGACAGGATGCTACTGGATACTAGTACATAAGATTGGACCAGTCTGAGGCACATTAAATGATGGTATTCTTTGCTATTACATAGTATTACATGCAACGTTTTCGTACTACTACCATACTACTACGCAGGCTACAAATTTTTCATCGGGGGAGTCCTTTTTTATGATGGTGATGATTATGGTGATGCTAATCGGAGCATTACCCGTCCGTGGGGAATGCTCGGGAGTGATACGGGAGTGGATACGAGAGTGGATAAGGGGAGTGAGTCCCCGGGACAAACAGAAACGCGGGGACTCCTCAAGTGGAGTCCTTGGGGAACGGCGAGAATACGCCAATATTAAATTCTCCGGAGCACTCCACCGGTTTGGTTCAACCCGATGGACAATTATCGGAAATTATTTGTATAGGCGTCTTCTCGCCTTTCCTCGAGGACTCCTCGGAGAATCGAAAAGAACGGCGAGAGATAGAGGGAGTCACTCCACGCGGACTCCGCGTACAGAAAACAGCGAGAAGACGGGGAATGCTTCCAAAACGGCTTTTGTTCGAAAAAAAAAATATGCAGTTGACGAAATTAGTCTGGATCCACTTTATTTTTGGTTTTGTTTATTCTCGTTGTTTTTATTTATTTTTTAATTGCACCAACACCAGCAAAAACTGATTCCCCTCCAAATCTGAAAGGGAGTCCTTTTTATATTTGACGGTGCAAGACGGATAAGTCAGCTACATTTTATTCGAGCTATATTTCGGCCCTTCTTGGCAAGGGTCCTCTTCAGGCTCAAGCCGCTCAAGCTGGAAAATAAACTTGGGAAAAAACAATTGAAGATTCTTCCTTAAATATCTGCTTTTTTTAACTTCTTCTATGAAAATTGGTTGGAGTTAAAGCTGGTGCTGTGATTTCATTCTGGACTCGGCTACTATTTTTGTTGTTCGATTGGGTCGTCAAAAGGGTAGAAATTCTTCTGCATTTTGGTTTTAGAGTCACCTGTCTCTTCTTCTTCTTTCCAGCTAAGATGGATACTTGTTGTCCTTTTTGATGATGGTTATGATAATCGGAGCATTCCCCGTCCGTGGGGACTCACGAGAATACGGGGAGTGAGTCCCCAGGACAATCAAAATCGCGGGGACTCCTCAAGTGGAGTCCTCGGGGGACGGTGAGAATACGCCTTATGTAGTTGTAAGCTGATGCTACTGTACCAAGACTGTATGCTACGGGTTACTATTATCCCAGTATGAAGCCACTGAAAGTATTTCTACTTTTCGATACAACTGCACAGATGAAGATGTATCATAACATGGGTACAGGCAACATATTTTTCATCGGTTACGAGTGTGCAAATATTCGTGATTGCCCCCCGAACAGACTATATGGTAATTGAGCAGAACGTGCCATGAACAAAAATAAACTTACTATTCTGTGCAGCTTCAGTCTCCTGGCTCAATCCGGATTGCCGAAGGGGTGTGAAAACGCCATCCTCGTAAATAAACGAAACTGAAGCCGTTTGAACGTAATTTCCGTTGAGGTTTTCGCTATCCCGCACTGTCTCCGACAAACGGTTATAACCGCTTTTCGCCCAACGAACACTTGGTACTTCAGTTGTACAATTTCCTGGAAAACAAAATCAGGTTAAGATCCTGGACGAAATAACGCCTTGAAGAGTATCCCTTAAAATTCCGTAGGCTGCTAAAAAATGGTCCGATTCAAGTGAAACTTTATGGGTGATAAAAACTGATGACCTACATATGCAAAGTATCTGTACGAGCCCATGCGGCCATGGTTGGGGGAGTTGGGGAGTCCGGAAACTTTGTGACATGCACAAAAACCAAACGGATGGGCAGAATGGAATGCAAGTTGGACAGTACCAAGCTTATGCGGCCTAGAATTGTCATTTAGTGTCCGAACCGGATCCGACCAAGGTAGGAGGAGGATGAAGTAGGAACCGGAAATCTGCAGATATGCTCCGATTCGAGTTGAACTTGATGGACGGGGAGAAAAGATGTTAGTATGTGTCCGAATCGTATTCGGCCACAGTAAGAGGGAGTCACGGAAATGTTGTGGCTCGCATAGGGGTTAAACGAGTGAAGTGATTTGAATGAAACTTGGAAAGTAGGGAGATTGTCTGCCTTAGATGACATATTTTAGGGTCTGGACTGGATCCGAGGACGGTGGGGAGGGGTATCGGAATTCCCGCAAAACTGCAAAGATTCACTTTCTCGCTTCTCACACCACCTACTCGTAACACGTGCCATATGGAGCTCGTAGCTCTTGTTTATAGAAGGCATGAGGGCTGATAGATTACCGCTCAGTGCAAGAAGACAGTAGTTGCGTTTTCGCAGATACCATGGCATCTGTTACCACGGTAATTGGATCTGCAATTAGACCTTTTTGCAGTTACCGTGGTATCTGATTTACGGTTGCTCTGCAAAAACTACAATTGCCGAAATTGTGCTTTTCGAAGTCATCCCAAATGAAAAACTAATATTCAGTCACATCACTAAGTGCCAAACTTCTTTCACACCAATTTGACAAAAACTGATGCAAGTTGGATGACCTTTCAGATACTACGATCAGTTACCACAATCGGATCGTGGTATCTGAATATCAGATACCACGATAACTCCAAAAACGTCTTTGGTCGTGGTATCAGATACCACGATAACTGCAAAAACGACTTTAGACCGTGGTATCAGATACCATGGTATCTGCAAAAAACTAGTATATGGGAAAACAAAGGAAAGGTCCGGTCCTCACTGCCCCATGCGTGGAGAAATGAATGAGGTGTGCCACCTTTTGTGTAGAGAGTTGCAGGGACTTATGGAGGAGATTTTTGGATAGGGGATGGATAAGAACCGGATCATAAAATGATGGGGATAAGACATAACACTCCCTAGTGTTATTTTGCTCTGGTATTCTAGCTTGAGCCTGAAGAGGACACGTGGCAAGAATGGCCGAAATGTCGCTTAAAATGAGCCGACGCTTCCGTTCGCCCAGTAAACAAAGATTGATTGGTTGACAGCGTCAGGTAGGAGGACGGAAAATTCAAGAACATAAAAATAAACAAAAACACGATGAAATAAGCATGATGTACATTGCGCTGTGCATAATAAATTAAAGCACACCTCTTACTAGAAATGACCTTTTCACTATGAAATAGATCAGAAGAAACGTTTTTCGAAGATACCATTATATACTTTCCACCTGAATTCAGCGATTTTCTTGTTGGCGCTTGTCGGCTCTATCCAGCCTTCCTGCTCTACGACGCGGCAGCTGCGCACAACACATTTTAAAACTGAACGCGCCGTGGTTAGAAAGTCGCAAACTAAGCAAATAAAGAAAGTAAAATACAGAAGATTCTCATATCCTTATGTGTGAAAGAGTTGTCAGTGGACGTTCAAGATTCCGGCAAACTTTACATTGCGTGACGGGCAAAAGTCGGTACGACCGAAAAAGTGCTAAAAATTGATAGGCACAAAAGGAAACAATGGAGAAAGGTAGAGATCATAGAAGCTTATAATTCCATAAGGGAGCTAGGTATGTTATAAAAGGCAGAATAAGCAAGAGAGGTCCTTTAACTATTATAATTATTAGAGTTACGTAAACAGTATCACGCGTACCAACGGTAGGGAGGTTGTAGGCGCTAGGAGATATCATGCTTATTGGCACTGTTTACGAGCCCTTCTAGTAAAAAATTAACCTAATTACAATCATTCATCTCATGAGCATGGGCGAGGTCTCTTTCAGTTCCGCATGGCTATAAAACAGAACTCTTTTGTTTGGTTCTTCATCAGTCTCATTCACTACCGTGAAAAGAAAAAAAACATGAAGGTATCAAACTGACTTTGTTTTTCCTTAGAAACAATTTAAATGTTTAAGCACAACTCTTTTTTTTGGTTATTAATCAGTATCATTCATTCACAGTGAAAAGGACAGGCCAGACACGTTATGAAGGTGTAAAACCAAAATTATTTTTAGAGAAAAATGTAAATATTCAAATTCTGAACATCACCGCATATTTTTGTATTGTTTTTTGTTTAAGAGTGAGTGTTATGCTACTATAAAGAAAGTGGGTAGATTCCTCAAGCTGTCAATGATGCACAGAGAACATTTTTTGTAGTTTTAGTAGTGGCTAGAAATAAGTTCGTCAATTTTGTTTGTTTTTTCTGAGTGTATTGCCATGGCCCTTGGGCTTTTAGTGTAATAAATATCATATCAAATCATATCATATCTAAAGCCCAAAACTCAAAAATTAACTATCGAGTTCCAAATTTTGGAACACGAAGGTATAATACACAACTATTTTGTTCTGTGATTCCTTAGTATCGTTCAACCCCACAGTGAACAGGACAAACCAGGCACACGAAGTCTTTAAACCAAAATTGTATTTCGAGAAAAAAATAAAGATCATGGAACATCTAAGGCCCAAAGCTAAAAAAATTACCATCGAGTTCCGAAATTTGGAAAAAAATCAACTTCAGTTTGCTTGGGGTATACACAGGGTTGCATGCACAGACCACACCTCGCATCATATAGCCTAGTGTTTCTGCTAAGATGTTCTAAGATACCTATGACATCGCAAAAGCTGTCCGTCCGTGTCCGTGTCACCGTGAACAGGACAAACCAGGCACACGAAGGCTTTAAACCAAAATTGTATTTAGAGAAAAATATAAATATTAAAATTTCTAAATATCATGGAACATCTAAGGCCCAAAGCTAAAAAATTAACTATCGAGTTCCGAAATTTGGAAAAAAAAAATATAATTTCAGTTTGCTTGGGGTAAACACAGGGTTCCATGCACAGAGCATGAGAGCACACCTCGCATCATATAGCCTAGTGTTTCTGCTAAGGTGTTCTAAGATGCTTCGCTACTTCAAGACCCAGCTCTGCTTACAGAAATCCCACAAGGCTTTGACTTTTTTTCATGACTTTTTTCAAACAGTGATCGGTAGCCTGATACGTCTCGTCAAGCCACAAACACGGCAAGTGCAGAAACGACTGAAATGTCGATATAAATAAACCTGCGGATATTCGGGGATAAGAGTGAATAGAAAGGCTACGTAAGTATTATGAATTATTAGGTGCGACTGCTCCCTTAACTGACGACACAAAACTCTAATGTAAATATTATCCCCACTTTCTAGGCATTCATCGTTGTCGCCCTAGTAGCTGTGGCAGCCACAGCACCCCAATACCCCAAACCAGCCTACCCAGCCTACAACGAGTACAAACCCTCATACCCAGAGTACAAGCCAGCTTACAAGGCTGACTATAAGAATGATGTAAGTACCACACCCTCAGTCTAGCCGTTAAAGGACCCCTCGCACTATTTACTCTTCAACTTACAGTATTTTAAAATATTTGAAAACTTTAAAACTAGGCTGTGCTTTCAACAATAGCCCACGGTTTTGTCTGGTTTAAGCCTTTTCTGAGAACCGTGCACGTGTAGCGAAAACATGGAAAGAATTTACATATCCGGTTTTCCTGATGGAAAAACTTATCGCAGACAACCGTCGACAGCTTGATACACATCGAAATTCGAAGGTAGCAAAACACGGCTAGCGAGAAAATCAGCGTGGTTTTGTTGGGGGGGGGGGGGGGGGTTAGAATTTACCGTACGAAATTGGGGTCTCCGGGTTTAGAAATATATGGAGTGATTTTGGAAGTAGGTTGCGTTGGTATTATAGGTAAAACAGGTCCTTTAAGGAATATCGGAAGTTTAATCCCATTTCTTCTCAACTGGGTGATTTTTCCCCAAATTTCTGTGCAAAAAATAATCGAAGTGGTTTGTGCGAAACTAAAGTCGAGCACTTTCTGCAGGCCTGTCATAGTTCTGCTATGTATTTGCACCTCTTCGTTTATGAATTTATTTTTAAAGTTTAACTGAAAAGACAGCTTATTTTTACATCTGATATTTGACTACACCGAATTATTTTGACTCATCATTAGATTAGACTAGATTGCTTTATTGCTATATTACATAATAACCCATCATGATAGGTAACCGCCCATGAGAAGACATAAATGCACTGGCACTGGGCGGTTACCACAAACTACTTCTACTCAACTTAAACGATAACTTAATTTCATTTCAACACTAATTAATAATTTTTTTTCCATATACCACATAAAAGAAAAAAGAAGAAGAAAAAAAAAGAAGAAAGAATCATCGAAGGGAATTTGTATTTTTTCACCCGGGGCTTTAGTAATAACGGTCAGAATGGGCGACGCCTGCACGACAACCCAAATTTTCTCCCAGGCGCGGAGAATTTGAATTTCAACAAAACCATGCATTCTCGAAGCCTAAAGACGCTAAGCTCGGTAAAGTCACGTCTGAAAGAAAGAAAATGATGTTTTTTAGTTTATTTTTCTGCAACGGCTTACCTTTTTGTTGCTATATATTTCAAGCATAAATGGGACAAGCACGCAGAGGTTCCGCAAATCCGAAAGAATATGTTCATCGATGAAAAAGATTATCTGTGGATAGTGGACAAACGAAGGAACGCATTCTTATCGGGTTTGCACGCCGATTTAAGTGAATAAGTGATGTTTAAATAGACTGTCGAGTCTCAGCCCTATTCGATTAAACTTTAAGAAAATTTACACAGTGAATTTTTCATTAAGGGTACAAAAGTTAGGTCTTTTTTCAGCAATATTAATTATTTAGCGATTTTCATGTAGCACAACACATTTGAAGTCGCTATACCACTCTTTGGTAGGCCTGAACAGAATTAAAGAATATCTTAGGACCCCCCCCCCATCTTTTGCCGGCTCTTTTGACGAATAAGTGGTCAATGTACTCTGATCATTGTACTGTCCAAATCCCCACCCGGGAACTCGGGAGAGCAGTGGAGAGAATTCAGTATCCTGAAGCTTCGAAACAAACAACGACGCAATGGTTTTGGCTACCCTCTGCCCCATGGTCATTAGGCAGTAAGAATCCTAGGAGAGTAACTTTATAGCCCTTCTAATCTGACGAATAGGACATTCTTTTGAGAGCTGGGGTTTTACCGACGGTCCCGAGCACGAGCTCATTGCTGGTGAGTGATGTGGAGTTTTAACTGCCAATTTTAAATCTACTACACACCTCGGTGGGGTCCGATTTTGCGGCACGTTTTGGTGTCTTTGCCAATTTAATTAAGACTATTCATTGTTTTACTAGTATGCCCCAACGCCCTACAACTTTGCCTGGGCAGTGAAGGACGACTACACCTACAATGACTACAAGCACGAAGAGACCTCGGACGAAAAAGGATATGTCAAGGGAAGCTACCAGACCCTCCTCCCAGACGGCCGTGTCCAGACTGTCTCATACACCGCTGATGACTACAACGGATATGTCGCTGACGTCAAGTACTCCGGCGAGGCCAAATACGACTACAAACCAGCCTACAAGCCATCCTACCCAGCACCAGAATACAAGGCACCAGCTTACCCTGCGTACAAAGCACCAGCTTACCCTTCATACCCCGCACCAGCTTACAAGGCACCAGCATACCCTCAACCGTCCTACCCATCTTACAAGCCAAGCTATCCAGCTAAACACTGAACGTGAGAATTAGCTCACAGGTTATTCTCGAATGTCAATTTTGGACGATCTGCAGTTTTATATTTTTGTACCTGGAGCCGAAATTACATGTTTACTTACAGTATTGATTATCATTGGGTCCTCAAACCAGACGGTCACCAAGAATATCGGGCACATAATAATAGTGTCTGTCACTGTTAATAGCAGCCAAGATTTTAGGCACAAAAAACATTCTGGTGGGATGAAAACGATTCAATTACTCTGAGCGTGTTCCATCCTACTGGTCGTAGTTACCACGCATGACGTCACAAATTCTGCCTTTTTGTCGTAGAGGCTGGAACGATTTTTCTATTTTCCAGCGGAATATCATGCCACGGGGGAATCCGACCAATCACGTGACAGAGATTCGTGGTTACTACGCTTACCACACTCCCGAGCGTGGTAAGCAAATAGTTACTATAGTTACTATTTCGAGTAGGCTGGAACGGTCAGCGTAGTAACTTTCGGTGAGGTTGGAACGGATTTAGTAACTAATAGTTACTATTGGTACGAGGGTGGAACACGGTCTCTATGAGCGTGTTGCACCCTACTTATCATAGTTACTACGCATGAACTCACAATCTTTGGCTTCTTGGCGTCAAGGATGGAACGCCTTTTTCGTTTTCCGGTCAACTATCATGCCAAGGGCTAATCTGACCAATGACGTTACAGAGATTCGTAGTTACCACGCTCCCGATCATGGTAAGTAAATAGGGTAACGAGGTTGGAAAAATAGTAACTAATAGTTACTATTGTTACAAGGGCATTGTTACAAGGTTACAATAGACACGCTCTATATGACTATATCCAAAACACGCCAGTGAACCTCGGGAAGAACGAGGAACGTCACCCGAACGATGTCCGGTGCAAATTACCTACTCCGCTCCGGAATTTTGACGCATCGCATGCGGATTCGGTCCGATAATTTCGTTCCGATTTGAGTAGAAAATATTCTACTTTTTCCGGAGCGAATTTTAAACGCATGCGAAATAGTGCTCTCAGAATTGAAAAAATATAAGCTGTGTTTGAAATTTCAATTGTTTATAGGACATCTTTAATGTCAGCTGCAAAACCGTATTTGTTAGAGAAAGATCTTGGCTGCAAGTGTCTGCTGAATGCAAGCTACCAGGTAGGCAAACTTAAATGTTTACTAGGCTATCTACAGGAGGTCTGAATATTTTTACAGTTTATCTTTTTGATTCAAATCCTATGCAAGCCTATCAGCAACGTTTGTTGGGGACAGCTGCGGTGACGTCTCTGGTTCTTCCGCTAAGCACACGGCTTCTTCGCGGCACGAAGAGTTGGTCATCAAGAGTATTGAGTAGTGTTGGGCGATATTCAGATTTTTCGATATATCGATATATCGATATTTTCACTTTCGATATTCGATAATCGATATATCGATATCGATATTTCAGTACCATGTTTCGCTATAGTATAGGTCCCGTTTCAAAAAAAATTCAAAGCAAAACTGTCATAAAAAAAGCATCTTGCATCAACTCAAACTTCGACTGAATAAAAACTTAATTACGAAGAACACATTGCACCAATTTCGGACATATAAATGTAACTTATGTTGAATTACTGACAATAATTATAAATGAAAAAATATCGTTTTCGATATCGATATTTACGTTTCGATATTCGATATCGATATTTGGTCCGATATATCGATATATCGTTATCGATATTGAATATCGCCCAACACTAGTATTGAGATGAAAAGATTCGCAAGGATGCTCATGTTTGTATGGTTAAAAAATACTCCTTGAGTCCAACCCTGACGGCAAAACGTATATTCAAACAATGGCTAAAAACGGATAGTCAGCTAAGATGCTTTGGCAGCAATATTTCGGCCCTTGTTGGCAAGGATCCTCGTCAGGCTGCTGAACGTCAAGAACTGCAAGAAACGAACTTAAAAACTGCCCGTTAAACACCATCCGCTTTTACATCATTGTTTCAATAATGTTTTTGTTGCGTTCACAGGAGGAAATCAAGCATTCCGGCGTCACCGAACCGCATCCGGCGTCACCGTGAGAAACGGGTTTAGTCACTAGCGAGTATTGACGAGAAGGAAGTGAATGTATGTTTTTTTTTTTAATATTGATGGCACTTTCGTTGAGGGAAAAGTTTGCTGGTATAGATTGAGAAACAGCGTACTTTGAGGCCTTCCTTGAAGGACCTGTCATACTTATAGTACTAATCAACCTACTTCCGCTATTGCCCCATCCATGCTTCCACCGGAAACCCGATCTTTAGACGACATAACCCCTCTAACAAAACGTTTTTTTATTTTCTCCCTTGCCGGGTTTTGCTACCTTCAACGCGTATCATGACGGTGGTTTACGAGAGGTTTTTCATTCAGAAAAACCGGTTATGTAAATGTTTCCGTGTTACTGCTAGAAGTCAACAGACCTGGAAAAAAGGCTTAAAACAGTCAAAACCGTGGACAATAGCCTACGTTGAAAGCAGAGCTTAGTCTTAAAGTATTCAACGTTTTAAAATACTGGAAATTAAAGAGTAAATAGTGCGAGGAGTCCTTTAACGTTGGCACCTGACAGATTGCATCTGTAATCCCTTGAAAAAAAATTTAAACAAGACAATGATGAGAAATTTCTACAATTTTACTTCGGTAGCTATGACTTCCAAGTGATAAGATAAGGCTGTGCTCCCTTTGAAGCCGATATGAGGCGACAAAGTGCTTTTCCAAAGGTCGTGCGTTACAAAGACAAGAAAGACTTCGCCACCTCAAATCGGTACCAAATAAAGCGCAGACCACCTTCAAAACAGGACCGATGACGAGATGAAGAGAAATGAGCTAAGAGATCAAAAATGCACTTATTTTGTATTTACAAATGCGGTTTGTCGCATTCCACAGCAGTTTCAGACCCGAAGACTTGGTATGATAAAAGTGCTAGACCGCTAAACCTTTGGAAGAAAGGGTATAGTTTTTACAAAAACTGCTGTTTCTTAAACTGTGCAGCACAAGTACTACTTTTTGGGATCCCAAAACGTAAGTAGAGGGATGCCTATGACATCGCAACAGTTGCCCGTCTGTCTGCACGATAACTCTCAAGGGGATTGCGATATTTTGATGAAACTTGGTGGGAGGATCCTTTGGGTCAAAGTACAGGTCAAGTTTGAAGATGGGCTCTGTAGCCCTATATTTGAGGGTGGGGTAGAGGTTTCAAATTAAGGGTTGTTTCAAATATACTGCCAACTTACTACTTTGAAGGAAATGTATACTGAAAAGAGTACAATTACACTACCAATGGCAGCCCTGCGGCTATCCCTACTAACACCAAAGAATGAACAGGTGAGGCAGTGATCCTGTAAGTTCAACGTCCAACCCTAGAACGCCCAGCGCTCAATAACTGACACGCAATGCTCTAATTTTGCAATAATTATTTCGAAGTGACCATCTTACCATAAAAAGATAATTGACGTCAGCATTTAACCTAACGACTTAACTTGTGGATGGTTGCACATTATTTCGAAACAGGAAGTGCTTCAGATCAGACCTGTTGCGGAACAGAGCGTAGGATATGAAGAAAGATACTTTTCGTTGGCCGAGTTAGGCCTTGGGTTTAGACGTCAGGAAGGGACCGACTAAAAAGAGGCACGGCACGGCGCGGCATGGTGGAGGAGGCACGAGTAATAAAAAGACATTGGCAGGTAGTAGAAGTAGACAAGGAAGTGAGAGTTCGTAACTTCAGATCCTAAAAGAAGGCACGTTGAAACATCATTCCTGCCCCTCACTCTGAAGCCTGAAAGTGCCCTTTTAGTTTTCGTGCCTCTTTTTAGTACTAGTGCCTCCTACCCCATGTCGTGCCGTGCCTCTTTTTAGTCGACCCCTCTTCACAGGGATCGGCTAAAAAGAGGCATGGCATGGCACAGGAGGCACGAATAATAAAAAGAGATTAGCAAGTAGTAGAAGTAGACAAGGAAGTGAGAGTTCGTAACTCCAGATCCTAAACGAAGGCACGTTAGAATATTGTTTCTGTCCCTCACTCAGAAGCCTGAAAGGGCCCTTTTAGTTTTCGTGCTTCTTTTTAGTACTCTTGCCTCCTACACTATGTCGTGCCGTACCGTGCCTTGTTTCAGTCGATCCCGTCTTCACATCCTCACTCCCGTGCCATACGTGCTTAGCTCTCTGCGGGGAGTATTTGATTAATTATGTGTGATAGTACGTAGAAGTTCGTAACTCCAGAGCCAAAAGAAGGCACGTAACAATATTGTTCCTGTCCCTCACTCTTAAGCCTGAACGGGCCCTTTTAGTTTTCGAGCCTCTTTTTAGTAGCCTACTCTTGCCTCCTACACCATGTCGTGCCGTACCGTGCCTCTTTTTAGTCGATGCAGTCTTCACATCCTCATTCCCGTGCCATACGTGCTTTGCTCTCTGTCGGGAGTTTTTGATTAATTATGTAAGTTAGGAAGTTAGTAATTTATTTACAATCCGCCATTTCGAAAAAGTGAAGTAAATGAAAGAAAATAAATAAAACCCCTAAGAAACAGAAAGCGACACTAATTTTCAATCTTCGGCCAGGAAGCAGAAAAGTTTCATGTGTAGAAAAGTTTCAAGTGTGTTATCACTGAAAAGTGTAAGATTCCCGTTTGATATCTAGTTCGTCGGGAGCCCTTTGAGATACGTAAGCGTGTACAGACACGGCCGTACGTACCGCGCGTGATGCTACGTGATAGCGTCCTTGGCGGCTTTGCAAGGAGCAGCCGGATTGAGGTTGGCCTGCTGTAAAATAATAAAACAAGAGATGGGAGCTCATATGGCACTTGCAAACTGGGTCAGAGGATTAAAGTAGGAATTCGTCAATTCGTGGGTTTGTTGATATGATTTGTAAGCAAAACCCTTGAGAAGAATGATCATGGATCCTTGGAAATCACGAGAATGTATTGTTCGTAAAGACTATTTTATTTGTGCATTTGGCCATGGTTATGCGCACTTTAAGGGCGCTATACATTCATTTGTAATGAACACTCTTGTAGCATTGGAATCTCATTGGAATCATGAAAATTTATATTTTGCTCAAAATGATTGTTTGTATTTTAAAAAACTCCTTTCTAAGCAAAACCCTTGAGGCAAAAATGATCATGGGCCCCTGGGTGTCATGAATATATAACGTTTGGTTGAAGTATTTTTTTTACTTTTCGGTTAAGAAACGCACTTGAAGGGTGCTAAAAATCAGTTTTGAGCAATACCTTTGAGTTAAAGTGTATTCTTTGCTTAAAAGCATTTATTGTACTTTGTGGTTAATATTAGCACTTTAAGGTTAGGATTAGCACTTTAAGAGATAGTCGGCTCTGAGAAGTGACAATTTCTAGGCCAATCTTGTCAAGTTTCTAATGTTCAAGCCAAGTCTCATCGCCCTAGCACATTTGGAAGTACCTTAATTCGCGATCACCGAAATCCCCCCCCCCCCCCCCACCACCAACAACTCCCCTCAGAGTGCCCGAACATGGTCCGGTTTTGTCACTGATGTATCTAGTTCTTGTCCTTGTGATTCCCACCAAGTTTCATCCTAATCGCTCCACTCTAAGCGTGTCACAAGATTTCCGGTCCCCCCCCCCCACATTCATCGGATCCGGTATGGACTGAAAATGGGACATCCGAGACACGAGGTCTTTCCAAACATCAAGTTTAGTTAAGATCCGACCACTCGTTCAAAAGTTATACATACCTCAAGATTTCAGATTCCCCCTCCCTCCACTCCCTACGAGGGTTAGGTCGGAGAACTGACTATTTCTAAGCGAATTATGTCATCTCTCTGATGTTCAAGCCAAGTTTCATCGTCCTAGCACATCTGGAAATACCTTAGCTCGCGATAGCCGGAATTCCGGACTCCCCCTCTAACTCCCCCCACAGTGACCAAATCCGATCCGATTTTGTCACTGACGTATCCAGTTTTGCGCTTGTCCTTCCCACCAAGTTTTATCCCAATTGCTCCACTCTAAGCCACCACTCACAAGATTTCCGGTTCTCCCCTCGGACTGCCCCCCCCCCCACATTCATCGGATCCGGTCCAGACTTTGAATAAGCATTCCGAGACACGAGGTCTTTCCAAATATAAAGTTTCGTTAAGATCCGATCACCCGTTCCAATACTATGCATTCCTCGAGATTCCGGATTCCCCCTCCCTCCACTCCCCCACGATGGTTGGGTCGAAGAACTGACTATTTCTAAGCGAATTATGTCATGTCTCTTCAAGCCAAGTTTCATCGTCCTAGCACATCTGAAAATACCTTAGCTCGCGATAGTCGGAATTCCGAACTCCCCCTCTAACTCCCCCCGCAGTGACCAAATCCGATCCGATTCTGTCACTGACGTATCTAGTTCTTGGGCTTGTCCTTCCCACCAAGTTTCATCACAATCGCTCCACTCTAAGCCACCACTCACAAGATTTCCGGTTCTCGCCTCCGACTCCCCTCCCCCCACATTCATCGGATCCGGTTCAGACTTTGAATAGGTCATCCGAGACACGAGGTGTTTCCAAATATGAAGTTCCGTTAAAATCCGATCACATTATACATTCCTCCAGATTCCAGATTCCCCCTCCCTCCACTCCCCCCACGGTGGTCGAATCGGGAATTTGACTATTTCCAGGTTAATCTGGTCGGATCCCTGACTTGCCTGCCAAGTTTCATTGTCCTATATAGCCCACATGGAATTAACTTAACTCCATATCACCGGAATTCCGGACCCGCCCCCATCCAACTCCCCCCGCAGTGCAAGGATCCGGTCCGGTTCTGGCAATGATGTACCTAGGGCTTGGGCTTGTTCCTCCCATCAAGTTTCATCCCGATCGCTACACTCTAAGCGTGTCACACGATTTCCGGTTCCCCCCTCCGACTTCCCCCTACATTCATCGGATTCGGTCCGGACTTGAAATGGGACATCTGAGACATGAGGCCTTTCCAAGTATCAAGCTTCATTAAGATCCGATCACCCGTTCGAAAGTTATGCATGTCACTAAATTCCGGATTCCGGCTCCCCTTCCTCCCCCCACGATGGTCGTATCGAGCAAGTGACTATTTCCAAGTTAGTTTGGTCGGGTCCCTGATATGCCTGCCAAGTTTCATCACCAAGTTTCATCGTCCTAGCACATATGGAAGTACCCTAACTCGCAAACACCGGACTGACTGACCGACCGACAGACAGACCGACGGAAAAGTGATCGGTATATGGCACTTGTCCGGAAGGCAAGTGCCATAGGGAGGGATCATAATAAATGAACCTGAATCCTTGGAACTGCATTTTTTTTTATAGCGCCAGCTTTAAATTAATGAATGAAACCTTCAAACTCATTATCAAGAAAACTATTTTGCAAAACTTTTATTGTACCACAAGAAGAAGCCAGGTTAGCGTTTCCAGCAACTCACTGGCTCAGAATTGTTACCAAAGACCGATAATTTAGTCTCAAAGTCGAAAGTCCTATACCTGCTAAGTATATTTTTTTTTTTCTGCTCCCGTATGATGGTGTAGCAATATCCGTTTTCATCGGGTAGGGTGCAATCTCTCTATACCTTATGGATCCGACTTTTTACTATGTCTACAAAAGTGTTGATTATGATGCAATGGGGACTAACAGAAACTAGTCCACTTAGAGCGCTGAACTAGAGTAAGGTGAATTGTTGTCGGGGTACTCTTCCTGACCCGAGTTCCTGAAAATGTGCAAAACGAGAATCGGTGCACGCAACCAGGAAGTCTTTTGATGTCTCTAAGACTTGGGCGCTGGCTGGTTTGACATCTTTCAACTGTCAGCTCATTCTCTTGCTCATAATATTCGAAACCCCTGCGTGCAATACCTTCCTGACGTCTAAACCTGAATGGTTTGACGTCTTGCAACC
Organism: Branchinecta sandiegonensis; assembly: GCA_030848855.1. Taxonomy (NCBI): domain Eukaryota; kingdom Metazoa; phylum Arthropoda; class Branchiopoda; order Anostraca; family Branchinectidae; genus Branchinecta; species Branchinecta sandiegonensis. The sequence goes on along the minus strand of JAUPMV010000021.1, from coordinate 5,004,336 downwards.
CAAGCGGGATTCCCAAGCATATTGCGTGGGAATACCGCTTGGCCACGCAATGCCAGAATGCCAGCTCGTTCTCTTGCTCCTCGAAACGGAGACCGCTGTGTGGACTGCCTTCCTGACGGAAGACACTGAATTCTGATGGACGGGTTCTAAGGGTTTAATTCTGCACCGAGCTCGCAGTTCGGACCGGAGGTTTCAAATTCATGCCTGATTTTTCGTCAAGCTCATGATACAGTCGACCTAGAGTTAAGCCAGTGAAGGAGACATGCTAAGTCTTAATTCATTTTTCTCGCTGGACAAGTACTTTGCATGGAATCCGACAAAAAAGGAAGTTCATGAGAAAGTCAAGTTGTGTTTCAAATCGATAAGAATGTCGAAATGGGGTATTAATAGACACTACCACCGTAAACCTTGGCTTGTTTACCTCGAGTTGGATAGAGAAGGACGGAAAAATTGTCCAATCAAACTCATTGAAAGGTCTGTAGATAGTTAAAAGACTGAATGAAGCAGAAAATTCTATTATTCCTTGCCTCAGAGAGGCGGCCTAGCCGGAATCCGCTCTAACCGATAATTTAAGATTTTAATTCTCGACAAATATGGAAAAATACAACTATAATCTGCAATCCATACAGGATACCCTATCGTATCCTTATGTTATATTGATCCTTTCAGGGATCGACTAAAAAGAGGCACGACAGGGCACGGCATAGTGTAGGAGGCACAAGTACTAAAAAGAGGCAAGAAAACTAAGAGGGTCCTTTCAGGCAACAGAGTTAAGGGGTTGGAACAATCTTCTAACGTGCCTTCTCTTAGGCTCTGGGGTTCGGAACTCTCGCTTGCTTGTCTACTTCTACTACTTGTTAATCTCTTTTTATTACTCGAGCCTCCTGCGCCGTGTCGTGCCTTGCCGTGCCTCTTTTTAGTCGATACCATCCTTTCACACTTACAGCGGGCCCATTCAGAATAGCGGATTCGTATAATTGCGGAGTTTCTATTTTTCTTCACAATTTTGCGTCACTCTTATCGAAGGCAACTTTGAGCGTGTTCCACCCTCGTACCAATAGTAACTAATAGTTACTATTTCCTTCCAACCTCACGAAAAGTTACTACGCTGACTGTTCCAGCCTTCTCGAAATAGTAACTAATAGTAACTATTTGCTTACCACGCTCGGGAGCGTAGTAAGCGTAGTGACTACGGATCCCTGTCACGTGATTGGTCGGATTCGCCCGTGGCATGATATTCTGCTGGAAAATAGAAAAATCGTTCCAGCCTTGACGAAAGAAAGGCAGAATTTGTGACGTCATGCGTAGTAACTACGGTAAGTAGAATGGAACACGCTCTTTATGTGTACTTTTTCTCTTAAATCCAGATCTTTCACAACCAAAAAGTCAAGAAAATCCATACTATTTAATTTTATTCTACGTTGCCTTTTGTTATTTACTTTTCTTTCTGTTCAGCTTTTTTTCCATCGATGTAATGGCCGTTAAGAACTTCTATGCAAATGACGTATGTAAAGCTTTTTTCCACCTGAAGAGACCTACGCCTCAAGATCAACCTTATGTGGAGACTATTGCCCTAATTCTCCAGTAGCTACAAAGAGAAACAAAAAGACCTACACCAACTGTTTAAGAATGAAAAAAAAATACTATTTTAATAATTAATTTGGTGATTTAAAAGTTGAAGAAGAAGGATTGATAAGGGGGAAGGGAAGACGGCTTGGGAATTAGGAACTGACGAGGAAATCGGTTGAAGGCGTTTGACTGAATAATGGAGTAAGCTAAGTTGAAGTAAGTTTTCGATTAAAAACATACATGTTAAATTGTTTATAAATATTTTTTGGTAATTTGTCGTCCATCTTGCACAGGCGACCTGTTGTCGCACATTAAGAGAATCGATTGAAAAGAGGCACGGCATGGCGCAGGAGGCCCGAGTAATATAAGAGATTAGCAAGTAGTAGAAGTAGACAAGTAAGTGAGAGTTCATTACTCCAGAGCCTAAAAGAAGGCACGTTGGAAGATTGTTCCTACCCCTCACTCTAAAGCCTGAAAGAGACCTTACAGTTTTGGTGCCTCTTTTTAGAACTCGTGCCTCCTATACTATGTCGTGCCGTGCCGTGCCTCTTTTAGTCGATCCCCACATTAAGACGTACTATTGGTATACGAATACGTCGAAAGTTGGTTATGTCGAATTATACACAATTGATTGATTAACTGATCTAGGTCCATAGTCTCTTAATGGCGGCTGGTAGGCTAATCGAACAGAGTAGCAAGACGGTCATACAGTAACATTACAAACCAGAACATACTGCCGCGTGAGTAACACTCCACCAGGCGATCTTGATTACTTGGGCGAGGTCTTTTCAAACTATAAAACGCGCTGATTCAGTCTTAGGGGGTATCAGTTTTCAACGTTTGTGTCAGGAATAAACGCAAAGAAAAATAAAATCAAAATATGAAGGTAAGTAACATCTTTATATGTATCGCCTAGGCTAACGAGAAACATAGCTATTGAAAATCCAGATATTCCAACGGTTTGAAAGACATGCGCTGTGAAAACCATCGCTAACTCACATCCTATGGTTTATTCATCGCTTAATACTGACTTTATCTTGTAAAATATCAGTTAAATTCGATGTTATTATTAATCCTTCTCTTTTATATTTATCATATACTCCATGTTTTCGCTGTGTTGTATATAAATGTCAAATAAATAAAACTATGGTAAATAAAACTACAGACAAAAGTAAAATGAAAACTTGTGAGAAGAAAAACAGAGAAACAGAGAAATTTATCTTTTAAAATACCAGTTAAGTTCGATGTTATTATTAATCTTTCTCTTTTGTATTTATCATATACTCCATGTTTTCACTTTGTTATGTAAATGTCAAATAAATAAAACTATGATAGCCTACAGACAAAAGTCAAATGAAACTGATGAGAAAAAAAAAGAAAAACAGAGAAACAGTTCAATAACATTTCGCATACAAGTATCTCGTCAAAATAGCAAATTTTCCATTTGTGTCTCAATTGTCTGTAGTAATTCTGCATACAGAAGACAATTTTTGTCACGTTGAAAGTTCGCTACAATAATATTATAATATTTTCCACTCACATCGGACCGAAGCATGGATGTGAAAGACGGAGAAAAGGAGAAAATCGCATCCGACTGCAAAAATCGGTCTGTATGTGAGCGTTACTTCTAGGAGTGCTGATTTAGATAACAAAGTCTTAAGAGCAAAAGACGCGAACAACAAGGGACTCGCAAGTCTCTTTAGTCCACACGCCCAATTAGACTAATCTTTTTCAGGGATTCATCGCTATCGCTTTCCTCGCCGTTGCGGCTGCAGCTCCTCAGTACCCCAAGCCTGCCTATCCTGAGTACAAACCAGCATACAAAGCTGACTACAAGCAAGATGTAAGTATCCTCTGTTATTCTAGCCGTCATACTACTGGAAGATTTCATCCCTAGTCTTGCCTGATTCAGGACTACAGAAAATCTTTCCGAAAGGATATATTTTGTTAGTTTTCCATTAGCGCGCCATTTGCACACTGAAATCATAGCGTCCATGCTGATGTGTGTACTCGCAGACTGTTTACCTGCATTAACGCTGTTTAGCCAATATATCATCTTCACACTTGTGCTGCTCCTGCACTTAGGCTTCATTGCAACTCGTCTTTCAATTTCCCTCGTTAAGCTCGCAAACGGGACAAACTATTACAGAAAACCAGTACCAGTGGTGACTAACACACGTGCAGAAGGCTCTAGTAAAGCGAAACAACTAAACTAAACCACGATTTCCGTTGTTGACACGCGAGAAACACGCGAGAAACGAACTTCAAAGTATTCTGATTTTGACCCCTTGTTTAATGTGTGCAGTCGCTATTGATTCAAAAGGGATGCACAGACGTTCACTACAATCTTCTTAACATGAAAAAGCTTATTAGTCAGGATTGAAAAAGTAGGCTACGGGCAAAGCCAACAGCGTTGTGTCTTTGAGTGAGGTGAGCACTGTGACTACCATGACGTTTGAAGCAAGTGAAACTTAACGTGAGAAGTTTATCAGTGTTACTACACCGCATTTAGAAAACTTCTCTCAAGCGATATTCAAAAGATCATGGGCCCTTGCTTATTGGCTTAACGATATGCAGGTAATGTTGCAAAAGGGTGGGATACCCTGCTGTTTCTTAAGACAGCATCATTAACAATCATCATTCTCATTCCAGTATGCTCCAGCGGCGTACGACTTCGCCTGGGCCGTGAAGGACGACTACACCTACAATGACTACAAGCACCAGGAGACCTCTGACGACAAGGGATACGTCAAGGGAAGCTACCAGACCCTCCTCCCAGACGGACGTGTCCAGACCGTCTCATACACCGCTGATGACTACAACGGATACGTCGCTGATGTCCAGTACTCCGGCGAGACCAAATATGACTACAAACCAGCCTACAAGCCATCCTACCCAGCACCAGAATACAAGGCACCAGCATACCCCACCCCCGCATACCCTGCTCCAGCATACAAGGCTCCAGCTTACCAGGCACCGGCATACAAGGCACCAGCTTACCCCGCTTACAAAGCCCCGGCTTACCCTTCCTACACCCCAAGCTACCCGGCACCGAAATACTAGATAGCTTCGATACGAGTTGAAGTTTGTCTTAGATTTTGTTGTTATAGCCTTTTTTACGCCGATATTTTTTTACTGGAATAAACGAAAAGTTAAACGAGAAAACTCGTGAAGTAGTTGGATCATAGTAGTTTACATTTTGAAAGACTGCAAGGAACCCGTCTCTGTCTCCAAGCCACCCAAATGAACACATAGGTGTGGCACTGAAAGTTACAATTCCAACCCTAGGCTCAAGATTATTTTTATTTACAAAAGTAAAGGTATCCTAAATGATTGCGCCTTGCTCATAGCAGGGCTCGAACGCACACGATTAAAAAATCAAACACAATCTCACCGGATAAATATTCCTTCAGCCCAAGCTGACTGCGAATCATATTTCACAGTGCAAAACGGATACGTCAGCTGAATTTTGTTGGAGCTATATTTCGGCCCTTCTTGGCAAGGGTCCTCTTCAGGCTCAAAGCCGCTCAAGTTTGGAAATACGAACTTGTGGTAAAAATATAGCTCCAATAAAATTCAGCTGACGTATCCGTTTTGCACTATCAAACAACTTCACCATCGCTAATCATACCCATTTGGGCTCAGCGCCCAACTGACAAGCTATGTTCCAAATCTGGGGATTGAATAAAACCAGGATGGGAAGGGAACGCGAGAAAAGCAGGAAGGCATACTAAAACCAGGAACGGCATACTAAAACGAGGAAGGCTGTCGCCTGAATTCGCCGACCATTCCCTTCCTCTGTTTAGTATTCTCCGAAGGTTTGGCAACTTTTCAAACCCAAAGTGCACCATCCCTTCCTCGTTCTAGTACCCTGACATGGGTAGGCATTTAGTTCAGTAAGGGGTCGGCAACTATAAAATTTGTAATTCACCTTTTCATTTCTCGTTCGGACGGTAGGCGAATAAAATCCTCCAAGGCCAGCGAGGGGTCGGCAACTATGATATTTCAAGTCCACCATTTCCTTCCTCGTTTTAACACCTTGGAAGTACTAAAACGAGGAAGGTCGGGGGGTTCGAGGGGTCGGCAACTTTTCAAATTCAAGCTCACCATCCCTCCCTCGTTTTAGTACCTTGAAAGTACTAAAACGAGGAAGGAAATTGGAAATTTTAGATTAGTCTTCTTTGAGGGGTCGGCAACTTTTCAAATTGAAGTTCACCATCCCTTCCTCGTTTTAGTACCTTGAAAGTACTAAAACGAGGAAGGAAATGGTGGACTAGAAATATCATAGTTGCCGACCCCTCGCTGGCCTCGGAGGATTTTAGTCGCCTACCGTCAGAACGAGAAATTAAAAGGTGAATTACAATTTTTATAGTGGCCGACCCCTCACTGAACTTAATGCCTACCCATGTCAGGGTACTAAAACGAGGAAGGGATGGTGCACTTTGGGTTTGAACAGTTGCCGACCCCTAGAAGAATACTAAACAGAGGAAGGGAACGGTACGGCGAATTCTGGCTACAGCCTTCCTCGTTTTAGTATGCCCCCCCTGGTTTTAGTATGCCTTCCTGATTTTCTCGCGTTCCCTTCCTTTCTGGTTTTAGTCGATATGTGCCAATTTGGCCCTCTCCCCACAAAAAGATGAGTGATAACACCATTTAATCTAATAATGCCTTAACTTTTACCAATTACCATATACCAATTACTATTACCAATGATTACGGAAGAGGAAATGCTTCGGCGCAAAAGAGACCCGTTGGGGAACAAAACAAAAGAAAGAATTCCGACCATAGTATCGCCCAAGCAGGAAAACAAACCAGATAGATTGATTTTTCATGTCAGCCTACCCCTATCAAACCTTCCCAAGAAAAGAAAATAAGAAGTAATTATAAGTATAATTTCTTTTCTTCAGCTGAAACGATATTCAGCTGGAATCCGGCAAAAAGTGGAATTTTGGTGGTACTTTCAATCTGATGGTAAAGGGGTTGATAGTGTCGATAGCCCGGTGTGCTGGCAGAGAGCATCTACTCCGTATTCCCTTTTTGGCCGATCGTGTGAACGGAATCCGGCGAAACCCTGAACTTGGAAATGCCTCGTGTCATGTCCTTGTCGGGTGTTTCGAGTTTCAATCTAGGGGTAAGACGACATAGAAAATCAATCAAAAAGTGGGTCCATAGTTTGGCAGGATTAACCGGAATCCGGCGAAAACCTGAACTTGGAAATGCATCGTGTCATGTCCTTGGCGGATGTTTCGAGTTTCAATATAGGGGTAAGACGACATAGAAAATCAATCTTCCAGCTACTAGCAAATCCATAGTTCGGCAGGACTAACCGGAATCCGGCGAAAATGGAAAATCCGCCAGTTCTAACAATGTCTTTGTCCAGTTTTGGCGTCGGCTATGGGATAACACGACTGATGACCTCTAGGTCCGCTCAGTTGTCGGGGTATTCATAGTCGCTGCATGGGACTAAAGACAGAGTGGCTTCGACTGTTTTAGTCTCTTTCCACGTCCTTACCTTGTATGACATTCTTGTCAAAATTTGTATAACCAGTCTCCGGACGAATAAGCTCTTCGGAAACAATGACCGGGTGCATGATACGTTAAGCCAAGAGAACAGACGAGGCGAGCCTGATAATCAGTGTATTGCTAATAGAGGAGATGGGATACACTTATGAATTTAATAATCTCGGGAACGAAAATGTTTGGAAATGTTACTAAAGTAGAAAGAATTACTATCATAAGTACGACATTCCTTTACACCAGTTGTACCTATAATTCCAATGAAGCTTACTTCCGTAGTTTTATCACTAATTCTTAAACCCCAAGACCCGTCTTTGATATGTTACATTCTAATCTCGGAAACGACCCTTCCCTGATCATTGCACTTGCCACGTTTCACTATTTTTCACGTGGACCATGCTCTCGACGAGTGTTCGGGTATCATGCTATTGCTGCGTAAAACCCGTAGTCTGAATTTTGAAGTGTTCGTGCTAGAAATTTGTGGGCCTGGAAAACGACTTAAAACATCCAAAGCCGTGGCTTATTTTTTAAAAGCAGAGACTAGTCTTAAAGACCTAATCCAAACATTCTGTTTACCTTCTCTGACTGATCGGAAGCCACCAGTTTATTTAGATTTGAACTTGATTGTCGGGTTGCTATTTGGCTCGAGAAACAAGACCAAAGGTTTCAATGGGATCCCAAAAATCTAATATTTGATCCAGACAATTGGGTCTTGTCTTCGCCAGATCCAGTCATCGCCAGGCTTATCATCAGAGAAACCAAGTTCAGATATACCTCTATAAGCCCTATCCATTTTTGCGACACTGACCGAAACTTCCTGCTTTACTTCTGCCAAATTTCCGGTTTCGGCCGAATTCCGAGCGAACTAATTGTCAACGTATATCCTTATCTCTATAAAACACATCTAATCAATTTCAAATAAAACTTTAACTTGTAAAAAAAATTCCGGTTACAACCAGATTTCGGACAAATTATATGTCCGGGTAAAAATGATTGTCATATATAGACTCAGCGTATCTACTTATCCCTAAATCTGTCACCTAATCAACTTTAAATAAAACTTTTGCTTTTAACAAATTTTCCGGTTTTGGCCGGATTCCGGGCGAACTAGTTGTCCCGGTAGAAAATACTTTTCACCTAAGTGTTCAGCATATCTTCTTACCCATAAATCGAACATTTAATCAACTTCAAATGAAACTTTTACTTTTCACCAACTTTCCGTTTTTTTCCGAATTCCGGACGAACTCCTTGTCCGGCGAGAAAATAGTTTTCACCATCGTGTTCAGCATGTCTTTTTACCCTATAATCGGCTATCAAATTAGCTGTTTAAAAGTATTTTGTTTGCCTCTTAATTTAAACCTCACCCCTAAATGTAGTGCTACAAAACCCATCTATGAACTTGACCTTACCCTTGACCCAAAGAACCCTGACACCAAGTTTCATCAAAACAGATCATTCCTTTCGAGAGTTATCGTGCTCACAGACAGACAGACAGACAGACAGACGGACAGACGGACAATTTTTGCGATGTCATAGGTATCCCTCCTCTTACGTTTTGGGATCCCAATAACCCAAAGCAGAACGTCTTCTTTTCCAGATGACGAAATTTTCCACGTTTGATTAGCACAGAATTAGAAGACTCAATTGATAAATTTTGTTATGCCTTCAGGAGGTCTCGGTTTTTAATTTATTTGTATTTGTAATAAACAATTGGAGCATTAGATGGAAATTATTATCATGATCCTTGGGATCACTATGTGCAATAATGGCTGTCCCAGATAATCGGATTTGTCGGCTCTAGTGCAGACCGAATTATTTTAAACCTAGGAAATTTGGTGTTAGTTTTTTTTAATTTGCTCATTGTTTGACGGTGTTTTTGTGGTTTTGAACATTCATAGTGGCAATAGGGATGGCTATCATTGTGTGTGTGGTCAGAGGTGTTACTAGCCAAAATGTTTGGGAGGGGGGACAAGGCATTTACCGACTGGCTGGTAAATTTTACCGACTGTTTTTACGGAAAAACGACTGTTTTCAAGAAAAAAATTACACTTTTGAAAAGAAGTCGACTGATTTTCAGAAAAATCGATTGTTTTTGACAAAAAATCAACAGAATTTCAGAAAAACCGACTGTTTTGACAAAAAATCAACTGTTTTGACGAAAAGTCGCGGCGCTTCGCGCCCTCTCGGTTATTTTTTACCGACTGGCCGACAAGATTGGGGGGGGGGGGCCTCCTCCCCCCCCCCCCCCAGTCGTGACGCCCCTGTGTGTACGTGGTAGAAAGACCATTTATTGTGGTCCGCTTTAAAGGTATTCAAATAGTACTGAATATTGGAACATACACAGTAATGAGTACCGGGTAGGCTTTAAGGGCTTGAAGGGACCTTAAGATTAGCGAGCTATGGGCCTTTTTGGAGACAATTTCCGCTTTCTAGAACGTATACAGAGAAACAACAAGGCCTGCGCCGTCTAGGTCAATCGTCTCTGAATGGTCTAATGGTCTAGTTTAACTGAGTAACAAGAGGGGTAATGCAGCAGTGTTGTAAAAAGAAACGTTACGGCGTGAGGAGCACTCCACCAAGCTATCTTGATTACTTGGGCGAGGTCTTCTCAAACTATAAAACCCGTTGAATTTGCCTTAGAGGGTATCAGTCTTCAGCGCTTGGTCAGGAATAAACACAAAGAAACAAAATCAAAATATGAAGGTAAATAACATCTTTATATGTCTAGCCTCGCCTAACCAGAAACAGTACTATTGAAAATCCAGATTTTCCAATGGTTTGAAAGCTATGCGTTGTAAAAACCATCGCTAACTCTCATTCAATTGTTTATTCGTCGCCTAATGCTGAACTCATCTTTTTAATATCAGTTAAATTCAAAGTTACTATTAATCCTTCTCTTTTATGTTGATCATGTACTCCCTGTTTTCACTTTGTTTTATCAAAGTCAAATACAAAAAAATGAACCACACAAAAGCAAACAAACTAAGCGAAACTGGCGAGGAAAAGATAAATAGAATGATATAAAGATCAACTGGAACAGTAATATTCGTATTTGACCCTGGTTCATATGTCCATGTTGTCTACTGAAACACTGAACTACTTGTAGGCTGTACGGCGATGTCAATCAATCAATCAATTTTATTTTCAACCCTAATAGCACTACGCTAACACAGGCGGGAATTGGGAAAATAAACACTCGCTAACAATACAAATAAAACACAAACTAACAAACAATAAATAAGAAACGAACATGAATCATGAACAGTTAAAATGTTTAGTAAAATACGGAACTAATGAATTTAGGTATCTTTCTGAAGATTTTGTAGGTGGGGGAACAAGCTTGGGTTTTGGGTCGTCCTTGCTTCGCGTGTTAGGTCCATGAGAGGGTGTAACGGAGTCCGGAAGGATTGTACTGTGGTGCTGAGAATTCAAAATTTGGTGACCAAAACGCATGAGAAGATTATGTCTTCTTTCAGACAGTTTTTCGATATCGAGGATTTGAAGGCTTTCGTTGTAAGATGTGTAATTGTAACCAAGTATTATTCTGCAGGCTCTCTTCTGCAGTCGTTCGATTTCGGCATCCTGAGTTTTACTTCAGCCAGTGAAAATCCTAAAACTGAATTGATGACGACTTGCAAGTTCTGATGAGAAAAAATAAAGTAAAAGGGTTGAATTCAATTACTTGAATTCAGAGTTAAGGCACTTGCACACACAGTCCAATAATATTAAACTCGCATTCAAAAATCTAGTCCATAGGCTATACGATTTGTCGATTTGTGTTTCAACTGCCTCTTAGTAATTCTGGATATAATTTTCGTCAAGTTCGCTCCTGTAGAACTTCAATATTTTCTACTCACATCGGACCGAAGCATGGATGTGAAAAACGGAGCAAAGGAGAAAATCGCATCCGACTGAGAAAATAGGTCTGTGTGTCCACGTTACTTTAGGAGTGCTGATTTAGGTCAGAAAGTCTTAAGAGCAAATGACGCGAACAACAAGCGACTCGCAAGCCTCTTTCATCCACACGACTGATCACAGCAATATTTTCAGGGATTCATCGCTATCGCTTTCCTCGCCGTTGCGGCTGCAGCTCCTCAGTACCCCAAGCCTGCCTACCCTGGGTACAAACCCGCATACAAGGCTGACTACAAGCAAGATGTAAGTATCCTCCGTTACTATAGTCAGTAGTTAACCTCATGAAAGACTTCATCGCCTTTGACGATTCAGGACTAAAGAAAAATGTTCCGAAAGGGTATATTTTTGCAGCTTTGCTGTAGCGTGCCATCCCCATACTGAAACCATAGCGTCCATGCTGCAGTGTGTACCAAAAGATTTATTCTCCCCGATATCTTCTCCGCATATAGTGCGGCTCCTGCACTTAAAGTTTAACTGAAAAGCCAACTAATTTTTGTATCATTTAACTGAACACACTGCATTATTTGGCTTGTGTTAAGGAATTTTCTTATTTTACTCTATCTGCTCTAGTATGATGTTCAGAATATCTGCGGCCGTTCTCACAAAGCACATTCTACTATGACGCGAAAAATTTGAATTTCATTATAAACGCGGCTTTTCAGTGGTCAGTGATCAGCTCGCGGGAGGTAGCTAACTGCGTGAACCCTTATTTTTCCTTTAACGTTTTCATCAAGTATAGAACACAGGTGCAAGCGCATAAAGGCAACACAAGTCCAAGAGGGAAATTCCACTATACGAACACCGTTTATTCGTCAATACTGGAACAGCGAAGTACGCATCGTCATCGGGTCTTCGAGCCTCTTTAAGTGAATAAGTGAAGGGTAACTACATTGTCCCATCTCAACCCTTTTCAGTTAAACTTTAAGCTTCTTAGAAGAAAAAGTCTTAGAAGAAAAATCCTAACAATATAAAAAAAATAACTTCACCAGTATAAACCTCAATTTCCTAATTTCTTACTATAGATCCCGTAAAAAAATATCTTTATTCTTCTATCCTAAACTAATAGCAATGGGGCAAACTACAGTAGAGGTATGCTTATGTGAACATTTGCTTTAATGTGAACAGTGCAGTTTTGGGCTAAATGGTAGAATGAAGATCCAAAATACCTATTCAGGTGTTTTCAGATGCGCTTAATTACCTACTTTGGCTAACTGGTAGTTAGCTTAAGACACAGCAAGTGCATGAAAATGCAAAGTCCAATGTCAACAAACGTTCACATATTGCACTGTAGAAAACAGTACCAGGGAAGACACAGCATACGTCCGGAGACTTTAAAGAATCGGAAGAACTAAACCAAACCACGAATTCCATCATTGACTCGCAAGAACCCAACTTCACAGTATCCGGAGATTGGTCCATTTTTCAGTGTGTATAGTCGCTACTAGTCGCTAGTGATTCAAACCCCTCTCAAGCGATTTTGAAAAGATCATGGGCTTGTATGTTTTGCATTATGCAGCCGAAGTTGAAAAAGGATGGGATACATTGCTGTTTTTGACACAGAACGAGAGATAGATAGATAGAAAGCTTGTTGAGAAAATCGACTATCATGGTTATAAACAAAATTTGCAAATATTGTCAAACAAACAGAATAAGTTACAGTATATGTATCTAATGTCGGTACGCTTAAAAAAAATTCACGCTTCGTTAAAATATTTCACGAACTCGGGAATAAAACTTTTTGCATATCTAGCGTGTTTTGTAGGTACGGGACAGAGCTTGGGAACCCTAGAACGTAACACTCGTTCTGGTCGACTTCTAACATTTTGAGACGGGGGACGGAGGATTTGGGAGTTGAGACGATGAGATACCATGGCTGAACCGAAGTCAGCGCTTAGCTCCTTTCTGCGCTCCTGCAGTGTTTTTAGGTTAAAGTGTTTTAAAAGGTATGAGTTATTACTCATACCTGTTACTAGTTATGAGAACCATTAACAGTCATCACTTTCATTTCAGTATGCCCCAGCGGCTTACGACTTCGCCTGGGCCGTGAAGGACGACTACACCTACAATGACTACAAGCACCAGGAGACCTCTGACGACAAGGGATACGTCAAGGGAAGCTACCAGACCCTCCTCCCCGACGGACGTGTCCAGACCGTCTCATACACCGCTGATGACTACACCGGATACGTTGCCGATGTCCAGTACTCCGGCGAGGCTAAATACGACTACAAACCAGCCTACAAGCCATCCTACCCAGCACCACAATACAAGGCACCAGCATACCCCACCCCTGCATATCCCGCTCCAGCGTACAAGGCACCAGCTTACCAGGCACCAGCATACAAGGCACCAGCCTACCCCGCTTACAAGGCCCCGGCATACCCTTCGTACACCCCAAGCTACCCGGCACCGAAATACTAGATACCTTCATTACGATTTGAAGTTTATCTCAGATTTTATTGTTAAAGTCTTTTTTACGCCGATATATTTTGTACTGAAATAAACGAAAATTTAAACGATAAAAATCGTGAGGTAATGGGCCGACGGTAGCTTACATTTTGAAAGACCGGGAGGAGTCCGGCTTCGTCCCCAAGCCACCCAAATCAACAAACACAAGTGGCACTGAAAGTTCAACGTCCAACCCTAGTATTCTATCCTCCACCTTACTACAGCCAGGCAGCTTATACGATGGGGAATGTGAAATAACCCGCCGAGAATTCTCCCGGTGGGGTATCACAAAAACATACTGCCTTGCTGTATTTGAACTCATTCATTTTGATTTTTTTTAAACGTCCAAAATCCCATAATCAAACCCAAACTGTACCCTCGCCAAACTTCCTTTCCTCCCAGACCAAAAATAATGAGAAACAACTGGTTTGAGCTGCCTGCCTCCGCAAGCGCGTAGGGTAGGCTCAAGGTTATTTTTCTTTACAAAACAAGAGCTATCCTAAAATAAAAAAAAATCCGTTGCTGAGAGCAGAGCTGAAGCGCACACGGAAAAAAATAAACAAATGAAAAAAAAAAATCAGCATCGCTAATCATACCCACTTGGCCAATGCCAATGCCCAACTCTCAGCAATCGACACGCTATGTTCTAATCTGCAGTGTTATAGGTGTTTCGACGTGACCATGTTCCCATAAAATGATAAGTGGTAACACCATTTTATCTAATAATGACTTAATTTATGGGCGGTTACCAATAATTATGAAACAGGAAGTGTTTCTGTGTAGAATAGATCTGTTGCGGAACTAGGAAGTAAGATTGTATTTCGTTCTAAGAGCAAACGAACGAGCTTCCATTCGGGCATGGAGGTGTGCCGCTTGGACTGAACAAGATCATAGGTTTCAACGGGATCCCAACCCGGTGAAAAATTTGTAGCCTGCGTATTTCTATGATAGTTGTGCGAAAAAGTTGCATGTAATACTGTGTAATAGCAAAGAATACTATCATTTAATGTGCCTCAGACTGGTCCAGTCTTAAGTAGTAGTGTCCAGTAGCATCCTGTCTTGCCATAGTAGCATCCAGTCTTGCTAATACACTGTCAGAAGTTTCATAACAGATTGCGCATAACACTTTCAAGAATAACACCTTTTCACTTAGAAAAAAAGTGTTATGACCAATTAAGTTTATACTATTTCGTGCCCAGATCTCCAACAACACCTTCAATAGGTAAAAATACTACACTGTCAGAAGTTACATAACGACAACAGCAGGATGCGCGGTTTCAACAGATAGCACTTTGGGATGTTGTATGTTCTGTTTCTTTTATTTCCGTTAGTATTTTTACCAATTGTAGGTGTTGCTGGAGATCTAGGCACGAAATAGTGTAAAGTTAATTGTTCATAACACTTTATTTCTAAGTGAAAAGGTGTTATTCTTGAAAGCGTCATGCGCAATCTGTTATGAAACTTCTGACAGTGTAGTAGCATGCAGTAGTATGCAATAGTATGCAGTAGTATGCAGTAACACAGTAGCCTTGAAGTAGAAGCATGTTTTAGCATCAGTTCGCGCTGCCTGCTACTTTTTCCTACAACTTGATACTACTATTTTGAGATAAATTTTTCATCGGGAAAGGGTGATATTTCTTGGATATTTACTGGACTTCTTCAGCCAGACAATCATTTGAAATTTGTCATTTGTCATTTGAAATTCCCGCCTTCGCCTGATCGCATATTTAGCAACCGTTAACCAGGTTTCCGTTCCTTTAACCCAGCCTATATTGCAACCGGAATAAAAATATTATCTGAAAACTCAACAAATGTTTATGACTCAACCTGTTCTTTATTTCTTTTTTTTTTTCATCAGAGGACGTTATTCCTTTCCAAAATTACCAGTAGTGTACATCAGGTTCTAGTCGTGCCATAGACCCGATAGTAAAATGAAACAGATACTAATATCGATCGTATTATTACCTCTATATTGATACGAACAACTGGACAAAGATACAGTGGTGGGCCGAAGGGGGGGAGTGGGGGTGATTCACCCCCCCCCCCCCCCTGCCTTTTGCAAAGTCGTATCAGTCGTTTATTTTGGTTTCATCGAGGTTCCGGGCGCTCATTTTCGTCAAACACAATCCGAGTCTTTCACTGTAGTCTCACGTACTTTTGTTTTAGTTATGAAAGTGCAAGATGTCGAATAGACAAATAAAACGGTACAGGGTAATTGCATAACTAAGCAAAAGTATGTCAAAACTACACCCGAAAAAACACGATTTAAGCCTTGTCGGCGAGTAGAGATCTTTCTTCAAGTCAGAATTTGTAAACTGCTGTAGGGCAAAGAACAAAAGTTTGTTACGTCCAAAAATCGGGATTTTTTTGCGGTAGTATCGACCAAACAAGAAAACATCGATTTGGGTTGCCAGCGTCCCCCAAAATCAAGAAAAACAAAATATGAAGGATTATAAGTATTATTTATATATCTGATATTTAGCTGAAGCTGATATAGCCGGAGTCTGCAAATAACAGCGTTTCGGTAATGCTTATAATAACCTGACAAGTCGTTATAGTGTCGATAGCCTGGTGGACAGAGCATCTATCCTGCTTTGTCGATCCTGCAAACGGAATCCGGTGAAAACCGGAGCTTGGGCAGGCCTCGTGTCTGTCTTTATCTGGTGTTTAGAACGATTGCTGAAATTTTGACTAAAATTAGTTGCGTTTTTGATTGCCGTTCCTGATCTCAGTTCTTCTTATTTCTCGTTTTCGATCCCCTTCCGAGTTCGCAGTTTGTTTAATTGTCTTTTTTGATGAAACGGAGACCGTGTCAGTTCTCGGTTCTACAACACCTGCAAGTGAAACGGCGAACTGTGACGCAGACGCAGTTGCCGGTCCGAGTTCGCCAGTCATGAATATATTAACTCAACAAAATTGAAAGCCCTGGAAAGTGTGTTTGGAAATGGATGATTACAACTTGTATTTTTCAACTACAAGAATTGCATTTTCACTGTCAAATGTAACTACCCTTTACTGACTTATTTAGGCGGTTTTATGAATGATCTGCCGGGATGCTTATTTTCCGTTTTTATTCACCTGCGTCTTGAAACGGCGAAGGCGTCAGGCGAACTGAGTGTAAAAACAGAAATTAAGCTTCAACGGCGAAACCACAGGGGACCTTACACAGGCGATCAAAAACGCAACTATTGATGAAAAAGTCGGAGACTGGGTCGTTAACAGTAGCAAGTTTTACTAGTCGGTACCTTTTAATTGTTGGTCTTTGTCGTCAGTGAGGCTAACGTTGCTTAAACAGGGGTACTGCCCTTTTATGGTCAATCAAAACAGGGCTCCTGACTTGATCGAAACAGGGCTCCGACTTGATTTGACTACCTTTAAACGTAGCTGGAGTGTTGACAACAATTTACAACTGACAATATTCACCAATTTATTCTACCCGGAAAGTGCCAATGAATAAAGTAACATTCTATTCTGTTCTGTTCTATACCAGGCTAAGACCTTGAGTTTACAAGACACCATTGTCACGATAGAAGTAATCCCCTTTGTGATCCCATCGAATCCTATCGCTTCGTTTACATCGAGATGTATAGAGAAGGACGGAATAGTTATCCAATCAAACTGATCAAACTGATTGGATAGTATGTATAGGGTCAAAAGACACAGTGAACCATAAAATGCTATTATTTCTTGCCTCAGAATAGTTTAGCCGGAATCCGGTCAATATTGAAAATTTACAATTTAATCAAAGCTGCCAGATAGATATGGCAATAAAGTTTCTTTAAAACTGAGATGTAAAAGCCGACGTTACGCTTCCGTTAGTATTAATACTTGATGATACGTCACTCTCTTACACAGGCACCCCTTCAGACTGGCGTAATGGTGCATTTACACATTGCGTAAAATCCGAGCGTTTTTGAAATCCGAGCGTATTTTACGCACGTATTTGGGCTTGAAAAGATCTCTAGCAGTACGGACGTATTTGAGAAATCGGTCCGTTTTGTATCTAAATACGTCCGTATTGCTGAAATCTTTTCAAGCCCAAATACGTGTGTAAATCCGCTCGGATTTCAAAATACGCTCGGATTTTACGCAGTGTGTAAGCCCACCAAAGAATTACGAAATTTCTTTTTTCTTCAAACTTTTAAACGGCTGTCATCTAATGCAGCTTGCTGTATTTTTTCCATAATCAAGCCTCCTTACAATCTAGCAAATCCAGATCCTTTGTTTCTTCTTCTTCTTCTTACGTTGTCTTACGTTACTTTTCTTCAAGCTGAACAAATTACACTCTGGATTTACGCTAACTGTTCACGTTACGGAGAGCTGCGAACCTTTTTGCGTCGACGTAACGGCCGCTAAACTTTAACCGAAAAGGGCTGAATAAGACAGCCTAGTCATCCATAATTTAGTCACTCAGATAGGCTTGAAGACCCCATGAAAATGCGCTACTTTGTTACTCCGCTATTCATATAATCGATTTTCGTCGAATGAACTTTTCTTTCGGAATTGTGGTGCCTGTAGCCTATGTGCTTGTACTTCTATGCTTGAAATACTTAACAGCTGTAGACGATCACACACAGTAGAGTGCGCTCTTCAGAAGTGACCTTACAATTTGGAACTGATCATTCCTGAGCTTGCCTTCATTAGTGACAGAAATTCACGCTTGTGTTGAAATTCAAATGCTCAGCGTTGGGGGAAGTCTGTCTTATAGGGCTATTCTAAACATAAATACCAAGTCCAAGACGAAAAAAAAAAAAAAAATGTCTTAACAGAGACAAAATAATTCAGAGTATTCGAGCCCAATATATAAAGAGTAGCTGGCGTCTCAGTTTAACTTTAATGGTATCGGTGTCAAGGGTTTCCAGTGAACCGTTTTCCAGTCTGAATGGACCTAAAGATTCAAGAGCGGTCTGCGAGCTGTAAACCAAAAATTCAAGGGCTGTTTGTCCTTTCTGTGATAAGCAGCACACAAAGAGAAATAAAAAAGCCTAAACAATTACAATTACAATTCGGTTTATTACTACCCATTACTCCGGATATACGAATCGAACTGAGTAACAAAGAGGGTCCACACAGCAGCATTGGAGATCAACACACATTGCCACGTGAGTTATTAGTCACTCCACCAGGCGATCTTGATTATTTGGGCGCGGTCTTTTCAAACTATAAAACGCGCCAACTCTGTCTTAGAGGGTATCAGTTTTCAACTCTAGTGCAAGGAACAAACAAAGCAACAAAAGAAAAATATGAAGGTAAACAGCATCCTTATGTTTATAGCATATAGCTTAACAAGAAATATCACTAGTAAAAATCCAAATATTCCAACCTCCTGAAAGCTGAAGGGAAAATACACCATCCACCATTATTTTATTACTTTATTTGCCTTATTTTTCACATTATTTTATTTATGAAAATGAACCACCTATCACTATTTTCTTTTTCCTTCCACTGCATAAAATTCATCGCTATCTCTCATCGTATGGTTTATTCGTCGCTTAATCCTCAACAGGTTCTTTTTCAAATATCATTCCAAATCTCAAGGTGGAAAAAGCACGAAAGTCAAATTTTTTCGGGAAATTTCGTAAGTGGGGAAAAAAGAATAGCATAAAGACTACCAGAATCAATAACATTCGTATCTGTTCCAGCTTCATACTTGTAGTTTGAATATTGGGAATGCTGAACTCCTTTAGACTATATGGTTGCGTGAATTTAGAGTGCTAATTAAAGACCTAATCCAAACATTCTGTTTACCTTCTCTTGCTGATCGCAAGCCACCAGTTTATTTAAATTTGAACTTGATTGTCGGGTTGCTGTTTTGGCTCGAAACAAAACCCACGCAGAATGTCTTCTTTACCAGATGACGAAATTTTCCACGTTTGATTAGCAAAGAATTATAAGACTTAATTGATTATTTTTTGTATGTCTTCAGAAGTACCACGCTGGTCTTGGGCTTTTAATTTATTTGTATTTGTAATAAACAGTTTTAGCAATATATATGAATATTTTGATCCTTGGCTCCCTACGTGCCATAAAGGCTGTCCCGGATAATCGGCTGAGATTTAGTCCAGACCGAATTATTTCAAACCTAGGAAATTTTGTGTTTTCTTTTAATTTGCTCGTTGTTTGACGGTGTTTTTTGTGGTTTTGAACATTCATAATGGCAGTAGGGATGGTTAGCATTGTGTATGTGGTAGAAAGACAATTTTTTGTGGTCCCCTTTAAGGTGGGAGTCTCCCAGCTAAATCGGCAAAATCAGATATTCGTGACAGCAAGGGCTTTTTTAAGCATTTTAAACCGCACGACTGATTAGAGCAATCGTTTTCAGGGATTCATCGCTATCGCTTTCCTCGCCGTCGCGGCTGCAGCTCCTCAATACCCGAAGCCTGCCTACCCAGAGTACAAACCAGCATACAAGGCTGATTACAAGCAAGATGTAAGTGTCCTCCATTATTATGGTCTTTAAAGCACAACTCTTACTAGAAATGATCTTTTCCCTGTAAAATGGATCAGAAAAAGACGTTCTCGGAAATACCATTACTTTCCACCTGAAATTAGCGATTCTCTTGTTAGCGCTTTTCGGTTACATCCAGCCTTCCTGCTCTCCGACTCGGCGGCTGGGCGCAAAAGATTTGAAAACTAAACGTGCCTTGGTTAAAAAGTGAGAAAACTAAGCAAATAAGAGAAGTAATAAGCAGAAGATTATCAAATCCTTATGTCCGAAAGAGTTGTCAGCGGACAATCGTTGGGTGACGGGAAACTCGGCAAGACCGAAAAAGCGCTAAAAATTCGTAGTTACGAAAAGAAACAGTGGAGAAAGGTGGGGATTTTAGAAGCTTAATTCCACATGGGAGCTAAGTATATTAAAAAAGGCAGAGTAAGCAAGAGGGGTCCTTTAAAGCACCCCATGAAAGACTTCACCACTAGTCTTTAATGTTTTCGGACTACAGAAAAAGCATTCCGGAAAGAATATATTTTCGTAGCTTTACAATAGTGTGTCATTCACGCACTGAGGTTTGAACAGACCAAGGAGTCGTGAGCAATTACAGCTATTTAATTAAAGAGAAAGTTCCCTGTCTTTTCCCCCTTCCCCACAGCTACTTCCTCACTCTTAATTATTCTCAGCGTTCGATCTGTAGTAATATAACATTTACCTCGTCCCTGAATTTCCTCATGGCGCTAGTAAACGGGACACATACTTCCAGTTGTAACGAGCCCTAGTCCAGAATACTTCAGAATCCATCAACTTTAAAGTTTAACTGAAAAGCGAACTTACTTTGTGTCATTTAACTGAATACACTGAATTATCTGGATTCTGCCAAGTGATTTTTTTATTTTCCACTATCTACTCTAGTTATGACGTTCAGAATAACTGCGGCGTCCCCACAACAAAAATTCTGCTATGACGCGGGAAATTTTAATCTCAACACAAACGCGGCTTTTCAGTGGGAGTGATGAGATTGGTGAAGAGTGCTTTGTGCCTGAACAAAAAAAAAAAAAATCAACAAAAATACAAGCGCATAGAGGTACCACAAAACGGAAATTCCACTATTTGAAAATTGTATTCGTGAATAGCGGAACAACGAAGTAACGCCTTTCAGCGGGTCTTCAAGCCAATTTTAGTGAATACGTGATGGGTAACTAGACTGTCCTATCCCAGCCCTTTTCAGTTAAACTTTAAGCGAATTTGAGAAGGCTGGCTTTCGCGGGAATTCAGCAGAATATATGAGACTTAGGCTAGAGTTGAACCTAAAACTTTCATGATACACAAGGCCGTATCCAGGGGGGGGGGGGTTAGGGGGTTAGGGGGTTGACCCCCCCCGAAACATACAAAAATAACCGTTTGTATAGGCTTTTCCCTCTGATCTGTGTCTTTTTTGTACTTTTTTGTCCGACCCGCAGGCAACATCCCCCCCCCCGAAATAAATTCTTGGATACGGGCCTGATGAAACGTAACACAGTCAACCAAAGTTCGCAGCCCCCAGTAGGTTGACCTGTCCCAGTCATGGAGCGTAACGTCTATACGAAAACGCGCGCAGTTTTACCGCCATAAAATTGTAGTGTGCAAATATAAAACACGCCAAGATGAAGAAGGCTGCAATATGACTAAGTCCAACACACGCCAGTGATCCTCAGGAACAAGGAGTAAACGTTTCCGTAACGACCCAAACTCAACGACTCAAATCCTGTCTCAAATCACGGAGATCTTTGGGAGCAGCTGTGAAACCGCTTCTTGCTTTCTTCCGCAGGTACCCGGAGATGCTGCATCGACAGGGAGAGATAGTCATCAAGAGTATACGGATTCCTTCCCTCGGGACTGCAAGCGGTGATGAGAAGAGCATTGGACCTTGCTTATACGTTTTGTTATATGCAATCGATGTTGCAAAAGGGTGAGATACCCTCCTGCTTTCAATGCAAAACCACCAATAACTATATCTTTCCTTCCAGTATGCCGCCGCGCCATATGACTTCGCCTGGGCCGTAAAGGATGACTACACCTACAATGACTACAAGCACCAGGAGACCTCTGACGACAAGGGATACGTCAAGGGAAGCTACCAGACCCTCCTCCCAGACGGCCGTGTCCAGACTGTCTCATACACCGCTGACGACTACAGCGGATATGTCGCTGATGTCCAGTACTCAGGCGAGGCCAAATACGACTACAAACCAGCATACAAGCCATCCTACCCAGCACCAGAATACAAAGCACCAGCTTACCCTACCCCCGCATACCCCGCTCCAGCATACAAGGCACCAGCTTACCAGGCACCAGCATACAAGGCACCAGCTTACCAGGCACCAGCATACAAGGCACCTGCTTACCCCGCTTACAGGGCGCCAGCATACCCTTCATACACCCCAAGCTACCCAGCACCAAAATACTAGATAGCTTCGATCTCATTTGAAGTTTATCTCAGAGATTATTATTATTGTTTTTTACGCCAATATTTTTTGTACTAGAATAAAAGAAAATTTTAACGTGAAAATCGAAGTAGTGGGCCGACAGTAGCCGCTAAGTAGAAAGGTGACGAATTCAGAATCAGACTTAGACCACAGACCATCCCCAAGAACAAATAGTATGATAGGTATGAGAACATATAGATAGGTATGATGAAGTTCACCGTCTAACCCCAGAACGCCGAATGCTCAGCAAACGACACACAATGCTCGGACTCTGCAACATTGAGGGTGTTCCACCCTTCTAACAATAGTGATGATTAGTTTCTAACTCCGTTCCAACCTCACGAAAAGTTACTACGCTGACAGTTCCAACCTTCTCAAAATAGTAACTAACAGTAAGTATTTGCTTACCATGCTGGGCAGGGGCGTCACTATGGGGGGGGGACTCCCCCCAAAGATCTTGAGAAAGCACTTTCGTCGGGCGAAGCCCGGCGAAAGTTCACTTATTTGTCGGCGCGAAGCTCCGGCAAACACAGAAGAAATTAAATTTTGTATGCTTTTGTCAGGCGTCGGTCGACTCTTCGGCACATCGGGTTCTTTTTATACGCAGGAAATGAAATCCTGCAAACATTTGTCGGGCAAGACACTTAAGAAATCGAATTCTGCATGCTTTTGTCGTGCCTCGGTATCCTCGTCGGCACATCGGGTTCTTTTTATACATAAGGAATCCAGAAGAAATAAGCTTCTTATGTTTTTGTCGGGCGTCGGTCAACTCGTCGGCACATCGGTTTCTTTTTATACACAAGAAACGAAATCCTGCAAACATTTGTCGGGCAAAAGATTGAAGAAATCAAATTCTGCATGCTTTTGTCGTGCCTCGGTATTCTCGTCGGCACATCGGGTTGTTTTTATAAATAAGGAATCCAGAAGAAATAAATTTTCTATGCTTTTGTCGGCCGTCGGTTGACTCGTCGGCACATCGGGTTCTTCTTAGACGTAAGAAATCAAATTCTGCATACTTTGTCGGGCGCACCCGGAAAGTTCAATTCTCGTCGGTACGTCGGCTTCTATTTACACTTAAAAAATAAAGTTCTTACAGTCTTGTCGGGCAAAACACAGAAGAAATCGAATTCTGAATTCTTTTGTCGGGCGTCTTTATTCTTGTCGGCACATCGTTTTTTTATACGTAAGAAATCGAATTTTGGGAACATCCGTCGGGCGCAAACTTTTCCGGAAAAAATACAGATTTAAAAAACTATCGCCGGCGTTGCTTAGTTCAACTTGTTCTGGGTACAGTTTCGCTTTTTAGCGAAAGCTGAAACGCGCTTTTTAGCGAAAGCTGAAACGCGCTTTTTAGCGAAAGCTGAAACGAAAAGCCGAATATGTGAATTTAAATATATGAATTTACATCAAAGTTAGCATTACTGTTAGTTTTACACAAATTTTCTGCCTGCGGCGCATTTTGTAGTATTCTCTATTTGGAAGAATGGTGTATAATTTAGTTTTCGTTTTATGATAGAAATTTTTGGGGGTTGAAACACGCTAAAAGCCGGAAATTATATCGTACTATAGCTAAATTTTTCCGGAAAATGTCAGATTTAAAAAAATTAGCCTGCTGCGCTTTTACTTGTCTTGGTACAGTCGTTGGAAGCTTCGCTTTTTAGCGAAAGCTAAAATGAAAAGCCGAATATGTCAACCTTAATATACGAAATTATACCAAAGGAACAATCTCAACTGATGCATGACAGTTAGTTTTACAAAAAATATCGCCTGCGGCGCATTTAGTGTTATTCTCTATTTGGAAGAATGGTATATAATTTAATTTTCGTTTTAGAATAGAAATTTAGGGGGTTTGAAACACTCTAAAAGCCGGAAATTGTATGGTACTATATCTAAATTTTTCCGGTAAAGGCAGATTTAAAAAATTACAACTGATGCATTACAGTTAGCTTACACAAAATTTCGCCTGCGGCGCATTTTGTAATATTCTTTATTTGGAAGATCGTTGTTTCATTTAGCTTGCCTTTTAGATTAAAATTCGTGGGGGTCTGAAACACGTTAAAAGCTAGAACTTGTGGGGTAGGTATAACTAATTTTTTTCCGAAAAAAAGGCAGATTCAAAAAATGTCGCCTGTGGCGCTTAGTTTAACTTGTTCTTGGTACAGTCGTTGGAACCTTCGCTTTTTAGCGAAAGTTAAAATGAAAAGCCAAATATGTGAACTTTAATATACAAAATTACATCAAAAAAATAATCTCAACTGATGCATTACAGTTAGTTTTACCCGGTTCTATTCTTTGCTGGCGGGAAATGTACTACGTTGCCGTGAAGCAGCAACGGCTTTTTTTTGGCGGCACATTTTTAGTCCGTCGGCACAAACCGGACGCCCCCCCCCCCCCCCCCAAGGTAAAAGGCTAGTGACGTCCCTGATGCTCGGGAGCGTAGTAAGCGTGGTAACGACGAATCTCTATAACGTGATTGGCCGGATTACCCCGTGGAGCTGTCGCGGAGTGATATTTTACCGAAAATTCACAAATGTGTTCCAGTCTTGACGCCAAGAAGTCAAAATTTGTGACGCCATGCCTAGTAACTACGGTAAATAGGGTGGAACACGCTCTATCAGTGAGTGGTAATTTACTACGAGTTGCGATGCTAAGAAGAGGAGACATCTTTTAATTGTGCAGTTACTACCCTCAGTGGAGCGAAAACTAAATTTAAGTTGCCTGGGCAAAGTGAAGTGTTGTTAATATTTGTTGTGTGTGGTGTTGTTTTTTTTGTTCTACATCTATTTGCCATGGCTGTTGGCTCTTAGCGCAAATAAAATCTTATCTTATCTTATCTTATCTATGAATGAATTAATGAATGATTTTATTACGCGCAGCCTAGTAGCCTTGCATTTGCACAGTATATAGGTGCATAAAAAAGATAAATAAACACTTAACAAGAAATACAGAATGGCGTTTGCACAATATATACAACAACAAAAAAGAGAAATAACCGCAAAACACAAAATAGACAACGAAACACGGAATGAACAATAAATTTACTGAATAAGCTGGCGCAATATATGCAGTATATAACACTGATTAAATTGCATAATATATGTTATATATACATTTTGCAGCAACATTTGGTCGCCTTTCCGACAGAGGTGTAGCGTGATAAACACTTTGATTTAATTTCTTCACTATCGATTAATTTCTGAAGTTCTGAGCCCCTCAAACCTTTGAAAACGTTATATCCCAAGAACAATGTTTTCTTCAATAAAACCGATGAAGAATTCCTTAAAGACGGTCTACAGGTACATTCATTTCAGATGTTTCTAACCCCTCGCCCAACATCGTATATCTCTCGTGCGTTCACACCTAATCCTAGTTGACAGTAGTTGTGTTTTTTAATCTGAATTCTCAGTTCTCCATTCTCGATTCTGAATTCTCGATTCTCGTACAAATTAACGTTTTTGCTCCTCCCGCTTCCCCATTCTCGCTTTTAACAAAAACACTAATTTGGCAACTCGACTGCAACCCGGTATACCTGTTTATGCATATTGAACAGCCGCACTCTGTTGACCAATCAGGGAGGAGAACGGAGAGAGGAGAACGGAGAGAGGAGAATCGAGAATTCAACTTATCGATTTTGCAGAATCGCGAGGCTTTTCTCTTTCTCGATTGTGCCAAAAACGCAAGAAAATGAATTCGCTTCATCTGAATAGTCCAAAAACGCGAAATAGGAGAATTACGAGTGGAATTCGGATCAAAAACGCAACTAGTGATAGATTTTGGATTCGAATTGTCTTACCCTCAAACATATCGAAAACATACAAAAGTGCACTAAGTTGCACAAGTTTCTATCTTCTGAGAATGAACGTGCTCTAAACAACCGGTTCTTACCCAAAAGCCCTTCTTCGTGATGGACATGGAACCAGTTTATTCTTTCCGTCAAATACATCGGAACACATCATCGGTAGGCACACCAACTGGCAAAAGTTGCAAGCCAATTGGGAGTCACAAATCCCTCGCTTGGAGTTTTTGCATTACTGAAATGATTAACTTTGCCAAAAGCTTCAAGGTCCACTGACAACTCTTCCAGAAAATAAGGGCTAGAGAAGCTTCGAAAGTTTGTTTTTCAGTTTGAAGGCCCATAGGCCAACAGGTCACCTTTTGTTTCGGCTCCTTTTCTTTTGTTTGCTTTCTTCAATTTTACCGGCGCGCAGTTTTTAAATATTTTGTGTCGATCCTCCGTCCCAGAGAGCAGAACGTCTCGACAGAGAGCGTATTCCACCCTTCTAACAATCGTAACTATTAGTTACTATTTTCGATCGGCCTCGAAAAAAGTTACTACGCTGACCGTTCCAACCTTCTCGAAATAGTAACTAGCAGTTACTATTTGCTTACCATGCCCGGGAGCGCAGTAAGCGTGATTGGTCGAATTCGCCCGTGGCATGATTTCTGCTGGAAAATAGAAAATTCGTTCCAGCCTTGACGGCAAAAAGCCAGAATTCGTGACGCTATGCGTAGTAACTACGGTAAGTAGGGTGGAACACACTCAGAGTTTGACAAGTGCTAGCATGAAATCACTAATTTCACGGGGTAGAAACTGTTAGTTTCAGAAAAGACATTTCTGAACAATTTTATCGTTAAAAGATCGTATTTGGTAAGAGTTGTGCGGTGGTTTAAAGCCAACGACAAATACAATCACGATGTTCTTATGTGGCGATGAATGTGAAACGCTTTCGGTTGACCGTATCTTAAATCGGATGCGATATTCAAGTTCAGTACATAAAACTACATCAGTAATGTGGTTCCCATTAAGTAAACACTGAGCCTTAAAGGACCCCCTGAACAATGAAACCATAATTGAACACACCATGGAGAATGCATTTACAGACATGGCCCCGGATAGCATTCTTCTCCTGAGCGTGACGTTTTCAAAATAGGGATGTTCGTTTCTGGAGGTTTGCACACGCAGACTCCAAGACAAAAAGCGCAATTCATTCAAATCTTGTACAGCGCTGGCCGGATCGCATTGGAATTTCTTCTAGATGTACGTTTGGGCTTAACTGGTTAAAAAATACTCCAGAAGAAGGGTTGATTGGAGACATTTGTTCATTTCTAAAATTGTTCGGTACTGAAATAAAGACAGATGCAAAATGGAGCAAAAATAATAGCTTGGAAACACTATTTCGTATTTGGATTGGGTTTTGTGCAGGCAATGTTAACGGAAGCCATACAGATAGGGATGATACTTGGTACTCTTCATTCAGGTGTCCTTTAATAAAACCGAGAATTTCAGCCGAAAAGTAAAAACAAAATATAAAACGCTGAAAAACACGAATTTTTCCCCCGCTAGGTTTCTCAACTTGTGATATGTGGTAGCCTACAGTTTTCTTTTTCTCTACGAGATGGTGGAAAAATCGCTAGATTGACAGTGGCCTACCATATATTTTGCGTACAACCAGAGTTGAAATCTGTTCAACTCGGAGGCGGCATCAAAATACGCTGTTTCTTCTTGAAACCAAACAGACTCTGTTTTGTAATGCATGCGAGCTCTTTCTTCCATCGAGGTTTCGTAAACAAGACCGCACAACCATTTGCTTTCTTCAGGTTGTTAATTGAGAAGTTTCTAGCCCCCTCGTCTCTAATCTGCGGTTCCGCGAAGTTGGGATTCTGAATTCCTTCCGTGACCAGAAATTAATTACCAGTGGATAATTAGTAAGGATGTGAGGGAGTAAGTGAGACCGCTTTTACAATCCGAAGGGGTCTTAAAGCACAACTCGTACCAGAAATGTTTTTTTTACGACAAAACTGTTCACAAATATTGTTTTCCTAAAACAGCAGCAACAGGAATTATCAATTTTCTTTATAGCGCTTGTCAACTCTACCCAGACTTTCCATTCTCCGACACGGAGGTTGGACGCAAAATATTTGAAATATGTGCACGACGTGGCAAAAAAGTGGGAAAACCAAGCAAAAGGAAGGATTCCAAAACACAAGATAGACTTGTCGTCCTGCTAAGCCTTATTAAATGGAAAAAAATTAACCTTCATACACACTTATTTTTGAAAGTGTTGTCGGCAGACCTTTGATCTTTCGGCGGTTTGAGCTCCGTGCCTAACAAACTCGGCTCTGCCGGAAAAGAACTAACATCTTTTAAGGGCGGGGATTTCTGAACCTTATATACATTCATAGGGGAGCTACAGATAACAGAAAAGGCAGAATAAGTAAGACGGGTCCTTTAAGATTTGCGACTGATGAACTCAAATTCAAGGAGCTTTTTAGACGAGTTCCCCTTTCTTTAGCCTACAATTGCTAGGACCATCGTCTCTGATAGGCCAATCGAATAAAAGAGGGGCTATAGGACAGCAATCCCAACGAACACATGGTTCCACGCGTGAGTATTCCCAGTTAATCACTCCAACGGGCGATCTTGAGTACTTGGGCGCGGTCTTTTCAAACTATAAAACGCGCTGGTTATGTCTTAGAGGCTATCAGTTGTCAACTCTTGTGTCAGGAATACACACAAAGAAACAAAATCCAAATATGAAGGTAAATAGCATCCTTATATGTTTAGCAGACTGTTGAAAAACCGAACATTCCAACAGTTTGAAGGCTATGCACGTTCAAAATGCACCATCAAGGCCGTATCCAGGGGGGGGGGGGCTAGGGGGTTGACCCCCCCCCCGAAACATACAAAAATCATCATTTTTACAGGCTTTTCGATCTGATCTATGTTTTTTTGTATTTTTTGTCCGATCTGCAGGACCACCCCCCCCCCCGATATAAATTCCTGGATACGGGCCTGTGCACCATCCACCATTATTTTCTTTAATTCATCCGTGTTCTCCGCATAATGACTGCATGAAATCTATCCATCACTATCTCTTATTCGATGTACGGAACTAATCGCCCATACATGCCGCCAACAAGTATCCATCTTAGCTGGAAAGAAGAAAAAGAGACAGATGACTCTAAAACCAAAATGCAAAAGAATCTCCACCCTTTCGACGACCCAATCGAACAACAAAAACAGTAGCCGAGTCCAGAATGAAATCACAGCACCAGCTTTAACTCCAACCAACTTTCAGAGAAGAAGTTCTCAAAAGCAGATATTTAAGGAAGAATCTTCAATTGTTTTTCCACAAGTTTATTTTCCAGCTTGAGCGGCTTGAGCCTGAAGAGGACCCTTGCCAAGAAGGGCCGAAATATAGCTCGAATAAAATGTAGCTGACTTATCCGTTTTGCACCGTCAAATATGGTTTGTTCGTTACTTAATATCCAAAAGATCTTTTCAAATCTCAAAGAAGATTGCAAGTCATTATCGATGATAAGTATAGAGTCAAATAGACATGGCAAAACCGGCTAGAATATCGCGACAAGCTAAAAGCTTAACGCCAAATGTAATAATAAATAAATAAAGAAAACAACAACAAAACGTTACAAAGATCAACACGACTTATATTCTTTTTCGGTCCAGCTCCACAGTCAACCTCGTAGTTTGTATCCAGGGAGCGTGAACTGTTCATAGGCTATATGGTGAGGTGAATTCATTGTTGGAACTGTCACTATCATTGACTGCTTCCATACGGAGGAGCCAAGTCACCCAAACGGGCAATCGCGGCCTTCGGAACTAGCTGGGTTTTGAAAATTTCTAAGGAATTTCCAAGAGGGGAAGCGGCGAACCAGCGACTTGCACGTCCCTTCAGCATTGTCCTAATAGGTGTAATAAGCTGAATAACGCTATACGCGATGTTTACGTCTTAATACACACGCCCGTTCAAATACGAACCAGAGAGGTTCTTATGAATGCAGCGCGCAGTGTTGCCTCGCTCATACAGTTTTTCAAGTTTCTGAAGATCAGAAAAGTGCTCTTAGTGTTACTTGAAGTACACCAGTACAATTTGACGCCCAATATATTGTAAAAAGAAATTAAATCTACGGATGGACAGCACAAGTCCTTGAACTAGCAGTAAGCAGTCGCAACAGAACAAAACGTGTTATTTTTTAGAAAAGTTGTTTCTTCAGCTTCCACCAAAGTAGAACTTTAGTGCTTCCCGTGGCAACCCTGACGACGCTGCTCTTTCCTCGGCCCGCTGGCGGAACCAACCAAGCGATCTGATTGGCCCTGCATAAGCCAGAATAGAGCGCTAGTCTATTTTCCTTTATTCACCTTATTACAGCGCGCTCCGAGGAAAAGAGGAATCTGTAATACGCTTTATACGCCGTAATACACCTTACAACACCTATTAGGACAATGCTTTCAGTCCGCACGGCTAAGCAGACTAGTTATTTTCAGGCATTCATCGCTATCGCTTTTCTCGCCGTCGCGGCTGCAGCTCCTCAATACCCCAAGCCTGCCTACCCCGAATACAAACCAGCATACAAGGCTGACTACAAGCAAGAAGTAAGTATCCTCCATTCCTACAGACGTTAAAGTACATATAACCGCCCGAACTTTTCCTGGAATTTTTTTGTCTCGAAAAAGAAAACGCATTCCTAAAAGATATATTTTCGGAGCTATAAAACGTGTCGTTCACGCAAAGGTCGTAGCACCAAGGCCAACCTGAGTGTACAAAGACATTGACCCAAAGAGCATTACTGTTTCCACACTATCTATTTTCACCTATCGGGGAAACTTTTATACTAATATAGGCTTCACCTCGTCCTTTACAGTTACACGTTACGCTCGCAAACGGGGCAAACCACGAAAAAACGAAAGCGAGTCACAGGCAAGACGACGAAAAAAAATAAATTAAGTTATATTATTTTTGTTAGATTTCTAGGGTACGTAGTTGTTGTTATTATAGTAACATTTTAACAAGCACTACATGTTCCAATTTTTGTTCTCCACAGTGCTTGTATAATGTATTTGTATTTTTATGTAAAATCAAAAAACTTGAACTTGAACTTGAACTTGAACGCCGCAATAGGGGTTGACGTGCCCTCGTAAGTGGCGATCATAAGATCATGGGACCTTGCAGACCCATTTCCTTCAATGCAACCGACGTTGCAAGAAGGTGGGATTACTTGCTATTTTTTTCAACGCAGAAACGTTAAGAATCATCATTTTCATTCCAGTATGCTCCAGCGGCGTACGACTTCGCCTGGGCCGTAAAGGACGACTACACCTACAATGACTACAAGCACCAGGAGACCTCTGACGACAAGGGATACGTCAAGGGAAGCTACCAGACCCTCCTCCCAGACGGACGTGTCCAGACCGTCTCATACACCGCTGATGACTACAACGGATACGTCGCTGATGTCCAGTACTCCGGCGAGACCAAATACGACTACAAACCAGCCTACAAGCCATCCTACCCAGCACCAGAATACAAGGCACCAGCATATCCCACCCCCGCATACCCCGCTCCAGCATACAAGGCACCAGCTTACCAGGCACCAGCATACAAGGCACCAGCTTACCCCGCTTACAAAGCCCCGGCTTCCCCTTCCTACACCCCAAGCTACCCGGCACCGAAATACTAGATAGCTTCGATACGAGTTGAAGTTTAGCTTAGATTTTGTTGTTAAAGTCTTTTCACGCCGATATTTTTTTACTGAAATAAACGAAAAGTTAAACGAGAAAACTCGTGAATTAGTTGGCCCAATTTAAACGAGACAAATCGGAAGAACCTGGCTCTGCTGACCCCAAGAGCAAATAAGCTGGCTGTGAACCCAAGAGCAAATGGGTGTGGCACTGAAGTTCAACGTCCAACCCTAGAAAACCCAACTCTCAACCATTGACACGCCATTCTCGAAATTTACAACATCATAATTGTTTAGAAGTGACCATCTTCCCACAAAAAGATAAGTGATAGCCTATTAATGACTTATCTTATGGCTGATTGCCACTCCGAAACAGGAAGTGTTTTGGGACAGCAGACCTGTTGCGAAAAAAAACGTGGGAACTAGGAAGTAAGATTGTTTTTTCGCTAGCTGACTGATCAGCTAGTCTTGCGATGTCAGACACGGTAATCCGAGTATGAGTCTCCGATTTCTAGCAGCAAGAGAACGAGCTTTACTTTCATTCTTTCATTTAAGCTTTATTCTTTACTTTGTTTACTTTACTCAATTCGAGCATTACGAAAGAAATCCATTGAAAGACGCAGGTATAGCTTACAAACGGTCGACTAGCAAGAGCTAGAAGCTCATATGGCACTTGCAAGGCTGGGTCAGAGGATTAAAGTAGGAATTCGTCAATTCGTGAGTTTGTTCTGATCATTTGTAAGCAAAACCCTTGAGGTAAGAGTGGTCATGGATCCTTGGAAATCACGAGAATGCATTGTTCGTAAAACCTATTCTATTTGTGCCTTTGGCCGTGATGATGCGCACTTTAAGGGTGCTAGAGATTCATCAGTAATGAACGATCTTAAAGAACAAATGATGATAAGCTCATTGGAATCATGAAAATGTATAGTTTCTTCGTATTTTAAGAAATTCAGTTGTAAGCAAAACCCTTGAGGCAAAAATGATCATGGGCCCTTGGGGATCATGAACATGTATCGTTTGGTTATTTTTTTTTTTTTACTTTTCGGTTAAGAAACGCACTTCAAGGGTGCTAAAAATTAGTTTTTGAGCAACACCCTTGAGTTAAAATGTATACTAGCTTAAAAGCAATTTTTGTACTTTGTGGTTAGGAGTAGTAATTTAAGGTTAGGATTAGTACTTTAAGGGATGTTTGGAGCTGAGAAGTGACAATTTCTAAGACAATATTGTCAAGCTTCTACTGTTCAAGCCAAGTTTCATCGCCCTAGCACATCTGAAAGTACCTTAATTCGCGATCACCTAAATCCCCCCCCCCCAACTCTCCTCACAGTGCCGGAACCCGGTCGGGTTTTGTCACTGGTGTTTCTGGTTCTTGTCCTTGTTCTTCCCACCAAGTTTCATCCCAATCGCTCCACTCTAAGTGTGTCACAAGATTTCCGGTCCCCCTCCCCACATTCATCGGATCCAGTCCGGACTTTAAACCGGACATCCGAGACACGGGGTCTTTCCAAATATCAAGTTTCGTCAAGATCCGACCACTCCTTCAAAAGTTATACATACCTCAAGATTCCAGATACCTCCTCCCTCCACGCCCCCACGATGGTTGGGTCGGAGAACTGACTATTTCTAAGCCAATCATGTCAAGTCTCTAATGTTCAAGCCAGTTTCATCGTCCTAGCACATCTGGAAATACCTTAACTCGCGATAGCCGGAATTCCGGACTCCCCCCTCTAACTCCCCGCCACAATGCCCAAATCCGATCCGGTTCTGTCACTGACGAGTCTAGTTCTTGTGCTTGTCCTTCCCACCAAGTTTAATCCCAATCGCTCCATTCTAAGCGTGTCACAAGATTTCCGGTCCCCCTCCCCACATTCATCGGATCCAGTCCGGACTTTAAACCGGACATCCGAGACACGGGGTCTTTCCAAATATCAAGTTTCGTCAAGATCCGATCACCCGTTCCAATCTTATACATTCCTCAAGATTCCGGATTCCCCCTCCTTCCACTCCCCCCACGGTGGTCGAATCGGGAAGTTGACTGTTTCCAGGTTAATCTGGTCGGATCCCTGACTGGATCCCCCCACCTGGAAGTAACTTAACTCCGTATCACCAGAATTCCGGAACCCCCCTCCAGCCCCCCCCCCCCCCCCCCACACACTGCACGAATCCGGTCCGGTTCTGTCAATGAAGTACCTAGGGCTTGTGCTTGTTCCTCCCACGAAGTTTTATCCCAAAAGCTCCAATCAAAGCGTGTCACATGATTTCCGGTTCCCTCCCTCCGACTCCCCCCCCGCATTCATCGGATTCGGTCCGGACTTGAAATGGGACATCTGAGGCATGACGTCTTTCCAAATATCAAGTTTCATTAAGATCCGATCACGCGTTCGAAAGTTATACATGTCACTAAACTCCAGATTCCGACTCCCCTCCCTCCCCCCACGATGGTCGGATCGAGCAAGTGACTATTTTCAAGTTAGTTTAGTTGGGTCCCTAATATGCCAGCCAAGTTTCATCGTCCTAGCATATCTGGAAGTACACTAACTCGCAAACACCGGACTGACCGACCGACAGACCGACGGAAAGGTGATCGGAATATGGCACTTGGCCGGAAGACGAGTGCCATAAAAACGGGGAAAGTGCACGGTGCAAGAGGAAAGAGTAGGCTACTAGAACGGGAACGCGTACTAAAAACGGGACTGAAGTACTATAATCGGGAACGTTGCACCAGGAGGAACACTATTATAGGGAGAGTGATGCACCGTCATTTCTTCTTTTAGCAGATTGTTTGCGCGGCGCTCCTGTGCATTTTCTTGGTGAAAATATTTCGAAAGTCACACTTTATGTGACCGTTTTCGAATTTATAAACGACACCGAAAGACAATTTTGAGCTTGTGACATTCTCGAAATTCTCTGACAAAGTGACATTCTGGGCCAAAAATATTTGGCAAACCGGGTTCCTCCTGCAACAGGGAACCAAGCGTCAAAGAACACTGCCCCTTGCTGTGCGCGGGTCTACTCGACTAAAACAAGACCAAAGGTTTCGATGGGTCCCAAAAATTTAATGTTTATCAGACTTCTTGATCAAGACAATCGAATCCTGTACGTTTCCGAGTCTTCGCTAGACCCCTTTAACATTTTTGATATTTATACATAATCAACCGCTTGAACGGACAACGGGACAACGACTAACGGACATTTTTTGCGATGTCATAGGTATCCCTCCACTTACGTTTTGGGATCCCAGAAAGGTACACAACTACTGGAACAGGGATAGTGCAAGGGAATGATTTGGAACTCGTACCCAAACAAGCCACTAGATCCTAGATCCTGAAAACCGGAACGGGGGTGGGGGGGGCACAGTGCATGAGGAACGCGTACTAAAAACGGGGTGCCAATCATTTTCTACCCGGACATATAGTTCGGCCGGAATCCGGCTTAAACTGGAAAATTTATTAAAAGTTAAAGTTTATCTGAAATTGATTAGATGATTGATGTATGGGTAAGGTGATACGCTGAATTCTTTAATTTGTGCCGGACAAGCAGTTCACCCGGAATCCGGCTGAAACCGAAAAATTTGTCAAAAGTTAAAGTTTTCTCTGAAGTTGATTAGATGATCAATATATGGGTAAGGTGATACGCTGAATTCTTTAATTTTTGCCGGACAAGTAGTTCACCCGGAATCCGGTTGGAACCGGAGATTTGGCAGAAGTAAGGCAGGCAGATCTGATCAGTTCGGCACGGTGCATGAGGAACGCGTACTAAAAACGGGAACGCTGCATCAGGAGGAACACTGCTAAAAAGGAGGAATGATGCATCGTCGTTCCTTCTTCTAGTGGTGTTTGGGTACGAGTACCAAATCACTCCCTTGTTACTAAAGTGTTACTAAATACACAAGACTCGGAGGATTTTAGTCGCGTACCGTCAGAACAAGAAATGAAAAGGTGAATTGCAATTTTATAGTTGCCTAACTTAATGCCCTCCCATGTCAGGATACTAAAACGAGGAATGGATGGTGAACTTTGAATTTGGCCGACGCCTTAAAGAATACTAAATAGAGGAAGGGAACGGTGCGGCAAATTCTGGCGACAGCCTTTCTTCGTTTTAGTATGCCCTTAGTTTTAGTATGCCTTCCTGCTTTTCTCGCGTTCCCTTCCCTTCCTGGTTTTTAGTCGATCCCCTCTTTTCTAGTCGTCGTGTTCCTTCTTTTACTCGAGTAGACCCACGCACGACATTGAAGCTTTTTGGCCGAGTATGTCACGTAAAATGTGACTTTCGAGATATTATTTCACCAAGAAAATACACAAGAGCGCCGCAGAAACAATTTGCTGAAGGACGAAACGATGTAAGACAAGGTAATCCGAGTATTGAGTCTCCGATTTCTAGCAGAAAGAGAACGAGCTTTATTTTCGTTGTTTCATTTAAGCTTTATTCTTTACTTTGTTTACTTTTCTCTAAAGAGAACGAGCTTTATTTTCGTTCTTTCATTTAAGCTTTATTCTTTACTTTGTTTACTTTACTCAATTCGAGGCATTACGAAAGAAATCTATTGAGAGACGCAGGTACAGCTTACAAGGGTCGACTAAAAACGGGAGTGTAAAGTTGTGCTACGTGCGTTGTCTTTTTTCTTGTTGTTGTTGTTGTTTTTTCTTTTCTTTTTTGTTCTCCGTCACTAGGGCTACATGCCCTCCATTGTTTCTCTTGACGGGTAATAAATAGATTGATTGATTGATTGATTGGAAAGGAAGGGCAAGGTGGTAAATCGTTCTGCCTTTTATCGTTCTACGCAGCGCCATAGCGATGAAGTCCTAGGGGTATTAAAAGAGTTCACGGTGGCGATGATAGAAACATTTTCATTAACCCTAATTAGTTTTTTTTTTAGGGAGAGGGTGTTCTTTTTTTTTTTTTTTTTTTTGTTATTAGTTATTTATTATGTTGTTTGTTGGTGTGTTTCGAAAATGGTTAACCTTTACTGCTGCACGCCAGCAAAAACGTAGGTTTTTCCATTAGTGCAGTAGATGTAAATACAAAAGAGTTAAATTGTGTTTATTAATAAAATAAGTATCACGTAAAGTTGACTTATCTGTTTTTTTTTAGGATCCCAAAACGTAAGTGGAGGGATACCTATGACATCGCAAAAGTTGTCCGTCTGTCCGTCTGTTAGCACGATAACTCTCGAAGGGAATGAGATATTTTGATGAAACTTGGTGTAAGGATTCTTTGGGTCAAAGTTTGTAGATGGGCTTTGTAGCACCACATTTAGGGGTGGGGTTCAAATTAAGGGGCAAACAAAATATTTTTAAACAGCTAATGAGATGATCGGTTAAGAGGTAAAAAGACATGCTGAACACGACGGTGAAAACCATTTTCTCGCCGGACAAGTAGTTCGTCCGGAATCCGGCAAAGACCGGAAAGTTGATTAAAAGTAAAAGTTTCATTTGAGGTTGATTAAATGTTCGGTTATAGGGTAAAAAGACATGCTGAACACTTAAGTGAAAAGCATTTTCTAGCCGGACAACTAGTTCGTCCGGAATCCGGCTAAAACCGTAAAATTTGTTAAAAGCAAAAGTTTTATTTGAAGTTGATTCGATGACAGATTTTGGGATAAGAAGAGACGCTGAGTCTGTATATGACAATCAGTTCTTACCCGGACATATAATTCGTCCGAAATCCGGTTGTAACCGAATTTTTTTCAATAAGTTAAAGCTTTATCTGAAGTTGATTAGGCGTTCCTTCTAGAGAGAGATAAGGATATACGCTGAATTCGTTTCTTTTCTCTTTTTGCTGGACATTAGTTCGCTTGGATTCGGCCGAAACCGTTAGTATCGTCAAAATAGATATGGCTTATAGAGGTATATCTGAACTTGGTTTTCTCTCATGATTAGCCAGGCGAAGACTGAATGTGGCGAAGACAAGAACCAATTGCATGGATCAAATATTAGATTTTTGGGATCCCATCGGAACCTTTAGTGTTGTTCTTAATGAGCTGTCGTTATAGCGGGTTCAGAATGTAACATTTGAAATTTGGGTCTCCGGGTTTAAGAATTAATGAATGCAGTTACGGAAGTAGGTTACATTGGTATTACTGGTACGACGGGTCCTTTATCTTGTTTCGTAAAGTTCAGAACGTTGATAAGAGATACAAAGAATTAAAAAAAAATTGAAAATGTGGAATAAGGAAACTGAAACTATGCTGATATGACGATGATGGTATGTCTATCTATGGTGACCAGGTCGAATAATTTAAAGATTTTGTTGTTTCAAGAATAATTCGCTGCAAAAAATAAAAAAATATACCTTACTCCTTTCTAACTATTACTTGCTGCTTAGGTATTATTTCTGCTAAATCCACCGAAAAAAAAACTAATATTGACTCACGGTTTTACTTAATTGCTTTAGGGAATCAGGAGATGCTATTGGTTCTGGCCCCGCCAAAACAATTCAGCCGAAATCCGGTCAAGACCGAAAATCTGCAATTTAAACTCACTGCCTTCATGGCTATAACAGCCGCGAACGGTGAACTAAAAACACGGACCTTTCTTTGGAGAACATTTCCCATTTTCCTTAGCACACGACAGAGAAAACTAGAAAGCCTACAACTTGTAGACCAATCGTCCCTGAACTATCTCCAATAGGCTCACCAACCGAACAACAAAGTCTATATGTAACTGTTTAATCCCCTCAAAAATCAGGAATTCAAATAATTTTATCTGCTTCAAACAGGCAGTTTGTGGTAGAGTTTAGTGCTGTCCTCTTCCAGATTTTTTCTTGCCACTTTTTACCTTCTTTCTTGTTTTTTTTTCTATCTTTTGTTACACTAGTAAAAACCACAATTGAAGTTTCTGCTGTTTTTTTTTCTTTTCTCTCTTTTTCTTCTTGATAAATTTGATTCTGCTTGTTTTTTAATTACTGTTCTAACAGGGGCGTTACGTATTGGGGGGAGGGAGAATCCTTCCCCCCCCCCCGAACGTTGTCGGCCAGTTGGCAAGAAATAGCGAGTCGGCGCGAACCGCCGCGATGTTTCGTAAAACATTCATTTTTCTCTTGGAAACAGTCGAGTTTTCTTCAAAACAGCTGTTTTTAGTTGAAATAGTCAATTTTTCTTAAAATTAGTCGATGTTCTTCAAAAATTCATTTTTTTTTCTTAAATACAGTCGGTAAACACGTTGCCCCCCGCCCAAATTTTGGCTAGTAACGCATCTGCTAACTAGTAATCTTGTGCTTTCTTGGCAGGTTGTGTGTAATACAAATGAATGAAACTGAAAACGGTCCACACTACATTATTACAAACTGCCGTGTGAGTAATTTTCAGCTAATCAGCTTATCACGTGATCTTGAGTTTTTGGGCGAGGTCTTTTCAAACTATAAAACGCGCAGATTCTTGCTTAGACGACATCAGTTTTCAGCTCTTGTGTCAGGAATAAACATAAGCTTATAAACAAAAAACATAACATGAAGGTAAGTAGCTGGTGAACATGTATAGCTCAGATTAAGCAGAAACACCACTATTAGAATTCAAAAATCCTCGGAACAGCTTGAAAGCTCAGGACTGTGAAAATAAACGGCATGCCTTAACTCTACAAAACCTATTCCTACCTAAATCTCATCCTTGGGGTTAGTTTAAAAAGGATTTAAATTATGATTAATTACAGAAAAATAATTTAAATTAAATTTAAAAAAACTGGTGAGACAAAAATACAAATAGTACAAGGAACGA
Organism: Branchinecta sandiegonensis; assembly: GCA_030848855.1. Taxonomy (NCBI): domain Eukaryota; kingdom Metazoa; phylum Arthropoda; class Branchiopoda; order Anostraca; family Branchinectidae; genus Branchinecta; species Branchinecta sandiegonensis. The sequence continues at coordinate 4,964,792 of JAUPMV010000021.1, read as the reverse complement.
AAATTAAAATATTTGGATCTGGTCCTGCTCTGTATAGTGCTTCTTTGAAGAGCTTCCTAAATTTACCTTGGTTTGGTTTTTCGTCTCTACACTGTCAGAAGTTTCATAACAGATTGCGCATAACACTTTCAAGAATAACACCTTTTCACTTAGAAATAAAGTGTTATGGCCAATTAAGTTTACACCATTTCGTGCCTAGATCTCCAACAACACCTTCAATTGGTAAAAATACTAACGGGAACGAAAGAAACATAACATATAACATCCCAAAGTGTTATCTGTTGAAACCGCGCATCCTGCTGTTGTCGTTATGTGACTTCCGACAGTGTAGTATTTTACCTATTGAAGGTGTTGTTGGAGATCTGGGAACGCAATAGTATAAACTTAATTGGTCATAACACTTTTTTTCTAAGTGAAAAGGTGTAATTCTTGAAAGTGTTATGCGCAATTTGTTATGAAACTTCTGACAGTGTAAAACACTCAAATGTGAACGATAAATTAAGAACTTCAAATTCGCTTGGAGCCAAGTGTTTCAAGTTTCATTTGACACGCATGACGGAATCAGCTTCGTTCAATTTCATCTTCAACTTCAATTTCTTCTTTTAATTTCATCTTCAAACATTCCGCCGTAATGTTTATTTTTAAATGTTCTTTTTCTGCGATATTTCGGACGATTGGAAAGTAATGCAAAACTGCTGCAACACTTCGATTTCGGATTATTTTTCCCTTAGAGAGTGCAAAAGCAATTGAACGAAAAGAGGCAAAATATTAAAAAAACAAATACAGTATTTAAAGGACCTGTCTTACCTATAATACTAACTCAACCTATTTCCGTAATCACTTCATATAGGCCTATTTCTAAACCCAGAGACCCCAATTTCGTACGGTACATTCTAACCCCTCTAACAAAACCACGCATTGATTTTTTCACTTGTCATGTTTTGCTACCTTCGATGTGTATCACGCTGTCGACGGTTGTCTGCGAGAAGTTTTTCCATAGAAAAACCGATTATGTAAATTGTTTCCCTGTATTCGCTACAAGTCAACGGGTCTCGGGAAAAGCTTAAAACAGCAAACACCGTGGGTTATTTGTTGAAAGCACAGCGTAGTTTTAAAGTATCCAAATATATTAAAATACTTTAAGTTCGATGAGTAAATAGAGCGAGGGGTCCTTTAAGCTTTAGTTTGACTTCACACTGTCAGAAGTTTGATAACAGATAACACGAGGATGCGCGGTTTCAACAGATAATGCGTAAGAGATAACACTTCGGATGTTATCTGTTGTGTTTCAAAATGTTATGCATTATAAGCGTTACCACCAGGAAGAACCGAAAAACCGTCAAAAAGTATCTGCTGAGTTTTCCGACATCATGACGAGAAGGAATAAAGTCAGTAAACACTTTTTTGGCTCTTCCTAACAAAGCTTTTTGTGCACAACATTTCATGCTTGACGTTCTGAAACACGACTGATAACATCCGAAGTGTTATCTGTTACGCATTATCTGTTGAAACCGCGCATCCTCGTGTTATCTGTTGTGAAACTTCTGACAGTGCACCTTACTTATATTATTGTCAGTACTCTGTACTATGTACTCTGCGTAAGTATAAACTATGTTGAATTCGCCGTAATCTTCAGCATCGTTAAATATTACACGACGTCGTTACAATAGACTATATGGAGAGGGAGTTGGAAGCCGTGGTAACGACTTGAGCAAGGAAAGCGACGTACAAGAGACTCGCAAGTCTTTTCAGTCCGCACGACTATTAGATCAAATACTTTCAGGGATTCATCGCTATCGCTTTCCTCGCCGTCGCGGCTGCAGCTCCTCAGTACCCCAAGCCTGCCTACCCAGACTACAAACCAGCATACAAGGCTGACTACAAGCAAGATGTAAGTATCCTCAGTTCCTATAGACATTCAAGTGTACACATACTTGCCCGAACTTCTTCTAAAGCATTCCTAACAGATGTATATCCGTAGCATGATACTCGATCAATGACGTCACTGCCCCAGGATCCTGTGGGCAAGCAGTCTTTTTTCTCAGCAGAGGAAGCTTGAAATTTCCTCTGCATTTTTGAAAATGGGTAATGCTTCTGCTGCATTAAAGCTTTCACCTTGGCCTTTACTCATCTTGATTAATCTCGCAAGGGAGCAGGGTACCACAAACTACAGTTCCAGTAGTAACGCACAGAGGAGAGGCGTCACGTATGGGAGGGGGGGAGGAGGGGGGACCCCACCTCAATGTTGTCGCACAGTCGTAAAAACAGCCGAGTCGGTCCGAAGCGCCACGATTTTTCGTAAAAACAGTCGATTTTTGGTTAAAATGGTCGATTTTTTCTTAAAAACAGTTGTCTTTTCTTAAAAACAGTCGTTTTTTCTCCAAAAATAATCGGTAAATATGACCAGCGGTCGGTACATACCTTCCGCCCCCCCCCCCCCAAACATTTTGGCTAGTAACGCCTCTGGTAACGTAGCCCAAGTCTAGAAGAACAACCAAGCCCTTATGCACATCAAAATCGTACCTGCTTTAGCCAAACTAGCTGGCTTTCGCGTAAATTAACAAATAGATTCATAATAAGATTTGTTGTAAGTATGTATCACCACAAAGAGTACACCGTTACACCTTAAATAAACTTAACTTTCTGTTATAAATTTGAACGCCTTAGTTACATATTTACAAACTTCCACGATGTAAGTTAGGGTTCGTAGATTTCAGCATACCGGGAAGCAAATTCAACCCATCCCCAGTAACTTTTACTCGGAAACGCAAAAGCGCTTCTCACTTTAGATCATGACATTGAGGCTGGACTCGAATGGACACATTTGTTATAGAAACAAGAGAGGAAAACGAAGTTTGCAGTCTAATGAGCTTGCCCCCAGATGGCTTATCACACTTATAACCCGGGGTTTTGGTATCGGGGGGCGGGGGGTCGCGGGTTGTTTTTGCACCAGGGGGGGTTTCACCATGCCCTCTTCTTTTTGCCGAGAACACGGAGAAAATTTCATAAACAGTCTTTCTGATCGATGACATGTTGGTAGGCAGTAAGCGGGAGCCTGGTCCGCCTCGAAAAGGGCCAGATAATGATAATGCTCCGCTTTTCGTGAATAATCCAATTTTCGTACAGTGGAATTTACCCGTCGGATTGCGGTACCTCTATGCGCTTGTACCTGTGCTGTATGCTTGACGAAAGCGGTTTGCGAAAAAAAATGTTCACGCAGTTAGCTACCTTGCGCAAGCTGACCACTGGCCTCTGAAAAGTCGCTTCCTGTTTATCAGTCCCAGTTGAGGGGCCGGGGGGGGGGCTGTCAGCCGGGAGGGGCTGTGTCTGGGGGAGGTCGCCTGTTTTTTTGGGCCGGAACACGGTTTATCAGTCGCAGTAGAAGCGCGTAGAGACCATGAGTGAGACGCGCAGAGTCAACGCAATATAAGTGTAGCTAGCAGAAATGAAACGCGACCAAATCAAAGGGATTGCAAGGGGTTTAACGTGCCTCCTGTATTGTGAGATGTGGTCGACAGATCATGAACCCTTGCTGAAATGTTTTGTTATACGTAGCGGAAGTTGCTAAATAGTCTGCTGCTTTTTAGGACAGAGCCAATAACAACCATGACATTTCATTCCAGTATGCCCCAACGCCATACGACTTCGCCTGGGCCGTGAAGGACGACTACACCTACAATGACTACAAGCACCAGGAGACTTCTGACGACAAGGGATACGTTAAGGGAAGCTACCAGACCCTCCTCCCAGACGGCCGCGTCCAGACTGTCTCATACACCGCTGATGACTACACCGGATACGTCGCTGATGTCCAGTACTCCGGCGAGGCTAAATACGACTACAAACCAGCCTACAAGCCATCCTACCCAGCACCAGAATACAAAGCACCAGCTTACCCCACCCCATCATATCCCGCCCCAGCATACAAGGCACCAGCATACCAGGCACCAGCATACAATGCACCAGCTTACCCCGCTTCCAAGGCACCATCGTACCCTTCCTACACCCCAAGCTACCCAGCACCGAAATACTAGATAGCTTCAATATGGTTTGAAGTTTGTCTTAGATATTGTTGTTATTCTTTTTACGCCGATATTTTTGTACTGAATAAAATCAAATTTAAAAGAGAAAAATCGTGAGGAGCGTGCCAGAAGTAGCCTATATTTTTAAAGATCGAGAAGAACCTTGCTTCGCCCTTACTCACCAATGACATGTGAGACTGGCTTACCGACGAAACGTCCCCATGACAAAACGTCCCCGTGACAAAACGTCCCCGTGTCAAAACTTCCCCGTGACAAAACGTCCCCGTGTCAAGACTTCCCCGTGAAAAAACGTCCCCACGGCAAAACGTCCCCAAGCATAGATTTTTAAGTTCGCCTCGATCTTCAGGTGCATGGTCGAGGTAAAATAACTTCAGAGTGTGCATGACACATGTGGGAACATATTTGGAATACTTGGACTGGTACAATGCATTTGGAGTGCTTATTTATTTTATATTTTTGTCCCGCTATGGCCCATAGGGCTTTTTGGGAATATATTCATTAATTCATTCATTCCTTATAAGCAGGAAAGATAACTCCGAAAACCAAACGCTAGAACACCCGATGCTGAAACGCAACGCTCTAAACCTGTTTTGTTCCAATTGTTTTAAAGTTAACATCCCCTCGCATCTTCACAAAAAAGATAACTGATAGCGCCATCAAGACTTATGGTGGATTTACACACTGCGTAAATCCGAGCGGAATTCCGCTCGGTCCTTTTCGAATGGTTTGCAAATTGTAATCGATCAAACGCAGCGTTTATGGCGAGTTAACAGAGAGCTGTTTTGCAATAGAATCCCATATTAGGTCTTTCTTCTTTGTTTTTTTGAAGCCAGGATCAGCAGGGTCATTTAAGCTGGGATGCCCTTGGACCAGAATGAACAGATCTTAAAAATTTCTGATCATCACTCATTTTCTTGAAAACGATGCTCAAAAACCGACCAGATCAAGCAAATCCGAGTGGAGAGCTAGAAAAATTTTCAAGCAAAAAAACGGTCGGAAAATCCGCTCGGTTTTTACAATCCGCTCGGATTTACGCAGTGTGTAAATACACCATTAAATGAAAAGCCAGCTTATTTTATACGTGAATTATTTGGACTCTTCGAAGGGATTTTATATTTTTCACCTTGGGGCTTGGACTCTTGCAGTGTCGTGTAGAGCTAGATTTCATCTTCCAGATTCCCAGATGTCCGGGGCTTCCGCATAGTGAAGCGAACCCTTCCAGATTTTCTTTATAATGACGACAGCAAATTTAATTTTTCTTCAACATTTCCTAGACGTCCCCTTTGCACTTGAAATATCTCTCACATGCCAGTCACAGCTGTCAATCACTTTCCCTTTCCTTCCTATATTTGCATATTTGTTGTGTCTCTTGAACGGGTTGCCTGGCATCTTCCAGACATCCAGAATCTGGGTTATCTAATACCCCGGACTTCCAGACGTCTTTGGGGTGTTGACTTTAGCCGATTATCTACGTGTCGTGACGTCACACGAAAAGTCTATATTTTCCATTTATCAACGGATCTGGGTGTCCCTAGACCGGTTTATAAGTGTAAACGCGTCCGGCGCCTCGCTGGCCGCTCGGTTCTATCAGGGACCCATAAATTTCCTGAATAACTCGCCATTCAGGGGGCTTGTCAATAAGAGATTTTTGATGCGCTCTTGACCGAGCGTCAGATAGTTCGAGAAATACCCACGGGGATAAAATACCCGACTATCCAGATAGACAAAATTTTTCACAGCTGTTGTGCTGAATTAGGAATATTTCTCTGTAATGGAAGAGTATCCTGGTTCTTTTGTCCTAGCTTAGGTACCTGGTGGCATGCTGAATAGTCCCAACAAATTTTGTCTATCTAAGCAAGAGCGCCGATTCGACCCAAGCGGAATTTTTGGAAACTAGGTGAGGCTCGGGCAACATAGCAACATAGAAGCATAGGAAATGACAAGCCCCCTGAATGGCGAGTCATTACAGGAAATTTATGGGTCCCTGGTTCTATGTATATCTATATGGATACAAATGTATATTCTGCAACCTTAATTTAATCGAATTTCCCTATTTCTTTCATGACGTCACGAAAACGTCACGGGCCGTAGATAACCGGCTAAAGTTTAGTCGATACCGTTTTTGGCCTGGCTTCACCTTCCAGATCCATCTCGACGAAGCCGGCTGTCTGGAATCTGGAAAAAAAATCTGGAAGGTGAAGCCTGGCCTTTAAAGCATATGCACTGCTGGCCAGACAAGGTTCACTACGACGCGGATAATTCGAATTTCAACACAAGCATGCACTTCAACGGATAAGGAAGCGACAGCTCTGAAACGTTTAGTTCCAGCTTGCAAGGTCACTTCTGAAGAAAGCAAAATGCGTTTCAATCTCCGGTACATAACTGTACTTGTAGCATACAAATACCGTTAAATAAATACCGTTAAACCAGCTTGAAAACATGCCAAAACTGTCTTGGACGAGAAGACTACACTGTCAGAATTTTCATAACAGATAACACGAGGATGCGCGGTTTCAACAGATAATGCGTAACAGATAACACTTCAGATGTTATCTTTTGTGTATGAAAACGTTATGCATGAAATGTCACGCATGACAAGCTTTGTTAGGAAGAAAGCATCGACTGACTTTATTCCTTGTCGTCATGATGTCGGAAAACTCAGCAGATATGTTTTGGCGGTTTTTCGGTTCTTCCTGATGGTAACGCTTATTATGCATAATATTTTGAAACACAACAGATAACACCCGAAGTGTTTTCTGTTACGCATTAACTTCTGACGGTGTAGTAATCGAGCTTGGTTCTCCATTAATAATAGTAATAATTTATTTATTACCCACTGTACAGCTTAAATATAGTGGAGTAATGAAAGGAAATGTAAACACAACAAAACCACAACTGAATAAGAACACCCAGTGAAAATTTGGACGAGGCCGTGGTGTGCACCAAGTCGGAAATGTCGTGCACACCCATTTCTGTCTGCAGAGTGTCCAACAAACACAAAATTTCGGTAGCCCCGTAGAATCTACAAGGCACCTGTTTCGGAATGATCAAGGTAGATAAAGGGAATGCGCAGTAACTATAATAATTTACCCTCATTTACTCGAAGGACGCCTATTCCTTCTCAAGGATCATTTACACGGCAGGTATTTTTCCCCGGAGACGAGAAGGGAAAGTGTTCACACGGTACTCGGGTATTTTTCAAGGGAGAGTACTGTCATGTGCCAACAAATTACAAGGTTGTAAGGCTCAGGATATCTCTCTACACAGGATACCAACATGTGTCCATTTGGACCACTTTTTACATGGACATAATCAAAATTATTCCTCGAAAATCCAATTTTATTGTTGCTTACGTCGAAGAATACCCTTCGACAGACAAATACCCGGGTTTAAAGTTCGCGAAATTGAAGTCCAAAATACCTCGAATAGGGCTAGGCGAGATTTTCCCTACTTGAACCTAACTTTTATTTTGTCTTGTCACAGGAAACGCGTTTCCAAACGGGATCGACTAGAACAGTGGTTCCCAACCTTTTCCGTGTCGCGTACCCCTAATTAAGGTTCAAAAAGGTTGCGTACCCCTTTTTCAAGAATTATTACTATTCTCCCAGGGTTTGTCAAGATCAGAACGCCAAAAATATGTCATATTGTCATAAATAAGTAAGGGATAAATGTGTAAAATATATACAAATAAATAGGATACTTGAGGCTGCAAGATTTTCAATTTCATTCTCGTCCATAAACTGGTCAAGCTTCATGGAAAGACACTTGAGCTGTTTCTTTGCAACTTCGTAAGCCAAAACTCTAATTTCTAGATGAAAGCAGACATTTTCGGACTCAGAGATTGGGACCTTCGCGTACCCCTTACGAGGGTCTCGCGTACCCCTTTGGGTACGTGTACCCCCGGTTGGGAACCACTGGACTAGAAAGAGGCACGACACGGCACAGCATGGCGCAGGAGGCACGAGTAACACGAAGAGATTAACAAGTAGTAGAAGTAGACAAGTACGGGAGAGTTCGTAACTCCAGAGCCTAAAAGGAGTCACGTTTGAACATGGTTCCTGTCCCTCACTCTAGAGCCTGAAAGAGACCTTTTAGTTTTGGTGCCTCCTTTTAGTACTCGTGCCTTCTATACTATGTCGTGCGGTGCCCTGCCTATTTTTAGTCGATCCCTTTCCAAACGGGAATTCTCTCAGATTTCTCTGCTTTCGCTCTACGTACGTCGCCCAATACTTATTGTGTGCGAGGAAAACCAACTATTTTGTGCGAAGCCCTACCAGAGTCGACAATCGCTAACTAAAAAATTGCTAATAAATGTATTTAGTGTTTTATCGTATATCTAGCATTTGTGTTTTAATTAATTTGACAAACCAATTGTATATAACTATCCTTTTTTCTTTTGTCGTGTAGTGTACGATTTTTTTGTCGTCAGCCAAATCAATGGCCATATCCATTATCCAATATCCATTATCAATGGATAATTTGGTATTAATAAATGATTGATTGATTGAACCAGGGAATTCCTCATTTCACGAGCCAAGTACGAGGATTTTTGAAAAACAATTTGTTCGGACCACTGAATCTCAAAAAAAGAAATTTCTAGTAAGCTGTGCTTTCAAAGTGTAATCGAAAAGGGCTGGGAAAGATAATTTAGTTACCCATCACTTAGTCACTAAAATTGGCTTGAAGACCCGCTGAAAATGCGTTGCTTCGCTGTTCCGCTATTCACGAATAATCGATTTTTAAATAGTGGAATTTCCGTGTGATTTGTGGTACCTCTATGCGCTTGTATTTTTGTTGTACTCCTTACGAGAAAGATTTATGATTCTTTTTTTGTTCAGGCACTAAGCAATATTCACCAATCTCACCACTGCCCACTGAAAAGCCGCGTTTGTGTTGAAATTAAAATTTCCCGCGTCATAGTAGAATTTTCGCTGTGAGGACGGCCGCAGATATTGTGAACGTCATAACTAGAGCAGATAGTGGAAAATAAAAAAATTCCCAAATAATTCAGTGTATTCAACTGAATGACACAAAAATAAGTAAAAAAAAAAAAAAATTTATATTTTTTCAGTTAAACTTTAAGATCAGTGTTTGAGAAAATGTAATATAATCCAGAAGCAGACAACTGCATGGTCACAAAGAGCATGGTCACAACAACTAGAATAAAGTTTATCCAGTCCACGTCTGCTGGACGAACAACAATTGGTGTCAATTTTTGCGTATCCAGTTCTTAGCTTATCTCTATTATCACATGCGCCTATGGGCGCATCGTTCCCAACCGGGGGCGCTATAATCATAAAGCTTTGGGAAATTTGTGCAGCACCTTCTGCGCTCCTTCTATACTATTTCGTTCTGGTGTCACTCATGTTCTGCGAAATAAGCGAAAAATTTTTAACAAGCACTGCATGTTCGAATTTTTGTTCTCCACAGTGCTTGTATAATGTATTTGTATTTTGTGTAAAATTAAAAAACTTGAACTTGAACTCGGAAGCCCAATCTACTTTTTATGTTGTCACTCTGTGTCATGTAAAGGATTCGAGGAAACCTTTTAGGGTGTGATGAGTTTATACGACACAGTGAACCAGGAAATCCTATTAGTTCTTGCCCCGAAGAGGTACTCTAGCCGGAATCCAGTCAAAACAGAAAGTGCACAAATTGAACGTGATTGCCCGATAAACTTGTCAGGGGCTTTTTATGTCGGGGTCTTATTGTCAGAGACTGAACAAAAATCAAGCCAAACTAGCAGGGAGGTCGATCTAAGGGTAAAACAAAATGATCCGGAAAATGCTATTTGTTATTGCCCCGGAGAGCTACTCAAGCCGGAATCCGGTACGGTATAAAAGTGTAAAGGTTGCCCGACGAACACGTCAGGGGCTTTTGGCGTCGAGAACTTATGAACGGGGAGTGAACAACTATCGAATCAAACCAGCAAGATCTGGGAAATGGTATTTATTGGTTCTTGCTGCGGAAAAGTACTTTAGCCGGCATACTTTAAAAAAAAACGAACATTTCAGGGGCTTTTTGCGTCGAGAACTATGAACGGGGACGGAACAAATGTCCGATCAACCCAGTAGGAAGGTCGATCTATATAAGGGTAAAACAAAATGATCCGGGAAACGACATTAGGTCTAGCCTGAGAGAGGAACTTCAGCCGGAATCCGGTCAAAACAGAAAATATACGAATTGAACTGATTGTCGAGAATACGTCAGGAGCTTTTTACGTCGAGAACTTTTGGACAGGGACGGGACAATTATCCAATCGAACCAGTAGGAACGTCAATCGAAGGGTAAAACAAACAGAACCGGGAAATGCTTTTAGTACTTGCCGCAGAAAGGACTTTGGCAGGAATCCGGTCAATACAGAAGTAAGTGTGTAAGTGTCTTAAATTGTTGCTGACTTCCACTGTTATTTTTGTCACCGACAAGAATATTAAGGTAAAATAAAATGAATTTGAATTTGATTGTCCGATGTCAGGAGATTTTTAAGACAATAATTAATTAACAGGGACGAAACGATTATCCGATCAAACTAGAAGGAAGATTTAAGGGTTAAACAAACTGATCGGGAAATTATATTAGTTCTTGCCTGGGAGAGGTAGTTCAGCCGGTACTCGTTAAAAAAACAAAAAAAAACAAAAAACATCTGTCAACCGTTTGCTATTTAATCTCATTGCCCGACAAAATATGGCAATAAGATTTGTGAGCGGTGGAATCACGTGCCCTAGATCATATTTACCCTCTTCCACTGTTAGCAGCCTATGAAGAGTACTAAAGAACCACCGTCTCTTAGACCCACTCATTCCAACAAGACCAAAGGTTTCGATGGGATCCCAAAAATTCAATATCTGATCCAGACAAATGTGTCTTATCCGGTCTTCGCCAGACTCCTTGAACATTTTACTATTAAGATTTAGAAACAGAAGAACGCCAATGGCTAATTTGAGAAAACCAAGTTCAGAGATTGATTCAGCATGTGTAGGCTATATTTACCCCTGGGTATGTCATATCTACTTTGTCGAAATTGATTATATCTTCCTGCCTTACTTCTTCCAAATCTTCGGTTTCGACAGGATTCCGGGCAAACTACTTGTTAAAGCTCAAAAACGAATTCAGTGTATCTCCTTACCCCTATATCCAACATCTAATTCACTTCAAATGAAGATTTAATTTATAACCAATTTTCCGGTTTTAGCCGGATTCCGGACGAATGATATGTCCGGCTGAGAAATGATTGTGATATACGGATTCGGCATCTTTTCTTACCCCGAAATCGGACATCTAATCAACTACAAATACAACTTTTGCTTTTAACAAATTTTCCGTTTGGGCCGGATTCCGGGCGAACTGCTTGTCCGCGTAGAAAATGATTTTCATATAAGCGTTCAGCAGTCTTCTTACTCCCTAAATAAAACATCTAATCAACTTCAGATAAAACTTTTACTTTTGACGAAAATATTTAAATGCATCAGGACTTATTATTTCAAAGATCCGTCAGTTCGCCCATTCCTGAAACTCGACACTTTGCCCCAATTAAAAATTGGACAGACTAAATTGGACAGACTAAAGTGGAGAGTTTAAAATAAACAAAATAAAGTGGTCAGAACAAAGTGGACAGACGAAAGTGGACAGAATAAAGTGGACAGGCACACAGTAACGGATACGGATTGCTCAAGAAGCAACAAAATTTCCGGTTTTGGCCGGATTCCGGGCGATCTACTTTTCCGGCGAGAAAATGGTTTTCATATTCGTGTTCGGAATGTCTTCTTACCCCTTCATCGACTATCTCATCAGCTGAGGATCCTCCCTCCAAGTTTCATCAAAATACCTCATTCACTTCATCGTGCTCACACAGTTATCGTGCTCACAGACAGACAGACAGACAGACGGACAGACGGACAACTTTTTGCGATGTCATAGGCATCCCTCCACTTACGTTTTGGGATCCCAAAAAGTTGTAACAGACAAACTACCTCCATCTTGGTCGATATCGCAACAACAACCTCAAGGGCCATTTAAAAATTATAACGATTAGCTTTCCGAAAGAAAGGGAGAATAAGATATTATTTCAGTTGATTATGAATTCATACAACAGCACAGAAAATCTACACAAACCCCGGTGAGTGACCAACTCCCAGCTAATAACTTCGCCACGTGATCTTGAGCACTTGGGCGAGGCTTTTTCAGACTATAAAACGCGAAGATTTTGACTTTGACGATATCAGTTCTCAACTCTTGAGTCAGGAATAAACATAAGCTACAAAACACACAACCATGAAGGTAAATAGCATACCTGTATGAATTAGCCTAGCTTAGCCACAACTGAAAATCTGGATATTCCAGCAGCTTGAAAGCTGTGCTCTGTCGAAATGTACTGCATAAACGCGATTTTTTTTTTATTGTTAGGTAGAAATGACACAAAAACCTCGCAACAAATTATTCGCAGAAATAAATATGAGTGAATTTTCATTTTTATTTTGTTGTTTTCACATCAGTTATAGATGTCTTTCCTTTAGTCTAACTTTCTTGATAGACCTTGCCCGTGTGCGGGTGCTTCTGCATCTTCTTCCGAATATTCCGGATTCCTTACTTCTCCTTCCAGAAGTTCTAGTCATCACTAGATTTCGCTTTATCTGTCAAAATATACTGTCTAACTGTTTAACTAACTAACTCCTAATTTATTGTTAGGTTGAAATAGCATACAAACTCGAAACAAATTATTCGCAGAAATAAATAAGATGTAATATTTAATCTTGTAATATATTAATTTAATTTTGTTCTTTTTATTTACATCAGCTAGATACCTTTCATTTAGTCTAACTTTCTTGATGGACCTTGCCCGTGTGGGGGCTTCCGGATCTTCTTCCGGATACTCCGGATTCCTAACTTCTCATTCGATAAAATCTACTCACTAATAGATTTCGGTCTATAATATTTGTCAGTCACTTGACACTTCATGATCTTTTCAAATATCAATTAAAATATCAAGGTAGTATTAAAGGTAAAAATTAAACTAAGCACAATTTATACGAGAAGAAAAATACAGGATAATAAAAAGATGAACGAAAAATATTCTATTTGCTTTCAGTCCTCCTCATACTTGATGTTGGATTACTTCTAAGCTATCTAAAGAAGTGAATTCTGTGCTGGGTTGACGATTTAGCACGGAACCTGGCTAACAACCCGATGAAAATTTTATCTCAAAATAGTAGTATGAAGTTGTGCGAAAAAGTAGCATGAAGTAATAACTGCTTCTACTTCAAGGCTACCATGTTACTGCATACTACTGCATGCTGCTATTAGCAAGACTTGATGCTACTACGGCAAGACAGGATGCTACTGGATACTACTACTTAAGATTGGACCAGTCTGAGGCACATTAAATGATAGTATTCTTTGATATTACATAGTATTACATGCAACTTTTTCGTACAACTACCATACAACTACGCAGGCTACAAATTTGTCATCGGGAAGGGACCCGCGAGTTCATTCAATCTGCACGACTAATTAGACTAATCTTTTTCAGGGATTCATCGCTATCGCTTTCCTCGCTGTTGCGGCTGCAGCTCCTCAATACCCGAAGCCTGCCTACCCTGAGTACAAACCAGCATACAAGGCTGATTACAAGCAAGACGTAAGTGTACGGCCGTTAAAGGACCCCTCTTGCTTATTCTGCCTTTTATAATATACTTAGCTCCCATTTGGAATTATAAGCTTCTAAAATCTCCACCATTCTCCATTGTTTCGTTTCGTAATTACAAATTTTTAGCGCTTTCTCGGCCTTGCCGAGTTTTCCCGTCACCCAACGAAAAGTTTGCCGGAATCTTCAACGTCCACTGACAAGTCTTTCACACATAAGGATGTGATAATCTTCTATTTATTACTTCTTTTATTTGGTTAGTTTCCCCACTTTTTAAAGGACACCTGAATGAAGAGTACCAAGTATCATCCCTATCTGTATGACTTCCGATAACATTGCCTGCAGAAAACCCAACCAAAATACGAAATAGTGTTTCCAAGCTATGATTTTTGCTCCATTTTGCATCTGTCCTTATTTCAGTACCGAACAATTTTAGAAATGAACAAATTTCTCCAATCAACCCTACCTCTGGAATATTTTTAACCAGTTAATTCCAAACGTATGTCTAGAAGAAATTCCAATACGATCCGGCCAGCGCTTTACAAGATTTGAATGAATTGCGCTTTTTGTCTTGGAGTCTCCATGTGCAAACCTCCAGAAACGAACATCCCTATTTCGAAAACGTCACGCTCAGGAGAAGAAATTCCTATCTAGACGCAATCTTGCAAAGATTTTTAACACTGTTGCTCTTCCACAGGCTTTGCTTGCATCTTCTTTTTTACCTTTTTTTAACGTTGACAAATTTATCTCATATTAAAACTACTTTTTTTAATTTTGGGAAATTTTTATGCCGGTTTTCGAAATACCAATCCAGTTCTTTTATGATGGAAAATTATGGTTTAAAAAACCCCACTGATATTTTGAAAAAGAAACGGGAAACATTTTTTTCAAAAATTTATTCCATAAAGCACACTTTGACCGATGCATTGCGTTGATTGAATTTTGGTTAAAGTTTAGGTAGACTTCATTGAGGATTTTTTTTTTTTTTTTTTTTTTTTTTTTAATGAAGTAGAGTTTGTATGAAAGTATATGGTCTAGTTATTAGTCTGTAGACCGATTGTGTGAATTTTATTATATTTTTTTTTTACTCGCCAGCTTTGGCGGATACAAATAAACGAATTGAATTGAATTGAAGAATGCTCTCCGTGGCCATGTCTGTAAATGCATTATCCATGGTGTGTTCAAGTATAGATTCATTGTTCAGGTGTCCTTTAACCAAGGCACATTCAGTTTTCAAATGTTTTGCGCCCAGCCGCCGCGTCGGAGAGCAGGAAGGCTGGATATAGTCGACAAGCGCTAACAAGGGAATCGCTAGTTTCAGGTGAAAAGTAACGGTATTTTTGAAGACGTTTTTTCTAATCCCTTTCATAGGGAAAAGATCATTTCTAGTAAGAGTTGTGCTTTAAAGCTCGTATAACCTCATGAAGTTGTAACCTCTTTAAGTTGTAGTTTAGCTAGGCCTACACAAGATTATTTTCCTTCTAGGCCAATAGACCAAGTTGTCCAGTGTTATACAATTTTAGTACGTAAATAAATACTTGAATACTTGAATACTTGAAAGACTTCACAACCATAGTCGTTGATGATTCTGGACTACAGAAAAAACATTATCTAAGGATATATTTTCAGAGCTGTCCATTACTGTCACTCAAAAACTTTTTCCCTGCCCAACGACTGTTTCCCCCAATTAATTCTCGACATTCGGCGCTGCTTCTGGGCTATAAAGGCCTTGTCCTCGTTACGCTCGCAAACGGGACAAATCCCTATGCGGAACATCACAATTCGTTACCTCTATAACCAGATATACGCAGTAAAGTCCCGGAGAAGATATTTCGAAAGTAAAAGCCGATTGGTTGTCTATCAATGGGACGTCACATCTCACATGTGACGCGCTGCAGAGCGGGTCAGCACACCTGCTGCACTTTTTCCCTGAAATGCGCAGTGGCGTAGAGGGAAGTAGACGGGCATCAGCCCGAATCTCAGCTAGTAGCTCTAGCTCAGCTCATTTTTGTTAGGGTATCCATAGTCGTTGCATGGGGCCAAAGACGGAGGTTCTATTGGCTTATCTGTTCTTGGTTCTATCAATCCCCGTAAAGTAGTGTAGCATGTCTGAGTAAGACGCGACTGAAGTATGCACAAGGGAAACAAGACGATGAAGACTGCAGTGAGGATAATCCTATCTAGCAACTGAAGGGGGAATTTGACAGAATGACTAAATATACAGGACCTCTAACAATCATTTTTCTTTCCTTCCAGTATGCCCCAGCGCCGTACGACTTCGCCTGGGCCGTGAAAGACGACTACACGTACAATGACTACAAGCACCAGGAGACCTCTGACGACAAGGGATACGTCAAGGGAAGCTACCAGACCCTCCTCCCAGACGGACGTGTCCAGACCGTCTCATACACCGCTGATGACTACACCGGATACGTTGCCGATGTCCAGTACTCCGGCGAGGCTAAATACGACTACAAACCAGCCTACAAGCCATCCTACCCAGCACCAGAATACAAGGCACCAGCATACCCCACCCCTGCATATCCCGCTCCAGCTTACAAGGCACCAGCTTACCAGGCACCGGCATACAAGGCACCAGCTTACCCCGCTTACACAGCCCCGGCATACCCTTCGTACACCCCAAGCTACCCGGCACCGAAATACTAGATAGCTTCATTACGATTTGAAGTTTATCTCAGATTTTATTGTTAAAGTCTTTTTTACGCCGATATATTTTGTACTGAAATAAAAGAAAATTGAAACGATAAAAACCGCGAGTTAGTTGGGCAACAGCAGCTTATATTTTGAAATACCGGGAGGAGTCCGGCTTCGTCCAAAGCCACCCACATGAACAGACACGTGTGGCACTGAAAGTTCAATGTCCAACCCTAGGCTCAAGGCTATTTTTCTTGACAAAAGTAGAGCTATCCTAAAAAAAATCCGTTGCTGAGAGCAGAGCTGAAGCGCACATGGAAAAAAGAAACAAAAAAAATATGACTTCAACATCGCTAATCATACCCATTACCCACTTGGGCTCAATGCTCAACACTCAGCAACCGACACGCTATGTTCTAATCTGCAATGTTATAGGTGTTTCGACGTGACCATGTTCCCATAAAATGATAAGTGATAACACCATTTATCTAATAATGACTTAATTTATGGGCGGTTACCAATAATTACGAAACAGGAAGTGTATCGGCGTATCTGTTGCGGAAAAAAAAACCCCAGAGGAACTAGGAAGTAAGATTGTATTTCGTTAAAGCCCCATTCACAAGCATGCCTAGCCAAGCGCAGATGTCTAGGCACGTGCCTAGCTTCACCGTTGACAGAAGTGCCTAGGCACAGATTTTGGGCCAGGCAAGGAGTTCCGGGCTCTAGAACTCGGTGCCTGGCTACGCCTGAGCACGTGCCTAGGCATCGGTGCTTGGCTAGGCATGCTTCTGAACGCGTCACAACTGAGCCAGTGTGCACTGAGACACGTCAAGTAAGAAAATCCGCGCAGGGGTCTCCGGTTTCTAGGAGCAAAAGAACGAGCTTCCATTCGGGCATGGAGGTGTGCCGCTTGGGTTGAACAATCGGAGAACTAGATTTCACGTGTTACATCCTGAAACCGCTAACAACACCTCACTAATCTTTACACTTGCCGAGATTTACTATTTCCATGTGCATTCTGCTCCAGGGTTCGAGTATCATGCTATTAATGCGTCAAACCGGTTTTCCGAATTTCGCAAAGCTTTTGCTAGAAGTCGATGGGTCTGGGAAAAGGCTTAAAACAGCCAAAGCCGTGGATAATTTGTGAAAAGCAGGGCTTATGGTGCGTTTACACACTGCGTAAAATCCGAGAGTATTTGAAATCTGAGCGTATTTTACGCACGTATTTGAGCAGTACGGACGTATTTGGATATCGGTACGTTTTGTATTTAAATACGTCCGTAGCCTATTGATAAATACGTGCGTAAAATACGCTCGGATTTCAAAATACGCTCGGATTTTACGCAGTGTGTAAACCCACCATTCGCTGTACAGTATTCAGATAGTTTTGAACATTGGAACATAGACAGTAAATACTACGAGGTGTGCTTTAACAAATTAAATACTGGCAAGGTTGCTACCAGTGCGAAAGACGAGGAAAGGCAGGACTCCTATTCTGTTGGTTTTCTTTTTCTTCTTCCTAAAGATAGGACCCCTGTTCTGAGGGAGGAGCCCTGCTTATAGACAGATTCGGCTGTCCTCCGACAAAGCCTAGTATCTGCGCCAGAGTAGCTTCCGAGAAAAACGCGAAAACGTTGTTTTTTAAAGCTGCTTCTTTTTTCGTTTACATTCAGCAAACTAATGTAGTTTTGTAAACAATAAAGTGATGATGCTGGTGATTTTGTTGCTGGTGGAGCGTAGGCTTGTCAGATAATAGGTTTTGGAGAAAAAGCAAATTTATAGTATGTACAGACTAGGTAAAGCCCGATAATAAAGTTGACACCTTGTGTAGATACTATAGGTGAGATCTAAGAAACTAAGCCTCGTAGAAAAATTCTGATTTCACCATTGAATTCCTCGTGGTCTGGTTAGGTGGGATCCACTCCTAACTAAAATTCGATTTTTTTTTTCTGTAGATACTAGGTTTTGTCGGAGGAGACAGATAGAAAGTTTGTTGCATGAAGAGCCCCAGGGATCCAACTAAATAAGAGAACATGATACCTGGAATATAGTTTACCCACACATTAATATCCAGCGAACAAAACAACCCCGGTACAGCTGCCTTCAACCTATACTTGAGTGTAGCTGCGACAGGGTAGCTGAACTCTCGCTATACCCGATGAAAAGTTCTTTGACTGTGTAGTTGTACGAAAAAGTTGCATGTACTGATATGTAGCAGTATGCAATACTTTAATTTAACATGTCTCCTACTGGGTTAATCTTAAGTAGCAGTATCCGATGGCATCCAATTTTGCGAGACTAGCATCCAGTTTGCTAGTAGTAGCATGCAGTATACTGCATGCTACTTTTTCGTACAACTCATACGACTAATTCTCGAAAAAAATTTCATCGGGTAGGAAGAGGAAAAGCTTGATGCAACCCTATCAGTTTACGTCATGATTTGTCGATAAACTTTCTGTATTGGTTTGAGACTTTTATATACATTTCTTCATTTTTCTGCAATCATGCCTTTGGGCAGTGCATTATTGAAGTTCATCTGAAAAGCCAACTTATTTTCATACCATGAATTCGAATATACTTAATTATTTCTACTCTTCTAAGGGAATTTTACTTTTTTGTCTCGGGCTCTAGTAGTGGCGTTATCTGCTGCCTGCACGACAAGCCAAAACTCATCCAGACGCAGCGAATTTGAATCTCGCCAAACGCGTGGGTTTCAATAGCCAATGGAGGGAAGCTTATGATTACGTTTGAGAGATGGTCTAGACGAGAGTGAGGGCGTCAGAGGACTCAAAGTAAAATACTTTGAGCATAGAGGTACAACGACGTAGAGGTACGACAAGTCCGTAAGAAAAATTTCGTTTGCTAAAATAGATTATTCGCAAACAGCGAAGTAACGAAGTAACACATTTTCGTACCTTCAAGCCTACTCTTAAGTGAATAGAGAATTGATAACTAGACTGTAGTTCGGTTAAGCTTTAATGGTCCACTGATGCCGGACATCTATTGGTTGGCCCAGTTGAAGATGGTCGCTCACACAGTCACAATGAATGGCTATTTAAGACTCTAATAATTTGTAACTCTGTATAAGTATATATTCGCTCAATTTCTTTTAATGCCTTCTAGCCCAACCCTCGCAACCTGAACTCTAACCCCCGGCGTACTGTAGGGAAAAAGTTAGAGCCTAAAGCTACACAAATCACGAAACTTTTAAGTTTAAACGAAAAGGGCTGGGATAGGACAATCTAGTTACCCATCACTTACTCGCTTAAATTGGCTTGAAGACCCGCTGAAAATGCGTTACTTCGTTGTTCCGCTATTCACGAATAATCGATTTTCAAATAGTGGAATTCCTGTGTGATTTGTGGTACCTCTATGCGCTTGTATTTTTCTTGTATGCCTTACGAGAAAGATTTATGATTTCTCTTTTGTTCAGGCACTAAGCAATCTTCACCAATCTCACCACTGCCCACAAGCCGCATTTGTGTTGAGATTAAAATTTACCGCGTGACAGTAGAATTTACGTTGTGGAGACGGCCGCAGATATTCTGAACCTCATAACTTGAGCAGACAGTGAAAGATTAAAAGAATTCCCTTTGCAGAATCCAAATAATTCAGTGTATTCAATTAAATAAAACAAAAATAAGCTGGCTTTTCAGTTAAACTTTAAGGTTTAACTGAAAAGGGCTAAGACCCGGCAGTCTAGGTACGCATCACCAATTAACTAAAAATAGGTCTGAAAAACGGAAAAAATGCTGATGAAAGTGCGTTACTCCGTTTGTCCGCTGTCCATATATAGTGGAGTTCATCGAATGAACTTAATCTTTACGATTTGTGGTACGTCTATGCACCTGTCCCTCTATGCTTGCATTTACCAAATACAAAGGTAAGCCATTGCCGAAATATCAGCCTGCGCTTATCGTCATTAACCTTGCAAATGCAGGCTTCTTTTCAAATTCAAAATTTCCGCGTCAGGATGAATTTTGGGTTGTCGTTCAAGCACCACAGACAGCTTGTTCACACGGGACCGAAATACACGCGTAAACGGCGGCTATTCTGTTCAGACGACATACCAACATTTTGGGGTTGACGGGAGAGTTAAAAAGACAAACCTAATTCTGAATATTATTTTCATGTGTAAAAAAACATGTAAAATTAAAACAAAACATCTTGCGATTGTGCCAAAGTCAATGTAGTTGTTTTGTAGTCTTTAGACTAGAAAAATTAAACAAATCGAATAGTTACAGATTCCAGGCAACTGGGCAATCTTAAGTCAAAAAATTTCAAATTATTTGTTTTAAATGACAGCATAAATAAAAACTAATTACTGAATATACGTAGGCTATGCGAGAACAGAATCCAATCAGTTAATGTTTTTCAGACACTTTTCAGTGAGGGTAGAATGGACAAATTATTTATGATAAGTTATAACTGTTTTCAGGAAAAAGGCAACAAAACGAATACAAACAGAAAAATAAACATAAACAGGACTTACGCTGTTGAGATTAGAAAATTATTCTACCTTTTTCCGAAATCATTCGGTAATCCTGGGATGCTTAATGTAAAAAGCGCTATGTTCACATTGGTCTGAGGGACTTAAACTGGAACAGGATTGACCTAAAACTCGTCAAGTCTGGCCTAATTCCCCAAATTACAGTCTGTTTACTATCCACAGAGTCATCAAGGTCACATTCCCAAAGGATTTATTACTCCCGATCGGTGACCGCTTGAGCCTGAAGAGGACCCTTGCCAAGAAGGGACAAAATATAGCTCTAATAATAATGTAACTGACGTATTCGTTTTGCATTGTCAAACATGATCTGCAGTCAGCTTGGGCTGAAGGAATATTTATCGAAACTTATTATGTTAGTTCGTTTGACAGGAGTTAGTGTTTATTGTACGTACGTTTGACGATCGAGTGACTGCACATTTAAAGCTGCAGGCAAATTCGATCTGTAACTGGTCACGCAGAGTTCAACGTCTAATCTTAGAAAGCCCAATGATCAGGAATTGGCATGCGAAGTTACAGATCTGCGACATTACAGCCATTCAGAATTGGCTATTTCATAAAAACAGATCGCACCAATAACGACTTGAGTTACGGGTCGGTTATTTACAATTACGAAGCAGGAAGAGCTTCTGCTTACATGAGATGGGTGGTTGCGGAACAAGAGCAAGTTGTTACGTCTCAACTGACAACCACAGGCGTTACTAGCCAAATGTTTGGGGGGGGGGGGGGGGGGCAAGGTATTTACCGACTGGCTCTTCATTTTTACCGACTATTTTTGCAAAAAACGACCGTTTAAAAAAAAATGACTGTTTTAACAAAACCCTCTCCCCCATACATGACGCCTCTGCAGACAACAAGACGAAATGGGTTCTGTCGAGAAACAGACCTAAGCTAGATTGTCTTATCACAGCCCTTTTCGGCTAAACTTTAAGTAAATGGTTACGCTTTCACATTGACGAGTTGAGCCTTTCACACTGAGCTACGAAACCTCTGCGTCGCACTTGCAGGGATGCAACGCAGAGCTTACGCAGCCAAATGAAACCAAGTTCTATTCTTGCTTTGTGTCGACGCGTACGCAACCGATTTTCCAGTGAAAAAAAAGAAAGTTTTTGAAGGAAAACTGGAGAAAACCTTCTACTGCAGATGAAAAACTTACTAATGATGAAAGAAACAAAAATTCAGCAGAAGAACCGAGGAAAAAACCCCAAAGGTGTGAAATATACGCTACGCAATCTGTGCACTACGCACGATAAACACATACGCAACGCATCGCAACAACGCGTCAGTGTGAAAGCGGCTTTACGCAGGACGGATAGTCAGCCCAAGCTGACTGTGAATCATATTTGATAACACTAAACGACTATTCTACGGATATTTCGGCTCTTCTTGGCAATGGTCCTCTTCAGGTTCAAGCTAAGAAAATCGAACTTCCGACCGCAAGTTCGTTTTACTTCTGCTTGTCTAGTACGGGTGATAAGTATTTGTCAGTGTCATGAGCCTCCTCCTCCGAATAATAATAATAATAATCTGTATTCAAAGCCAGAGGCCATATACATGAACAAGTTATACACTAATTAAGCAACTAAATTAAAAAAAATATAAAAAAAATCCAACTTCTATTCTCACGAAACTTCACTCCTTCATCGATAAACACACTTTGCATAATATTATCAAGCCGATGTACATTCCAAGATGTTTGGAAGCCGCAAATCCCACCCAAGCAAAGACACCCTCAAATCAGAAAGCTCATGACACTTCAGCAAAAAGTGATCCAAGTCATCCCTGGCTCCATTTTGGAAACTATTCACGACCACCGAGCAGTCTCGAGTCCGGTCGCTTTATTTTCGTTACCTAAAATACTTGCTAAAATGCCACCGTGGACACACAACAGGTACCTGATAACGGATGACCACTGATTAACTCGCCCTTTGTGTTTTACTTCATCTGTAGTGCTGTATATATTTTGTCATTGATCGCTAATTGTCTTTTCTCTCTTTTGTTCTTTATTTCTTTTTCTTCCATTTACTCCGTTCTTGTTCATTTTGAATGTAACGCGTTATTAAGAATATACATACATACATACATTACATAAAGGGCAGGGTGTGTCGAAAATGAACTTGACTTTGCCACGCAAACTTCCTCCTCCTGGCCCGTCTGAAACTCATGGTCACAAGACGGACCGACAGACAGGCGGAAAAGCGATCGGTATCTGGCAATGAGTCGAAGGCAGAAAGTGTTATGCAAACTATCCTAATAAAAACGCAGAACCAACGGTAGCATCAATAACTCCCCTTCCAACTTTTACAGAAAACTCAGTACAACATCCTGGTCCATCGTCCCTGAACTGACTCCAATGAACGAACCCAGGTACGCAGAACCAATGGTAACATCAAGAACTCCCCTTCCAACCTTTACAGAAAACTCAATACAACATCCAGGTCCATCGTCCCTGAACTGACTCCAATGAACGAACGTAAGTTGAACAACCAAAGTGGGATAATTGCAGCATTGTAAATCGACACACTTTAACGAGTGAGTAATTCCAAGCTAACTAACTCACCACTCGATCTTGAGTTCTTGGGCGAGGTCTTTTCAAACTATAAAACTCACAGGTTTCGTCTCACACGATATCAGTTTCCATCGCCTGTGTCTGGAATAAGCACAAGCTTCCACATAAGAACATAACATGAAGGTAAAGAACAAATAATTTATTCTTCATATAATCTTTAATTTCCTTAAAGCACAACTCTTACTAGAAACGATCTTTTCAGTCTGAAACGGATCAGAAAAAGCGTTTCTCGAAAATACCATTACTTTCCATCTCAATTTAGCGATTTTCTTGTTAGAGCTTGTCGATTCTATCCAGCCTTCCTTCTCTCCGACGCGGCGGGCTGGATGCAAAGCGTTTGAAAACTGAATGGGCCGTGGTTCAAAAGTAGGAAAACCAAGCAAATAAAATAAGTCAAAAACTGAAGATTCTCATATTCTCATATAAAATAAGTCAAAAACAGAAGATGTGTGTGAAAGAGTTGTCAGCGGACGTTGAAGATTCCGGTAAACCTTGCGTTGCAGAACGGCAAAACTTGGCACGGATGAAAAAGCCCTAAAAATTCGTAGGCACAAACGGAACAATGGAGAAAGGAGGGAATTCCAGAAGCTTCTAATCCCATAAGGGAGCTAGATATATTATAAAAGGCAGAAAAAGCAAGAGGGGTCCTTTAATAGCTCGTACAATAAACTCGCTAGCATTTGATCGTCAAACAGCTAATAGCTAGTACGTATAATAAAACTTTATAACAAATCTTGACCTTAACTTTGAGGATCCACGATTTAAACTTAATATATATAATTTACCTTGTTAATTACAGCAAAGAATTAAAGTGGTGTACGAAGTATTGTATCTGTCAGTTTAAATTTGTGTTTGGGCGAATAAGTTTCGTGCAGTTTACAGTTGCTGCTTTGTGTCTGGTGTTCCGTCAAGTTATTACAAGTTATGACAGGCTTAAGCTTGGTGTCCACAGAAGGCAATTTTTTCCCGCGACGCGACGCAAAATAGTTCGACTTGGAGTTGAAATCAATCAATCAATCAATCGAGTTTATTATCCAAACAGCTTACAGCTAGAAGTGGAATACAATACTACGAAATACCCAGCCCCGAAACAAATTAACTAATACACTAACTTACAATGTATGACCAGAAATAAATGATGGATGAAACTACGTAAAAATTGGGCAGAAGAATTAGCAGCATATGGAGAAATGGAAGGCGCGATTTTTTTTTTAGGTAGTGACGCCAAATTCGCTTAGGCGAACACGAATCCGCATTTTGTGACACAAACTTTAGGCCAGCTTGACAGCTTTCGGCTGTGCAAGAATGTTCGTTTTTCTGAAGCTTTTGAGAGATCATCCTTTTTTTTTATAACTAAATACAGATCCACGTGAGTCGAGGAAAGGGAGATTCAATTAAAGCCCACAACAATAATCTTATTCAGCATTTGAGCAGCATTTGAATTTCTGAACGTTTTTCACAAGTTCATTTTCCAGTTTGAGCGGCTTGAGCCTGAAAAGGACCTTTGTCAAGAAGGGCCGAAATATAGCTCTAATAATATTCAGCTGACGTGTCCGTTTTGCACTGTCAAATTGCCTAACATTTACTGTACGGTGCTAACCCAGTGTTTCCACTTGTCGCAGAGCCTTACAAATAGGTTTTCGAGTTCTTCATCAAAGTGAGCTAGAATCTTGCGACCGGTGAGAACGTGAAATAGCATACAGATCTGAATCTGAAAAACGAGATTTACCGCCCGATGAAAAATTTATCTCAAAATAGTAGTACGAAGCTGTACGAAAAAGTAGCATGCAGTACTAACTGATGCTACTACATGCTTCTACTTCAAGGCTACCGTGTTACTGCATGCTACTATTAGCAAGACTGGATGCTACTATGGCAAGACAGGATGCTACTGGAGACTACTACGTAAGACTGGATCAGTCTGAGGCACATTAAATGGTAATATTCTTTGCTACTACATCGTATTACATGCAACTTTTTCGTACAACTACGCAGGCTGCAAATTTTTCATCCGGCTATAATAATTGGCGAAAAGGACCGAGTTTCGTAGTCACCAGAACGTCATCGTTTTTGCTGCTCTATGATATAAAAGTGGGAACATTGCTGCTTCGTTAAAACAAAAAAAAAACCCCGAGAGAGGTGATAGCCTATTCAGTCCATACGTGTAGTTTACCTCTTCTCTAAAACCAACCACTTTTTATTTTCAGGTATTCATTGCTATCGCTATCCTCGCCGTCGCGGCTGCAGCTCCTCAATACCCCAAGCCTGCCTACCCCGAATACAAACCAGCATACAAGGCTGACTACAAGCAAGATGTAAGTACAAAGGCTAGCCTTGTTCACAGCCGTCAAATCACAATAACTCCTTGAAAGGCTTTATCCCTGGTAACCTACGTAACAGAACGTTGCACGTATTGATGTGTAGTAGTACGAAATACTTCCATTTAACATACCTTAGACTTGGCTAATCTTAAAGTTTAACTGAAAAGCCAACTTGCTTTCATGTCATTTAACTGAATACACTGAATAACTTGGATTCTGCTTTTTTTTTATTTTCCACTATCTGCTCTAGTTATGACGTTCAGGATGTCTGTGGCAGTCCCACAGCCTACATTCTACTATGACGCGGGAAATTTTAATCTCGACACAAACGCGGCTTTTCGGTGGGCAGTGGTGAGCTTTGTGAAGACTGCTTAGCGCCTGAACAAAAAAAAAACATAAGTCTTTCTGGCAAGGCATACAACACAGATACAAGCGCATAGAGGTACCTCAAATAACACGGAAATTCCACTATTTGAAAATCGATTATTCGTGAATAGCGGAACAACGACGTAACGCATTTTCAGCGGGTCTTCAAGCCAATTTAAGTGAATAAGTGATGGCTAACTAGATTGTCCCATCTCAGCCTTTTTCAGTTAAACTTTAAGCAGTAGTATCCAGTAGCATCCAGTCTTGCTATAGTAGCATCCAATTTAGCTATGGTAGCATGCGGCAGCAGCATATACTACTGTATGCTACTAAAACTTGCAACTTCATTTAACTAATCCTTGAAAATTTTTCATCGCGGACTACAGTGACAAAGAAACCAGAATTAGATTTTTAAATTGTATTTGGAAGTCTAGGGCTCGTAGACCTGGAACCCCATAGCGAATGGTGATGGTGAAAACCAACCAAAACCAAAGACGTGGAATTATGTGAAAGACGCCCTTGTGGTGAAAATATTTCTAAGGCTAGAACTGAAAGACAAAACTGCTCCTCCCCACGAAATTTTTTCAAGAATTAGTTACATGGATGTTGTAAGTTTTAATAGCATACAGTAGTAACTGTTACCACTGTATGCTACTATTAGCGAGACAGGATGCTACTGGATATTACTGCTGAAGATTGGCTCTTAAGATTCTGAGACACTTTAAATGATAGTATGCTGTACTAATACATATCAATACATGCAACTTTTTCGTACAACTATCATACGACTACACAGGCAAAAAGTTTTTCAGCGGGTCCAGACGGTAGGTTATCGGAGGTCACTGTGTTCAAATCCCGGCTAAGGAGCATTTTTGGCTTTTACTACTTATAAATGGTCACTCCTGGTCTTGTGACGATTCTGACTTACCAAAAAATAAATTTAGCTTTACCATCGTTCTCTGACGTCTGTTCATTTATCCACTGAAGTGTTACTGCTCGAATTCCAACGAGGACAAAGAGCGCAGATATTACAAATATCTTTCCGCCCCAATCTTTAAAAAAAAAATTGGAAGACGGAGCCCTGGTCTTTGACAATTGTCGATTAACAACAAAAAACATTCAGGAGATATTTTCGTAGCTTTCTAATCATTTCCTGAGTTCTATTCATTCATCCGCTGAAGCGCTACTACTCAAATTCTCGTGAGAACAAAGAGAAGATATTACACTTTCCTTTCCGCCACCACCCTTTCTAAGAAAATACTTGTAGGACTAAGAAAAAAAGAAATTTCTGAGATATTTACTCCCGACGAGAACAACGAGACGAGAAAGACAAGAACACTGCCAGGTCTGTCAAAGGTTTGATTACAGATAGGCATAGCACATGTTTGTGCATTCTTGTTTTATACGTTATGAGAATGTAGCCTATCTGTTATGAAACTTTTTAAGCGTCATGTGAGACAAAAACGCTGTTGTGACCCTTTTAAATTTTGTGTTTCGCGAAAAGGTAACGTTTAAAGCACAACTCTTACTAGAAATGATCTTTTCCCTGTGAAAAAGATCAGAAAAAAGTTTCTCGAAAATACCATTAAGTTCCACCTAAAATTAGCTATTTTCTTGTTAGCGTTTGTCAAGTCTTTCTGCCTGCCTGCTCTCCGACGCGGCAGCTGGGCGCAAAACATTTAAAACTGAACGCGCAGTGGTTTAAAAAGTGGGAAAACTAAGCAAATAAACGAAGTAAAGAAAAAAAAGATTATCATACCCTTGTGTATGAAAGAGTTACCAACCGACGCTGAGGATTCCGGCAAACTTTGCGTCTTGTGACGAGCAAAACTCGGCAAGGCCCAAAAAGCGCTAAAAAAAATTCGTAGGCGCAAAATGAAACAATGGAGAAAGATGGGGATTTTAGAGTCTTATAATTCCACAAGGGAGCTATAGATATACTATAAAAGGCAGTACAAGCAAGAGGGGTCCTTTAAAGGGGCCAACAGAGGTATTCTCATAAGGTGTAACACACATGTACAAACATGCCAGCAAACATGTGTTACCTGTTATCAAACTGTGACTGTACAGATATTACCCACATATTGCCGCCTTCAGCCTGTCTAAAAAAAAATCTGTAGACCTTTTGACTCCCATGGTCTTTGACGATTCTAAATTAAAGTTTAACCGAAAAGGGCTGGATAGGATAGGACAATCTAGTTAACCATCCCTTATTCACTTAAATTGGCTTGAAGACCCGCTGAAAATGCGTTACTTCGCTGTTCCGCTATCGAATTTCCAAAAGTGGAATTGCCGTGTAATTCCGTAGTACCTCTATGGCTTGTATCTGTGTTGTATGCCTTATGAGAAAGATATATGATCTTTTTTTTTTGTTCAGGCATTAAGCAGTCTTCACCGGTCTCACCACTGCCCACTGAAACGCCGCGTTTGCCTTGAGATAAAAATTTCCCGCGTCATAGTAGAATTTACGCTGTAAGGACGGACGCAGATATTCTGAACGTCATAACTAGAGCAGATAGTGGAAAATAAGAAAATCCCTTAGCAGAATCCAAATAATTTAGTGTGTCCAATTAAATGACACACAAATAAGTTGGCTTTTCAGTTAAAACTTTAGACTTTAAGTAAAAGAACATTTAAGAAACAACTTCGCAGCTTTATTCATTTCTTCTCGACGAGGACAAAGATGATATCTTCCCACTATCAAATTCTCGAAAAAATACTCATAGGGACTTGTGGTCTCTGACGATTCTCGGTTTAAAAAAAAAAAAATAGGCGACATTTTCGCACTTTCTGTTCTTTATGAGTAATTTGTGAGTAATCTTACCGCTCTCAAATACTCGAACAAATGTACTTGTAGGATCGACTTGGGAAACATTTAGAAAATATTTTCGTAGCTTTCTATTCATTTACCCTCGACAAGGACAAAGAACATATTTTCTTCCCACACTGTCAGAATTTTCATAACAGATAACACGAGGATGCGCGGTTTCAACAGATAACACTTCGGATGTTATCTGTCGTGTTTGAAAACGTTATGCATAACAAGCTTTGTCATGAAGAGCCAAAAAAGCATCTACTGACTTTATTCCTTATCGCCATGATGTTTGAAAACCCAGCAGATACTTTTAGGCGACTTTTCGGTTCTTCTTGATGGTAACGCTTATTATGCATAACATTTTGAAACACAATAGATGACATCCGAAGTGTGTTATCGGTTACGCATTATCTGTTGAAACCGCGCATCCTCGTTTTATCTGTTATGAAACTTCTGACAGTGCACCTTCAAATTCTCGAAAAAATACTAAGAAGGATTTCCGGTCTTAGACGATTCTCGGGTTAAAAAAAAAAAAGGCGATATTTTCGTAGTTTTCTTTTCATTCACTCGCGTTCATTCATCCATCTGAACTCCAATCCCATGAGAACAAAGATCAAAGATGGCCCTCAACTGACCGCTTTCAACTTGTAAAAAAAAAATCTAGAGAGACGTAGCTGTGGAACCAAAGAATACAAACGGAAGAAAATGAGTCCTTCGGGATGTTTTTCTAAAATCAGCCTTCCCTTTCCACAACTATGCCTAGGAACTTTTCCTATCTCTGCAGTTGGCCCTTTACTCCATTTTCAAATCATAACAGTCTGTACTGCTTCTCAGATGCTATGGAGTTTACGACATTTCTTCATTAACTCGTAAGCGAGACAAATTAGCCTATTAAGAAAAGTTCCAGTGGTAATAACGGAATAACGATTCTAATAAAGCGAAACTAAAGCCTCTCTTCTCTATCAAAACTACAGCTGCAATATACCAAAGCGGAAAATATGGCTTGCGGAAATTGGCAAAAGATAACAGACAAAGGCGAGTTTCGAACCAATGACTTTCACGCTAAACAGCTGGGTTGTGTTCTTTTTAAAATAAAGGCAACAACATAGATCCTCATTAATTCTTTATCAATATCAATAAACATTAATTCTTCTTCCTTTCTATTCATTATTCAAATGCAATTTAAAACGAGTTTTAAGCCCGTTTGCTCTTCACATGACCCTACATTATCGTTACCGCTTGGTGAACCTAGTTCAAGCTATGCTATCTTAAAGCACAACTCATACTAGAAATGATCTTTTCGGTATAAAATGGATCAGAAAAAACGTTTTCGAAAATACCATTACTTTCCACCTGAAACTAGCGATTCTCTTGTTAGCGCTTGTCGATTACATCCAGCCTCCCTGCTCTCCGACGCGGCGGCTGGGGTAAAAAGTGGGAAAACTAAGCAAATAAGAGAAGTAATAAACAGAAGATTATCACATCCTTATGTGTGAAGGAGTTGTCAGCGGACAATGAAGATTCCGGTAAACTTTTCGTTGGGTGACGGGAAAACTCGGCAAGGCCGAAAAAGCGCTAAAAATTCGTGGTTACGAAACGAACCAACGGAGAAAGGTGGGGATTTTAGAAGCTTATAATTCCATATCGGAGCTAAGTATGTTATAAAAGGCAGAATAAGCAAGAGGGGTCCTTTAACCGCGACTAATCTGAAACTGCAACTTGATGTAGAGCCTAAGGGGCGTGGCTTAATGCTGACCGTGGTACAAGTAAACCCAGATAAATACTGTCATGGTCTAAAAAAAAATGGCGTGCAAAGTCCAAAACTTCGAGGGTAAAAAGGTGCTGACCTTTCGTTAGGTTAGCAAAGAGGAGTAGACGAAGTATTTGAAGTGATGCGTTTTCTTTAATAATCTTGCCGTTTTATTTCAGTATGCCCCAATGCCATACGACTTCGCCTGGGCCGTAAAGGACGACTACACCTACAATGACTACAAGCACCAGGAGACCTCTGACGACAAGGGATACGTCAAGGGAAGCTACCAGACCCTCCTCCCAGATGGACGTGTCCAGACCGTGTCCTACACCGCTGATGACTACAGTGGATACGTCGCTGATGTCCAGTACTCCGGCGAGGCTAAATACGACTACAAACCAGCCTACAAGCCATCCTACCCAGCCCCAGAATACAAGGCACCAGCATACCCCACCCCTGCATACCCTGCCCCAGCGTACAAAGCACCAGCTTACCAGGCACCAGCCTACAAGGCACCGGCTTACCCAGCTTACAGAGCACCAGCTTACCCTTCCTACACCCCAAGCTACCCAGCACCGAAATACTAGATAGGTTTTACACGATTTGAAGTTTATCTCAGAGATCATTGTTATTGTTATTTACGCCAATATTTTGTACAACAAATAAAACGAAAATTCGAATGAGAAAAATGCGAAGTAGTTGGTCAATAGTAAATTGTACCGTGTTCTTCAAAACTGTGCTAACTGAAAATTTTTGTGAAAACTGAGTTAACTATACCATTGCAAAGAACATAGCTGATTTGGTATTCCGTTAAACTGTGCTAAGTCTTAGATGACGTTATGAGCCCATCTAACAGATAGGTTAGTTTTAACTTTCTTAGTTCCTACTTTCTTCATGCAGATGGCATGCACAAAACTGGACCCAAAAATTATAAAAATGTAGTTAGCACAGTTTTCAAGAACATGGTACAATTGTAGTTCGAGAGTGCGTAGTGCGATCCGAAAGGCGACGGACGGGTTATACCGCTACCTACAGAAAGGTCCGGCCAAGTAAATTTTGCCAGACTTTCAAGTTAGACTCCAGGTTGAAACCCGGAGATGCCAGCGAATCCCCCCTATCCTTTACCTCTATTTGACTCCCCTCACATCCCCACCCGGTGAAAAGTTTGTAGCCTGCGTAGTAGTATCGTAGTAGTACGAAAACGTTTGCATATAATACTATGTAATAGCAAAGAGTACTATCATTTAATGTGCCTCAGACTGGTCCAATCTTACGTAGTAGTATCCAGTAGCATCCGGTCTTGCCATAGTAACATCCAGTCTTGCTAATAGTACTATATAGTAGTATGCAGTAACACGGTAGCCTTGAAGTAGAAGCATGTAGTAGCATCGTTAGTACTGCATGCAACTTTTTCGTACTACTTCATAGTACTACTTTGAGAACAAATTTTCATAAGGCAAACTAACATCAGACGAAAGACAGACGTTTAGTTAGACAAGAATGAAAAACAAGCTGAATTTTCTGAATGAAAAAATAACCGAATTTAATAAACAATTTAAAATTTTCTAAATGCCGGAGCCATCTGAGGATTGTTTGAAAAAAAAAATGAAAAAAAAACACATCATGTCTATATTTTCGACAAGTAGTCAATCAATCAATCAATCAATTTTATTCAACCCTAATAGCACTAGGCTAACACGGGCGGGAATTGGAAAAATAAACACTCGCTAACAATACAAATAAAACACAAACTAACAAACAATAAATAAGAAACGAACACGAATCATGAACAGTTAAAATGTTTAGTAAAATACGGAACGAATGAATTTAGGTATCTTTCTGAAGATTTTGTAGGTGGATATAAGCTTGCAAGCCCAAACCCAAACCGAATTCGCAATTTTCGAATGGAGCGCTCCTAGCGGGTGAAGTACAACTGGGAACACTACTCAGAATTGTCGCCTGAAGCTTTTCGCCGAGCTGGGGTTTCTTATTATGATATTGATGTTTTTGTTCTTTATTCCTGATTATTCCCGCACGCTTGTCATAGTTTTCTTGTATTTAGCTTTCTTACCAACCATTTAGGCTGAACTTTACCAATTCTTGATATTACCATCGTGTTTTGGTGATGGAGTTTTACGCGTCTAAGTCGTTCTCTTTACGTCGTTCTAAACGTACTATAATCCGCTAGGAGCGCTGAATTTAAAAAAATAACTTGAAGAAAAGATCCGAGTGCACAAGATATGGACAAACCCAGAAATATTCCAGCATAATGGTGCGGATAAACGATCCCTTTTTTCCGGCCGAATTTATCTCAAAATAATAGTACGAAGTTGTATGAAAAAGTAGCATGCAGTACGAACTGATGCTACAACATGCTTCTCTGTCAATGCTACCGTGTCACTGTATTCTGCTGCATGCTACTATTAGCAAGACTGGATGCTACTATAGCAAGACAGGATGCTACTGGATACTACTGCTAAAGATTGGCCTTGTCTGAGGCACATTAAATGATAGTATTCTTTACTATTACATATCAATCATTGCAACTTTTTCGTACATCTATCATACAACTACGCAGGCTACAAATTTTTGATAGTGCTTTCATCATCAAGTTGACAAAATCTCCACTTTTCCGTAAGAGATTGATCATGTGAATCCCGGTCCGCAGGAATTTCAGTCCGCCACCACTCAACCCTGATCGTTTGTTCGCAGCAGAGCAAAACAACTAGGGAGTAGCACCAAGACCTATCCTTTCCAGGCTTCGCAAACCGGCCATACCCGATGAAAAATTCATCTCAAAATAGTATTACGAAGTTGTACGAAAAAGTAGCATGCAGTACTAACTCATGCTACTACATGCTTCTACTTCAAGGCTACCGTGTTACTGCATCCTACTGCATGCTACTATTAGCAAGGCTGGATGCTACTATGGTAAGACAAGATGCTACTGGACACTAGGACTACACTGTCAGAAGTTTCATAACAGATCGCGCATAACACTTTCAAGAATATCACCTTTTCACTTAGAAATAAAGTGTTATGACCAATTAAGTTTACAGTATTTCGTGCCTAGATCTCCAACAACACCTTCAATTGGTAAAATGCTAACGGGAACGAAAGAAACATAACATATAACATCCCAAAGTGTTATCTGTTGAAACCGCGCATCCTGCTGTTGTCGTTATGTAACTTCTGACAGTGTAGTATTTTTACCTATTGAAGGTGTTGTTGGAGATCTGGGCACGAAATAGTATAAACTTAATTGGTCAGAATACTTTTTTTTTAAGTGGAAAGGTGCTATTCTTGAAAGTGTTATGCGCAATCTGTTATGAAACTTCTGACAGTGTAGTCTGAGGCACATTAAATGATAGTATTCTTTGCTATTACATAGTATTACATGCAACTTTTTCGTACAACTACCATACAACTACGCAGGCTACACATTTTTCATCGGGTACTACAGCCCCGCCGACTACGCTTGCGGCATTTAAGGCGATACAAACTAGCCGGTTTAGAATTTTCTAGGAAAGCTAAGATGTCGCCTGCACACATCGAGGAAACAGTGGAGTTTTTATCTTTTTTTCTGCTATGGTCAGCATATGAAGCTATTGGAAACACCGCTGGTGCACGACTGACTGAAGTAAGTAAGTAAGTAATTTATTTCTAACCCGCCATTTCAAAAAGCGGAGTAAATAAAAGAAAATAAATAAAATACATAAATACACAAAAAAGACACTAATTTTCAGTCATCGGATAGGAACCAGTGTAGAAGGTCGTACGCTGATTGGGCTCTGTTGTCAATGATTTTTTTATAACGACGAAGAAACATCCAAAAGGGTAATACTTGCATCTTGAACTTTGAACTTCTCCGTCAATGTATGGTTATGGCATAATTTCGACAAATGGAAGAGAGGCTTTGCATATTTAAAATACCATGATCTCATCTTTTTTTAGTTTTACTGAGTTTCAGTAGGGACGTTAACTATCGCTAGTGGTGCTAGTGTCGCTGCTATTCGAATGTGTGTCACTTTTTTCAAGTCTTGGCGCTAATCCCTCGTGTCATTTTGCTCTGGTTCGCAGTGTAAGTTCAACGTCCCAGGAGAAAGACCTTTCCCACTTGTTGACCAGTCAAAACAATCTGAATATTTCCCCAGTAAGAATAACAAAAAGAAATGTCAAACTAGACCTACGATACCTTTACCTTTACTGTCTGGTAGAATACTTGAGTATGTCCCTAAGTTTCGATACCTGGGATTTACTGTGACTGAACATCTACGAGATGACGAACATTTGCTACTGCTTGCGGATAGTCTTTGCAAGCATGGAAATGTTCTGATTTGGAAGTTCAGTCACGTTGATTTGAATATTAAAGTGCGTCTTTTTAAGACTTATTGTACCCAATTTGTTGCAGTGTCCCTTGTTACGAACCACACTGCTCGTGCTATGAGTAATCTAGAAGCTTGTTACAATCGTATATTTCGACGGCTAGCACGAGTGGAGTTCAGGGCAAGTATAAGCCAGGCGCTACTGCGTAATCATTGCTGCACATTTGCTGAAATATAGAGAGGGCGGCAAAATCACGATCTGTCGTACGTGCTATGAAGTCAGAAAACAGCCTATTGCAGCTAACCCACTGCTTCATTGCCTGCCTACTTGGCAGTAGCTACTTCTACTACGATAGATGTAGTTTACCGGTGTTTTAGGGTGTTTCTTTTTTTTTATTTAGTGATGTTTTGTACTGTATGGCCTCGTGCTGAGTAATAAAATTTATTTATTAATTGATTGATTGATTTACTCAAAGAAAGAGCAAAATAACTGATGCCGAATGAAATGGACTGACCAATCAAGTGACTCAGTTATTTGGGCATTAGGGGTCAGGAACTTCAGTATCGCGACAATATTTACCCGAAAAGAAGTTAACACGAGTCATATCGTGACAGTATTATATCTTGGAGACAAACTAAAGTCAAGCTATTCCTGAAACAGTAAAGGTGCGTTTTTTTTATTTAGTTTCAGTGTAGTTTCACTGTAGTTTGACGTACTTTTGTTTCATTTATGAAAAAGTATAGTACGTGTACCATTTTATTAGTCTATTCCACATACTGTACTTTCATACCTAAAACAAAAGTATATACCGAAACTACATCCAAAAAAATGCACCTTAAGATAGAGAAAACTGCTCACCCTGTTTCGAGTCATCTTGATTCTGTGACTTTCTTCGGAACCCAAATAGGTTAGAAATCCGGAATGACTCCAGCCACATCTTTCTTGAACGCAACCCTTTAAGAGACTAGTATATCTCGTCCGCATCATTCAGGGAAATCCTGGGATCTTTCCTAAGGTGCAAGGAACGTTTGCGTATACAACAAAGGTCTCCAGGGGATACAGACTCCAGGCGAATCCAACAAGACTGCAAAGAATGAGGCGTTTTGTTCGGCCGTCTTCTGGACTACCGACACTCTACCGATGAAAACGAAAAACGGAGAAAAATAACATTGCGAAGTATGAGATTTTCAACTTTGCGATTTATGTTATGAAAATTTGGTTGACTTTCTAACAGTTTGGTCACACTGGGCTCAAAATGTCGCCTATTCCACAAACAACTGAAAATCCCTAGGGGACGTGAGATTTGATCAGGCGATTTGATCGGCTTTGTGGCAGCTTGTGGATAATGAGCTGACTGCAATTAGGGGTCAATTAGGGTTTCTTTAACATAATTATACAGGCTGTGTATCTCTAATTGATGTCCTGATTTTAAAACGACAACATTCAGAATTAGTTGTATCTTGTTCTTTTTCTTTTTTCTACTTATTGCAACCCGAAAAGCCAGGAAATGAGCCAAGCTTGACGAAGCACTAAGCTTGCAAACTTGAAAACAATTTACCTGACCTTTCTTGACTGACTACGCACAGTTTTGGACCGAAATTTAATCGGAATTATGTTTTAGAAGGCTTCAAACTTTCACGGCAAAATCAAATCTCGCATCATATTGGTCAGCTTTCGAACCTTTGCGTCATAGCCGACAAACATGATCCGAGACTCGGGTTTTGTAGTAAAACTTGTAGTAAATGTCTTCTAAAATCCATTTCCGGTCATACAAAACTGTGTTTAATCAATCAAGAAAAGGACAAATGTTTTTAAGAATTAATAAGCTAAGGATGTGCACCAAACGTCCGTAATCAAGTCTCAAAGTTGAAAGTCCTGTACTTTACCATGTTAAAAGTTTAACTGAAAAACCAACTATCATTTAACTGAACACACTGTATTATTTGGAATGTGTGAAGGGATTTCTTTTATTTTCACTTTTTTCTCTAGTATGACGTCCAGAATATCTACGGCCGTCCTCACAACGCAAATTGAATCTCAATACAAACGTGGCTTTTTAGTGGCCAGTGATCAGTTTGCGGAAGGTAGCTCACTGCGTGGACACTTATTTCCCGTAAATCGTTTTCATCAAGCATAAAATACAGGTACAAGCGCACCGAGGTACCACAAATCGGACACGAAAATTCCACTATTTGAAAACCAATCATTCGTGAATACTCATGATGACTAACTCCCCTTGCCGATGAAAAATCGCCGTGTACCTAGTGGAAGAGCCGGAAGCGGCACCACAGCTGTCACGAACGAGTGCCGTGATTGGTTGACACATGATTTGAGTTGCTGAGTTTGATTCGTTAGTGAGACGTTTTCTCGTTCTTCCTCAGGATCACTGGCGTGTTTTGGACTTAGTTATATAGAGTATAGCGGAGCACCGAAGTAACGCATTTGCATCGGGTCTTCATGCCTCTCAAAGTGAATAAGCGATGGTAAATAGGTTGTCCTGTCTCAGCCCTTTTCGATTAAACTTTAAGCTCTCTGTTATACCTTTTTCGATGAAGCTGAGAAGTATCCATTTTCGTCCGACAGGCTGCATCCAGGGCTGGTCACCAAAAGTAACTTCGTACACCCTGGAAAGTAACCGAAAGTATCTCAAAGTAACCCAGTGTAACCCAAAGTAACCCAATGCAATGTAACCCAAAGT
The DNA here is from genome assembly GCA_030848855.1 of Branchinecta sandiegonensis. Lineage (NCBI taxonomy): Eukaryota > Metazoa > Arthropoda > Branchiopoda > Anostraca > Branchinectidae > Branchinecta > Branchinecta sandiegonensis. The sequence goes on along the minus strand of JAUPMV010000021.1, from coordinate 4,927,099 downwards.
AACCCAACGTAACCAAAAGTAACCCTGAGTAACCCAAAGTATCCTGAAGTAACTCGTCTACCCTAGTTCTTGGTGACCAACCCTGCGGCTGCATTCACTCTACTTATACTTTTAAAACGAGTGGGAGGTAGATACTGTCTTCCCAATTTCGTCGATAGATGACCGCATAGATTCACAAGGAAGTCGGGCGCTTGGGGAATAGGTTACGGACAAGTTATCTTTTTCTCTTTTCTATCTATCATGTACTCCGTGATTTTACTTTATGCTCACGGGCTTAAAAGTGTAATAAATACTCCTTCAGCCCAAGCTGACTGCGAATCATATTTGATATTGCAAAACGGATACGTCAGCTGAATTTTATTGGAGCTATATTTCGGCCCTTCTTGGCAAGGGTCCTCTTCAGGCTCAAAGCCGCTCAAGTTGGAAATACGAACTTGTGGGAAAATCACAAGGTTTGCCCGTTTAGGTTGTCCCACAAGTTATAGGATATAGGTCTGTATAGACTCAAATATGTTCACCGATAGGAATTAACTACAATTTTTCCTTTTCTACATCCTCCAGTGATACGATCAAACTCAACGATTTTTATCCTTCGATGGTATGTTCTTTATATCCCTAGAAATATATATTTTAAGGACCTCGCGGTCAGATACTGGTGTCGACGCGGAGAATTTGAATTTCAACAAAAGCCTGCATTTCCATGTGTTACGGACGCTAAGCTAGGAAATTCGGATGAAAGGAGTCGGAAAGTGATGATAAGATATGTCTTTGTGTTATTTTTTGGCAATGGGTTACCTTTGTAGTTGGTGAATATTTTAAGCATAGCGGGACAAGCACATAGAGGTACAACAAATCCGAAAGATAAGTTCATTCGATGAAAATGGATAATCTGTCGGAGATATGTGGGCGGAAATATGTGGAGTGTAACTAGACCGTTGGATCTCAGCCAGAGATGGGCGAATCCGAATCCGGATTCGGACTCGAATCCAGGATACGTCCTTTTCGCTGGATTCGAATCCGGATTCGAATCCTTAGCTTCTCAGGCAGGATTCGGATTCGGATTCCAAACCTTCAAAATCCCTAATCCGCTCGAGTTTTAAAAAATTGTGCATTCCTAGTATTTTCGTAAAAACTGACAACCCCAGTAATCCGCTCGGGTTTTGCAATTCCCAATGGAGAAAGGCATACTTGAAGGTTCAAACGAATTCAGTTTTCAAGGTTAATTTGCATTGTTTTATGGAATTCATTAGCGCTAGTCCCCAACCAAGATCAGGTAGTCAAAAACGGAAACAAAGATCGGGAGTGCAGGCATTAAGCCGTGAACTAGCATTGTGACTGGCTTGGTTTGTTAGAAGTATATTGGAGTATGGCAGATAATAGTGAGGTGAAGGCTATGGTTTCTGATACAGGCGATGAAGTTCAAACTGTAGTTTCTAATGGGGCAGCCCCACCGCCGAATCCAGCAAAGCAACAGCTAAATGATAGCCAGTATGGTATTGACAAGTTGAGTTCTGGAACTAGCTCGTCGGGAAAGGTATCGTCTGTGTGTCAAAGTAACCGAGATCAGCACTTTGGGAACAACAACATCTAATTTCCACCGTCATTTGAAGGTTAGCGTTATTATGTTAGATTAGTCGCCATTTGTCTTTTGGATTTTACTTCTAGCGTTTAAACAACGTTATTTCAAAGGAAACTTTGTGTGTTAAATACCTGATTTTGCTAAAGCTGATTTCTTCACCTTGGTTGCAGTTTTAAGCTCACTCGAATCCAGAAAAGATCTGTCAAACTGTTGTAACATTTTGACTCGGTATTGCAGCATGACTTTTCTCTGCGTAGGCACCGCGTAAAGTCACTGAGTCGAAGCGTCCTGTTTGTCAAATCGGCTCGGCCGAGGTGTTTGTTGACCACGCATAGTTTGCGAGCCGAACATTTTCAACTATTGTACCGACTCAAAATATACTGTATCTTGCTCACAACCACTAACCAGTTCTATCTGTTGCACTCACAAGTTTTCGATTAGTAAAATTGTCATAACAGCATTAGAATCCTTCCGTCAGTTGGTAACTGCAGTCTCTAACCCCCTTGCTCAATTGCCTCCCTCTCTTTACGCCCAACTCGGCTATGACGGTATTCCTAAAACCTAATCGCCAATAGGGTGACTAATTTGACAGGGGCTACCCATTCTTTGAGTTTCGAGTAAGGCAAGTTTTCGGTGCCCAGTCAACGCCGTCACCGGTTTCCACTTGTTAGAATATTAAAACCAGCACGTTTGAAGATAAATCGCTTAATTTATGACCAGCATCTCTGATTTTGACGGGTGCCAGGGAAGGGTGCACAGAAAGTGCCCGAGAGTGGATATCCCCTAGACCATTCGCAATGTTAAATTAGCGGAAGTCCGGACACCATCTTTGGAAAAGCTGTTCCTTGGGAATATTTTGGATTTATTCTTTCATTTCTGTTTTTTTGCGCGCATGTTTTCTGTTGAAGCATCCGTACCAGTAAGTGCTCTGTCCTTCCGTTCTGATTTTTCAGTCAGAAAAATTCATTTCACAGAAGTCCTGTTATCCGTAATCGCAATCGGTCTTTTTTCTTGTGTTTGCAAATTAGCTAAACATTTGGGTCTGATCAGGATCGAACCCGATCGAAATATGAGAATATGAAAACAAATGACAACCAGTGAATTTTCTTGAAAGTGGAGTTTATAAAATTATTTACTTAAGTCGAAGCTGACTGCGAATCATATTTGACAGTGCAAAACAAATACATTAGTTGCATTTTTATGAGAGCTATATTCATCCCTTCTTGGTAACAGTCCTCTTCAGGCCAGAAGCCGCTCCGCTCAGCTGGAAAATGAAGTTTATTTTCCAGCTTGAGCCTATTCACTTTGTCTGTTTCATTTGATGTGGGTAGGCTACGGGTCATATGGTTATAAAATAGGAAAATAAACAAGTGCATTTTGAAACAACTAACTGGACAATTCCCTCGCTTAAAGTTTTCGGCAGTTCCTTGTTCAAGTTCTGATGTGGAAAAACTTTTCTCGATTGCTGGGGCCATCGGCCTAGCAAGAAGAGCCAAAAGCAATCCCACTACGGTGGGAGCTTTTCTGTTCAAGGGAGTTGGTTCACTGACAAAGTAATTCGTGCCTTGTTTATTAGTGTAGCCTATTCTTTCTTTTCTGTCACCCTTCACTAAGAAACTATACCCTGTTTTACCTGTATATCCGACTCGCTTTCTTAAAGCTGGATTCGAATCCGGATTCGAATCGTCAGCCTAAAATGGTGGATTCGGGTGCCTAGCCCTGGATTCGGATTCGAATCCTTTCATGATCGGATTCGCCCATCTCTGATCTCAGCCCTATTCAGTTAAACTTAAAAACAAAAAACTCAAAACGAATTTTCTTCAGTGGTATTTCGGTCCTTCTCGGCAAGGGTCCTCTTCATGCTGCACATTCCGAATAAGGCACTTACAGATTAGGTTAGACTTGACGATTACAGCCAGAAGAAGACCCTTTCCACGAAGGGTCGAAATATCGCTGAACGTTTTGGGATCCCAAAAACATTTGGAAGCATGTCCCTTCCTTCTTTAAACTTAATGTGTTCCAAATCGGTCCTTTTCTGTCTTTATTTTCGTCATCCTTGAATCCACGACCTCTATCATCTCACTGAACTTTTAGCCCCTTATCTCGTCCTTTAAACTAGTGGTAGCTGCGATTTATTGGAGGGAGAAGGGCTCTCTTTCGGCACTCTTTCTTGTCGCGAAGAACGGCGATCAGAAAGAAGAGCAAGCGCCAATGATTACTCTGTGGTCGGGACAGGCGCAGAGTAGGCTCCACCCCCGGTACTTGAGAATCGGGGAAAAAAGACGTCGCATGATTCAAGTCTTCTCAATTCTTCCCTTATTTGTTCTTGCTAAGAGGTTCGTTACTGAATGGTGTAGTTTGTTGCATCTTGTTTAACGGCAGCAGTGTTTAAATGTGTACTTAAGTATTAAAGGAGTTATATCATAAGCATTCTAGCACTTGCATCGTCTAGAACTCATGTTGACAATATTATCCATAAAACCAACTTTTTAAATAAATCCCAATCCGAACAAGATCTACGTTGGCTGGGCAACGTGAAATGTTGCGGAAACCTTTGACCCCCCCCCCCCCGAATGTTGTCGGCCAGTCGGTAAAAAATAGCAGAGTCGGCGCGAAGTGCCACGATTTCTCGTAAAACCGTCGATTTTTCGGGAAAATAGTAGATTATTTTTTCGGCAAAGCAGTATTTTTTTTTCTTTTACGTTTTTTTCAAAAACAATCGGTAAAAATGAGTCGATAAATACCTTGCCCCCAAAAAAGTTTGGCTAGTAACGCCTCTGCGGACACGGGTTGGTTCGGACATTGGCATTTTAAAACCCAGGTTCGGAGAAATTCCACTAAAAATCAGGAGTAAAGTGTTGAAGAGCCACCTTCTTGTGCAGAAGTTTCAAAAGTCTGCGCACGCTTTTGAAAGCTATTTTAAATATTTCTTTTTCAGAGTAAATAATATTTCCTACTAACCTGCACCGGGCTTTGTAGCTGGTTTTGTACGGTAGCATGTGGTTGAAAGTTGGCATGTTGACAGCCTTACCATGTCGCTAATTAATGATATTGACAAAAAGTACTCAGCTTGACATTTTTTTTCTGGGGGCCATGTTATAGAAATGGCCGGCTGGTTATTTCTACATGTTACCCAGATATGTTCGTAGGCTTACAAGATATTCGCGAGGAAAAAAAAATCGTCCGGGTCAACTCCCGTCTCCCCTACTTGTAGCCTACTTCAAATACTACTTGAGTGAAAAAAACGAAGTACTTGGATTATCCTTAAGTACTTGACCAAATAAGTTTTCAAGTACTGTCTCAAGTAGGCTACATTCTGTTTAGATCACATTGCCCTGCTCATTGACATGCTTAGATCCGTAGCATTTATCCGACAAGGAAAATATGAAACTCGGTCAGTCTCCGGAGTACACTGCACCTTGGTAAGCAGACTACTAGATGGCCGGAGATATATTCAAAGCTACGTTCTCTCAAAGTGCTACGTGCTGTACTTGTTCAGTATTTGAAATTATATTAGGTAAAACTCGCTGTGAATGCGCCTCTGTACAATAATATTCCGGGGTTTTGTCACTTTCGATAGCAGTTCTCAAGGTATAACCCCATCGCGGTTGTTAGTTTAAAAAGGGCACATCGAACAACAAAAGCCATAAATCTACATGCTATTTTTATTCTTCTAAGAAAACTACAAGAAAGCAAAATTCTAATGAATGGACTACAAGCTACGCTACGAACTACGAAACATCTATTTACACAGAAAACTGCCGTAAGCTCCTGCCGCGTTCCGGCCAACTAAGCCTTATTTCCAAGCTGCGCGCAGATTCGTACCGTAAGCTTAGTCGATCTTGAGACCGTAACGATCTCCGTCTTTTCGGCCACTACGTTTGACACGATTTACCCTACACTGTAAGAAGTCTCTCCTTTATCGGACTTTAACAGTTGTGCGTCACCGATTTCGGAAATTTTTATTCCTAATTCGGATAATTCAAATCTGAATTCGGAGAGTTATAATCTGATGCAGGATGAAAACGCTAGAACACTGTAAAAAAAATCTTGTAGTATTTGCTACTGGGATTACTCTTGTCTTTATTGAGATAAGATTGTCCCTAATTCGGATTAATTCTATCGCAATACAGATAAGATTAATCCCCAGTAGCAAATACTGCATCCTTATTCGGAGAAACTTTTTTCAGTGAATGCAAAATACTACAGAGTATACTGCAGTATTTTGCATCCTATCATGATTATCTTGCATCGGTTGTACATAAAAACTCAAGCACTACCTTAGTACATTCGTTGTTGGAAAATATTGAAGTACTTTTTACTTAAAGTCTTTGATTAATGTGGGCCGAGAAGGTGATGAATATCACCTTCCAAATGATGAATATAATTTCAAATACTGAACAAGTACAGCACGTAGCACGTTGAGAGAACGTAGCTTGAATATATCTCCGGCCATCTAGTAGTCTGCTTACCAAGGTGCAGTGTTCTCCGCAGACAGACCGAGTTTCATATTTTCTTCCTTGTCGGATAAATGCTGCTGATCTAAGCATGTCAATGAGCAGGGCGATGTGATCTAAACAGAATGTAGCCTACTTGAGACAGTACTTGAAAATTTATTTGGTCAAGTACTTAAGAATAATCCAAGTACTTCGTTTTTTTCACTCAAGTAGTATTTGAAGTAGGCTACAAGTAGGGGAGACCGGAGTTGACCCGGACGATTTTTTTTTCCTCGCGAATATGTTGTAAGCCGATGAACATATCTGGGTAACATGTAGAAATAACCAGCCGGCCATTTCTAAAACATGGCCCCCAGAAAAAAATGTCAAGCTGAGTACATTTTGTCAATATCTTTAATTAGCGACATGGTAAGGCTGTTAACATGCCAACTTTCAACCACATGCTACCGTACAAAACCAGCTACAAAGCCCGGTGCAGGTTAGTGGGAAACATAATTTACTCTGAAAAAGAAATATCTGAAATAGCTTTCAAAAGCATGCGCCGACTTTTGAAACTTCTGCACAAAGTAGGTGGCTCTTCAACACTTGACTACTGATTTTTAGTGGAGTTTCTCCGAATCTCGGTTTTAAAATGCCAATGTCCGAACCAACCCGTGTCCGCAGAGGCGTTACTAGCCAAACTTTTTTTGGGGGGCAAGGTATTTATCGACTCATTTTTACCGATTGTTTTTGAAAAAAAACGAAAAAGAAAAAAAATACTGCTTTGACGAAAAAATCTACTATTTTCCCGAAAAATCGACGGTTTTACGAGAAATCGTGGCACTTCGCGCAAACTCTGCTATTTTTTACCGACTGGCCGACAACATTCGGGGGGGGGGGGGGGGGGGGGGGTCACAGGTTGCTGCAACACTTCAAGTTGCCCAGGCAACGTAGATCTTGTTCGGACTGAACTTGAGAGATGGCAAGTGCACTTGTTCTAAATGTTTCGGTCGCAGGTCTGGAACAGATTCGGCAACTCTGGAAGCAGTTGGAGCAGGGTCTCGGATATCTTGTCGCTTGCATAACTCTCGAACTCACCCCTCCCCCCCCCCCCAAAAAAAAAAAAATACGTGCTGCCCCTGCGTGTCCGGGTCAACTTCAATCTCCCCTACTTCCAAACACTGAACGGCAGACACTGTTCACTTCTAGATCCTCAACTGTCCGTGGGTTTTCGAGGTAGGGAGGAGTGGGAAGCGTTTCCCGGTATAGCTTCCCTGCGGTTTTCGTAATCCGCTTCTGCGCAGAGAGGTCACACTTTGACAAAATTGATCTATTTATCATTGCACCTAAACTATTTTTGAGCACAAAAACGGATGAAGCTTGGAATTCAAGGCTAGAATTTGCAACCGTCTGACGACCATACCACCAATGCAGAGTAACCACAAACCATGCCTTCGACATGTACTGGCAATTACTGAAATTAAAGGAAGATTATCACAGCATGCTGAGCAATTTTGAAAATCCCGCCAGTAATGTTCTTCTATGAGTCAGAGAGGTTGGTCACACTTGGCTCATTTCCTGGCTTTTTGGGTTGCAAAAGTAGAAAAAAGAAAAAGAATAAGATACAACTAATTCTGAATGTTGTCGTTTTAAATTTAGGAGATCAATTAGAGCAAAACAGCGTGGACAATTATGTTACAGGAACCCTAATTGACCTCTAATTGCAGTCTTCTCATTATCCCCAAGCTGCCACAAAGCCCATCAAATCTCACTTCCCCTAGGGATTTTCAGTCGTTTGTGGAATAGGCGGTGTTTTTAGCCCAGTGTGACCAAGCTCAGAGCCTCGTTTTCGTTGCAATAGTGCTGCCGCATCGCTGCTGCAGCACTTCTTTGCTATTGCACAAGATGGGTTTTTGGATTCACTGCCTGCACGATTTCTTCTTGGTCGAAGCAGCACCTTGCAGGGAAGCATGGACTTGGTCGGTAAGCAAGTACGCGATTCTCTAAAAGAATCAGCCCGGAAGCGGCCAAGAAGTGGACCTGCCGCGTGCACCAAAACGAGGCTCAGAAAGGCTTGCGGTGGTACAGTAGTGTAGAATTAATCAAGATAAAATTCTACTACAGGGTGAAGGCCAGATATCAAGATTGCGCTTCCGAGCGGTCAAGTCAACTGTTCGGATCCTGACGAAAATGGGTAACGGATATATGGAGTCCTTTTCGCATTTTACCTTTTAAGCCGCTTTCACATTGACGCGTTGAGCCTTTCACACTAAGCTCCGAAACCTCTGCGTCGTGCTTGAGTCGAAGCAACGCAGAGCTTACGCAGACAAATAAAAGGCAGCGCATTAGATTTGTCAGTGGAAAATGGAAGTTTTTGACGAAAAACTAAAAAACAAGAGCTGTAAGCTCATATGGCACTTGCATGGGTTAAGATGTTTTGGTTGATCAAAAGTAAGTTTCGACTTTGCTAGAACTTCATTTGTAAGGAAAACCCTTGAGGCAAGAATGATAATCGGCTGATGGGCAACAGGAAATGCGTATATTGCTTAAAAGTATTTTTCTTACTTTGCGGTCAAGATTGGTACTTTAAGGAATAATCGGATTTGGGAAGTAGCAATTTCTAAGCAAATGTTGTTGAATCTCTAATATTCCAGCGAAGTTTCATAGTCCTAGCACATCTGGAAGTACCCTTACTCGCGATCACTGGAATTCCAGACCCCCCCCCCCCACAATACCCGGAGCCAATCTGGTTCTGTAAATGATTAATCCAGAGCATCTGTTTGTTATTCCCACTAAGTTCGATTCCGATCACACCAGTCTAAGCGGTTCAAGTATTCCCCCCCCCCCCCCCGATATTTGTCGGATTCGGTCCGGAAATGAAAAAGATCACCAGAGAGAAATGTCCTCTGTTCAATTAATAAATTTCACTCGAATCCGATCACCCGTTCCAAAGTTACGCATGACTCAATATTCCGGATTCCCCTCCCTCAGCTCCCCCCCCCCCAAGATTATCATATAGAGGATTTTTTTTTTATTCCAAGTCAGTTTGACCGGGTCCCTGATATGCCTGCCAAGTTTCATTGTCCTAGCACATCTGGAAGTACCCTAACTCGGATATGTGGGACAAAAAACTCGGACCGACCGACAGACGGAATTGTGATTGGTATATGGCACTTGAGCCAGAGGCTGCAAGTGCCATAAAAATCAGCAGAAGAAACATAGAAAGGAAAATGTAAATAAGCATCCAGCGCCAAAGCTTCTCGCGCAGGTGCGAAAGATACGCTGCGCAACCTGGACGCAACGCAAGATAAACGCATAAGCAACGCATCGCAACGACGCGTCAATGCGAAAGCGGCTTTATGTCAATCAAATCAAGAACAAACAAGCTAATATAGAACCTCCACCTTTAGTCCTATCCTATGCATCAACTATGCCTAGCCCGACAAACTGAGCAAAGCTAGACTTACTTCGTGAGCTTTGAGTTGTCGCCCATCTTCCTTCTTAGCCGCAGGAGAAAAGACCGTAGCATAGTACCGTCACAATGTCTCAGAGTCCCTTACTCCCGACTTTTCTTCTCCGGACTCTACTGCGGTGTGTTGTTTGTAGAGATAATGAACTGTGATGTTATGGGCCCGGTAGCTCCTAACCTTCGCTCGTTTGCATCGGGAATACTCTTGATGACTAACTCTCCTTGCCGATGCAAAATCGCCGTGTACCTAGCGGAAGCGGCACCACAGCTGTTCCGAACGAGCGCCGTGATTGGTTGACACAGGATTTGAGTTGTTAAGTTTGAGTCGTTAGTGAGACGTTTTCTCGTTCTTCTGAGGATCAGTGGCGTGTTTTGGACTTAAAGTCATATAGATAGAGTATTCATTCGGCTTCGCATGGCCGTATTATAGAGATCGGGAGATTCTTTTGCTTATCGGGTGCTTTCCAATCTTTCCCCTTTCTAGCCTACCCACCGATCGGCAACTGTTATGTCTGTCTCAAAATTGGCTTTAAGACACCCTTCCAGATTCTGGAGCCCGGTTCAAACCCCATGGACTTTCATACCTTTTTGGGATCCCGAAACGTAATTGGGGGGATACCTATGACTTCGTAAAAGTTGTCCGTCTGTCCGTCCGTCTATCAGCATGACAACTCTCGAAAGGAACGAGATATTTTGATGAGCCTTGGTGTGATGATTCTTTGGGTCAAGGACAGGTCAAGTTCTTAGTTGGGCTCTGTAGCCCTACACTTAGGGGTGGGGGAGGGGAAACTATTACCTGGGGAAAATTAAGGCGCGAACAAAATATTTTTTAAAAGCTAACCAGATAGCTAATTTAGGGTAAGGAGACATGCTGAGAACACGTATATGAAAATCAATTTCTCGCTGGTAGTTCGCCCGGAATCCGGCCAAAACCGAAAAATTTGTTAGAAGTAAAAGTTTTATCTGAAGTTATTCGATCTAGGGGTCAGATGACATGCTGAACACGTATATGAAAATCATTTTCTATCCGGACATACAGTTCGCTCGGAATTCGGCTGAAACCGGAAAATTGTTTTAAGTTTTATCTGAAATTGATTAGAGGTTCGATATAGTGGTAAGAAGGCATGCTGAACCCGTATATGAAAATTACTTTCTCGCCTGACAAATAGTTTACCCGGAATCCGACCAAAACCTGAACATTTCTTAAAAGTTAAAGTTTTATCTGAAGTTCAAGGAGTCTGGCGAAGACCAGATATCTACAAAAGCCAATTGTCTGGATCAAATATCATATTTCTTGGATCCCTTCGAACCCTTTTAACACTGATTCACCTTACGGTTGTTACGCCAAAATATGGGCATCACAACAGCATTTTCTACGATTCTTGCATGGATCGGCTCTTGCCTCGACTAAAATTCTTTGTGATCAAATTACGCCTATTACCTGCATGACGAACCTTCATTAAGGGAAGAGAGGGGAGGAACAGCTTTTTCCCGGAAACTACGGTTGGGCCTGAAAGCAGAATGTAGGCTCATTCCATGATGACATTTTTTTTTCGATTTGTAGAAACTACTTATAGATATACATATATATATATATATATATATATATATATATTTTATATTATATATATATTATATGTTATATAGATAGCGCTTTAGACAAGGGACTTGTACCGTGACCAATACCATAAACAATGTTTTCGAATATAATTTAGAAGTCTAGGACTCGCTTGTCGGAGCCGCGTAGACAAATCAGGACCCACAAGACGGGGTCTCATGGTGAAAACCAAATATATAATTTTAATGGGGAAGACACCCTTGATATGTCTATTTTTTGTCTATCAGTTCACTACTTATAAATGTTTCCATCTCAAGGGTGTCTTCCCCATTTATATATTTGGTTTTCACCATGAGACCCCGTCTTGTGGGTCCTGGTTTGTCTACTTGGCTCCGACAAGGGAGTCCTAGACTTCTAAACTATATTCGAAAAAATTGTTTATGGTATTGGTCACGGTAAAAGTCCCTTGTCTAAAGCGCCATCTATATTATAAATTTACGTGGCATGGGGATGTGAACTGGTTAGATGAATTTGCCTTTGGGCGGGATCACTGTTCCTATGGCCGGCTTCTACATGACTATTGTAGTGGTTTGCGAACTCTGCTCACAAGTCCCCTCGGTAGCTCAGTGGTAGAGTGACTGCCTTGTAAGCAGAGGGTCCTGGGTTCAAATCCCGGCTGAGGAGCAATTTTGTCTATCAGTTCACTACTTATAATTATATGTTATATATTATTTCCCGGAGAATAGATAGATAGATAATGGATAACTACTGCACTTGAAACTTGGTTAACCTCTCTATTTTTATATATATATATATATATATATTTTGACTCGCTACAAAAATCAAAGCGGAGTAGCAATAAAAGAAACAAAACAAACACTTCACAAAACAGAAAGAACAAGAAACTAAAGCAAACGAGCAAGGCCACTGTGGGCGGGCAGATGCTTATAAGTAGACTGATTGTAATTTGCCACCAAGCTCCGTAAGTTTCGACCCGGAGAATAGATAGATAGATATAAGGTTTGAATCCAAGCTGACCATTCATTTCAAATAAAATAGAAAAACGAGATTTTCGGGGTTTTTCTTGATCAGCTAGTTACCTAGTTGTATTTATCCCTCGCACATCATCTTGGAGGGGTAACTAGCTGATCAAGAAAAACCCCGAAAATCTCGTTTTTCTATTTTATTTGAGATAGATAGATAATAGATAACTACTGCACTTGAACCTTGGATAACGTCTGTATGCGGTCTGTATAGGACGTTGCATCGTTTCTAACATTGTTTCACTGTGAGAGCGCAACCCTTATCGTTCATATTTTTACTGAAGTATACGTTACAGTAGATAGCCTACAGTTTATGTTTTAATCTTCTAACGTAGTTGACTCCATTGAAACTGTGAGGTGTTCCTCAAAATATTTTTGCCACGCGCTGCCTCCTTAGCTTCGACGAGAAACGTGAGCTGCGTTTTTGCAGATACCATGGTATCTGATACCACGGTCTAAAGTCGTTTTTGCAGTTACCGTGGTATCTGATACCACGGTCAAAAGGCGTTTTTGCAGTTACCGTGGTATCTGGCCATTTATTGTGGTATCTGATATTCAGATACCACGGTCCGACCGTGGTAACTGTCGTGGTATCTGAAAAGTCTTCTCACTTTCATCAAATTTTGTCAGATTGGTGAGAAAGAAGTTTAGCACTTAGTGATCTAACTGGATATCTGTGTATCAGATACCACGATAACTGCAAAAACGACTAATTGCAGATCTAGTTACCGTGGTAACAGATACCATGGTACCAGCAAAAACGCAACTTGCATATATATATATATATATTTTGACCCGCTACAAAAATCAAAGCGGAGTAGCAATAGAAACAAAACAAACACTTCACAAAACAAAAAGAACAAGAAACTAAAGCAAATGAGCAAGGCCACTGTGGGCGGGCAGATGCTTATGAGCGTGTTCCATCCTACTTACCGTAGTTACAACGCATGACGTCACGAATTCCGGCTTTCTGCCGTCAAGGCTGGAACGATTTTTCTATTTTCCAGCAGAATATCACGCCACGGGCGAATCCGACCAATCACGTTGCAGAGATGCGTAGTTACTACGCTTACCACGCTCCCGAGCATGGTAAGCAAATAGTAACTATTAGTTACTATTTCGAGAAGGTTGGAACGGTCAGTGTAGTAACTGTTTGTGAGGATGGAACGGAAATAGTAACTATTAGTAACTATTGTTAGAAGGGTGGAACACGCTCTATGAGTAGACTGATTGTAATTTGCCAGCAAGCTCCGTCATTTTCGACCCGGAGAATAGATAGATAGATAATAGATAACTACTGCACTTGAACCTTGGATAACCTCTCTATGCGGTCTGTATAGGAGGATGCATCGTTTCTAACATTGTTTCACTGTGAGAGCGCAACCCTTATCGTTCCTATTTTTATGGCACTTGCAGCCTCTGGCTCAAGTGCCATATACCGATCACAATTCCGTCTGTCGGTCTGTCGGTCGGTCCGAGTTTTTTTGTCCCACATATCCGAGTTAGGGTACTTCCAGATGTGCTAGGACAATGAAACTTGGCAGGCATATCAGGGACCCGACCAAACTAACCTGGAAATAATCAGTTTCCCGACCCGACCATATGGGGGGGGAGTGCGGGGCGCTGGAAACTTGCAAATTTAGGGCATTTTGTCACTTTTTTTCTGAGTTAGGGTACTTCTAGATGAGCTAGGACAATGAAACTTGGCAGGAATATCAGGGACCCGACAAAACGAACCTGGAAATAATCAGTTTCCCGATCCGACCATATGCGGGGGAGTGGGGGCGCTCGAAACTTGAAAATTTAGGGCATTTTGTCACACTTTTTCGAGTTAGGGTACTTCCAGATGAGCTAGGACAATGAAACTTGGCAGGAATATCAGGGACCTGACCAAAGTAACCTGGATATAATAAGTTTCCCGATCCGACCATATGCGGGGGAGTTGGGGCGCTGGAAACTTGAAAATTTAGGGCATTTTGTCACACTTTTTCGAGTGAGGGTACTTCCAGATGAGCTAGGACAATGAAACTTGGCAGGCATATCAGAGACCCGACCAAACAAAATTAGGAATAATCAGTTTTCTGATCCGACCATTTTGGGGGGGTGGTGGAGGGCAGGGGAATCCGGGAAACTGAGAAGTGTGTAACTTTCGAACGGATGATCGGATTGTAATGAAACTTCATAACTGAAGAGAATATATATCTGTAATGTCCCGTTTAAAGTCTTGACCGGATTCGGTAGCCAGGGGGGAGTTGGGGGGGGGGGGGAGACCGGAAATTTCAGGAAACGGTTAGAATGGAGGGATCGGAGTGAAACTTGCTGGGAAGAACAAGCATCTGCTCTAGATAAGTCCTTTAGACCATTGTACTGGATCCGGACACTTATGGGGGGGGGGGGGGCGGAATTCCGGTGATGGTGGTTTTTTGGATTTTCACGATGAAACTTGGCAGGCATATCAGGGACCCAATCAAACTGACTTCAAAATAAAAATATTGTTGATCAGATAATGGTGGGGGAGTGGAGGGAGGGGAATCCGCAGGGGAATCCGGGAAATTGAGAAGTGTGTAACTTTCGAACGGATGATCGGATTGTAATGAAACTTCATAACTGAACAGAATATATATCTGTAACGTCCCGTTTAAAGTCTTGACCGGATTCGGTAGCCAGGGGGGAGTTGGGGGGGGGAGACCGGAAATTTCAAGAAACGGTTAGAATGGAGGGATCGGAGTGAAACTTGCTGGGAAGAACAAGCATCTGCTCTAGATAAGTCCTTTAGGCCATTGTACTTGATCCGGACACTTATGGGGGGGGGGGGTCCCGGAATTCCGGTGATGGTGGTTTTGGGGACTTTCACGATGAAACTTGGCAGGCATATCAGGGACCCAATCAAACTGACTTCAAAATAAAAATTTTGTCGATCAGATAATGGTGGGGGGAGTGGAGGGAGGGGAATCCGAAATTTTCAGTCATGCGTAATTTTAGAATGGTTGATCGGATTCGAGTGAAATTTAAGAATTCAACAGAGGACATTTCTCCGATGATTTTTTTCATATCCGGACCGGATCCGGCAACTATTGGGGGGGGGGGGGAAATACGTGCCCCGTTTAGAATGGAGGGATCGGGATGGAACTTTGTGGGAAGAACAAACAGATGCTCTAGGTAAGTCATTTGCTGAATCGGATTGGCTACGTGCACCGCGGGGGAGCTGGGTGGGGTGGGGGGGGGGGGGGTGGACCAGAAATCTCGAGAAACGGTTAGAATGATGGTATCGGAGTGAAACTTGCTGGGAAGAACAAACATCTGGTCCATATAAATCTTTTACATAATTTGACTGGATCCGGACACTTGAGGGGGGGGGGGAGGAGGGGTATCCCGGAATTCCGTTTTTGGGGGATTTTCACGACGAAACTTGGAAGGCATATCAGGGACCCGATCAAACTGACTTGGAATAAAAAAAAAATCCTCGATATGATAATCTTGGGGGGGGGGAGTTGAGGGAGGGGAATCCGGAATATTGAGTCATGCGTAACTTTGGAACGGGTGATCGGATTCGAGTGAAATTTAATAATTAAACAGAGGACATTTTTCTCTTGTGACATTTTTCCTTTCCGGACCGAATCCGGCAATTATCGGGGGGAGGGCGGAAAATACTTGACCCGCTTAGACTGGTGTGATCTGGATCGAACTTCGTGGGAATGACAAACAGATGCTCTGGATTAATCATTTACAGAACAGGATTGGCTCCGGTTATTGTGGGTGGAGTTGGAGGAGGGGGAGGGGGGTCTGGGATTCCGGTGATCGCGCGTTAAGGTACTTCCAGATGTGCTAGGACGATGAAACTTCGCTGGAATATTGGAGACTCAACAACATTTGCTTAGAAATTGCTACTTCCCAAATCCGATTATTCCTTAAAGTACCAATCTTGACCGCAAAGTAAAAAAAATACTTTTAAGCAATATATGCATTTTCGTGATGCCCATCAGCCCATTAGCAGTTTTGCCTCAAGGGTTTTGCTTACAAATGAAGTTCCAGCTCCCTTATAGCGCGCATCTCAACCGCAAAGTCGAAACTTACTCTTGATCAATCAAATCATCTTGACACATGCAAGTGCCATATGAGCTTACAGCTCTTGTTGGGATCCCAAAACGTAAGTGGAGGGATACCTATGACATCGCAAAAGTTGTCCGTCTGTCCGTCCGTCTGTAAGCACGATAACTCTCGAAGGGAATGAGATATTTCGATGAAACTTCGTGTGAGGATTCGTTGGGTCGGCGGACCAGTCGTTCGTAAATGGGCTTTGTAGCCCTACATTTCGGGGTGGGGGAGGGGGTTCAAATTAAGGGGCAAACAAAATATTTTGAAACAGCTAATGTGATAGTCCATTATGGGGTAAGAAGACATGCTGAACACGATGGTGAAAACCATTTTGTAATCGGACAAGTAGTTCGCCCGGAATCCGGCCCAAACCGGAAAGTTTGTTAAAAGTAAAAGTTTTATTTGAAGTTGATTAGATGTTCGATTTAGAGGTAGGAAGAGATACTGAAGACGATGGTGAAAACCATTTTCTCGACGGACAAGTAGTTCGCCCGGAATCCGGCCCAAACCGGAAAGTTTGTTAAAATTAAAAGTTTTATTTGGAGTTGATCAGATGTCCGATTTAGGGCAAGAAGACATGCTGAACTTTTATGTGAAAACAATTTTCTACCCGGACATGTAGTTCGCCCGGAATCCGGCCAAAACCGGAAAATTGTTAGAAGTTAAAGTTTTATTTCTAGCTGATTAGATAACCGATTTAGGGGTAAGAAGAGACGCTGAATCCGTGTGTGACAATCGGATTTTACCCGGACATATAGTTCGACCGGAATCCGGCTGGAGTCGGAAAATTTGTTATAAGTTAAATTTTTATTTGAAGTTGATTAGATGTTCATTATTGGGGAAAGAAGATACCCTGAGTTCGTTTTTGAGCTTTCTTTTTTCGCCGGACAAGTAGTTCTAGAGTTCGGTTCGAGTTAGGAAATTGGCAGAAGTGGCAGGAACTTTTCGTCAAAACAGATATGACTTATACGGGTAAACACACATGCTGAATCCATATCTGAACTTGGTTTTCTCAGATGATTAGCTATTTGGCCTTAATCTGTTTCTGAATTTTAATTGTAAGAATGTTCAAGGATTCTGGCGATGACTGCTCTGGCTAAGACAAGACCCAGTTGTCTGGATCAGATATTGAATTTTTGGGATCCCATCGAAAACTTTGGTCTTGTTATTAAAGTATACGTTACAGTAGATAGCCTACAGTTTATGTTTCAATCTTTTAACGTAGCTGACTCCATTGAAATTGTGAGGTGTTCCTCAAAATATTTTAGCCACGCGCTGCCTCCGCTGCCTCACGCGCTAGCTTCGACGAGAAACGTGAGTTGTGTTTTTGGTCTAAAGTCGTTTTTGCAGTTATCGTGGTATCTGATATTCAGATACCACGGTCCGACCGTGGTAACTGGTCGTGGTATCTGAAAAAGTCATTTCACTTTCATAAATTTTTGTCAAATTGATGGGAAAGAAGTTTGGCGCAACTAGAATCGCTTCAGTTGCAGCACTATAAGAGAATTCTTGGAGTGCAAATTACCACTCCTACACAGGCTTTGAAAGGAGATTTTGGAATATTTTCGCTAAGGAAGTACAGGTTAGTTAAGGTTTTGGATCAAGCTAGTTCAATTGCCAGATGAAAGGCTGCTGAAAGGTGCGTATTCATTTTCATGGCACTTGCCTTCCGGCCAAGTGCCATATACCGATCACTTTTCCGTCGGTCTGTCGGTCGGTCAGTCCGGTGTTTGCGAGTTAGGGTACTTCCAGATGTGCTAGGACGATGAAAACTGGCAGGCATATTAGGGACCCGACCAAACTAACTTGCAAATAGTCACTTGCTCGATCCGACCATCGTGGGGGGAGGGAGGGGAGCCGGAATTTAGTGACATGCACAACTTTCGAACGGGTGATTGGATCGTAATGAAACTTGATATTTGGAGAGACGTCGTGTCTTAGATGTCCCACTTCAAATCCGGACCGAATCCGATGAATGTGGGGGAGAGTCGGAGGGGGAACCGGAAATCATGTGACACGCTTAGAGTGGTGCGATCGGGATGAAACTTGGTGGGAGGAACAAGCACAAGCCCTAGGTACATCATTGACAGAAACGGACCGGATTCGTGCACTGTGGGGGGGGGGGGGGAGTTGGAGGCGGGGGTTTCGGAATTCCGGTGATACGGAGTTAAGCTACTTCTAGGTGGGCTAGGACAATGAAGCTTGGCAGACAAGCAAGCAATCCGACAAGATTAACCTGGAAATAGTCAACTTCCCGACCCGACCACCGTGGGGAGAGTGGAGGGAGAGGGAATCCGGAATCTTGAAGAATGTATAACATTGGAACGGGTGATCCGATCTTAAAGAAACTTGATATTTGGAAAGTCCTCGTGTCTCGGATCACCCGTTTAAAGTCTGGACCGGATCCGATGAATGTGGGGCTTTCGCATTTGAGAGTAACATTTGCTGGGGGTGGGTTGGTACTGCTTCCCCGTATCCTGAAATTTACAAACCCCAAATTTATCATAGATGTTTGCAAATATGTGACTAAAGGAGTATAGTCTCAGGAATGAAAGTTTAGCTTAGTTTACGTAGCATAGTAGTTCCAGAGGTGTAATAGTTTATTTGTGAAGTGTAATGTGTATTAAATCTTGTATGGCCTTTTGGCTCAATAAACAAGCGTTATTATTATTATTAGTGATGTGACTGAATATCAGTTTTTCTTTTGCGATGACCTCGAAAAACGCAATTTCGCCAGTTGTCGTTTTTGCAGAGCAACCATGATGTCCATGGTATCTGCAAAAACGCAACAATGGAGGAACCATTATTTCTGACCAATGAGCTCTTTGGAAGAAATAAGCGGGAGTTTAATCTGCTTCGAAACGAGATAGGACGTGGCAGATACAAAAATCGGTGTAGTTCAGTTGGGATGGATAAGAATCATCATCGTTTCATCACATTCACAGACAGGTTAAAACGGTATTGACCAAACTTTAGCCGATTAACTACGGGTCGTGACGGTCACACAAAAAGTCTATATTTTCCAGTTACTAACGGAACTGATTGTCCCTAGAATGGCTTATAAGTATAAAAGCGTCAGGCGCCTCGCTGGCCGCTCGGCTCTATATATATATTCTGCAACATTAATTTAATCGAATTTTCCTATTTCTTTCATGACGTCATGAAAACGTCACGGCCGTAGATAATCGGCTAAAGTTTAGTCATTCACTAGTCACCGTCCTTCCACATGCTAACATCTAATTTACTCGTACTGAACAGGCTTCCGCAATTGTTTGGTAATTAGACTCGGATCTCATTTTCTTTAAAAAATGTTAGGAAAAAACTGTCGAACTCAGTTTCCAGGAGTATTTACGCCACCGGAGCTGCCATGTTATTAACACTCCACTGCACCACATATGACAGTTCAAAACTTGTTTCACTTTACAGAGCTCTTCGACACCTCTTAAGAGCCATCTTCTGGCTTGACTAGACACTTGGCTGTTCCATAGATGGCAGTGTCAGAACTGAGACGCCGCGAGGTAATTTTTGACTACAGGCGACTTTGTGCAAGTGACAGGTCACTACTGGCCTACAGTAGAGGTATGCTTATGTGAACGTTTGTTGACAGTGGACTTTGCCATTTTTACGCACTTGCTGTTTTTAAAGCTAACTACCAGTTAGCCAAAGTAGGTAATTAAAGGATCCCTCTTGCTTATTCTGCCTTTTGTAATATACCTAGCTCCCTTGAGGAATTAAAAGCTTCTAAAATCCCCACCTTTTTCCATTTTTTCGTTTTGTGCCTACGAACTTTTAGCGCTTTTTCGGCCATGCCGAGTTTTGCCCGTCACACAACGCAAAGTTTGCCGGAATCTTCAATATCCGCTGACGACTCTTTCACACATAAGGATTTGAGAATCTTCTGTCTTAACTTCTTTTATTTGCTCGGTTTTTCAACTTTTTAACCACGGCGCGTTCTGTTTTCAAACGTTTTGCTCCCAGCCGCCGAGTCGGAGAGCAGGAAGGCTGGATAGTGTCGACAAGCGCTAACAAGAAAATCGTTAATTTCAGGTGGAAAGTTATGGTATTTTTGAAAAACGGTTTTCTGATTCCTTTCATAGGGAAAAGATCATTTCTAGTAAGAGTTGTGCTTTAAGTGCATCTGAAAACACCTATTTTTCGTCTTCAATCTACCATTTAGCTCAAAACTGCACCGTTCACACTGGAGTAACTGTTCACATATGCATACCTCTATTATACGTGTCTTCACACTTATTAATTGTTCGTGCAGTAGTTTTGCTGATGATACTGGGTAGCCCGACGTATATGGCTATGTGGCGACGTATATGGCGTCTCACTGGCATATATGACTCATAGGCAGTTCAAATCGTCTCCCACATGTTGCCAAAGACTAGCCAATCCAGAGGACTAACGCAACTAGGGACGGTTGGGATGGCAACCGTTCCCTAAGGCGGTCCACCTGTCACTTGTCCATACTTGACTCCTCCCATGAAGGAGGAGCCAACTCATCCAAGGGCCAATCCCGGCCCTCGGAACTACCTGGCTTTTGGCAAGGCATCTGGTAACCAGAGGATGGCAACCGCACCCCACAGTGGGTCGCAAATCACTTGTCAGTGCTTGGCTCCTCCCATAAAGGAGGAGCCAACTCATCCGAGGGCCAATCCCGGCCCTCGGAACTACCTGGCTTTTGGCAACCAGAGGATGGCAACCGTCCCCCATAGCGGGTCACACATCAATAGTCAGTACTTGACTCCCCCATAAAGGAGGAGCCAACTCATCCAAGGGCCAATCCCGGCCCTCGGAACTACCTGGCTTGTGGCAAGCAACTGGCAACCAGAGGATAGCGATCGTCCTTCCCAAATCCAGTCACACTGTATAGAAGCAGGATATTGACTCGCTTCCCTTTATGCTGATTTCTCACGGTAAAACCTTAAAGCAAAACCGAAAGCCTACACTACTCCAGCTGAAGTAGACGTCAGCAATCAGCTTTGATCCCTTTCTTCACTTTTTCTGTCGTCTCCATTTTTCGCTAAAACTTCACTCATAAATGTCAGTCCAACTAACAAGGCAGTGCTCATTGTTTCTTTAACCTCATGCCGTCTTTTTAAATAATTGGCCAAAATGAACTCATCTGCAAAGCCAGGGAACAAGTCGATTAATAGCGGGGGTCTATCCGTAGTATCATCGTGTGGGGCAATGAAATGCTGGACCACTTTTTGCGTGGATGACCTTTCGTTACCTACTCTTAGCTTGTATAGCTTCTGTACGGCGAAGGGTTTCATCATAATATAAAGAGGTTCTGGATTCTGGGATGAAATAAGAGTGAGGAGCGAAGAGTGAAGCTGAAGTGAACGGGAATACGTTCCGAGGTACATCGGATTGGTTGCTTTGCTTATGAGAAGCTTTCCTTCTTCCACATAAGTATCAGCAGATGGAATGAGATCAGCGATTTCTCTTGCCTTAAAAAAACTGCTATTAAAGTTCAACCGAAACGGCTGAGATATGACAATCTAGTTAACCATCACTTATTCACTCAAATAGACCTGAAGGCCCGATGAAAATGCGTTACTTCGCTACTCTGCTAATCACGAATAATCGATTTTCGTATAGTAGGATTTCTCCGACTCATTTGTGGTAATTACATGCGTTTGTGCCTGGATTGTATGCTTGCGAAAAGATTTACGAAAAATTCGTGTTCACGCAGTGAGCAGTCTCCACCTTGCTCACCGTCGGCCAATGAAAAGCGGCGTATGTGTTGAGATTAAAATTATCCGCGTCATAGTAGAACTTTGCGTTGTAGGGACGGCCTTAGATGTTCTGAACGTAATATTAAAGCATGTAGTGAACAAGACCAAAGGTTTCGATGGGATCCCAAAAATTTAATATCACATCCAGACAATTGGGTCCTGTCTTCTCTAGACTCCTCAAGCATTTTTACTACAAAAATTCAGAAACAGATTAATGCCAAATAGCTAATCATCTGAGAAAACCAAGTTCAGATATGTATGTATGTATGGATTTAGCATGTGTGTTTACCCCCATAAGTCGTATTTGTTTTGACGAAACTGATCGAAACTTCCTGCCTCAGCTTACTTCTGCCAAATTTCCGGTTTCTGCCGAATTCGGGAACTACTTATCCGACAAAATCACAAAGCTCAAAAACGAATTATCGAACATCTAATCAACTTCAAATAAAGCTTTAACTCATGACAATTTTCCTGTTTCAGCCGGATTCCGGGTGAACTACGCGTCCGGGTGAAAAAAACAATTGTCATATACGGATTCAGCATCTTTTCTTACCCCTATACCGGAATCTAATCCACTACAAATAAGACTTTTGCTTTTAACACATCTTCCGGATTTGGCCGGATTCCGGGCGAACTACTTGTCCGGCGAGAAAATGGTCTTAATAATAGTGTTCAGCATGTCTTTCTACCCCTGAATCGGAAATCTAATCAACTTCAAATAAAACTTTTGCTTTTAACAAATTTTCCAGTTTTGTCCGGATTCCGGACGAACTGCTTGTCCGGCGAGAAAATGGTTTTCATAATCGTATTCACCATGTCTTTCTTTCCTTAAATCAAACATCTAATCAACTTCAAATAAAACTTTTTCTATTAACAAACTTTCCGGTTTGGGCCGGATTCCGGGTTAACTACTTGTCCGGCGAAAAAACGGTTTTCACCATCGTGCTCAGCATGTCTTCTTACCCCATAATCAACTATCACATTAGCTGTTTAAAAATATTTTGCTTGCCCATTAATTTAAACCCCCTCCCCCACCCCTAAATGTGGGGCTACAGAGCCCATCTACGAACTTGACCTTACTCTTGACCCAAAGAATCCTCACACCAAGTTTCATCACAATATCTCATTCCCTTCGAGAGTTATCGTGCTGACAAACGGACAACTTTTGCGATGTCATAGGTATCCCTCCACTTACGTTTTGGAATCCCAAAAAAAACAATCCCTTGACACAATCCAAATAGTTCAGTTTATCTAACTAAATAATACAAAAGTAAGCTGGCTTTTCAGCTGAAGCACAGCTCTTACTAGAAATGACCTTTTCCCTATAGAATGGATGAGCAAAAAGGTTTTCGAAAATACCATTACTTTCCACCTTAAACTGGCAATTCTCCTGTTAGCGCTTGTCGATTCTATTCCGCCTGCGGCGGCTGGGCGCAAAAGATTTGAAAACTGAACGTGCCTTGGTTGAAACGTTGGAAAACTAAGCAAATAAAAGAAGTAATAAACATAAGATTATCACATCCTTGTGTGTGAAAGAGTTGTGACCGAACGATGAAGATTCCGGTAAACTTTTCGTTGGGTGACGGGAAAACTCGGCAGGGCCGAGAAAGCGCTAAAAACTCGTAGTTACGAAACGAAACAACGGAGAAAGGTGGGGATTTTAGAAACTTAATTCCATATGAGAGCTAAGTATATTTTGAAACGCAGAATAAGCAAGTGGGGTCCTTTAAACTTTAAATTAGTTAAAATAAGCAGCCTATTGACATTATGATAACAGCAAACCACTGGCATAACTGTATCCAACTATTCCACTGACGTTTTCACATCTGTTAAACACTCCCAACAGTCAAGTCACCAACTGATTTAGCATTTATATTTCCACCAAAAACCGAGTAAACATGCATGGCAGATCAATGCCTTGTCGATGACCGGAGAAACATCTAATACAGATTCCAGATGCACACTCTATCGTACAACAAATAACTCTAAAACGAATAAGTGATTCTAAAACGAAGCGATTTTCGGCACTCCTTGCAAGGCTCCTCTTTAGACTGTAGCAGGAAGAAACGAAGATGCAATGAGATCGCAGGTTTTTAACTGGACAAAGAGTTTGGAATAGCTGGAAGAGGACCCTTGCTAAAATGTTTGAAATATCGCTGAAGAATATGGTAGCTAACTTATCCGATTTGAGTCATTATTTTTATAGGCGTGTTCTCGCCGTTCCCCGAGGACTCCACTTGAGGAGTCCCCGCGTTTTTGTTTGTCCCGGGGACTCACTCCCCGTATTCTCGCGAGTCCCCACGGACGGGGAATGCTCCGATTATCATCACCATCATCAAAAAGGACTCCCTTTCAGATTCGGAGGGGAATCAATTTTTGCTGGTGTTGGTGGAATGTAAAATTAATTAAAAATAATCAGAACCAAAAATAAAGGGGATCCAGACTACTTTCGTCGACTGCATATTTGTTTTTCGTTCAAATCCATTTTGGAAGCATGTCCAGTGTTCTCGCTGCTTCTGTGCGCGGAGTCCGTGCGGAGCGACTCTCTCTATTCTCGCTGTTCCCTTCGATTCCCCGAGGAGTCCTCGGGAACGGCGAGAATACGCCTTATATTTTATTCCCAGTCAGCTTGGGCTGAAAGTAAGACAACAGGGACAACTGGACAACAGAGGCCCAGCCAGCACATAACACTCTACACTCTTTTCTATCCGATGAACGAAAAACTGTATATTTTTGTGTTTTATTTAATTATTTTATTTTATTTACATACTCCGCTTTTCAAATGGCGGGTCAGAAATAAATTACTTACTTACTTACTTACTGGATTGAAATGAAAATACAAAAATGGTACTTAGTTAATGACAAGAATTTTACAGATTTATAGATCCTGCACAATAATATTAGAAAAGGACAAGGAGTATTATGATCCACCAGCGTTAAACGCCGATATTTGGTTATTTTATTTACAAATTTAACGTTATCAGATATGTAATATTGACCTAGTCGAGTCGATTTATAGTGCTTGAAGTGTCCTTATTTGAATTCAATCAATCAATCAATAAATTTTATTACTCAGCACGAGGCCATACAAAACATAACATCACTAAATAAAAAAAAGAAACACCCTAAAACACCGGTAAACTACATCTATCGTAGTAGAAGTAGCTTCTGCCAAGTAGGCAGGCATATCCAAATCCAATTGACATCTCCAAAGCTATTTTTATATATTTAAAGATCATCATCATTCATTCATTCATATGTTGGGGCACCAGGCCCTGGAGAAAGGTTACAGCACCCCAATAATACTGGGGTGAGTTCGGAACCCGAAATGAGAATCTGTTTTAGAAACAGATTTTTATAGAGGTAATTCACCAAGAAATTGAGGATTTTGACTGCAGACTATCTGCTCGAATGGGCCTATTTCTTGTACAAACACAGAAACTTTGTAGACCAAGGGAAAATGACGGACAACATGACTAATGCAGTACAATTTTTTCAGTGCAAACTGACTGATTATTTTACCATGCCTACCTTATTCAGAATTGCCATATGATCCTTCAGCACTTTTGTGTCAATGACTTCTGAGTCCCATTCAGTCACCTGCTTTCCTTCTAATTTACACCAAGAAACTCCAATTGGTTGGAAGTCGATGGCCACAATAGATTTAACTATAAACAAAAAAATGGGAAGTAAGGCAAATTACAAGATCTTCCATGGTGCAGTGGAGGTTAGCCTATATTTTAAAACTTTAAACCCCACTGATAATATCATGAAAATCATACCTAACTCATGGTCAGTAGCCTACTGAGTAGAAACAGTAATTTGTCTGAAATGAAGAACAAAATGTAGTCACAAAATATTATTCATATGAATCTTTTCATCTTCGTTGCTCAGTTTCTTCTGCACCCCCCCCCCCCCCCCCCCCCTCCTCATCTGGCATCCAGCATTTTGCATTGGTTTCATGGCTCTCGGAAGTACTTCAATAGAAGAAAACTTAAGAATAGAAAATAAATAACAATAGCACCAAAGGTTATTTGCATCAAAAGAAAGCTGGAACTTATGTTTATCGAGTTTTTAATTTAACATTTGTTTTTTCTGTTACTATCCAAATTCGAAACGAAGGAAGATGGTGTAAAATTTGCGTAAAGAAGCCAAAGAACTATAATCTACTTTTATTGGGCTACTGTACTTAAATGAAACTCGTACAAAACAAGACCAAAGCTTTCGATGGGATCCCTGAAATTTAAAATTTATTAGACTTCTTGATCCAGTCCGAGTCTTCACGTTCCGAGTCTTCGCCAAACCACTTCAACATTTTTGCTATTTATCCATTCACAAAAATGTTACCATTTTGAAGTTTTTTGCTTACGGCCAAACAACTAATCAAACGGGGAAACCAAAGTCAGATATAAATTCAACAAGCATGTTAACTCCAACATCTCATCTCTAATCGACTTCAAAAAAGTCTTTTAGATTTTTTTTTTTACCAAATTCCTCGTATTTTAGCAGCGTTCCCGGCGAACTGCATGCAGAGCAAAAGATCTAGTGACATTGAGTCAAACCTTTCAATCCAAATTTCCAGGTTTTTGCAAATTTCGCCAGCTCATTAGCTTATTAGCTCATTCGCGCATCTCATTAGCTTATAAAACAAATTTGTTTTTACCATTAATTCAAAACCCCCTCCTTTACCTCTAAATATAGGGCTGAAGGACCCATCTAAGGACTTGGCCTGTACTTTGCCGGTGAATCCTTATACGAAGTTTGAACAACATATATCAACCCCTTCGACCCCCCGACAATCCAAAACCGAAAAAATACATACCCTAGGATTAAACAGTCTGCTAACATCACTCTAAACCCTATTGGTTTAGTTGTATGGTAAAAGTTTTCATGTGTATTTCGTAAGTTATTCTCTTTCGTGTTTTCCTTTTTTTCTTTCTTCTTTCCTTATTATCGAGGCTACTCCATCTTTGTGCCTGAGTATATTTTGACGGGTCATAAATAAAATCATCATCATCATCATCATTAAACCCAATAAACTTTGTGCATATAAGCGACCGAAGTCACCATCCCTCCTGGGTCCATAGATTAAACAAAGTGACATCACTCAGGCGCAGAGCTTTCACCTGGTGAATAAAGGGGTAGGGTAGGGGCTGGAAAATTGGTCAAATTTTTTTATTAAACTATCACCAGATAGTTGCCAGATGCATTCTGACTTTTCGACCCAGTAAATGGCAGTTGGTACTTTGAAGATAACTAAACTGATCGCACCTACACTTTTTGTTTATTATTAGTATTTTTTTTTCTTATTCTTTGGGGTAGGCCAGACATTCCAGCCGAAACTCAGGCCACAAATGGCCCACTGTCTCAATCCCCCAATTCAACATTGATGGTCAAACATCACTCTATCAAAACATTAGTATGTTCGAAAGTTGCAACAGCATGTCCCCTCGCTCTATGTCGATATTGGGTGTAAAAACTTCATGCTGAATTTCCGGATTCAAGGCGAAATACTTGTCCAGGGTGAAAGTAATTTTCATATTCGGATTCAGCATGTCTCCCTACCCTTGAATCGAAAATCTAATCAACTTCAGATACAACTTTTACTTTTTCCAAATTTTCTGTGTTTGCCGGATTCTGGGTGAACTACCTGTCTGGCAAAAAAATAATTTTCATATTCAGATTCAGCATGTTTTCTTACCCTTAGATCTGCAATCTCATTAGCTTTCAAAAATATTTATTTTCGTCCCTCAATTTGAAACCCCTACCCCACCCCTAAATATATAGCTTTGGGACCCATCTACGGACTTGACCTATCCCTTGGCCCAAAGAATCCTCACACCAAGTTTCATCAATATATCTCATTCTCTTCAAGAGTTTGCTGTGCTTACAGACGGATGGACAGACAGACAACTTTTACCAAGTCATAGGTATCCTTCCACTTATGATTCGGGATCAAAAAAAGGTGCAAAATTTGGAAAAGAAATAGAAGGAAATGAAGCACAAATATTTCAAAATGCAGTTAACCCTATCACAAATGGGATGCAGGATAAACATTTTTTCAAGTACTTTGAAGTAAACCTTGCTTAGTACATGCTTAGTCTTTTCTTCAGCAAAAATTCACTGTTAAAGGCAATGTTTACGTAAGCACACCTCTGCTCTACTAGTACACTAGAGATATGCTTATCTGAACAGTTACTTAAGTATGAATAGAGCAGTCTACTTCCGGTAAATGATAGCAAAGATGCGAGATACATACTCATATATTTTCATGGGCCCTTAATTAGCTACGGTACCTTGGCAGGCTTGGCGCATAATTCGCTGGGGATGGAATGAACCTGCAATCATTTGTATTACAGGTTCGTTCCTTCAGCGTTCCTTCCCCAATGTTGTCCCTGAAGATCGCCAACCTGACAAGTACCCTTGCCAAGACGGGCCAAAATATTGCTGCCAAAGCATCATAGTTGAGGTATCCTTTTTAGGCATTGGTTTAATATATGCTAGGCAATACTCAGACAAACATACCTCTACTAAAGTATTTATTTATCCTGTAGCGTATGCCAGACACTCGAGCCGAAACTCAGGCCACAAATTCTACTAAGTACTGTCTGCCGGTCAATAAAATATCATTTGTCAGTGAATCAAAATAGCTTGATTATGTTTATCCAGACACAGCCACAAGTACACTATCACTACTCACTATTTAGTTTTTGTTCGGATGTCAAAGCTGGTGTCGTCAAGATGGCTGTTTTCTTTTCCTTCCCGCAAGCATGATCTTTTAGTGCAGCCTGAGTCTTGGTAGAGAAAAACCTTCTTGCCTTGGGAAGCATGTTTTTTCGAAATTTGAAAATGATCTTTCTGCAAATGAATATCCATGGAGCTAATAGATCAACCAGCAAGAAAAAACGATGACCTACACCGGAATTAGCGGCAATTTTCAAAGACTTACAATGCTGGTTATTTGAGCATTAGCAGTGTTCAACTAGATGCTATAAGGTCCATTACTACCGTACTACGGCGTATAAGGTTATTACAGATTTCTCTCTTTCTCGGGTGCGCTAGAATAGACCC
The DNA here is from genome assembly GCA_030848855.1 of Branchinecta sandiegonensis. Lineage (NCBI taxonomy): Eukaryota > Metazoa > Arthropoda > Branchiopoda > Anostraca > Branchinectidae > Branchinecta > Branchinecta sandiegonensis. Next base: position 4,898,104 of record JAUPMV010000021.1, on the reverse strand, counting down.
GCGTTCTATTAGAGCATGGTCACACCTGGCTCAAAACTCTTCCTATTTCAGCCTATTTGACAATCTGTGCAGATTTCTTGGCTGAAAATGAGTATAAAAATCTGCGCAGATTGGGTCGTGTCTGCAGTTAGGGGTGTAAAATTGAAACTTGAATAGTTTTGCAACAATTCACTTTTAATTATGTTGGGCTAGTGAGAACTGTCATGAGTTTGTTGTCAGCATCTCAGAATTAACCTAACTCTAAGCTAAGCTATCAGTCACCTTTGATTTTTTGTTTTCTGCCAAAAATTAACAAAGAAGCATCTGTTTGATGTCTTTTTCCTTTTTTTTCAAGTGAAAAAAATACTGTACCTACCTTGTTACATTATTTTTATAGTCAGCAGCACTAGAAAATACCAGTATATTTTCTAGAACATAATCAGAAATGCTGTTTTGTTCTAAATGATCTCCTGAATTTAAAACAACAACATTCATTCAGAATTAGGTGTATCTTATAGCCTACTTCTTTTTTAAATTTAGCAACTCAAAAAGCTGCCTTTTCTTGGACCTAGTGTGACCACTTTGGTGCCTTGTTTTTCGCAGAAATGAGCCAGCTGTGATCAAGCTCTTATCGCTTATGCAGGGCCAATCAGATCACTTGGTTGGTTCCGCCAGCAAATGAGGAAAGGAGCAGCATGGTCAGGGTTGCCACAGGAAGCAGAAAAGTTCTACTTTGCTGGAAGCTGAGTCACATTAAATTGCACAGTCCAGCGACAAAGGTGGATGGTCCTCCTCTGGTAGTCGCTGGTTTGGGTGATTTTTGTTACACAAGATGTTGGAAACTGAGGAAACAACTTGTGTTAATTTAGTACCTTTTTACAATATAATGGGCATCAAATTGTACTCGTGTACAGTAGAGTAAAGTGAACAGTGCAGTTTCGGGGCTAAATGTTAGAATGAAGATTCCAATTACCTATTCAGATGTTGTCAGAAGCCCTTAATTACCTACTTTGGCCAACTGGCAGTTGACATAAGTCACAGCAAGTAAATGAAAATGGCGAAGTTTGAAGCCAACAAATGTTCAAATAAGCATACCTCTACTGTACTTCAAGTAGTACTAAGAACATTTTTTCTGATCTTTAGAAGCCTGAAAAATTGTATCAGCATGGTAACACAGGATGCTGCATTGACAAGAACCTTTTCACTTTATATTTGAACTAGGGTGTGTATTAAGACGTAAAAATCACATAGCGCTTTTCAGCTTATTACAACTGTTTGAACAGTTCCTTACAGTTCCGTTTTTGCAGATACCATGCTCTAATGTCATTTTCTCAGTTACCGTGGTAGGCTATCTTCCTTCCTTCAACTTCAAATTGGCTTTGGGTCTGGCTAGCCTAGGGTTAACCAGTGTAATTCCGGACACTTTTGACAAAATTTCTGCTTTGAAAAATTCCGTTTCAGTAGGTATTGCAGTTAGCTGCAGTATTTTAATTTCATGACGTAACTGGCTTTCTCAGCTTCCACCTTCGACATCCAAACTTGAAAAGTTTTTTGATATTTGTAAGCCATTTACGTGAGCATAAACTTTTATTGAAGATCAGTCGGATATATGAAATAACTAGGCTAGCCTTCAGAACGCTTGCAGCAAGGCATTGCCGTGGGTGGGTGCCCACAGGTCACCTACAGAATGATGTCCTTCGACCAAAGGTTGCAACCAGGTTGCACGAAATATAATCATTAGTTGCGTTTTTGCTGATACCATGGTATCTGTTACCACGGTAACTGGATCTGCAATTAGTCGTTTTTGCAGTTATCGTGGTATCTGATACACGGTGCTCTGCAAAAACGACTATTGCCAAAATTGCACTTTTCGAAGTCATCCCAAAAGAAAAACAGATATCCAGTTACATCACTAAGAGCTAAACTTCTTTTTCACCAATCTGACAAAATTTGATGAAAGTGAGATGACTTTTCAGATACCACGGCCAGTTACCACGGTCGGACCGTAGTATCTGAATATCTGATACCACGATAACTGGCCAGATACCACGATAACTGCAGAAACGCCTTTTGACCGTGGTATCAGATACCACGATAGCTGCAAAAACGACTTTAGACCGTGGTAACAGATACCATGGTATCAGCAAAAACACAACTATTCATTTATTTATTCAAATACTGACTCGTCCATTGCTGGAATCTCGGCTTGAATGAACTTCTTATCCCGTTTAGTCTCGTTTCACCAACACTCTACAACCTGAAGAAAAAAAATTAGCTTCACGAAAATTTTCGGTGCTTCGCAGCGACTCGGTTTTTTACCGACTGGTGGACAACACCGGAGGGGAGGGGCGTACCCGCATCCCCCCATATGTGACGCCCGTGTCCATGTTACTCGCATTCACGGATTCGTTTAAAAGACCCACTGTCTATTTGCAATGGATGCCGACGCGCACGTGTCCATAACCTTTAAAGAGTCAGATAGGTACTAGTTTTCTTATGATCTTCGGAGTTTTCTTCGGAAGTTTTCGTCCTTGATGAACGACTTCCATACCACCTTCTTGTCACTTAAAGTGAACTTATTGCTCCCTTTAGACTAAATCATGCTTTATTAAGTCCTCATTCCATAAACTGGTGCCTAAAATGTGGTTCACAGATACAAATAAACGACAGAAAACACACAATAATGAACAGAAAAATAAAATTGCACAGTCCGGAATCACCCATCATGTCAGGAATTACCCCACACGGGTCTTAAAAAGGGGTAATTCCGGTCAGGTCTTTTTCCCTGCAGATATTAAGAAAGTTATGCAAAAAATTCCCAGAGACTCCCTACTCATTCCCATACTACCACATTTCTTCGTTTCTTAGATCCAACAAACCGTTCATAACCAGAGTTTCAAAGCGATGTTTTTCCTACAAGGTCCACTAAATGACTGGGTGGTTTTCCCCTAACGAGGGCGGTGACAGTGAGGTTTGTGAATCGAAAAAGGTCAAAGAGGGCACTAAATTTAGCAATTTTTTTTAAAGTTTTGAACGAGCGGTTACCGAGATCTATGCGATGTCCGAAATTATCCTACATCCGGAATTACCCCAGTTCACTCTATCCCTTTCCACCTTTCATTTCTTCTTTCGTCTGATTTATATTCAAATAATGCATATAAGGATACGTCAGCCACGATGCATTAGCAGCGATATACGGCCCTTCTTGGCAAGGTCCTCGTCAAAAGTCAGCAGGGTTCCGTTTTTGTCGGCTAAAATTGATTTATTATAAATCATTTAAATTGATTTAAAACTGGCTAAAATCAAATCGCACTGATCTTTTCTACGTATCAATCTTTACTGCTGTTTCTTCGTTGTTTTCCGACTATTTTTCAACCAGGGTTGATTCCCAGACTAATTAGCTCGCCTAGGCTACTTCAGTCCAGAACACCGGTTTGGGGTTGACACGGTCAAGTCGCATCCACTTTTCAAGGGACATACTCTAGTTGGAAATTATTAGAAATTGTCGTATAAATATACAAAATCTCAATATCCAATCATACATATATACCTCGCGATCACTAGCCAACTAGTTGGCTACTGTAAAAATTCCTATAGGAAAAGCCGGCGTTGCCGACTAGTTGGCTACGAGAAAAATTCGTATGGCATTTTTGTTTGTGTTCCAACTAGTCCGCCACTGTAAGAAATTTCGGATAGGAAATCCCGCGTTGCCGACAAGTTGGCTACGAGGAAAATTCGTATAGGATTTTTGTTTGTGTTCCAACTAGTCCGCCACGGTAAGAAATTTCGTTTAGGAAATCCCGCGTTGCCGACTAGTTGGCTACGAGAAAAATTCGCATAGCATTTTTGTTTGTGTTCCAACTAGTCTGCCACTGTAAGAAGTTTCGTATAGGAAATCCCCCGTTGCCAACTAGTTGGCTACGATCAGAAATCATATAGGAGGAAAGTTTGTAGCCAACTAGTTCGCTACCGTAAGAAATTTCGTATAGGAAATCCCAGATTGCCAACTAGTTGACTACGACGAGAAATCGTATAGGAGAAAACTTTATGTCCAACTAGTTGGATAAACTTTACACTCGTATAGGGATTATAGAAAATATTCAACTAGTCGGATTGTATGAATTTGGATAGAGATTTCGGAAAATATCCAACTCGTCAGATTGTATGAACACGGATAAGAATTTCAGAAAATATCCAACTAGTCGGAAAAGCTTTCAGTCTCAACAAGGATTTCGATCCCGTTAGTTGGCTATGCGCCACTTTGTCTAATAGTCAATGAACTAACAGCCATCTCATATAGAATCCCGCTTGGCCAACTAGTTGATCACGACGAGAATTCGTCTAGGAGAAAACTTTTTATTCAGCTAGTTGGGTATGTCTCTCCCTCGTACAGAGATTTCAGAAAATATCCAACTAGTCGGATTGTGTCAATTCACATAGAAATTCGAAATATCCAAGGATTTTGACCCTATTAGTTGGCTATGCGCCACATTTACACGCAATAAACTAACAGCTATCTAATTGATTATTCAATATGTCTCGATACAAAATTTCTTATTTTAGCGAATTATTTGATAATACTACTACAGCTACTGTAAAAATACATGTGATAGCGAACTAGTTGGCTACAAACTTTCCTCCTATATGATTTCTGATCGTAGCCAACTAGTTGGCAACGCGGGATTTCCTAGACGAAACTTCTTACAGTGGCAGACTAGTTGGAACACAAACAAAAATGCTATGCGAATTTTTCTCGTAGCCAACTAGTCGGCAACGCCGGCTTTTCCTATAGGAATTTTTACAGTAGCCAACTAGTTGGCTAGTGATCGCGAGGTATATATGTATGATTGGATATTGAGATTTTGTATATTTATACGACAATTTCTAATAATTTCCAACTAGAGTATGTCCCTTGAAAAGTGGATGCGACTTGACCGTGTCAACCCCAAACCGGTGCAAACAAAAATCCTGTACGAATTTTTCTGGTAGCCAACTAGTCGGCAACGCGGGATTTCCTAAACGAAATTTCTTACAGTGGCGGACTAGTTGGAACACAAACAAAAATGCTATGCGAATTTTTCTCGTAGCCAACTAGTCGGCAACGCGGGATTTCCTGAACGAAATTTCTTACCGTGGCGGACTAGTTGGAACACAAACAAAAATCCTATACGAATTTTTCTCGTAGCCAACTTGTCGGCAACGCGGGATTTCCTATACGAAATTTCTTACAGTGGCGGACTAGTTGGAACACAAACAAAAATCCTATACGAATTTTTCTCGTAGCCAACTAGTCGGCAACGCGGGATTTCCTAAACGAAATGTCTTACAGTGGCGGACTAGTTGGAACACAAACAAAAATCATATACGAATTTTTCTCGTAGCCAACTTGTCGGCAACGCGGGATTTCCTATACGAAATTTCTTACAATGGCGGACTAGTTGGAACACAAACAAAAGTCCCATACGAATTTTTCCCGTAGCCAACTAATCGGCAACGCGGGATTTCCTATACGAAATTTCTTACAGTGGTGGACTAGTTGGAACACAAACAAAAATCCCATACGAATTTTTCCAGTAGCCAACTAGTCGGCAACGGGGGATTTCCTATACGAAATTTCTTACAGTGGCGGACTAGTTGGAACACAAACAAAAATCCTATACGAATTTTTCCCGTAGCCAACTAGTCGGCAACGCGGGATTTCCTAAACGAAATTTCTTACAATGGCGGACTAGTTGGAACACAAACAAAAATCCTGTACGAATTTTTCTCGTAGCCAACTTGTCGGCAACGCGGGATTTCCTATACGAAATTTCTTACAGTGGCGGAATAGTTGGAACACAAACATAAATCCTATACGATTTTTTCTCGTAGCCAACTAGTCGGCAAAGCCGGCTTTTCCTATATGAAATTTCTTACAGCAGCCAACTAGTTGGCTAGTGACCGCGAGGTGTATATGTATGATTGGATATTTAGATTTTGTATATTTATACGACAATTTCTTATATTATCCAACTAGAGGTGTCCCCTTTTCAAGCAGCCGTGAGCAATGCAGTGAGTCATCAGGTCACCTTGATTCCTGCGACTTATTTATACCGGGAGTTCGTACAGTGTTATATTAAAGCGAGGAGGCTATTAGACACATATTCGAAGCTGATTTTGTTTTAGTGATAACAGTGCAATGAGGCAATTTTTGGGGTCCCGAAACGTAAGTGGCGGGATACCTGTGACATCGCAAAAGTTGTCCGTCTGTTCGCGCTATAACTCTCGAAGGGAATGAGATATTCTGATGAAACTTGGTGTGAGGATTCTTTGGGCCAAGAGCAAGGTCAAGTTTGTAGATGGGCTTCCCTACGTTTAGGGTTGGGGGAGGGGGTTTAAATTAAGGGGCAAATGAAATATTTTTAAACAAATAATGTGATAGTTGATTATGGGGTACGAAGACATGCTGAACACTACGGTGAAAACCATTTTGTCATCGGACAAGTAGTTCGCCCGGAATCCGGCCAAAACCGGAAAGTTTGTCAAAAGTAAAAGTTTTATTTGAAGTTGATTAGATGTTCGATTTAGGGGTAAGAAGACATGCTGAACACTACGGTGAAAACCATTTAAAGTTTTACTTGAAGTTGATTACATGTTCTTTACACGGATAAGGGATACGCTGAATTCGTTTCTGAACTTTTTTTTTTTTTTGACAAGTATGGTAGTTCGTTCGGAATTCGGACAAGAGGTATATCTGAACTTGAGTTTTATACAAAATCGGTCGGCACAAAAATCAACTGTCTGCATCGAACATTCAATTTTTGGGATCCCATCGGAACCTTTGGTCTTGTTTCTTTGAGAAATGCAACAAAGCATTTTTACTGATTATTTTCGAATAAAGAAGTCCTCTATATACGAGATCGCTGGGATCAGTTAATGTAAGCTTGTTTGAGTTCTTCTAGGTTTCTTTAATGAAGAATGACCGTCTTAGAATAGCGGAGTGCTGCCAAAATCACATAGTAGCAGTTAGAAATCTGATTTTAGCCGGTATTTGATTTTATACATGCCACTTGATTTTAACCATACCGGCAGAAATCACCTTTTAGCCGGTATTAACCGGCTGGTATTTTAGCACCCGGGAACCCTGAAAGTCAGGGATTTGTGGTTGACTGCAAGAGTGTGTCTTAGTTTTTTTTTTCTCGTGTCTGTTCTGAAATGCTTGGGTACCGTATATCAGAATCTCATGTGCTAGTCCTCTGTGCCTTTTGTGTAGTAAGCTGTCTGCCAGATGAAGAATGTAAACTAATAGGTATAGCTTAAAGGTCCACTTGTGCTATGAAATGAAAAAAATAATTCCTATTTCTATGCCACAGAAAGGCACATGGAAATATACAACTAATAATGAGGTATCCTGCCATGATTTGTTGACATCGCAGGCGCTCTATGTGATCTCTTAGGGCAACTGGTAGGTATGTGCAAAAATACTCTGTGTTAAAGATGTACTCAGTTATGAAGGGAATGCACCAGAACTACCGAGAAAAGAAGTTGGAGACTACCTGGGGACGTTAGTGGAACAGGTTATTCGAAATCCAACTACCATAAGTATTCCTTGAGCCCAAACTGATTTTGAAACATATATTCGATAATGTATACAACGGATACGGCAGCTACGATTCTTCATCAGCGATATTTCGGCCCTTCTTGGCAAGGGTCCTCGTCAGGCTGTCAATCTTCAGGGTCGTCGTCGGGGAAGGAAATAAACCTGTAAGCCCCCAACTATTAGAGTGGTGTGGGCTTTCAGTTGATCTTTGCTAGACCGATATGCAAGCAAGCTGGTAATTATTTCGATGGTTTCAGGCTGTGCAGCAGTACTGCAACCTGGAAAAGCACCACTTCCAATCTTTGAGAGGTCACAGCCCACAGCATGGCTAGTACGGGCATTCAGCCATCTTTTTTCAGTCAAGCATTAGAAGGCATGGACCCCCTGAGTGCCTTGCTGGGGGAGTCTGGAACTGATAATGAAGAACACACACGGTCTAGTACAGACCAAAAGCAGAAGTGGAATGATTTGGTTTTGTCTGTATCATCAAAGTTTAGACTGCCATCAGAAGTGACAGAACAGAAAAGCTTAAAGGATAAAATAGCATCACGGATAGCTCAACTTGACCGCATTGAGATGGGTGTTAAAGATGATATTTCTACCGCCCCAGGAGTCGTGACAGCAGAAGAATTTCACACTTATATGAATAAGTTGAAGGTTGAAACAACAAGCTTGTGGAAAGCAGACCAGCGGGTTGCAACACTGAACGTTGCTATTCGGGTAGGTAGTTTGCTTACACTGATTTTGGATGCCTCACACAAAATGTCGGAACATCAAAGAGAATGCTAACTAATAATAACAAAAGCAAATTTGTTCTGGTTATTATTGTCTTTCCGAAATACCTGCTCATGTCTACGTCTCTGGTCCTGTAATAGAAAATTAACAGTTACAACATTAACATTAATTTTAAACTTTAACAGCGGTCGAACTGTTAATTTGATTAATTAGTTAGAACATTAAAAAGAATTCTAACGAATAACGATAAAAAAAAAAAAAATCTGTTTTTCCGAATTACCTGCTTCGGCCTCCCTCTCTGGACATGTAACTGAGAAGTTTCAGAGACTCAAAATAATAGAACCGCTAACCCTCCGTTAACAGCAGTCGAATAGCTATCACGGTGTTTCAGCGTGTGAAATATGAGTGGAAAACTAAATTATACAAACAGACGTGGGGTGAATGTGTAAAGCTTTTGAGCAAACTATACATTTCCATGATCCCCATGAGCCTATGATCATTTTTGCCTCAAGGATTTTGCTTACAAACAAATTTCTAGCTCCCTAAGTGCGCATCTTAACCGCAAAGTAAAAAGATAGAACCATACATTTCGGCCCATGGTCATTTGTGCCACAAGGGTTTTGCTTAAAAATGAATTTCTAGCACCCTTTAAGTGCGCATCTTAACCGAAAAGTGAAAAGAAAATACTATTGACCAGACGATACACATCAGTGATCACCAAGGGCCCATTATCGTTTTTGCTTACACATGAATTTCTAACGCCGTTAAAGAGCGCATCATTACAGCCTAGTTCAGAAATAAAATACTCTTTAGCAAACGATACATTCTCGTGATTTCCAAGGGTCCTTGATCATTCTTATCAGAAAGGTTTCGCTTAAGCTACGCTTACACGGAGCGTATTTACCCGTACTCCGTGGGTATTTTTCCCCGCAACCGCAACAAAAACCCGGGTATTTTGGACTTCAATTTCGCGAACTTTTTACTCGGTTATTTGGTTGTCGAAGGGTATTCTTCGACGTCAGCAACAATAAAATTGGATTTGCGAGGAATAATTTTGATTATGCCCATGTAAAAAGTGGTCCAAATGGGCACATGTTGGTATCCATTGTAGAGTGATATCCTGAGCCTTACAACCTTGGACTTTATTGCCACATGACAGTACTCTCCCTTGAAAAATACCCGAGTACCGTGTGAACACTTTCCCTTCTCGTCTCCGGGGAAAAATACCTGCCGTGTAAATGATCCTTTACAAATAATCAGAAGAAAAACACGAATTGTAAATTCCTGCTTTCATCCTCTGAACTATCCATCCAAGTGTCATATGAGCTTCCAGCTTTTGTTTGCTAAGGAAAGTCCACAGTATGATCGTTTAGTCGTAATATCATTTTTTCATATTTGTGTCTCGGGACGCACCATTCGTCTCGGCCAGACTGTCGCCTCCAATCCTCGTCCAGGACCAGGTGGCTGTTGGGACTTGGGTCAGACAGAGCATTTTGTAAAGAAATAGAGGGCAGTCTGGAAAGCCAACTAGTTTATGTTCCGGCTGTTTTCGCAACTTTTCGCCCAAACTCGCTTCACTTTCCAGTGATTTGAAGGGTTAAAGAGTAAAAAAAGGTAAAGGTATCAGGATTAGCCTATACAGGCCTGGCGGTGCTGATCTCGGATTCTCGGCCCTCAGCCAGCAAGTGCAATGGGCGGTTGGGGGCTAGCCATCCTGGTGCTTTCGCCCACCCTTCCTGTCACCTTCCCCAGATTTCTCTAGGTACCCATTTGAAGCTGGGTCGACTTTGGCTTAGATCTTGGTCACACTGGGCTCAAAAAGCCGCCTATTTGACAAACAACTGAAAATCCCTAGGGGACGTGAGATTGATATATGACTTAGTCTAAAACACGCCAATGATCCTCGGGAAGAACGAGAAAACATAGCACTGACGGCTCAAACTCAACAACTCAATCATGTGTAACCCAATCACGGCGATGTTTGGGAGCAGCTGTGATACCGCTTCCGGCTCTTCCGCTAGGTACGGGGCGATTTTGAATCGGCAAGAAGAGTTAGTTATCATGAGTATTGGCTTTGGTGCAGCTTGGGGATAATGAGCAGTCTGCAATAAGGGTTCCTGTAACATAATTATACACGCTGGTTTGCTCTAATTGATCTTCTGAATTTAAAACGACAACATTTAGAATTAGTTATATCTTGTTCTTTTTCCTACTTTTGCAACCCAAAAGCCAGGAAATGAGCCAAGTGTGACCAAGCTCTTACCTCACAAAATTACGCCACTAACCCACGCCCTAAATCAAACGGCACACCAAGACTCGAACCAAAGACTTCTTTGGAAAGCGAAGTGACCGCCCTTTGTTTCGGCTGGTGAGAACTTCCTTGTTTAATTTTAATGCATTGTTACAGGCTGTCCTGAATTTGACCCAGCGGCTACCGTCTTTGCCCTACCCGGTGGTGTTTGGTTCAGTGTGCGAGATAATCGACTATTTTGGAGACCTTGTGTATGATCGAATCGTAAGCAAGGGAGGAATAACCAGGTACTTATTTGTTTCTTTTTGTTGTGGGATTGGAAGCTTAGTTATATGTCACAGTGGGAGGAGACGGGGGAAGAACAGAAAAAAATGACTATAGTGGGGTTGACATGAGTTGCGGCATGCTGATGGTTGTGATCGATCGTGAAAACTGGATAAGGTTGGAACAGGTTAAACATTTTGTAGTGTAAACAAAAGGGAGGTGTGTCTTCATGTCAGGCGTTTTATTACGTTTGTGTTACGTTTTACCCAGTCAAACAATTCATTGATTAAAACAGTAACAAAAACGTAACATCAAACTTTAAAATTTTAAAAAAGAAAATGATTTTGTTTTTAGCTAATTAGTTAAATAATTTAATTAAAGCTCACAAAGAAGGTAGAAAACTTTTCTCGTACTGCGCGTGTGACGTACGATTGGGTGGATTTTAAAATTGGCTGCACAAAATCCAAATTTTCAAATAAAAGTTACGATTCTGAAGCAGATAATTATCTCTTATGAACTCCGTGACCCAGAACATCGTTACCAAAGAAATACTAAATAATAACTGTTGCTTAGCAGGAGCGAAATATTGTGGGGAAAACTTAGTATCCATGTTATAGTTAATTCAGGTATGAAGCCTCGTCGGCTTTGTGTTTCGGCTCTCCTCAATGTCTTTTTTAGTGCTAACGTTGCTTCGTCGAAGTTGCTGATTCCTCTAGAATCGGCTGAGACTGCTAAAAATTGGTTGAGCAAACTCGTTCAAATCCCAGACCTCGTCTGTCGGACATATTTGGAGGTGGCAGTAATTCGCATTCACCGATTTTCTCATTTGGAGTAAGTACTTTTTTTTTAAAAGTAGTGAACTGAAAGACAAAAATGCTCCTCAGCCGGGATTTGAACCCGGGACCCTCTGCTTACAAGGCAGGCGCTCTAACCATTTGAGCTACCAAGGAGTAAGTACAACATTGGAAACATCTTTGCATGGTCGGATAGTCGGTAAATCTTGTATTGTATTACCGCCACTCACCACTCTTCCCTGTCAAAGGAACGAAAGGCGTTTTTTCCGCGACAATCCCGGATTGTAATTCGAGATAACTGTTTCATCAGAGAAAGAGCAAATCGACTATCTCATATCACAAAACAGTAATCCGTCGATATTGGATCCTAAGAGCGTCTTCCACCCTACTAACAATACTAACTATTAGCTACGATTTTCGTTCCAGCCTCGTGAAAAGTTACTACGCTAACCGTTCTAACATTCTTAAAATAGTAACTTTTTGCTGACCACGCTCGGGAGCGTAGTAAGCGTGGTAACTACGAATCTCTGTAACGTGATTGGCCTCCCGCCGATATTTTACCGAAAATTTAAAAATGTGCTCCAGCCTTTACGCCAACTACGGTACTTACTTACTATGGTAAGTAGGGTGGAACACGCTCTAAATCTCACTCCGTTGCAAGATTCCGAGATTGACGATCCAAAAACGAACCCTGATTTTCAGAGAAATCGCATTTCGGAGAATCCGGATCGTGAATCGTCAACCTAGATGCACTGTAAAAAGTCGCTCTGTATAAAGATTAAAGTTAACTGCAGTATTTGCTACTCAGATTCACCTTATCTCTATTTGGTATTAATCTTATCTGCGTAGAGATAAGAGTAATCCGAGTAGCAATACTGCAGTTAACTTTAATCTTTATACGGACAAACTTTTTACAGTATGGTCACGGAACAACGCCTGAAGCCTTCTGACCAAGTTAGCACATACCTTGCTCACCGTATACATCCCATTGGTTCTAAGGGCATAAAGTCATTCTACGTCACTCGCTCTGTGATCCGATTTGGATGGAACTGTGGATCGGCAGCCCTCATGGGAAGCCCTTTCATTCGCTAACTTACCCAGGATTTGCCTGTCGTTAAGTCCATCAAAGAAACCCGTGCACTACTTATAAAGTGTATAGGTGTAAGAATTGTTGGTGCATATGGGTCTGTGGTATTTAAGATAAGATAAGATAATCTGTATTTGAAAGCCGTATGGCCATATACAGTAACAATCAACATACATAAATACAACCAGTATTCATTCACCACTACTATAATTTCTACGGCGCACTTGCTCTATCTCTTTCCTCAATCTTACTAAACTCTAAAGCCCTTCCAACAAAATTCCCTACTGCGATAATATACCTCGGCGACGTTGATTTCAAGATCCCAGGGAGAAAGCCATCATTCCCCTTTTCAAAGATACTTCCCCTCAAATGTGAGAGGCTACGACACCGCAGGAGAATGTGGCCAAGCCCATACTCACCTTCCCCACAAACCGGGCAAGACCTATGCATTTCCGGATTCCTCTTTCTCTCCTAAGCTACGTTTTCAACGTCTTTTCGTCACGTCAATCTGTAATTCGATCGCCCTACCACATATCCTGTATATTCCACCTTTTTCGAGACTTCTGACCAAATCGGACAAAAAACAAACCTGGTCAAAACCTGCTAAATTCAGTCGTTATCGAACTAGTGACCACTAACAGCATTGGAGAAACAAATAGAAACATCGCCAAAGTATTGATCACGACTGGATAACCCTTTTAATTTAGTAGGGTAGAGTCCTAAGTTTTAGGGTAGGTGTCCTTTTGTCTATTTTTGCAAGTTATTATTACTCGGTATTACTTATTATTTACTCGGTATTCGTGCTCTGTGCATATTTGGACGGGTTATAAATCAAATCATCATCATCATCAGAAGTTGGCAAGTGTCCTTGTCCAGCATGTTCAATTGACAGATCCGAACCGGATACTGCTTTGGGGGAGTTAGAGTGGGGTGCTGGAAACCTCCCCACACGCTTAAATGCTGTGATGCGGACGGAGCCAAGACAGTCATAAGCTTTATATATACTGTTTAAAGATCAAGACCATATCCCGGCACTTCGGGGGCATTTTGAGCCACTTCGAACATCTTGACGAGTCATTGTTCATCTGTCTGTCTTGACTTTCTCTGTTTTAGTGCCTTGGAACAAGAACAAATAATCAGATAGAACTTATGTCTTTAGTCGCATGCAGCGACTATGAAAACCCCGACAAAATTGAGCGGACCTAGAGGTATTTACTCTAGCTTTGAGCTGATGTTGCGTCTTCACCGTTGCTTGTCGCACAAGAAATACTGAAGGAGGCTTACTCCGTGCGCCGACCCGCTCTGGAGCGCGTCCATAGAACCAATCAGCTTTGACTGCTAGATTTCCTCTTCAGCGACTTAACAGCGATATAGCTATTTGTAGAGGTGACGAAACGTGATGTGGCGCGAAACTAGAAACCTCCGCTCGTTTGCGTCGGGAGTGGGCCGTATTTTACTCACTCAGCATGTTTGTATGACCGAGATAGGGAGACAGCAGTTCTATATTGTTATTTGTTCTTGCTTAGAACCTGTCACATATTTATTACAGGAAAATAGACGAAACGTTGCGACGCCTCGGTAACGTCACCCGGGACATCCGCGATCCCGTCATTGCAACTTATCTCCGAACGTATCTGCTCCAAGCGGTGAATTTGCATTATGAAAACCAAGCGAAAACTAGTTGGTATGAAGGATTGTGGCATGACACTCTGCTCAACGTTTCTGAGGTAAGAAATTGGATAAATTTAGTTTATTTACGTTCCCAAATTATAGCTGAAGATGCTGATGATATGTCCAGAAGATCAGAGAGATATGCAAGTAGGAAGATTTCCAGGATCCCCTCTCCATCTCAAACCGAAAAGGACGGATCCAGTCTGGACCTTGTAAATAATTGTCGAGAACATGTGCAGACAGGGGCGTCACGACTGGGGGGGAGGGGGGACGCCCCCCCCCCCCAATGCTGTCGGCCAGTCGGTAGAAAATAACCGAGTCGGCGCGAAGCGCCGCGATTTTTGGTCAAAACAGTTGATTTTTTTCATGAAAACAGTTGTTTTTTCTGAAAACTGGTCGATTTTTCGTTAAAATGGTCGGTTTTTCTGAAAATCAGGGGACTTTTCTGAAAACAGTCTATTTTTTTCAAAACTGTAATTTTTTGTTGTTGAAAACAGTCGTTTTTCTGCAGAAACAGTCGGTAAAAATTATCAGCCAGTCGGTAAATGCCTCGTCCCCCCCCCCCAAACATTTTGGCTGGTGACGCCTCTGTGTGCAGATGCCTTACCTCAGACCTTTCATCCTCCTGTGCCACCAGAGGCACCCATGTGACATTTGGTTGGTCGATAATAATTAATTATCGATAAGATAACAGAAGTGATTTTATTCTCAGCTTGGAAAATATAATATACGTAAAAGAATTCCCATTTCCCCTTGGAAACTTAGATTTTGGTAGAGCATTCTGGATGCTGAGGTTTTGGACTACCCGCCTGTAAAAGATGTGTGCAAAACCAAAGGAAGTGGTGGGAGTGGAGAAGCAGGGAACGGAAGAGCGGTTTTGAAGCAGACGAGATTGTGAGGAGACTGGGATGCGAATTTGAGTGAAGGCAAGCCAGACTAATTGATATACTGACGATATTTTGTAACCCGAAGGATTAATGTACACTGTAATAATTTTTCCGTATTAAGATTAAAGTTAACTGCAGTATTTGCTACTCGGATTATCCTTATCTCTACGCAGATAAGATTCATACCAAATAGAGATAAGATGAATCCGAGTAGCAAATACTGCAGTTAACTTTAATCTTTATACGGGGAAACTTTTTACAGTGTAGTAAGTTAAATCGAACCACCAAACGAAAGACTACGATCCCAAATACGCCTTCGAAAGGTTGAGTAATTCCCCCGTTCGCACGCTACCTATATGTTCGTCAGTCAGGGCGTAGCCTGCGGTCAGAGTATCGACATCGAGGCGGCATCAAAAGACATCAAGGCGGCATCAAAATTCTCTGACATCATCGATTCATGCATTGGTTCACCCAGGAAATCCACCAAAAGGAGCCAGTCTTCTCTTTGGTGGGCTGTTGCCAGGACATCCCACTTCCATGTGTGTTTGCAAGGTCCCTCTGGATTTTTTGTTGTTGAAAATAATGATAATGTAAATACAGTGGGCTACACAAAAATAGGCCAGTGGCTGATAGATAGATAGATAGATAGAAATTTTATTGTAAAAATCTACTATCGTGGTTACGAACCAAATTTGCGATTATTGTCAAACAAACAGAAAAAACTACAATATATGTATCTAATGTCAGTACGCTTTAAACTTCACGTTTCGTTAAAATATTTCACGAACTCGGAATAAAACTTTTTGCATATCTAGCGTGTTTTGTAGGTACGGGACAGAGCTTGGGAACCTTAGAACTTACCGCTCGTTCTGGTCGACTTCTCACATTTTGATAGGGGGAGGGAAGACTTGGGAGTGGAGAGGATGAGATACCATGGCTGAACCGAAGTCAGTGCTTAGCTCCTTTCTGCGCTCCTGAAGTGTTTTTAGGTTAAAGTGTTTTAAAAGGTATGAGTAGGGAAGCTTCGGTCCACTATGGATAATAAGAAGAGGCCGCTTCTGTATTCTTTCTAGTTTATCTCTTTGCTCCTGCGATAATCAAAAATGCCAAACGGGTGCTGTGTATTCCAGGGTGGGTCTGATGAAAGAAGTATAAACTCGTAGTAGGTGACACTGGGGTATTTTCATTTTTGAAAGAAGCTTTCAGGCTGTGCAATGTTCGTCAAAACGCTATTCTTTTAAAATTCTTTCGGGGTTCAGGAATTCCAAGGAACTCTTTGAAATCTGTATTCAAATAATGCATAAAACGGATGTGTCAGCTACGGTGCTTTAGCAGTAACATTTTGGCCCTTCTTGGCAAGGGTCCTCGTCAGGCTGTCGATCTGCAACGTCAACGTCGGGAAGGAAACAAACCTGCAATAAGTAATTTGTCAAATTCACATGAACTTGATGATTTTTATGGATCTACCGGATTATTGCTCAGGGAACCTACCGGAGTTTTGCTCAGGGGACCTACCGAAATCTTGCTCAAAAGAATCTACCGGAACTTGTCTCAGGGAATTTACTGGAGTCTAGGAGCGTGTTCACCCTCGTGTTCCACCCTTCCTTTTTAGTAACTATTAGTTACTAAATCCGTTCCAACCTCACGAAAAGTTACTACGCTGACCGTTCCAGCCTTCTCGAAATAGTAACCAATAGTAACCACGAATATCTGTCACGTGATTGGTCGAATTCACCCGTGGCATGATAGTCCGCTGTAAAATTGAAAAATCGTTCCAGCCTTGACGACAAAAAGGCAGAATTTGTGACGTCATGCGTGGTAACTACGGTAAGTGGGATGGAACACGCTCTAGATCAGGGGATCTACCGGACTTCGCCCCAGGGGATTTTGGAATCTACCGGATTTTGAAATTATGATAGAATCGCTCATCACAGCTTGAGATGGAAGGGCGTTCCAGCAGCGGGAACAGCCCACCACTCTGTTTTGCCATCTGGCAATGTTTTTTTGAGAATAGCCTTCCATGGAGCTTGAAGTCGTGTCCGCAGACTAATATTGTTGGAGCTGAGAATTGTGTCAGTCAAGTTATCGTAATTTCCTTGACAAATCATTCAAACGCGTAATTAACAAACCAACTTCGTAGCTTTTTTCAGCAGAAGATGCGAAATTATGCTGGTCATTTACATGAATTTTCGAAGAAAGGATGAAATTCGCCAACATGACACTTGACATGCATCGGAACTAGTTACAGAAACGAGACGTCTCACGTCATCTGGCTTTTCAATCAAATTTACCGGTCCGAAAATATGGAATTATCTGCCAAATACACTGAAAAATGCTAACAGCATACCAGAGTTCAAGAGTAAGATTAAAATTTTCTTGTTGGAAAATATAGAATTAGATCCAAATTTTTTCTACCGTTAGTTCTCTATGTCTTTGTTTTATGAATGTACGTTTGTTTTCTTTTCATTTCCCTTCTTCTTCTTTTCTTTCTTTTTTCTTTTTCCTTTTCCTTGTATTTCTTTTCTTGACAAATGAATGAATACTGTCACCCGTTACGGGCAGTGCTCACTTAGGGTGAAGTTAGTTTACAGTGTATGATTTGTTTTTTGTTAAAACAGAACTGAATTGAACCGAACTGAATAAAATAAAAATATTACGCCAACTGTTCACTTTGTTAAAGGACCTCCCGATGAAAAATTTGTAGCCTGCGTAGTTGTACGAAAAAGTTGCATGTAATACTATGTAATATCAAAGAATACTATCATTTAATGTGCCTCAGACTAGTCCAATCTTATGTAGTAGCATGCAGTAGTATGCAGTAACAAGGTAGCCTTGAAGTGGAAGCATGTAGTAGCATCAGTTAGTACTGCATGCTACCTTTTCGTACAACTTCGTACTACTATTTTGAGATAAACTTTTCATCGGGCTGCCTTACCTAATACTAACGCAACCTACTTCCATAGCCATTCCATATATTTCTAAACCCGGAGACCCTAATTTCGTACGGTACATTCTAACCTTCTAACACACCACGCTGGTTTCGATGTGTATCACGCTGTCGACGATTGTCTGCGAGAAGTTTTTCCATAAGAAAACCGGTTATGTGAATTGTTTCCCTGTTTCACCATAAGTCGACGGGTCTCGGAAAAGGCTTAAAACAGCCAAACCGTGGTTTATTTGTTGAAAGCACAGCCTAGTTTTAAAGTATTCAAATATTTTAAAATACTGTAAGTTGAAGAGTAAATAGTGCAGGGGGTCCTTTAAATATATCGGTAAAAAGGGCACAAAGGACTTTAATTAGTTGTTTTTTTGCAGATACCATGGTATCTACACCATGGTCTAAAGTCGTGTTTGCAGTTACCGTGGTATCCATCACCATTGTATAATATGATACTTTATTGTAAAACGAACTTTCATAGCAACCATAGGACCCCCTGGAAAAGTCCTCTTACTTTCACCATCACCAACCCAAGAGCCTAAATTTGTGTCAAATTAGTCTTAAACTAACGGCAAATCTTATTCCATTCCAGTTAAAGATCCAACCAAAGACCTGTACGATCTAATTAAAATACCTATTCGTAGTGGGTCTGTAATAAATGGTAGTATAGTAATGAACCGATGTTCAGTAATAAAACTATCGAGACAAAATAAAATAAATCGCAACAAAAATAATGACGCGGTTCATCACATCAACTGATTGAAGTGTTATTAAGTTCCTTTTATTTTCTAAATAATTCTCTCTAAACCCCAGCATCGAGACATCTTACCACCCACTGCAGCGCCCAACAACCGAACGCGTCGCCAGAATAAACTGGTTCCAGTAGCTTCGCGAACGAACAGCCACGCAAATTCGTTTGTACCTTTTTTTTACGGAATTGCTTAACAAAACCGAGTGATATTTTCCTTTTTTTTGTGTTAATTTGTTATTTAGTATAGTGAAGCAACGCAAATTAGTTGTCAGCTATGATGTTGTTTAAATAAACCTATGTCTCTCTCTCTCTCTCTCAAAACCGATGCTCAGAATCGATTATTTTGAAAATTGTCAAAATCGATTTTTTTTTTCTTTTCTAGAAACCAAAGCCATATGTTACGATCTATGTCCTCTTATAATTTCCAACAACTGAAGTCAGGTTCTTCCAGGGGCGGTTCGAAGGATCGGGGGGGGGGGCTGACTCCTCCCCCGCATGCTTCACAGAATCGTCTCCCAGTCCTATGTTTTAATAATATGAATAATAATGATAATAATATATTGCAAAAAAAAGGCCACAAAGCCTCTACAAAGTTCTTTTGAAGCATTTAGAGTCGTATATTTGGGAAAGAAACATTCCATCAATTTCTTTCTTGAATTGGCTTATTGATGGAGAGTTTGCTGTTTCTTCGGGAGGCTTGCTTTTTGAGGCAGTTACAAACGGGAAAGTTGAAATAAATGGCTTGCTGTTTATTCTCTAATTGTTTATTATTATCGTGTAACGATCATTGTCTAACCTTTTAGAAATCGGTAGTAGTATTTCCTGGAGATGCGCACAGTTTTTGTCTGTTGTTTCTAATCGGGATAACTGCAGGGCATTAGCCAGTTGTATCTTTCCGGGTCGCCCCCCCCCCCCATGTTTAAGCACTTCGAACCGCCCTTGGGTTCTTGAACTCTGAAATATCATATCATTCATATCATATCATCATAAATATCATTTCCACCTGTGACGGTATTTCAATTTGTTGCGACAGTGGTATTTTGAACTCTTTTCAAACGGAAGATCAACAGAGGCGAAAGATTTAAATTTTATTCTCAGCTTTAACAAGAACGGTCTGCGCGGACATGACATCAAGTTCTGAGCCTCGTTTTTGTTACAGTAGTGCTGCCGCGTCGCTGCTGCAGCACTTCTTTGCTTCTGCAGAAGAGCCTCGTTTTTGTTGCACGCTGCAGGTCCACTTCTCGGCCACTTCCGAACTGATTCTTTCTACATCCGTTTTTGCACTGCAGTGCTTCCGAGGAAGACGGCAGCGCTTCTCGAGAATCACGGACTTGCTCACCGACCAAGTCCGTAATTCCCTGCAAGGTGCTGCAGCTGCCGCTTCAACAAAGAAGAAAGTGAATCCAAAAATGCATATTGTGCAAAAGCAAAGAAGTGCTGCAGCAGCGATGCGCAGCGCTATTACAACAACAAGAGCTGTAAGCTCATATGGCACTTGCATGGGTTAAGATGATTTGATTGATCAAAAGTAAGTTTCGACTTTGCGGTTGAGATGCGCACTCTAAGAGAGCTGGAACTTCATGTGTAAGCAAAACCCTTGAGGCAAAAATGCTAATGGGCTGATGGGCATCATGAAAATGCATATATTGCTTAAAAGTATTTTTTTACTTTGCGGTCAAGATTGGTACTTTAAGGAATAATCGGATTTGGGAAGTAGCAATTTCTAAGCAAATGTTGTTGAGTCTCCAATATTACAGCGAAGTTTCATCGTCCTAGCACATCTGGAAGTACCTTAACGCGCGATCACCGGAATCCCAGACCCCCCCCCCCCCCCTCCTCCAACTCCACCCACAATACCCGGAGCCAATCCGATTGTGTAAATGATTAATCCAGAGCATCTGTTTGTCATTCCCACGAAGTTCGATCCAGATCACACCAGTCTATGCGGGTCAGGTATTTTCCGCCCTCCCCCCAATAATTGCCGGATTCGGACCGGAAATGATAATGATCACCAAAGAAAAATGTCCTCTGTTTAATTATTAAATTTCCCTCGAATCCGATCACCCGTTCCAAAGTTACGCATGACTCAATATTCCGGATTCCCCTCCCTCAACTCCCCCCCCCCCCAAGGATTATCATATCGAGGTTTTTTGTATTCCAAGTCAGTTTGACCGGGTCCCTGATATGCCTTCCAAGTTTCGTCGTGAAAATCCCCCAAAACACGGAATTCCGGGAAACCCCCTCCCCCCCCCCCCCCCTCAAGTGTCCGGATCCAGTCAAATTATGTAAAAGAATTACATGCATCAGATGTTTGTTCTTCCCAGCAAGTTTCACTCCGATACCATCATTCTAACCGTTTCTTGAGATTTCCGGTCCACCCCCCCCCCTGCTCCCCCACGGTGCCCGTAGCCAATCCGATTCAGTAAATGACTAACCTAGAGCATCTGATGTTCCTACGGCCCAAGCTGACTGCGAATCATAATGATTCGCTAGAGCATCTCTTTGTTCTTCCCACAAAGTTCCATCCCGACCCCTCCATTCTAAACGGGTCACGTATCCCCCCCCCCAATAGTTGCCGGATCCGGTCCGGATATGAAAAAGATCATCGGAGAAATGTCATCTGTTCAGTTCTTAAATTTCACTCGAATCCGATCACCCATTCCAAAATTACGCATGACTGAAAATTTCGGATTCCCCTCCCTCCACTCCCCCCACCATTATTAGATCGACAAAATTTTTATTTTGAAGTCAGTTTGATCGGGTCCCTGATATGCCTGCCAAGTTTCATCGTGAAGATCCTCAAAACCACCATCACCGGAATTCCGGGAAACCCCCTCCCCCCCCATAAGTGTCCGGATCCAGTACAATGGTCTAAAGGACTTATCTAGAGCAGATGCTTGTTCTTCCCAGCAAGTTTCACGCCGATCCCTCCATTCTAACCGTTTCTTGAAATTTCCGGTCTCCCCTCCCCCAACTCCCCCCTGGCTACCGAATCCGGTCAAGACTTTAAACGGGACATTACAGATATGTATTCTATTCAGTTATGAAGTTTCATTACAGTCCGATCACCCGTTCGAAAGTTATACACTTCTCAATTTCCCGGATTCCCCTGCCCTCCACTCCCCCCCCCAAAATGGTCCGATCAGAAAACTGATTATTTCCAAGTTTGTTTGGTCGGGTCTCCGATATGCCTGCCAAGTTTCATGGTCCTAGCACAACTGGAAGTACCCGAACTCGAAAAAGTGTGACAAAATGCCCTAAATTTTCAAGTTTCCAGCACCCCCACTCCCCCGCATATGGTCGGATCGGGAAACTGGTTATTTCCAGGTTAGTTTGGTCGGGTCCCTGATATTCCTGCCAAGTTTCATTGTCCTAGCTAATCTGGAAGTACCCTAACTCGAAAAAGTGTGACAAAATGCCCTAAATTTTCAAGTTTCCAGCGCCCCCACTCCCCCGCATATGGTCGGATCGGGAAACCTATTATTTCCAGGTTACTTTGGTCAGGTCCCTGATATTCCTGCCAAGTTTCATTGTCCTAGCTCATCTGGAAGTACCCTAACTCGAAAAAGTGTGATAAAATGCCCTAAATTTTCAAGTTTCCAGCGCCCCCACTCCCCCGCATATGGTCGGATCGGGAAACCTATTATTTCCAGGTTACTTTGGTCAGGTCCCTGATATTCCTGCCAAGTTTCATTGTCCTAGCTCATCTAGAAGTACCCTAACTTGGAAAAGTGTCACAAAATGCCCTAAATTTTCAAGTTTCCAGCGCCCCGCACTCCCCCGCATATGGTCGGATCGGGAAACTGATTATTTCCAGGTTAGTTTGGTCGGGTCCCTGATATGCCTGCCAAGTTTCATTGTCCTAGCTAATCTGGAAGTACCCTAACTCGAAAAAGTGTGACAAAATGCCCTAAATTTTCAGGTTTCCAGCGCCCCCACTCCCCCCGCATATGGTCGGATCGGAAAACTTATTATTTCTAGGTTACTTTGGTCAGGTCCCTGATATTCCTGCCAAGTTTCATTGTCCTAGCTCATCTAGAAGTACCCTAACTCGGAAAAAAGTGACAAAATGCCCTAAATTTTCAAGTTTCCAGCTCCCTCCACTCCCCCGCATATGGTCGGATCGGGAAACTGATTATTTCCAGGTTAGTTTGGTCGGGTCCCTGATATGCCTGCCAAGTTTCATTGTCCTAGCACATCTGGAAGTACCCTAACTCGAAAAAGTGTGACAAAAAACTCGGACCGACCGACAGACGGAATTGTGATCGGTATATGGCACTCAAGCCAGAAGCTGCAAGTGCCATAAAAATGAGGCTAAGATGCTTTTTTGGATTCACTTCCTGCACGATTTCTTCTTGGTTGATGCACCTTGCAGGGAAGCACGGACTTGGTCGGTAAGCAAGTCCGCGATCCTCGAGAAGCGCTGCCGTCTTCCTCGGATGCATTGAAGTACAAAAACGAATGTAGAAAGAATCAGCCCGGAAGCGACCGAGAGTGGATCTGCAAAGTGCAACAAAAACGAGGCTCTGGCCGATGGCCTTTCTAAAACAGAGTGGTTGACTTCCATTTGAAGTGGTATTGACTGACTCCATCAACGCTCTCAAAAACCCCTTGGACAATCTGTACGCCGAACAAACGTGGGTTTTAGACGAACCCTGCAGAAGCTAATGGCCTATTTTTGGGCGACAAGCCTAAAGCTAAATGCCAAATTTAATAATAATTATGTTATTTTTTCATTACTATTTATTTATTAACAGAAAAAGAGGTTAACCTAAAGCTTATCTCCCATTAATATTATTTATTGAGAGTCTCAAAATGGCTGGGAGAATACCTACTCTGGTGGAGGGAGGGTCTTAGCTTCCTCTGGACTTAGCAGCAGTGTTGCCAACAGCGGTACAATTGTACCATTTTGGTACATTTCAACTCGGCTGGTACAGTATGGCACAATCACACTTTTTTTGGTACATTTTCCAAAAGTTGGTACAATACGGTACAATGAAATTTTTGCGTTTTTATGTCAAGGAATACTGACTGACCGAGCAAGCAGAGATAGATTTGTTTGTATTCTTTTATAATGCATAATATAGTAACTGTTTCGATCAAGGCATTTTTTGGGTGCATTTTAAATTCCATCTCCTTTAGATGTGCTGAAGAGTTTAATTATTTTGCGGAAGGTCAGATTATATATGTAATAAACTCGGCTTTACTACCCCTAGTGCTCGTCGGGGGTGCTATAGTTACCATTTCTTTCGAAGCGTTGGCAACACTGCTTAGCAGCTGATTTTCGTTCTAGGGAATGAAGGAGTTTGTCGCCCTTCCCGAGTATGAGAGGCTGCAGAATAGTTTGGCCGCTGGCTTGGAGCTATTCTTCTTCGGGATGGATCGCGGACTCGGAGCCAGATTCTGGACTGTAACGACGGCCAGGCAGTGTGTTTCTTCGTCACAGTGGTAAGCCTTTATTTATAATAATAATAATTTATTTCTTACCCACAAATTCCAGAGGAACAAGACCAAAGGTTTCGATTGAATCCAAAAATTTAATATCTCATCCAGACGACTTGGTCCTGTCTTCTCCAGGCTTTTTAAGCATTTTACTACAAACGCTCAGAAACAGATTAAGGCCAAATAGCTACGGTAGTCATCGGAGAAAACCAAGTTCAGACATGGATTCAGCATGTGTGTTTACCCCTAGAAGTCATATTTGTTTTGAACTTTTGGGAACTACTTATCCGACAAAATAACAAAGCTCAAAAACGAATTCAGCGTATCTCCTTACCCCTGTATCGAACATCTAATCAACTTCAAAAAAAACTTAGCTCATACAGATTTTCTGGTTTCAGCCGGATTCCGGGCGAACTACTTGTCCGGCGAGAAAATGGTTTTCATAATCGTGTTCAGCATGTCTTTCTATCCCTAAATCAAACATCTAATCAACTTCAAATAAAACTTTTACTTTTAACAAACTTTCCAGTTTTGGCCGGATTCCGGGCGAACTACGTGTCCGGCGAAAAAATGGTTTTCACCATCGTGTTCAGCATGTCTTCTTACTCCAAAATCGACTATCACATTAGCTGTTTAAAAATATTTTGCTTGCCCCTTAATTTAAACTCCCACCCCTAACTATAGGGCTACAAAGCCCATCTACGAACTTGACCTTATTCTTGACCCAAAGAATCCTCACACAAAGTTTCATCAAAATATCGCATTCCCTTCGAGAGTTATCGTGCTTACAGACGGACGGACTGACAACTTTGCGATATCATAGGCAGCCCTCCACTTACGTTTTGGGATCCCAAAAACAAGTGGAGTATAATAAAGAAAAAGAAAGGAAGAAAATACTAAAATAACTATACATACAAAAACACTAGCACATAAGCAGTCAATGCAGCTCAATAGTAATAATAATAATAATTTATCTATGACCCATCATACACTCACAAAGAGAAAGACGGAGTATAAATACAAAAAAGAGGAAAAAGTAATGTACGGAAAGACATAACACCATTGAAAAAACAACACGAAATTAACTTCTAACAAATTAACCTAACGATGAACCAAAATATAAAAGAAAGAACAAAAAACGACAACGACAACAACAACAGAACCAGAACTAGAAAAGAAAACCCTTCCAGGGGTGGTTCGAAGGATTTCTGACATATTAGAAAAGAGATTACCCGCAGCATCAAGAGGATCCGGCAAGTTGTATCTCTCCCTGTCAAATCGAATCAGTCAAGATCAAAAAGTCAAATCGTCAGTGCGCCTGTGAGTTCACACTCATTGACACACGAGTCATTTGGTAACGATGGGAACAAAAATAAGCACCTATTTTGTAAATGGACAGACCGCATGCGCTGAACTAGATGCGACGTAACAAAAATTGGGTCGATTACCAAATTCGATAAAGAATGGGATCCAATAAACACGTTAAATCACCCAGTTTTGAAATATGCGGGAAAAAAGATTTTATAAACGGCCTGTCATGTGATCGCCTGAGAGTTCACACTCACGGGAAAATTGGGGTCGTCAAGCCGATCTTTTTATCCAAAATTGGTGTTTTTTCGTTCTTGGGTTTCTGTCGAAATACAGCGAGTGACATGAAAAGTTCGTCTATAGTCGTTCGATTCGCTCTTGAACTTTCATTTTGTAAAATGGAAACAGCGCTGCTGGAGTTTGTCCAGTGGGCTGACTATAATCTTCTTACTTTAAATTATGATAAAATAAATTATATAATACTTTCGAGGATAGGTACTGTTGATACAAATCTGTAGTTGAATGTTCATGGAAATAAAATCAATAGGGTTCGGGAAACAAAGTATTTAGGGTTCATCATGGATGAGAACTTGTCAAAGAAGGAGCACGCTAATACCATATCAGTTAAAGCATCTAGATTCCTGGACGTGCTTCGCCGCATTAAACATTTAGTGACAGGAAAAAACATGGAAACAAATTATTTCGCTATATTTTATCCATACGTGTGCTATGGTTGCTCACTAAGTAAATTCATTACGTGTTATAAAAGAATTCAAAAAATACAAAACAAAGCAATAAAGCTTCTTTTTTACGATGACGATAATAATTCGACAACTTCTGATATTTTCTTTAAAAACAAGCTTTTTGATGTTTAAAAAACAAGGGATTACCAAATTAGCATTTTGTTTTACAAATACTTTAATAATTTACTGCCTTCTCCTTTTGCAATTTTTTTTCTATGAATAGTGATTACCACAATTATGAAACAAGGCGGTGTGGGGATATAGTTAATAAAATCCGACAAACAACTCGTGCATCGTTCATTATAAGGAATTTTGCTACGAGTGTTTGGAATATAATCCCAAATAAAGTCCGTGAAGCCCCGCACCTTGCTGCATTCAAGACCGCAGTGAAAAGGTTTTTCCTCGCAAAAGAGTAAGCAAGAGTCAGTCGTTTTCTTTTCTTCATTTTTCTTTCTTTTTTTCTTTTTCCTTAGTTTTTTTTTAGTAATTAGAAATGTAGTGTTAGTAGTAGTATTTATTTTTCACTAGTAGTATTTATTTTTCATTAGTAAATAGATTTGAATTTTGTTTTTTCCCTGCAGGTGATGCAGATTATGTGGTATGTATTTGTTTGTAATAAACGTAATCTAAAATTTAAAAAAAATCTAAAAAATCTGAGAAAAGAAAATTTTAGTCGATAATGACGTCATTATTCATGAAGAAAACTACTAATTTAAGGACAATTGGTAAATTGTTCTATAAATATGCTAAGTAACTACTCGGCCTTCCCCCATGGGCTCGTAACCACAAAGTTACACGACTTTAACCCGTTCAGTCTTGTCGGAAATTCCATGGGACTTGCACAGCCTCACGGGCGAGGAGACACCACTCCCACTCCCGCTACAGGATTTTTAACCTAACAGGTTTGTAAAAGAAGATAAGTAATTCGACAAGAAGGACAAAACCCTTTTAACACACCCAAAACATTTACATCATTTCTTATCTAAATATCGGTTAGGCCAAAGAATTCCCTGTAACGCCCAAGGGCTTTGGACAGTTTACTCGGGGTTGGAACCATAAATTCAGATTGTGTTTTGTTTCCATAAAAGCTCGGTCGATTATACAGCTAAGCTGGCACTTCTCCACCGTTGGCTGTCGGAATTAGCGTTCTGGTGACTTTCACCGCATCATCCTTTAATCTGTCTGTTTGACTCTTTTGCGTTGTTTATTTGAAGTGTATGTTGTTTTCTTTTTTTCTACTCCACTTGTTTGTGGAGTGGTTTATAATAATAATAATAATACGCAAAGCCATGACGTGCAGTATCTTCATACTCTAACCCTAAGACTTCCTTGGCTACATTTTTGATCACTTTTCCGTGGGTCTCTCGGTCGGTCGGTCGGTTCTACGATTGCGAGTTAGGGTACTTCCAGATGTGCTAGGACGATGAAACCTGGCAAGCATATCAGGGACCCGAACAGATTAACTTGGAAATAGTCACCTGCCCGAGTCGACCATCGCGGGGGGAGGGGGAGATGGTGGAATCCGGAAATTAGGGCGTGCATAACTTTCGAACGGGTCATCGGATCTTAACGAAACTTAATATCTGGAAAGAACTCGTGTCTCAGATGTCCCGTTTTAAGTACGGACCGGATCCGATGAATCTGGGGGGGGGGGAGGGAGGTCAGAGGGAGGAACCAGAAATCGTATGACACGCTCAGAGTGGAGCGATCGGGATGATACTTGGTGGGTGAAACGGATGACACTAGGTGCATCACTGACAGAACTGGACCGGATTCGGACACTGTGGGGGCTCGGGGGGGGGGGGGGGATTGCGACGATCCGAAGTTGATGTACTTCCAGGTAGGCTAGGACGATGAAACTTGGCAGGCAGATTAGGGACTCGACCAGATTTACTTCGAAATAGTCACTTGTCCGATCCGACCATCGTTGGGGGAGGGGGAGATTTCGGAATCCGGAAATTAGGGTCATGCATAACTTTCGAACGGGTGATCGGATCTTAATGAAACTTGATATCTGGAAAGACCTCGTGTCTAAGATGTCCCATCTTAAGTACGGACCGGATCCGATGAATCTGGGGGGGGGGTAGGAGGGGGGAACCAGAAATCGCGTGAGACGGTCAGAGTGGAGCGATCGGGATGAAACTTGGTGGGTGAAACGGGTGAAACTGGGTACATCGCCGACTGTGACTGTGGGGGCAGTTGGGGGCAGGGGGTCCGGAATTCTGACGATCCGGAGTTAATGTACTTCCAGGTAGGCTAGGACGATGAAACTTGGCAGGCATATCCGGGACCGACCAGATTAACTTGGAAATAGTCACTTGCCCGATCCAACCATCGTGGGGGGAGAGGGAGACTGCAGGATCCGGAAAATAGTGGCATGCTTAACTTTCGAACGGGTTATCGGATCTCAATGAAACTTGATATCTTCGTGTCTCAGATGTCCCATTTCAAGTCCGGGCCGGATCTGATGAATCTGGGGGGGGGGGGGGGTCGGAGGGGATAACCGGAAATCTCGTGACACGCATAAGAGTGGAGCGATCACGATGAACACTGAGGGGGGGGGGGCTGGAGGGGGGTGTCCGGAATTCCGGTGATAACGAGTTAAGGTACTCCCAGATGGGCTGGGACGATGAAACTTTGCTCATCATTGGCGTAGACATTGTCACTTCCCTGATCCGACCATCCCTTAAGCAACTCCTCTTAACCGCAAAGTACAAAAAAATAATAAAATTTACTTTTTCACGATCTCCATGAGCACATGATCGTTTTTGCCTCAAGGGTTTTGCTTAGAAATGAATTTCTAACGCTCTTAAATTGCCACCCTTAAAGTGCGCATCATCACAGCCAAGTGCAAAAATAAAATGCTTTTTATGAAACAATACATTCTCGTGATTTTCAAGAGTCCATGGTCATTCGCATCTCGATGGTTTTGCTGACAAATTATCACAACAAACCCATGAATTTGCAAATTCCTACTTTCGTCCTCTGACCCAGCCTCGCAAGTGCCATATGAGCTTCTAGCTCTTGTTAAATATATGTGTCTCCTTTCAGCGGACTGTTCCTTCACGCCTTTATCAAAGCTATGCCTGTAGCCTACTTCAACGAACATGCTGCGTTTCTTACTGAAGCCTTACTTGGTGTCAAAGGTGAGGTTTTCCGTTTGCTTTTTCGTAATTACGTCTTTTCGTTTTAGTTTTATCAGTAAATTTAGGGTTAAAATTATATCATGGAGCTTGTGCCTTGAACTGACTATTCAGGGGTTGGATGGGGTCAGAGGTCATCCTGGTCGGATGCCTGCGGACTGAAACTACTGCCCGGTTTCAGCATTATCTAATACCCATTTTCCATCCAATACCCATTTTCGATACGGAAAATTTGAGATTTTTTCTACAAATCTTGATCGTGTGTTCACACTATTACACACAGACCAATGGTAGCCAAGGTCCAACCAACACCCTCTTCTCCGCTTGTATATGGAAAGTTACGAGTAAGTAAGTATTCAAGATAAGGTAAGT
This sequence comes from Branchinecta sandiegonensis, assembly GCA_030848855.1. Classification (NCBI taxonomy): domain Eukaryota; kingdom Metazoa; phylum Arthropoda; class Branchiopoda; order Anostraca; family Branchinectidae; genus Branchinecta; species Branchinecta sandiegonensis. The sequence goes on along the minus strand of JAUPMV010000021.1, from coordinate 4,868,160 downwards.
AAGTAAGTATTCAATTATAAGTATTCAATTATTTTTGTGCCCAAGCTGACTGAGTAATATCGAAACGATATTGCTTTGGCAGGGAAATTTCGGCCCTTCTTGGCAAGGGTCCAAAGGGCATGGGATTATCGCTGCAAAAGCATCGTAGCTGAAATATCCGTTTTTGTTCATTGTTTGAATATGTTCTTCAAGGACCGAAAAAATTGAGCCAGGAATTGACATCGACTCAGTTATTAGGTCGAAATCCCGGATAAAGGGCTAATCCGGACTAGAGAAAGGTCTAATTCGAGGTGAAATTCGGCGTCGGGCATTTAGTTCTTACCAGGGACCCATAAATTTCCTGTAATGACTCGCCATTCAGGGGGCTTGTCATTTTCTATGTTGCTATGTTGCCCGAGCCTCACCTAGTTTCCAAAAATTCCGCTTGGGTCGAATCGGCGTTCTTGCTTAGATAAAATTTGTTGGGACTATTCAGCATGCCACCAGGTACCTAAGCTAGGACAAAAGATCCAGGATACTCTTCCATTTACAGAGAAATATTCCAAGTTCAGCACAACAGCTGCGAAAAATTTTGTCTATCTGATAGTCGGGTATTTTATCCCGTGGGTATTTCTCGAACTATCTGACGCTCGGTCAAGAGCGCATCAGAAATCTCTTATTGACAAGCCCCCTGAGTGGCGAGTCATTACAGGAAATTTATGGGTCCCTGTTTGGAGTTCGGAACTAGCTCAGTCTCTAAGGGCAGGCTTCATTTCTTCTTCCAGGTCGATTGAGTAGGTGAAGTCAGGCTAAAAGCGTCCCCAGATTAAAGAATCTGAAATGGTGTCATATAGGCAACATGTTGGAGAGAATCTAAAACCTACAGATAAGGGAGTGAAAAATCAAGTGATTGACAGTTGTGATTGGAAGGGTTATGGTATCATAATTATCGTAGAAGGTTGGATCGATATCGCAAAAGCCCCAGGTAGCCCATCTAGTCTTCTGGAAGGCTGTGGAGATTACTCCCTTTTGTCAAGAACAAATAATTAGATAGAACCTCTGTCTCCCTATCTCTGTAATATGACCATGCGGAGTCGAATATTTACCCTTCCCCTTCCCGATGCAAACGAGCGAAGGTTAGGAGCTTCGCACCACATCACGTTTAATTACCTCTACAAATAGCTATATCGCTGTGAAGCCGCGTAGAGGAAAACTTTCAAAGACAAAGCCGATTGGTTCTCTGGGCGCGCTCCGAGCGCGTCAGCCCGCCTCCTGCACTTTTTGCTCTGCGATGAGCAACGGCGAAGACGGACGTAGGGTAGACTGATATCATCATCAACTCAAAGCTAGAGCAAATACCTCTAGCTCCGCTCAGTTTTGTCGGGGTATCCGTAGTCGCTGCATGGGACCAAAGTCGGAGGTTCTATCTGATTATTTGTTCTTGGTTTTATATGCTAACGGCATAACCCTTTTTTCAGGCTTTCCGCTAGACAAGATCTATGTTGCGCTGGGGTCCAAACTGGGCCATTCTGGAGCTCCAAAAACCCAAAGACGAAAGGTTCTGTCTCAAGCCTGGAAGGGGATCTCACAGTCACCGGATCTGGGAAAATTTTTGACGATGTCAGAAGCTTGGCTTGGCTATGTGATACGATACCATAATGTAAGTTATTTTTTAGCTACAAGCTATACAGGTAATGTTTTAAGCCAAATAGTTTAAATATACACTCTCTGAAGTTTTATAACATTTACTCAAGAACTGGTATAAATAATAATAATTTATTTTTAACCCACACACAAACAAACAAAAAACTACTCAATAATCATATAGACGAATAAGCCCGTGAGAGGGCGACAGACGCGCGTACGCCGTTTCGGACAGGTTTCTATGGAGAACAGACAATTAACTAACCCTGCCCTATCCAACTAAAAAGATGTTTTTTTTGTTGCTTTCTGAGTATCACTCAACAAAAATATGACAATGGGCCTTATTTTTTAATTTGAATTAGATTTGGGGTAGATTGTGGGTTCCGGTGACCCCCCCCCCCCCCTCTCCCCCGCGAAACCCTGTACACACTCAGTAGTTCCTTATTGAATATGTGCTGATACAGTATAGGAAATAAAATAAATTTTTATGAAAAGTATATGTAGAGTCGAGCTGCCAGCGAACCGTCGTCACGCGTAGACACTCGCATGTCTAGGGAAAATCCTCAGTTTCCTGTATATATGCATTCGGGGTGGTAGGGCGACAGGGGGCTTAGTACCGGGACCAAGAAGGGTTGGTGGCGTGAGGGGGGGGGGGGGCAGGACCCGACTGTGGTAGGGTTCATTGGCTAGGAACTTGGTTAGGAACTTCTTAAGTCTTCTCGAAAGGGTTCATCACGTTTATTATGGCACTTGCAGCCTCTGGTTCAAGTGCCATATACAGATCACAATTCCGTCTGTCGGTCTGTCGGTCGGTCCGAGTTTTTTGTCCCACATATCCGAGTTAGGGTACTTCCAGATGTGCTAGGACAATGAAACTTGGCAGGCATATCAAGGACCCGACCAAACTAACCTGGAAATAATCAGTTTCCCGATCCGACCATATGCGGGGGAGTGCGGGGCGCTGGAAACTTGAAAATTTAGGGCATTTTGTCACTTTTTTCCGAGTTAGGGTACTTCTAGATGAGCTAGGACAATGAAACTTGGCAGGAATATCAGGGACCCGACCAAACGAACCTGGAAATAATCAGTTTCCCGATCCGACCATATGCGGGGGAGTGGGGGCGCTCGAAACTTGAAAATTTAGGGCATTTTGTCACACTTTTTCGAGTTAGGGTACTTCCAGATGAGCTAGGACAATGAAACTTGGCAGGAATATCAGGGACCTGACCAAAGTAACCTGGAAATAATAAGTTTCCCGATCCGACCATATGCGGGGGAGTTGGGGCGCTGGAAACTTGAAAATTTAGGGCATTTTGTCACACTTTTTCGAGTTAGGGTACTTCCAGATGAGCTAGGACAATGAAACTTGGCAGGAATATCATGGACCCGACCAAACTAACCTGGAAATAATCAGTTTCCCGATCCGAGCATATGCGGGGAAGTGAGGGCGCTGGAAACTTGAAAATTTAGGGCATTTTGTCACACTTTTTCGAGTTAGGGTACTTCCAGTTGTGCTAGGACCATGAAACTTGGCAGGCATATCAGAGACCCGACCAAACAAACTTAGAAATAATCAGTTTTCTGATCCGACCATTTTGGGGGGGGAGTGGAGGGCAGGGGAATCCGGGAAATTGAGAAGTGTGTAACTTTCGAACGGGTGATCGGATTGTAATGAAACTTCATAACTGAATAGAATATGTATCTGTAATGTCCCGTTTGAAGTCTTGACCGGATTCGGTAGCCAGGGGGGAGACCGGAAATTTCAAGAAACGGTTAGAACGGAGGGATCGGAGTGAAACTTGCTGGGAAGAACAAGCATCTGCTCTAGATAATTCCTTTAGACCATTGTACTGGATCCGGACACTTATGGGGGGGGTCCCGGAATTCCGGTGATGGTGGTTTTGGGGATTTTCACGATGAAACTTGGCAGGCATATCAGGGACCCAATCAAACTGACTTCAAAATAAATAATTTTGTCGATCAGATAATGTCGGGGGGGAGTGGAGGGAGGGGAATCCGAAATTTTCAGTCATGCGTAATTTTGGAATGGGTGATCGGATTCAAGTGAAATTTAAGAATTGAACAGAGGACATTTCTCCGATGATTTTTTTCATATCCGGACCGGATCCGGCAACTATTGGGGGGGGGGGGTTGGAAAATACGTGACCCGTTTAGAATGGAGGGATCGGGATGGAACTTTGTGGGAAGAACAAACAGATGCTCTAGGTAAGTCATTTGCTGAATCGGATTGGCTACGGGCACCGCGGGGGAGCTGGGCGGGGGGGGGTGTGGACCGGAAATCTCGAGAAACGGTTAGAATGATGGAATCGGAGTGAAACTTGCAGGGAAGAACAAACATCTGGTCCATGTAAATCTTTTACATAATTTGACTGGATCCGGACACTTGAGGGGGGGTGGAGGAGGGGGTTTCCCGGAATTCCGTTTTTTGGGGGATTTTCAAGACGAAACTTGGAAGGCATATCAGGGACCCGGTCAAACTGACTTGGAATAAAAAAAAATCCTCGATATGATAATCTTGGGGGGGGGGAGTTGAGGGAGGGGAATCCGGAATATTGAGTCATGCGTAAGTTTGGAACGGGTGATCGGATTCGAGTGAAATTTAATAATTAAACAGAGGACATTTTTCTCTGGTGACCTTTTTCATTTCCGGACCGAATCCGGCAATTATTAGGGGGGAGGGCGGAAAATACTTGACCCGCTTAGACTGGTGTGATCTGGATCGAACTTCGTGGGAATGACAAACAGATGCTCTGGATTAATCATTTACAAAACCGGATTGGCTCCGGTTATTGTGGGTGGAGTTGGAGGAGGGGGGGGGGGGGTCTGGGATTCCGGTGATCGCGCGTTAAGGTACTTCCAGATGTGCTAGGACAGTGGTTCCCAACCTTTTTCGGTTCGCGTACCCCTAATCAAGGCCCAAAAATGTTGCGTACCCCTTTCTGAAGAATTGTTGTTTTACTTCTTCTTAACTAAATCTGATTTTCAAATACACAATATTTATTGTCATAAATAAATGATGGGGCATAGATGTGTAAAAGTACGTTCAAAATCAATGAGACACTTGAGGCTGCTTTTTTGCAGATGTGCAGATGTGCGTTCATCCTTTTCGATGCAAGAGCTTGCCTGTGAATGATGCAGTGCAACCACTTCACATTTGGATTTTTCTTCCTTATCCAGGCCATGAGCCCATTATTCTTCCCTGTTAGGGCGGCAGCCCAATCACTGCAAACTCATAGACACCAGTCCCACAAGATGCCCATTTCTACGAAGAATTTGTCAATCGCCTTGAATAGTTCTTCTCCTGTTGTTCTCGACTGTAGGTTTTGGCAAAACAGAATATTTTCTCTTATGTCAAAAGAATCTTGATATCGAACACACGTCCGTGCTTTCATCAAGCTGCATCGCAAACATCTTCGTTATCTTTACTCGTTCAACAACCTGCATGACAATATCGCTTGCAATTTCTTCGATCCTTCTTGAAACAGTGTTGTTTGACAAAGGAAAAGATTTAAGGGCAGTAGCCATTTTCGTATCAAACATTAACTCACTGGCTTTCACTAGGGCTGGTAATATTAGACTTTCGGCAATGGTATGCGGTTTTTTCTGTTTTGCAACTAAATAGGAAACAGCATATGAAGCCTGGAGAGCCTTGGAAGAAACTGATGCCACTTTTGCGATTTCCAAACAGTCACTAGCAAATGCTTCTTGTTTACACTTGAAAAACTCTGTGGGCTTTGCGATATGAGAAGGATGCACAGTGCTGAGATGTCGGCTCATATTAATTAATTAATTAATTAATTAATTTATTTTTTAACCCGCTAAATGAACAAAAGCGGAGTATAAACAAAAAAAGAAAAAATACAACAGAGACGACTAAATACACAACAAAAACACTTGATTAATTAAGGAGGCGGACAAACCCATGATGAGCTGGGAGAGCCTTCACTGTCTGGGGGAGTTTGTCAGCAAGCGCAACTAGCTTTCCGGTTATATCTGGAAACCCGAAAACTGAAACAAGGTTACGGTTCCGGTACCACGGAGGCAAATACAGTAGAAAACGCGAGAACCGAAAATAATAAGAACGTAACGACCGAATATCTTTTCGCCCGAGGATGGGATAAACACCAGAAAGAAACAAAACTGAATGATCAGTAAAAACATTATTTGTCAGAATACCTAGGACTCGGATTTACTGCGACAAAGTCTGATCCAGTGAACGCACAGTGCGTTCTTTGTGGGCAAGTCTATGCGCAGGCTTCGTGGAGCTGTTGGCCAAGACTTGCCCACAAAGAACGCACTGTGCGTTCACTGGATCAGACTTTGTCGCAGTAAATCCGAGTCCTAGGTATTCTGACAAACACCGACGCGCTTTGACCAAACATGATTCTTCACTTTTCTTCTTCTTAGATGCAGGTTCTGGATCTGGGGTTCCATCCTTCGGCTGCTTGTTATTCCTGATCAGGAATCTATCTATTCTTGTTTGCAATCACAATTCACGAACTTTGTGCTTCAACAGATGACAAGATACTGAACTTGCTCCGCAAATTGTCTCTGACCGAACTGATCTGACCTGACCTGGCTCCTGCAACGGCTGCAACACCCGATTACACTTCGCTCGAGGCGTTTCAGGCCATCCCTCTCGGTTAACCCGCAAGTGAGGCGGCTGAGGGTGGAAATACTATGAGGAATGAGCGATTTTTACGAGACATTACGGCCACGGGAAAAATTAGCGGGTTACTGAAAGCGAAAGTTTTGAAAACAAGTCTGAAATTACGTACAATGGGTATCTGATTTTGAAGAAAATGTTGAAACTGAGTCAGAAGACTCGAAACGAGTTTCAAAGCTGGAGACTAAATTGACTTTGGGACCTTCGCGTACCCCTTACGAGGGCTTCGCGTACCCCCTGGGGTACGCGTACCACCGGTTGGGAACCACTGTGCTAGGACGATGAAACTTTCCTGGAATATTGGAGACTCAACAACATTTGCTTAGAAATTGCTAATTCCTAAATCCGATTATTCCTTAAAGTACCAATCTTGACCGCAAAGTAAAAAAAATACTTTTAAGCAATATATGCATTTTCGTGATGCCCATCAGCCCATTAGCAGTTTTGCCTCAAGGGTTTTGCTTACAAATGAAGTTCCAGCTCCCTTAGAGTGCGCATCTCAACCGCAAAGTCGAAACTTACTTTTGATCAATCAAATCATCTTGACCCATGCAAGTGCCATATGAGCTTACAGCTCTTGTTATCATATATGCCCGTTCTTGTTCATTTTAGAGTAAAGATCTCGATGTGATCGTGGGAGAGATGATCGCTGGAACGAAGTCCAGACTAACGGCGGCGGGAAGACCAATGAGCCCGCTGGAATCGAACACGCTGTTGGCCGTCCTGTCTCGGATGCTAAACGACACACAAGCGTTCTCGACGCTGTTGTCACTGGTTAGTCCTTTTCTTTTAATAAATGTTGTAAATGTGATATGGTCGAGTCGCCGTCAGTACGTCTACATGTCAGTCCGACCACAACAAAAATCCAGTAGTTCACCACACGTCAGTTCGCCAACTTCCTAAAATCCGAAAGTTCGCCCACATAAAAATCCGACAGTTTGACCACACTTCAGTGTGCCTACTTCCTAAATCCGACAGTTCGCCAGCACCAAAAATCTAATGGTTCTCCCACACGTCCACTTCCTAAATTCCGATAGTTCGTTCACACGTCACTACGTCCACATTTTCCGGCAGTTCCTCCAAACTTTGTTTCGCAGTTCCGACAGTGCGCCCACTTCCTAACACCCGGCAGTTCGCTCACACGAAAATCCGACAGTTCATGCACCCGTCAGGACGCCCACAGTTTCGACAGTTGGTCACACGCGCTAGGCCTTTAATTCGAGACTGCTCGCCTACACATTGTTGAAACACCCATTAGTTCGACGGTTTTAGTGTTCAATCGATTTGATCAGTCTCTGATATTCTAAGTAACGCCTGATATTCTAACTAATATAACTAACGTTACAATATCAAACTGCACGATATTTTTTTAAATCGTTTTCTAACATGTTCTTAACATTAACGTGTTTTTTAACATCTTTAACCGCAACAGCTTTAGAAGACACAGTTGGAATCCTCGCTTTCAAAATTTTTAGAAAGACACTGGAAGAAGAAGCTTCGTGGACCTACTTTTTGGGCTACGGCTCCTCCGTCATCGGTGACATTAAACAAAGAAGGAAGCTACAACTATTCATTTATTTCCCTCAAAACTGAGGAGTACCAAATAATGTATAAAACAGAACTATGCCCAAAACCATCTGGTCCATTCAATGACACATAAATACTCTAAAAAATACACACGATTTTGACAACTAAATTACAATTATTTACGCACTATATTATTCACTTGTTAAAAAAGGGGTACAGGTTGTGGGTTTGGAGCGCTACCGAAGCTTTTTTATAAAAGTGGTCATCTTTTTCTTCAAAATTAAAACTGGGTCTTTTAGGCTTTAAAATTAGAAACCAACTGCGAATTACTGAAAGAAATAGGGAGCCCGAGGAGAAATTTGAAAAATTTGAAATATGATATTTTAGTAGCAGATATGTCGCAAATTCGAAAATTTTCTGCGATTGTTGCAGCAAAAAGAACACGAGGCAAAGCGACGGCGGTGAACAACGACACGAGGATGTCTTTCCTGTATCGCCCACGGAAACGAATTAAGAGGCCAAATGCCTTGTGAATTCTTCCTTGTATATGATTGACAATTACAGACTGAGAAACCTTAGATGACGATGTATATGGGATCCCTAAGTACGTCACAATATCACATGCTGAAAAAAACAATCCTATTACCACAATCAAGATAATCATTTCCTTCCACGGTACTACTTACAACAAAAAACTTGCATTTACCAGCACTAACGGAAAGACCCTTTGCTGACAGAGAAGTGGCAAGACGCTTAAATTCTCAGCCAACGCAGTTTTTGATTTATTCAGTAAAGTTATGTCGTAAGAAACATTTCAAAATCCATTTAGTAAACGATTTTAGCTTTAGTAACCACTGTTAAGAGGTTGAAACACGTCCTTAATGCCCGTCTGACTATTCTTGGCTAAAATTGTTTTTTTTTTTTATATATTTTCTTCTTGCCTTTTCTGTATTTGATGCTCATCTGTTCTCCATAAGCGGGTTACAGATAAATTTTTTTAATATTTATTAATATTTTACCTTTTCCAGGATCACTTTCTACCCTTCCTGGAAATTTTTCCCAAGCCACACGCCCGGTTCTCCGCTTCCAAAGAGTGCCTTTACAAAGTCCTAGCCCAGAAGGGGGACATTCCTTTATTCTATCTTCTCCCCACGCTGGAAATCTGTCGCACCGCCTATGTTTCTCTCACGGCAGTCAGTGCAGAGGATGACAGGCGGCAGGTCACCAATTTGGTGTGCGGAGTAATTGGGAAGATCTCTACCCACTGGGATGTCGACGCCCAGCTTGACCTCTACGTTGACCTGCGGAGGGACTTCCCGGACCTGGACGATGTGCTGGCGTTATTAGTGGAGGTAAGATTAAGCCAATAGAACCTCCGTCTTTGGTGCGATGCAGGGACTATGGATACCCCGACAAAACTGAGTTGAGCTAGAGGTATTTGCTCAGCTTTGAGTGGATGCCCGTTTACTTCCCTCTTCGCCGTTTCGCACATTAGAGGAAAGGAGGCGCGCTGACCCGCTCTGCAGCGCATCCAGACAACCAATCGGCTCGTTTGCATCGGGCAGGGTATAGGAATCCATTCGGCTCCGCTTGGTCGTATTGCAGAGATAGGGAGAATGAGATTCTGATGCGTATTTGTTCTTGTTTTAAGTCACAAGTCGTGGTTTTATTGGTCGTTCTTCTAAACGAATTGATGTGTGTGTTTCCCGCTCAAGCACTGAGTCGCAGGGCTCTTGATTGGTCACAGGTCTTCGACTTCTACGACAAAGCGAGCCAGAATGGAAGAAATAGCAAGTTCGTAAGCGCTCAAACGTGGAGTGTTAGAGTAAAATGTTTATCACATCTTATATACAAAAGCGTTAGAACCAAGACATTTCACACCCCCAGTAACCAAACAAGTATTGAAGTAACCTAGTTTGAAATCATCCCAATTTAACCTTTAAAGCTTTTAAAGCTTTTCATGTAAACAAACCTCATCACATGCAGAAACCCAAGGAGATCTTGAAGATCTTGCAAGAACACTTTCAGTTTCAGTACTGAATGTCTTGCCAGCCAGTCCGACCCTTTAAACCTCTTTTCATTTAGCGAGGTAATAATAAGTGCAATATACCAAATCGTAGCATCCTAATACCCCCTTCGTCACAACTTCATCAAGAACGGCATGTCATATGAGAAAAACGTCCAGTTTCAAGCTTTTCATTCACGATTGAAGTACGTCACGTGATCTTATTTGTTGCTGTTACACCAAAATCCACATATATGCATATATATCCACAAGTATACAAGAGTTGAACTTGAGACCTGTCGCAGATGAACTTAACTCATAGGAAATCTGGGACCAGCTGCCCATAAACGGGAGGGGGGGGGGGGGGTCGGGACCCTTCAAAACTCATAGGAAATGCGGGACCAGCTGCCCATAAACGGGAGGGGGGGGGTTCGGGACCCTTCAAAGTGCGTATCTAGACCTATATATCTTCAAGTATACTAGCTTAGAGTTGGATTCCAGTCACGGGTCATAAACTCATGGACAATTTTGGCCCACTTGCCCATGAACTTGGAGGGTGGAAGGGTGGTTCAGCTCCACATATATATTCCCAACCCTGAAACCTGAAAGCACAAGGTATTTCAGCGCCCTATCTCCAGTTATGTCAAGTTAAAAACATTAAAAATGGGCAACCTGGGCTTGATTGCCCCTGAACCTAGTGGGAGTGGGGTTTGGGACCCCAAAAAGCGAAAGGAGACCCCAATGCTCACACTCACAAGCCCTCCAAGTTTCAACTTGATAGCTGTTGATTCCTGTCGGGGGACACGAACTTTACTCTTGGGCATTCTGGGCCCAGTTCCCCATGAATGGGTGGGTGGGAGAGGTCCAACTCTAAAAGTAACTTCCCCTGCCCTAGGATCTATAAGTACAAGGCAATTCATCGTCCTATGTCCAGCTCTGGTCAAGTTATAAACATTATTCACTGGGCAATCTGGGTCATTTTGCCCCTGAGCCGGGTGGGTTTGTGGGACGGGAACCCCACAAATGCACAACTAGACCTCAATACCCACAAGTGTATCAAGTGTGTGCCCCTGCACTGGTTCACGAATTATGAGCTCCACAGAAAACGGTGAAAACCGAAAGCTGAAAGCTGCTGCAGCGCTCGCAAGGGTGGATTATTCATAAATAAACACTCCACGAAAAACGAAATTTTCTTGATCGGCTAGTTACCCCTCTAAGATGCTAAGTGATGGATAAATATAATTTCAGATATTTCGGTTGCACGTCCGCCAACCGTCCTCGGCGAAAGAACAAACTTAATCATAAATTCCAAAGCAATACCAACAAAAGAGCTATGCGGACTTGACAAACCACAAACGACATGTAACCAAAACCAGAAGAACGGTGCGGACTCGACATGCAAACAAAAATATATTAATGAATGTTAAAATGTGCGTGTTTAAAAAAAATATGTTTGTATGTACAAAAATGAAACAGTAATTCTGTGTAGACGTACAAAACTGGGTCAAGTTTCTTTTTATCTAAAACATATCTTAATTTTGTTTGGATGTCTATGTTGGAAAGATCGTTTGTAGATTTTTCTTGGTAGTTTATTTTAAAAAAAACTTCTATTTGTTTACTATTTTCTCTAAAAAGTAATGGGAAATAAGAAGAAGAATAAAAGAAAATAAATATAATTTCGCCATTTTCCAGCTCAACGCTTCCAAGCGGACTAGTTTCTGAAAGTCCTCCATTGTTTCATCATCAGTACTTGTGACAGCTATAGTAAAATTGATCCACAAATTGGTGAGTACAAAATCTGCATCTGCCTCCCGAGCAATGGAAGTTTTGCACTAGTTGCGTTTTTGGTCGAAGTTTGAAGTTACCTTCAAAGTCAAAGGTCTCTGTTTAAACCCCGTTTTTGGTAGCCGGTCACAGTTTCTTTGTCCTTCAGACTCTGACCGTCGAACTTCGTGAAGTTCGTGAGCTAGCAAGTTCGAAGTTGCTTGAATCGTCAAAGAAACGTCGACCGGGCAAGGGTCGTCGGAGTCGTAAAATAACTAACTAACTGACGGCGTTTCGAAAACGGAAATTAAGCAACCGGCTAAGCGAACGGCGAACAAAACTTCGATCAAAAACGCAGCTACTGTCTTTTGAGTAGAAAGTTAAAGAGATCGTGTTCTCTTTATTACCTTACGGATCCATATTTTGCCATCTCTCTGTCACAAGGGTTGATAATGAGACGATGGGGAACTTTTAGAAATTAAACCGCTTGGAACGCTGAATTGGAATATGGCGAATTGAAAGATGAAGAAAGTCATCAGTGTTCTATTTGTTTTCAGCGATCGTGTCAGCTTTCTCGTGAGACATTCTCTCGCAAAGCAACTTCCTCGCGCCAGCTCGTAGATTCCTTCTTCTCCACCTGCTCTGCCTTCACTTTCATCACCATTCCGTCAATACAGAGCCCGAAGAAAAGATTACAGCTCTATATTCTAAGTGGGCGAACCTCCTTAGAGGTTGGATGTCTTGGACTGGCAGAGGCATCTTTCGGAGAAGCCGTGAAGCTTTTTATGACACCGGACGTTTTGAAAAGAGACATGAGGGAAAAGGAGTGGACCGAAGAGCTGCTGAAACTCGCCGAATCTGTTGTTGCATTACCGGTGAGTTAATTAGAATTTGTATGGCATCTTGCATCTGCCGTTTTCCACTTGGACACTTCGACATTTCGATCGAATGAGTGTGACAATCATAACAAACCACTTTTCCTCCTTATGGTTGTGAAGATGCGCGCGCCGCAGGAGATATGGGCCTCAAAAAGAGTCCATCCTATCGAGGAGGGGCTTACTTCACTGTAAAAAGTTTCTCCGGGTAAGGATTAAAGTTAACTGCAGTATTTGCTACTGGGATTAACCTTATCTCTACTGAGATAAGAGTTATCCGAATTAGATATAAGATTATCTTTTTAGAGACAAGATTAATCCCAGTAGCAAATACTGCAAGATTTTTTTTTACAGTGTTTTTTACAGTTGTATCCGATCATGAAAGGATTCGAACCCGAATCCAGGGCTTGGTACGATTCCGAATTCGGATTCACCATTTCGTGCTGATGATTCGTATCCGGAATCACATCCGGATTGGAATCCGAACTTAACAAAAATCAAATCATGTACATAGGTTACAGTTTAAAAATCAGAAATCACAAAAAAGCACTGATACCTAAGGCAAATAGACGGTTAATTGGACGATGTAAACCATATGTCTAGGTTTTCATGTGTGCTTGTTATAGTATGTGTTTCCTCTCGGCAACCAGGAACGAATTTAGGGCTCGTTAAGCACAATACCCTTTTAATTGCTTCTAAATCCCCAAAGGTGCCGTATTTAACTCTCCTTAATATGTTTCGTCTAAAAACCCTTTCCCAACGTCGCGAAACCTAGTCAATTAACCTTGGAAAACAAATCCTACAAGACCCAACCCTACGCCCTATCCTGCCCCCTGATTTCGCCGCAATTCGAGTCAGGCCTGCAGAGCAGCTTCGCAACCGATTCCGGTAATACAACCGGTCACATGCACTCGTGCTCGGTATCAGCGTAGCTTCGTGCGCTCATTCGTGAGCCGGCTCAGTTTTGAAGCAGTTTGATCAACTACCAGTATATAATGTATGTCTAAAATTTTATTTTGCTCTTTACATTTGTATTATCCTATATTGCTGTCTGAGTATCTTGTTTTATTGTTGTTGTTGTGTTTATTCACTTTACGTTTGACTTAATTTATCTTGATTCAGTTATTTTTGTTGACAAAAAAAGAAAATTCGGCTAGTTCGTGAATGGCTTGAAAATAAATTGAATGAACTGAATTGAGCACAGTGTGTAAAAAAGGAAAAGATAAAAAATTGGAGCGGATTCAAGATTCGAGGTTTGGAATCCGAGTCCGAATCCGAATCCAGCTTGTCGAGCAGAGGATTCGAATCTGGCAAAAAGGACGAATCCTGGATTCGAATCTGAATCCGGAGTCGGATTCGCCCATCTCTGACCACTGTACAGAATTCTTGGGAAGCGACTGGGCACTCAGCTCTTACTGTACAGCTTTTTTGGAGTGAGTACCTCCTCGGCTTCTAGTACAAGCAAAATCTGTCGATTGCAGTCGGAATGGATTGGAAACAGTATCCATCGAGGGCAGAATAGATAGAGCAATTATGGATTGTGAGTGGATCACTACTAAAAGTAGTGCAGTTGTTTTAAGAACACACGGCTAGAAATGCAATGCGGACCGAACCGCTTCCCGCCCATTCCAGAAGACTCCTCTAAGTATCCTTGCAAATCCTTGCATCTGTCCAACACCGAACTATCCTCCCACCTGATGCACCAATGCACAATCGTACGCGTTCGCAGCCGAAACTAAAAACGGTAAAAACCAAAACAAGGAGACAGAGTAACACATTTGTGCCATTTTTTGTCAACATGTTCAATAAAATGTCAGTGTGACTTTAATATTTGTAGTACCGTACTTAGTATTTATGCTACTCGTGAGTGTTTAAAAGAATGTAATTTTTTTAAAGACAACCAAATTAGCTAGCTAGCAAGTTTTGTCCAATAAACCTTACTTACTTACTTATCCGTTTCTGGCTTGGTTCACGGTGGCTACATCGTCGGAAGCTTGATAACATTCAACACACTGGTCCGCATCCGAGTGTTAAATGTTATGACGGGTGTCGAGGATGTTTGTGTTATGAACCCTTAAAGTTTAACCAAAAAGGGCTGAGATAGGACAATTTAGTTACCCATCACATATGCACTTTAGTGGGCTTGAAGGCCCGATGAAAATACCTTACTTCGTTGCTCCGCTATTCACGAATAATCGGTTTTCGTTTAGTATGTATGTATGTATATATTTATTTCCCATCAAATGAAAACAGATGGAGTATAAGATGAAAAGAAAACGAAAAACACACTACGAGAGAAAACACTAACACAAGAAAAACAAAGAACGAAATGGATATCTAAATACAGAAGACAAAACTATTGCCTCAAACATCCTGCCCTCTCAGCCCATGAAATTATTAGCCAGTTTTTCATTCCTGAACCCGATTGATGTGCTTGTCACTGTGTACAAATTTTAAGTCTATTTAGTTTGTTTTGAAGAATGTTGCCATGTTTATTTACATTGTTTTGTTTAAGTGTTTTAATATGTATATTTTACTTATGTAATTCATACTCCGCTGTTACGCAAAAAGCGGGTCATAAATAAATAAAAATAAAAAGTAGTTGCCCAAGGATGAGCAACAATATCAGAGTTGTATCTGGCGAACTGGGCTATGGTCGCACCATCAGGGTCGATAATCCCATACCGACTTGTCGCAAAACGGTTTCTAGTCCATGGTGGAAGCCGTAGGAGGTACTTCGCATATTTGTAATATGTAGACTGCAACTTTTTCTTATCTTCCTTTTGGAATATCCTCCAAAAAGGACTTAGGTACAGATAGTGGGGTAGTGCCATTGCATTGTACAGCAGGGCCAGAAACCGCCGATCAAACTGTCGCTTATAAGCCACAACACGGCTATACGCGAAAGAAATCCGTCTCTGCAGATGACTCTGCAAAAGGTGCCGCGTTTCAAGCAGAGACCGACCAATAGATAGATAGATGATAGATCAGTGTATTTCAAAAGCCCATATATATATATATATATATATATATATATATAACTGAAACAATCAGACTCCTTCTTAATTCTAAACAATTGTCTATATACACGCCCACTCGAGTAATAACGGTAGGGTTAGTATTACTCAAAATTTCGGGGAGTGACAAAATTACACCATCTAGATAAATTTTTCTTAAATCAGAAAGCTTCGGGCAACTACGGAGGAAATGGTCCAAATTTTCTTCCTCCTTCTCACAAAGTGGGCAAGCATATCCCCAGATAAACAATGTGTTCATTGGACTTTCCCTGTCGGATTTGTAGTACCTCTATTGTTGTGAAAAAGCAAAGTAAAGCATTAGTCGCATTTTTTGCCGAGAGAGCTCAAAGGCCTGTCTCCAAGCCCTTTGTTCCTTTTTGCTGATTCGACCTTTTTTGGTAGAGAGGAGTCAGGCGCCCTTCTCCTGAGTAGATTGGTCAACTCACCTCGATATTGCCAATCTACTTTCTTCACAAGCCGGGGCAGGAAGGACAGAGGGCTTCAGTTTTATTTAGATGAAGTAGAAACTCAAGCCTACTATAGACCTACTAAAATGACTACTGTTCTGACCCGAGCACTTCTGTTTTTAACACTACAGTGTTTTACATTTTATGCGAGGCTGATGCCATTTAGCGGTCGTGGAAGTAATATTATCTTAACCAGTGTTTCCACTGCTAGCAAAATCCTGTGATAGGTGACAGATGTTAGTTTCTTCGACAAAGCAAGCCGGAATTCGGAAACTGGTTCCATACCGGTGAAGACAAAAATTAAGCAAAAAAGTTGAGGCACATAATTCTCAAAGTGATAAAGCGAGATTTATCGTTGCTAGCTGGTAAAAAGTACCCAATTTCATAGAGGCCAGAAAATCAACTGTTATTTTTGCATCACCACAAAACCACGTGTTGGCTCTTAAGAAAGTCAAGAAAAATCTAGTTTTAAAAGAAATTTAGACCAATGCTGAATAACTAGCTTTTGAAACGCAAGGGATAGTAGGACGTTGTTTCAGTTGACAAATTATATTTTCAGTAGATATTTAATTGTGACAAGGGATGACCTAAGGTCTAGGCTGGTTGTCTAAGGAAGTGAGATGTTCTTTAATTTTTAAAAACAAAATTTTAATCTTTTTATATTTCATAATGTTTTTAATTTTTTTTACTGAAATTAATGTTTTCTGGTTATTTTCTGGAGGTCAGCTTCTACTTTTCAGTATCTGAGGAAAAGTGCTCAATGAACATCTGCGGATGCTGATACGGCTTTGTATCAGCCTCTCTGAATGATAATACGATATCGTATCATCCTCCACAAAAGCAATTGTCACAATATAACTTCCTGTGGGACATATGCATCGCGTACCTGTTTGAGAAAAGTTATATAGTTTTTAACATACCCCAGACTACCTCAAACCCCTAATTTTTCTACACCCTATGCCTAACGCTTGACACCCTATGGCAAATGCTGCGGACCCTTACCCAGGTCATGCTTAAGTTACCTAGAGGTATCCAGCGTTTTGCATAGGATATCCAGTGTTAATGGTATGCCAGTGCTAGATATACCCAGCGTTTGGCATATGGTAAGTGGTTTGTGGTAGGCTGGCACGGGACCCTGAATATGTATTTTACGCAGGATCATCCCGACCGCGGCCCACTCTTCCTTCTTCGGTCACTCAGCGCCGCCCAGCGGCAATATAGCTGGCAATCCTCCGAGCTTCGGTGCAAATGGCTATCCCACATTTTCCCTTTGATCTGCCGGTTGGAATTTATGGAAGACGGAATTCCAGACCACTTCCGTCTCCTGTACGCTGGAAATGTAGATTTCCAGAGGGTCGTCAAGGATGAGAAGGCTCTTGTACTGGAGGATATTAGTCAGGAGCTGGTGAAACTGGAAAACGCAGGAGCTGATAAGGCACAGGTTAGAACTGATACCTGGGGTTTTATCCAGGGTTAACTGGAGGGTCCCCAGATTCGTGAACGTAGACAACTGGAGGGTCCCCAGATTCGCGAACGTAGACGTCTGCCGGGGTTGGAGACCTAATTCAGTTCAGTTCAGTATAATCTAAAAGACAGATAACGGACTCGCCGATGGGTTGTTTTACGTCAAAACATAACGTCATAACATACAAATCTACAAGTCTGTTCAATTTTGCGACATTTTATACCGACGTCTTGTTTAAATATGGTCAATAACATAATAGGCTACAATTAATAGAATACAAATAACATAAAAGCATCGGCCGGACGAGCGGAACCACATCTCTAATGTGTGGTCTGGATAGGGCGAACACAACTAACTAAGTTCAATATAACCTTCTCTACATCATTAGCTGTTTACACTGGTACAGAAAAATATAAATTTATTTTTTATCTACTCTCGATCACGGCAGCAATGGAAGTCGCGTTGAAATCGCTAGTATATATTCAGCTGTGCCGCGCACCCCAAATACCTCTGCGCGCCGGAAGCAAGAAGGACATGGCGAACACACCTAACTAAATTAAATATAACCTTCTCTACATCATTAACTGTTAACTGGTACAGACAAATATAAACTTATCTTTTCATCCACTCTTGATCACGGCAGCGATGATCATTAATGATGTAGAGAAGGTTATATTTAATTTAGTTAGGTGTGTTCGCCATGTCCTTCTTGCTTCCGGCTCGCAGAGGTATTTGGGGCGCGCGGCACAGCTGAATAGATACGAGCGATTTCAACGCGACTTCCATCGCTGCCGTGATCGAGAGTAGATCAAAAATAAATTTATCTTTAACTGTTTAAACACTGGTACAGAAAAATATAAACTTATCTTTTCATCTACTCTCGATCACGGCAGCGAGGGAAGTCCGGTTGAAAGATGAAAGTTGAAAGATTCCGGTAAGAAAATGCTTGAGCACCCTATCCATAAGTATATACTTCCGCTACCGTTCAATACTGCTCGCGAACGACCTGCAAGAGCGGCCTCAGTGGTGATCCCAAAACTCCAACACGTAAAATATAACCATGTACGGTATCAAAAGACGTTTTACCGTCTTTCGTTAAAATTTGTAATCTTATTTAGTGTTTACTTTTATATACGACCTTGACATATTTATATATGAGTGTCTGCATGTATATATGACGATTTCGACAAATTTAGATTTCATCACGATAGTTCGAAAAGAATAAAAGCGATATCTATCTATCTATCTAAATCGCTTGTGTCTATTCAGCTGTGCCGCGCGCCCCAAATGCCTCTGCGCGCCGGAAGCAAGAAAGATAGGGCGAACACAACTAACTAAATTAAATATAACTTTCTCTTTGTCATTAACTGTTTAAACACAGGTACAGAAAAATATAAACTTATCTTTTTGATCTACTCTCGATCACGGCAACGAGGGAATTCCGGTTGAAATCGCTCGTGTCTATTCAGCTGTGCCGCGCGCTCCAAATGCCTCTGCGCGCCGGAAGCAAGAATTTCCCTTTGTCCAGTGTCCCCAAAAACCTGCTATCGCGCTGTAAAATTTGTCCTTTTGGAGAAACGAAAACACTTATAGAATAGAATAGAATTTTATTTTTCAAAAGCAGTTGTCACAGCGTTACCGCCGAATTTGACTTTTTTGTCATACAAAATGAGGAATAACATAACATTTGTCACGAAGGAAAAAAACACTAAAAAGGACTAACGTATCGGTTATTGTACAACTCAACAAATGCTGGAACAAAACTCCTTCTATATCTTTCATGAAGAGCGGCCACAGGGGCTAGTTTGGGGATTTTCTGGGATTTCTCTCGCTGTGGTCTAATACTTATAGGAGAATAGGGGGGGGGGGGAGAATGTTACATAATCGGGGAATAGATAGAGTTTTAATACCGAAATCGATGCTAAGGCGGGTTCGTCTCTCTTCCAGGGTAGCCAGCTTGAACCTTTTTAGTAGGTAACTGGAGGGCACTTTACCCTCCCCGTTAATAATCATGAGGTCCCTTTTTTGAATGTTCTCGATACGGTATGTGTGTTCTGAAGAGAGCCGGAAGTGCCAAACAGGACAAGCGTATTCAAGAATAGGTCTGATAAAACTAACACAAATTTGGAGGAGGTCTTTAGAAGGGCAAGACAATTTTATGAGTAGTTTCAAAACGGCAATACATGGGGAGGCTTGTTTTAATATATTTTTGATGCATAGCGACTTACAGAAAGAGTAGTCTTTCCCACCCCACCTCTTAAAGTTCAACCGAAAAGGTCTGAGATAGGGCAATGTAGTTACCCATCAGTTATTTACTTAAATAGGCTTGAAGATCCGATGAATATGCGTTACTTCGGTGCTCCGCTCGCTACCCTAGTTCAGAACTAGCGTATGTCCAGAAATGTCCAAATCAAGACTATCGTACGTCTAAAATCTTTGAAACGACACTTCGGCACTTCCTAGCGTCACATTTAACGAAAAATGAGAATCTTTAATCTAATTTCAATTAATTCCGCTAGATTATGCTCTATACTGTTGATAACTGTTCAGAACCAAACAAACGTAAGCAAATTCAACGTCATCAATGCAATGCAAAGTTTTCTCCTGGGAACTTGACTTGTTCGACATACGATAGTATTGTTTGGGGGTCCTTGGACATGAACTAGGGTAGCGCGCTGTTCACGAATAATCGATTTTCAAATAGTAGACTTTCCCGGTCCGAATTGTGGTACCTCTGTTGGCTGTACATGTGTTGTACGCTTGACGAAAAAGATTTATGAAAAATTTGTGTTCAGACCTAAGCAGTCTTCATCAAGCTCACCACTGGCCACTGAAAAGCCGCATTTGTGTTGAGATTCAAATTTTCGGCGTCATAGTAGAATTTGCGCTGTGGAGCCGGCCGTAGATATTCTGAACGTCACTACTAGAGCCTCGTTTTTGTTGCATGCTGCAGGTCCACTTCTCGGCCGATTCCGGACTGATTCTTTCTACATCCGTTTTTGCACTGCAGTACTTCCGAGGAAGACGGCAGCGCTTCTCGAGAATCGCGGACTTGCTCACCGACCAAGTCCGTGCTTCCCTGCAAGATGCTGCAGCGCTGCCGCTTCAACCAAGAAGAAAGTGAATCCAAAAACGCATATTGTGCAAAAGCAAAGAAGTGCTGCAGCAGCGATGCGGCAGCGCTATTGTAACAAAAACGAGGCTTAGAGCAGATAGTGGGAAATAAAAATTCCTTAGCAGAATCCAAATAGGTCTGTGTATTCAGTTAAATGACAAAAAAATGAGTTGACTTTTCAGTTAAACTTAAACTAATCTTGTTGGTCGCGGAAGCACACTTGTGGGCGGCACAAGAGACCGCGGAAACACTCTTTTTGAGCCACAATCGACCCACAAACTGTTTGTGGGAGCGCGGGAAACGCAGTTATCCAGCGTTTGGCCTAGTGCGTGCCAAATGTTAGATATGACCAGTGTTTTGCATCGGATATTCAAACAATGCATAAAACGGATGCGTCAGCTACGATGCTTTCGCAGTGATATATCGGCCCTTCTTGGCAAGTGTCCTCGTCAGGCTGTCGAACGTCAGGGACAACGTTGGGGAAGAAACGGACCTGCAAACAGGGCATAAGGTATCTAAAAATCAGGGATCTGTGGTAGACTGTAAAGCATCATCGCACCATACATGGAGTTGTCCTTGCTAAGAGAACGAACATAACGAGAAATTCGATTTTGTGTCGACAACCTCATGTCTTTCGCTAATCAGCGATTTTCTTGTCCATGGTTCACCGATCAGTAACTTACAGAATCGAGTAAGTGCCAAAAGCATTGAAACGACGCAGGGAAGACGCCTTCGACACGATAACAGATTTCGAGCCGAATCCAGCATCAGCACCTCAAGAACAACCTTTTCATCAACGGAATTCCTTTCAACTATACCGGAATTCCTTTCTACTGAACAGAAATCCCTGCAAGTGAAAACGCTGCATAATCGTCGACTATATTGTTGTTATTTTATCAGTGGTGACGTGACCAAGTTTATGTTTGTTTTATTAATAGTGATTTCAGTGTGTTGTTTCTATACGTAGTCATAAGTATTTGACTCGATGATCGAATTTTATTGTGACACAAACAAATTGTACATAATATTAGTAATACTTTATTATGGACTGAATTAAGAAATCAAAATTTTGTATTGCATGAAGATTATGTAAAGTTTGTATGTTAGTGAATTTGTATTGACATTTTCCTATGCTATTTTTTGCAGTGAAGAATTTGTGTGTGTGAATTTGAATTTGAAATATCATTTCAGGCCGATTTCGCTGCTACACTGGGACGTTCCCTCCTTCAACCCTGCCTTTCAGCTGACCAGCCCGCTATGAAGTTGCTTCACTATTTGGTGAAACTACTTGTGAAACAGCAATACACAAAAGTGGCATCAGAAATAGTGACCGGTGCCAGACAAATCCTGGAAAGTGAACCCTCCTGTCAGAGGTATCTAGGGAAGCTAGAGGGCCTTCTAGCCTAAAACATAGATGTCGCTTTTTTCTTGCCCCATAGAAGAGGGCATTAGGTAAAGGACCCGTCTTACCTACAGTGCCCCCCCC
The DNA here is from genome assembly GCA_030848855.1 of Branchinecta sandiegonensis. Lineage (NCBI taxonomy): Eukaryota > Metazoa > Arthropoda > Branchiopoda > Anostraca > Branchinectidae > Branchinecta > Branchinecta sandiegonensis. The sequence goes on along the minus strand of JAUPMV010000021.1, from coordinate 4,846,129 downwards.
CCCCCAGTCAAACACAAATCCCTGATTTATGGATACCCAATGCGTATGTCTAACGTTTGGCATAGCCTACGCTTAACGCTGGATACCCTATGCCAAACGTTGGATAGCTGTTGGCACCCTAACCGTGACCTACCTCACTCACTACAGATGTGTTCTGATAGGTTGATTTCTGAGCTTCATTCAAATCATCAGTATTTTATTGGGCCCCAGTATCCAGCATTTTATCCAGCATTTTTATGTAAATTTTCCCCTATTTTTGCTAGAAGTCAACGGGGCGGGACAAAGGCTTAAAACGGCCAAAGCTGTGGATAATTTGTTAAAAGCATAGCCTAGTTTTAAAATATGCAACTATTATAAAATATTGGAACATAAACAGTAAACAGTGCGAGGGGTGCTCTGCTTACCGACGGCTTTGGCTGTTATAAACCTTTCTCCAGACTCGTTGACTTCTATCAAAACCACGGAAAATCTACCTCCTCAGAAACCTGACAGCAAGTTTCTCTAGCTCCGCTCAGTTTTATCGGGGTGTCCATGGTCGCTGCATGCCCGAGGAAGAATTGATCTCAAAATAGTAGTAGGAAGTTGTACGAAAAAGTAGCATTCAGTACTAACTGATGCTACTACATGCTTTTACTTCAAGGCTACTGTGGATTGACAGCCTGACGAGGACCCTTGCCAAAAAGGGCCGAAATATCGCTGATGAAGAATCGTAGTTGACGTACCCGTTGTAAACATTGTTTGAATAAATGCTACTGTGCTACTGCATACTACTGCATGCTACTATGGCAATACAGGATGCTACTAGATAATACTGCTCAAGATTGGACCAGAATGAGGCACATTATATGATAGTATTCTTTGCTATTACCTAGTATTGCATGCAACTTTTTCGTACAACTATCATGCAACTACGCAGGCTACAAATTTTTCATCGGGTGGGACCAAAGACGGAGGTTCTATCAGATTATATGTTCTTGCTTTTTTAACTATTCCCATCCATGCATCATGCAGATGTTCGGAATGACCCTAGTTTGACTGTGACGCTTTCCGACGTATTCGGTAACGTTTATTTTTGGTGGTCAGTCTTTACGTACATCGTAGTAGAGCATACACCTGTGGGCGTTATTAGTGTGTCATCTAAGCAGCATCTATATGTATTCCGTTCACTTGTTCATCTGTTTTTGTCTCTGTCTTTTGTAATGAAATTCCTTGTGTAATGAATGGTCAGCTTGGCTTCAAACCTTATATTTTGTTTCTGTTGTACTTATTTTTGGCTTCGGCTAGACAAATAAATAGAATTCAACATAAATGAAACTGTAACATTAATAATAACTAAATAGTTTACCTTAAGTTTCTGCAGCAACCACTCGAATATCATGCCACTAGCCTTGTTGATTACTTCCAGGTAATACTCTATATGACTAAGACCAAAACCCGCCATTGATCCTCAGGAAGAACGAGAAACCGTCTCCCTAGAGACCCAAACTCAACCACTCACATCCTGTGTCAACCAACCACGGCGATCGTTGGGGACAGCTGTGGTGCCGCTTCCGGCTCTCCGCTGAGTACACGGCGATTTTGCATCGTCAAGGAGAGTTAGTCATCAAGAGTATTAAATTGACTGATAGTACTTCAGTTGATAACCCACTGATTCCAGTTTACCCAAACCCGCTAGATGGCATGACAATGCATGAGACGCAGCCTAACCGAACGATTCTCAACCACAGCGTTTTTCAAAGGGTATACTCTTGATGACTATCTCTCCCTGCCAATGCAGAATCTCCGGGTACCTGCGGAAGAAAGCAGGAATCGGTATCACAGCTGCTCCCAAAGATCGCCGTGATTGTTTGACACAGGATTTGAGTCGTTGAGTTTGAGTCGTTACGGAGACGTTTACTCCTTCTTCTTGAGGATCATTGGCGTGTTTTGGACTTGGTCATATAGAGTATTGTGTTATTGTTTTTGTTTCGTAAGTGCCTAGCCTAAAGTCATATGAGTGAAGTTGTGATGTAACGGTGAATATCTCTGATCTCGTGCTAATATGTTTGTGATTTTGTTATGAATGACGATTGTTTTCTTATAAACTTCTGACAGACGGTTTCCTAATAGATAGTCTTCTTAATGCTTCTTAAGATTAGTACTGCATTTCCTATAGTACTATACTGTAAAATAAAAGTCTTGCAGTAGTTACTACTGGGATTAATCTTGTCTCTAAAAAGATAATCTTATCTCGAATTCGGATTAATCCTATCTCAATAGAGATAAGATTAATCCCAGTAGCAAATAAGGCAGATAACTTTAATCCTTAGTCGGAGGAACTTTTTACAGGGTAATCTTCCTGATGTCTCGATCCCTCTCTTGTCTTGTCCTGACAAACATTCGATACGAGCGATTTTCACTTGTACCGCGATCGACTTTTTAAGACCATTCGTGTAGAAGATTTTTTATTTTTTGCTCAAAGAGCCATCGGCCACGGCATATATTTTACAAGTAGTGAACTGAAAGGCAAAAACGCTCCTCAGCCGGGATTTGAACCCAGGATCCTCTGCTTACAAGGCAGCCGCTCTTACCATTTGAGCTACCGAGGGGCTTGTGAACAGAGCTCGCAAACCACTACTACAGTCAGGTAGAAGCCGGCCATAGGAAGAGTGATCCCGCCCGAAGGCAAATTTATCTAACCAGTTCACACCCCATGTCACGGAAATTAATAATAATACACAGATGGCACTTTACGCAAGGGACTTGTACCATGACCAATAAACCAGAAACAGTTTTTGCGAATATAATTTAGAAGTCTAGGACTCCATTGTCGGAGTCACGTAGACATACCAGGACCCATAAATCGGGGTCTCATGTTGAAAACCAAATAACCAAATGTAGAATTTTAATGGGGAAGACCGCCTTGAGACGGAAACATTTTGTTCTTTTTTTATTTTCATTTGTGGGTCCTGGTATGTCTACGTGGCTCCGACAATGGAGTTCTAGACTTCTAAATTATATCCGAAAAAACTGTTTCTGGTTTATTGGTCACGGTACAAGTCCCTTGTGTAAAGTGCCATCTATGTATTATCACGGCATATACGTACAGAATAAATGCAGATAAACGAAGTCCAAAACAAGTATATCCCTAGAGGTACCTATCCTTACGGGCTACTCCGAGGAACCTCTTTTACTGTTTGAAAAAAATCATGATCACAGTAAATAAATGTCTTTTTTCAAAGTCTTATCCCACAACTAAACTCAATACTGATCTCAGAAGTTTGAAAACATTCGACACCATGGATGTTGTCTTTACGGATGTTACAAAATATCTGGTCCCCCGCCCCCCCCCCCCCCCCCTCAAACTCCATCCGCCATGGTCAGATGCGGTTCGGATTGTTTACGGAATAACTCGGGCATCTGCGCTCCCTCTACCCCCATCCCCTCCCTCTACCTAGACCCCAACACGGATGGTCGGATCCGGTTAAAGACTGAAACTGAGATAGAATTGTCCGGAAAATTGAGCATCGGGTCGGGTCCTTCATACACCTGCCAAGTTTCGTCTACCTAGCTTATGTGGAGGTTACGGTCGCTGAGTGGCACTTGAGCCGAATGCTGCAAGAGCCATACAAACCTTGAACCTATATCTGCTGTTATACTAAAATTTGTTGAAGGGGGGGGGGGGGGACTCCGGAACTCCAGCGATTGAGGTGATTTCAAGGGCATTTCAAGCGTTTTGCAACGCACGTCCAGAGAATTTTCAGTGAAACTGTGCTTCTGGCCGTAGGGAACGACGAAACACACCGTACTAGCTTGTCCAGAAGTATCTGAGCTAGCAAAAGTTGGACAGACCGACAGACGCTATATGGCACTTGAACCGTTTACCCGGTGGGGAGCCAACATAGAATGTTCGGTAATAACCGTCAGTCCTGCAGTGCCGGCACCACTAAAAACTCTTTCTGCTGGTGCAGTTGTTACACTTGTACAGCACCTTCTCAATCAATCAATCAAGTTTTTAATTAGCCATAATTATCCAAAAACGAATAGCACTTGCACGTCGAAGATAGATTCTGCGCTCCTTCTATACTATTTCGTTCTGCGAAAGAAGGAGATTAAAAAGACGAGATCATGTTATTTTAAATATGCAAAGCACCTGCTCCACTTGTCGAAATTATGCCATAACCATACATTGACGGAGAAGTTGAAAATTCAAGATGCAAGTGTTACCCTTTTGGATGTCTCTTCGTCGCTATAAAAAATCATTGACGACACAGCCGAGCCAGCGCACGACCTTCTCTACTGCTTCATGGCCGAAGACTGAAAAGTAGTGTTTCCTGTGTCTTTATGTGTGTTTTTTTTTTCTTTCATTTACTCCGCTTTTTTTTCGAATGGCTGGTTACAAATAAATTACTTAATAAGTAATTTATATACTTGTTGATGGCAAAAACGTAACAATAACCTGGAACCTTAGAAGTGAGAAGCTCAACAGAAAGAAAAAGATTCAAAGCCAGGATTTAGCGGCGGGCCGCCCACCCCACCGGTGGCGCGCCGAATTGTTTTCGGCAGCAGGCCGCTGAGTTATTTATCCTAAGTGATCTATCATTTTATCCGTTTACCTTAGACATCAGTGATTTTTGTCACCTCTGATTTTTAAACTATCACCTACGTATATGATTTAATTTTTGGTAAGTTCGGACTTGAGTCCGGATTCGATTTGGGAAACGCTTAGAGTGAAACTTGGTGGAAGAGCAAGCACAAGTCCTAGATACATCATTGACATAACCGGACCGGATTCGGGCGCTATGGGGGAGTTGGAGGGGGCACGGCTTCGGGGACGACTTAAGGCGTAGGCTACTCTGGCCGTTCCCCGAGGACTCCTTATGGGGAGTCGGAGTCGAGGGGAACCAGAGCAAGAGCTAAAAGCGGATATGGCACTTGAAAAGTTGGGTAAGAGGAAGACTGTGGGAATTTCTCAACTCGTGGGTTCATTGCAATTCTTTGTAAGCAAAACTCTTGAGGCACGAATGTTCGTAGGACCTCGGAAATCCTGAAAACGTGTCGTTTAGTCGAAAGTTTTGTTCCCACTTTGCGGTGATAATGCGCGCTTTAAGATGGCTAGGAGTTCTTTTGTAAGCAAAACCTCTGAGGCACAAATGCGAAACATAAGAGGCATGTACTCTTCCCAATTATCAAGTTTCATCAAGGTCTGATCACCGGTTTTTAAGTCATGCATGCCTCAAGTTTCCGGATTTTCTCTCCCTCCACCCCCCCCCCCCCCCACGATGGTCGGATCTGCAACGTGACTATTCCCAAGTCAATCTTGTCGGCTCTCTAATGCGCCAGCCAAGTTTCATCGTCCTAGCACATCTGGAACTACCTTAACTCGCGATCAACGGAATTCCGGCCCCCCTTCAATTCCCCCCACAGTGCCCGGATCTGGTCGGTTTTGTAAACGATGTATAAGGCTCGCGGTCGTTCTTCACACCAAGTTTCGTCCCGATCCCTGCACTCAGAGCGTGTAACAACACAAGATTTCCGGTTTCCCCCACTCCAACTCCCCCGAAGTCACCGGATCCGACTTCTGAGACACGAAGTCTTTTCAGATATCAGGTTTCCTAAATATCGGATCACACGTTCAAAAGTTATACATACCTCAAGATTCCGGATTCCCCCTATCTCGACTCCCCCACGATGGTTGGATCGAGGAAACGATTGTTCTTTAGTCAATCTGGTCGGGTTCCACCTGGAAGTACCTTAAATCGGGACCACCGAAATTCTGGAACCCTCTCTAACTCCCCCCACAGTGCCCGGATCTGGTCCGATTTTGACAGTGATGTACTTTGGGCTTGTGGTTGTTCTTCGTACTAAATTTCATCCGGATCCTTCCACACTCAGCGTATCACGAGATTTTTGGTTCCCCCCTCCCCCACAATCATCGGATCCGGTCCGAACTTAAACTGGGACATCTGAGACCTGAGCCTTTCTTTTGTTGCAATAGTGCTACCGCATCGCTGCTCCAGCACTTCTTTAACTACAAGATTTCTTCTTCGTTGATCAACGAGAACACGGGCAATGCTTCTAAAATGGAATTTGTTCGAAAAAGACAGGTGATGGAATTGTCTAGATTCACTTTATTTTCTTTTTGTATATTCTGATTGTTTTACTTAATTTCACACTGTTATTACTTGTATACAAAAAATCGTAAACACAATGAAAAAGATGTCTTTTTCTCAAAACCCATACCCAAACTCAGTATTGATCTCAGAAATTTTTTATTAACCATCTTTAACATTTAAAAAAAAAAAAAGAACGCCAGAAACTGACGTTCCCCTCCGAATCTAAAAGGGAGTCCTTTGTTGATGATGGTGATGATCGCTTGCGGTGCTCAGTTTAATTTTATCTTCTGTACAGTAGTTAGAAGCTGCTGCTGGAACCGTGACCCAGCACCATACTGTCCAAGTGGGCTTCGCAAAAGTGACGCCTACTAGCTGTCCAATCATCTTTCGGGCTGAGGGACTCTTTGTACTTAATCAATTTAATTTTGTATTTAATAATTTAGCTCGAAGTTTCAGTTTCTATGGTTGAGTAGAATTTCTGAAATATTCAGAAAAAATTTCGGCTCTGCAACCCCAACGAAAATGCACTTGCGACGCCCCTGTCTGCAATAGTGGATTGTCTGTATCAGGAAATAGAATATCTCCTTGGAGATACCAATGATTCCTTTGATCTTGTTACTACACGACAGATTACTCCGTAGCCTGTTCCTGGAAAGGCGTAATACTCTATAGGCGTATTCTCGCCGTTCCCCGAGGACTCCTCGGGGAATCGAAGGGAACGGCGAGAATAGAGGGAGTCACTCCACGCGGCCTCCGCGTACAGAAACAGCGAGAACACGGTGAATGCTTCCGAAATGGTTTTTGTTCAACAACAAAAAAATATGCAGTTGACGGAATTAGTCTGGATCCACTTTATTTTCGCTTTTGTTTATTCTGATTGTTTTTAAATTAATTTTAAACTGCACCAACACCAACACCAAAAATTGATTCCCCTCCGAATCTGAAAGGGAGTCCTTTTTGATGATGATGATGAGAATCGGAGCATTTCCTGTCAGTGGGGACTCGCGAGAATACGGGGAGTGAGTCCCCGGGGACAAACAAAAACGCGGGGACTCCTCAAATGGAGTCCTCGGGGAACGGCGAGAATACGCCTTATATGACTCAGTCCAAAACACGCCAGTGATCCTCAGGAAGAAGGAGTAAGCGTCTCCGTAACGACTCAAACTCAACGATTCAAATCCTGTGTCAACCAATCAAGGCGATCTTTGGGAGCAGATGTGACACAACTTCTGCCTTTCTTTCGCTAGGTACCCGGAGAGGCCGAAGATTTTGCATCGGCAAGGAGAGATAAGCTATGCACTCCGGGCTGTCTCTGGTGTTTAGTCACCAGTGTCCGGTTCTTCCATTAAAACGCGTTTTTTTTGTTCACCTGTGAGTTGATGAAAACTGGCTAACTCCTCGCTGAAGCCGGGCTCACTAGCAGGTTCTGGTTAGTCCGCACCGGTGAGATAAAACCGGACACTGGTTAGTTCAAAAACGGGTTATAAGACTAGTGAGAAGTCACCGGCGGATGCAAAAACGGCTTATAAGAAAAACCGGAGACCACCGGTGAGAACTCCCGTGACAAAGAACGCAGCTATAGTCGTCAAGAATATCTGTTTCGAGAGAAAAGTATCCGGCCTAACGCATAGCCATGTGTATCAATGAATACATAAGTTGCGTTTTTTATCGAAGTTTTGTTCGCCGTTGGCTTAGCCGGTTGCTTAATTTCCTTTTTCGAACGCCGTCGAAGTTCACCGTTTGATGAAGCGTTTTTACGACTCCGGCGATCCTTGCCCTGTGGCCGTTTGTTCAACGTTTCAAGCATACTTCGAACTTGCTGCCTCAGAAGTTCAAACTTCAAACTTCGGTCAAAAACGCTACTATAAATAAAGAAAAACCGCAAAGTACAACTTTAATTCAAAAGGGTTAGTGATCTGGTCGCAAGGCGTACATGTTGACAATAAATAGTTCAGAAGGAAATCTTTGCTGTTTCTGCTGTTTCACTATTCGCAGATTTGCCTTTTTGAAAAGATCTTCCAACACCTCGGCCGGTCTCGTCACCGATGAGTCTTCATGGTCTGCTATGGTTTCTGTGGTTGACGCTATGTTCTCTTTCACCACAATCATTCCTCGAGGTCTTAAAGATTTCCTAAAAAAAGGGAAGTAGCAGGCGGTTAAACGATTTACAACTCAGCGGCATATACGCGCGCTACAAATGATTCGGTATTTTTCCGGATTAAAAATGTTTATTCAACGATACATAGGATTTTTGAGTTACGGCTGTCTCGTTGATAATGAACAGGGAGTCCTTTTTGATGATGGTAATGATAATCGGAGCATTCCCCGTCCGTGGGGGCTCGCAAGAATACGGGGAGTGAGTCCCCGGGACACTGCGGTTCGTTTTCAACGTTTACAAACATGTCGTTTTGACACAATGGCATTCGTGTGAAGTGTTGGCGGCAGGAGAAGGAGGGCTATGAGAGGGCCAAAACATGAAAATTTTTATTTGTGTGAAAGATCTTTATATATCAAACCTTTATATATTATTATCAAATCGCTCACAGTCAGTAGACAGACCTGCTACACTAGTCGCGTTTTTTACGATCGCTTGGAACGAAAGTTGCCGTTTTTTGCGATCGACTGTCGACTGGAGGTGCAGTCCATCGTCATTCCCAGTCATCGACTGGGAACAAAGTCAACAGTCGATCCGATGCACCTTTCTCTTGGAGGTCCAGTCAAACTTGGTGCCAGATTTTGAAAACTGAAACATGTGGACCCAAAAACGTATAATTTACACCTGAGTAATCGCCAGTAGCTACCTAGTTTCAAAGACTGCCGAGGGAAGAGTTGTGGGGATGGAAGGGGAGAAGTATTTTTAGACCGTTTTTCGAAGGCTTGTTCTCGCTCCACTATCAAGCGACAAAAAACGGTCAACTGGATGAACCCGGGAACAAGTTCCAATCGCCAGTTGATCTGCAAAAAACGCGACTACTGCTAGTTCTGGGACTTGTTTGAACTTATTTTGCAGCCAAGGATGTAGCAGCGTCTTTGATATTCTGTCGTTCGTTATTTTACAGAACGAAAAAGTCCTCAATGAAATTCAAACGTGGTATATCTGTGATTTTCATAGTGTCAGGACGCCATCCATATTCTCACTGTCAACAGCGACCCATAAATTTCCTGTAATGACTCGCCATTCAGGGTACTTGCCAATAAGAGATTTCTGATGCGCTCTTGACCGAGCGTCAGATAGTTCGAGAAATACCCACATGAATAAAATACCAGACTATCTAGATAGACAAAATTTTTCGCAGCTGTTGTGCTGAACTAGGAATATTTCTCTGTAATGGAAGAGTATCCTGGATCTTTTGTCCTAGCTTAGGTACCTGGTGGCATGCTGAATAGTCTCTAACAAATTTTGTCTATCTAAGCAAGAACGCCGATTCGAGCCAAGCGGAATTTTTGGAAACTAGGTGAGGCTAGGGCAACGTAGCAACATAGAAAATGACAAGCCCCCTGAATGGCGAGTCATTACAGGAAACTTATGGGTCCCTGCTGTCACTACGAGAAGCCTTGTGAACAACAACAAAAACTCAACCGTGTCAATATAATTTAGCATACTCAGATACATGATACAAAAATAAGCTTTCTTTTCAGTTAAAGCGGGCCACAAAAAATGGTCTTTCTACCACACACAATGCTAACCATCCCTACTGTCACTATGAATGTTCCAAACCACTAAAACACCGTAAAACAATGAGCAAATTAAAAAATAAACACCAAATTTCCTAGGTTTGAAATAACTCTTTCTGGACTAAATCTCAGCCGATCATCCCAGACAGCTGTTACGTAGGGAGCCAAAGGTCAAAATAATAATTTCCATCTAATGCTCCAACTGTTTATTACAAATACAAATAAATTATAAAACCAAGACCAGTGTGGTACCTCTGAAGACATACAAAAATTATCAGTTACGTCTTATAATTCTTTGATAATCAATCCTGGAAAATTCCGCCATCTAGAAAAGAAGACGTTGTGCGTGGCTTTTTTCTCGAGCCAAAACAGCAACTCGGCAATCGAGTTCAAATCTAAACAAACCCGTGGCATGCATCCCTAAGAGAAGGTAAACTGAATGTTTGGATTAGGTCTTTAAGCTTTTAAATATCATGGTATTCTCATCCTCGGAGGCTCGGGCGAAATCAGTTCATAGCGAAGGAAGGCTCAGCCACGACGGTCGCAGTGCTTGGCTAAGATTAGCGAGTTTTATAGAAGAGAATGATATAAAAGGACGTAATAGTGAGAAAAATCGTGTAAATATGAGGAAGTGAAGGAGTAGCGACAGTTTTGAAGGCACGAAGATATGCAGCATGGACAGACAAACTAAACAGTTCGTTTACTTGTTGTTGGGAAAATTACACAGGTCGAGGCGCCGATGCCGTGCGCAAGTAGTCGAGGGAGGTGTGATCCCAGAACAGCATCAACCGCGAACAAAGATAAGGTTGGTAAGGTGAACAGAAGTTTCCAGTATCTGTTTTGGGTGGGAAGAAGGGCCGGTAAAATTCCGAAATGCTTTTGATGTTTTTTCTGTATGCCACGGGCATGTTTGGAACTTTCATTGATTCTTGCTATTTTTCTATTAAAATTCTACCTTAAATTACTAAAAATTTGCTCTTTAATGTTTTCGAAAAGCCTTTGGGAAATCTTTTCCGGTGCCTTCTTTCTCAATGTAGTGTCTAAGCCGCAAGCGGCGTCAGATCTACATTTTTCATTACTAACAAACATCAAAAAGGGAAGATTCGTTGTGTTTTGTTTGTTCCCAGAAATAGCGATGCCGCAAAAGTTTGGGCCGCATGGGAAGTCAGAGATACGCGACGTATCTGAGACGCGCGATGGAAGTCCGGAGTTGAATGCTAATTCAGCAACACAACAAATGGTGATGGGGTGAACGAAGGTCACAAACGAGTCATGTTTTGGAGACGCGCCTTCGATGCCACAGGGGACTCGTTGCTATTGTTAACAAGACCTAAGGTTTCGATGGGATCCCAAAAATCTAATATTTGATCCAGACAACTGGGTCTTGTCTTCGCCAGGCTAATCATTAGAGAAAACCAATTTCAGATATACTTCTATAAGCCAGATCTATCTTGCCGATACTGACCGAAACTTCCTGCTTTACTTCTGCCAAATTTCCGGTTTCGGCCGAACTACCGAACTACTTGTCCAGCAAAAAAAGAAAATTCAGAACCGGTATCTCCTTATCCCTATAAAGAACATCTAATCAATTTCAAATAAAACTTTTAGCTTCTAAAAAAAAAAACCGGTACAACCGGATTCAGGACGAATTATATCTCCGGTTAAAAAACGATTGTCATATACAGACTCGGCGTCTCTTCTACCCCTAAATCTGTCATCTAATCAACTTCAAATAAAACTTATTACTTTTGACAAATTTTCCGGTTTTGGCCGGATTCCGGGCGAACTAGTTGTCCGGGTAGAAAATGCTTTTCTAATAAGTGTTTCAGCATTACTACTTACCCCTAAATCGAACAGTTAAGCAACTTCAAATCAAACTTTTACTTTTAACCAACTTTCCGTTTTTTGCCGGATTCCGGACAAACTACTCGTCCGGCGAGAAAATGGTTTTCACCATCGTGTTCAGCATGAATTCTTACCCCCAAATTTAACATTTAATCCTTCAAAAGAAACTTTTACTTTTAACCAACTTTCCGGTTTTGGCCGGATTCCGGGCGAACTACTTGTCGGAAGATAAAAATATTCGTGTTCAGCATGTCTTCTTACCCCATAATCGACTATCACATTAGCTGTTTAAAAATATTTTCTTTGCCCCTTAATTTGAACCCCCTCCCCCACCCCTAAATGTAGGGCTACAGAGCCCATCTACGAACTTGACTTTACCCTTGACTCAAAGAGTCCTTACACCAAGTTTCATCGAAATATCTCATTCCCTTCGAGAGTTATCATGCTAACAGACGGACAGACGGACAACTTTTACGATGTCGTAGGTATCCCTCCACTTACGTTTTGGGATCCCAAAAACAGGTTCAACCTTTGAAAAGTGAAATCGGGTTACATGGTCTTCTGACGCACATGACAGCTGTTTCGATACACGTTCAAGAGAGGTGATACAATTATCTTGAACTCATAATTAAAGAGAGGGAAGTAAACGCAGTTTACAAAACTGACGAAAGATGCAGAACACGGGAGATCAGAAATGTTTTGGAAATGGGGGATATACATACACTGGCTGAACGTTTTGAGGAAAGAAGCAGCCATGCTATGAGAGAAGCAATTACAATTACATACAGCAGCTGAACATTTTGAGGGGAGAAGCAGCCATGCAATGGGAAAAGCCCCGGGAGGGGATGAGCCCCGGGAGAGGAAGAGCCCCGGGAGGGGAAGAACCCCGGGAGGGAAAGAGCCCCGGGAGGGGAAGAACCCCGGGAGGGAAAGAGCCCCGGGAGGGGAAGAGCCCCGGGAGGGGAAGAGCCCCGGGAGGGGAAGAGCCCCGGGAGGGAAAGAGCCCCGGGAGGGGAAGAGCCCCCAGATTGGCTTAAAATAGTCCCTCCCCCGATCCGATCATCGTTCTGGGAGAAACATTATCAGTGAGTGGAATAACCATTTCAGATTTAGTAGATCAAGCCGATTTTCTGATGAAATGAGTATCGGGAGAGAGATGCAGCCTTGACAACTGCAAACCATATCTGACAAACATGCTAACTGTTCTTACAAGTGCCATATGAGCTTTCAGCTCTTGTCTGTGATGGTTGCTAGTAAGTGCACGCGTTTTTCTTGTGCGCGCGAAATCGTTTGTTTGTAGATATCTTTGGAGAAAACACACTCCAGAGGTTTGGAGGTCCAAGTGTTGTTAGCTGCAAGAAATACTCCAAGCAAAGGCAATTTTTTAAAGGGACGACCCGGATTTATTAAACGTGATTGTCCGCTCCGTCGGATCTTAGGTGTCATAAGCACCTTCATAAGGTAACTTAGTAACGTAACTCTTAGTAAAGTAACGGAGCTAGCAGTAGGTGGGAGAGTTATACCAACGCAGAAAACCCTGCTCTGTTGTTACAGGTTGAACAGTATTTGCAGTGAGTAACTCAGGAACAGAAAAAATGCATTTCCGGTAGTCCGCCAAGGGGTATAAATAGCAAAAGATAAACTAAAATATTTCACGGAACATCTGCAATTAAAAGCTTCTGATTGAAAAATGTAGCAAAAAGCTACAATGCAACCCAGATATGAATTTTTTGCAACACTGTTCGAAGCTGCAGCAAGGGTTGGCAACCTCTTAAAAGGATGTACGTCACCCACTGGGGCTTCTTCATCCTTCAGTCCAAAGGACGATGTTGAAGGACTTCGCAGAATGATCAGTCGAGAGCGGCTGCTACTGAAGTACATGTCCTGTTGCATGTGTACAAACGAACGTAACGGCAGCACAACAAAATGGAAGAAGTCTAAGATGCTTTCTGTTTCCCAAACTTAGAATAGGAGAAGTCAGGAAAGTCCTCAGGGGCGGTAGTTTGATCAAAGGCGTGGGGCTTGTACGAAGGAGAAACGCCGCAAGGCTTGAGGTAGGAATCAAAAGAGAATCTGAAAGCAGCCAGAGTGTCAGACATGGAAGTGCAGCGCCATCTGGGATGCGAGAGCTCTCACAGACGGGGGAGACATACGGAAGGACAAAGTTGACGTCGGCAGTGGCTCCCAACGCTGGACTGACTATCCAAGTGCATGTGGACCCAAGAAAACTCCCATGCATGTTTCAAGAGAATATTTGATTGATTCGGAAAAAGGAAGGGAACAAGATGAACAACAGGCGAATATTGATGCAAGTGTGCACACGATAAATAGTTGACTACTATTTGTGCGATTTTGAGATCCTAGGAATACAGGGAGGCACTGGATGGGGTTAAGGTTGACTCCATATCTTATACTACGAGCCCGTGCATGCGAGGGTGTGAATATAGTACTATTCTCATCCTCGGAGGCTCGGGCGAAATCAGTTCATAGCGAATGCGAAGCACAGGCTAGCTGGGGCAAAGGCTCAGTGCAAATGGAAAAAAAGTGAAGTGAAGAAATTGGATAAAAACTCGTTTACCCACGTGCATGGTATGGTAGCACCTTTTTTAACCGTTTAAGGTTGACTCCATATCTTATACTACCAGCCCGTGCATGCGAGGGTGTGAATATAGTACTATTCTTATCCTCGGAGGATCGGGCGAAACCAGTTCATAGCGAATGCGAAGCACAGGGTAGCTGGGGCAAAGGCTCAGTGCAAATGGAAAAAAAAGTGAAGTGAAGAAATTGGATAAAAACTCGTTTACCCACGTGCATGGTATGGTAGCAGCTTTTTTAACCGTTTAAGGTTGACTCCATATCTTATACTACCAGCCCGTGCATGCGAGGGTGTGAATATAGTACTAAGAATCATATTTTCCCCAATATATTTGTCAAAACTAATTCTAGTAGGCATACATTTATCCAGCAACTTGTTTAACGTTGGGTGGAAGACGAGCTACCTTGGCGGTATATGATATGATATGATATGATATTTATTACACTAAAAGCCCAAGGGCCATGGCAATACAATCAGAAAAAAAAAAAAAATTGACGAACTTATTTCTTGCCACTACTAAAACTACAAAAAATGTTCTCTGTGCATCATTGACAGCTTGAGGAATCTACCCACTTTCTTTGTAGTAGCATAACACTCACTCTTAAACATTTGCTCCATCCATTCCTGATCACACTCATTTACTCCAAATATTTCACTTCTCAAGTCATTCAATTCCCTACAGTCACACATAAGATGTCGCACACACTCATTCATATCTCCACATATCGGGCAGAAGTAAGGACCAATTCTCCCAATCAACCTATCCGTGTACCTCCTCCTATCTCCCAGGGGTAAAATATCAGCACGCAAACTAATTAATAATTTCAGTTCCTCCTTATTTAAACCCGCTTTAAAATAAACACATTCACCCCATATCTCGAGCATGTGTATTAAAAGTCATGAATTTTCGAAATTTAGTCGAAATGTCGATGCGAATAGGGTTAATAACTGCTTGTCATGAAAACACAGTTTGTCAGTCAATCAGAAAGGAGTATGCTGTGATTGTATCCCCAGAATCTGTATTTTCTCCCATTCATTCCACTCTGCAGAACACAATTAGTTGAATACAAAAGAGTAGGCTCATATGGCAGTTTAGACACATAGGCTAAGGATACAGAAACACACTGTACCTGCACCGGTCAAGGAACTTCACCAGGTCTTCATTTGTCAGATAAATTAGCACCCACTGGATCCATACAACGTCATATGTATCTGGTTCTGGTTCAAAGTCTTGCAGGCCTATAACAAATAATATCCTCCTTAGCATGATCGTTTTAAAAGAGATGTCACATAAGCGTGTTGACGACACTCTAGACCAAGCAG
Organism: Branchinecta sandiegonensis; assembly: GCA_030848855.1. NCBI lineage: Eukaryota > Metazoa > Arthropoda > Branchiopoda > Anostraca > Branchinectidae > Branchinecta > Branchinecta sandiegonensis. The sequence continues at coordinate 4,830,595 of JAUPMV010000021.1, read as the reverse complement.
CAGTGAAAGCTTATTTGGTGGTTCTGGAGCAAAAGTCAGCTAAACATTTTGTTCAGCAACGCTTCGTCCCTTCTTGGCAAGGGTCTTCATCATGCTGTAGCTAACAATCTGAAAGCATATAAACAATCAAAGTTCCTGGCTGCTTTAAATCTACAAGAAGGGCTGAAATCTCAGCTGATAACTAGTACAGCATTACCGAACATAATTTGTGACCAGCTTGGGTAGAAACAATACTTATTTCCAAGTTAAAGATGCAAGCGTCAATTTCGTCGGCTCTGCCAAAAATCGTGGATAATAGGGGAATCAGCCTAATGGAGACCAGCAAACAGAAGCTCCAGGACTTCCTCACAAGGACCAGTGAAACAGCTGAACTGTTCGGATTGAAAATAAACATCCCCAAAACGAAGAGTATGGCGAACAGCGGATCTCCGCTAGATATACGCTGTAGGGACAAGCAAGTCGAACAGGTCGTTGGATTCCGATATCTCGGCAGTACAGTGGAAAATAATGGAGCTTGTGCAAGGGAGGTCCAGCTAAGACTTGGCCAGGCCAGCGGTGTCTTCAATCGGCTAACGAAGATTTGGAGGAGCAAGAAGTACTCCCTTAGACTCAAGCTGAGACTTTTCAACAGCAACGTTCTCTCCGTACTTCTGTACGGATCCGAGACGTGGCACCTCAGCCAACAGCACGAGAAACGTCTTCTGGCCTTTGAAAACACCTGCCTTAGGCGGATCTTAAACATACACTGGACAGAAAGGGTCACAAACCTGGCGATTCGCCAGATGAAAGTGCAACCCCTTATTACTGAAGTCATCAAGATCCGCCGCTGGAGATATCTGGGCCATACGATCAGGATGGGAAGCACCAGACTCCCCAACGCTATCCTTCAGTGGCATCCGGAGGGATCCAGACGAAGAGGGCGATCGAAGAACACTCTTCGCCGTACCTACCACTACCAGTCGGACCTGCAGCTGAAGTTCCACGCTAACAACAAAAAGACTGTCTCTCATGCGAACTCTGTCCTTGGCCTCCTTAAAAGAACCATATCCAGTAGATCTCCTCACATTTTCCTGAAGTTGTACAAGGCCCTTGTCAGACCAGTGCTTGATTTTGGAATGTGCTTCGCATCACCAGGGTTTAAGGGTGACGTAAAGCTCCTAGAAGGAGTGCAAAGGAGAGCCACAAGGATAATAACAAACATGAAAGATAAATCCTATGAACAACGTCTGGAGGAGCTGAAACTGACTACACTTGTTTTTCGACGACGGCGAGCTGACATGCTTATGACATATAAGCTGACCTCACAAGAACAACCCCCAATTTGTATGCCCATTGTCCAGAGTGTTGGCGCAGATAGAAGGGGACATTGTAAGAAGCTGTTTAAGCCATCGGTCAGAACCCGACAACGACAACAGTTCTTCTCATGTCGATTTGTCAACACATGGAACAGCCTGACCAACGACACGGTTTCAGCACCCAACGAGGAAGCCTTCAAAAAGTCGCTAGATGAAGAGTGGAATGGTGTGCCATCGAAGTACTGCTGGGATGCATCTGATGCCTAACAAATCATCACATCATCAATGACGGAGCGATTCAACAGATCAAGACTGATCTTAATCCGCTCCGAAGTGCAAATGAAGGTAATTAATTAAGGTAATATCAACGCGTCTATCCAGCCCGAATGGGAAGATGTATGGGCAGCGGCCCTTATGAGAGACGACTGGCGGCTCTTCTTGGATGCCCTAAGCGCCTCTGGAGGTGCAGGAGGAACTAAGGGGTAAGGATAGGGCCCAGCCAGCACATGACACTCTACGTTCTTTTCTGGCCGATGAATGAAAAATTGTATATTGCATTTGTTGTGTTTTCTTTAATTCTTTTATTTTATTTTATTCCGCTTTTCAAATGGCGGGTCAGAAATAAATTACTTACTTACTTACTGTGGTGACAGCTCTACAAGAGAGAGAGAGAGAGAGAGAGAGAGAGAGATCGGTTCATTTAGACAACACATAACTAACAGCTAATTTGCGTTGCTTCACTATGCTAAATAACAAACTAACACAAAAAAAGGAAAATATTGACGGAACAGCACACATATATTGGGCACTCTTGAGCTACACTTGGTAGATGGGCTCTGCAGCTGTGCTAGCGCAATAGCGCCATCTATCGTTTTTTCGAGGGAATGCAGATTCTATTCTTGATAAACTGTAATTTGGCTGATACTGCTAAAGGCTCTGCCTTTGTTGGTTTAATCTCACCTTTGTTGAAGATTGTGCCAACTCGTGTGTTTCCTTTCAAGTACTCAGTGGCTTGACTGGTCAGCTTCGAGCATTGCTCTACCAAATCTACAGAAGTGAAGAGCTTACTGAGGAAGTGCTTTGTGATCCGCCCAATCCCAGCTCCACAATCTACAGCTCTTTTACGGGCAGGTGCATCAGCTTTCTGCAAAGGACAGAAAAAGAGTCACAGTCTCGAACAGTTGTGCCTAGACATTTAATTTTCAGACTCAATACCAGTCACTGAAAACTTTAAAAATCTAAAAATCAGAAGAATTGAGAAGAAACTTAAAATTTTGGCAGTTATCAACTCAGTCAATTAAAACTACAATGGTCAACAGAAGGCATTCATGCAAGAATTTGGCTTTGTAATGCAGCACAAGGGCCACATCAGGGTAATCATGCTAAAGTTTCCTGGGTTTCAGGAGCCTATGATTTTAGTTACTTATTTATTATATTATTTTAGTTACTTATTTTATCAGTTGGAAACCACAAGACACCATCTGGCTGCAAATCAACTCTTTACTGACTCTCTAGTTCAGGCTCAAGGTTCATTATCACTGTGCATTTTTGTCTGGCCTAAATAAAAATCGTTGTCTAGGAATTCTGATTGAGACTGATTTTCCGTCCGTCTGTAAGCACGATAACTCTCGAAGGGAATGAGATATTTTGATGAAACTTGGTGGGAAGGATCCTTTGGGTCAAAGTACAGGTCAGGTCATAGTGTAGCCCTATATTTCAGGGTGGGGGAGGGGTTTCAAATTAAGGGGCAAAAAAAATATTTTTTGAAAGCTATTGGGATAGTTGATTTAGGGGTAAGGAGACATGCTGAATCCGAATATGAAAGTTATTTTCTCACCGGACCAGTAGTTCACCTGGAATGCGGCAAAAACCGGACACAAAATCTGTCGACCAATTTTCGGATATAGCAGTCCCTCCCCTTTCTTCATACTAGTATAGCTCTGCGCGTGGATGATGATGTAATCTATGAATGTTGGAGAGAGCTACTGTAATCGGAGGTCGAAGGGGTTGGTATATGTTGTTCCAGCTTAGTAGGGGTTGATATATGTTGTTCAAGCTTAGTATGAGGATTCATTGGCAAAGTACAGGTAAAGTTCGTAGGTGGGTCCTTTAGTCCTGTATTTAGAGGCAGAGGGGGTTTTCAATTTACGGTAAAAACATGTATGTTTTTATGAGCTAATAAGATATTCACTGAAGGGGTAAGGAGGTCCGCTGAATCCATATCTGAACTTAGTTTTCTTGCTGGACAAATGGTCCATCACGAATTCAGCTGAAACTGGAAAATTGGTTGAAGCTCAAAGTTGTTTCTGATATTGATTAGAGATTCTGTATCGGGGCAAGGAGACATGCTGAATCCATTTTTGAACTTTATTTTAACAGTAAAAATATTCATGGAATCTGACTAAGACTGAATGGCGAAGACATGATCAATCAATGAATCATGACCTTGTTTGAATCAAATTTTAGATTTTTGGGATCCCATCGAAACCTTTGGTCTTGTTTCCTCTGCACCAAAATCGAGTTTGGGGATTACAAGATTTTCTAGCAGACCAAAATTTGTGAAATTTTGGGGACAAGTTTTTGTTGATGACAGAAGCAGCTATTAAGAGAGTTATGTTTTAAATGTACTAACCGTTAACAAACCTTGAGAAGAGGCAAAAGGAACTTCTCAGATCCCTGGATATCCACTGTTGAGAGTTTTCCGTAACCTCCAAGCATTCCATCCACAGTTGGCTCAACTCCAGACCAAAACTCATTTGCAAGAGTATAAGAAATCTCGAAAGAACCACTCTCCTTATTGTCTTTAGCATGATCATGTGTTTCTGGACATTCTGGGCTGGTTTCCATTGTAGCTACTCCTTTTTCTTGATTGGTCAACCAAAGGTAAAACAAATCCTTCCCAATGAGGACAGTACCTCCTACTAAACAAATTGACTGGTCAGCAGGTATGCAGGGTTGCTAATCCACCAAAATTTTGTGTGCCGCTAAAGACTGGAAAAAGTGTTCTTTTACAGAAAAAAGTGCTGCAATTTTTTGTTCGTTTGCGTGTTGCACTTCACCAAACCCGCATCATCCAACCAGTGTCTGATTCAACCACCCTACAACAACTATCATTTTCTTATCTTATTTTTGCCTTTATTTTACAATGCCTACTTTATTTGCTTAAATTTTTATTTTCTACCAAAAAAAAAAGTCTGCTGTAATCAATTACGAGGGTGCAGGTGCCTGAAAGCCTAAGCAGTTTTTCTACGAGAACCCAAATTCAAGTTTATCACTAAGCTAATCTGTATTATTTTGCACTTAGAGTTATAAACAGCTGTACGCTGGCAAATGAAAAGTGAGTTTGTTTCTTCTAACAAGTTGGATTAGAAGTATAATTAATGGACGAAGCCATGATATACATACGTATCAGACTATGAGTAGAGGATACTTGTCATGAAATGCAAGTCCACTTAAGTTCTACTTCGATTATAGTAGAGGTAAGCTTATTTGAACGTTTGTTGACATCGGATTGTTCATGCACTTGCTATGACGAAAGTCAACTATAAGTTAGCCAAAGTCAGTAATTAAGGGCCTCTGAAAACACCTGAATAGGGATTTTGGATCTTCATTCTACCATTTAGCCCAAAACTGCACTGTTGACATTTTACTGCATTGACATTATTATTGATGACATTATTATTAACTGTTTAAACAAACGTACCTCTACCAGGGGCGTCCCTAGGGGGTGTGTATGTGTGTGTGTGTGTGGGGGGGGGGGGGGCTGCACCCAGAGGCGTTACTAGCCGAAATGTTTGGGGGGGGGCAAGGAATTTACCGACTGGTGGTAACTTTTACCGACTGTTTTTGCAGAAAAAACAACTATTTTCAAGAAAAAAAAAATGACAGATTCGAAAAAATCGACTGATTTTCAGAAAAATCTACTGTTTCAATGAAAAAAATCAACTATTTTGGCGAAAAATTGCTGCGCTTCGCGCTGACACAGTTATTTTTTATAGACTGCCCGACAACATTAGGGGGGGGGGGGGGCATCCCCCCCCCCCCGGTCGTGACCCCCCTGGCTGCACCCCCCCGGAAAGTCTGGGAAAAAATGGCAATTTTGACTGGTGCCATGAAGCCACGTCAGTCTGTCAAATTAACCTGATCTTGATGATTTTTATGGAGTCTACCAGATTATTGCTCAGGGAACCTACCGGAATCTTGCTCAGCACATCTACCGAAATCTTGCTCAAGAAATCTACCAGAACTTGTCTCAGGGAATTTACTGTAGGCTGGTGGAGGAGATCTACGTCTTTGCCTCATGGAATCTAGTAGAATTTTTGAATCTACCAGAATTTTGCTCAAAGAATCTGTCGGAATTTTGCTCAGAGAATCTACCGGAAATTTTGCTCAGGGTACTCTGAACAAGAAATCAGAAAAGTGAGTAACAGTATCTGCCATGACAGAAATATGCTTAGCTCAAGTTTTAGGGTTTTTATGGTGAGCATGTTCCACCCTACTTACCGTAGTAACTATGCATGACATCACAAATTCTGGCTTTGCCGTCAAGGCTGGGAAATTTTTTCTATTTTACAGCAGACACCACAGGCGAATCCGACCAATCACATTACAGAGGTGCATAGTTACCACACTTACTACGCTCCTGAGGATGGTAAGCAAATAGTTACTATTTTGAGAAGGGTGGAACACGCTTTCTTTTTTCTAAACTGGGAATACTGTAAGAGGGAGAAAGAATTTATTTTCTAAACTGGGAGCACTGTAAGTCAGACAGAAGGAAAGACACTGAAAAAAAAAGAAGAAAAGTAGATCTTTCTTTCCAGATATTTCTATCATTTTTTGAACAAATATGAAGTTAGGGACATTCAAAGTGTGAGAATGGTGTTACTAGATTTAAAACATGATGGAAATACCAAGTAATCCTGTAATTCCTACACAACGTGCTACTTTCAGAAAAAAGGGTTTAGCCTAAGTAGCACTTTCATGCTATCCATGGCAACCCTGCAAATATATAGCAGGAATCGGTTTATACTGACGAGCTGGAGCCTTGACTAAGTTCCTTTTTGAAAAATAGATTTACTTCAAAAGTAAAAGCCGCAAAGGAGCGTGCGGCAGAGCTTTTAAAATTTTTTGTGGAAACCGACTACTCCGCAAAGATTAATCCCTAAACCATAATTTATTACAAAATGCGTAATCTTAAAGAAAGTATTACAAATTAGATAAACTAAGCCTAAATGAAATAAATTTATATTTCAGATTAAAATATGAAGGCAATCATTCATAAGTCCTAGTAAAAAATAGTAACGTGAGTTAACATTTATGGATTTTAGTCTAATCATTTGCCGGTCTTTTTTCAGCTCATTGAGGCTTGCACCAAAACGGATTGCTGATAATGGTGCCTTGAAAATTGTAAACAAGGAACGCCTAAATAACTTTAATTATCCTGTTAAATCGTTGAAAGGAATCATTAGTTTCGTGTTCGAAGCTCTAGAATGGAGCTAAGGGTCGGTAACAAGTACAGACTTGGCCGAAAAATTGGTAGTGGCTCCTTCGGAGATATCTATCTGGGTAAGTAAACATTTAGCATTATGGAATGAACCTATTGCTCATAGGTCTCTGCTACCTTAGCTTTGCACCTATTTTAAATCTTTAAGTTGTGCAGAAGGGACATTAAACTTGAGCTGTTGAGAATGTGACGGTTGCATTTTGGCCAAACTGGAAATGTGACACCCCGAACAATAACATTCGGATCAGTGTCAAGCTCAGATGTTTGTAGGAGATGCATTGATTCACCAATAGGGTGCTGTCATATCTATAAAAAGAAGTCTTGTTGAATTCTATGACGGCCCACCTCTGTTTTCATTTGAATGAATGGCTGAACTTCATTACCTTTAAAGTGTAGAACACAAAATATGGAGAATGATGAAAGAAACAAAATGATAAATAACTAATTTGTTCCTGCTCAAAGCACACCTTGCATTATTTACTGTTTATGTAATGTCTGGTTGGAAAACAATAAATCCCTAATTTGTTCCTGCTCAAAGCACACCTTGCATTATTTACTGTTTACGTTCCAGTATCAAAACTACTTGAAATCTTGAATACTGTAAAACTAGGCTTGTTTTTAACCAGTCGTCCACGGCTTTGGCTGTTTTAAGCCTTTTCCCAGGTTCATTGACTTCCGTCAAAACCGATTATAAGCTTATACAGCATTTGCAAACACAGATCACGAGCATTATGCACATGGAAAATAGTAAATTGTGATAAGTGGCCAAGTGCTAAAATAGTGTAGGGTACAATGATCAGTAACTGGCTGTGATGAAAAAACCGGCCACCGTATTTCCATAGACTTTAGAACTTACAATTATTTAGTTTTTCAACAAAATGGATCAAAACAAACAAAAAGGACTAGAAAGGAAATCTTTTCTTTTACTTGAACACCCAGCACTGTTAGACACATTGAATAAATTGCATTTTTCAAGGTGGCCGGATTTTTGGTCTTCATACATCAAGCTGATTTTTCATGATAAAATCTTACATGGCAACACTGCGACAGAAAACTTTCCGTTCGCCATGATCAGTATTTAAACGCACTTCTGCACATGTACGATTCTTGAGTATCGAATAAGGATTGGTTGTAAAGAGTTAGAGTAAGTTTCATGGGCTGGTTACTGGTCACTGTACCCTATAAAAAAAAAGTACTTGAACTTTCCTAGAAAGAACTTATTGATACCAAGGACTGAATATCCATTGTGTTTTACACCAGTAAATAGCTTGTTCTTCAAACTTGAGCATCATATAACACCCAGTTTCAATAAATATTACAAGACAAGATGGCAGCCGCCATTAATTTGGCCAACATCTGCTTTGTTTAGTTACGTCATCATTCTCAGAATATTTACCTGATATTTACTGCGCCAAATTACACGATTTTTTAACATGTGCCAGCAAGCTCCCATAGGAATGAGTCAAGGCTGTATCCATGGGGGGTTAGGGGGTTGACCCCCCTCCCATAAACTTACAAAAATCATCATTTTTACAGGCTTTTCCCTCTGATCTACGTCTTTTTTGTCCAAGCCGCAGGCAACCCCCCCCCTCCCCCCCCCCCCTTCCCCAAAATAAATTCCTGGATATGGGCCTGGATTGAGTGTTTTTCTAATCGAGAATTGGGGTACTTAGCAGCAAGATAGTGAGGTATTATTGAACTCAAACCAATTCTTAAGTTCAGGAGTATCATGGTCTAATTGCCAAAAGATCAGAATTTGAAAGCTATTTTTTTAGTAGCTACCCTAACTAAGTATCCCAATTCTTGATTAGAAAACACTAATTACTATGGGAGTATGGTGCTGTAAATATTCTGTGAATGATGACATCACACAGCGATCTCGGAGGAATGCATGGTGGCCGCCATTTTGTCTTGTAATTTTTATGGCACTCGCAGCCTCTGGCTCAAGTGCCATATACCGATCACAATTCTGTCTGTCGGTCGGTCCGAGTTTTTTGTCCCACATATCCAAGTTAGGGTACTTCCAGATGTGCTAGGACAATGAAACTTGGCAGGCATATCAGGGACCCGACCAAACTAACCTGGAAATAATCAGTTTCCCGATCCGACCATATGCGGGGGAGTGCGGGGCACTGGAAACTTGAGAAATTTAGGGCATTTTGTCACTTTTTTCCGAGTTAGGGTACTTCTAGATGAGCTAGGACAATGAAACTTAGCAGGAATATCAGGGACCCGACCAAACGAACCTGGAAATAATTAGTTTCCCGATCTGACCATATGCAGGGGAGTGGGGGAGCTCAAAACTTGAAAATTTAGGGCATTTTGTCACACTTTTTCGAGTTAGGGTACTTCCAGATGAGCTAGGACAATGAAACTTGGCAGGAATATCAGGGACCTGACCAAAGTAATCTGGAAATAATAAGTTTCCCGATCCGACCATATGCGGGGGAGTTGGGGCGCTGGAAACATGAAAATTTAGGGCATTTTGTCACACTTTTTCGAGTGAGGGTACTTCCAGATGAGCTAGGACAATGAAACTTGGCAGGAATATCAGGGAACCAACCAAACTAACCTGGAAATAATCAGTTTCTCGATTGATCATATGCGGGGAAGTGGGGGCGCTGGAAACATGAAAATTTAGGGCATTTTGTCACACTTTTTCGAGTTAGGGTACTTTCAGTTGTGCTAGGACCATGAAACTTGGCAGGCATATCAGAGACCCGACCAAACAAACTTAGAAATAATCAGTTTTCTGATCCGACCATTTTGGGGGGGGAGTGGAGGGCAGGGGAATCTGGGAAATTGAGAAGTGTGTAACTTTCGAACAGATGATCGGATTGTAATGAAACTTCATAACTGAATATATATCTATCTGTAATGTCCCGTTTAAAGTCTTGACCGGATTCGGTGGCCAGGGGGAGTTGGGGGGGGGAGACTGGAAATTTCAAGAAACTGTTAGAATGGAGGGATCGGAGTGAAACTTGCTGGGAAGAACAAGCATCTGCTCTAGATAAGTCCTTTAGACCATTGTACTGCATCCGGACACTTATGGGGGGGGGGGTCCCGGAATTCCGGTGATGGTGGTTTTGGGGATTTTCACGATGAAACTTGGCAGGCATATCAGGGACCCAATCAAACTGACTTCAAAATAAAAATTTTGTCGATCAGATAATGGTGGGGGGAGTGGAGGGAGGGGAATCCGAAATTTTCAGTCATGCGCAATTTTGGAATGGGTGATCGGATTCGAGTGAAATTTAAGAATTGAACAGAGGACATTTCTCCGATGATTTTTTTCATATCCGGACCGGATCCGGCAACTATTGGGGGTGGGGGGGAAATAGGTGACCCGTTTAGAATGGAGGGATCGGGATGGAACTTTGTGGGAAGAACAAACAGATGGTCTAGGTAAGTCTTTTACTGAATCGGATTGGCTACGGGCACCGTGGGGGAGCTGGGGGGGTGGACCGGAAATTTCGAAAAACGGTTAGAATGATGGTATCAGAGTGAAACTTGCTGGGAAGAACAAACATCCATGTAATCCATGTAAATCTTTTATATAATTTGACTGGATCCGGACACTTGAGGGGGGGGAGGGGGTTTCCCGGAATTCCGTTTTTGGGGGGATTTTCACGACGAAACTTGGAAGGCATATCAGGGACCCGGTCAAACTGACTTGGAATAAAAAAAATCCTCGATATGATAAACTTGGGGGGGGGTTGAGGAAGGGGAATCCGGTATATTGAGTCATGCGTAACTTTGGAACGGGTGATCGGATTCGAGTGAAATTTAATAATTAAACAGGGGACATTTTTCTCTGGTGACCTTTTTCATTTCCGGACCGAATCCGGCAATTATTGGGGGGAGGGCGGAAAATACTTGACCCGCTTAGACTGGAGTGATCTGGATCGAACTTCGTGGGAATGAAAAACAGATGCTCTGGATTAATCATTTACAGAACCGGATTGGCTCCGGGTATTGTGGGTGGAGTTGGGGGAGGGGGGGGGTCTGGGTTCCGGTGATCGCACGTTAAGGTACTTCCAGATGTGCTAGGACGATGCAACTTCGCTGGAATATTGGAGACTCAACAACATTTGCTTAGAAATTGCTACTTCCCAAATCCGATTATTCCTTAAGTACCAATCTTGACCGCAAAGTAAAAAAAATACTTTTAAGCAATTTATGAATTTTCATGATGCCCATCAGCCCACTAGCATTTTTGCCTCAAGGATTTTGCTTACAAATGAAGTTCCAGCTCCCTTGCGCATCTCAACCGCAAAGTCGAAACTTACTTTTGATCAATCAAATAATCTTAACACATGCAAGTGCCATATGAGCTTACAGCTCTTGTTATTGAAATGGATGTCATTTTTTTTTTCATTGGGAGCAGCTTCCCTTTGATTAAAAGAGAAACTGGGAATATGTTGCTCAAGTTTGAAGAACAAGTTATTTACCAGTGTAGTCAGCCATGGATATTCAGTCCTTGGTATCAACAAATTCTTCTAGGGAAGTTCAGGTACTTTCTTTTACACCTGAATTTACATTCAATTATATTAGTGATAATATAAGCTAGCTAGGACATATTTCTGCAGGCCTTATTAAATCAGTTGTTTAGTCCTGAATACAGTGGTGTATTTGAAATATCTTTAGCAGCTGTTGTAGACTGAAAAAAATGAAAAAGAAATATGATACATTGCCAGCAATTCATTTTCCATTATGGAAATCGGCAAGTTTGAGCTACTGCCGGTAGCGGTTTTTGTGGCTACACTAGCTAAAATTAGTGGGTGTCTTTAGCGGGCTTAGAATGTAACATGAAATTTGGGATTAAGAATCATGTAAGCAGTTATGGAAGTAGGTTGCATTGGCATTGTAGAGATGACGGGTCCTTTAAGAGTCAATGTAACATCAGTCAAGAGCTAACTAAGCATTTCTGCTTTCTTTTTTTGACAAAATAAAATCATTTTAAGTTTTGATGTACTGTCCCATTTGAATGCTCTATTTCTTCTGTTAGGATATATCAGATGAGATGGTCATGAAAGTATTGAGAATTGTTGCAGTTTCTTTGAATGTAGCAAAGTGGACATTATAAGAGGATTTACAAGTATGGATGTGGCTACTGGGTACTTTAATCTGTATATCTCATATACTTATACTACTGCATGTTACGTTGTATCTGAATTACCTGTTTTTTTTTGTAGTTTGTATCAAAGGTTGGGTACACTGGTACAGGAGAGTCTAATCAGTTTATTTATTTTGGGTTACACATTACAGTTGCCTGATAGCATTCGTGCTGATAAGACCTGTGCGCGGGGTGAATTTATAATGAGATGAGCGATCCCGAGCTTGTGTATTCACCGTTGCTGAATTTTGTACAGGACAATTTGCGTTGTGCTGATGAAGCTATTATTTTGCGGAAAGGACTAGACTTTTTCAAAGATTTGGAAACTGTTAAATCGGCGAAAGCGAAGCTATGGAGTTGTGTGACTGGAGATAATCCCCCTGTCAGGAAGGGTGCCAATGCAATTTATAGTCACTTGCAAGATATGATAGACTTTATAAAGAAATGTGATGCTGACGGAGTACCGCTCCCCTGTTTCGTCATCAAAAGGCCAACTGAAGTTCCTTTGATCTCTGCAACAGCGTTTACGCAGGTTGCAGCCAAGCTTACGAGCCTTGAGCAAGCGATATCGGTAGTTTCTGCTAAGATGGACTCGTACAATTTGAACTTTCCTCAGTTACCTGCGATCAGTCAGCCTGCTTGTGATACGCATACTACCATTTTGATCTCCGACCCCCCGCCTGAGCATGGTGATCCGTTAAAGCGAAAAGCAGTGATAGACTCGATTTCCGGTCATCAACTGGTTACCAGCGTGCGTGTGAATGAAAAACGGTGGGCGGTGAGCATTGAGAAATCTGCAGCTGAGGATTTTTGCAAATCAGCGAAGGAAGTTTTGCCTGGTTCTAATGTCAAGGTTTTTTCTAAAAAACACTTCGGCGTTATTCGAGAAGTCCCGTCTGATTTTGACCTTGAATCGTTACGGAACCAGTTCGGTATAGTTGGATCTAGTCGGCTTGGAACAAGCAAATCGGTAAAGCTCGAGTTTGCGGACATGATTTCCAAAGGGTCATTTCTACGGAACGGTGTGAAGATCGGGTACGAAAATTTCCGTGTATATGAGTTTAAGCAATTGCCAAAGTGTTGCTTCAAGTGCCGTTCTCCGGAACACTTGGAAAGTGCCTGTACTAGTCGTACTCCCAAGTGCGCTCGTTGTGCTGGGCCGCATACATTCACAAACAGTGATCCTTGTACGGAATCTCCGAAATGTGCAAATTGTGGAGAATCTCATCCATCTTACAGCCTACGATGCCCTGTGATTAAAAAGATCATTGACAAGGTCTATTCTCAGAAATGAATTCGGAAATCAGTATAGTCTCATTCAATGTTAATGGAACGAGAGGCAAGGACTTTTTGATTGATGAACTGTATGCTAATTACGATGTGGTTTGTCTCCAGGAGCATTTACTAACGGCTCTCAGCGACAATTTTTTGAGACGAAGCAATGATCACATGGTCTTTGTGCGTCCAGCTAAAGTTACGCGTGGTCGCCCTTCTGGCGGTTTAGCTTGTGCGTTTAAGAAAAATATCCCTGGTGCGAGTCCTGTGCTTTTCCAATCAGATGATACTTTTCTTGCTGTACGACTTGGTAACATTGTGTTTATTAATGTGTATTTGCCGTATAATGACCGTTCTATTCGTTCACTTCAGAAGTTTTCATGTGCTTGTAATGGTCTTAAAACTTTAACTCAAAAGATTTCTGATCACGGGCTGCATTTTGTCATTGCTGGGGACTTTAATACTGATCTTGCTTCTGATAATGTAAGGAATGACCAGCTTCTTGACTCTCTCCCTGCTTACAAAATTGTTCAGAAGTCCCATGATTATACGTATATTCACCATTCAGGTAGTAAATCAAATATTGATCATGTTGTCTGTTCTGCGACTCTAGTTTGCTCTCCAGTTACGGTTCATTTTGATGAGCAAGATCTTGATCATCTTCCGCTGTCATTTTGTTTACCAAAGCTAGCAATTTCTTCTGGAAGTGCTCCCAAGAATCATGGTTCACGTTCTAAATGGTTTTACAAACTTGATTGGAAAAATGCGAATTTTTCTGTTTATCTTATTACACTGGCTTCATTTTTAAGTACGATTCATGTTCCGTATCAGCTTTTGCAGTGTAGTCAGAATCCCGCTTATGCTAAGTATGAAATTGACCGATATTATCATTCTATTCTTTCCGCTATTAAAGAAGCCGAAAGGATTTCTGTACCAGTTAAGCGTGTCCGAATGAAAACTCAAAAACCTCTTTGGTCTCGTGACCCTCACCTTAAGGCTTGTAAAAACAAAGCTAAATTTTGGTTAAAAATCTGGGCAGAATGTGGTCGGCCGAAGTGCGGTAATGTTTTTCTTATTAAACAGAAAACTAAATTAGAATTTAAGAAGTACCTGAAAAGTGTTCGTTATCGTGGGCTTGATTTTCCGTCTTCATCAAAAGAATGGAGCAAAGTAATTAATTCGAGTAAAATTGATGATTCTGATGTAAGTAGTGATGCTATTCCACCAAGTAGTTGGCATACTCATTATTCAAAGATATTCTCTGTGTTAAATTATTGTGTTCATAGTAAGTTTCGTGAAGCACTTCTTAAGATAATCCCTAGTTTTTTGAGTCAGCGTTATGTGCTTCCCATTTCGCTACATGATGTTATGAATGCTTTAAAACATCTCAAGTCGAAATCCATCGATGCTGATGGCATTTCAAAAAAACATCTAGCTCCCGAATGTGCGGAACTTGTATCACATCTTTGCGCTTTTGTTTCAAATGTGTTTGGCGTCTTCCGTTGTCCCAGAAAGCTTTCTGTGTGGGAGCGTGACTTCAATTTTAAAAAGAGGGAAATCGCCTACAGATTGCTCTTCTTACCGTCCAATTACCGTCTCCTGCAATATTAGCAAGGTTTTTGAGTATGTACTTTTACCTAGCTTAACGCAAAATATTTCTTTCTTCGGGGATAATCAGCTTGGTTTCAGATCTGGTGTGGGGTGCCAACATGCACATCGTGTCCTTTCTTCCATTCTACTTTCTAATTCTTCCAAGGGTAAAGGTGTCTATCTCTGTACTCTTGATCTTTCCAAGGCTTTCGACTCTGTTGTTCATAACCAACTTTTCTTTTCTTTGGCTTCTTCTGGTGTAAACTTTTCAGTTGTTTACCTTCTACGGTTCTGGTACTCTAACTCTTACCTCCGCTTGAAATCTTCTCCAGAAACAACTATTAAAGTACTTCGAGGTGTAAGGCAGGGGGGTGTTTTATCACCAACCCTTTTCAAAATTTGTATTTCTACTGTTCTGGAAAAGATCTCAGGCACTTATTTTACTGGTTCTACTGATGTTTCTTATATAGCTTATGCTGACGACATCCTGTTGATCAGCCGTACTAAATCAGCTCTTTCTGCGATGGTTTCTCTAGTTTCTCAGTCTTTCCTGGATATTGGCTTATCTCTGAATCTTGATAAATGTGAATTCTTGTCTTACAACCTGTCTTCGTCTACTCCGCTAGTATGTAATGAATTTTCTGTTGTTTCTGTTTCTTCTTTTCGGTGGCTAGGGATTACTGTTTCTGATTCTTTAGCTCTCTTCCGTAGACAGATTGTTGCAGATGCAGTAAAAAAAATTCAACTTAGTTATTCAAAAATTGTAGCAAACCGTGGAAAATATAACAGAAGAGCTCTTGGGCGTTTATTCTCAACGTTTTCTGATCATTCTGTTCTTTATTTTTCGGGTGTTCATTCTGTTCTGAAGCTAAAAGATTTGAAGAAAATGAAAGTTACATATTTCAAATTTTGCAAATTTCTGCTTTCTCTGCCACCGTGGACTAGAAATCGGTACTTGGTTAAAAAATATAATGTTACGGATGTAGTTCAAAAGCTCGGTGACCTACACAGAAAGCTTTCTGTGGACGCATTTTGTAAAATAGGCCCTGATCACGGTCTTATTCAGTTTTTTGTTGAAGAGGATAGTGTTTAGTTGAAGTTATTTTTCTTTTTATAGTTTACTCCACTTGTACTACTTGTTTCTTGTAGTTGTGGGTGATAAATAAATAATAATAATAATAATTGCATATGCTGACCTCAAATGACTTAACTCAAAAATGTTAAAATGAAATTTTTCTGCAGTTCTGAGCAAGTAAGGTTTTTGGGCAGCATCTGTGGTTATAATATTTAAGATTTGTTTACACTCAGAGCCAAAGGCCATGGCAAACATAAACCACAAACAAACAAAAATTACACCTTTGGGCTTTGCAGCAAAAAAGGATCATCCCATGTTTTTTTCTCTGTCCTCAGGAAGCTAAATTAAGTTTATTCATATGAATGAAGTAATGGTGTGGTAGAAAATAAGCAAGGAAAAAAGATCTGAAAAAGAAAGGCTATAAACAGATTTGATAGAACAATACATGTTTATGCTTATGGTGCATGTTCATAAATAAGTAGGGAAGACCAGGGAATCCTATGATCATGATATAGCATGTTCACCTCATGCATATTCCAGATTTGAAATTTTGGAAAGAAAGTAAAGAATCGATAGATGCATACCAGTCGCCTAGATGTGATAATGTTTACCTAGATATGAGTTTTGGAATGTAGTGGTAGGTTCCACATTTTTTTTTTCCTTAGTTTTTAGTGCCAGCAACCTAATGCACAAGTCCCAGTACACCATTATCTTTGTACACGAAAATGGGGCATCAACTTTGTGACCATTGGTTCACCTTCATGCGATCGCCTAATCTAAACCGGACACCCAAATCCTATCTCTTCTATCAGACACCTGATTATTGTTATAGAGAAGATTTTTTTATCGAAATCCCAAAAAAAAGCAAATTTGGCAAGTTTTTTTTTAGCCAAGGCAAGGGACATGGAAACAACTGAAGCCTTGTGTAATTTCCTGTAAACACTGCAAAGTTTTAACATAGTCGACTGTCTCAGAACATCGTAGCAGAAACACTATCTAGTACAAGTTAAGGGTAGGAATTAACTTTGAAATTTTCATTAGGCACCAACATCACTACTGGAGAAGAGGTTGCTATCAAGCTTGAATGCATCAAGACCAAGCACCCGCAACTTCATATTGAGTCTAGGTTCTACAAGATTCTACAGGGAGGAGGTGAGTGTTATTTATTTTCTCTTATATTATTCCGTTAAAATATAAATTGTTATATTATTTCTGTTGGCCCTAGACCATCAGATATCCCTATCATGATCAGTCCAGCACACCAAGCCTGATTTTTCAACCATGCTCAACACTGGAGCATGATAGCAGGGGTGTGTTTGGTGCTCATGAGTATGTGTACCCTTTATTCTGTGTGGTACCAGTATGCAACACTTGCTTATTAGACAAATATTTTTGGTAATTAGACACTTTGAAAATGTTGGATACTGATATCCCTCAGGGGAATAAGGGGTACACGTGGTATGAGCAAGCTTGAATGTGGACAAAAAAAAATTGCGATTGCTATATGGCACTTGGCCAAAGGGTCAGAGGCGTTAGCCTACTAGCCAAAATGTTTGGGGGGGGGCGAGGAATTTACCGACTGGCTGGTAATTTTTACCGACTGTTTTTGCAGAAAAAACGCCTGTTTTCAAGAAAAAAACTACAGTTTTTCAAAAAATCTACTGATTTTCGGGGGAAAAACGACTTTTTTCAAGAAAAATCGACTGATTTAATGAAAAAAATCATGTGTTTTGGTTAAAAATCGCGGCACCACTAAAAAAGGACATACAAAAATGTTCTGCGCGTTCTTGTTGACAGTTTGACACCAGGGTTTGCATCCTCTTGTTGGATTTTGTGTAATGTTCTCACCAAGTTCTTCCTCTTTTTGACCTTTGCTTAGGCTACTCTCTTCATACTGCACCATTTCCCATTTTGTTCTATGTTTTATGCTTTATGCTGAGGAAGTTACTTGCTAGGCATCCCTGTACTTGAGACTGGATGGTGTAGGTTATATGCTATATAGTTATGAATGACCATGTGTAAGTTATAGTTGTTGTTGTTATCTTCTGGCAATTAAGCCTGCTCTCTGCCATGAAGTAATTCAGCATTATTGGATTTGAACATGAACCTGTGAATCAAAACTGCTTTCATTATGTCTTAGTTCGTAGGATTGTCTTAATTTTAATTAATGGTGCATCCTTGAGTTAGATGTTATCAGACTTATCTGAATTTCCATGTTTTTCTCATCCCTGCTAGTCCCCGGTGGTTGAGTATGAGCCATATGTCAGCTCAGTTAACATAAAGAACCATCCTTGTTGTTGTGACTTCTTGAGTATTGTGGTCCGCAGTAGTGAGGCTACATGTAGCCTAAATATTCAGTCAAATCAGCAGTTGTTTATAACTATTGTTCCTGTTTTTAGTTGGCATCCCGTCGATCAAATGGTGTGGATCCGAAGGAGATTATAATGTGATGGTGATGGAACTCCTCGGTCCCTCGCTTGAGGACTTGTTCAACTTTTGCTCAAGACGTTTCTCGTTGAAAACAGTGCTCTTACTTGCTGACCAACTGGTATGTCCACCTTTAGATTTTTACCCGTTTTAATTTAGAATTTAGATAATGCCCGGCCGATAAATGGCGCAAAATCGCCTACCAATAATTTCGCCCGACTAATCTTAAAGGACACGTTGTACTTATGAGAGTAATTCATTCTATTTTCAGCCATTCTCGTTCCCGATATTCTGCACTTCATAAGTGTACCCTATCTCCTCTTTTAGGAATACACTGATTACCAAGCTTGCCATGTTTGTTCTCTTTATGTGACGTATCATGCGCCCGAGCATTGTTTCCGAGTTGCTTATTCCTAGGCAATGGACATGGAAAGTGGCTAAGCTGAAGCCGTGTGTAACTTGCATAGCTTAGTTGTAAAGTGGTCAGCTATTTCAGAACATCTGAGAAGAAACACTATGTAGTGCGAGACGTCCTTTAATACTTTGCACTCAGCTTAGGCTGGAGAAATACTGTTGAAGTAGTTATGTCTCGCTCTTTGCCGACCTGGTGCTACAGTAGAGGTATAATTGTTTGAACGTAGCTTAACTTTGAACGATTGCCAGAGAAAACATTAAAACCAACCCATTCTATGCAACTTTTGTTGCAAAATAATTACTGGAAAGATTTATTTCATGTCAAGTTTGAATTTGGATTTCCAGTTGGAAATTCCAGTTCTTCTTCTATTTCTTCTTTGAAATTTACATCTGTTACTAAGCTTCCGACACACCGTTCTAACAAAATAGCCTACCCACCGAAAGAAGAAGTATATCTAAAAGTCGACAGAAACTAAAAATAAACAACTGAAATCAGGTTTGTTACGTTATTTTTCCTTTCCACTTGGCTGTATTATAAGCAAGGAATTATATAGCATTAGTGAAACATTTCCAGAAGTGTTCAAATCAGCATACCTCTAGTGTAATAGGAAGTGCAAATAAAGTGTTTCCAGAGGTGAGGCGTCATTTGACCACCCCGGGAAGGGAGGCAGTAGCATATGAAAAATCATACAATCGTTAAAGCTTAACTGAAAAAGGCAGAGATGGGACAGTATTGTTACCTCTCACTTATTCACTTAAAGAGGCTTGAAGACCCGATGAAAATGCATTACTTTGTTTCTCCGCTATTCACGAATAATCAATTTTTCAAATAGTGGAATTTCCCTGTCTGATTTGTGGTACTAACTGTGTCGCATCCTTGGCGGAAAAGATTTATGAAATTTTTCTGTTCAGACACTAAACACTGTTCACCAAGCTTATCACCGCCCACTGAAAAGCCGCGTTTGTGTCCAGATTCAATTAATTCCGCGTCATAGTAGAATTTGCGCTGTGGGGACAGCCGTAGATGTTCTGAACCTCACTACGAGAGCAGATAGTGGAAAATCAAAAAATCTCTTAGCAGAATCCAAATAACTCAGTATATTCAACTAAATGATACACAAACAAGTTTGCTTTTCAGTTAAACTTTAAGAAAAAAGTAATTGACATCATTATGACAGGCAGTCGCGTAAAGTGGATTTTAGTAATGTCTTTCAACAAATTTTATCAGATCGAGCTAATGTCCGAAATGACCAGAGCTGCTGCGAGTCCAGCAATTCCGAGTCCGAGACAAGTCCGAGTCCTTGAAGAAGGCGTCTCGAGACGAGTCCGGAGTCCGAGTTCGCAGCTCTGGCGGACGGACAGCTCCGTGAAAGACGAGTCCGAGTCCACCAGCTCTGGAAATTACGCCATTGAATATGTTTATTTATTTGACGAAATCACGGCCATCAAGGGCCATATACATCTTCAAACAAGAACAAAAAACAAAATTAACAACAACACACTATACTGCGAGCGTGTCCGAAAGCTTTCAGGACTGTAAATGCTGCATTTTTATTTTTATTTTCGTCCGAAAGCTCTTACCTTATATGCAGCATTAAATGCAGCATTTACAGCACTAAAAGCTTTCGGACACGTTCTTTATTTCTTCTCTGACACTTCTAATTCCGAAATTTAGCCTTAATCGCCAGCTCCCCAGTTTCTTCTTGAAAATTCAGCGTAAAATTTAGCATCTTCGCCGAATTTTTCGATGAATTTTATGCTGAATTAATGCTGCATTAACTGAGCGAAAATTTAAGTCCGAAAGCGAAATGCTGCATAAAATGCTGAATTAATTCAGCATTTTCGTTCGTTTCCGAGCTTTCGGACACGCTCTGCATTACTCAAAACCGGGCAAAAGTTGCAAAACAGCAACTTCCCCCACGTCAACCATATTGAGAGCGACAGCCTCATATGTGGCCTAGCCAGGACAACCAGCAGCGGGTTCTGAGACTCGAGAATGCGCTTCTGCAGAGAGAGAACAGAAAAGCGCCTAATTTCAGGAAAAGAGGGAAGGCCTTCACCAACAAACATTGACGACGCGCTGCAGTTCCACTTGAACCCATGCAACCAACGAAAAGAGTTATTATAAAGGACACGAAAACTGCTTTCACGTCTAACCCTGATGTTAGTAACAAGAGCCACACATTAAAGCTGAGTGCAGTACATCCTGAACAAGTACACCTAGGTTTCTGTCAAATGACTCCTCTGTTTCCAAGACTGACAAACAGCAACTAGGATACACTTCACTTCCTCCTCATAGTTAGCGATCTAACTTATTTTCATCCTCCTCGGTCATCATACAAACTGACTCTTTCAGATATGTCGTATCGAGTATATTCATTCAAAGTGTTTCATCCATCGCGATATCAAGCCAGACAACTTTCTGATGGGACTTGGAAAGCGGGGCAATCTTGTTTACATAATTGATTTTGGTTTGGCGAAGAAGTATAAGGATCAGCGGACCAATGCACATATTCCGTATAGAGAGAATAAGAACCTTACTGGGACTGCCAGATATGCATCGATTCACACCCACGTTGGAATTGGTGAGTTTTGCTAGGTTTCGCCAAGAAATAACAACAGTGGCGTTTTTTGCCGTCATCCAGTTAACCGACCTACAAGATTTCCCACTATAAGTCGTTTTCTTTCTTCGGTTGACCTACCTAAGTTTTTATAAGCTGTTTTTTTTACTATATTTGCCGGTCGGTTAACCGACCTGTGGACTGAGGCGGGAGCTTCGTCCAACCGACCTACGCTCTTGGCACGGCGCGAAATTCAAATTCTCATTGGAGAGATAGTTAATATCCGACCCGTTGTTGAAGCCCTCTCTAATTTGTGTTCTCCGATCGGAAACTTACCTGTCCACGATCCCGTCAATGTGATTCTAAATTAGTGAACCTTTATGGAAAATATTTTTTAGAGTTTTCTGCGATTATTTTATATTTCTTTGTCCTTTTCTACTGCACTTACGCCCGTGGGCAGCGTGTCGTAAATCCTTCATTCATTCATAGGCGCCGGCGACGGGAAACGCCATTTTTCTTGTAAGACGTTTTTTAGAGCTCAGTCGTTAACCGACCGGCGAGACGATAAAACGTTCAATACTGGCAAATAGGTAGGTTAACCGACCTATGGAGAAACGGCAAAAAACGCAGCTAATGCTACTTTATTGTTATTGTCACATCCGTCTTTCCCCTCTCGCAGTGCAGTTTATTTTTTAAATCACCTGGCTAACTTTCAGTTTAGAGTTGGAAGTATTTACGAAATTTTGAATATTAGTAAAATTCGCTATCACCATTTCGTAATAGTTGCGTTTTTGATCGAAATTTGAAGTTGCCTTCAAACTCAAAGATCTCTGTTTAAATACCTTTTTCGGTGACCGGTCTGTGTCCTTCAGCTCTGACCGTCCAACATCGTGACCTAGCAAGTTCGAAGTTTGCTTGAATTGTCGAAGAAACGTCGAACTGGCAACGATCGCCGGAGTTGTAAAAACACTAATTAAGCAAACGGTGAACTTCGACGGCATTTGAAAACGGAAGTTAAGCAACCGGCTAAGCCAACGGCGAACAAAACTTCGATCAAAAACGCAACTATTGTCTGAATGAGTCCAGTAAGACCCAGATTACGATAGTTAGATCTTCCGCCAGCCCTTCCGGATATAATGCAGATGATGATAATTAACTTCGCTCGTATGCCCTGGACACAAAGAGCGTGTTCCACCCTACCTACCGTAGTTACTACGAATGACGTCACGAATTCTGGCTTTTTGCCGTCTACGGCTGGAACGATTTTCTATTTTCCAGCAGAATTTCATGCCACGGGTAAATCCGACCAATCACGTTACAGATATTCGTAGCTACCACGCTTACTACTCCCGAGCATGGTAAGCAAATAGTTACTGTTAGTTACTATTTCGAGAAGGTTGGAACGGTCAGCGTAGTAACTTTTTCCGTGGTTGGAACGAAAATAGTAACTAGTAGTTACTATTGTTAGAAGGGCTGAACACGCTCACAATCAGGGTCGGGTCCTCTCGGGCTGCAATTCCTGCCCGGATTTTCGTCACAATCATCACTTCCGTATGGAAAATTTGAAATTCTTTCAGCTTTATAAAAGTGAGGAAAATGCGGCCAGGTTTTGTCCGAGCTTTTATTGGGCATTTTCAATACGTCCCTTTCGTCTATCTCATACCTTCTAATCAAAATTTCGATCACTTTCCCTTTTTTCCCTATTCAGTCCATTAACCTATTTACTAGTTGGGTTTATATCTCAGTGTCAACGCGATTTTCCTTATTTTCCAGACCTTTCATCTATCTCATAGCTTCCCATGCAAATTTTGGTCCCTTTCCTCTACCCAATCCATTTGCCCATTTACAAGAACAAATAATCAGATAGAACCTCCGACTTCCTATCTCTGTAACATGACCATGCGAAGTCGAATATTTCCCCGTATCCTGCCCGATGCAAACGAGCGGAGGTTAGCAGCTATGCGACACATCACGTTTCGTTACCTCAACAAATAGCCATATCGCTGAGAAGCCGCGTAGAAGAAGTCATCCGATTGGTTCTTGAATTCGCTCCAGAGCGGTTCACCGTGCCTCCTGAATTTTTTGCTCTGCAATGAGCAACGGCGAAGACGGAAGTAGACGGGTATTAACCAGAGATGGGTGAATCCGATCATGAAAGGATTCGAACTCGCATCCGAATCTAGGGCTGGGTACGAATCCGAATCCACCATTTCCTGCTGAGGATTTGAATCCGGCCTTAACAAAAATCAAAGCATGTACATTGGTTCCAGTTTAAAATTCAGAGGTGACAGTAAGTACTGATGTCTAAGGTAACCAGATAACGTGATATGTTACTGAGGATGGTTGGTGGTGGAGATGAAAAAAGTTGGGTTGCCGAAGCCAACTCTGTAAAAATTGGGAAACTGAAGGTCGAATCCGAATCCAGCCTGACAAGCAGGAGATTCGAATCCGGCCAAAAGGACTAATTTTGGATCTGAATCCGGAATTGGATCTGAATCCGGAGTGGGGTTCGCCCATCTTCAGTATCAACTCAAAGCTAGAGCAATTACTTCTAGCTCCGTCAGTTTTGCCGGGGTATCCATAGTCGCTGCATTTAATGGAGGTTCTATCTGATTTTTTAGTTGCGCTGTATCTCAGTTCTCCTCGCGATCCTCCTCACAATTTTCCCGTTTCACGTTTTTTTTTGTCTCTACTGAGATGGAGCCAATTCTCCTTTTCTTACGTGGGGGGATTGAGATATCCGGAGGATCACCGCCCCGGAATTCCAGATGTTTTCGGCTTCGGATTCCGGGCCCATCTCGGCGAAAACTGAAATGTGGAAAATCGAAGCCGTAAATTCGTGATTACTTTTAAGATAATGCGGGAATGTACTGTTTGTTTGCTCCAGTTGCCCAGATATTTAGGCAATAAAGAAGGCTGGTTGCGTCCCATAAAACTGAAGCCGTAATAAAGTATGCGGAAAGGATGGATTAGCGTTTCCATTTTAATTTGACCCATAAACCCACTTGAGTGAGAAAGATAGAGATAAAAGCACCAACAAGTAAATAATTACGAATATCTGGTAGAGTGATGACTGAAGGTTTTAGTAGAAATGTAGGCAATAAAGCTGGCTAGTCCGTCCTATAGTCTAAAGCCAAATAGCTTGCAGGATATGGCCCATAAATTCACTTAAGCGAAACAGATAGAGATGAAGTAGTAAATAGTGAATGAGTAATCTGAAATAAATAGGTGACTTGTTGTTCATTGGGCTTAAGTAGCCAAGTAAGCATTAGAAGGACTAATTGTGCACCATACCATAGAACTGAATTACAGGGCATGCAGAAAGCATGGGTTATCATTTTCCTTTTGTTAGCTTGACCCATACACCACTTGTGCTTTACCGATAAAGAGATAAAGTACTAAAAATTTGAAAAATAAATGGTAAAGGGTGTAAGAAACAAAACAGTGCGGAATTATTGCCTGTGTGCAATTTTGTATAATACTAACTCGCATTATTTACAGTTTATGTTCCAATATTCTAAAATAGCTGAATACTTACAGTACCTACGGCTTAGGTTGTTTTAAGCCTTTCTCCTGGCCCGTTGACTTCTGCCAAAAACACGGGGAAATTTGCACAACTGTTTTTCTGACTAATGAGCTTCTCGCAAACCATCGTCACGAGCATGATCCGAATCGATGGTAGTGAAACATAGAAAGGGTCGCAACCCAAGTGTGGTGTTGTGAGGAGGTTCAGACTGTATGGTATGGTATTCGGGTCTCAGAGTTTGAATTTGTGTGGAGCAATTAGAGAAGTAGGTTGCGTAACTTTTATAAGGAAGGCAGGTCGCTGAAATAAATAAAATTTTGTCCGAATACGGCCTTAGTTCTTTTATTGAGATAGCGGAGAATCGTATATGTCTACTAATCTAGTTGTTTCAGAAATAAACACGGCTTTTAAATGTATCGCTTCTTTAAGTACTTCATTTGTGTTGATGCTTTCGCGCTTGGGATAATGTAAACTTTATTGTAGTCAAAAGTGGGAAATCATGTTTCGAATTTCTTTTTAGAGCAAAGTCGTCGTGATGACCTTGAGTCACTTGGATATGTTCTCATGTACTTCAACCGTGGCTCCCTGCCCTGGCAAGGATTAAGGGCTGCCACGAAGAGGCAGAAATATGAGATCATCAGCGAGAAGAAGATGTCGACGTCCGTCGATGAGCTTTGCAAAGGATATCCAGGTCAGTTTCTTCATATTGTCTCGGATCGGGATCGAGTATACAGTAGAGGTATGCTTATGTGAACGTCTGCTAACACTGAACGATCGCCGAAGAAAAAACTAATACCCAAACCAGGCATTTCTTACTATAAATACTTGTAACAGCCGCTCGCGCTTTTGTCACTGTTTGAATATTTTGCTAATTCACGGCTGAAAGGGACTCAACTGACACCTGGTTTGCTTTTTTTAATTTTAAGTTTTCCACGAGGAGCGCACCTTCAGTGGAGAAGATGGCGGTTCGAACCTGCAGATGCCTTCAAAAGAGGAAGGACCTTTTTAGTGAATCCAAAATCAAAGAAAGTTAATTGAATTTCAACGTCAAGTTTGTTATTTTTCTTTCCCATTTTACTTTTTTATATGCAAGTAACAAAGCCAAGGTAGTGGAACAGTTAGAACAGTGTTCAAATAAGCATATCTCTACTGTGGTTCTCTGAATGCCAGTTCGGATGCACCCTGCGGTTTAGTGCCTATTAGCAAGAACAAATAATCAGATAGAACCTCCGTCTCCCTATCTCTGTACTATAAAAATAATTGTTTTCTTACCCACAACTTCCAGAGGAAAAACAAGTGGAGTACAATAAAAAGATAAAGAAAGGAAGAAAATACTTAAATAACTTTACTCACAAAAACACTAGCACATGGTATGGTGAAAATCTAGAGTAGGCTGAGCCCGACAGCTTCATGTGTAGCATTAGTAATTTCTCCGAAATATCTGGAACACCGTACTTACGAATAATTACTCTATTCGGATGCCAAGGGGGGGGGGGGGTAAAAAAGGAATTTACAGTAACGAAAATAACTTTTTCGGAGAGAAAGAAGGTCTTTCTTTTTAAGAAGTGGATAAAGTCCAGAAACATAGAATATAGAATGGTCGCACAGCCGACCAAGAGCTCGTATATTATACCGCCCACGGTTGGCGACAATTTTCGAATAACCAAATTGAATTTTTGTCTTTACATCAAGGACAGTTTGTTGTCGTAGAGACGGTAGAGAATTAGCGATAGTGATGCCGAGCCACCTGAAGGAAGTAGCAAGGGGGATAGTAAAAGTTTTACACACAAGGGACGACTGAGAAGAAGAACGATAGAATTCACATTTTTCCACATTGAGAGACAGTCCAACATCTTAGAAAAGACTAGAAACTTTTGAAACCATTGAAGAAAGGCTTGTACGACTATTGCTAATCAGAAGCAAGTCGTCTGTATAAGCAGATAAGAAACGTATGACTATGCGGAGTCGAAGATTTCTCTGTGCCTTTTTCACTGCGAACGAGCGGAGGTTAGTAGCTTCGCGCCACGTCACGTTTCGTTACCTCTACAATTAGATATATCGCTGTGAAGCCGTCTTGAGGAAAAGTAGAAGACATGGCTGATTGGTTCTGTGGACGCGCTCAAGAGCGGGCCAGTGCGCGGAGTACGCCTCCTGTATTTTCTTTCTCTGCGACGGGCAACGGCGAAGACGGAAGTAAAGTAGACGGGTAAAAAGCTACAGTAAATACCTCTAGGTCCGCTCAGTTTTGTCGGGGTATTCATAGTCGCTGCATGGTATCAGACAGAGGTTCTATCTGATTATTTGTTCTTGCTATTAGTTCCCCTATGATCATCAACATCACCGTCGGTTAACTCTACTAGATCATTTGTTCAGTTATGTTCTTTCTGCAGAAAATGGTGCGAACCACCCTGACAGCCCGAGCTACCATTCAGTTTAAAAAGTGAAAGCTATTCTTTTTTGTTCACTATCTCATCAATCCGATGGATGCTAAGAACGAAATGAGGTCGCACAAACAGAGAATAAATCCGCTTTTAGAGATGACCTGGTTCAAGGTCAGTTGAATTATGGAGAAGCTTTTTTTTTAATCCACTACAGAGATGAGTGAATCCAACCATGGAAGGATTCGAACCCCAATCCACCATTTCATGCTGAGGATTCGAATCCGGATTCGAACCCGACCTTAACAAAAGTCAATATCATATACGTAGGTTATAGTTTAAAAATCGAAGGTGAAAAATATCATTGATGTCTTAAGGTAATCGGATAACGTGACAGATACCTGATGATGGTTGGTGGTGGATATTAAAAAGCTGGATTGCCTAAGCCCGCTGTGTAAGGATTGGGAAACGGAAATTAGAAAGATGTAGACAAGAAATTCGAGCGGATTCGTAAGATTGGGGGTTTGGAATCCGATTCCGAATCAAGCCTGACAAGCAGAAGATTCGAATCCGGCCAGAAGAACGAATGCTGGATTAGGATCCGGATTCGGATTCGCCCATCTCTGGTCCACTGCTCCATATTCAAGTACTTGATATGTTCTTTTAAAAAGAGCACACTTCAGTTTTGCCGTTAGTTCGAGATTAAACAAAAAGTGAAATAAATAGCGTCTCATCCTTTAAACTCTAAGCTTTACAAGTCCCTTGTCTGGTGAAAGATTTTGATGTGTTCTTTTACATTCGAGTATTTAATACTCGTTTTGAAAAATAGTCCACTTCAGTTTTGCATTTACTTTGAAATCTAACAATAAGGACAATGATAAGCGTCTGGTCGTAAGTCGTATGAGTCTTCTGGTGCGGACACCACTCACAGTTGGGTATAAATAAAAGTAACCAAGAAAACACTTTTTAAAATCCTTCCAACTGATCACAACATTCCATCGGTCCCTTTCCCGACCTTGTTTGAGCTCCTTTCTGTGTGGGTGTGATAGTTCTTTATCACGGTTATTAATGCAGTGTTTACAAGTACAGGAAAACTTGAACAGAATCCGGTCTTGGTGACAAAGATTATGTTTACACGTAGAGGGAAAAAATAATTCTTCAAACCAGAAAATCTGACATAAAATAAATTCAATAGCCAACAAAAAATGTTTTGAGAGCATTTATGATATCAGTACTGACGACTGCTGCTCTCAAAGGCTAGCTAGACTTTTGTTTAGTCTTTTTGCCAGCGCCGCCGACGAGGTTCCTTTCAAGTAGACCGGAATTCCTTTCATCATGAAAGGAATTCTTATTCCGATAGACTGTTTTTCTAGTCGTCTTTGCGAACGGTATCCTTTCAGGTTGACCGGAATTCCTTTCTACTCAACCGAATTTCTTGTCCGTGTAAACGCTACATAAACGAAGTCCGTTTGGCCCAACACTTGGCTCCCTCTTCTGGGTGTTGCCAATCACATAACCATGCCGTCACGCCATCGTCTGAATCTGAATAGTTGGGTTTTTGATCCGGATTCTCCGTTCTGAATTCTCGATTCTCGTATTAATTACCGTCTTTGGTCCTCTGGCTTCTCCATTCTCGCTTTCGGCAAAAAAAAGCTCGTCCGCATCCCGGTATGCGTGTTTATGCAGATTGAACACCCGCACTCTGTTGACCAATCAGGGAGGGGAACGGAGAGAGGAGAATCGAGAATTCACCATCGGAGCAACTTCTCAATTCTGCAGAATCGCGAGGCTTTCCCCGTTCTCGATTCTGACAAAAACGCAAGAAAAGGAGAATTTACTTCATCTGGATAGTCCAAAAACGCGAAATAAGAGAAGTGCGAGGAGAATTCGGATCAAAAACGCAACTCATGTGTGCATTATCGTCTTCCCCGCTAACCCCTTCCTAAACAGTGTTTCCTGTTTCAGCGGAATTCGCGACGTATTTAAACTATTGCCGCACCCTGCGGTTTGAAGAGAAACCGGACTACACATATCTGAGGCAACTGTTCAGAAATCTCTTTTTGAGACAGAGGTTCACCTACGATTACGTCTTCGACTGGAACATGTTAAAGTTTGTAAGTATGCATTATTTTATACGTATGTATTTTTATTTTGAAAGCTCGTGGGCCCATGCATAATTCAACACTAAAAAGAAATAAACAAAATGACGTAGCATTAGTTGCGTTTTTGATCTGAATTCTCTGTTCCCCGTTCTCGCTTCTGAATTCTCGATTCTCCTACAAATTACCGTTTTCGCTCCTCTGGCTTCTCCATTCTCGCTTTTGATAAAAATGCTAATTTGGCAGCTCGTCCTCAACCCTATATACGTGTTAATGCATATTGAACAGCCGCACTCTGTTAACCAATCAGGGGGAGAACAGTGAGAGGAGAATCGAGAATTCCCCATTGGAGCAACTTCTCCGTTTTGCAGAATCGCGAGGTTGTCCCCGTTCTCGATTCTGACAAAAACGCAAGAAAAGGAGAATTCGCTTCATCTGAATAGTCCAAAAACGCGAAATAGGAGAATTGCGAGGAGAATTCGGATACAAAACGCAACTATTATAACTACACGTAGTATTTTAACTTATGCGACTGAACTCTCGGTGTTGTTTTTTTTTTTTTTCAATCAATCAAGTTTAATCCAAATGCTAAAAGCTAGAAGAGGAATACAAATTTACGAAATACATAGACTCGAAACAAATTAACTAATACACTTACAAGATATGGCCAGAAATAAATGATGGGATGAAACTACGTAAAAACTGGGCAGAAGAGTTAGCAGGATACTGAGAAAACTGATTGCCAGTATTCCTATTTGGTAAAGTTATAGATCTATTCCTGTTGTTTTAAGCCTTACTCGGATCCCTGTTTGATAAAAATCTTGCATAACCAGTATTTCTTACCAATGACCTCCGAAGCGATAAGCGGGAGCCTGATCCACCTCGAAAACTGCTGAACACGGAAAATGCAGCTAATCTGATGTTGAGTTCTTACAGAGGCTTCATTTCGCGGAAACCTAGAGGGGGGCAAAGGTGTCCTAACCTAACCCTTCGCATTCTTTAACACAAATCATGCAAATGTGAGCCTAAGAGTATTCGACAACGTATGAAAATAAGAAACAATTTCTTAATGAAGATAAATAGTAGATAAATATTCCTTTAGCCCAAGCTGACTTTGAAGCATATATTCAAATAATGCATATAACGAATACGTCGGCTACGATGCTTTTATAGCTGCTAATTGCATTATTTATAAATAAATAGTAAATGCATGTTAGGTTTTGCGCTTTGTCGGCAAGGTTTATGGTAGTTTTCAAGGGTAGCTCTATCCCCCCTCGGAAAGCCAAGCCAACGCCCCCCCCCCCCCCCTCCCCCTCCTCCACTCCCTGAGTTCTTAATTTTTTCTGTTTCATCATTTTCGGGATGAAGAACAAACCAAGAGAGTCGAGAATTTCCAAAAATGTTTAAAGAAGCAGTCCTCTACAGTACCTTGTTTACATTGTTCTAAGAGAATTCTTACTCCAGGGCGGAGCTGGTGTCGGTAAGCCGGGTGCCTTACCCCCACAGGGAACCCTGCCCATCGCCACCGTCGACGAGGCGGAGGCGAAGAAACCCGTCTCTGCCAGCGTCGCCAGAAAAGTGCCAGATGTCTTTGTGCCACAGCAAGTTGGCGTACAACCCCTGGCAGCAAGCCGAACTGCCAGCGCCTCCTATCAACCGCCGTAAGTAGCCAGTGGCATTGCCGTAGACCTTTGGTTCATGTCCGCTCAGACGAGAATTTTACCAGAATTTTTATCAGCAATCAAGAACCTTAGTTGCGTTTTTGCAGATACCATGGTATTTGTTACCGGGCTACGCGCAGTTACCGTGGTATCTGATACACGGTTGCTCTCCAAAAATGACTATTGCCGAAATTGCACTTTTTGAAGTCATCCCAAAAGAAAAACTGATATCCAGTTAGATCACTAAGTGCTAAACTTCTTTCTCACCAATTTGACAAATTTGATGAAAGTGAGATGACTTTTCAGATACTGCGATAACTGGCCAGATACCACGATAACTGCGAAAACGATTTTAGAGCGTGGTACCCGATACGATGGTGTCTGCAAAAACCCTTTATGACTAAACCATTAGGACTGTTACCTGCGTTCTAATATTTTACGGTAGAAAGAAAAGAAAATAAGATGTTCATAGATGATAAGATATATTTATTTTACATATTTTACGTCAGAAATAAATTACTTACTTACACATACATTCTAGAATGCAAATCGCTTTCTGTTGCTTTCATAGACTTTCTTATAGCTTTCACAGACTGTTTGTTTGTATCTGTAGGTTGTGGTGTCTCCGGGGTCACATGTAGGAACGTGATTTTCACATGTGTTCATGTGTCACACCTGCGCAACCGCTTGTACTACTGGTCACTAGAAATGACTACGAAACATTTTATGTGGCAGATTGTTATTAAAAATAAACTCCTCAAATTATTCGACCTTAGAATCATACATAAACCGTATCATCATATCAGCATATGATTAGTTTCCTGGTTCCACATTAGTTGCGTTTTTGCAGATACCATGGTATCTGATACCACGGTTTAAAGTCGTTTTTGCAGTGATCGTGGTATCTGATACCACGGTGGTACCACGTGGTATCTGAATCGGACAGTGTGGTATCTGAAAAAGTCATCTCTCTTTCATCAGTTCCGGTCAAAGTGGTGGGAAAGAATTTTGGCACTTAGTGATGTAACTGAATATCAGTTTTTCTTTTGGGATGACTTCGAAAAGCGCAATTTCGGCAATTGTCGTTTTTGCAGAGCAACCGTATATCAGATTATCAGATAACACGGTTACTGCGAGAACGACTAACTGCAGATCCAGTTACCGTGGTAACAGATACCATGGTATCTGCAAACACGGAACTATTGCAAAACTTGTCGTTGGATCTCCTCCGAAATTTCGAACCACCAAAATAGTTTTGTACGATTGTAGAAATTTTAAATAACCTTTAACCATTTGTAAGTTATTTTTACGTAGTTGTAAGATTTACAAAATTTTGCGACGGCCATTATTCACCTATTTTGGTTTTGTTGTGCGGATAAATAAAGTATCATTCTCGTTCTGGCAAGCCGCCGTGTAAAAACAATTATCCTTGTTGAGGTAAATTTAGTGTTTCGAGTCGTTGGATAAGGTAAGTCACGAAGGGCAGGGTAAAACTTCATGAAACATGATTGTACTCTTTCTGTAGGGAGTAGGTGGAACAGTGACCATAGTCAGCGATCGGCCTCACGGGTGCTTTAAATAGCGTGCCCACTAGAGTATGGTTTATGAGATTCTAAGAGTCGGAGGATGGTTTTTGAAAGCATGGGTCAACGCGACTTTTTGTCTTGATTTATTTTCATTTCAGGGTAATAGCAGCTGGCTCCACAAGTTGGAGAAAGGTGGCGCGACCTCCCTTAGATTGATTTCTGGGTGCAATACGAGTGCGAGTGATCTTATTTAACCCTACATATACTTGTGATCGAAAATCGTCCAATTAACTGTCCACGATCAATCTCAGTTCTGCGACGACCGTGGTGTTTCGGAACATGAATGAAGCGGAAAGACGAAGCGGAAACGCGGAAAATCGTAGTGACCAATGGCCCGTAAATTCGCGTGTCGAAGAGATCGAGACATTAAGGACTGACTATTCCTTCAGTCCAAGTTGACGACGAATCATTTCGTAGTGCAAACGAAAGATTTTATTTTGCCCAATCTTTGGACCGATTTGACAACGGTCATCTTCGCGTCGTGGCAAAACTATTAACTCACGAAACTTGAAATTCCTCACGGGCTGAAGAGGACCCTTGGCAAAAAGGGTCCGAATAAAATCTCGTCTGACTATCAAATGTGTAGTGGGATCTGCAGTATAAGGCGCATAGTATAGTAGATAGTGCAGAAATATCCAATATTCCTGGATTTTAATGTAAGAGTACGAATGATTCGCGTATTGAAACAACCCCTCGAAGCTCTGAAGATGAAGAGCGCCACATGTTCTCATCATCCATCAAATTTCTGATCACCCTCGAGCTCAGTGAAGCAGTTTAACGAAGAGAAGAGGACGTAACGACTCCAACAGAAACCGACAACCAGGCGGCAACATTAGTTGAATGACCAAAGAAGAAGAGGCCGGAGTGGAGCATTTGCTGTCCGAAGCGGTCCATACTACCGAAGAAGAAGCAGAGTTAAGTGGCCCTTAAAGTTGCGACGGTTCGAATATTTCCTTATGTGACACGCACGGATAGCCTGTCGAAGCAGGAATACGGAGATTCTGTGGAAGGAAGGAGTTAAGATGCAGTAGTTCATAGTACATAGTTCTGGGGGATTGGAAGATTAGTATGATGGAAAGCTCCTGGCGAGCTATCGATACGTGCTGGTGATTCAGAAAAAGTATCAGTGATGTATGTTCGAGTAAAAAGCATGTTCAGCATTTGTCTTACATGAAAGTGCGAACAACTCCCCGGAAATGATAATTACATCAGTTGTATATCTACTGTATG
Organism: Branchinecta sandiegonensis; assembly: GCA_030848855.1. Lineage (NCBI taxonomy): Eukaryota > Metazoa > Arthropoda > Branchiopoda > Anostraca > Branchinectidae > Branchinecta > Branchinecta sandiegonensis. The sequence goes on along the minus strand of JAUPMV010000021.1, from coordinate 4,796,859 downwards.
GTAGTGCTGATCGAGTCCAAAGTGAGGCAGAGTGTAGTGAGGGTAGAAGGGTCGAGTGAGATCAGCAGTGTTGCAGCATCGTTCGCGAGTCCCAAGTCGTCACGGTGACTTAAACAGAAGAATGAGTGTCTTGCTTTGGTCGCGTTCCACGGTAGTGACGGTGATGATAAAAGGAGGAGCCAGCTATTGCCAGGGTAGTTATTATCCTATCTGGAACCAAAAGAATAATAGTTCGGACAGGCGATATCCTGACGAGTATTCCTGCTGATATTTGACAGCCAGCTGAATTTTATTAGAGCGCTTTGCACCTTCAAATATGATTTGCAGTCAGCTTGGGCGGAAGGAATATTTATTTCAGCTGGTACATAGTATCAGTTATAGTGCTCCCGATCATCACAAGTAAATTAAAACGATCGTAACTCTCAAGGAATAAAGATGACAATACAGTAACGGTCGTAAGTGATAAATTAGTAGAACGCAGCCTTTGTATACAACCGAATCTGGTCTAATATTTTGAGTTGTAGGGCCCTTGAATGGAAATCTTGAGAATATGAACTTACAAAAAAAAGACGTGGTTGTTTTACAATCAATTTGTGTGAGATGCCAAATTTACTATTAAGGAAAACTTCCAGCATGTGTATTTAAAAGATCTAGCCAGCTCTATTTATACTCAGCCAGTCAAGCTTTTTTTTTCAGTTTGAGATTCTTTAGCATCTCAAAATGGCATGCCATTGAATTTGGTTCAGTGCTGCATTTGAATTGAAATGAAGTTGCGTCTTAAGTACTCTTGCAACTCCAGCGTCATGTTGGTTTGGAAGTGTGACATTCGCATTTGCTCTTCGGCGTCAAAACGGCAAGCCGCTGAGTCTCTTTACTGTTAATCCATCATGCTCTGATGATGATGATGAAATTTTATTTACGCACTTAAAAAGAGGGAAATAGCGCAGTATAAGACAAAAAAAAAGAAAAAAAAATAGATTGAGCTTTCAATAATGTAGTAAATTCACGAGATAGAAAAAAACTAATGTAAAACTAATGCTCTGATGAAGCACTTCAGATAAGACTTGTTTCCGGATGGGATGGAGAATTACATGAAAATATTATATTAATAAATTTAAGAACCGGAAAGCCTCATTTCTAAAAAGTTTAAAAGGGGAATGGAGAAAGAGAGAGGGTTCGCACAGTAGCGTAATGGGATTTTTTAGAACAACACAAAGTCGGCAACTCGCAGGAATTTCTTGGGAAATAGACATATTAGAAATTAATTTTTTAGACCCCCCCCCCCCCTCCTTGTACGCTGCTGGTCTCATCTTGTGGATTATGTGGCCGGGCCAGGGTCCCCACTTCTAACATACGCAACTGGATTCACCTCCCCGACATCTTTTCTCAAATAAATCGGCTTTATTCTTTAATAGTGAGGCATTAGTCTGGTCGTAGACTTCATGCTTTCACGCGTCGGTTGACAAAACCAAACCTTCCTTTTCTCGTAAATAATCAATTTCCAGAGCTTCCCGATCTGTGTCTCCAGATGAGCCATTTTTGCCGGTTCTTCGAGTCACCATGGTAGTTCCGGGGTGTATCTCATCTTCGTGTCCGTTGTTCTAGTTCTACTGTTTCAAAGCCGCCTTAATGACGTGTACATTGCTTGATTGTGTTTTGGCCGTTGTGATAGGCCGCTTAAACTCATCTTTCTGTAATTCGGAGGTTTCGCATTTGATAGCCACGTGCTTTTTTACGTAAACATTTCTCAGACTTGCTAATTTATTGTCAACTTAACCTCAAACAGATATTGGAGACCCAAGAAAGAAAATGTAGCTAATTTTGTCCAACAGCTGAAGTTAGAAGACATTTTTCTGTTTAAATTTTTGGCGCAAGCGTTTGGGCTCAAAATTTGATTTGTTATTTTATGGTTTGTTTGAATAACAAGCAACTAGATCCAGTCAGGCACAAGTCCTCAGTTTTTTTGTACACTGCTCTCCTGTTGGGGCGTGTTCAATAACAGCGTGAGCTCTTTTTTTAGGCACCATGCCACTGCAGCAAGGGCACAGTTTAGTCGGAAAAGGGATTCGGCCGGAATCCGGCAAAAGCTGAAAATTCGGTAGAAGTTAAAGTTGATTCAGAAGTCATGTAAAGCTTTGTCTTAAGGGCAATTTTTCATGCTAAATCCATATCTGTTTAAAAAAAAGAATTCATTTCGGATTTTCAGTTCAAACCATTATTATGGGGGTTACTGTGCCCCTGCCCCAACGCTTGGGGCCCCAACGTATGAGCGCCGGGCATGCCCTAGCGTTGAAGCACGGTGCCAAACAAAATACTCCTGATGACTTAACTCTCTTTGCCGGTCCAAAATCGCCGTGTACCTAACGGAAGAGCCGGAAGCGGTATCCCAGCTGTCCCCAGCGATCGCCGTGATTGGTCGGCACATGATTTGAGTTCTTGAGTTTGAGTCGTTAGGGTGACGTTTTCTCGTTCTTCCTGAGGATCACTGGCGTGTTTTGCACTTGGTGACATAGAGTATTGTGATTTGTGCATGACTGACAAGGTCCACGTAAAATTAACCAAAAAACTTCCTCGGCATGAGATTATGGATCATGTTTAATTGCTTGCTGTCAGTTTACTGAATACGCAGCGTCTTGGACTGAAGGAGTATATGAACTTATAATTGATTTCGTCTTTTTCGCTTTTCGACCAGCGCGGAGTGGCACATTCCCTCGTTACGTCCTCAAAAGTTTACGACTATATAGCCTATGCTTTGCTTTTTTTAAGGAAATGGGCAACGCAAAAAAAGAGAATGAATGATTGCGCGTCGCGTAGTGTGGTTTCGTGTTTTAGTGTTTATAATCGAAGCGAGTTCTGTTGTTTTCTTCGGCCTTTTCTTCACTTTTTGATTTTCGAGAGTGTCACTATTTTGTACTGAGCGGTTACATGAGGTAATTAAAGTCAAGCGCTATTACTAAATAGGTTTGGGAAAGAAAATGACTACTGCATTAACATGTTTGGTCGTGGTCACCCTACCCGACGAAAACTGTAAAGCATTGTCCTAATAGGTGTAATAAGCTGAATAGCGCTATACGCGATGTTTACGTCGTAATACGTCTTTCATAAAATCCGATGACGAATTGCCGCCAGACCAGCTAGAGGAACAATAACAATCACTCGTGAGATGGGGGGATAAGTTATCTGACGGGTGAATAAGCGATTAGGCTTTCGCTTCATATCGAGTCGCGCATTAGCCCCGTTGAAACGTCAGCCAGCACTCAGCACTGAAGTCGGAAGCCAGAAATGACAAACTTGATGACGCTTGACAGAACAGAGTTGGGTAAAGCAAAAAGAGGGGAAGATGTATTTTAAACAGTTTTAAACATGGTTAGGCCTAAGAGGAATTGAAAATAGCAAAACAAACCTGGATAAACGTAAGCAAAGAAGTAATTTGTCCTTGTTTTCTTTACGATAGCGCACCTAGCGGCCAAAAAAGAACAGAGGAATTTTATGATGGGCGTATACACACGCCCGTTCAAATAGGAAACCAGAGAGGTTTTTATGAATGCAGCGTTGGGTGTTGCCACGCTGGTACAGTTTTTCGAGGTTCTAAAGATCAGAAAAAGTGTTCTTAGTACTACTTGAAGTACACCAGTACAATTTGACGCCCAATATATTGTAAAAAGGCTATTAAATGTACGGATGGACAGCATTGGTCCTCGAACTAGCAGTAAGCAGTCGTAACAGAACAAAACGTGTTCTTTTGAAGAAAAGTTTTTTCTTTGGCTTCCAAACAGTAGAACTTTGGTGCTTCCCCTGGCAACACTGACGGCGCTGCTGCTTTCCTCGGCCCGCTGGCAGAAACAACCCAGCAATCTGATTGGCTCTGCATAAGAGGGAATAGAGCCGAGCTCCATTTTCCTTATTCGCCTTATTACAGCGCGCCCCGAGGAAAAGAGGAATCTGTAATAATGCTTATACGCCGTAATACACCTTACAACACCTATTTGGACCCCCCCCCCCCCAAGAACATGTTTGGTCGTGTTAAAGGACCCGCCGTACCTACAGAGACATTGCACCTTACCCGACGAAAACTGTAAGGGACATAGCCAAAATGATTTGTAACATTAAGCGTGTTCTACTACGCATGACGTCACGGATCCTGGCGTCAAGGCTTGAGCGGTTTTCCTACGTCACAGAGATCGTAGTTACCACTCTAACTACGCTCCCGGAGCGTGGGAAGCAAGTAGTTGCTGTTAGTAAGAACAAATAATCAGATAGAACCTCTGTCTTTGGAACCATGCAGCGACTATGAATGCCCCGATAAAACTGAGCGGACCTATAGGTATTTACTGTAGCTTTTTATCCGTCTTCGCCGTTGCTCATCACCGAGAAAGAAAATGCAGGAGGCTTACTCAGCGCGCTGACCCGCTCTTGAGCGTGTCCAAAGAACCAATCAGCTTTGTCTTCTACTTTTCCACTCAAGGTGGATTCACAGTGATATAGCTAATTGTAGAGGAAACAAAACATGATATGGCGCGAAGCTACTAACCTCCGCTCGTTCACAGCCGAAAAGGTACGGGGGAAATACTCAACGCCGCATAGTCATAGTACGGAGACGGAGTTTCTATCTGTTTATTCAAACAGTGTTTTCAATTTCAATTCAGTTTTCAATTCAAACAACATAGCCAATGTCCTCTTCGAGGACCATTGCCAAAAAGGGCCGAAATATCGCTGATGAAGAATCGTAGCTGACGTACCCGTTGTAAACATTCTTAGAATAAATGTTTCAAAGTCAGCTTGGGCTCAAAGAATATGTTTCTATCTGATTTATTGTTCTTGCTATTAGTTACTGTTTCGAGAAGGTTGGAACTGGGAGCGTAGTAACTTTTCACGGGGTTTGAACGGGAAGGCAGAAGGGTGGGACACACTCATTGTGAGGCATACTCATTGACTATAGGCGTATTCTCGCCGTTCCCCGAGGAGTCCCCGCGTTTTTGTTTGTCCCGGGGACTCACTCCCCGTATTCTCGCGAGTCCCCACGGACGGGGAATGCTCCGGTTATCATCACCATCATCAAAAAGGACTCCCTTTCAAATTCGGAGGGGAATCAATTTTTGCTGTTGTAGGTGCTATGTAAAACTAATTAAAAAGAATCAGAGTAAACGAAACCAAAAATAAAGTGGATCTAGACTAATTTTTTCAGCTGCATATTCATTTTTCGAACAAAATCCATTTTAGAAGCTTCCCCGTATTTTCGCCGTTTCTGTACGCGGAGTCCGCGTGGAGTGACTCCCTCTATTCCCGCCGTTCCCTTCGATTCCCTGAGGAGTCCTCGGGGAACGGCGAGAATACGCCTTATGTGTCTGGTCCATTCTCATTTCCACGATTTTGAACTTCCTGCCACCTTAACGGCACTACGCTGACTCTCAGATGTTCCTTGTATTGGGTGATTTCGGACACGGATCAGGCTCCCGCTTATTGCTTTCGAAGAGCTCATTGGTCAAAAATATTGGTAACGCAAGTGTGTCCGTAGTTGCTTCTTTGCAGATACCATGGTAACTGGATCTGCATTTTGTCGTTTTTACAGTTACGTCGGTATCTGATACTACCGTTGCTTTGCTAAAACGATAATTGCCGAATTTGTGTTTTTTAAAGTTATCCCTAGAAGGAAAGCTGATGTTCAGTCACATTACTAAGGGCCAAACTTCTTTCCCTCCAATTCGACAAAATCCTAGGCTCTATTGTTAGTGATGATCAAAATGAGATGACTATCTCAGATACCACGATAAATGCAAAAACGCCTTTTGACCGTGGTATCAGATACCACGGTAACTGCGAAAGCGACTTTAGACCGTGGTGTCAGATACCATATGTATCTGCAAATACGCAACTCCTTTTTCTCATCAAAACCAAGATGGTCGCGAGAGGCTAAAAACAGCCTGGATGGGTTTACCTTGCTTTGAGAAACCAAGCTGAGTTTCAAAGCAGTCATTTATGTTGGAATATTGAAACAGGAACTGTACCTTCTACGACGTGTGCTTTAAGCTGACTAGTCAGCTTAGATTTAATTTATATGAAGGGGCATTTTTGTTCACGTCAACTGACCAACCATATGTTAAATTCGCCAGACCAAATGTTCGTTTCGTTTTCCAGACCAAATATTGTTCCCAAACCATCTGTTCGTTTACCAGACGATATATTAATTCTCCAAACCATCTGCTCCTCTTGGCAAACCCTCTATTTCTTTCTCAAATTCGCTGTTCGTTCCCCACGTAATGTTCAACACGCAGATCTTGGACTCCGTCAAAATCATTGGGTGGAAGTTAGAACTTCGAAAACAGCTGACTTCGTATCGGCCGATAGTTATTGGTCCAGGCGCGTTAACAGCAGTGAGGAAGCGATACGAAGAAGTTATTTGAAAGTGTAAACGATGACATGTGGATACGAGGATTTGTTACGCCAGAGCTAAAATTATGGATGGGCTATAGCGGAATGTGAACTTGTGCTGAAGGAATACTTATTCTGCGATAACGATCATTGTGGATCAGATGGGGTCACTGGAAAACCGGAACCGATGGCTTTGGAAAACGGAACATGAAACTGGAAAACCGGAACCGATGGCTCAGTTTAAATCTACTATAGGAAAATGGAAAACCGGAACTTGGGAATGGAAAACCGGAACGTGTGGTAATGAAAAACAGGAACATGTGGTCCTCGGCAACTGACTTCGGTTTTGACGGAATATGTTTCATGTTTAATACAAGTTTTCATATAAGTTCATGTTTTGGCGTCTTTTCTAGTATAGTTTAGAAATCCAGTAAGCTATCGCAACACTTGTTTGCACAACACTTGTTTGCACTCACGGCAGGGTTGCCACTGTTAGTAGTACAATTGTATTCTTTTTAGTTATCACTATAGTTTAGAAATCCAGTAAGCTACACAAGGTTCTTGTAAAGAGGAAGATTTCAGAGGCTAGTCGAACACGTACGTCGTTACTGGGGATGTGGAAACAGTGAAAAGCAAGAGGGGTTCTTTAATTTTAGTCTTTGTGAGCTATCCAAATGAAGCCAATGATAACAAAGTGAAATATCTAAATGTCTGCGGCGCTCAGTTGAACTTTGCCTTGTGTACAGTCGTTAGAAGCTGCTGCCAGGACTTCGCTCTCTCTAGCGAAAGCTGAAATATGTTCCGGTTTTCCATTCCCAAGTTCCGGTTTTCCATTTTCCTTGTAGCTGCTGAGCCATCGGTTCCGGTTTTCCAGTTTCATGTTCCGGTTTTCCAAAGCCATCGGTTCCGGTGGCGGAAGTTCCGGTTTTCCAGTGACCCATCAGATGCCAGGATTATAAGGTCGTGCCGTCCGCTTGTATCCATGATTGGCAAAAGTGGGTATCCTATTTGTGTTGCGAGAGCAACACTTTGGTTTTGTCCTGGTTGTTTTTTATTTTTTCCTATGACTCCGATTTCATTTTATTCCTGGTAACTGGTAAGGGTCTAACCTGTGCGTTTTTTACGGAAAGTGTGGACCTTAGGCCGGATTGATGAATATGACATTACATTTTGGAAAGCTCCGTAGAACTCTTGCCTGGGGCCAATAAGGATGGTTTTTGCTTGTCCTCGAGCCAGAGCCTACGGTGTGCGAAGTGAAGTAGAGTTAAATAGCCCATGTCAGAGAGGACTATCTGAAGTTGTGTAGCGAACCTTTCGTTTCATCAAACCATGTTTCTGCTTTCGAGTGGAAAGCTCCGTTGTAGCACGCAAGCAGGCAGGCACCAGTTTCAAATCGAACATGGACTAAAATCTATAAGTGTTAAATGCGGCAGTTACCTGGCCCCACAGCCAACATATCTTCTTTGAGTGATAAATAGAAAAATCTACAGAAACAAAAAGTGTCATTTTCCCACGGGTCCGAAAGTGCTGCCATCTATTGTTTCTATCCATATCTGTTCGCGATTTCAGCTGAGTTTATCATTCCATTTCTTACACTTGGGAGTGAGGAAGAGAAGTGAGATCAGAATGGCCTCTTAAACTTTAAAAGTTCTCTCACTGCTAAAGAAATTAGAGCTTACCCTTTGCTCCTTTCTAAGTGGTGATATTAGAAAGTTGGCCTACGGCAAAAAAGTCAACTTTTTGAACTAATACAGATAGATTTTTTTTTTCAACTGCAGTCGATAGATATTGGTGAGCTGATCAAAGAATTTGTCATCCGTTTTTTGGTACAAAAATTCCTTCATGAGATATAACAGTTTGAAAGTTTAAGAGGGGTTGACAACTTCAGTAGTAAGGTACACACTGAAACCAAAAATAGGCCGATCCCAGTTGTGAGACATGTAGGGGACTTGTAAGCAACAGTCGGCTGTAAAACCATAATCATCTTCAGTGATGAGGGGTTTGCAGCTTTTGCTAGTTGGTGTACCTATTATTTCTTTCCGGTGTATTTGGTCGCGAGAACAGTTTGGTACCATGTCTATCACGGGGAGATGGACTTATAAGTAAGAATCGGGTGCTAGAGGGGGTTATTGAGGGGCTCGAAACTTGTGAAAATTGGTTTACATTTTATTTGATCTATATAAATCTGAGGGCAAGAAAATTAGTTTCCTTGGCCCATCACTGCAACTTAAAATTAAGCCTTTGAGGTATTGACAACTTCAGTAGTAGGGTACACACTCAAACAAAGAATAGGCGGAACCCAATTGTTAGACATTTCAGGGACTTGCAAGTAACAATCGGCTGTTAAACCATAATTATCTTCAGCGGTGAGGGGCTTTCGACTTTTCCTAGTTTGTTCACCTATTTTGTTCCCGGTGTTTCGATGATACGAAAAGTTTGGTTCATGTCATCGTTCAAGAATCAGCTGCTATAGCATTGTCATTTTCATGAGATGCTACAATGTTCTATGGTGATGGTCTACCACTGTCCACTGTAACATAGAATTAAGTGTTAACGCAACGGATATAAATGATAATGTAATACAACGATATAGTTTCGAAATAATTAGCAGAGTGGCATCTATGGTATTTTGATCCTGAAAAGTTACGGACAGATTTATATTACCAACTAGTGGCAACTAGTTTATATAAGATAATGTTCCAAGTATCCAAAAGTCACGATGTCTGCGATTGAAAAGGATAAAGTTCAATTGGCTGCTAAGTTAATTTAGTCCCTACTTCCGATATTCTTTTGTTGTTTTTACTTGTAAGCAAAAATCGACTGTTAGACCATAATCATTTTCGGCGATGAGGGGCTTGTAACTTTTACTAGTTTGGTGTACCTATTAATCCTTTTATTTGTTTGTGGCGTATTTGAATTGAGAAAAATTTGGTACTATGTCTATCACGGGAAGATGGACTTGTAAGTAGGAACAAACTAGTGCAAATTGGTGCACATTTTATTTGATCTCTTTAAATCTGAGGTAAGAAAATTAGTCTCTGTAACTTAGAATTAAGTCTTTGCCAAGCTTTCGTTCATCAAACCATCTTCCTGCTTTCGAGTGGACCGATAGCGAAGAAACAAAACCAAAGTATTGCTCTCGCAACACTTTTGTCGGCGAAGCCGAACAAAGGTTGCTGCAACACTTCACGTTGTCCAGGCAACGTAGGTCTAGTTCTTCTTTTTTTTCGGGCGTCCCAGAATGGAGGTGACGGGATATTAGGGGCGTCGCTAGCCAAGAGGGGGGGGGGGGGCAGGGCGCCCTGCCGCCCGTTTCAGCTTTTCATCTCATATGTAATATGAAAACTTGTTATACCTGCGACTCTGCAAGCGTAGTTCAGTCTGTCGCCCAGACTGAAGACGCCTAAGGCGTATTCTCGCCGTTCCCCGAGGACTCCTTGGGGAGTCGAAGGGAACGGCGAGAATAGAGGGAGTCACTCCACGCGGACTCCGCGTACAGAAACAGCGAGAATACGGGGAATGCTTCTAAAATGGATTTTGTTCGAAAAATGAATATGCAGCTGAAAGATTAGTCTAGATCCACTTTATTTTTGGTTTTGTTTATTCTGATTCCTTTTAACTAATTTTACATAGCACCTAAAACAGCAAAAATTGATTCCCCTCCGAATTTGAAAGGGAGTCCTTTCCGATGATGGTGATGATAATCGGAGCATTCCCCGGCCGTGGGGACTCGCGAGAATACGGGGAGTGAGTCCCCGGGGCAAATAAAAACGCGGGGACTCCTCAAGTGGAGTCCTCGGGGAACGGCGAGAATACGCCTCTAGTCGTATCTCCAAGCTCAGGGGCGGTTTGAAGGGCTTTTATAATATACTTAGCTCCCATCTGGAATTTTAAGCTTCTAAAATCCCCACCTTTCTCCATTGTTGCGTTTAGTAACTGCAAATTTTTAGCGCTTTTTCGGCTTTGCCGAATTTTCCCGTCACCCAACGAAAAGTTTACCGGAATCTTCATTGTCCGTTGACAAATCTTTCACACATAAGGATGTGATAATCTTCTGTTTATTACTTCTCTTATTTGCTTAGTTTTCCCACTTTTTACCCAAAGCACGTTCAGTTTTCAAATCTTTTTCGCCCAGTCGCCGCGTCGGAGAGCAGGGAGGCTGGATGTAATCGACAAGCACTAACAAGAGAATCGCTAGTTTCAGGTGGAAAGTAATAGTATTTTCGAAAACGCTTTTGCTGATCCACTTTATAGGGAAAAGATGATTTCTAGTAAGAGTTGTGCTTTAAGAAACATTAAAGCTAGTTTGTAAGGTTAAGGTGAACGTCATTCGTAATAAGAGGAATTCGCTTCCGCAATAGACCGACCCGCAGCAGTTTCTGACGACTGTATATCACACAGAATGAAACTGAGCGCCGCAGGCAAAATTTGAAAGTAAGCCATGACTTTTCGGGCAAAACACTACTTCCCCCTAACAAAATCTAGCTTTTAATGTGGCCCAAGCCCCGAAAGCCAAGCCTAAAGTCCGAATGAAATCACGTGACCTCTCAGTAAATACAGTCTACTACGAAAGGCGGCGCAGGCAAATTTTTTGGAATCCGGTATGATCAGAATGTCTTTTCGGATCCCAAACGAAAGTATGGGCTACCAGCACGAATCTGCCCGTCTGTCTTAGTTCACGACTAATCATGAAAAATGTGATACTTTTAGCTGGAAGTTGATAATTTGCTTCAAGTCACACTTTCCGAAAAAGAAGGAATGACTATCCAGAAAAAAATTCAAACAGAGCTAACTTGTTCTGAATTTACAGTTAGAAAACCACATAAAATGAAATGACGTTTTGCAATAATCAAGCCCGTCGTTACATCTTCTCTCATTACTTACGAAGCCGATTTATTTTAAATCGCACTGGAGGAAAATTCCCATCATCAAACAATTTTCTGTTAAAATACAAAAAAAATCTTTGCATGAGGTTAACATATTCTTGAAAATTTACACCACAAGCAAAATCAGCCTGATTTTTACGTGAATCGAGATTGGTACATCATAGATCGTGTTAAAATGTCGGTTAAACTGTGCGTAGCAGGGTGAAATTCATGATTTGACAACTGTCTTTTGTCGATCTTGGAAGTTCAGATTTGACAATCATAAATAGAAAAAACGAGATTTTCGGTTTTTTTTTTCTTGATCAGCTGGTTACCCCTCCAAGATGATGTGCGAGGGATAAATACAATTTCGGATAATTATACAAAAAAAAATTTTTCGGCGAGGACGGTTTGCCGGAAGTGCAACCGAAATTGTATTTATCCCTCACACATCATCTTGGAGGGGTAACTAGCTGATAAAGAAAAACCCCCGAAAATCTCGTTTTTTCTATTTTATGTGGTACCTCTATGCGCTTTTATCTGTGTTGTGTGCCTTACGAGAAAGATTAATGTTTTTGGGATCCCAAAACGTAAGTGGAGGGATACCTATGACATCCCAAAAGTTGTCCGCCTGTCCGTCCGTCTGTCAGCACGATAAATCTCGAAGGGAATGATATATTTTGATGAAACTTGGTGTGAGTATTCTTTGGGTCAATGGTAAGGTCAAGTTCGTAGATGGGCTATGTAGCCCTACATAAGGGGTGGGGAGGGTGTTCAAATTTAGGAGCAAACAAAATATTCTTAAACAGCTAATGTGATAGTCGATTATGGGTAAGAAGACACACTGAGCACGATGGTGAAAATTATTTTCTCGTCGGATAAGTAGTTCGTCAGGAATCCGGCAAAAGCCGGAAAGTTGGTTAGAATTAAAAAATTTATTTGAATTTGATTAGATGTTTGATTATGAGGTAAGAAGACATGCTGAACACGATGATGAAAACCATTTTCTCGTCGGACAACTAGTTCGCCCGGTATCCGGCCAAACCGGAAAATTTGTTAAAAGCGAAAGTTTTATCTGAAGTTGATTAGATGACAGATTTAGGGCTAAGAAAAGACGCTGAGTCTGTATATGACAATAATTTTTTACCCGGACATATAATTCATCCGGAATCCGGTTGAAACCGGAAATTTTTTATAAGTTTCAGTTTTATTTGAAGTTGATTAGATGTTCTTTATAGGGTTAAGGAGATACGCTGAATTCGTTTCTGAATTGTTCTTTTTTGCTGGACAAGTAGTTCGCTCGGAATTCGGTCGAAAGTGGAAATTTGGTAGAAGTATAACGAAGGAAGTTTCGGTTAGTATCGTCAAAATAGATATGTCTTATAGAGGTATATCTGAACTTGGTTTTCTCAGATGATTAGCGTTGCGAAGACTGGATCTGGTGAAGACAAGACCCAATTGCCTGGATCAAATATCAGAGTTTTGGGATTCCATCGAAACTTAGGTCTTGTTTGTTCTGGAGCTAAACGGTCTTCACCAAGCTCGCCACTGCCCACTGAAAAGCCGTTTTGTGTTGAGATTAAAATTTCCCGCGTCATAGTAGAATTTATGTTGTGGAGACGATCGCAGATATTCTGAACGTCAGTAGAGCAGATAGTGGAAAAAAAAAAAAATCACTTGGGGCGTAATCGCCATTCCTCGAGGACTCCACTTGAGGAGTTCCCGCGTTTTTCTTTATCCCGGAGACGGGGAATGCTCCGATTATCATCACCATCATCAAAAAGGACTCCCTTTCAGATTTGGAGGGGAATCAGTTTTTGCTGGTGTTGGGCCAATGTAAAATTAATTAAAAACAATCAGAATAAACAAAACCAAAAATAAAGTTGATCTAGACTAATGTCGTTACTGCATATTATTTTTTTCGAACAAAATTTATTTTGGAAGCATTCTCCGTATTCTCGCTGTTTCTGTACGCGGAGTCCGCGTGGAGTGACCCCCTCTATTCTCGCCGTTCCCTTCGGTTCCCCGAGGAGTCGAGGAACGGCGAGAATATTTCTTTAGCAGAATCCAAATGGTTCAGTGTAATCAGTTAAATGACACAAAAATAAGTTGACTTTACAGTTAAACTTTAGATCTCACACGCTCGAGAACACAGAACCGCCAAGATCGATTCCCCATCCCACTCCCCCCACGATGGTCGGATCGGGGAAACGATTACTCTCAAGGTAGTCTGTTCGGTCCCTAATATGCCTACCAAGTTTCATCCTCCCAGTACCGAACTCGCAGGATCACCGAATTCCGACCACCCCCCCCCCGCCCAACTCCCCCACAGTGCCCAATTCCTGTCCGGCTATGTCAACGATGTATCTAGGACTTGTGCTTGTTCTTGCAACCAAGTTTCGTCCCCATCCCTCCACTCTGAGCCGGCCCGGATTTTAAGTGGGTTGTCCGAGACATAAGATCTGTTCAAATATCAAGTTTCGTTAAGATCCGATCCCCCGTTCGAAAGTTATACATACTTCAGTTTTCTGAGTCTCCCTCCCTCCACCCCCCCCCCCCCTCCCCCAGATGGTCGAATCGGGGAAGTAACTATTTCCAAGTTAATGTTCATATCCCTGATATGCCTGCCAAGCTCGTCGTCCTAGCTTATGTGGAAGTGCCCGAACTAGCAAAACAAAACCCGGACCGACCGACAGACCGACAGATGGACACAACTTACCTTCTGCCAAGTGCCATAAAAACAGAAAGTCAGCTATGATGTTCGCCAGCGATATTTCGGCCCTTTTTGGCAAGGGTACTCGTCAGGCTGTTTCTGCACTGGAAGAAACGAAACGACAGTAAATAAACTAAGCTTCTAGTTTGAGCTGTGTGAAGATTTTTTTCTTTCTTCCAGATCGTACATTAGGCGTATTCTCGCCGTTCTCCGAGAACTCCACATACGGAGTCCCCTCGTTTTTGTTTGTCCCACCCAGGGACCCACTCCTTCTCGCGAGTCCCCACGGACGGGAAATGCTCCAATTATCATCATCATCGTCAAAAAGGACTCCCTTTCAGATTTGGAGGGGAATCAATTTTTGCTGGTGTTAGTTCAATGTAAAATAAAATAAAAACAATCAGAATAAACAAAACCAAAAATAAAATGGATCCAGACTAGTTTCGCCAAATTTATTTTTTTTCGAACAAAATCAGTTTTGGAAGCATTCCCCGTGTTCTCGTTGTTTTCTGTACGCGGAATCCACGTGGAGTGACTCCCTCCCCTCTATTCTCGCCGATCCCTTTGATTCCCCGAGGAGTCCTCGGGGAACGGCGAGAATAGAACTATTATTAGGGTTTTGATATTAGTGATACGGAGCGCGAGGCGCCTTCTAATCTTTTTTCGTTTGTGGACCCCATTCCCCAAATAGGTGAAACTCTCGAACCAGTGGATTTCTGCTACCAGTCTACTTCTTTCTCGTTCAGGATCACTGGCATGCTTTGGACTTATTCTCGCCGTTCCCCGAGGACTCCTCGGGGAATCGATGGGAACGGCGAGAATAGAGGGAGTCATTCCACACGGACTCCGCGTCCAGAAACAGCGAGAACACGGGGAATGCTTCCAAAACGGATTTTGTTCGAAAAAAAGAATATGCAGTTTACGAAATTAGTCTGGATCCACTTTCTTTTTGGTTTTGTTTATTCTGATTGTTTTTAATTAATTTTACATTGCACCAACACCAGCAAAAAGTGATTCCCCTCCGAATCTGAAAGGGAGTCCTTTTTGATGATGGTGATGATAATCGGAGCATTCCCCGTCCGTGGGGACTCGCGAGAATACATGAGTCGAGAATAAATGAGTCCCCGGGACAAGCAAAAACGCGGGGACTCCTCAAGTGGACTCCTCGGGGAACGGCGAGAATACGTCTTTAGTCATATAAGGCGTAAAGAATATTCTCGCCGTTCTCCGAGGACTCCTCGTGGAATCGAAGGGAACGGCGATAATAGAGGACTCCACGCGGACTCCACGTACAGAAACAGCGAGAACACGGGGAATGCTTCCAAAATGAATTTAGTTCGAAAAAATAATGTGCAGTTGGCGAAATAAGTCTGGATCCACTTTAATTTTCTTTTTGTTTATTCTGATTGTTTTTAATTAATTTTACATTGCACCAACACCAGCAAAAATTGATTTCCCTCCGTATCTGAAAAGGAGTCCTTTTTGATGTTGGTGATGATAATCAAAGCATTCCCAGTCCGTAGGGACTCGCAAGAGCAAGAATACGGGGTGTGAGTCCCCGGGACAAACAAAAACGCGGGGACTCCTCTAGTGGAGTCCTCGGGAAACAGCGACAATACGCCTACAGAGTTTAGAGTCTGGTATTGGCATTCCGCCTTCGGCCGCATTCTTCCAGAACCTCAGTTAACTCCATGGTTACTTTACCAGCACCGCTGTATTTGAAATAAACCGGCGACGTGTTTTCTCAAGAATGGCCCAACATATGCAGAATCCTCTGGTGCAGCCATTGCCTCAGAGGTGTCAATCCTTTGTTGGTTTGTTGCAGCAAGCTCAGAATAACAGGGAGCTTCAGATTCTTGTCAATGACATAGTCAAGAATATTTTTGGTGATGCATATTCAGCCTGTGGATGGAACATGAAAAACGTTTCAAAATCTCAGAACCAGTATGAATTCACCATCATCAAAAGTTTCTTAAGCCCACAAGGAACATTTTTTAAAGTTTTGTACAAGCTTCTGAGCGACTCAAATGTCTGTTTTGAGTTCCCTATTAGCAATTTCCCAGCGAGCACCAGGCACTGTTTTGAAGATGGGACACACTCTTCATATTACCAAAGCAAATTGCACACACCACTTGGAATGAGCAACCCAAAGTCAATATTTTTAAGTGAGTAGTAGAAAAAAAAATTGTTGTAGTTGGGTCCAGTAGGCAGCCAGTAGGGTGTAGCGGGTGAGTATGATGATGGTGGGGACTGGTTTCTGGTTTTCATGCACCTAGTTTTTGAAAGGCAGTACTTAGTTTTAGGCCAATAACCAGATAATTAAGCATGTTTATTATTAGTTTGACTTACATTTATACAGGATTCAATACTGACACTGCACTTTCTACTCGACGTGGAAGCTGGAGCCAGTCTGGACCACATTCTCTTCCCAAGTATATCGACCATACTCCATCAGAAAGGATTCTGCTGGCCATAGACTTTCTGTCTCAAAGGATTTGCCGTGCTGCAGAGCCTCTCAGCAAATGAACCAGTGCACTGCATCAACTGAGAGATTTCTTTTTGATCGAGTATGGTGGATTTACTTGGCTACTCTACTTGCAGAGGGAGGAGAATGCAGTCTAGACTGACTGGAGCTACTTTGTGTCCCTGGATTGAACTGCCGAGTCCTGGAAGAGCTGGCTTCCAAACTGGGGAACTGGCTGTTTTACATTTTTTCTAGCATCTGGAGGGAGCATGGTTTAACTTGGTTCTCTCCTTCCATTGTAGGAAGGGTACTTACAGGGAGGTTAGCTAGTTAGGATACAGAGGGAAGGAAACCAAATTTGAATCTAGTATTCCCCTGTCCATTGTGTTAAAAGTGTTCATTTCTATCCGGTTTCATTTCAAAGAAGTTTGTTTAAAAGCTATTGAATCCTCTATGATGCCTGGCATGACAAGATTATCTGTAACTACCAGTATATCCTCAAAGTAGGTTAGGCTATGTTTTATTCCTGTTTGACACTGCAAAACTGAGACATCATATTAGAGCTATGTTTTGGGTGAAAATGGTTTGAAGTTGAAGCTGGTGCTGCAGTTTCAGTTTAGACACAGCTGCTGCACCAGCTTTGACTTCAAGCAATTTCCACGAAGAATTTCACAAAATCAGATACTTAAGCTAGAATCTTTAGTTGTTTTTCCACAAGTTATTTTTCCACCTTGAGCGGCTTGAACCTGAAGAGGACCCTTGCCAAGAAGGGATGAAATATAGCTCTAATAAAATGTAGCTGACATATTTGCAGTGTCACATATGATTCTCAGTATTCACAGTCAGCTTGGACTGAAGGAATATTTATATTCCTGTTGTGTAGCCTACTCAGTTATGACTCAGTCCAAGATGCTGGTCTTGTTGGGATGGATTGGGTCACACTCAAAACCAGGCTTTCTTCTGAAATACCCTTACAATCTGGAATTTAACATTTCCTGAGGTTTGCTTCATTAGCAATGGAATCATACTCTTTTGTTCAAATTCAAAGTCTCTGTATTTGGTTGAAATTTGTTTTGTGTGGCCAGTACTGCAAATACTGATTGTCACTACGAGAGCACAATATGAGAAAACAAAAATTTCCTATGCAGTGTCTAAATAATTGAGCAGTTCAAACCCAAGATATTAAAATAAGCTGGGAAAGCAGACTTGGCTGTGAAACTGTTTCCCTGGGTAAACCGTTGCAGAGCTGACAGGGATAATAACAAAATTAAAATTGACCGGGTTTCCTGTTTATATTTGGCAGATATAGCTTCAACAACAGTTTATGGGTGGATTGATAGTGATAGGGACTAAACTAAAAGAGTAAGATTTTTCCAAATTGTCAGCTAAGTGAAGGACTGTCTGAGCACTGAAAATGTCTGTCTGATCCCAACAAAACTTCAAGTTATGCTAATTAAGGTGTGTCATTCTGTGATCTTAGGTTGAAATATTACTTCAGCCCAAGCTGACTCAATCATATTGATATTCACTTTTCCAGCTTTGAGTCTGCGGGTCCTCGCCAAGAAGGGCAAAACTATCACTCAAATAGATTCAGCTGACATACCCATTGTTTAGTGCAGACAATGGAGTTCTGATGGTAGGGAATTAATTTTGTGGCCCGACGCTGTAACTTTTCTTTTCTACCTGAGCCTCGTTTTTGTTGCAATAGTGCTGCCGCATCGCTGCTGCAGCACTTCTTTGCAGGGTTGCCACATCAGAAAAATTTAGAGAGTGACTTTTGGCTGAGACAGAGAGTGAATTGGGAGTGAAATTCTGTTTTCATGAAAAAATGTGAAATGGTCGTTTTTGGTCGGAGTCACTGCTGCAAAACTGCTTTTTGGCGGAATCTCAATCGGTTCAGAATCCTCCGAGCATGACGAGCACGAAAAAAATCCCAAAAATTCCCCTTCTTCACTCCCACCGAAAGTAAAAACTAACTCTTTATGTAGCACAGACAGAGTGGCATTCTTTAAAATTACTTGCATTGAGTTGAATTCCGGGTTTATTTTTGTATTTTCTGGAATTGTCACACTATTGTACGACAAATCTGGACATTTTCATAAATAGAGTGAATTTTATGTCCTATGTAGGACAAGAGTGACAAAAAAATAGAGTGACAATTCACACTATCGTGCGACATGTGGCAACCCTGCTTCTTTGCTTCTGCACAAAATGCGCTAGTCCGCGATTCCCGAGTAGCGCTGCCGTCTTCCTCGGAAGCACTGCAGTACAAAAACGCCATTTAGCAGGAGCGGCCGAGAAGTGGACGTGCAGTGTGCAACAAAAACGAGGCTCTGGGATCGGCCTGTTTGGCAATCATAGTGATAAAATACATACTGGTTCTGTACAAGAATATTTGGTATGATCGTTTTTTTTCAGATCCTGTGGAATTCTTCATTTTCTCGTTTTTGCATCATCTTGTACACAACCCACTTGTTAAGGGGCCGCAAGCTCAAGTTGCTGCTGACAGTGTTTACATCAGTTTGCTCGAAGATTACCTGAACAACTTTGTGCCAATTAGTGGCAATGTTGCAGTACCACATGTGAATCCCCATGTTTGGAGCCCTCCACCAACACCTTCTGCTGTGACCTCCACTCCAGCCAGAAAGGTAAGCTTAAAGCATAAGCAATAGGAAGAATTATTATCACCTACTTTCTGATGGCCTTGAAGCTCTTTCATATCATTCCGATTCCTAGAAATTGCAGTACATAAATTGCACCATATAACTATCGCAAGTGGACATATTTACTGACAGAGCTGTTGTCAGCTGATTTTTAAATCTGTTTCTTATTTTGTTGTATTATGCTGATGTGACACGAAACCTACTAGTCGGCTTGTCCGTGTTATGGCTTTCTTGAATATAATTGAATTAAATTGAATTTGAATTTAGTGCCGTGTTCAAGTAAACTATCTGCTTCGTGCCTTTTCTTCTTCTTTCCTTTATATCAAACACGTCTGTATGCCTGTGCTATCGTGGCTGGTAAAGTATAATCGTCACCATCATAGCTGAAATGAGTGTATTTATAGGTTACCCTCTTCAAGTCCTCACTGATTGGAAACATGCCATCTCCCATGACTCCTTCTGTTGCGCAGACGCAGCAGAATGATGCCTGGCCTACTGAAGCGTTCATTCAAGCCACTATAGACCTCTGGCTAGATTGCAAGGTCAAGGAATACCATAGCCAAATGAGTCTGGATACAAGTGCTAGCTTCCTGCAGGCAAGTTTTAAGACCTTAAACTTACCTTAGCTCCTCCCGTGCTCTTGGAGGCACCCATGGCAGCCAGTAAGAGTCTCCTAGAGCTTGCTGTTGCGATGATGTCCTCCCACGCCAGCTGCAATGAGGTTTGTAGGTTCGCAGGTCGTTGTCCTACAATGTAGAAAGTTTCTCCGAGTAAGGATTAAAGTTAAAGGATTAATCCGAATTAGAGATAAGATTATCTCAGTAAAGAAAAAGATTAATTCCAGTAGCAAATAGTACAAGATTTTTTTTTACAGTATAGGTGCGTCGAAGTATATTATTATCACACAAATTTTTTTTCCCGCTTTATTTAGATTTCACTTGCTTCCGCTGCCTACATAGAGAGCCTAACCAATCGCTACGTCCTCAGTCCGCCATATCAACTAGTGTTGGGCGATATTCGATACGATAATCGAAATGTCGATAAAATTGAAAAATATTGGTATTTCGATGTTGACTTTTGAAATATCGATATTTGCGATAGTTTCATTAATATAATATAATAATAATATTTATTTATTACCCACTTACATCATAAAGATAAATAGTGGAGTAGAAACTTGAAGAAAAACCGGAAAACGACACGAAACAAAAAAAAAGAAAGTGTAGCCTTACGGAAAAACGGAAAAAGACACGAAACAAAAAAAAAGAAAGTGTAGCCTTTTTATTAATGTTAATGAAAAATTAACATTAATAAAACAAACTGATCAGACCGTGGTGATGCGACAAACGCCATTTCATTACGTTGTGCAACAGTTCTATCATTCAGGATTTTCATAATAAAAGAACAAAAAGGGATTTCAAACTTGATTTCGATTGGGGAGAAGA
Source organism: Branchinecta sandiegonensis (assembly GCA_030848855.1). Lineage (NCBI taxonomy): Eukaryota > Metazoa > Arthropoda > Branchiopoda > Anostraca > Branchinectidae > Branchinecta > Branchinecta sandiegonensis. Next base: position 4,776,340 of record JAUPMV010000021.1, on the reverse strand, counting down.
AACAGACTGGGAAGGAAAAGCGTGGAAATGCTACTATTTCTTAATGGGAATGTTTGATTTTATTATTTTAGTACAGTTTTGTCTTGTTAAGTTTTTTTTGTCCATGAAAAATGTAGCAGTATTAACAGTCTCGAATATCGGTTTACGATAATCGAAATATCGATAATCGAATTTGGAAATATCGAAATATCGATATTTCGATATTCCTAAACATCGCCCAACACTAATATCAACCAACCGCACGACGGACAGTCGGGTTCCCACAGTGATGGGAATGTCGGTGGCGGTTCATAGTGTCAAAGATCTCTCACCCAAACAGAAATAAGAATTCACTGAATGAAACTGAATCATCAGGTTCCTAGAGGCGTTTTTCCGCGACACAGTTGTGGGCCACACACTTCTGAGTGTTTGTCGCGGAAACACGATTGTGTGCCACACAGTCGAGCCACGAGTTGAAACTCGCGGAAACGTCGTTCTGTCTATTTTTTGGGCGGTAATTTCGAATGTCTGAAAATAAAAATAAATTCAAGTAAAATCTCAATAAATAGAACTCCAGGCTTACGTCCTGACCTTCTGTACAGAAAGCATCCTCAATTTTAAGTCTATATGCTTGAAAAAGTAGTTAACCATATTGTTTAGACACTGTTTTGCTGCTTAATTTGAATTTCCCGCCAGAATCAAGCCACAAAATCGAAAAATCACCTCGCCAGTTGTTTGTCGAATTGGAGCCACAAGTGAGCCATTTTCCAAATTCTCCTTGGGTTCCCCATTTCTTTCAGTAAATCCGCAGTTGGTTTCAGATTTGAAAGTAAAAGTACCCAGTTTTAATTTTGAAGAAAAAGATGACAAACTTTTACAAAAAAAAGCTTCGGTAGTGTTGTATCTGAAGATGGAGCGTACGCCGTAGTCTTAGTGTAAACGAGGGTGATAGCCCACTATAGCTTGAGGTAGCGTAACCGTAACGTGTAAGGCGGTGGGTAAGTAAGGGTGGTAGTGGAACTAGGCAAGGGTCCTCGTCAGACCGTTGAACGTCAAAAACAACCTCGGGGACTGGAAGGAACGAACCTGAAATCGAACCTTGTAGGTTGATTGACGCATCCGTTTTTATGGCACTTGCAGCTTCGCTCAAGTGCCAAATACCGATCACCTTTTGGTCGGTCGGTCGGTCTGTCCACTCATCTCGAGTTCGGGCACTTCCAGATGTTCTAGGAGGATGAAACTTGGTAGGCGTATCAGGGACCCCAACAAACTGACTGGGAAATTATCATTTCCCTGATCCGACCACCCTGGGGGGAGTGGAGGGAGGGGAAATCCGGAATATTGACGTATGTGTAACTTCTGAACGGGGAATCGGATCTTAATGAAACTTGATACTTGGAAAAACCTCCTGTCTCGGATATCACACTTCAAGTCCGGAACGGATCCGGTTACTTTGGGGGGAGTTGGAGGGGCGTGGAATCGGAAATTGGGCAATATGTTCAGAGAGGACGGATCGGGATGAAACTTGGTGGGAAGAACAAGCACAAGCCCTAGATACAGAGTAGATCCGAGCACTGTGGGGGGAGTTGGAGGGAGGGTTGCGGAATTCCGGTGATCCCGAGTTCAGATGCTTACACATGTGCTAGGACAATGAAACTTGGCAGGCATATCAGGGACCCGACCAAAATAATTTGGAAATAGTCACTTCCCCCATTTGACCACTGTGGAGGGAGGTCCGGAATATTGACGTATTTATAACTTTAGACGGGTAATCGGATGTTAATGAAACTTGATATTTGGAAAGATCTCGTGTCTGAGATGTCACACTTCAAGTCCGGAATGGATCCGGTGACTTTGGGGGGAGTAGGAGCGGGGAACCGGAAATCGTGTGACTTGTTCAGAGTGGACGGATCGGGATGAAACTTGGTGGGAAGAACAAGCACAAGTCCTAAGAAAATAGTTGACAAGACCGGACCGGATCCGAGCACTATGGGGGGAGCTGGAGTGGGGTTCCGGAATTCCGGTGATCCCGAGTTAAGATGCTTATACATGTGCTAGGACGATGAAACTTGGCAGGCGAATCAGGGACTCGACAATTTTAACTTAAGAACAGTCGTTTCTCCGATTTGACGATGGTGGGGGGAGTGGAGGGAGGGGTAATCCGGAATATTGAGAAACGTCCAACTTTCGAACGGATGATCGGATCTTAACGAAACTTGATATTCGGAAAGAGCTCTTGTCTCTGATGTCATATTTCAAGTGCGGATACGATCCTGTCAATGCGGGGGAGTCCGGGGGGGGGGGGACCAGGCTACTCACCTTATAACCGCAAAGTACAAAAAATACATTGAAGCAAAATCTTCATTTTAATGATCCCTATGAGCCCGTGATCATTTTTGCCTCAAGGGCTTAGAAATGACTTTCTAGCACCCTTAAAGTACGCATCTTAACCGAAAAGTAAAAAAATGCTTTTGACCAAACCCCTTAATATATTCATGATCCTAAAGGTCCAAGGATCATATTTTGCCTCAAGGGTTTTGACTTCAGGTGAAGTTCTTGCGCCCTTAAAGTGCGCATCATCACAGCCAAGTGCACAAAAACTTTTTTTTTTACCAAACGGTACACTTTCGTGATTTCCAAGGATCTGTTGCCATTCTTATCAGAAAGGTTTTGCCTCGGGTTTTGCTTACAAATGTTCACAGCAAATCTACGAATTGGCAAATTCCTACTTCCGTCCATTTTACCAAGCCTTGCAAGTGCCATATCAGCTTCCAGCTCTTGTTAATAACTGTTTGAATATGTGTTTCCCAGTCAGCTTAGGAGGATTTGTCCATTCTCATCAGATACAGCGCATACGGTGAATACGCGGTAAATATGTGAAGAACAGATGTCGAACGGCGAATACACGGTGACGATACTATGCGGTGAAAAACGATTCTCGGCGCCGTTAGCTCTGGATGAAAACACAGTGCAGAAAATAGTCCGAACCTCTACAAAATTTGTCTGAAACACCTGATCTATTTGGGGTCGAGTTTGTCAAGTAGTTTTTTGAAGCACAATCAATCAATCTTCAATCAATCTTTATTGTTCGAAAAACATTCCTTACGGTATTAACAAAAAACCGAATATTTGTTCTCTCGTCAAACATAACTATGTACAATTGCGCTTTTACATAGTCAAGTATTCAATAATTACACAAGAACAAAATTGCAACAAATTAAAGAGCTAAACTACAATAATTAACATAAAAAAGAGGAAAAGAATTTAAAATTTCATTACGACTTTGAATGGAAATGCGTTCCCGCAACTCCTCAGTCTGTTCTGAAAAAACAATCTACACACGTTTTTCGAGGAGTGCTGTCGGATATACTATGATGATCTTTTTACTTTCGCTAATTTATTTTTTTATGCCGTTTAGTTGGGCCATGAGAATATCGCAATACCTTCTGCAGATCTTGTCCGTTGCGTTCGGATATTCGTCAAGCACATGCATAGCTTTGGCAACACTCCAGCTCCAAGTGGACTGAGCGCCATTGGTGCCATCAAACGGTAAGCTGAGTATTTTCTACCTCCGCAACCGTTTCCCCTATGCAAATCCTGTCGAATGGGTCAATCAATCAATCAACAACTTTAATACCTAGGAGCTATTAGCTAGAAGAGGTAAACATGGGAAATATTTACAAAACACGTTATAACGACGACATATTAAGCAACATTTACGATAAATTATCAGAAATAAAAGTTGGAAAAAAACTGTCTAAAAAATGGGATGACTAACCAATACATTAAAACGACGACAGATTAAGTAATACACTCTATGAGAAATTACCAGAAATAAAAGTTGGAAGAAAACTGTATAAAAATTAGGCTGACGAATCGGCAGGATACATATTAAGGGTAAACTTCCGACATTGCGGTTGATATCGGAAATCTAACACCGAGACGGTCATTGAAAATAACCTATCCGAGCCGAAAGCGAGGTCGATTATGAAAAATATCTACCAAGCCGATGGCGAGGTTGATATTTTTAAATGGTCAGCGAGGCTGTCATTCCGATATCAACCTATATTGAGGTGTGTTAACTGTTATGACTTTTTTCGAACTCTGGAGGCTGATATGACTTCTTCGTATCATCCTCTCTTGAGAGGATGACATGACTTTATGTCATCCTCTCATCTACCGCTAATTTTCTGTGTGAATATTATCGTAATGTAACTGACCGTGGGTCATAGGGGGATACGCTTTACATACCTGTTCGAGAAAAGTTATTAAAGGTTAGCTTCCGACATCGAGGTTAATATAGGAATATTATAACAAGACGGCCATTGATGTGGGCTCGGATAGGTTATGAAAAATATCTGCCGAGCGCAGTGAGGTTGATATTTTTAATTGGCCTTCGAGCTTGTTACTCCGATATCAACTGAGATGGAGGTATGTCAACTAGTATCACTTTTTCGAACGAAAAAGTGGACTACCTTTTTTTAGGTAGTAGTCTACTCAATCTTCTTTGGTAGTACTTATTTTATACTTCTGTAGGGAATTTTGTTTGTTGAAATGGCAACCCTAGCCTACTGTAGACATGTGAAAATGACCACTGTTGTGGCCCGGGCACTTCTGTTTCTAACTATACATCCTTTATCCAACACCTATGTTTTATATTTATGGCGAAGCAGATGCCATCTAGTGGAGGGCTTTTAGAGAGAAATAATTAATCAGCTTAAACCGGTGTTGCCACTGGTCACAGAATCCTGCCATTTGTCATACCTTTTCGTTTCTTCGACAACGCGAGCCAGAATTCTGCGACCGGTTCCTTGCCAGTAAATACAAGAATGAAGTATAAGAGTTGAGGAGCATAATTATGAAGATGATAACGCGAGATTTCTCGTTAATAGTTGGTGAATAGGACCTAGTTTCATAGGCCCCAAAATGTCACTGGTTGCCGCCAAAAGTCACAGGTCAGAACACTGAAAGAAACGTGGAATGTTGAAAAATTAGAGCAAATTAAGAAAAATGACAGTGTTAATTGCTCAATAGCTACCTTTTGGAAAGCAGAGGAAAGTAAGACGGTGTTGTAAGATGTTCTTAAGATGTTGTTTCAGTTGACAAGTTGTATTTTCAGTGGAAATTTGATTGTAACAACATTTTTTTGTCGGTATTATTTTTTAGTTTTTTGCTTGTTCTCTCTGAAAGTGATGTCTCTTCTTATTTTTTTGGAGGCCAGGTTCTGCGGAGGTTCACACGGCTTCGTACGTCCTCTCTGGAGGCTGATATTATATCGTATCAATCTCCACAAAACTCATTATCATAATATAACTACCTGTGGGACAGAGAAATATTTGCATTACATACCTGTTCGAGAAAAGTTATTTTTCGTTATGAACCTCGAGGTCGTAAGTTGACCTTTAATGATGTTTGTCTACAACTCTGAATCTCAAGTGTCCGACTAGAGCAGTGGTTCCCAACCGGTGGTACGCGTACCCTAAGGGGTACGCGAGACCCTTGCAAGGGGTACGCGAAGGTACCAAAACCAGTTTAGTCTGTAGCTTGAAAATCTCGCCTCACTAATTTTTGATTGCCAAAAGCCTAATATTATCAGCAGGGGGCTCACTAGCTAAATTTTTTTTTTTTTTTGGGGGGGGGCAAGGTGTTTACTGACTGGCTGGTCATTTTTACCGACTGTTTTTCAAAAAAAAATACTGTTTTTACGAAAAATAGCGGCGCTTCGCGCTGTTTTGACCGACCACTCTCATGGGGAGAGGTGTTACCAACCCCTGTGTGAGGTCTCTGATTATAAGCCTGAAGGCTGACTGTAAAAAATATTGCCGTTAGTGATACCGAGCCGAGATTCGACAAAATTTTGGCTACAAAGCAGCCTCATGTGTCGATTTTGTATAAATTTCTACATATGTATGCTTTATCATTTATGATAATAAATATCGTGTTTCCTGGGTCTGAAAAAGGGGGTACGCAACCTTTTCGAACCTTTGATTAGGGGTACACGGTAAGGAAAAGGTTGGGAACCACTGGACTAGAGAGTGGATCACGCGATGTATGACACGTGCTGACTCTCGACCATAGATGGCGGAGTCGTTGATTTACAACAGTATGTTTATTTGCTTTGTATATTACCCTCAGTTTTGAGGGATGGAAATAAATTAAGGGAAATGGATAACAATTGGAGCGTGTTCCACCCTACTTACCGTAGTTACTACGCATGACGTCACGAATTCTGGCTTTTTGCTGTCAAGGCTGGAACGATTTTTCTATTTTCCAGCAGAATATCATGCCACGGGCGAATCCGACCAATCACGTTACAGAGATGCGTAGTTACCACGCTTACTACGCTCCTGAGCATTGCAAGCAATTAGTTACTATTTTGAGAAGGTTGGAACGGTCAGCGTAGTAAAGTTTTTCGAGGTTGGAAGGAATAGTAACTAATAGTTACCATTGTTACAAGGGTGGAACACCTCCTGGTCACCATTTTCACTCTTATAGGTCCTATATCAGCCTAATACAGAAGGAAATGTACGTTTTCCTTCATCACGCCGTTGACCGCTGGCCTTTGGACACCTCGTTCCGCATCGTGCTTGAAACGTGGCTCTCCTACATCCAACCCTGGCGGTATACCGGCCAGTCTGAGACAGAAGAAAGGGTGGTGGACCCGAAGTGGCAGTTCTTTGTGGCTGAAAACCTGCTGTTTTATACCCAGTTCTTTGGGAAGATTCTGCAGAGGTGTACGCGAATGGAGCTGGTCTATCCGAAGCACGCACTGATGTTGTTCAGAGTAGCTAAGGTAAGGTTCTTTATAAATAGGTCAGTTGCGTAGCAGAGCAAAATAACACAAGGAAGTAGCGCCAAATTGACACACACTCAAATAGCAGCGATACTAGCACTACTAGCGAAGTAGCGATAGAGAACGTCCCTACTGAAACTCATTCAGTCGTTCACCAACGCTTGTCATGATAACTTCAGATTCTCAACATTGCAAAAAACGATACTGCCTCCCCTGTATCCTAAGTAAAAATATCTCCACAACGTCCCATCTCAGCTTCCCCGCACATCACGGCTTGTCCCTTCTTCTATAGTGAACTTCAGTGTTTTTTAGTATTTTGTGTTCTTTTTCATTGTTTGTACTTCGCTATTCTGTCTATTCAGCGGGTTATAAAAATAAAAAAAATAAATCAGTGTATCCTCGATGCGTGCAGACCGCACCTTAGCTTTACTAGAAACTTCTAAACTCAGAAGTTTGTTTGTCTCGCTTTTAATGCCGCAAGCGTACTAGGCGGCGCGACGAGTATGGCCCGTTTGTGAAGCATGGAAACCAAAGGTCTTGGCTCTAATCCCTAGTGTTATTTTGCTCTGGTAGATAGGTAACGTTGTAGCAGTCTCTTTGGTTCTTCCTCTTATTTTTTCCCTTCTTATTTTTTTTTATATTATTGTGTGTTACTTTTCTGTATTTGTCTTTTGTGTTTCCTGATGTGTAACAAATAAAATTGTTATTATTAGGCCTATAACAAGTTACAGCAAACATTGCAAACAATTATTGGCTCTGAAAACTCGTTTACTCAGATTATTAGGGACACGCCATTATTATAAAGTCGATTATGTTGTCGGTGTGGAGACAGTCAAACGAATTAAAAAAAGGTGTAGATAGCATTCATGTGGACGACATGTTTTCGGTCTCAAAATTCCGTAGAGGGCTTTTATTTACCCGATTTAAAATTATCTCAGAATAGTAGTATGAAGTTGTGCGAAAAAGTAGCTTGAAGCACCAACTGATGCTACTACATGCTACTATAGCCAGACGGGATGCTACTGGAGCAAGGCGGGATGTTACTGAATACTACTGCTTGAGATTAGCCCAGTGTGAGGCACATTGGATTCTGTAGTATTCTGTAGAACTGCATATCAGTACACGCAACTTTTTCGTACAACTACACAGGCTACAAATTTTTCATCGGATAGTTAGATTTCTGGTACGAAGATTTTCCTCTAAACGAACTTGTTTGTGTTTTTTTTAGGAAGTAAGATTCGTGGAAACCTTTGTTAACATTCTATGATATGATGTATTACTTAAAGCCCGAGGGCCATCACATACAAAATAAATAAAAAACGAACAATCGACTCTTCTAATGAATCCTAACTACAAAAACTTTTCGCTGTGATTCTAACCTATCGGCAAGAACAGTTCGTACAAGCATTGCATGTACGAATTCGTGGTCTCCACAGTGCTTGTGTCATGTATTTGTATTTTTGTGTATAATTAAAAAAACTTGAACTTGAACTTGAACCTTCCAAGTTGCCTAAACCCAAACAGACTTTTCTCCTTAAACTTTTCAACCAACCATTCCTCAAAAATCCGTTCCCCAAATATTTAAACTCTCAAATCATTCAACTCCGCGCATTCGTACATAAAATGAAACACATTCTCATCCACACAACCACACAGTAGGCAGACGTAAGGACTTCTGCCCAGTAAGGACGGGTTACCACTCATTTAGCCATTACTACAATTTTTTTTTCAGGTGTTTAGTCAGAAGGGCCTTGGTCAGATGATAGCCAACGCGGAAAACGCTTTCAACTACGGCTCGTCACCGCGTCAGCGTGGGAGTCCTGATTCCGAGCTCGTAGGGATTGTACGACATCACACCGTGCAGCTCGAAGGTCCGGGTTACCACCATATTTTCATGTTTGGACCGCAAGTATCGAATGTCGTAAGTATGGGAACCCGTCATTTGCCCAAAATATCCGTCACTTAGCCTACTTTTTCCGACAGTTCGTCTGCCCGTAAGTTGACCCAACAAATCCTTAATTTCGCCCACTTGTCATTTCGCGCACCCGCAAGTTTTCCCATCCGTCATTTCGACAACCCGTAAGTTCGTCCATCCGTCATTTCAAAAAGTTCGCCCACCTGTCACTTCTCCAACCCGTAAGTTCGTCCACCCGTCATTTCTCCCAACGTCAGTTGGCCCACCCGTAAGTTTCCCCTCCCTTCAGTTCGCCCACTCCGTAAATCCGACAGTTCACCCACGTAAGTTCGTGGAGTGGGCGAAATGATGGCGACCCGTAAGTATTAGCATGCTGCCATTCAGTTTCCTTCCCTTCCTTCAACTTGAATTGGCGTTGAGTCCAACTTATTGTCGGTCCCTTTCTTTTCATTCGATATCCTACTTGAATGCTAGGACGCTCCTAATGCGTGTACGACTTTGAACATCTCGCCGTACAACAGCTCCTCGTCTCGTATCTTTCAAACTGTCTATGGCTGCGATTTGTTGGGACGTTTCTTGGGATGTAACCGTTAAAGTCATATGGCCTGGCGGCCTAAGATAGAACGAGGAAACTTGGAACGCATATAGGGATCGTGCACACACTACACAGTAGTGTGTAGAATGTCTGGTACAGAGCCATCGCAGTTTACTCAATGAATGGCTGATGTAGCCTCGCCTGAAAGGCTGTAGCTGATGGTTGAGTTATTATGCAGACGTTTTATTTTTTATTTTTGTTTGATATTTGCCTATTGATCTGTTTTATGCGACACGGGCTTGTTATGCCATAGTTGTCGTTTTATATTTTTGGCCAGCTATGTATGCGTTTATCATGTCTTTTACTCTCCGATTTCTGGAGGAATCAAAATGAATTAAATTGAATTGAATTCTTCCAAAGGGGGTACGCAACCTTTTTGGACTCTTACTTAGGGGTACGCGATACGGAAAAGGTTGGGAACCACTGCTCCAAGGTATCGATTTTGTACGGGATATACGGCGCTGAGTGGAAAGATTCAAGTTCAAGTTTTATTTTTCAACATTCACAAATAAATAAGTAAAAAACAACACTTTCGCGCTGGAGAATTCGCGCGAAAGTCCACATAACTACTTACCTATATAAATAAAAAAATAAAAAAGAAATCCAGTCTCTCTCACTCATCAATACTCAACTCCACCTCCCCCCATTCTTCCCTCCCAACCTCCCCTTACCCCCCTGCCCACCCTTACCTCCCTAGCCCACCCTTCCTCCCCTAACCACCCTTCCTCCCCTAACCACCCTACCACCCATGATAAAATTCAACATTTATGCCCCAGAAAATAATCTTTTAATTTCTTTTTAAACTGAGGTATGTGTTCCGCCGCCCTAATGCTCACTGGTAGTTCATTCCATACAGATGGACCCAAGTGTTTCGCTGAAAATGAAGACAATGAAAATGAACTTGAAAATGAAAATGAATTAACAAAACGATACAGGAAAACCATCACAGGACCTACCCAGCGCCCCAGGAAACCTGCCTTCCCGGATCCGGTCGTCCGTTGGGACGGGGAATTCGGGATTTGGCACGCTTAAGTTGCAAACGGGTGATCTGATTCGAATGAACGCGTAGGGTCCAAATGGAAGAACTCTTGTGACACCCATAGGGACCAAATGGTTGGAGGGATTGGAAATGTCATGTTGTAGATAGATAGATAGATAAATCTTTTTATTCACCAAAATCTTATCATGGCTCACGCCAAATTTGTGTGGTACAGTCATGGATACAACCTATGAGCACATACATAAATCATAATAGGCCTACGTATATAGCGCTGCAACGGTCATAAATAACATTATTTGTACAACTTTAGTAATGAAGGGACAAAACTTTTTGCAAACCTCTGGTGGGCATATTTGATTGGCTGCAACTTTTCAACCGCAGTAGCTACCTTGCGAGGGAGCCTTTTTGTCAGCTTTTCAAAAGGGAAAATATTTGTGTGGATTGCCCGATGAAAAATTTATCTCAAAATAGTACTATGAAGCAGTACGAAAAAGTTGCATGCAGTACTAACGATGCTACTACATGCTTCTACTTCAAGGCTACCGTGTTACTGCATACTACTATATGGTACTATTAGCAAGACTGGATGTTACTATGGCAAGACAGGATGCTACTGGATACTACTACATAAGGTTGGACCAGCCTGAGGCACATTAAATGATAGTATTCTTTCCTATTACATAGTATTACATGCAACGTTTTCGTACTACTACCATACTACTACGCAGGCTACAAATTTTTCATCGGGTGGGTGATTCAGCGATTTGACACCAAACTCCATGCAGAGTTTCTGCATATGCTCTGTATATACCATTTGGGGGTCGGTGGGCGGAGATTCGACCGCGGTGGGCAGAGTTGAAGGGGGGGGGGGGGGGTCTGCACATCTTGTGGAAATGCTCCATTCGAGTGAAACTGGATGGGTGATATAAGCAGATCTCGAAGATGTGCGGAAGCGGAAGGACCAAACTGGTAGAGCGATGGATGAAGCTTAGGCAGTACAAAGGTAATTTGAACTAAATCCAGTTTTATTTCTTGTAATTTGTATTGAAGTATAGCCTATTAATTAATCTTTTGTCTGTTAAATGTATTTTGTAAATATTTCGCTGTTTACCTCTTGTAGCGTTAAGCTATTTGGGATTGAACTTTTTAATTGATTGATTGATAGGTACGTCCAAACTGGTGGATGAGATGTATCGTTCTGGGGTTCGTGCCGGATCCGACGTCGGTTCGAGGAGCTGAGGGCGTACCTGACATTTCGCGAAAATTCAGTTTCAGTATGAATGGCTGATCGACTCGAGTGAAACTTGATGGTTGATACGAGCAATTGCTCTAGTGTAGGACCAACAACATCCGGCGAGGGCTGATGGATTTGAGGGGGAGGGGATCAAGGGGCTGACGCAAGAAAGAGCGAAACAGTCTTCTCGTAACAGGTGCCATATAAGATGGCAGCTCTTGTTCTTATAGTAGTTGTTGAGAAGACTCTATCTGGCCAGCCAGTTCCCTCAGTCCAACGTTAAATAACGTTTATTGTGACGACAATGACTATTTACAGATCTACAAGTCAGTTATAAGTGAAGTCAGGAACCCTATAAATAATGAATCTTTTACTTTATGATTTTACTTCATGAATGAATTTAAAAATTATCAATACGTATCTTAATTATATAACTAGTGTAATAATCCGAAAAAGGTTTACCTTAAATTACTGCAAATCCACTTTATATATTTCAAGCCATTAATCTGGTTCATGGCTGTCAACCAACTGAACTGGAGACGGTACTATCAAGATGCATTAATGTTAACTTTACCCAACACGGCTAGATGGCGTTATAACCGGGAAAAGCGCGGAATATTCAAATAGGGTGATAAACGGGATCAACGATATCCAACAATAGTTTTTATGGAACTTGCCTTCCAAGTGCTATATACCGATAACTTTTCCGTCGGTCGGCCTGTCGGACGGTGAGTCCGGTGATCGTGAGTTAGGGTACTTCCAGATGTACTAGGACGATGAAACTTGGCAGGCATGTTAAGGACCTGACCAAACTAACTTGGAAATAGTCACTTCCCCGACTCGACCATTGTAGGGGGAGGGGGATCCGATAAATGTAGGGGGGGGGAGAGAACGGAACGGGAAATCTTGTGACACGCTTAGAGTGTAGCTATCAGGATGAAACTTGGTGGGAAGGACAAGCACAAGCACTAGGTACATCATTGACAGTACTGATCGGATTTGTGCACTGTGGGGGGAGTTGGAGAGGAGGTCTGGAATTCCGGTGATCCGGGGTTAAGGTACTTTCAGGTGGGCTAGGACGATGAAACTTGGCAGGCATATCAGAGACCCAACCAGATTAACTTGAAAATAGTCAGGTCCCCCAATCCGTTCCAATAACTTCAGAATGGGTGATCGGATCTTAAGAAACTTGATATTTAGAACGACCTCCTGTCTCTGATGTCCCATTTCAAGTCCGGACCGGATCCGATGGATGTGTGTGTGGGGGGGGGGGGGGGGTAACAGGAAATCTTGTGACACGCTTAGAGTGGAGCTACCAGGATGAAACTTGGTGGGAAGAACAAGCATAAGCACTAGATACATTATTGACAGAAATGGATCATATTTGGACATGTGGTGGGATCTAGAGGGGGGGCTCTGGATTTCGGGTGATCCTGAGTTAAGGTACTTCCAGGTGGGCTAGGACGATGAAACTTGGCAGGCACACCAGAGACCCGACCAGATGAATTTAGAAATAGTCAGTTCCCCAATCCGACCATCGTGGGGTGGGTGGGTGGAGGGAGGGGTATCCTGGATCTAAAGGCATGTCAAATTTATCCCTCGCACATCATCTTGGAGGGGTAACTAGCTGATCAAGAAAAAAACCCCGAAAATCTCTTTTTTCTATTGTATTTAACTTATAAACTTGCGAACTGGTGATCGTATCTTAATGAGACTTTATATTTGGAAAAATCTCGTATCTCAGATATCCCATTTTAAGTCCAGACCGTATCCGATGAATTTGGGTGAGGTGGTAGAACCGGAAATGTTATGACACGCTTAAAGTGGGGCGATCGGGGAGAAAATTGGTGGGAAGAACAAGCACACGAACTAGGTACATCAGTGAGAGAACTGAACCGGATTCGGGCACTGTGGGGGAGTGGGAGGAGGGTCCGGAAAACCGGTAATCGCGAGTTAGTACTTCCGAAACTTTGCTTGGCTGGCACATTAGAGACTCGACAAGATTGGCTTCGAAATTGTCACTTCTCATATCCGACCATTCCTTAAAGTGCGCATCTTAACCGCAAAGTGCAAAAAGTACTTTCGACCAAACTATACATTTCATGATTCCCGAGGTCGATGATCATTTTGCCACCAGGGTTTTGCTTAAATGGGTTTCTAGTGCCCTTAAAATTCTTAACCGAAAAGTGAAAAGAATACTTTTGACCAAACGACACATATTTATGATCACCAAATGCACATGATCATTTTCGACTCAAGGGTTTTGCTTACAAGTGAATTCAAAATACTTCTGATCAAAATATACATTCTCATGACCCAATGACCCCATCATAATTTTTTCCTCAGGGTTTTGCTTACAGATAAATTTCTAGTGCCCTTAAAGTGCACTGTCAGAAGTTTCATAACAGATTGCGCATAACACTTTCAAGAATAACACCTTTTCACTTAGAAATAAAGTGTTATGACCAATTAAGTTTACACAATTTCGTGCCTAGATCTCCAACAACACCTTCAATTGGTAAAAATACTAAAGGGAACGAAAGAAACATAACATATAACATCCCAAAGTGTTATCTGTTGAAACCGCGCATCCTGCTGTTGTCGTTATGTAACTTCTGACAGTGTAGTATTTTTACCTATTGAAGGTGTTGTTGGAGATCTGGGCACGAAATAGTATAAACTTAATTGGTCATGACACTTTATTTCTAAGTGAAAAGGTGTTATTCTTGAAAGTGTTATGCGCAATCTGTTATGAAAATTCTGACAGTGTGCGCTTCATCCCAGCCAAGTGCAAAAATAAAATACTTTGTACCAAACGATACATTGTCGTGATTTCCAAGGGCCCATGATCATTCTCATCTCAAGGGTTTTGCTTAGAAATAATTAGAACAAACTCACGAATTGGCAATTTCGATTTTCATCCTCTGACCTACCCTTACAAGTGCCATATGAGGTTCTAGCTCTTGTTTTATTTGTAGGTGAATCAAGTAATATATTTGGCAGAACAGGCCAAGCTGCGGCTTCAGCACAACCAGCTGTCAAAACCGGAAGATGAGGTTGCAACTTTCCAGTCCGGTAAGTCGATAAGCTTTCTTGCGATGACAGTAGTTGCGTTTTTGCTGATATCATGGTATCTGTTACCACGGTAACTGGATCTGCAATTAGTCGTTTTTGCAGTTATCGTGGTATCTGATACACGGTGCTCTGCAAAAACGACTATTGCCGAAATTCCACTTTTTGAAGTCATCCCAAAAGAAAAACAGATATCCAGTTACATCACTAAGTGCTAAACTTCTTTCTCATCAATCTGACAAAATTTGATGAAAGTGAGATGACTCTTCAGATATCACGACCAGTTACCACGGTCGGACCACAGTATCTGAATATCTGATACCACGATAACTGGCCAGATACCACGATAACTGCAAAAACGCCTTGTGACCGTGGTATCAGATACCACGATAACTGCAAAAACGACTTTAGACCGTGGTATCAGATACCACGATAACTGCAAAAACGACTTTAGACCGTATCTGCAAAAACGCAACTAGTAGCAGAGGATAATTTCAAGACCTGACTTGATGGTTTTCGACCTTGAAACTGACGTCAGGTGGAATCTGGTTAGAATTCTTGGCCGGACTAACAAACCCCGTCGAGAGTCTGGTGCGTCTGGCGGTGATTCGTCATCGGATTTTACGAGGGACGCATTCATAGTCGCTACATGGGACCAAATCTATTGGCTTGCTGTTCTTGCTTAAAGTTTAACCGAAAAGGGCTGGGATAGGACAATCTAGTTACCTATCAGTTATTCACTTAAAGAGGCTTGAAGACCCGATGAAAATGCGTTACTCCGTTGATCCGCTATTCACGAATAATCGACTTTAATATAGTGGAATTTCCGTGTGATTTGTGATACCTCTACGCGCTGGTATGCCTTACGAGAAAGATTTATGATTTTTTTTTTTCAGGGACTAAGCAATCTTCACCAATCTCACTACTGCCCACTGAAAAGCCGCGTCTATGTTGAGATTAAAATTTCCCGCGCCATAGTAGAATTTGCGCTGTGGGGACGGCCGCAGATATTCTGTACGTCATAACTAGAGCAGGTAGTGGAAAATAAAAAAAATCCCTTTGCAGAATCCAAATAATTCAGTGTGTTCAATTAAATGACACGAAAATAAGTTGGCTTTTCAGTTAACCTTTAAATAAAATCATCTGAGGCTTCCCCATCAGAGCGGCCAACTAGCCTTTCATGAGCATTACATTTAAAGCTTAGCAAGCTTTTACATTCATTTCCGACCATCCTCCAAATTGCTTTTATGTTTAAGCTTGGCTGAAGAAGATCAGCTCCTATTTCCACGCTGTACCGGCTGAAAACAACAACCAAATTGAAGACTATAAGAAAGCCTTTGACCATCTTGACGCAAGTGTGGTCCAGCTAGCAGCCCTCTTCGAGGTAAGGGATGATTTACTCAGTATTTGCGATTTCGAGGGCATGTCACTGCTTCCCTGCAATCCTCTTCCAGCCCACTCCATTGAGAGTAGTGTGCATTGTTGCCAAATCGTGTAAAAAAAACAAAAACAAACAAGCGGTGGATTTTGAGAAAACAAGCCAAAAGTAAGCAACCAATTTCTTGCCGGAAGCTATTTGAAAGTCGAAAAATCTTCCAGGTACTTTTTCCCAGATAAAATGTCATGACTTTCGTTTTGTTTTTATGGCACTTGCAGCCTCTGGCTCAAGTGCCATATACCGATCGCAATTCCGTCTGTCGGTCGGGCGGCCTGTCCCACGATGCCGAGTTAGGGTACTTCCAGATGTGCTAGGACGATGAAACTTGGCAGGCATATCAAGGACCAGACCAAACTAACTTGGAAATTATGAGTTTCCTGATCCGACCATCTGTTGGGGGGAGGGGGAATTAGGAAAATTGAGTAGTGCGTAATTTTCGAACCGGTGATCAGATTGGAATGAAACTTGATTTTCCGGGATTTTGTCTCAGGGGTTTTGCTTACAGATGAATTTCTAGCGCCTTTGAAGTGCGCATCAGTACAACCAAGTTCAAAAACAAAATACTTTTTACCAAACGATACATTCTTGTGGTTTCCAAGGGTCCGCGATCATTCTTATCTCAAGGGTTTTGCTTCCAAAAAATCAGAACAAACCCACGAAAAGGCAAATTCTATGTTTCATCCTTCCAGCCAAATGAGCCTCCAGCTCTTGTTTGTAGGCCCATAGATGTTTCTAAAGAAATAGAAAACCGTGATTTTCGGGGTTTTTTCTTCGTCAGCTAGTTATCCCTCCAAGATGATGTGCGAGGGATAAATATAATTTCGGATATTTCGATTGCAGTTACATTTCGTTTTATGGTTTGTTCGTTCTGCATCGTTTTTCTGTTCGTGTTGTGTTGATCTTATTGTTTTGTTTTTTTCGCTGAGGACGGTTTGCCGGAAGTGCAACCGAAATATCCGAAATTATATTTAGCCCTCGCAAATCATCTTAGAGGGATAACTAGCTGATCAAGAAAAAAAACCCGAAAATCACTGTTTTCAATTTCTTTCGTAATGAATGGTCAGCTTGGCTTCAAACCTTATATAGATGTTTCTATAGTATTTGTAAGTCGGTTCCAGCACAAAACAGTAAATGAGTGAAAATGGTACCGCCGGCAGTTAAATAACATCACAACTTCCATTAACCATCACTTATTCACTCAAATACACTTGAAGGTCCGATGAAAATGCGTTACTTGGTTGCTCCGCTATTTATGAATAATCGGTTTTCAAAAAGTTGAATTTCTCTCATGGATTTGTGGTAACTGTGTTCGCTTGTACCTCTTTTGTATGCTTGACGAAAATGGTTTAGGAAAAATTTGTGTTCGTGCAGTAGGCCACTGAAAAGCCGCTTTTGTGTTGAGATTCAAATCTTGCACGGTAGGCCACTGAAAAGCCGCTTTTGTGTTGAGATTCAAATCGTCCGCGTCACAGTAGAATTTGCGTTGTGGGACGGCCGGAGGTATTCTGAAAGTCACAACAGCAGATAGTGGATAAATAAAAATAAAATCCCAACGCAGAATCCAAATAATGTAATGTATTCAGTTTAATGATACAAAAATAAGTTCGCTTCTCAGTTAAACTTTAGATATAGAATTATAGGCTACAAGGGAACAACCGTGACTAAAAACCTTGAAAAAGTTGTCACGGTTTAAGTCCTTAGTACCAATTTCATCTTTGTTTGAAAAGTAAAAATTTATTTCGCCATTTACTATGTTTACACACAGTCTACCCAACAGTAGCTGCTTTTTTTGCCGTCATCTAGTTAACCGACCTACAAGATGTCCCACTATAAGTCGTTTTCTTCCTTCGGTTAACCGACCTAAGTTTTTATAAGCTGTTTTTTGGGCTCCGTTTGCCGGTCGGTTAACCGAACTGTGGACTGAGGCGGGAGCTCCGTCCAACCGACCTACGCTCTTGGCAAGGCGCGAAATTCAAATTCTCATTGGAGAGATAAGGAGGGTTTTCGCGAGCTGAGTATCGTTTTTGTTGCAATAGCGCTGCCGCATCGCTGCTGCAGCACTTCTTTGCTTTTGCACAATATGCGTTTTTGGATTCACTTTCTTCTTGGTTGAAGCGGCAGCGCTGCAGCATCTTGCAGGGAAGAACGGACTTGGTCGGGGAGCAAGTCCGTGATTCTCGAGAAGCGCTGCCGTCTTCCTCGGAAGCGCTGCAGTGCAAAAACGGGTGTAGAAAGAATCAGTCCGGAATCGGCCGAGAAGTGGACCTGCAGCATGCAACAAAAACGAGGCTCTGGAAAGCAAAGTTGGAATCACTTTCCAATGGTTTTCGCGCTACTTCGGAAAGTTGCCAAACTTTCCAACTCGGTTTTCGCGCTTTGGAAATCGAAGCAGCTTCCCCGGAAAGTGATTCCACGGGGTTAGTGGAAAGCTCCGCGGAAAGTTGAATGTTTCGGCGGGAATTTCAGAAGTGTGGAGAAAAAACAGTGCAAGTGTCACTGATAAAAAAAAAATGCCAATCGTAATTAAAGGACACCAGAACAATGAAACCATACTTGAACACACCATGGAGAATGCATTTACAGACATGGCCACGGAGAGCATTCTTCTCCTGAGCGTGACGTTTTCAAAATAGGGATGTTCGTTTCTGGAGGTTTGCACATGCAGAGTCCAAGACAAAAAGCGCGATTCATTCAAATCTTGTACAGCGCTGGCCGGATCATATTGGAATTTCTTCTAGATATACGTTTGGGCTTAACTGGTTAAAAAATATTCCAGAAGAAGGGTTGATTGTAGACATTTGTTCATTTCTAAAATTGTTCGGTACTGAAATCAGGACAGATGCAAAATGGAGCAAAAATCATAGCTTGGAAACAGTATTTCGTATTTGGATTGGGTTTTCTGCAGGCAATGTTAACGGAAGTCATACAGATAGGGATGATACTTGGTACTCTTCATTCAGGTGTCCTTTAAGGTGTCGTCGGTAAAGTCGAAAAAGTTTGTAATTCAGCATTTTCTCGGTGAAATCAGCTTTCCATGGGTTTTCGCGATCAGTCCAGCGGGAAAGTAGAAAGTGATTCCAGAAATCGCTTTCCCACAGTTTTCGCGATGCGCTTCGCTCGCCAGAAAGTGATTCCGAGATCTCGCGAAAACCCTCCTATAGGCGCCGGCGATGGGAAGACGCCATTTTTTCTTATAAGCCGGTTTTTGGAGCTCAGTCGAACCGACCGACGAGACGAGAAAACGGTCAATAGTGGCAAATAGGTAGGTTAACGAACCAATGGAGAAAAGGCAAAAAACGCAGCTAGTATCTTGTTTCCTCGAAAGAACGACAAAAACACACATGAATAAACAAGGTGAGAAGTAGGTAGACCCTTTATGAATGTCCTCTGAAACATTCCTTCAGCCCAAGTTGCCTGTGAATCATACATTGTAAAAAGTTCCTCCGAATAAGGATTAAAGTTAACTGCAGTATTTGCTTCTGGGTTTAATCTTATCTCTACTGAGATAAGATTAATCCGAGTTAGAGATACAGATTATCATTTTTGAGACAAGATTAATCCCAGTAGCAAATACTGCAAGATTTTATTTTTTTTACAGTGTAGTCACATACTTGTCACAAGTTATTTTTACCGATACCAATCACTTTTCCGTCGGTCTGTCGGTCGGTCAGTCCGGTGTTTGTTAGGGTTCTTCCAGATGTACTACGACGATGAAAATTGGCAGGGATATTAGGGACCCGACCAAACTAACTTGGAAATAGTCACTTGCTCGATCCAACCATCGGGGGGGGGGGGAGGGAGGGGAGCCGGAATCCGGAATTTAGTGACATGCATAACTTTCGAACGAATGATCGGATCTTAATGAAACTTGATGTTTGGAAAGACGTCATGTCTCAGATGTCCCATTTCAAGTCCGGACCAAATCCGATGAATGTGGGGGGGGGGGGGGGGGGTCGGAGGGAGGAACCGGAAATCATGTGACACGGTTAGAGTGGAGTGATCGGGATGAAACTTGGTGGGAGGAACTAGCACAAGTCCTAATTATATCATTGACAGAACCGGACCAGTTCGTGCACCACTGCGGGGGGAGTTGGAGGGGGGTTCCGGAATTCCGGTGATACGGAGTTAAGTTACTTCCACGTTGGCTAGGAAAATGAAACTTGGCAGGCAAGTCAGGGATCCGACCAGATTAACCTGGAAATAGTCAACTTCCCGATCCGACCACTGTGGGGGAGTGGAGGGAGGGGGAATCCGGAATCTTGAGGAACATTGGAACGGGTGATCGGATCTTAACAAAACTTGATATTTGGAAAGACCCCTTGTCTCGGATGACCCATTTAAAGTCCGGACCGGATCCGATGAATGTGGGGGGGGGGGGGGGGCGGAACTCTTGTGACAAGCATAGAGTGGTGCGATTGGGATGAAACTTGGTGGGAAAGACAAGCACAAGAACTAGATACGTCAGTGATAGAACCGGATCGGATTTGGGCACTCTGGGGGAAGTCCGGAATTCGGGGTCCCGTCAGTACCGCAACACGTCAGTTGACATAAACGTCAGTTCGCCACAGAATTCCGTCAGTACGCCAACATTTTCCGACAGTTCGCCTACACGTCAGTTGACCCCCAAAAATCCGTCAGTTGACCAACACGTCACTTCAGCAACACGTCAGTTGACCAACACGTCAGTTGACCTACACGTCAGTTGACCAAACGTCAGTTCGCCTACTGTTAGTTGACATAAACGTCAGTAGACCTACACGTCAGTTCACCTAATCCTAAAATCCGACAGTTGAGCTACACGTCAGTTCGCCCACCGTCAGTTCGCCTACCGTCACTTCACATATGCGTCAGTTGGTATAAACGTCAGTTGACATAAACGTCAGTTGACATAAACGTCAGTTCACCTACAAAATCCGTCACCACGCGCAAAGGTTGGGTCGCTGTCACTACCGCACCACGTCAGTTCGCATAAATGTCAGTTCGCCTAAACCAAAAATCCGACAGTTCGTCAACACGTCAGTTCATCTACACGTCAGTTCGCCTACCGTCAGTTGACATAAACGTCAGTTCACTCGCCTCAGTTCGCCTATTTTAGAAATCCGTCAGTTCGTCAACACTTCAGTTCATCTACAGGGGTCCCGTCAGTACCGCAACACGTCAGTTGACATAAAGGTCAGTTCGCCACAGAATTCCGTCAGTACGCCAACATTTTCCGACAGTTCGCCTACACGTCAGTTGAGCCCCAAAAATCCGTCAGTTGACCAACACGTCACTTCATCAACACGTCAGTTGACCAACACGTCAGTTGGTCAACACGTCAGTTGACCTACACGTCAGTTGACCAAACGTCAGTTCGCCTACTGTCAGTTGACATAAACGTCAGTAGACCTACACGTCAGTTCACCTAATCCTAAAATCCGACAGTTGAGCTACACGTCAGTTCGCACACCGTCAGTTCGCCTACCGTCACTTCACATATGCGTCAGTTGGTATAAACGTCAGTTGACATAAACGTCAGTTGGCATAAACGTCAGTTGGTATAAACGTCAGTTGGTATAAACGTCAGTTGGCATAAACGTCAGTTGGTATAAACGTCAGTTGACATAAACGTCAGTTGACATAAACTTCAGTTCGCCTACAAAATCCGTCACCACGCGCAAAGGTTCAGACCAGCCTATTAGTTCGAAGTCGGCTGGGTCACCGAAAGCAATTAAGCAGAGGGAATAAACCCAGGGGATTAATAAAAAGAAGCCGACGTTTGCGCAAGCTGAAAGGGTAAATTTAGTTCAGTATCGCCGGGAGCTTGCAATCAGATGTGGCAGGTAAAGTAAAAAAAGAAAGAACAGATGCAAAGTATTCAATCAGTGCAAGCTGTTGCGAAGGTTTTGAGCGGGGTTAGTCAAACGGAAACTGAAAAATATGAGGTGAACGAATAATTAAACACATATAAGGGCTGAACAACCATCGCAAGGTGAAGGACCAAAATGTGCAAGTGATTCTCTATCTTTGCCGAAAGGGTCCCGGAAACAATGAGGGACGAATTACTTTTCTCTTGGCCAATGCTTCCGCTATTATCTTCAAACAAGACCAAAGGTTCCTAAGGGATCCCAAAAATTTGATATCTGATCCAGACAACTGGATCTTGTAGATAAATATCCGGTCTTCGCCAAAGTTCTTGAAAATTTGAACTGTTGAAATTTAGAAACAGAGGCTGACCATCTGAGAAAACCAAGTCCAGATATGGATTCAGCGTGTGTGTTTTACTCCAGTGTTGGGAAATACTTAAATAAAAGTACTAAAATATTTACTTAAGTACTTGTACTCTACTTAAGTAAAAAATTTCAGAAGTCCTTAAAACTCGTAATTAAGAAAAAAATAGAAGTAATTAATGGTACTTAGGTACTCAAGTACTTTGGTGAAAAGTTCGATTAGCACGATTTTCAGTACCATGTTTATCATTTTCGCTGAAACTGAATGGACATTAGGGATCTAGTGATTCTTTGTGGGTGCCTGAAGTGGTTTTGAAGAATAGCTAACTATGCAGCTTTTCTTCATCAGGTATGTAGCCTAGAGCTGGTAACATCTAAATTCGGTTAAAAATTTAAACTGAAAATTGACGCTCTGTTATATTCCGTTCCGTAAATTTGCAGGAGGTTCCGATCCACCACCCCCCTCCCCTTCAAAACATGCAAATATAAACGTTTATTTGTGGGCTCTAACGTCTGATCTTGTTTAATTGTTAGAAATGGAGTAGCACCCCCCCCCCCCCCCCCCCCGCAACAAACTACTCGATCCGGAGCTTACCATTAAGAACAAGACAAAAGGTTTCATTGAGATCGCAAAGAGAAAATTTTTGTGTTACTCCTCGGCCACAAAATCGGGTAATATACACTTCCGGTCTTTGCCAGATCGCGTAGCCTAACTGTTTTTTTTTTATCTGCACTCAACCCCTTAATCAAATCCCTTAGGCAATCGTTTTCTCTCTTGATTGATTGATTAATTTAAAACATAGGCACGTTCTGTACCTCGAAATAGACTATCTAATAAGTTTGGTCAGATGATGTTGGTCTTTCGAAATTTTGTCAGTAAACTAAGGCAAATATGATTCGCAGTCACCGAAGTACGTCAGCTACGATGCTTTGGCAGCGATATTTCGTGTGATTTTCGTGTAGGGATACCTATGACATCGCAAAAATGTCCGTCTGTACGTCCGTCTGTCTGCTAAAGCATCGTAGCTGACGTACCCGTTGTATGCAGTGTTTAAAAAAAATGGAAAATGAATATTTTTCTACTTAAATATATACAAGTTTTAACAAAGACTGAACCAGAGTGTTTTAAAACTTTATGCCGCAGGCAAAAATTTCGAAAGTCAAAGTCTTTCATGGTACTCTTTCAGTAAAACAGAAAATTAATCTTGGTGCCTCAGTCAAATCATGTCTAATTTTCTTTTTTTTTCACGGAAAAGTAGCAACAATAATTAATAATGATGTATAAAATGGCTTCCCGACGAAACGTCCCCATGACAAAACATTCCCTGGCGAAACGTCCCCGTGTCAAAACTCAAAACGTCCCCACGGCAAAATGTCCCCACGCATCGATTTTTAAGTTCGCCTCGGTCTTCAGGTGAATGATTGACGTAAAATAACTTCAGAGTTTGCATTACAGATGCGGGAACATTCTTTGTAAGCAGGAAAGATCGGACATAGCACCGGTTGCTTCATCAATGTACTGTTTTCAGCTGGACTGGTTTGATCCTTTAATAAAATCTTTTAATAATTAATACCACCAAATTAAATATCGAACAAAAGCGAGATCAATGAGTTAAATCGCTTCATAAATGTACTGTTCTCAGTTGGATGGGTTTGTTCCTTTAATAAAATCTTTTAGTAATAAATATCATCAGATTAAAAATCGAACAAAATCGAGATCAATGAGTTATATCGAAGCGTAAACTAACACAAAACATAAACCAATTAAATACAAGATAAAACGAAAACTTACAAACTACTAAATCTTTGCGCTTTCTTTAAAAAATGGCTATAGCCGGGAGCAACACTTTCTGAGTGTTGAGTAGGCCTTTTGGGACTTCCTTGAGTAGGCCTTATCGATTCAATGCTGAAGTAGTCAACCCACCGTGGTTTTGAAAAGTTTATATTCCGAAAACATGTTTTGCCTGAACGGATCATGCAGTCACTAATCTCATAGGCCTAGCTATCCCTCGGCGATGAAACAAAACATCTGTAGCCGGTCGACGTTTTGATCGGGGACGTTTTGTCATGGGGACGTTTTGTCACAGGGACGTTTTGAATGGGTACGTGTTTTCGACAGCCCGTATAAAATTGATGAATATTCTGGCAACAGACCTGCAAGAAGGATCGCCTTGTCAGGTGCAGTGTTAGGAAATACCTAAGTAAAAGTACTCAAGTAATTTTTAAGTAAAAAACTCGAGTACTTATCCTCTACTTGAATAAAAAACTTCAGAAGTACTTGATACTCGTACTTAAGTAAAAAAAAGAAGTACTTAAGGGTACTTTAGTAATCAAGTACTTTCATAACGGTGAAAAGTTCGATTATCACAATTTTCAGTACCATGTTTATCATTTTCGCTAATACTGAATGGACATTAGGGATCTAGTGATTCTTTGTATGAGCCTGCAGTTGTGGTTTGAAGAATAGCTAACCAGAGGCGTTACTAGCCAAAATGTTTGGGGGGGGGGACGAGACATTTACCGACTGGCTGGTATTTTTTACCGACTTCTTCTGCAGAAAAAACGACGGTTTTCAACAACAAAAATTAAATTTATGAAAAAAATCGACTGATTTTCTGAAAACCGACTAAATTTTCAGAAAAACAGACTATTATGACGAAAAATCAACCAATTTTCAGAAATCCAACTGTTTTCGTGAAAAAATCAACTGTTTTGACGAAAAATCGCGGCGCTTTGCGCCGACTCGGGTTTTTTTACCGACTGGCCGATAGCATTGGCCCCCCCCCCCCCAGTTGTGACACCCCTTTAGATAACTATGTATAGCTTTTCTTCACGAGGTAGGTAGCCTAGAGCTGACAACATCTCAATTCATTTAAAATTTTTAGACTGAAAATTGCCGCTCCGTTATAGCCTGTTCCGTAAATATGTGGGTAGTTCCGCCCACTAATGGGAAAAGGCTTGGGACAACGCTGACTGTTGGTGAATGTGTCACCTCTTGTTTGACACTGGCAGAGAATGCAGGAAAACTAACTGGTTATTTTTTTTTGGTTCTAATAAATGGAAATCCCTCAATTCCAAACAGAACAGGTCAAAAGGACAACCAATAATCCGAGCCTTTTCTTGATTTGCTACGTTTTCTAGAAAATAGTATTCAAGCAGCATGGACCACGGCCGTACCCAGTGAGGGCGGATAGGGGGTTCGACCAACATCATCTGACCAAACTTATTAGATAGTTTATTTCGATGTACAGAACGTGCCTATGTTTTAAATTAATCAATCAATCAAGAGAGAAAACGATTGCCTAAGGGATTTGATTAAGGGGTTGAGTGCAGATAAAAGTCAGTTAGGCTACGCGATCTGGCAAAGACCGGAATTGTATATTACCCGATTTTTAGGATGAAGAAGTAACACAGATATACACACTGAAACCTTTCGTCTTGTTCTTAATGGGAAGTTCCGGATCCAGTAGTTTGTTGCGGGGCTGGGGCTACTCCATTTTTAACAATAAAACAAGATCAGAGGTTAGAGCCCATAAATAAACGTTTATATTTGTATGTTTTGAGGGGGGGGGGGTGGACCGGAACTTCCCGCAAATTTACAGAACGGAATATAACAGAGCGTCAATTTTCCGGATTGAGATATTATCAGCTCTAGGCTACATACCTGATGAAGAAAAGCTGCATAGTTAGCTATACTTCAAAAACACTTCAGGCTCGCACAAAAAATCACTAGATCCCTAATGTCCATTCAGTTTCAGCGAAAATGATAAACATGGTACTGAAAATCGTGCTAATCGAACTTTTCATCAAAGTACTTGAGTATAACTACTTCTATTTTTTACTTAAGTACGAGTATTAAGGATTTCTGAACTGTTTTACTTAAGTAGAGTACAAGTATTCGAATTTTTTACTTAAGCAATTATTTAAGTACTTTTACTTAAGTATTTCCCAACACTGGAGTAAACACACACGCTGAATCCATATCTGTACTTGGTTTGCTCAGATGGCCAGCCATTGACCTTATTCTAAATTTCAACAGTTAAAGTTTTCAAGAACTTTGGTGAAGACTGGATATTTATCTACAAGATCTGGATCAGATATGAAATTTTTGGGATCCCGTCGGAACCTTTGGTCTTGTTTGAAGATAATAAAGGAAGCATTGGCCAAGAGAAAAGTAATTCGTCCCTCATTGATTCCGGGACCCTTTCGGTAAAGATAGAGAATAACTGGCACATTTTGGTCCTTCACTTTGCGATGGTTGTTAAGCCCCTATATGTGTTTAATTATACGTTCACCTCATATTTTTCAGTTTCCGTTTGACTAGCCCCGTTAAAAACCTTCGCAACAGCTTGTACTGATTGAATACTTTGCATCTGTTCTTTCTTTTTTGACTTTACCTGCCGCTTCTGATTGCAAGCTCCCGGCGATTCTGAACTAATTTTACCCTCATCAACTTGCGCAAACGTCGGCTTCTTTTTATTAATCCCCTGGGTTTTATTCCCTCTGCTTAATTGCTTTCGGTGACCCAGTCGACTTCGAATTAATAGGATGGTCTGAACCTTTGCGCGTGGTGACGGATTTTGTAGGCGAACTGACGTTTATGTCAACTGACGTTTATGTCTACTGACATTTATGTCAACTGACGTTTATGTCAACTGACGTTTATGTCAACTGACGTTTATTCCAACTGACGTTTCTGTCAACTGACGTTTATGCCAACTGACGTTTATATCAAATGACGTTTATGCCAACTGTATGCCAACTGACGTTTATGCCAACTGACGTTTATGCCAACTGACGTTTATGCCAACTGACGTTTATGCCAACTGACGTTTATACCAACTGACGTTTATGCCAACTGACGTTTATGCCAACTGACGTTTATGCCAACTGACGTTTATACCAACTGACGTTTATATCAACTGACGCATATGTGAAGTGACGGTAGGCGAACTGACGTGTAGCTCAACTGTCGGATTTTAGGATTAGGTGAACTGACGTGTAGGTCTACTGACGTTTATGTCAACTGACAGTAGGCGAACTGGCGTTTGGGCAACTGACGTGTAGGTCAACTTACGTGTTGGCCAACTGACGTGTTGGTCAACTGACGTGTTGCTGAAGTGACGTGTTGGTCAACTGACGGATTTTTGGGGGTCAACTGACGTGTAGGCGAACTGTCGGAAAATGTTGGCGTACTGACGGAATTCTGTGGCGAACTGACGTTTATGTCAACTGACGTGGTGCGGTACTGACGGGACCCCGAACGGAGGAGAGTGAACTGACTTTTATGTCAACTGACGTTTATGCCAACTGACGGTAGAGGAACTGACGTGTAGTTCAACTGACGTGTAGGGGAACTGACGTGTAGCTGAACTGACGTGTAGAGGAACTGACGTGTAGGGGAACTGACGTGTTGACGAACTGTCGCATTTTTTGTTTAGGTGAACTGACGTTTATGTGAACTGACGTGTTGCGGTAGTGACAGCGACTCCGGAATTCCGCGAGTTAAGGCATTTCCAGATGTGCTGGGACGATGAAAATTGGCTTGAACATTAGCAACTTGACAAGATTGGCTTAGAAATTGTCACTTCTCGGATCCGGCCATCCCTTAAAGTACTAATCCTAACCTTAAAGTACTAATCCTAACCACAAATGACAAAAAATACTTTTAAGCAGTATTCATTTTAACTCAAGGGTGTTGCTCAAAGACTAACTTTTAGCACCCTTAAAGTGCGTTTCTTAACCGAAAAGTAAAAAAATACTTTAACCAAACGATATATATTCATGATCCCCAAGGGCCCATGATCATTTTTGCCTCAAGGGTTTTGCTTAAAACTGAGTTTCTGAAAATACAAACAATAATTTTGAGCAATATACATTTTCATGATTCCAATGCGCTTATCATCATTTGTGCTTCAGGAGTGTTCATTACAGATGAATCTCTAGCGCCCTTAAAGTGCGCATCATCACGGTCAAATGCACAAATAAATTAGTTTTTACGAACAATATATTCTCGTGATTTCCAAGGACCAATGACCATTCTTATCTCAAGGGTTTTGCTTACAAATGATTACACCAAACCCCCGAATTGACAAATTCCTACTTTAATCCTCTAACCCAGCCTTGCAAGTTCCATATGAGCTTCCAGCTCTTGTTTTTTTTATCTTCAGCCTGAAAAGGACCCTTGCCAAGAATGGCCGACAAGTTGCTAGCATAAATTCAGCTGACGTGTCCGTTTAGAGCTGCCAACTAGGCAGAGTGAAAAGAGTAATAGCATAGTATCTGATACCACGGTTTAAAGTCGTTTTTGCAGTTACCGTGGTATCTGATACCGCGACCAAAAGGCGGTTTTGTTGTTACCGTGGTATCTGATACCACGATCAAAAGGCGGTTTTGCAGTTACCGTGGTGTCTGGCAAGGTACGTACCGTGATAACTGATCGTGGTATCTGAAAAATGCATCTTACTTTCACCATCACTAACACAAGAGTCCAGTTTTTTGTCAGATCGGTGGGAAAGAAGTTATATATGTCAGTGGATATCAGTATTTCTTTTTGGATGATTCCGAAAGCGCAAATTTTTGTTTTTGCAGAGCAACCGTAGTATCAGATACCACGGTAAATGCAAAAACGACTCATTGCAAATCCAGTTACTGTGGTAACATATATTACTGTGGTATCTGTTACTCCCGTTACTGTCACGATGCGGTATATTAAAACGTCGCTAGTAAGTCTAGCAAGTCGTGCCCAGAGGATGTCGAGCGTAACATCTTCGAATCAATAGTTGCGTTTTTGATCCGAATTCTCCTCGCGATTCTCCTCCGAATTCTCCTATTTCCCGTTTTCGGACTATTCAGACGAAGTGAATCCTCCTTTTCTTGCGTTTTTGTCAGAATCGAGAACGGGGAAAGCCTCGCGATTCTGCAGAATCGAGAATTTGCTTCGATGGTGAATTGTCGATTCTCCTCTCTCCGTTCTCCTCCCTGATAGGTCAACAGATTTCGGATGTAAAATATCCATATACACGTATACCGGGTTGCGGACGAGATGCAAAATTAGTGTTTTTGTCAAAAGCGAGAATGGAGAAGTCAGAGGAGAAAAAACGATAATTTGTATGAGAAGCGAGAATTCAGAAGTGAGAATTCGGAACGGAGAATTCGGATCAAAAACGCAACTAATGAGGCGGGACGTGAGGACCTGACAGAGGACAGCCCCGCTTGTGAATGCCGCGGCTATGAGGCTTCTTACTTCAGAAGCCTGCTCAGGCTAGAAGTAACTTTGGGCGCTGCTTAATGCGGCTTTCGCACTGAGAACGCAAGACGCTTGCGTTGCGTTTGCGTAGAGTCAGCGTTGCGTCTGTCTTGCGTCGGACCTTTCACACCGTGAAGGCTTGTGCGCTGCGTTTTCAGAAAATGGCTAGTTTTGATTAAGACTTAAATGGTGCCTGGACTGAACATGGAGCCTATAGGCAAATTCAGACAGTTGGTAGAATGGTTATACGCAAGAATAACGCAACGCAACGCAACGCAACGCTGACGCAACGCAAGAATAGAACTGAGCTCTAATATTACGTTGCGTCCGACGCATACGCATCAGATTTTTCAATTTGTTTTCCAGTAAGAAATGGAAGTTTTTAAAGAAAAACTGTAAAACTAGTTCAAGAGAGACCTGATAAAAAGGTCCCTGACTATCACAACAAGACTTTCTTAATAATACATGGTTATCAATTTGTGAAATCGTCAACAAGGAGTTTAGCAAGAGCATGACTGGTAGGTTGACCCTACTTTGTATCACATTACATGTAATTGGACCTTGACTCCTTGAAGTAGCAAATAGTAATAATAAAAAATTACCTATAACCATTCTACCAACTGTCTGAATTTGCCTATAGGCTCCATGTTCAGTCCAGGCACCATTTGGTAGAATTTGCCTATAGGCTCCATGTTCAGTCCAGGCACCATTTGGTAGAATGTAATTTTTTATTATTACTATTTGCTACTTCAAGGAGTCAAGGTCCAATTACATGTAATGTGATACAAAGTAGGGTCAACCTACCAGTCATGCTCTTGCTAAACTCCTTGTTGACGATTTCACAAATTGATAACCATGTATTATTAAGAAAAGTCTTGTTGTGATAGTCAGGGACCTTTTTATCATATAGTCCAGGTCTCTCTTGAACTAGTTTTACAGTTTTTCTTCAAAAACTTCCATTTCTTACTGGAAAACAAATTGAAAAATTGATGCGTACGCGTCGGACGCAACGTAAAATTAGAGCTCAGTTCTATTCTTGCGTTGCGTCAGTTTTTTAAGCGCAAGCTCCGCGTTCCTTCGTCGCAAGCGCAACGCAAGGGTTGCGTAGCTCAGTGTGAAAGGCAAACGCGTCAATGTGAAAGCAGCTTACCTGTCCTTTGAAGACGCAACGCTACGTTTTGACAGACGCTAAAGTTTTTCAAATTGTCGGTCCTTTTTTAAGTACTTTTATTTTTATATTTTTCCAGCTAGAGATACCGCAGCTGGATTACGATGTGGATACAGCACACCAATCCCTTTCCAACAGTAGTGGGTCTGCTCGTCCCTTTGATCTGTCCGGTGGGTCTCCTCGCTTCGGAATTCCCACACTATCCAGCTCCCCTAGAAACGATTTTGAGGGTTCGCTGAACAAAACCGATATGACGTGAGTTCTTGTTTATATTTTTTCTTCTTTTTACACAACTTTTTGGAAGTCAAGAACCCCAATCGCGGAGAAGACAACCAAGGGCCCGAGATGAAATGATGTGATATGATATTTGTTGCAAAAAGCAAACTGGCCTTACGACATCACAAAGAAAAACAAACACAGATGGAAAAAAAGGAAAAAATCCAAAATGTAACTTTACAACACATAAATTTTGATGTGAGTGTTGAAATCTAATTTAGGACGTCCTGGTTTTAACTGGACAAACTCCGCCGGACTTATCGTTGCCTTAAAACACTCATCTCCAATCAAATTTATTAACTCTTCCTTGCGTAAAGCACTCCTCCCAAACATTTCCTCCCTTAAAGTTTAACCGAAAAGGGCTGAGATAGGACAGTGTAGTTACCCATCCTTATTCACTTAAATAGGTTTGAAGACCGGATGAAAATATGTTACTTCGTTGCTCTAGTATTCACGAATAATCGATTTCCGTATAGTAGAATTTCTCTGTCGGTTTTATGGTACCTCTATGCGCTTGTACCTGTGTTAAATGCTTGACGGAAACGATTTACGAAAAATAACCATTCATGCAGTATGCCACCTTCCGCAAGCTGGCCACTGAAAAGCCGCGTTTGTATGGAGATTCAGATTTGCCGCGTCATAGTAGAATTTTGCGTTGTGACGACAGCCGTAGATATTCTTTTTATTCAACTCTCTACGCTCGTCTCTAGTCGATCTCTACTGTTTCCTTACGGGCTTATAACTGTAATTTTTTTGTTAAAAGTAACATTTTCAAATCATGTTGGGTGTTATTAAGACTCAAATAGATACTCTACTCAAATAGTTGATACGTAATGTTGTAGATACGTAGTGGTATGTACTGACTGCGTTTTCTCTTATCTTTCCTCCTCCGTTTTTGTTAACAACAATAATAGTATCCAAAGTTTTATCTGTTGAAATTGCGTATCCTTTTGTATAATGTTTTCAAACTCCAGATTGCATAAAGGTTGATTAAGAAATATGCATGGAATTCTGATGAATGAATGAATTTATTCCCCTAAAGACCGTAGGGCCATGGCGGGAAAACAATATACAACAAACATAACACTAACAACTCAATATAGCTAGGCCTACTCAGTATATTCACCAAAAGGAGAGAAAACCGTTACTCCAAAAAGCGCACCCAATGCTTCATAGCCTGCTTGAGGAACCTCCCAAAGCGTCAAAGGCCAACAAAGTTTGTGTTCCCTATAATATTAACCAAATCCTCCTATTCTGTCGTTTCTCGCCTAAAAATCTCTGTGAGCATGTTCCACCCTACTTACCGCAGTTACTACGCATGACGTCACGAATTTTGACTTCTTGGCGTCAAGGCTGGAACACAGTTTTCTATTTTCGGCAAAATATCATGCCACGGGCTACTCTGGCCAATCACATTACAGAGATTCGTAGTTACCACGCTTACTACGCTCCCGAGCATGATAAGCAAATAGTTCCTATTAGCTACTATTTCGAGAAGGTTGGAACGGTCAGCGCAGTAACTTTTTACGAGGTAGGAACGAAAATAGTAATTAATAGTTACTATTGTTAGAAGGGTGGAACACGCTCTGTATGTCTCGGTAAAGTTTACAATGTGAGTGAGTCGATTCAGGCCATCAGGATCGATATTAACACCGAAAGTCGAAAAAACCGTTACTCGAAAAAGCCCACCCAATGCTTCATAGCCTGCTTGAGGAACCTCCCAAGGAGAGTAAGGCCAACAGAATTTTTGTTCCCCATAATATTAGCCAAATCCTCCTCTTTCATTGCTGATACGCCTGTCAAGTTTGGCACCCTGATCTAATCCAGGAGCATTCCTTGAGGACATACAGAAGCGTGGTCTCCGAATCATCCTTTGCCACAAATATTTGGACTATGACTCGGCACTGGTTAAGCGAAGCTGAACATCCCCTGCCGATAGAAGAAATGCACTAACCATGAAATCTGGTGTCCAATGCCTTGAATACGATCAAGACCGCAACATTCTACCAAATTTTACACCGAAATGTACATTTGAAGTTAAGACCAGACGTACTTGTAAATATATTTCTGTGCGAAATTTCACGAGCCTCATGCTCATTCATCTGAACGATTTTTATGGCACTTGCAGCCTCTGGCTCAAGTGCCATATACCGATCACAATTCCGTCTGTCGGTCTGTCGGTCTGTCGGTCGGTCCGAGTTTTTTTGTCCCACATATCCGAGTTAGGGTACTTCCAGATGTGCTAGGACAATGAAACTTGGCAGGCATATCAGGGACCCGACCAAACTAACCTGGAAATAATCAGTTTCCCGATCCGACCATATGGGGGGGAGTGCGGGGCGCTGGAAACTTGCAAATTTAGGGCATTTTGTCACTTTTTTTTGGAGTTAGGGTACTTCTAGATGAGCTAGGACAATGAAACTTGGCAGGAATATCAGGGACCCGACCAAACGAACCTGGAAATAATCAGTTTCCCGATCCGACCATATGCGGGGGAGTGGGGGCGCTCGAAACTTGAAAATTTAGGGCATTTTGTCACACTTTTTCGAGTTAGGGTACTTCCAGATGAGCTAGGACAATGAAACTTGGCAGGAATATCAGGGACCTGACCAAAGTAACCTGGAAATAATAAGTTTCCCGATCCGACCATATGCGGGGGAGCTGGGGCGCTGGAAACTTGAAAATTTAGGGCATTTTGTCACACTTTTTCGAGTGAGGGTACTTCCAGATGAGCTAGGACAATGAAACTTGGCAGGAATATCACGGACCCGACCAAACTAACCTGGAAATAATCAGTTTCCCGATCCGACCATATGGGGGGGAGAGCGGGGCGCTGGAAACTTGGAAATTTAGGGCATTTTGTCACACTTTTTCGAGTTAGGGTACTTCCAGTTGTGCTAGGACCATGAAACTTGGCAGGCATATCAGAGACCCGACCAAACAAAATTAGGAATAATCAGTTTTCTGATCCGACCATTTTGGGGGGGGGGTGGAGGGCAGGGGAATCCGGGAAACTGAGAAGTGTGTAACTTTCGAACGGATGATCGGATTGTAATGAAACTTCATAACTGAAGAGAATATATATCTGTAATGTCCCGTTTAAAGTCTTGACCGGATTCGGTAGCCAGGGGGAAGTTGGGGGGGGGGGGGAGACCGGAAATTTCAAGAAACGGTTAGAATGGAGGGATCGGAGTGAAACTTGCTGGGAAGAACAAGCATCAGCTCTAGATAAGTCCTTTAGACCATTGTACTGGATCCGGACACTTATGGGGGGGGGGGGGGGGGCGGAATTCCGGTGATGGTGGTTTTTTGGATTTTCACGATGAAACTTGGCAGGCATATCAGGGACCCAATCAAACTGACTTCAAAATAAAAATATTGTCGATCAGATAATGGTGGGGGAGTGGAGGGAGGGGAATCCGCAGGGGAATCCGGGAAATTGAGAAGTGTGTAACTTTCGAACGGATGATCGGATTGTAATGAAACTTCATAACTGAACAGAATATATATCTGTAATGTCCCGTTTAAAGTCTTGACCGGATTCGGTAGCCAGGGTGGAGTTGGGGGGGGAGACCGGAAATTTCAAGAAACGGTTAGAATGGAGGGATCGGAGTGAAACTTGCTGGGAAGAACAAGCATCTGCTCTAGATAAGTCCTTTAGGCCATTGTACTTGATCCGGACACTTATGGGGGGGGGGGGGGTCCCGGAATTCCGGTGATGGTGGTTTTGGGGATTTTCACGATGAAACTTGGCAGGCATATCAGGGACCCAATCAAACTGACTTCAAAATAAAAATTTTGTCGATCAGATAATGGTGGGGGGAGTGGAGGGAGGGGAATCCGAAATTTTCAGTCATGCGTAATTTTGGAATGGGTGATCGGATTCGAGTGAAATTTAAGAATTCAACAGAGGACATTTCTCCGATGATTTTTTTCATATCCGGACCGGATCCGGCAACTATTGGGGGGGGGGGGGGAAATACGTGCCCCGTTTAGAATGGAGGGATCGGGATGGAACTTTGTGGGAAGAACAAGCAGATGCTCTAGGTAAGTCATTTGCTGAATCGGATTGGCTACGTGCACCGCGGGGGAGCTGGGTGGGTTGGGGGGGGGGACCGGAAATCTCGAGAAACGGTTAGAATGATGGTATCGGAGTGAAACTTGCTGGGAAGAACAAACATCTGGTCCATATAAATCTTTTACATAATTTGACTGGATCAGGACACTTGAGGGGGGGGGGAGGGGTCTCCCGGAATTCCGTTTTTGGGGGATTTTCACGACGAAACTTGGAAGGCATATCAGGGACCCGGTCAAACTGACTTGGAATAAAAAAAAAATCCTCTATATGATAATCTTGGGGGGGGGGAGTTGAGGGAGGGGAATCCGGAATATTGAGTCATGCGTAACTTTGGAACGGGTGATCGGATTCGAGTGAAATTTAATAATTAAACAGAGGACATTTTTCTCTTGTGACCTTTTTCATTTCCGGACCGAATCCGGCAATTATCGGGGGGAGGGCGGAAAATACTTGATCCGCTTAGACTGGTGTGATCTGGATCGAACTTCGTGGGAATGACAAACAGATGCTCTGGATTAATCATTTACAGAACAGGATTGGCTCCGGTTATTGTGGGTGGAGTTGGAGGAGGGGGAGGGGGGTCTGGGATTCCGGTGATCGCGCGTTAAGGTACTTCCTGATGTGCTAGGACGATGAAACTTCGCTGGAATATTGGAGACTCAACAACATTTGCTTAGAAATTGCTACTTCCCAAATCCGATTATTCCTTAAAGTACCAATCTTGACCGCAAAGTAAAAAAAATACTTTTAAGCAATATATGCATTTTCGTGATGCCCATCAGCCCATTAGCAGTTTTGCCTCAAGGGTTTTGCTTACAAATGAAGTTCCAGCTCCCTTATAGCGCGCATCTCAACCGCAAAGTCGAAACTTACTCTTGATCAATCAAATCATCTTGACACATGCAAGTGCCATATGAGCTTACAGCTCTTGTTAAAAACATTTGTGCCGTTTTACTAAGTTTTACAAGGACAAGCCCTAAATTTCACAATATTTCTTGTTCGACTTGTATTGTAGTGTACCAATAGTTATAACTGCTGTCAGAGATTGACGAATCCGATCATGAAAGGATTCGAACCCGAATCCGAATCCAGGGCTAGTGTTGTGTCGGTCTCTATGTCAAGCGCTTAACTAAATATATGTACATACCGAAGTGAACACGACCCTTTGGTACTTCGTAGGATCTAATTGCACAAATGAAGACTCAGAACTAAAATAACATCCTGTTAAACTGAAGTCCACGTCAGTTGGATATTGGTAAATTCCATACTACGTCGACATCAGGTAGTTTCCGGTCAGGAAGCTAAATTGTATATTACGTCAGTTGAACCTTCACTTGTGCAGTTAGGAGTATATAAGCTCGTTTAGTTGTCTATTATTTGTCATTCATATTTTGTAAGTCACACATGACTTAGTCTATTATCGTTATCGACCGTGATATTATTTACCCGGATTGGGATTATCTTTATAAAGAGTAAGTCAGAAATATAACCACTATATGTTAACGTAAACCTTGTCTACTACCACCCTTACTTACCCGCCGCCTTACACGCTACGGTTACGCTACCATAAAGATAAAGGCTACTACCACCCGTAGTTACCCTACGCTCCATCTTTCAGATACAACACTAGGAACGAATCCGATTCCCAATCCACCATTTCGTGCTGAGGATTCGAGTCCGACCTTACAAAAACCAAATCGTGTACATAGGTTATAATTTAAAGGTCAGAGAGGACAAAAGCACTGATATCTAAGGTAATCAGGTAACGTGACAGATTGGTGAGGATGGCTGGTGGGAGACCAAAAAGCTGGGTTGCCTAAGCACATTTTGTAAAAATTAGAAAAACGGAAACTGGAAGGATGTAGACTAGAAATGAGCGGATTCGTAAGATTGAGGGTTTGGAATCCCAGTCCGAATCCGAATCCAGCCTGACAAGCAGAGTTTTCGAATCCGGCTAAAAGGACGAATCCCGGATTCGAATCCGAGTTCGGATTCGCCCATCTCTGACTGACTGCTGTGCATTTTATTATGGTGAAAACATCTAAATCTAATTTGAATTGAATGAAAGCCTCTGTGTCTCGGAAAAGTTAACAATGTGAATGAGTCGATTCAAGGTCGTTATTTGCATTTCAGGTCACCAAAGAGATTGGAGGGAATAGTCCCCTTAAGGAGGTTTGACCTGGCCTACCGTGGAAACCCTGACAAAGCGCCGGTCACCTCCTATGAAGAAAGGATATTCGTTACGATTTTGAACGCACTCTCAGATTGGATTAACAGCAAGGTAGGAATGTTTATTTTAGATCTCATGATAAAACGATCCAGGATCCTAAACCACTTGAACCGTTTTGGCTTACATTAAGTAATGTTACGGGATAGTTTGGAGGACAGGAGCAGCAGGCCGCGATTTTCCGTAAATCAGTCGATTTTTCGTCAAAATCGTCGTTTTCTGAAAAACAGTCGGTAAAAATAACCAACCAGTCGGTAAATATCTTGCCCCCCCCCCCCCCCCAAAAAAAAAAAAACAGTTTGGCTAGTAACGCCTCTGTTGGAGGGTCATCTCCAGTGACCACTGAGGGTCCTTTGCTTTCTCGGGGCTAAAACTCACCAGATTGTTCTGAGTTTATTTGAAGCAAATTCAAGTTCAAATCGTTTATTCATTAAGAATCTTCCTCACGGCGTGTGCCGACTAACTGACTCCAACGTCAATATATAAACAAAAAGAAAAGGCAAGCGCAACTGCCGAGTCAACTGCTATTTCGGTTTGCATCGAAACAACAGCAAAAAAACAAAAACACCATACTAAACCGATCAAACATATGTGCTTGAAAACCAACATAAAATCATGTGTGCTATTTAATGGCGGATGAAGCGTTAAACATTTTAACAAATGCCGGAACAAAGCTGTTACTGTATCTTACGTGGGTGGATTGGACAGGTTGCAGTTTTGGAATCGGGTAGATAATAGTTGATCTAGAAATAAGAATTGCGAGAAGTTTTGGTAGTATTATTTGCCAAAGAGATTATCTGTCTAAGAAGCGACTGGCAAAGATTTTTAATAGTGTAGTTTTACCACATGTTTTACTGGGTTCTCCTTTTTTGCCATATTTTTCTAAAGGTAATTTAACTTCCCTGAAAACAACTTTTTTTAAATGTGGGAAATTCTTATGTCGTTTTTCGAAATTTGAATCTTCTTCTTTGATGATGAAAGATTGTAATATGAAAAATCCGGTTGAAATCCTGAAGCAGAAACACGCTAAGTTCATGATTAAGCTTGATACCCTAAAGCATAACCTGGGTCAAGGTTTGAAATAGATAGTGTCTGTTAGTATGGTATGTTATTTTTATTTGTTTTTTTTTCAAAATTTGTTGAGTATTTGATTGTGTAAGTGTTGGGCCACGTTTAATGTAATTTTTGGCCGTGTTGTATTCTTATTTCCTTTTTATACTCGCCAGCTTTGGCGGTCAGAAATGAATGAAATGAAACTAGTCTTGGAGGTCTTGGCCGTTTGGTCTCAAAACCAGGGGGAGGATTTTACGGAGGATTGGGTGTTTAAAGGTCCCCTCTTGCTTATTCTGCCTTTTATAATATACTTAGCTCTCATGTGGAATTATAAGCTTCTAAAAATCCCCATCTTTCTCCATTGTTTCGTTTCGTAACTACGAATTTTTAGCGCTTTTTCGGCCTTGTCGAGTTTTCCCGTCACCCAACGAAAAGATTGCCGGAATCTTCATTGTCCGCTAACAACTCTTTTACACATAAGGATGTGATAACCATCTGTTTATCACTTCTTTTATTTGCTTAGTTTTCCCACTTTTTAACCAAGGTACGTTCAGTTTCCAAATCTTTTGCGCCCAGCCGCCGCGTCGGAGAGCAGGAAGGCTGGATATATTCGACAAGCGCTAACAAGAGAATCACTAGTTTCACGTGGAAAGTAATGATGTTTTCGAAAACGTTTTTTCTGAGAGTTGTCCTTTAAGAGTTTTTAGACCAAAATTTACCGATAATTTTACACGACGACTCGCTAATGTACTAAGATTGAAAGTTTTTAAAACGTTGATATAAGGGATGCAACAAGTAGCGCTCTATATTGAATTCTCTCAAGCGAATCGGACTGGTCGCAATAGAATAGAATAGAATTATTGCACAAAAAGCCTGAGGCCATGGCAAACATTGAAACAAAAAAGAGAACACTTAAACGAAATAATAGAACTAAACTAAAATAAATTTTCTCTGTAGGCTAAAGCTACCTTTAGGAACCTCACCAGCCTCTTCACATCTTGAAAACACTTCCAATAACGTTCATCATTCATTGTAATTACATTCCCAAAAATCTCAACCCGCAGGTCATCTAGCTCACGGCATTCACACATCAGATGCAACAAATTTATTAAAAATTTATTCAGCAATAACTTTTTTTGAATAGGTATGTAATGCATATCCTCCTATGACCCACGGTCAGTTATTTTACGATAATCTTCACACAGAAAGTTAGCGGTAGATATGAGTGGATGATATAAGTCATATCAGCCTCCAGAGAGGATGTTATAAGTCATATCAGCCTCCAGAGAGGATGTTATAAGTCATATCAGCCTCCAGAGAGGACGATATAAGTCATATCAGCTACTGTGTCTTACGTGGGTGGATTGGACAGGTTGCAGTTTTGGAATTGGGTTCGCAACTAGTCTTGGAGGTCTTGGCCGTTTGGTCTCAAAACCAGGGGGGAGGATTTTACGGAGGATTGGGTGTTTAAGAGTTTTTAGACCAAAATTTACCGATAATTTTAGACGACGACTCGCTAATGTACTAAGATTGAAAGTGTATACAGAACACTTAGCTGATGATAATTTGTTCACATCTTTGCTAAATTAAACTCAGCAGTGACTGCAGAAATTCCTTTTAACCGTCTGTTTTTTAACCTTCTGCAAAATCTAACAACGCCATGAGCAACTCCTCAAATCGACTAACTATCAGTTCTGAAACGGAGTCTCTCTGATGTTGAATGAATGAATGATTTATGAATGATTTATTTGCACATTAGAGCACATTATGATGGTAATCGAAGCATTCTCCATCCATGGGGCTCGCCAGAGTCGTCGTTTCGCGGAGACCTAAGGGGTTCAACAGCGTCGTTAAGGGCCTCCTTCGCATTTTTAACGGACATCTTACATAGGGGAAACCGAAAATACTTATTGACTAACATATGAGCGAAAATTAAACAATATATTCACGAAGACTGGAAAAAAAAAATTGTATGTAGAGTAAATACATATTTCGTTAGCGCCTTATGTTTTATAATATTTTTTCGTGGGTAGCTCTGGGCCCCCTTGGAAAAGCAGGGGGCAGCTGCCCCCCCTCCCCCCCCCCCCCCCCCCGTAACAAACACCCCTGGGAGACTGCGGGTGTGAGTCCCTGGCGCGAACAAAAACTTCGGGTCTCCGATGTGGGAGTTCTCGGAGAACGGCGTGAAAACGCTCCAAGTCAGCTGAAAATACGCGTTGTAACATGAAAGGAATAACTGAAGCGAGCCGTTCTTCGAACGCCGCGTGATTTTCAAAATATGGTCGAAGACAAACTTCTCATTTCTTTTTCAGTTTGGCGGCGAAATGATCGAGCTGTACACCGCTCCGGGCTTCAAGGGCAAGTTTGCCAGGCAAATCTTAACCCCTCCTACCACCTATCTTGAAATGCTGCGAGAGGGTAGCAGAAAAGTCTACCGAGAAGTAGAGCTCCCACCCCGGCTCCACCTACGCCCCCTGGCAAGTAGAGGTGTCTTACTCCTATGTTTCATTTTATTCCTCTTCTTCTATTTCTTCATGAAGTGGTCAACTTCGAGTATGTTCGTGACTATGATTCTCGGGTTGACGATGTATTTTTCTGTGAAAGCAGCGGTAGGGAATTGATATTCGAGAGAAGAAAGTTTTATACGTTGAATTAAGAAATTGTGCCAAAAATATTAGCAAGACTACCGTTCAAAACTCACCGTCTGTCTAGTGTTTTGCTCTTTGTAGTTGTTCGAGCAATCCTTTCAGTGGCCTAATCCAAGCCGTCACAGCAGGGTTGCTACGGGTGGTGTTATCATTGTGACGCGCCGCAAAGCGGGCTCTCTTCACAGAATTCAGAATTGTAAATAATCACAGATTTGTACACATACACTTTGAACACGCACATTTTATCCTTCGTTATTTTACTTTTATCTGCATGTCGTTCAATCCGCATCGTTCTTTTGGTTTTTAGTTACATGTCGTTTCATAGTTTGTTGGTTCCGCATCGTTTTCCTGTTGTTATTGTGGTGGATTTTATGATTTAGTTTTGTTTTTCGCTGTTTTTCCCTTTTGTTTTCGCTGAAGTGTAACCGAAATATCCGAAATTTTATTTATCCCTCGCACATCATCTTAGAGGGGTAAACTAGCTGATCAAGAAAGAAAATCCGAAAATCTCGTTTTTCTATTTTGTACGCGTTGTAAAGCGTACAAAATAAGTAAAATAACGAAAGATAAAATGCGCGTGTTCAAAGTGTATATGTACCAATCTGTGATTATTTACAATTCTGAATTCTGCGATCGAAAAAATACTGAACAATTTTGGTCTCCGGCCCAAAATTTTACCGAATCTCACCAAGGTGGGGGGATGCTGCACCCTCCCCCCCCCCCCCCTTGCGACTTA
This sequence comes from Branchinecta sandiegonensis, assembly GCA_030848855.1. Classification (NCBI taxonomy): domain Eukaryota; kingdom Metazoa; phylum Arthropoda; class Branchiopoda; order Anostraca; family Branchinectidae; genus Branchinecta; species Branchinecta sandiegonensis. Next base: position 4,734,670 of record JAUPMV010000021.1, on the reverse strand, counting down.
AGCAGAAACAAATTATTTGAGGCCTCTTGCCAGGTTGTGCTGCCCAAATGCCAACTGTGATGTAACTGTCCTTTCCCATTTTAATTTTTCTTCAAGGTTCTGTTTTGGGAATGGCGAAAGCGTGGAGTAGGTAGGAAGTGAATTCCGGAAGGAGCGGGAGGGAGTGATAATAAGTGATTATGGGCTTTCTTCTCCCCATAGACTTATCCCTCTCCACCGAGTTGGTCTTGGGTCGGGATATAGTACTATTCTGACTCGGGAGCAACCCGGACGAGGCCCAGTCGACAGGGTTACAAAAAAAGAGCAATAGAAAGAATATACTCTATACACTGTAAAAAGTTTCTCCGAGTAAGGATTAAAGTTGAATGCACTATTTGCTACTAGGATTAATCGTATCTCTACTGGGATAAGATTAATCCGAATTAGAGATAATCTTATCTCAGTAGAGACAAGATTAATCCCAGTAGCAAATACTGCAAGATTTTTTTTACAGTGTGTTACTGTCCAAAACACGCCAATGATCCTCGGGAAGAACGAGAAAACGTAGCACTAACTACTCAAACTCGACAACTCAATCCTGGGTTAACCAATCACGGCGATGTTTGGGAGCAGCTGTGATACCGCTTCCGGCTCTTCCGCTAGGTACAGGGCGATTTTGCATCGGCAAGAAGGGTTAGTCATCAAGAGGATTGGCAAATGTATGGAAGTTTTATTTGCTAGAATTATAATCGTAGAAGAGACCGTACAAGGTTTACCGACATGGTCGAGGCTGAAGTTCGTTTCTCAGGTGCTTCCTTACAAAACAACCCCTACTCCACCTCGCGCTTAAATCCCCCCTCCTTCGTTTTACAAATAGGTCAGCGGGTCTTTATCACAGGTCGAAACAGCAACTTCAACTTTCTCCTCCAAGATCTCCGCCAATTTTGGTGCAAAGAATCGCAAAAATCCGCGTTCTGTGTGACTATGCTCCGCTAGGATGACGGTTGCACCGCGGTGCTGAGCGTCCATCACAAGGTGGTGAGACATTTCACCAGTCAAGAGGATGTCGGCACCGCTGTTGCCGATAACAGAAGAACCGGATCCGGCGCAAAGAGCGATGGTCTTAACCGTTGATTCTGGAAAGAAAAAACGGGAGTTTATTTAAAGGTCACTGATAGGGCTGAAAGACGAAAATCTAGTTACGAATCACGAATTCACTGAAAACATGTTAGAAAATGCGTTAATCCGTTGCACCACTGTTTCCGAATGGACGATTTTGTATTTGTGGAAACTATAGCAGGAACAACGTGTCCTTTATAATTTAACTGAAAAGCCCGCTTATTTTTATATCGTAGATTTGAATAAACTGAATTATTTTGACTCTGCTAAAAGACTTTTGATTTGTTCACACCTGGGCTCATGTAGCGACGCTCAGAATATGCACTGTTAGCACGACGACTCGAAATTCATCCAGACGCAGAGGATTTGAGTTTCAACAAATGAGTGCATTTCAGTGGCTAGTGAAGCTAGTCTCAGGAAATGTTCAGTTCCAGATTGTAAGATTGGTGCTAAACAAAGTGCGCCATTGAGGGTGACCTGAAAAAGAATTATTTTTCGAACATTTCTTGCGCTATAGTTTCCTAATATTTAAAGCATAGGGGCATAATCACATCGAGGTACCACAAATCCGAAAGAAAAAAAAAATCATTCGATGAACATCTGTTATATGATTATCGGAGCAATGAAGTAACGCATTTGCATCGGGTCTTCAGGCCTATTTAGGTGAATAAGTGATGGGTAACTGAACTGACAAATCTCAACCGTATCCGGTTAAACATTTGCCAAGAAATATGGAGAAGAACACGCCCAAAAAACTACAACACGGAACAAGCCTGGCCTGTACACTAATCAGAAATGGACCGGAACCTCGATCGGTCTGTAAGCTTAAAGTTTAACTGAAAAGCCAACTTATTTTTGTGTCATTTGATTGAAAACAACTACTTATTTAGATTCTGCAAAGGGATTTTTTTTGTTTTTAACTATCTACTCTAGTAATGACGTTCAGAAGATCTCCGGCCGTTCCCACAACAAAAATTCTACTATAACGCGAGAAATTTTAATCTCAACACAAACGTGGCTTTTCAGTCGGCAGTGGTGAGATTGGTGAAGATTGCTTAGTGCCTTGAAAAAAAAATCATAAATCTTTCTCGCAAGGCATATAGCAAGCGCATAGAGGTACCACACATCACACGGAAATTCCACTATTTGAAAATCGGTTATTCGTGAATAGCCGAACAACGAAGTAACGCATTTTCAGCGGGTCTTCAAGCCAACTTTAGTGAATAAGTGATGGGTAACTCGATTGTCATATCCCAGCCCTTTTCGGTTCAACTTTAAAGAGGGCTTAAAAGTATGCTGACTGAATTATAATGAATTACTATCTATAAGTACGACGTGTCCTTGAAAAGGCTGATCACGGAATCTTTCTGTAACATCACCGGATTGTGTGCTAACCCATGCACATTCTTGCGCGAATGCATGCCTAGCCATAAGCACGGATGCCTACACTGTAGAAGTTTGTCCGTATAAAGACTAAAGTTAACTGCAGTATTTGCTACTCAGATTATTCTTATCTCTACGCAGATAAGATTAATACCAAATACAGATAAGATGAATCTGAGTAGTAAATACTGCAGTTAACTTTAATCTTTATATCGAAGGACTTTTTTACTGTGTAGGCACGTGCCTAGCATCACCATTCAGAACCATGCCTAGGCACAGATTTTGGGCCAGGTATGGAGTTCTTGGCTTTAGAAGTGCCTGGCTAAGCCTGGGCACGCGCCTAGGCATCTGTGCTTGGCTAGTCATGCTTGTGAACGCGGCTTTAGGATAACGTATGATTGTGAAGTGTATGCGGCTAGGCTCACCGAGTTTGTGACCGACGCCAAGTCCAACTCTAAGCGTCTCTACGCCGAAGTGCCCCTTCAGAAGAGGGAGCATGTCTCCAATTTTCATCGGGTCGCGTAAGGTCAGGAATCGACCCATCCCAACGCCGTGGAGGGGACTCTGAAACAGGAAATAATCTTTTCAGCATCGAAAGTAACTAGTTGCGTTTTTGCAGATACCATGGTATCTGTTACCACGGCAACTGGATCTGCAATTAGTCGTTTTTGCAGTTACAGTGGTATCTGATATACGGTTGCTATGCAGAAATGACAATGGCCGAAATTGCGCTTTTCGAAGTCATCCCAAAAGAAAAAACTGATATTCAGTCATATCACTAAGTGCCAAACTTCTTTCTCACCAATTTAACAAAAATTGATGAAAGTGAGATGACTTTTTCAGATACCATGATCAGTTACCCGGTCGGACCGTGATATCTGAATATCAGATACCACGATAACTGCAAAAACGTCGTTTGACCGTGGTATCAGATACCACGATAACTGCAAAAACGACTTTAGACCGTGGTATCAGATACCATGGTATCTGCAAAAACGCAACTACTAAAAAACATGAGGCCAAAGGATTAATGAGGAAAGATTGTTAAATCAACCTCGACAGCTGTATTTTTCACCAGAGACGCTCAACTATGAAACTCCCTGTCGGAGGCTAAAAAATATCTTGCAGTATTTACTACTGGGATTAATCTTGTCTCTAAAAAGATAATCTTATCTCTAATTCGGATTAATCTTATCTCTAATTCGGATTAATCTTATCTTGTTACGAAGGGTCTTCATATCTTTATATTTACAGTCTTATCTGATTTACCTTTTAAACTCAAGTCAGAATTAAATGAACATCGTTTCCGAACCTTTTAAACTCAGCCAAGGTTTAAAATGAAATATTGTTTATGAATTCGAGACCAAGTTCTAACGTGACGCTTAGAACTCGAGAGTTTGCGGTCAGGCGCCGGAGGATCGAGGGAGATCAGTGAAAGGAGAGCAAGGCAAGAGAAAGAGACTGAAAGAGTCTATAAAAAGGCTTTTCTAGTCATTTTCTAAAGAAATAGTTGGAGATCATACCAGAGTGTGGTGAAGCTTGGAGGAAACAACACAACAGTGAGTAGAGTACAATAAACGTGTCCTCGACCTGAATATAGCGAAGACCATACGAACAAATCTGCGCCTTCGATAAAACGCTACTGTGTTGGAAGACGACGTGAACAACTTAGTGAGCTGAAAGGAAGAGCCCTTCCTTTCAGCCCACTCGGTTGGGCGGCTACAGTTTAGGCAGAAGCCTGGAACAGTAAACCCTAACACCACGAGATAAAACCCGCTGTTTTAATCTCGGTAGAGATAAGATTAATCCCAGTAGCAACTACTGCAGTTAACTTTAATCCTTACTCGGAGAAAATTTTTACAATGTAGTATGAGGGGAAAAGATTATGCTGTAGCGTGTACCGGGCGACCATAGTTGCGTTTTATTTGAAGTTCATAGTACAGCGGGAGCGGACGGCGAACTTTAAGTTGCCGTTTTATTCCTGGCGGACTCCGTCAGAAGGTACGCTGAACTGTTCCCTGCCTCACCCAGCTTACAAACTAGCGGGTTCGCTGGCACTCAGCGGGCGGCCCGCTGGCAAATAAAACGACTTTAGGCACCCCGCGCCTTCCCAGCGTACGGCCCGCTGGCGAATAAAACGACAACGAAGAGTCCGCTGTACTATGAACTTCAAATAAAACGCAACTCATGATAGTTGTTGCGACTGGTTTATGATGTTACGCACCTAGTCTTTTCGAAGGCGATACTCAGTTCGTAGGTCAATAGTTAAAGCACATTTATTTAAGCTTTTACTTACATTGGAGTCGAGTTTAACAGCACTTTATCACTTAAAGTTAGGGCTGACACAGGATAATCTAGTTACTCACCACTCATTCACTTAAAGAGGCTTGATGACCCGATGAAAATGCGTTACTTAGTTGCTCCGCTATTCAAGAATAATCGATTTTCAAATAGTGCTTATACCTGTGTTGTATGTTTGACGAAAAAGGTTTTCGAAAAGTAAGTGTTCAAGCAGTGAGCTACCTTCCGCGAACTGATCACTGACCACTCAAAAGCCGCGTTTGCACTGAGATTGGAGTCTTCCGCGTCAAAGTAGAATTTTGCGTTGTGAGGACGGTTGTAGATATTCTGAACGTCATACTAGAGTAAATTGTCACAAATAAAAACAAATCCCTAAACATAACCCCAACAATGCAGGGTATTTGGTTTAATGATCCAAAAATAAATTTGCTTTTCAGTTGAACTTTAACTAGTTCCAAGGTCTAGGACTCTGCTAAAGCATTGTCCTAATAGGTGCAATAAGCTGAATAACGCTATACGCGATGTTTACGTCTTAATACACACGCCCGTTCAAATACGAACCAGAGAGGTTCTTATCAATGCAGCGTGCAGTGTTGCCACGCTCATACAGTTTTTCAAGTTTCTAAAGATCAGAAAAGTGCTCTTAGTGTTACTTGAAGTACACCAGTACAATTTGACGCCCAATATATTGTAAAAAGCAATTAAATCTACGGATGGACAGCACAAGTCCTTGAACTAACAGTAAGCAGTCGCAACAGAACAAAACGTGTTATTTTTTAGAAAAGTTGTTTCTTCAGCTTCCACCAAAGTATAACTTTAGTGCTTCCCGTGGCAACCCTGACGACGCTGCTCTTTCCTCGGCCCGCTGGCGGAACCAACCAAGCGATCTGGTTGGCCCTGCATAAGCCAGAATAGAGCGCTAGTCCATTTTCCTTATTCACCTTATTACAGCGCGCTCCGAGGAAAAGAGGAATCTGTAATAAGCTTTATACGCCGTAATACACCTTACAACACCTATTAGGACAATGCTTAAGCCTCGGATGAACTGGATTAGACTGGAACAAACTGACTTCCCAACTGGGGAATCCGTTCTTTTATCCGGTCGCCAACTTTGCTTACAGTGCACTATCAAATAGGGTTGCCTTGTCTTCTTTCTTAAATGTCTATCTAGATGTTCCTTCAGCCCAAGCTGACAGCGAATCATATTTGACGGTGCAAAACGGATAAGTCAGCTAGATTTTATTAGAGCTATATTTCGGCCCTTCTTGGCAAGGGTCCTTTTCAGGCTCAAATATGTCTATCTAGTCTGTAAGGTCTGATCACTTGGTGACCAACAGAGTCAGTTTTGTCTTAGGTTCTATTTTTCTCAGTGGGGGGAAAATTAATAATGTTTTTCAGTCTGGAGAAAAGCGTAGGCCTTAAGAGCTAGTCGGAAAATAGAGCGAGTTGATGAGAGAGCTTGTTTAGTAAGTTTTTGTTCAAAATATTTGTTTATCCTAAAAGTCTCCTCACACCAGGGTGAACACAAGATGGATGCCACAAAGAAGACAGGGTCTGCCGAAAAGCTTGGATCCGACCAAAAATGAACCGCTCAGATGTGTGTCCGAAAGAACATGGGGTCTGACAAAAAGCTTGAAATCCGAAAACACGCCATTCTTATGCCCGGGCCTCACTACCAGGTGCGTCACGACTGGGGGGGGGGGGGGGGGCTGTCGGCCAGTCGGTACAAAATAACCGAGTCGGCGCGAAGCGCCGCGATTTTTCGTCAAAACATTCATAAAAACAGTCGGTTTTTCTGAAAATTGGTCGATTTTTCGTCAAAATAGTCGGTTTTTCTGAAAATCAGTAGACTTTCCTGAAAATCAGTCGATTTTTTTCAAAACTGTCATTTTTTGTTGTTAAAAACAGTCATTTTTTCTGCAGAAACAGTCGGTAAATGCCTCGTCCCCCCCCAAACATTTTGGCTAGTGACGCCTCTGCTCACTACGGACACACTGTTCTACCCGTTCTTAAGACCTTTTTTTTGCGGTTTCTAGACGTTCCTCTCTCAACCCGTTCATAATATCTGGGGATAGTAAATCCATCTCCCGTTTTTAATTTGTTATGAACAACCAATGAGAGACGAGCGTCCTAAACGTCTTAAAAACCGATGTTAAAAACGTCTAAAAACCAAATTACGAACAGGTGTGTCCGTACTGGGGCCCGGGCATTAGACTTCCATGAGCGGGGTAGTTTAGACGGGGAATTTTTGTCGTGGGGACAAAATTTTTTTTGGAGGGGAAATTTTTTTGTGAAGGATTTTTTGGGGGGGATTTTTTTGGGGGGGAATTTTTTTTTTCGGGGGAGGGGTTGGGAGTAGATGTTCTATCGACAACTAACTGCTTTCCATCCTGACGGCCTGACCCAGGTATCTCAAGCGGCGAATCTTCCACCAAGGAAAATTAGGGCGAGGTAAACCACTTCTCGACACCAATGTTCCGAATAACGGCGAAGGAACGCTAACGTACAGGAGGGGTATCCAACCTCTAATTTTTACAACCTCGATCTTGCCCTGAAAAGGGACCCCTCGCACTATTTACTCTTCAACTCCCAGTATTTAAAAATAATTGAATACTTTAAGACTGGGCTCTGCTTTCAACAAATTTTCCACGGCATTAGCTGTTTTAAGCCTTTTTCGACACCCTTTGACTCGTAGCAAAAACGAGGAAAAACTTACATTTTCTGATGGAAAAACCTCTCGCAAACAAACGTCGACAGCGTGACCCGATGAAAAATGTGTAGCCTGCGTAGTAGTATGGTAATAATACGAAAACGTTGCATGTAATACTATGTAATAGCAAATAATACTATCATTTAATGTGCCTCAGACTTTCCAATCTTATGTAGTAGTATCCAGTAGCATCCTGTCTTGCCATGGTAACACCCAGTCTTGCTAATAGTACCATATAGTAGTATACAGTAACACGGTAGCCTTGAAGTAGAAGCATGTAGTAGCATCGTTAGTACTGCATGCAACTTTTTCGTACTACTTCATAGTACTATTTTGAGATAAATTTTTCATCGGGGATACGCATCGAGGGTAGTATAACACGACAAGTGTGAAAATCAACGAGATTTTATTAGAAGGGTTAGAATGTACCGTACGAAATTCGGGCCTCCGGGCTTAAAAATGGTTGTAGTGATTACGGAAGTAGGCTGTGTTAGTATTATAGGTAAGATATGTCCTTTAAGAGGAGAGATCAGTGCAGTCCTGACAAGGTCCTAACTGTCAAGAAAGAGACCCTAAATGACCTAGGGTAAATTTAGGACTGTATAAGGCCTTTTTCCGCGACACAATTGTGGGCCACACGCTTCTGAGTGTTTGTCGCGGAAACACGATTGTGTGCCACACAGTCGAGCCACCAGTTGAAACTCGCGGAAACGCCGATTTGTCAATTTTTTTGGCGGTAATTTCAAATATCGGAAAATAAAAATAAAATTCATGTAAAATCTCAATAAATAGAACTCCAAGCTTATTTCCTTACCATTCTGTCCGTAAAGCATCCTCAGTTTTAAGTCTATATACTTGAAAAAGTAGTTAGATTTATTGTTTAGACACTACTTTGCTGCTTAATTTGAATTTCCCGCCAGAATCGAGCCACAAAATCGACAATCACCTCGCCAGTTGTTTGTCGAATTTGAGCCACAAAGCGAGCCACGAAAATCTTGTTGGTCGCGGAAACACACTTGTCGAGCAACAATCGACCAACAAACTGTTTGTGGGAGCACGGAAAAACGCCTATAGAAGTTTGCTTGTAGTATTTTCATGTCCTTTAAGAGGAAAGATCAGTGCAGTCCTAACAAGGTCCTAACTGTCAAGAAAGAGAACCTAAATGACCTAGGGTAAATTTAGGACTGTATATAAGTTTGCTTGTAGTACAGTAGAGGTATGCTTATGTGAACGTCTGCTAACAGTGAACGATCGCCGAAGAAAAAACTAAAACCCAAACCAGGCATTTTTCACTATGAATACTTATAATAGCCACTCACGCTTTTGTCACTTTTTGAATATTTTGCTAATTCACGGCTGAAAGTGACTCAACTGACACCTGGTTTGTTTTTTATAATTTGAAATGTTTGCCACGAGGGACGCACCTTCAATGGAGAAGATGGCGGTCCGAACCTGCAGATGCCTCCAAAAGAAGAAGGAGCTTTTTGATAAATTCAAAATCAAAGAAAGTTTATCGAATTTCTACTTCAAGTTTGTGCCAGGATAACCCTGGAATAGTTGGCTGTTAGATGATATTAATTCAATTCAATTCATTTAATTCCTCCAGAATTCGAAGAGTAAAAGACATAGTAAACGCATACATAACTGGCCAAAAATATAAAACGACAACGATGACATAACAAGGCCGTATCGCATAAAACAGATCAACAAGCAAATATCAATCAAAAATTAAAAAATAAAACGTATGCAAAATAACTCAACCATCAGCTCAGTTCAGTTCAGTTCAGTTCAATTTATTTCAAAACAAATAACGGACAAGCCGATTGGTTGCTTTCAAGTCAATAAGATTGATAAATAGCCTATTAATAAATATATATACAATTAGGGTACATAGTCAGGTTGCTAATGTCATTACATAAATAAACACAAAAGAAAACAAACCATTTCAGACACGTTCCGAGTTGTACAACCGAACAAACGCGGGGACAAAACTTTGAGCGTACCGTGTTCGTAAAGTTAAAATCGGTTCCAGACGGGGCACAGGTTCAGACGCCTGTCGTGGTAGTCGGGTACGGGATGGGACGAAATCAGGGGGAAGGATATCGCGCTGAGAAGGATTTTGAACCAGAGATGTACCAAATTTCATACACAGCTCTAGTCGACGAGAAGAAAGGGATATTAACTTAAATTCCCTCAAAAGACCAATATATGGGACTTTTGGCGCTTTAGATACTACGAGTAACGCTCTATATTGGATCCTCTCAAGCGAATCCGACTGTTCATGGGTCAGCCCGAAATGCCACACAGGACAGCAATATTCAAGATTCGGACGGATAAATGACAAATATACTCGCAACAAATGGAGGGCTGGAACACCGTAACGAGATAATAGTTTAAGATAACTTATCCCTGCGTTAGCTTTTTTAAGCATATTTTCAACCTGTCGTTGCCACCTCAGATCTGACGTTATAGTGACTCCCAGCAGCTTCAGTTCACCAACCCTACACGATTCGGGGATATCTGGGTTGAAAGACAGGACGCCCTGAAGGAAAGAAACGGTTAAAATCACAGACTTATCCATATTAACAATCATTTTGTCAGACTCTGCTTCTTCACAGATATCTTTCATCATGGTTGCTGCACTGCTCTGGATGTTCTTAAAGCACTTTTCTAAAATAGTCAGATCATCAACGTATTCAAGCCTGTCTGGGTAACTCCTAGCTAACTCATTAGCCATAACAAGGAAAAGTAGCGGACCTAAAATGGTACCCTGGGGTACTCCACAAAAAATCGGGAGTGAATCAGAAAATGTTGATTTATACTTTGTACGTTGGGCTCTATGAGAAAGGAAACTAGCTATTATTTTCACAAGAAAGGGATGGACACCAAATTCATTAAGTAATTTCTTTAAAAGGACACTATGGCACACAAGGTCGAAAGCCTTTCGTAGGTCTATTGCTATTAGGTTTAGCCAGCGCTCTGGGTCATCCAAGTGCTTGAGCATAGTGTCCAGTAGACTCACCAGATAATGCGTGGTTGATGTCCTGGGCATATTTCCAAACTGTTTGGGGTCTAAATGCCTCAATATGCAATCTTTTAGCCAAATAGCTACGAAACCTTCGTACACCTTGCTGAAGATAGGCGTCATCGTGATTGGCCGCACACCTGAGAAACCGTTAGGAGAATCTTTTTTGGGGATAGGGGTAACAAAACCATTCTTCCACCCAGATGGATATTCCCCAGTTTTAGTTATTGCATTAAAAATATGGGTCAAAGGGGCACATAAAGACTCTGGGAAAGCCTTTATAAGGTCAACAGGTATATCAACAGGTGTAATACTAGTCCGTTTTAGCTTCTTCAGTTTTCGGAGAGTTTCTGATTCGCAGATCAGAGGGAAATCAGTAAACTCCGGCGCAGGACTGGGAATTTCTTCATCAGGAAGAGGCGGAAGCGATTGGACAATTTCGGCTAAATGAGCATTCAGTTTATTTGCTGTAGTTTTCTCTTCTTCATCCAAATTAAAATCAATGCCACTTTCGGATTTTCCAATCATACGCTTGATACTCTTATACCAGTTACCGGGCTTAGACTTAAACAGCTGCCCAACTTGATTATCATAATAACTTGACGCAGCTTTACGTGTTAATTTCCTAATTCTATTTTTAAGCTTATTCGCCTGTTCTCGCTTACCTTCTTGGAAAAGACGCCGCCTTTCCCTTACCAGATCCTTAACTTCCTTCGTGATATAAGGACGGTCAGATGAAAAGCGTTTCGTCCTTTTTTCAGGGAAGCAATTGTGGTAGGTGTTAAGCAATAGGTCCTGGAAAATAGATGCTTTTTCACTTGTACTACTAGCAGAAAACACTTCCTTCCAATCTTGATTCTGGACCCATTCTCCAAACTTGAGAAGTCCGGTATCGGAGATGGGTCTACTTGTGGTTTCCGTCGTCTGGTAACTAATTTTTATTTTGTTCAACGGATTCAGCTCTAGTGTAAAATGGTAGCTGCCCCCTAAAGGTGGACCGGGTATGGGGGCACTATAGAACTCAGACATGTTAGTAGAAATTTTGTCCAATATGGTACCTCCCTTTGTCGTGGGATTCTTAACTATCTGCTTCAGACTCAACGCTTTGTTGATGTAATCAAGTCTTAGTTCGTTCGCGTCACCAATCATAAAAATACCGCAACCGGGAAATCTGCCTGAGACGTAATCCGCACTCAGTTGCAATTTCTCCAGGAAATTTGAACGGTCACTGGCGCTTTGACCAGGTGAATAATAATAACTACAAACAGCAATACCAGTATATTTACGTGGGAGTCTTTTAGGCTTAGTAAAAGTCCAAATAATCTCGTCAAACTCACCAAGGCATGGGACATCAATTATGGATGCGTTCATTTTTTCATGGCAATAAATCAAGACTCCTCCTCCTTTTTTTCCAAGGGGATGGTTATTGGGTCGGAGTTTCAGAAAACTTTTATAATTTGCTATTTTTAGCAAATCCGGATTCTGACGATGGACTTCCGATACCACAACAATTGCAGATTTCGTGACGCCAATTAGGCTCTCAAGTTCAGCCACCTTATCGGGATTCAAGCTTTCCGCGTTACTACATAGGAAGCTTGGAAAGCTAAATTCTTTAGAAGAATATTCTTTGGAAACGTTGCTTACCTTAATACGAACAGAGGGCAAGGGATTTTTGTTTGGAACTGTTGAAATCGTCTCCGCGGGCTTAACAGGGACGTCATCTAAAGTGGCAAGGACGGCAAACCTATTACTGCTAGAAGAAAGATTAATTAAGCTAGCGCAAGGTTCTGAAACATGGGACGCAAGGGATGGAAGGTAATTTGGCGTTGATACGGTAGTAAAGGGGGTGGATTCAAAATAAGCTGTCGGTAGTCTGTTTGATCTGAGCAGGGATGTACCTGCGGTGAGTGCACCATGTTTTGTGGATGGGCCGGACGCTGACAAAACGTCGGACTCGCCTGAGAGGGTTTCTGGCGAGAGTGTACTTGAAACCGGTTGGAAAGGAAAGCGTAAGGTGGAGGGAGGGGGGAAGTGGGAGTCACACGAATCATCCCCTGTTCCGTCCCCCGTCTGTTCAAGTTTTTTGAACTTGTAAATGCAGACTCAATAGTAGTTTTCACAGGTACTGGAGTAGACGCATGTGCAAATTGGCATGCTCGATTCATACATATCAAATTAGCGCAAAGGTCAACGTGGTCAAAAGTACAAGAACTATTTTTACAAACACTAGACATAGACTTCGGACATATATGCAGGAACTTGCAGCGATTTTTGCGCTTGCAGTGGCCGGCCAAATGAAACGTACATATAACATTAAATTTCTCGCTTTTGGTGCTAAGCTTTTGTTTCCCATCAGCAGGATCAGAATTCCCGCTTCCAGTCTCTTTGCGAAAGAACCGACAGGGTTTAACACGTTCTTGTTTCTCTTTTTTGCCGATGTTCAAGTTCCCCTTTTTGGTCACTTTTTGAAAAAACCTGCATGGTCTTTCAAACTGTGTATTATTATTAAGCTTCGAGTTACCGCAACTATTCAACTGAGTGAGTTCGTTCTCATCACTGGCCGCAATCGTGGTTGTCCATTCTTGGTTTTTGCTAGGAGCTTCGACAGCTTTTGGTTCACTTGATCTGTCACACAATTTCAGTTTATTTTGAAGCATCGAAATCATTGATCCGAGCGATTTGATAGTGGTTTCCTGTTCAAGAATAATTTCGCATTTCTTTTCACAGTCGGGACAGGAAAAGGGTTCACACTGGGTATAAGCAGGGGCAGTTCCCTCGGAGTCGCACTGAATGCTCTTGGACTCCCAAGAGGCTGCGGAGTTAGGGAAATTCCCTTGTAAACCGCAATCTCTTCCGATGACTTCACTGTAATCCTCGGTAGTAACGGGTTCACACTGGGAATAAACATGGACCAAATCAGTTCCTTTGGAGTCGCATTGTGTGCTCTTGGTCTTACAACCGGACGCTGGGCTAGGCAGATGCACTTGTACACCACAATCTCTAACGATAGCTCTACTGCAATCCTCGGTAGTAGCGGAGCTCGGTTGATCATTTGTTTGGGTCCAGTTATCCTCGTTTTTATTTCTTTGGGCAAAAGTAACGTTCAGGGCATTAGACGAGGAAAAATCCAGCCTCTGATTACGTAACGGGGACGAATGGTTACGGTTCATACTCTGTACGCGTAAACGCAGGGTCTCGGATTCGCTCTTTTTCAGACGCTTATTTGAGTTTTCAAGTTCCCATGTCAGAGAGTGAATTTTCGTCGCGTATCTCAACACAGCCTCACTGGAAGGCAAAGGCCCTGATATACTGATAGCAGGGTCAACATCAAGCAAGGGGGGTGGTGACACGGTTGATACATCCACCGGAACAGGTATGGGGATATGGACTTTTGTTTGGCAGTTTAGGCATATCCAGTCCTGTGTCCATTCTTTTATATCGATTCGGGCACACCTGTTAACTCCAGCGTGGAACCACTGGACGCATTCGTTACACCTCAGCGAGTTAGTCGTCACTTTTGTATAGCATTCGGGACAAACGTGCTTCATTTTCCTTTCGCTAGTGGGCGGACGCTGGTGTCTAGCGGTCAGAAGTCGACGAAGTTATTTGATAGCGACAACACTAGATGGCGCTGCCAATCAGCGTCTTGTAGGATCTTGTTTGACTGGATTTGGCGTCGAGACAAGAAAAGAGCGAACGCAATTTATCCAATATGTCCAAAAAGGGGAGCGTGTGGTCCAGCTAAGCTCAGTCGTTTGGGCAATAAGTTCGATTGTAACGGCTTCTTGCGTCTCTGCTCTTAACCAAGCGGGCTTCGCATCTCGTCGCTAGATGGCAAATCAAAAATCACGCGCGAGATTCGAATTATGCAACGTAGGCAAAGTCAGGCAAGGTTAAACAGCGTTGTCACACGTGATTGCCACAATGCGGAATATTTGTCGTTAGATGGCGGACAGAATACAGGATTTTTGTAAGTGTTTCTTTTGCACTCTCTGCTCTGTATCATTTGCCTTTGATTATCGTCGTGTGTTCAACCTTATTTTATACACTTAAAAAGTCACTAAGGTTATTTTGGAGTTCTTTATATTCAGCTCACTATTCTTAACACTTAAATAAATAAAGGCGTATCCAGGGTTGCCACTTGAAGTCGTAAGCCTCAGCGAGGTTGTGATGGATTCGAGGAATTTTAGAAAGAAAATTAGTATGTTTTTTTTGTATGATGTCTATTGGGTTTTTTAATCGATAAGTCTCCATCACAAAAGAATTCGACTCAAATTTTGATATCCGACAAAGATATTTAGCAAAGTTGAAGAAGGTAGTTTTGATGTGAGAGAAATTACTCGATGTGAAAAAAGGAAGTAAAGGAGAGAAAAGAAGAGCCTGAGGAAGAGCAACAGTATTAAAAACTTTTGCCAGAGATCGGCGAGACAGATAATCGCGAAGTAATATTACTGCCCCAAAGCTTGCTGCAATTCTACACTTAAATGCTTTGAAACTGAAGCACGGCACAATGAAAGCGTGGGGCCATACGGCACTCCAAGATAAGTGAAAAAATCCAAAGGTTTTAATCAAGTTTGTTATTTTTCTTTTCAATTATACTTTTTTATATGCACGTGACAAACCTAAGGTAGTCGAACAGTTAAAAAAGTGTTCAAATAAGCATACCTCTACTGTATTTTCAGGCCAAGTTCGAGGTTATATAAATTCGAGGTTAGGAACCCCTCCTGTACGACCGGGCTTGCGTAGGACATACCTTTTCAAGCTTTACTATCCGGAAGGCTTTTAGTGCTGACCCCATATCGTAGGTCTGGAGGACATCCACAACGCGGCTTATTAGACTCTCGGCGCAGAGAATGGTCACCTCTTCCACTCCATCCGGGGTAGAAATCCTGGAAATGATTACAAATTTAGAAGTGGGAAATTTATTTTAAAGGACCCCTCTGGATTATTCTGCCTTTTATAATATACTTAGCTCTCATGTGGAATTAATTGTAAGCTTCTAAAATCCCCACCTTTCTCCATTGTTTCGTTTCGTAACTACGAATTTTTAGCGCTTTTTTCGTCATTGCCGAGTTTTCCCGTCACCGAACGAAAAATTTGCCGGAATCTTCATTGTCCGCTGACAACTCTTTCACACATAAGGATGTGGTATTCTTCTGTTTATTTCTTCTTTTATTTGCTTAGTTTTCCCACTTTTTAGCCAAGGTACGTTCAGTTTTCAAATCTTTTGCGCCCAGCCGCTGCGTCGGAGAGCAGGAAGGCTGGATATATTCGACAAGCGCTAACAAGAGAATCGCTAGTTTCAGGTGGAAAGTAATGGTGTTTCCGAAAACTTTTTTTCTGATCCATTTTATAGGGAAAAGATCGTTTCTAGTAAGAGTTGTGCTTTAAGGTAGGGTTAAGTAGGGAGGAGTTGGGTTTGTATTCAAGTATTTATTTACGTACTAAAACTGTATAGCACTGGACAACTTGGTCTATTGGCCTAGAAGGAAAATAATCTTGTGTAGGCCTACCTAAACTACAACTTAAAGATTAGAGGAAATGAAACACAATCGAAAAAGACACATAACGAGGAAAAAGAACAAAAAAGAAGGAGAAAAAAAAGAGAAAGATTTATTGAGAGAAAAAGAGTTAAGTATGTACGGGTGTTCTTGAAAAAAGTGTTGAAATCTTGGTGTAGATGTGTGGGTATACTGTTCCATAGTTTAATGCTTTTGTATATGGCAGAATTTCGGTAGGCAGTTATCAGTCTTAAAGGAAGGATAAATTGATGGAGAGCAGAACGTGTTAATAAGTATGAGGGCTGATGGGTTACCGCTCGGTGCAAGAAGAAAGTATATGGGGAAAAAAGAGGAAAGATCGGGTCGTTACTACTTCTCCCTATGTGTGGAGGAATGAATGAGAACATATGCCACCTTTTGTGTGATCGTAGTGAGTTACGGGGACTCAGGGAGGAGATTTTCGGGGCGGGGGGAACTGATAACAAATGGATTATTAAAATGATGGGAAGTAAAGATTTTAAAGAAATACGGGGAAGTTCCTCAAGTTAGCTTTTAAACACCGGAAATATTTCTTTTGATGGGAAAGTTGTGTTTTTAGTGTTAATAAAGTATTCAGAGCAAATTAAAAATATTAAGTGTGTTAGTGTGTGTATACGCATGTAAGAGTGTTCACTTTTTGTTATGTGTTGTTGCATGACGGCCTGATGGCTTTGATGTACAAATAAATCATTCATTCATGTCGTTATAACACAGGTAATATCGGCACTACCCTTTCTTGAGACCCTACTGCACAGAAAGGTAAAGTCTTCTCAGGTAGCTAAGCGAATAACCGGAAACACCCCCAGTGGTAGCTCTCCCGAGTGGAATGACTTGAAGCAACACATAAGCAGCGTTCGCTGCACTCCGGGCTGTCTCTGGTGTTTTGTCACCAGTGTCCGGTTCTTCTCTTACGCGTTTTTTGGTTCACCGGTGAGTTGATGTAAACTGGCTAACTCCTCGCTGAAGCCGGGCTCCCGAGCATGTTCTGGTTAGTCCGCAACGGTGAGGTAAATCGGACACCGGTTTAGTCACCGGTGGATGCAAAAACGCCTTATAAGAAGACCACCGGTGAGAACTCCCGTGACAAAGAACGCAGCTATAGTAACTGCTAGCTGTGTAACGATTGTTATGCAAAGCACAATCTAGAAAATCTCTGACTCTCCATGAATAAAGACCATGGGCCTTGAATCTAGTTTTACCAGCCTTATAAGAGACACGGCCGAGCCAAACCGTCAGTTGTGATCAGTGTTGCCACATGTCGCACGATAGTGTGAATTGTCACTCTATTTTGTTTTTGCCACTCTTGTCCTACGCAGGAGATAAAAATCACTGTTTAAAAACGTCAAAATGTGTCATTTTCGCAGCAGGGATTGCGACCAAAAGTGACTATTTCACGTTTTTTCGTGAAAGTTAAAATCAAGATATGTCATTTTTGCAACGGCAACTCTGATCCAAAATTACCATTTCAAGTTTTTTCGTGAAAAGAAAGTTTCACCCCCAATTCACTCTGTGTTTTGGCCAAAAGTCAGTCTCTGAATATTTGAGATGTGGAAACCCTGGTTGTGATTCGGATTGCTTGCAACGCTAATAAAATGCGATATATTTTTATGAAAATTATGTATAAGAGGCGAGCGGCCAGCGAGCCGTCGTCACGCGTTTACATTTAACTCACGTGTCTAGGGGCGGTCCAAACTATAGTTCTTAATAATATTTTCTAATTTCCTATACAATTGCATTCGGTGTGGTTTTGGCCGGGGGTGCTTGTATCTGGAGGGTTTCGTCGGGGAGGGGGCTATGTCCGGGGGGGGGGGGGGGGGGGGGGGGTCGCATAAGGTTTTTCGCCTAGCTCTACCTTCCGGATCAAACTCTACGAAAACGGATGCCTGGAACCCGGAAGAACAATCTGGCGATGCCTGGCTTTAAGGCTAAGATTCTGCTGAAAGCGATGCTTCGCCTGCAAATTTTGATTCGTTGCGTATTTTACGCACGTATTTGGGCTTGAAAAGATCCCTAGCAATACGGACGTGTTTATAGAAAAAATGGAACGCTTTCTCAAATAAGCTACGTAAATAAGCTTGGATTTTAAGCAGTGTGTAAACCCACCACATGATGGGCGAGTTTTATTGCTCCGCCGTTGGCTCCCATTATCTGATTGGCGCGCAGCGACGCGCTTGGTATCCCTCCATACTTGGACATCCGGTCTGATACCCACTAGCTCCGCCTTACGTCGACAGAAAAACAGGCAGGCAAGCTTGTAAAAAAACAGGCATCGCCTTCCAGACTTTTCTTCCGAGTTTCCAATATCCAATTTTCGTCGAGACACATCTGGAAAGTGAAGCCAGGCCAAAATCGTCTGGAAGTCCGGGGTGCTGGGCACCCAAGTGTCCGGAAGTCTGGAAGGTGTCATGGAGGCAATACATTTGAGACTGGGGCAACATAATAAATATGCAAATGAATGACTAGAGGCGTGTTCTCGCCGTCCCCCGAGGACTCCTCGGGGAATAGAAGGGAACGGCGAGATTAGAGGGAGTCACTCCACGCGGACTCCGCGTACAGAAACAGCGAGAACACGGGGAATGCTTCCAAAATGGATTTTGTTCGAAAAAAAAATTTGCAGTTGACGAAATTAGTCTGGATCAACTTTATTTTTGGTTTTGTTTATTCTGATTGTTTTTAATTAATTTTACATTGCAACAACACCAGCAGAAATTGATTCCCCTCCGAATCTGAAAGGGAGTCCTTTTTTATGATGGTGATGATAATCGGAGCCATCCCCGGCCGTGGGAACTCGCGAGAATACGGGGAATGAGTCCCCGGGACAAACAAAAACGCGGGGCTCCTCAAGTGGAGTCGTCGGGGAACGGCGAGAAGACACATTAGGAGAGAAGGGAGAGTGACGGTTGTAACTCGGAAGCAAAAGATAGAAATGCTGAAGGATAGCGACATGAGCCATCATCGTGATCATGAAAGTACAAAAAGGGTTAGCTTGGCTGTGCTAAGCCACATATATCTGGAAGCCTGGAATAAAGACAGTAAAAGTGGAAAGGCAGGAAAACCTCAAGCCCCATAAGTCGCGAAAATTAGCGCTTCCTTGCGGCTGGTCTGACATTTCGACCGATCCCTTCTGCCATATCATTGTCAATCCTCACATGTCACGTGTTGTTGTTTACAAATCCTCCCGGTTTGTTTACATTTTTCATTTGTTTAGCTTTTTTTTCTGTACGGAGCGTACCACTCCGGAACAGCCTTTTGGAAAAAACTCCAACGCTGCTACCCCGGATAAAAAAAAGGCGTTGACGAAGATAGGAAAAATGCTGAATGTCGGCTACATTGGGATGCCATTGAACCAATAGTTGCGTTTTTGATCCGAATTCTCCTCGTGATTCTCCTCCGAATTCTCCTATTTCGCGTTTTTGGACTATTCAGATGAAGTGAATTCTCCTTTTCTTGCGTTTTTGTCAGAATCGAGAACGGGGAAACCGTCGCGATTCTGCAGAATCGGGAAGTTGCTCCGATGGTGAATTCTCGATTCTCCTCTTCCGCTCTCTTCATTGATTGGTCAACAGAGTGCGGGTGTTCATTATGCATAAACACATATACCGGGTTGCGGACGAGCTGCCAAAGTAGTGTTTTTGTCAAAAACGAGAATGCAGAAGTCAGAGGAGCAAAAACGGTAATTTGTACGAGAGTTGAGAAGTTAGAATTCGGAACGGAGAATTCGGATCAAAAACGCAACTAATGTAACATGTCTCTTGCCACTACTTGACTCCTCCCCAAGGAGGAGCCAACTCTTACCCATCCGCCAATCCCGGAAACCGAGGGGCGGAGTCAGGTAGATTCATTGAGGGGACCTTATGCTTTGGATCATCTTTCGTCGTAGTCCAGGCCCCGCAACTAATTTAAGGCTTACAGCTTTAAGGATGAACCGGTGTAACAACAACACCTGCCAACCAAGGAATGTGCGGCTACACTGAAGTGCCACTGAGCTGATGTAACAACGAAAATTTATCAACCAGTGACAGACTCAACAGGAGGATCACCCCACCTTATCTCGCTGGAAGTGCGATTTTTTCTAGTGTGCTATCTGAGGCGTAAACGATTCCGTGTCAGTTGTGACTCACGTAACTCAACCTAACCGATGGCTGATTGAGGGATGAGTCAACAAGCGGATGGCAAACTGTGAACTGACGGGTGGATGAACTAATTGTGAGGTAATCACTTTCGTCGTTTAAATTTGAGCAAAGCCCGAACGCTAGATAGCGGGAAGCTTGATTTTCCACGACGCGATTTCGGCGCAATGTCCTGTCTTTCCCACGGTCTTTGGTCTGAAAGGTGGAGCCTGGCTTTAAGTGCTCAGAGGCAATTCAGTACGAAGTAGAGTGTGCTATGTCCTCACCCTTGTTCGACGTAGGCGTTGCCGGATTCTTTTGAAACCTTGAGGAGTTCACGCAAGGCGTTCTTTCCCGTTGCGTCATCCAGACCTCTATCAACCTCCAGTGGTATGGTGATCATGTGTGAGTAGCCATTCGGTGTGTCCTTAGATTGACTGACCTGAATGGGCCGGGACTCCTCCAGTTTAGATTCTGAAAAACAGAATAGTTGCGTCTTTGCATATACCATGGTGTCTGATAGATTAGATTAGATTTTTTATTTGTTTATTTTACACATGTATACAAAACATTTTACAGCACCTGCTAAAAAGTCCCCAAAGGGTTTGTTGGCCGCAGGTGGCAGTCTTCTCTATTCTACCTAATGTGGTAACACTACTTTTATATTATTATACATGCCATTCATACACGGTTCACACATATACAACAACATTCTACTTACAAAAAAAAACGACGGTCTAAAGTCATTTTTGAAATTACCGTGGTATCTGATACCTGAAATGATCGTGGGATCTGAAAAGTCATCTCACTTTTTCATCAATTTTTGTCAAATTGGTGGGAAAGAAGTTTGGCACTTAGTGATGTGACTGAATATCAGTTTTTCTTTTGGGATCACTTCGAAAAGCGCAGTTTCGGCAATTGTAGTTTTTGCAGAGCAACCGTTTATCAGATACCACGGTTACTGCAAAAACGACTAACTGCAGATTCATGACCGTGGTAACAGATACCATGGTATCTGCAAAAACGCAACTAATTAATAGTAACGAAATTAACGAGTCGTCCAAAACTTTATAGACCTCCAGCGGTATGCTGATCATGTGTGAAAAGCGGTTAGGTTTGTCATTTGACCGACTGACTTCGATGGGCCGGAACTGCTCCACTACATATTCTGTAAAACAAATAATGAACCACATCTAGGAAATAAACGCAGAAATCAAATGTGAAAAATGTGATATCTTTATTTGGCTGCCTATAATGTACAAGAATAAGTAAAAATAAAATGGGCATACACAAGCAAAAATACGAAACGGAGCGCAGTTTTAATTTGAGTGTAATTACACAAATACACAGCACCTTCTGCGCTCCTTCTATACTATTTCGTTCTGGCGTCACTCATGTTCTGCGAAAGAAGGAGATTAAAAAGATGAGATCATGTTATTTTAAATATGCAAAGCACCTGCTCCACTTGTCGAAATTATGTCATAACCATACATTGACGGAGAAATTCAAAGTTCAAGGTGCAAGTGTTACCCTTTTGGATGTTTCGTCATCACTTTCAAAACTCATGGACAACAAGGCCCAACCAGCACACGATGTCGTCCACTGCTTCCTGACCGAAGATTAAAAATTAAGTGTCTTTTTCTGTGTGTATATATGTGTTTTGTTTATTTTCTTTATTTTCGTCATTTACTCCGCCTTTTCAAAATGGCGGGTCATAAATAAATTACTTACTATTACTTACTTACACAGAATCATAACTCCAAGTATAGATTTTAGGATCAAGCGGACAAGTGGCCGTAGCCCTTAAAGGACACCTGAAGGAAGAGTACCAAGTATCATCCCTATCTGTATGACTTCCGTTAACACTGCCTGCAGAAAACCCAATCCAAATACGAAATAGTGTTTCCAAGCTTCTCTCCTTATTTCAGTACCCGAACAGTTTTAGAAATGAACAAATGTATCCAATCAACCCTTCTTCTTGAATATTTTTTAACCAGTTAAGCCCAAACGTATATCTAGAAGATTTTGCTCAGGAGAAGAATGCTCTCCGTGGCCATGTCTGTAAATGCATTCTCCATGGTGTGTTCAAGTATGGTTTCATTATTCAGGTGTCCTTTAAAGCAAGAAAATGGACCACTAA
The DNA here is from genome assembly GCA_030848855.1 of Branchinecta sandiegonensis. Taxonomy (NCBI): domain Eukaryota; kingdom Metazoa; phylum Arthropoda; class Branchiopoda; order Anostraca; family Branchinectidae; genus Branchinecta; species Branchinecta sandiegonensis. The sequence goes on along the minus strand of JAUPMV010000021.1, from coordinate 4,712,364 downwards.
AGAATCACTTAAATTTAGAGAATGAGAATAAGAATAATACCAGAAACAGTAACTCTAACTATGGATATTAGATCTACGAGTGTCAACTGGCCTGATGTTTCCAGTCAAGGGCGTATCCAGGGGGAGATGTTTCGACCCCCCCCCCCTTCAGCATAACAATTTTTTGAGAAAAAACGAACAATGGTTACTTACGAAAAGCAGATACAAGCCAATCGTTAACTCCACCCTTTATGGCGTCCCAACATGTGTGTGGAGAATACACTGCAATCCTATTCTCGAGGCATTTGATAACAAGCTTTTCCTATAAAGGGAAAAATAATCGATTAAGAAGGTAAGAACCAAAATTATGCTTCTTTGACTAATTTGTGTTTCAAGGATTTTTGTGAGATTTGGGAAACACTGCAGAACTCGCTCGAGCTCTATTCCCGGAATCGTTTTGCATATTCTATTTCCATCTACTGCTACAGTCCATGGGAAATTTTTACGCGAGAAACAATCAGTTTCCCGCACTATTTATTGTTTATATTCCACTCTTCTAAAATATCTGAATACTTTAAAACTAGGCGCTGCTTTAAACAAATTACCCAAGGCTTTGGCGGTTTTAAGCCTTTCTCCAGGCTCTGGCGTTGACTTCTACAAAGAAAAAAATCCAGATAACCGGTTATCTGGTTCAGGTTCTTTAATTTCTAAATACTTCGTGACAATATATTTTGATCACTGGGGGCCGGCAGGGATACGAGCTCGTTAGCTCGGCCCCATGATCCCCTCGGCCCTGACGAGTGAGCTTCTCGCAAACAGCCGTAGGAAGCACGATACGCATCGAAAATAGCGGAACAAGACAAGTGCGAATTCAGTAGGTGTCGCGTTGAGGAGGGGGGGGGGGGTAGAATGTAGGCAGCCGCATGAAATTCAGATCTCCGGGTTTGAATTATACAGGTAAAACGGGTCCTTTAAAGTTTAACTGAAAAGGGCTTAGATAAGACAATCTAGTTGCCCATCACTTATTCACATAAAGAGGCTTGGAAACCAGGCGAAAATGCGTTCCTTCGTTGCTCCGCTATTCAGAAATAATCGATTTTCAAATGGTGGAATTTCCTTGTCTGATTTGTATGCTCTATGCGCTTTTATCTGTGTTGTATGCTCGACGAAAACGATTTACGAAACATAAGTGTTCACGCAGAATCACGCAGTGAGCTACCTTCCTTAAGCTGATCAATGGCCACTGAAACGCCCCGTATGTATTGATATTCAGTTGTTTTGCGTCATAGTAGAAATTTGCGGCGTGAGCACAACCGTAGATATTCTGAACGTCATTGTAGAGCAAATGGTGAAAATAAAAAAATCACTTAACACAATCCAAAAAATGCAGTGTAATTTAGTCAAATGATAAAAATAAGTTGGCTTTTCAGTTAAACTTTGAAGGGTCCTTAAAAAACTTTTAAAAATACCAAAATGTACCTTCCACGACTTCATTGTAAGCCTCTTCATTCCGCTAAAAATAGGGGGATGATAGGAAATAATCATATCGGTCTTCGAATCAATGGCCTCAGTGAGGACATCTTGTGTGAGATCGTTGGTTAGTAGGACGCGTTTCACGCTCTTGTCACCAGATGGTTCCACCAAAAGCCCAACGTTATCCCAGCTCTCAGCCAATGCGAGTGGCGCGATTTTGTTGAGCTTTGAGACAACTGTTGATAGTGACAATCCGGACATGATGCTGAAAAACGAGGTATGGGATGACAGGTTCTTTCCATCCAAGGTCCCGATGAAAAAATTGTAGCCTGCGTAGTTGTAGGGTAAAACCAGTCCAGTCGGTAAAAAATAACCGATAACCGCGGCGATTTTTCGTCAAAACAGTAATTTTTTTCTGAAAATCAGTCGATTTTTTCGAAACTCTCGTTTTTTTTTCTTGAAAACAGTCGTTTTTTCTGCAAAAACAGTAGGTAAAAATTACCAGCCAGTCGGCAAATTCCTTGCCCCCCCCCCCCCTAAACATTTTGGCTAGTAACGCCTCTGTTCACATCCCCAATAACCAAACAAGTACTGAAATAACCTAATTTGAAATCATCACTTCAAAGCTTTTCCTGAAAACAAACCTCATTACATGCAGAAATCCAAGGAGATCTTGCAAGAACACTTTCAATTTCGATATTAAATATCTTGCCAGCCAGCCCTTTAAACTACTTTCAATTAGCAAGGTAACAGCAAGCGCAATAAACCAAATCGTAGCCGCCTAATACCCCCTTCGTCACAACTTCATTAAGAACGGCATGTCATCGATCATATGAAAAAACAGTCGAGTTTTCGACTTTTCATTGAGGATTGAAGTATGTTGTGTGGTCTTATTTGTTGCTGTTACATCCAAAATCCACATCTATACATATATCTACAAGTATACAAGAGTTGAACTTAATACCTGTCGGAAATCTGGGACCAGCTGGCCATGAACGGGAGGATGGGGGGGGGGACACATCAAAATGCGTATATAGACCTATATCTCTTCAAGTATACCCGCTTAGAGTTTGATTCCAGTCACGGGTCAAAAACTTAACTCATGGGCTATTTGGGCCCACTTGCCCATGAATGTGGAGGTTGGTTCAACCCCACATATATATTTCCATCCCAACCCTAAGATTCATCACCCTATCTCCAGTTATTGTCAAGTTAAAACATTGAATAATGGGTAACCTGGGCCCAATTGCCCCTGAACCAGGTGGGAGTGGGATTTGGACCCCCAAAAAGCAAAAAGAGACCCCAATGCTCACTCTCACAAGCCTACCAAGTTTCAACTTGATACCTGTTCATTCCTGTCACCGGTCACGAACTTCAGTCTAGGGCAATCTAGGCCCAGTTGCCGATGAACGGGGTGGGTGGGGGAGGTGCAACTACAAAAGTAATTTTCCCAACCCTAGGACCTACAAGTACAAGGAATTTCATCGTCCTATGCCCAGCTCTGGTCAAGTTACGAACCTACTCACTGGGCAATCCGGGCCGATTTGCCCCTGAGCCGGGTGGGTACCGGAGGTGGGACCATCAAAAGGCACAACTAGACCCCAATAACCACAAGTGTACCAAGTTTGAGCTTGATACCTTCACTGGTTCACGGGTTATGAGCTCCACAAAAACGGTGAAAACCGAAAGCTGCTACAGCGCTCGCAAGAGTGGATTGCTCCAAGGAACACTCCGCTAAAAACACTAAAAAGTTAAAGCAGTATAGGGAACACATTCGTTAATTATTCGAGCTTTCAATCAATCAATCAATCAATCAATCACGTTTAATCCAAATAGCTAAAAGCTAGAAGTGGAATACAAATTTACGAAATACAGACACGAAACAAACTAACTAATACACTTACAATATACGACCTGAAATAAATGATGGGATAAAACTACGAAAAAATTGGGCAGAAGAATTAGTTGGATATGGAGAAAACTGATTGCCAGTATTCCTCTCAGACCGACGCACGGAAGATGGGAGGGGAGGGGGGAATAGATGGGCCATTTGGGGACAACACATTATCTTAGCTCCAAACTTATTTTGAAAGAGTATTTCTGCGTTCAGTTAATTTAGGAACGTCAAGTTTAATTAGAGCCTCTTCATATGAAATATTATGATCGCCCAGAATTATTCTCACTGCTCTCTTTTGGACATTTTCCAGGCGATCAGAGAGCTCTGCAGAAAGAGCCAGACTGGAGAAGCATATTCTAAATGAGGAAAATAACAGAGGAGGCATTTAGTATCCAAACCGAAAGATCTAAGGGTGGAGCGGGATTTAATTAACAAGAGCTGTAAGCTCATATGGCACTTGCATGTGTCAAGATGATTTGATTGATCAAGAGTAAGTTTCGACTTTGCGGTTGAGATGCGCGCTATAAGGGAGCTGGAACTTCATTTGTAAGCAAAACCCTTGAGGCAAAACTGCTAATGGGCTGATGGGCATCACGAAAATGCATATATTGCTTAAAAGTATTTTTTTTACTTTGCGGTCAAGATTGGTACTTTAAGGAATAATCGGATTTGGGAAGTAGCAATTTCTAAGCAAATGTTGTTGAGTCTCCAATATTCCAGCGAAGTTTCATCATCCTAGCACATCTGGAAGTACCTTAACGCGCGATCACCGGAATCCCAGACCCCCCTCCCCCTCCTCCAACTCCACCCACAATAACCGGAGCCAATCCTGTTCTGTAAATGATTAATCCAGAGCATCTGTTTGTCATTCCCACGAAGTTCGATCCAGATCACACCAGTCTAAGCGGGTCAAGTATTTTCCGCCCTCCCCCCGATAATTGCCGGATTCGGTCCGGAAATGAAAAAGGTCACAAGAGAAAAATGTCCTCTGTTTAATTATTAAATTTCACTCGAATCCGATCACCCGTTCCAAAGTTACGCATGACTCAATATTCCGGATTCCCCTCCCTCAACTCCCCCCCCCCCCAAGATTATCATATCGAGGATTTTTTTTTTATTCCAAGTCAGTTTGACCGGGTCCCTGATATGCCTTCCAAGTTTCGTCGGGAAAATCCCCCAAAAACGGAATTCCGGGATACCCCTCCCCCCCCCCCCTCAAGTGTCCGGATCCAGTCAAATTATGTAAAAGATTTATATGGACCAGATGTTTGTTCTTCCCAGCAAGTTTCACTCCGATACCATCATTCTAACCGTTTCTCGAGATTTCCGGTCCCCCCCCCACCCCACCCAGCTCCCCCGCGGTGCACGTAGCCAATCCGATTCAGCAAATGACTTACCTAGAGCATCTGTTTGTTCTTCCCACAAAGTTCCATCCCGATCCCTCCATTCTAAACGGGGCACGTATTCCCCCCCCCCCCCCAATAGTTGCCGGATCCGGTCCGGATATGAAAAAAATCATCGGAGAAATGTCCTCTGTTGAATTCTTAAATTTCACTCGAATCCGATCAACCATTCCAAAATTACGCATGACTGAAAATTTCGGATTCCCCTCCCTCCACTCCCCCCACCATTATCTGATCGACAAAATTTTTATTTTGAACTCAGTTTGATTGGGTCCCTGATGTGCCTGCCAAGTTTCATCGTGAAAATCCCCAAAACCACCATCACCGGAATTCCGGGACCCCCCCCCCCATAAGTGTCCGGATCAAGTACAATGGCCTAAAGGACTTATCTAGAGCAGATGCTTGTTCTTCCCAGCAAGTTTCACTCCGATCCCTCCATTCTAACCGTTTCTTGAAATTTCCGGTCCCCCCCCCCCCCCCAACTCCCCCCTGGCTACCGAATCCGGTCAAGACTTTAAACGGGACATTACAGATATATATTCTGTTCAGTTATGAAGTTTCATTACAATCCGATCATCCGTTCGAAAGTTACACAATTCTCAATTTCCCGGATTCCCTTGCGGATTCCCCTCCCTCCACTCCCCCACCATTATCTGATCGACAATATTTTTATTTTGAAGTCAGTTTGATTGGGTCCCTGATATGCCTGCCAAGTTTCATCGTGAAAATCCAAAAAACCACCATCACCGGAATTCCGGCCCCCCCCCCCCCCATAAGTGTCCGGATCCAGTACAATGGTCTAAAGGATTGATCTAGAGCAGATGCTTGTTCTCCCAGCAAGTTTCACTCCGATCCCTCCATTCTAACCGTTTCTTGAAATTTCCGGTCTCCCCCCCCCCCCCCCCAACTCCCCCCTGGCTACCGAATCCGGTCAAGACTTTAAACGGGACATTACAGATATATATTCTCTTCAGTTATGAAGTTTCATTACAATCCGATCATCCGTTCGAAAGTTACACACTTCTCAGTTTCCCGGATTCCCCTGCCCTCCACCCCCCCCCCCCCCAAAATGGTCGGATCAGAAAACTGATTATTCCTAATTTTGTTTGGTCGGGTCTCTGATATGCCTGCCAAGTTTCATGGTCCTAGCACAACTGGAAGTACCCTAACTCGAAAAAGTGTGACAAAATGCCCTAAATTTTCAAGTTTCCAGCGCCCCGCACTCCCCCCCATATGGTCGGATCGGGAAACTGATTATTTCCAGGTTAGTTTGGTCGGGTCCGTGATATTCCTGCCAAGTTTCATTGTCCTAGCTCATCTGGAAGTACCCTCACTCGAAAAAGTGTGACAAAATGCCCTAAATTTTCAAGTTTCCAGCGCCCCAGCTCCCCCGCATATGATCGGAACGGGAAACTTATTATTTCCAGGTTACTTTGGTCAGGTCCCTGATATTCCTGCCAAGTTTCATTGTCCTAGCTCATCTGGAAGTACCCTAACTCGAAAAAGTGTGACAAAATGCCCTAAATTTTCAAGTTTCGAGCGCCCCCACTCCCCCGCATATGGTCGGATCGGGAAACTGATTATTTCCAGGTTCGTTTGGTCGGGTCCCTGATATTCCTGTCAAGTTTCATTGTCCTAGCTCATCTAGAAGTACCCTAACTCAGAAAAAAAGTGACAAAATGCCCTAAATTTGCAAGTTTCCAGCGCCCCGCACTCCCCCCCATATGGTCGGATCGGGAAACTGATTATTTCCAGGTTAGTTTGGTCGGGTCCCTGATATGCCTGCCAAGTTTCATTGTCCTAGCACATCTGGAAGTACCCTAACTCGGATATGTGGGACAAAAAAACTCGAACCGATCGACAGACCGACAGACGGAATTGTGATCGGTATATGGCACTTGAGCCAGAGGCTGCAAGTGCCATAAAAAGTTGGTTTTACGGATAATATTGTCAACATGAGAATTCCATTTCAGATCGTCATCGATCATTACCCCAAACGACCGCTGGCACAAAATATCGCTCGGTTCTTGCACTGATGATAAGAGCCGGAACATTTTTTGCTTTAGCTCGAGGTAATCAGGATTTCGGTAGGCAACATCGAGCTCGAATAGGTATGGCAACGTGAAACGTACTAGATAAAAAGAACGAACGATTTTCTTTCTAACTTTTCTTTTATTCTGTCAGCGTCTTTCACAGATGAATTATAGCGTTTCCAAGCCTATTGGAGCATCCAAATTCTAACAGCGAAAACTTGACTTAACTTTATTCCAAAACAACTTACAATATCCCAAATGTGTGGTTCACCTTACAAGCGCATGCAATTGCGTACGAATCAAGATTAATCCACGAAGACCAGAGTGAAAACACATTCTTAAAACTGCCATCCCACGGAAGGTCCGGAAACTAAGCATCAGCCATTAAACCCTCGAATTCTGTTCACGCTTACACAACATTCCAGATTTTTATACTGAGGTCATCACTACAGGACGCCAACATCCCTGGTACTTTGGGGTTCCACTTGACACAGTTTACATCTTCCGTATGACCTTTCAAAGACGCTACCTGAGAGAATGTGGGTGCATCTTCGTCACTTCCATCATTCTCTGCAAAAACTCGTAGAAAATTATCACCACCAGCTGTAGCTATCAGGTCTGTCTGCTTACACCAGTCAATATCATAGATGGGCCTATCCGTAAAACCTTGTATGGTGCAGACACATTTCCAAGCAGGATTATTATCGGGTGTGGAGATGTTTTTTGCATTCCCAGGCAAGTATTCTTTCCATATTTTTACTGTTTTATCTTCCGAACAGCTTGCAAGCCTCTTGCCATGTTTACTGAAAGCAATGCTCCAGACGCTTGACTCGTGCGACTGCAGAGTTGCAAAACTAGCCCAGTCATCATCTTCTTCCTTGTAAAGTTTAATAGAGTTATCATAGCTGGCAGAGGCTACTACATCAATATCAGGATGCCAAGCAACGCGTTTCACATCACCCGCATGGGCATTAAGAACACTCAAGCACTCATACTCATTATCTTCACTAACTTCCCAGATCCAGACACTTTTATCTCGACTTGATGTTGCTAGAAACTGGCCCGAAGGTGAGAAAATTGCTGCTTTCACTTCGTTCTCATGGCCTTCTAGTGTTGCAATACATTCAAAAGTCCCGCCAGATTTTTCCCAGATGCAAGTAGTGCCATCAAAACTGGCAGATGCAAGCAGGCGGCCACAGGGTGACCAGGAGACTGACCGGATGGTACGTTGGTGTCCATCTGTTAGAACAGACTTGCAGCTCCACTTAGATCCTTCTTTGGCCCAAATACGTATGCTCTTATCTTCACCACTTGAGGCTAAAACTGTCCCATCAGGATTCCAAGCAACACACCATACTTTGCCAATGTGACCATTTAATACATCAACTTCTCTAATTGACGTCATTCTGGAATACAGTTCAGGATTAAAGGACATGCCCTGCTTAGAATACAAATCTGCTCTACTTCTTTACTTGTTTCATCCACTCCTATTCGCAAGAGTTTATTTTTCTAGCTATTCCTTACAGCTTCGCGTGACTTTTTTAGGACAGCTGGATCTTTCTGATGATCCTTGGTCTTCTGATCATGGGTTACCAGCAAGAGAAACTTGACAGAACTACTCAGCAAGACTGTTTCTGTGGATTCACCCACTTTTACCTCACTAATAGTAGACTGCAGCAAATACTAGTGAGAGCCACATTTATTTTTGGAGGTCTTCGCATGATTATAAAGGAGTCAAGTACCTTAGAATTGGGAAAGAAACGGTATCTACTGTGCATGTCCTTTAAGCCAAAACTCAGACGTAGGCAATGCACAACCTTCACAATATATCCCACATTGGCTGGACACATCCCTTAACGCAACAGAATGTTGACAGAGGCCATCACAATCAGGCTCGCTAATCCATGTCTAGGTACCTTCTCAAGTTACTCAAAAATATCAACTCTGTTCACAGGGCCACAGACTGCACTATATAGTTTAGTACTGGAATGGCAAACAAACCGAGAGGGTTGGAGGAGATGTCGAGTTCCTATGTATGTAGGTATTTGCCATCAATTGGGATAAGGATTGCTACTGGATAGCCATTCCAGAGACATAGCATAGAAAAGACTAAGGTGGTCAACAGCCACAGGCAAGGGGGACTTGTTTGTATAAAGTAGTTAAAATACAACACTCCTTGACAAAGAGGAGCAGCATGTGATTATACTATGAGTGCAGTGGTAACCCTATTTTTTTTCCTTGAAGAGACCCCCCTCTCCTATTTGGTATCTTCTAGGTCAAAGGTCAATTTGCCAGGCAACTAGAATTGCTAGTACACTACACAATTGGCTTCCCATTTCTCAATACAATTTTTTTTTCTACTATATTATTTTCTGTAACTTCTCTACAGCTTCACAAAAGAATGTAAAATCCTGGGACATCTATTCTACCTATCAGAGTTTGTTCAAGAGTGCCCAGCAAGACAACGACTAGAAGCATTCTACTCTCTCAGTGTCAACTTCTATGATATATTAAGAAAAGCTCGCTTAAAAGAACTGTCCAGGTACCTTCAGTTTTCTCCTGTTAGACAGTTTCTAAGCTAAGAATGCGATAAAAAGTGGTAGAGTGAGTGATGTTTTCATCGATTGTGTTTATAGAGTGATGTTTTGATGTTTTCAACAATTGTATTATTAGACTGATGTTTTACCATCAATGTGATTTGGGGGATTGAGACAACGGGCCATTTATGGCATGAGTTTTGGCTAGATTTTCTGGCATACCCCACAGAACAAAAATGGTTGAAAACAAAACAGGCTAGGGTGTTCAATCTTCTTAAGAATCAACTAGCAAAAAAAACATGCAATCTATGAATCAATAATCACATCAGCTCAAATGAAAATTAAAACAAAATCCTTGGAAAAGGAGAATTATAAACACAAATTTAAACAAGCATTACCTTTCTCAGACTAGCCCACCAAAAAAACAACTTTGAGTTGTTGGGGAACTAAAAGTAAAGCTGAACTAAAAAGAGTAAAGTAGGGGACAGTAGAAGTATGCTTCTGTGACAGTGGACTTGGCCATTTTCATGCACTTGCTGTGTCCAAAGCTAACTACCAGTTAGCCAAAGTAGGTAATTAGGAGCATCTGAAAACACCTGTATAGGTATTTTGGATCTCCATTTTACCATTAAGCCCAAAACTGCACTGTTCACATTAAAGTAACTGTTCACATAAGCATACCTCTACTGTAATTAACATAACATACACTCAAATAATGATACTTTCTAGGTAATTTATTGCAGGCATGTCAACACATCACCTATAAGAAGATAAGCTTTGGAGTGGGCGCAAGGCTTGGCTTGTGACTAAACTAAGGGCAAACAAGATAAGGCAGATTAATAATAATCACTACAACTGTACAACTTGGATAGAACTTGGATGCAGTTAAATGATTTGTTAGACAGCTGACAGCTATGCCTATGGAACAAAAACTCTCATGCACTATAATCAGAAGCAACATCAATGGCTTCCTGCAAACACGCCAATGTTATTGTTATGGCTATTTCCGGATTGAATATTACTGATATGGTTAAATTATTTACGGATTTGCATTTATTTCTTGTTTCCCAAGTCCAAAGCTTTGGTGACAAGCTAAAAAGCTTAACGCCAAATGTAATTATAATAATAAAAGTTTGCAGTGAGGTGTCGAAGATATAAAGGAAAAAGAAAAGGAACTAACCTTCAGTGGCAACCTCGTTCTTTTGTAACTTTGAAAATGCCTCACAAAAAGAGCAGAACAGTCGCCGGATGTATCGTCGTAAAAAATACTAAACAAGTGGTAGAAATGTAAAGGAAATATCTGCCTGGTCTTTTACGGGACACCTCTAGTTGGAAAATATAAGAAATTGTCGTATAAATATACAAAATCTAAATATCCAATCAGACATATACACCTCGCGGTCACTAGCCAACTAGTTGGCAACTGTAATAAATTTCCCATAGGAAAAGCCGGCGTTGCCGACTAGTTGGCTATGAGAAAAATTCGTATAGGAATTTTGTTTGTGTTCCAACTAGTCCGCCACTGTAAAAAATTTCGTATAGGAAATCCCGCGTTGCCGAGTAGTTGGCTACGAGAAAAATTCGTATAGGAATTTTGTTTGTGTTCCAACTAGTCCACAACTGTAAAAAATTTCGTATAGGAAATCCCGCGTTGCCGAGTAGTTGGCTACGAGAAAATTCGTATAGGAATTTTGTTTGTGTTCCAACTAGTCCGCCTCTGTAAGAAATTTCGTATAGGAAATCCCGCGCTGCCGACTAGTTGGCTACGATAAGAGATCATATAGGAAAAAAGTTTGTAGCCAACTAGTTCGCTACCGTAAGAAATTTCCTATAGGAAATCCCACATTGCCAACTAGTTAGCTGCGACGAGAAATCGTATGGGAGAAAACTTAATATCCAACTAGTTGGATAAATTTCCCACTCGTATAGGGATGATAAAAAATATCCAACCAGTCGGATTGTATGAATTTGGATAGAGATTTCGGAAAACATCCAACTAGTCGGATTATATGAACACGGATAGGAATTTAAAAAAATATCCAACTGGATCGGATCGGAATTTCGGAACAGCTTTCAGTGTCGACAAGGATTTTGACCCCATTTGTTGACTATGCGCCACTTTGTCTAATATTCAATGAACTACCAGCCATCTAATTGGATAATCAATGTGCCAAATTTTCTCATTTTCGTGAATTAGTTTTGTAATTCTGCATTCCTTGACGAATTTTCTTATTTCAAGCCAGCTAGTTTGATAATCATCCTCGGTTCCTATGGGAACTATTTTATCCTATCCAACTAGTTGGCTAAAATAAGAAAATTCTCATAGGAGGAGGATGATTATCCAACTACTTGGCTTGAAATAAGAAAATTCGTCAAGGAATGCAGAATTACAAAACTAATTCGCGAAAATGAGAAATTTGCATGAAGACACCTTGATTATTCAATTAGATGGCTGTTAGTTCATTGAGCACTAGACAAAGTGGCGCATAGTCAACTAATGGGGTTGAAATTCTTGTTGAGACTGAAAGCTGTTCCGACTAGTTGGATATTTTCCGAAAACTCTATAAGTTCAGACAATCCGACTAGTTGGATTTTTTTAAAATCCCTATACGAGTGTGAAATTTATCCAACTAGTTGGATAGAAAGATTTCTCTTACACGATTTCTTGTCGTAGCCAACTAGTTGGCAATGTGGGATTTCCTATACGAAATTTCTTACAGTGGCGATCTAGTTAGAAAACAAACAAAAATCCTATACGAATTTTTCTCTTAGTCAACTAGTCAGAAACGCCGGCTTTTCCTATAGGAGATTTCTTACAGTAGCCAACTAGTTGGCTAGTGGCCGCGAGGTGTATAGGGATGATTGGATATTTAGATTTTGTATATTTATACGACAGTTTCTTATATAATCCAACTAGAGGTGTCATGCGAACTAGTTGGAAAACAAACAAAAATCCTCTACGAATTTTCTCATACCCAACTAGCCGGCAACGCCGGCTTTTCCTATAGGAAATTTCTTACAGTAGCCAAAAATTTGGCTAGTGACCGCGAGGTGTATATGTATGATTGGATATTTAGATTGTATATTTACATGACAGTTTCTATTATTATCCAACTAGATATGTCCGTTTACTTTACGACTTACGATTCTGTCCAATCTCTGTTCTCCATGTATGCGTTTTGTAGTTTTGCCCGAGTGGCGGAAAAGGCTTTTTGAGTTGGTTGAGCCTAACTGCTTGACATTGTTGATTTCCTGGATTTCCTGGTGTTTATTTCTGTAGTTTAGTTTCCTGTCAGAGGGACTGTTCAGAAAATTGCTTTGTTATAGAAGGTAATATCTTTTTCTGGCTTTATTGTGCATCAAGAATGGTAAATGTAAGAGCTGTAGGCTAAGTAAAGTACAGGAGGGGTATCCAACCTTGAACTTGGCCTTAAAAGGTTAAGAGGAAAGATCACTGCAGTCCTAACTGTGAAGAAAGATGCCCTGAATGACTTAGGGTGAATTTAGGTCTGTACAGAAGTTTGCTTGTAGTATTTTCAGGCCAAGTTCGAGGTTTTATAAATTCGAGGTTGGGTAGTGCTGGGGTGATGGGTTGGGAAGAGTTGGGTAGTATGACACAGGTATGACATATTTTTTTCTTTGTTTTTTGATTCCCTGAAATTTGTATGTATTTTGCCAAATTTTTGGCAGCATGTACCTGACATGTACTGGGTTTCCTATTGTTTCCTATAGAATCTTTGGAATTTGTTTCACATTTTTCTCTCTCACAGTTTTTAATTAGTTACACAACCTTGAACCGGGCCCAAAAAGGTTGGAAGGAAATTTCAGTCTAGTCCTAAAAAGGTCCTAACAGCTAACTGTCAAGAAAGAGACCCTGAGTGCTGCCTGAGTGACCCATGACCAGCCCATGACCTGTTTTAGACTACACAGAACTTTCCTTGTAGGGTTTTCAGGCCAAGTTCGAGGCCATGTTAATTCGAGGTTGGATACCCCTCCTGTTTGCTTATTTCTGGACATGGTCACTGTGTCATACTACGTGCTGGTGGAGGGTAGTATGACATAGCCTGGGTTCAGTATGACAAATCTTTAATTTTTGTGTTTTCTTGTTATATTTCACTCAAAAACTTTCATTAAAAAAAAAAAAATTGGAACCATGATGAATGGTTTCTCATGGTTCCAAAGGCGATTCCCCCTCCGTCCACCCCCCACAGGTGACTAAACCCAAAAAACAAAGGTTTCATACATTTTTATTGCATATTATGAGTCTCAGTACTTATATTACTGAAAAAATAACAGAACGATCCAGATACAATAGAAATCCTACATGTCGAAACGTCTGTCGGGTACTATTACACATGTCATACAAGCCCGCAAAAAGTGTCATACTACCTGACTGCATTTCCTCCTAAATTGTGTGAATATCCAGCAGTTTCTCAACTGCATATGATAATTAAATACCTTACCTAGGTCCTTGCAAGAAATGGTTATCCGATTTTGTAGCACCTTATCCACATGGGAGTTCATATTAAGACAAAAAAACTTACTTTGAGGGTGAAAAAACATATTTTTTAGCATAAGTTCTGAGTGAGTAATTTTTTTTTTGAAGACTTTGTTTTCTCCTTCATATAGTAGATGTCTCTTACCTACTGTGAGCACAGATGAATAAAACCAAGAGAACCAATAGTTCCAAGAGTGTGTCATACCACCCACCATGTCATACTACCTGACTCTCCCCTACCTTTCCTGTACTGGAGCCTATACTATTTCAGTTAGTCTCTATTTTGGAATGCAACCTACGGAATTACTTTTCTAGCTTATACCTGCCTTAGATGCATCACAATCTGTCTAAACTAGATAAACCTGTTGAAAGATGTGTGTTTAAAATCATATTCACTGATAAATCTTTCTTAATTTAGAAATTTTGGCACTGTTGCAATGAAAAGAAGTCACAGCATCCTGGATCATCATAGCACAAGAGAGTCAATGCTGATGCCTGAAAGCCTAAAAGACAAAGATCTTCTCGATTTGAAACACTAAATGTTTTTCTTATAAAGTGTTCACATTTGTTTCTAACAATTATGCAATCTGCTTTCATATTTTTCAAAAGTACCTATGGTTAAACAATGATGACATGATGGAAACGAAATTTGGGTGACCAGCCTTTATGGTAACAAAGTCACTAGAAAATTTTTGGGTCCTCACAGTAATTCATATACTGGCAATGCAGCATGTACGCTAGTATTTTGGAAGAAAACCGACAACGAAGAAGAAGAAGCTGGCTTTCTTTTGAGACACTGTTTACCTTTTTTTGAAGTTTCTGTGGTGAGATAAAGACAACCAAAGCTGGGCCACTGAATCACAAAGTTAAATTACAACAAAATAGTATAGGCTCCAGTAGTGGTCGGTTACTTTGTCAAATTCAAAGTCTTTCAATACTTTCTCTTCAGTGTTAAACTGAACAGGGTCAAGATTTGGCAGTCTAGTAACCCAGCAGTAACCCCATTTACTCACTCAAAGAGAATTGAAGACCAGATTAAATTGTTGTATTTTGCCTAGTACCAGTACTTTGCCTAGCGCTAGATACACCATGCGTAAATGCTGTATATTCTGACCCAGTAAAATATGGATCATTTGGGCGAAGCTCAGAAATCATCCAATCAGAATTCTTTCTAGTAGAGTAGGTCAGGGTTAGGGTACCAACAGGTATCCAGCACTTGACATAGGGTATCCAGCGTTAGCTGTAGGGTATGCCAAATGCTAAATATACTCACCTGTTTGGCATAGGATATCCAAAAATCAGGGGTTTGTTGTAGACTATACTATAGCCTATAGTGAAAAAATTCCTTAGCAGTGTTAAAATTTTGCAGTAGGCTTTGTTCAAATTCGAGATAATGTTAAATTTGAAATAATGTTGTCCAAAAACAATTTTGGACTGTTTTTGGACTAATTTCATAACCATCCAAAGTATCCCAACAGAAAAAAAATTTTGCTTTTCTTCCTCTTAACATTTGCTCCTGAATAAGTAGCCTAAGATGCATTAGCCGCGTTTTTTGTAAAACTCAGTTTTCCTTACACCGTTCTCCGTTCTGCCTATAAGCCCGTTTTTTGTTGAATGAGTTTCAAACTCGTTCTCCGTTGAGGTTGTTACAAAAAACGCCTATTGCACCAATTTTAAATTAAGGGGCTAGTAACTTAAAAAATCAGCATTTGCGGACGATGTCACCGATTTTTTGTCCACTCACTTGCAGTTGATGAACACAACTTTTACTGCAGGGATGTTATTTGTGTGTGTGTGTGTCGGGGGGGGGGGGGGGTCTGGCCTTCCAGTGGGCCCAGAGAAACCCAGGAAAATCAGAAAAATAGCCAGAAATCCCTTTAATCCGAAGTAATGAGCCATTGTTCGAGGATCGATTGTCTTCAAGACGCGTTTGAGCCTGGATCGGTGGTGTGTCTGAAGTCTGAACTCTTGTCATATAGAGAAACAGTTTTTTAACATGGCTTCGAGTGATTTGTTCCTGGGTAGCTGAGGGCTCCCTTGGAAATTCAAGTGGGGGTATTGCTCCGGAAGGCACACAATATAAGCATAGGAAGGGGAGAGGTCAGCAAACGCTCAGTGCCCTTTCCACCTAATCCTAGCTTGTTTATTTTGTAAATGGTAAGAAAAGTTTTGAATTTATTTTTTTCCTGTTATTAGGCACGACCTTTCCCGAGCTTCACAAACTGGTTCCTTTGTAATAGATGATTCAGAATAGATCTTTTTTACATTTTGGTAGGAAACTCCTCCAGACTACATGTCCTGTTCACTCACGTCGAAGCTAACTTCCTTGTTAAAGTTTAACTGAAAAGGGCAGAGACGGGACAGTCTTGTTACCCCTTACTTATTTGCTTAAAGAGGCTTGAAAACCCGATGAAAATGCATTACTTCGTTGCTTCGCTATACACGAATAATCAGTTTTCAAATAGTGGAATTTCCCTGTCAGATTCGTGGTACTACCTGTGCCGTATGGTTGACGAAAAAGATTTATGATTTTTGTTTGTTAAGGCACTAAGCAGTCTTCACCAAGCTTATTACAGCCCACTGAAAAGCCGCGTTTGTGTTCAGATTCAAATATTCTGCGTCATAGTAGAAATTGCGCTGTGGGGACAGCCGTGGATATTCTGAACCTCACTACTAGAGCAGATAGTGGAAAATAAAAAAATCTCTTAGCAGAATCCGAATAACTCAATGTGTTCAGTTAAATGATGCAAAAATAAGTTTGCTTTTCAGTTAAACTTTAAATTTGGGAATTTTTGTTCCTGAATCAATGAAAATAGGAAGATCCATACCATGACACCCTTTTTCTTCTTCATTAATTTCTGTTAATTTCGAAAAAAGGGTGCTTTTATCCATTTCTGCAATTTTGCCGAAAGACCTTTTCCCAATACTTTCGGAATTTAGCAGAATGTGATGAGAACGGTAATCAGAACTGAGGTTCCTATTCCGTTGATCATCCAGCAGAACGTAATGTATATTGAGATACAACTCGTTCTCCGTTTTGTTAAAAAACGGACAATAGCACTACGGCCTTCTACTAAATCGCTTATAGAAGAATGAGATAGAGAACGGAGAACGGTTTGTTTACAAAAAACGCGGCTATTATAATACATAAGCATTCAGTTCCACGGGAAGAATGAAAAATGGACAATAATCTTTCCATATTTTGGAAACCCTTGTTGTGTTTATATTATGAAGGCAACATTAGCCTACCCTATGTCACTTTGGACTTATCATCTTTTCAACTTAAAATAGGCTGTCTTAAATCGCAGCTCGGCTTGAAAAAAGGAAATTCCTTCCTTCTGATCACTCATTGTGATGACTATGTATCCGGTTCATTATTTTTTTTTTTTTTTTTCAATCAATCACGTTTAATCCAAATAGCTAAAAGCTAGAAGTGGAATACAAATTTACGAAATACAGACACGAAACAAATTAACTAATACACTTACAGTATACGACCTGAAATAAATGATGGGATAAAACTACGTAAAAATTGGGCAGAAGAATTAGTTGGATATGGAGAAAACTGATTGCCAGTATTCCTCTCAGACCGACGCATTATAGTTTGAGCAAGATTTGAGATCGAACTTCCATGGCTTGTCCCTCCACTCGTTGTCTAGCTGACGTTTGAAGGCATTTATCGACAGTTCCAGACATTCGCCACATGGTTTGAGAAGAAGTTTCATCAGGCTTCAGTCTTGAGTGGAATTAACTGACTGTTTTTGTATGTCCGCTTGTTATTTTTGGGGGGTCAGTTTCCAGGAGGTTGTTGGCCAGGTTTGTGGAAAAGAGTTTGTGTGCCTCAATAATCCCTACGCTTCCGACAGAAGAAAAGGTATGGTGAGCTACATCAGGCACTCATTGAAGGCCTTGTCTTGCATGCAGACAATTAATTGTGTGGCTGTGGTCGATCTTTGTTTTCTCATTGTGGAAGATGAGCTTGGACACTAGATGGACCACTTGTTATTTCTTGCTTATCATGCTGTGCTCGATGAGATTCAGTTCTCTGCTGGTATTTGTTGAGATTATCGTAGTCGAATTTTAGGTGGGAATTAAAAATCATCCGAAGCCTCCTTCCTCATCCACTGACTCAGTGGTAAAGAGATTGCCTGGGTTTTGATCATGGTGTGTGTAGCCGACTGCTGCTTGAGATTGGTGTGCCGGAATAGATAGCATTTATCAGCATTGAATTCTAGCAGCCAAGTTTTAACCTAGGAACTCGTGGGGTCGAGATCAGTTTTCAAGGACTGGGTGTCGGAACTCTGAGGGGGGGGGGGAAGTTTGGAAACATAAGCAAATAAGGTGATTTTTTCACCAGGAATGAGGATCAGTGATCTAGATGTTGAACAAAGTTTGGGCTCGGGGAACACCACCAGTCCTCTTAACTTCAATCAGAAAATGTGTGGCTGTCTGGTCAAGAAATACAACAGTTTTGTATTAGCCTACCTCCATGATCGAAATGAAAAATGAGAACATTGAAAATGAAATCCTAGTTCCAAATCACAGAAGAGTTCATTCATGGGTGTTTTCATTTTGCATGTTGCAATTGTTGCATTCACCTGGTTGTTAGCTGATACTAAGCTCTTGATATATTAACAAATTAAAATTGAAAACAACCATTCTGATATTTGTAGGTTAGGAACTCCGATTTTGATCACGGAAATAACTATGGGGAGCACGTGATTAACAGTTCTATGCCATTTAAGAGCATCCGAACCAGTTCAGTTTCGTTCGCTTGATTAACAATAAATTTTCTTCGTGCTAATCCTCTTCAAACGTTAAATTCTATGATTATAGAGAATGTCGGTAGAAAGATATATCCTTAAAGGACCTTTCTTACCTATAGTACTAACGCAACCCACTTCTATAATCACTCCCTATATTTCTAAACCCGGAGACCCCAATTTCGTACGGTACATTCTAACCCCTCTGACGAAACCACGCTGGTTTTTGGGATCCCAAAACGTAAGTGGAGGGATACCTATGACATCGCAAAAGTTGTCCGTCTGTCCGTCCGTCCGTCTGTCCGTCCGTCTGTCAGCACGATAACTCTCGAAGGGAATGAGATATTTTGATGAAACTTGGTGTGAGGATTCTTTGGGTCAAGAGCAAGGTCAAGTTCATAGATGGGATCTGTAGCCCTACATTTAGGGGTGGGGGAGGGGTTCAAATTAAGGGGCAAACAAAATATTTTTAAATAGCTAATGTGATAGTCGATTATGGGTTAAGAAGACATGCTGAACACGATGGTGAAAACCATTTTCTTGTCGGGTAAGTAGTTCGTCCGGAATTCGGCAAAAACCGGAAAGATGGTTAGAATCAAAAGTTTTACTTGGAGTTGATTAGATGTTCGGTTATGGGGTGAGAAGACATGCTGAACACGATGATGAAAACCATTTTCTCGTCGGACAACTATTCCGACCGGAAACCGGCCAAACCGGAAAATTTGTTAAAAGCGAAAGTTTTATTTGAAGTTGATAAGATGACAGATTTAGGCCTAAGAAAAGACGCTGAGTCTGTATATGACAATCATTTTTTACCCGGACATATATTTGTCTGGAATCCGGTTGAAACCGGAAATTTTATAAGTTAAAGTTTTATTTAAAGTTATTAGATCTTCTTTATAGGGATAAGGAGGTACGCTGAATTCGTTTATAAATTTTTCTTTTTTGCTGGACAAGTAGTTCGCTCGGAATTCGTCCGAAACCGGATATTTTTCAGAAGTAAGGCTGGAAGCTTCGGTCAGTATCGTCAAAATAGGTATGGCTTATAGAGGTATATCTGAACTTGGTTTTCTTAGATGATTAGCGTGACGAAGACTGGATCTGGCGAAGACAAGACCGAATTATCTGGATCAAATATTCGATTTTTGGGATCCCATCGAAACCTTAGGTCTTGTCTCACTTGCCGTGTTTTGCTACCTTCGATGTGTATCACGCTGTCGACGGTTGTCTGCGAGACCTTTTCCCATCAGAAAAAACGGTTGTGTAAATTTGTTCCCTGTTGTCGCCGTGTCAACGGGTCTCGGAAAAGGCTTAAAACGGCCAAAACCGTTGGTTATTTGTTGAAAGCACAGCTTAGTTTTAAAGTATTCAAATATTTTAAAATACTGTAAGTTGAATAGTTAGAGTTTCCAGTGTTAGAATTCAGAAATTTTGATACGTTTTGTAAGAAGGATGAGAATGTCGTCTACCAGATTTATGATGATATTTTCGCTTGATGAAGAATGGATACCACCAACATTTGCTGCCTCTTTTGATACTGCTTTAAAGGACACCTGAATGAAGAGTACCAAGTATCATCCCTATCTTTATGACTTCCGTTAACATTGCCTGCAGGAAACCCAATGCAGACACGAAATAGTGTTTCCAAGCTATGAATTTTGCTCCATTTAGCATCTGTCCTTATTTCAGTACCGAAAAATTTTAGAAATGAACAAATGTCCCCAATCAACCCTTCTTCTGGAATGTTTTTTAACCAGTTAAGCCCAAACGTATATCTAGAAGAAATTCCAATACGATCCGGCCAGCGCTGTACAAGATTTGAATGAATTGCGCTTTATGTCTTGGATTCTGCATGTGCAGACCTCCAGAAACGAACATCCCTATCTTGAAAACGTCACGCTCAGGAGAAGAATGCTCTCCGTGGCCATGTCTGCAAATGCATTCTCCATGGTGTGTTCAAGTATGGTTTCATTGTTCAGGTGTCCTTTAAAGACGGTAATGTTGTTAGTTAGAGCTTCCTGTGTTAAAATTCAGAAATTTTGGATATGTTTTGTAAGAAGGATGAAAATGTCGTTTACCGATTTATGACGATATTTTCGCTTGATGAAGAATGGATGCCAACATTTGCTGCCTCCTGTGATACCGCTTTTAAACAAACCTTCAGAGTCGTGTTTGGCAAGGATGGTAAAATATGTTAATTTTTATTAATTTGCTCCGTATAACACACAAACAAAAAAGCTCAAGTCATGTAGGCATAGAACCGAACCTTTTTGTTGGTGTAAGCTGATACTATGTTTCAAAGTTGTATAAATCAGAAAAGGGAGAAGGAAATGAGAAAAGGAACGAAAAAGTGTCCCGCGTAACCATAACTTTACAGCTTTCAGTTTAGATGGATTGAGAATTCAGTGTAGTGGATATTTACAACATGGTATCAAAGACACACACGTGGCCACATGAAGCTGTTTTGGGGTGTCGTGCTTGTTCCTGGAATCCCTTGATCCATTTAACAGCCTCTATCCAGCCATCAAATAATAGTTTGAGCAATAGTTTTCCTGTTTATTTGATTTAAAATTGTGTCTTGTCTTTTTGTCCCATTTCTTTACTTTTTATTTATACTTACTCATTAAAAGTTTGTGTTAAGATCAGGGTCGTCACGAGCGGGGGGGGGGAGGGGGATTGAGAATTCAATGTAGTAGATATTAACAACATGGTATTAAAGACACACATGTGGCCACATGAAGCTGTTTTGGGGTGTCGTGCTTGTTCCTGGAATCCCTTGAACCCTTTAACAGCCTCTATCCAGCCATCAAATAATAGTTTGAGCAATAGTTTTCCTGTTTATTTGATTTAAAATTGTGTCTTGTGTTTTTATCCCATTTCTTTTCATTTTATTTATACTTACTCATTAAAAGTTTGTGTAAAGATCAGGGGCGTCACGACCGGGGGGGGGGGGGGAAGAGGGGACGCTACTCCCCCCCAAATGTTGTCGGCCAGTCGGTAAAAAATAACCAAGTCGGCGCGAAGCGCCGCGATTTCTCGCTAAAACAGTTGATTTTTTTCATTAAAACAGTCGATTTTTCTGAAAATCAATAAATTTTTCTGAAAATCAGTCGATTTTTATGGCACTTGCAGCCTCTGGCTCAAGTGCCATATACCGATCACAATTCCGTCTGTCGGTCTGTCGGTCTGTCGGTCTGTCGGTCTGTCGGTCTGTCGGTCGGTCCGAGTTTTTTTGTCCCACATATCCGAGTTAGGGTACTTCCAGATGTGCTAGGACAATGAAACTTGGCAGGCATATCAGGGACCCGACCAAACTAACCTGAAAATAATCAGTTTCCCGATCCGACCATATGGGGGGGAGTGCGGGGCGCTGGAAACTTGCAAATTTAGGGCATTTTGTCACTTTTTTTCTGAGTTAGGGTACTTCTAGATGAGCTAGGACAATGAAACTTGGCAGGAATATCAGGGACCCGACCAAACGAACCTGGAAATAATCAGTTTCCCGATCCGACCATATGCGGGGGAGTGGGGGCGCTCGAAACTTGAAAATTTAGTGCATTTTGTCACACTTTTTCGAGTTAGGGTACTTCCAGATGAGCTAGGACAATGAAACTTGGCAGGAATATCAGGGACCTGACCAAAGTAACCTGGAAATAATAAGTTTCCCGATCCGACCATATGCGGGGGAGCTGGGGCGCTGGAAACTTGAAAATTTAGGGCATTTTGTCACACTTTTTCGAGTGAAGGTACTTCCAGATGAGCTAGGACAATGAAACTTGGCAGGAATATCATGGACCCGACCAAACTAACCTGGAAATAATCAGTTTCCCGATCCGACCATATGGGGGGGAGTGCGGGGCGCTGGAAACTTGAAAATTTAGGGCATTTTGTCACACTTTTTCGAGTTAGGGTACTTCCAGTTGTGCTAGGACCATGAAACTTGGCAGGCATATCAGAGACCCGACCAAACAAAATTAGGAATAATCAGTTTTCTGATCCGACCATTTTGGGGGGGGGGTGGAGGGCAGGGGAATCCGGGAAACTGAGAAGTGTGTAACTTTCGAACGGATGATCGGATTGTAATGAAACTTCATAACTGAAGAGAATATATATCTGTAATGTCCCGTTTAAAGTCTTGACCGGATCCGGTAGCCAGGGGGGAGTTGGGGGGGGGGAGACCGGAAATTTCAAGAAACGGTTAGAATGGAGGGATCGGAGTGAAACTTGCTGGGAAGAACAAGCATCTGCTCTAGATAAGTCCTTTAGACCATTGTACTGGATCCGGACACTTATGGGGGGGGGGGGGGGCGGAATTCCGGTGATGGTGGTTTTTTGGATTTTCACGATGAAACTTGGAAGGCATATCAGGGACCCAATCAAACTGACTTCAAAATAAAAATATTGTCGATCAGATAATGGTGGGGGAGTGGAGGGAGGGGAATCCGCAGGGGAATCCGGGAAATTGAGAAGTGTGTAACTTTCGAACGGATGATCGGATTGTAATGAAACTTCATAACTGAACAGAATATATATCTGTAATGTCCCGTTTAAAGTCTTGACCGGATTCGGTAGCCAGGGGGGAGTTGGGGGGGGGGAGACCGGAAATTTCAAGAAACGGTTAGAATGGAGGGATCGGAGTGAAACTTGCTGGGAAGAACAAGCATCTGCTCTAGATAAGTCCTTTAGGCCATTGTACTTGATCCGGACACTTATGGGGGGGGGGCATTTTGTCACACTTTTTCGAGTTAGGGTACTTCCAGTTGTGCTAGGACCATGAAACTTGGCAGGCATATCAGAGACCCGACCAAACAAAATTAGGAATAATCAGTTTTCTGATCCGACCGTTTTGGGGGGGGGGGGGTGGAGGGCAGGGGAATCCGGGAAACTGAGAAGTGTGTAACTTTCGAACGGATGATCGGATTGTAATGAAACTTCATAACTGAAGAGAATATATATCTGTAATGTCCCGTTTAAAGTCTTGACCGGATTCGGTAGCCAGGGGGGAGTTGGGGGGGGAGACCGGAAATTTCAAGAAACGGTTAGAATGGAGGGATCGGAGTGAAACTTGCTGGGAAGAACAAGCATCTGCTCTAGATAAGTCCTTTAGACCATTGTACTGGATCCGGACACTTATGGGGGGGGGGGGGGGCCGGAATTCCGGTGATGGTGGTTTTTTGGATTTTCACGATGAAACTTGGCAGGCATATCAGGGACCCAATCAAACTGACTTCAAAATAAAAATATTGTCGATCAGATAATGGTGGGGGAGTGGAGGGAGGGGAATCCGCAGGGGAATCCGGGAAATTGAGAAGTGTGTAACTTTCGAACGGATGATCGGATTGTAATGAAACTTCATAACTGAACAGAATATATATCTGTAATGTCCCGTTTAAAGTCTTGACCGGATTCGGTAGCCAGGGGGGAGTTGGGGGGGGGAGACCGGAAATTTCAAGAAGCGGTTAGAATGGAGGGATCGGAGTGAAACTTGCTGGGAAGAACAAGCATCTGCTCTAGATAAGTCCTTTAGGCCATTGTACTTGATCCGGACACTTATGGGGGGGGGGGTCCCGGAATTCCGGTGATGGTGGTTTTTGGGATTTTCACGATGAAATTTGGCAGGCATATCAGGGACCCAATCAAACTGACTTCAAAATAAAAATTTCGTCGATCAGATAATGGTGGGGGGAGTGGAGGGAGGGGAATCCGAAATTTTCAGTCATGTGTAATTTTGGAATGGTTGATCGGATTCGAGTGAAATTTAAGAATTCAACAGAGGACATTTCTCCGATGATTTTTTTCATATCCGGACCGGATCCGGCGTTGGGAAGAACAAACATCTGGTCCATATAAATCTTTTACATAATTTGACTGGATCCGGACACTTGAGGGGGGGGAGGGGTCTCCCGGAATTCCGTTTTTGGGGGATTTTCACGACGAAACTTGGAAGGCATATCAGGGACCCGGTCAAACTGACTTGGAATAAAAAAAAAATCCTCGATATGATAATCTTGGGGGGGGGGGGAGTTGAGGGAGGGGAATCCGGAATATTGAGTCATGCGTAACTTTGGAACGGGTGATCGGATTCGAGTGAAATTTAATAATTAAACAGAGGACATTTTTCTCTTGTGACCTTTTTCATTTCCGGACCGAATCCGGCAATTATCGGGGGGAGGGCGGAAAATACTTGACCCGCTTAGACTGGTGTGATCTGGATCGAACTTTGTGGGAATGACAAACAGATGCTCTGGATTAATCATTTACAGAACAGGATTGGCTCCGGTTATTGTGGGTGGAGTTGGAGGAGGGGGAGGGGGGTCTGGGATTCCGGTGATCGCGCGTTAAGGTACTTCCTGATGTGCTAGGACGATGAAACTTCGCTGGAATATTGGAGACTCAACAACATTTGCTTAGAAATTGCTACTTCCCAAATCCGATTATTCCTTAAAGTACCAATCTTGACCGCAAAGTAAAAAAAATACTTTTAAGCAATATATGCATTTTCGTGATGCCCATCAGCCCATTAGCAGTTTTGCCTCAAGGGTTTTGCTTACAAATGAAGTTCCAGCTCCCTTATAGCGCGCATCTCAACCGCAAAGTCGAAACTTACTCTTGATCAATCAAATCATCTTGACACATGCAAGTGCCATATGAGCTTACAGCTCTTGTTCTAAAAATCAGTCGATTTTTCTGCAACAACGGTCGGTAAAAATTACCAGCCAGTCCGTAAATTCCTTGCCCCCCCCCCCCCCCCAAAAAAAAAAAACGTTTTGGCTAGTAACGCCTCTGTTAAAGATGGGTAGTAGGCTAAACTTTAATTCATTCACTTGCAGGCCTGACCTCTGGGACTGGAAGATATTCATGTGTCTAACATTGTCTATGTAGGAATGTGCTTGCGTACAGTATTGGGAAGCAATTAAGTAGAAAGTACTTAAGTAATTACTTAAGTCAAAAATCGTAATATTTGTATTCTACTTAAATACTACTTAATAACAACTGGATAAATATATTATTAGAAACTTATTAAAATTCCCGTGATTACAGGATTTCGGTTAATCCGAAACTCGTAGTACCAGATAAAGAGACAATAGAGGCCTACTGAATTTCTGGTCTTCACCTGAATTCGTCCTAAGTAGCCTATCGACCAAGCACAGTAGACCAAAAAGGTTGATTCAGAATCTCAGATTATCGACACTCGAAACAAGTTGATCAAGGAATTATAAGCACTACTGAAAAGTCGTTTTTTCGCCAAATTTCGTGTGAACTAATTTTCCGGGATGAAAACAAACTTAATGGGGTCTTCAGCATTCTCTTACCCATAAATTAAATCTTGGTTTGAAACCCCCTCCCGCATCCCTGAATAGTAAGGCTACGGGACCCATCTGCAAATAACCTGTGCGTTTGACCCTCGCACCCTTTAAATGCGGGGTTCGGGGCCCACCCGCGAGCGATCTGTACTTTGAGGCAAAGGACCCTAGCACCAAGTTTGAACATAGCTTACCCGATCCTTTCAAGAGGTATCGCTCTATCAGACAGACAGACGGGCAGGTACACTTTAACGAAGTCATAGGTTTCCTGTTACTACTTTTAGAATCCCTAAAACTTGATTTGATGTTTTTCGTTGTTGGTCTTCGATCAGGTATTTTTCTTTTGCAAAATAAACTATTATAAGCCTGCCTAAGTACTTATTACTTATTGCTTAAGTAGATTTTTTTAGGAGTAGTTAATACGTATGCTTAATTAAAAATTTCATGGAGTACTTGATACTTGTACTTAAATAAAAAGTAGAAGTACTTGGCACAACACTGCTTGCGCATACAGAACTTAGTCTGAGGGATTTCGAAACATGTACTCGCCTTCGTATCGATTGAACATACACATTTACTAGAATTTAGTCTTATTTCCGGTGTAGCATCTTCTCTTTTTTTTTTTTTTCTTACTTCTTACGTTTGAGGCTACGACTCCTCTTTTAGTTGCTATTTTATACCGCTTAAAGTCACTTATTCTTTCTAACAAACTCGACTTTTCCTTAAACAACTATAGAAAGAATTCGAACTTACAATTTTCTTCATTTTTCCTTTTGTTTAAACTCAAATTTGTTTGCCCTTTTTTACTTATTTTTTCTACTCCGCTGTCGCCTCGTGCGTTTATAGGGTAGTCCCATGAATAAAATTAACAGTTAAATAGTGCGTGGGATGATTATTAAAATTCGGATGGTGCCTTTTTTGGCTAGGTGATAATATAAAACTCCAAACCACCCACTCGCATTTCCACGAGCCCTTTTTTGACTAAGTTAACTCACGAGCTGTTGAACTGAAATCGAACCATCCAAAACATGAAACATTTGCTCTGGGTCCATCGATGAAAATAAAACTTTATTGATGCTGAATTTTGGCAACATGAAAAGCAAACTGTTTCATGCCAGAGGTGTAACAGGGACCCCGAGAGAGCCGCCGCCCACCCAAACACCTCGCCGAACTTTGTAGGAAGTATCTTCAGCCGGACAGTTTCTGACGACAACCAAGCAAAGTACCACGGGTCTCTCCCCCCCCCCCCCCCTCGGTCTGTAAACAAGGAAATCTCTATACATTAAATAACATTAAACGAGTTATCCCACACGCCTGTTTAAACCATGATGTCATCTCTGTGGAAACAGAATAATTCACGGAGAATCTGCGGTCAGGTAGTTTGTTCTGCGGGAGGAAACGAACAGGACGTTTTTTAGTGGAAACAATGGATAGAAGCCATTTTTTAAGGTCACAGTGCAAGAGCAGTCCCGGTGGTCAATGCTGTCAAACTGCATGTCTCCAACTTGGATCTGTATCTAAGAGGAAAAGGTTCGCGCCCTTGGAATTTCTCCCGTGGTGTTCTCTCTCGGTTCTAGTGAAAAATTTGTATCGCAATAATATTATTATTTTTACTAATTCTGGCCGTACAAGTTGTTTGATCGAAAGAACTGCTCTCCAGAAACAGGTGGTAGAGGGTGATGTGGTTATAAACGAAGGGTCGAACTTTATTAGCCTTTAGAATTGTGTCAGCATACAGAAACCGACGCAAGCATTTCGCTAAGCACATCCTCTCTTGCAAGAGTTGCAAAAGATTTTTTTTTGTCGGGGGGGGGGGTATCATTAGAGCAAATCTAGGTACTGCTTGTCCCAAAGTTTCCTTTTCACAACCCGGGCGTAACATCATTTCGTTTTCTCTCATAATATATTATTTTCTTGCTGTGGCTCGTCCTCCAGTTAATGGTGATCCTCTTTTCCCGAGGCTAGTTTATTCGCTTAGTACCGTAGCATTCGTGGAGAAGCTGGATCTACAGCGAGTTATCGCAAACCATTGGAGATTCGCTTAGCGCAGGTGTCGATCTCTGCTTCACTGCCCTCGGTCAGGAGTGCGATGCGTGATTAGGGGCAAATCATCCGACGCCTTCCGTGCCTTTTCCCTGTATTCTCTCGATACCCTTTGAATCTGGGCCTTTATTACAGGGAAGCCACTAAACCTCGCCCCAAACCAAATGGTAGGCACCGTCGAGATTCAAACCAGCGACCCTTCGCTTGTGAGTTCATCGTGCTAACCATTCGGCCAATATAAAAGAGAACTGGCCATAATACTAGTTGTGTTTTGTAGATACCATGGTCTAAAGTCGTTTTTGCAGTTATCGTGGTATCTCATGCCTCGGTCAAAAGGCGTTTTTGCAGTTATCGTGGTATCTGATATTCAGATACCACGGTCCGACCGTGGTAACTGATCGTAGTACCTGAAAACGTAATCCCACTCTCATCAGTTCTTGACTGGCTCTTGACAAATTGGTGGGAAAGAAGTTTGGCACTTAGTGATGTGACTGAATATCAGTTTTTCTTTTGGGATGACTTTGAAAAGCGCAATTTCGGCAATTGTTGTTTTTGCCGAGCAACCGTATATCAGATACCACGGTAACTGCAAAAACGACTAACTGCAGATCCAGTTACCATGGTAACAGATACCATGGTATCTGCAAAAACACAACTACTGTAAAGTACATTGAATTAAATTGCTTGCATTATTCGGTATTCGCTATATAAAGTTACAAACTACCGTTATTGATTTGACTTTTTACTATGTCTTATCACGATTGTTGATTATGAGACAATGAAGATTAAGAATTTTTTTTTTATATGATGGGGTGGTTTCCCCTGGGGTAAGGTGCAGGAAGGTAAAAAGGAAATTGGTTAGTTATTTTGCAAATTGAGAGGTAAGGTTGTGTCTGAGTGTAGGAGCAGTGACCACTTTGCGTATTATGTTTAAAATGTAAAGATTGTGGTTCTCGGCGTCCAGGAATGGACTGAGTGTTTTGACTATGTGTGATTTATTTATTATTTATTTATTTTCTTACCCACTAATAACCACAAAGGTAAATAACGGAGTAAACTCAAGACAAAGAAAAAAAAGAGAAAAGAGAAACATAAACTACGAGAAATAAACACATTCGAGCAGGGTTGCCACTTGACTAAAACAAAATGCACTACCCAAGTAGGACAAAAGTACTACCAGAGGAGAAAATGTACTACTTAAAACAAAATTTGTGCGCGCGTTGCACTTCGCGCATTGTTTCCCACTGTTGCTGATGCAAATCACTTTAGCATGACCCTACCAATATGACCTGAATCGAACATTTTTCTAAAATAGGGGGTTTCATTCATAAACAGATTAAAATTAAAGTAATCAGATCAGATGTTTCAGATAAAAATGGGCAAAATACAATTAGAGCCCCATGAACTACTTTTTTCAAATGTACTACCAACTCACTGCTTTGAAAAAAATGTACTAAAAAGAGTACAATTGTACTACCGGTGGCAACCCTGCATTCGAGACCGTGAAACGGTGGGAAATTTGCTTCTTATTTGTTAATAAACCTATTGAACTGGACTGAAATGGAATATTATTAAACTAGTCCACTTGGAACACTGAACTGGAAATTAGACGAATGAAAATTTCGGTCTTTGGAGTCCCGATGAAAAATTTATCTCAAAATAGTAGTACGAAGTTGTACGAAAAAGTAGCATGCAGTACTAACTGATGCTACTACATGCTTCTACTTCAAGCTACCGTGTTACAACATACTACTGCATGCTACTATTAGCTAGACTGGATGCTACTATGGATGATGCTACTGGACACTACTACATAAGATTGGACCAGGCTGAGGCACATTAAATGATAGTATTCTTTGCTATTATATAGTATTACACGCAACTTTTTCGTGCAACTACCATACAACTACGCAGGCTACAAATTTTTCATCGGTGTAGAAAGTGAAAGCTATTGTTTTCGGCTCATTATCTTATGGGTCCGATTTCACTAGCTCTTTGCCATGAGTGTTGATAATGTGACAACGAGGACTTTGGAAACTAGTCCGCTTAGAGCGCTGAATTGGAACAATGCAAACTTCCACTCCTGACGACGGCTGGGTATAGGGGAGGAGCTTATTTGCAGGTTAACCCATGATCGAACTGACTTCTCGTATTCTTTAGGTCTGCAATATCGGTTATTAAAATGAGGTATAGTATATATGTCGTATGTGAGCATGACTAAATACACGCTTTGTTCTATATGTTCTAATTATTCCTATTTTCTCGAATTGCGCACTTTCGATGTTACGGTGTGGGGATGGCTGGTTTTCTGCTTTCGTATAAATGTAAGTCCACTATATTATCTAGAATTAACATATCTGGGCTGGACAGATCCATATTTAACTGCCTATATAGCTCCCAATTTTTGCACTAGCTTATCAAACTTGAACTTGCCTAATCTCTTTCGGACCCCTATTTGCAACCCATATCTATGTTTATTTTGTAAATTGGGTTAAAAGTTGCGGTTCACCACTGTTTTAGCGCTAGATCTGTTTCTCGACACGAATTGAAGTACTAATTTGGTGGTACATGTAAATGAATAACCCCACTTCAGCATTAACTTGATGTGCCCAGATGGCTCATCTATTCCCCCCTCCCCTCCCGTCTTCCGTGCGTCGGTCCGAGAGGAATTGCAATCAGTTTTCTCCATATCCTGCTAATTTTTCTGCCCAATTTTTACGTAGTTTCATCCCATCATTCATTTCTGGTCATATCTTGTAAGTGTATTAGTTAATTTGTTTCGTGTCTGAGTATTTCGTAAATATATTATTCCTCTTCTAGCTTTAAGCTATTTGGATATTAAACTTGATTGATTGATTGATAGTAAGCTCATCTTACCGGCTGCAGAGGAAAACCAGCCAAAAACCGTCGATGGGATCCCAAAGCCTTCGATGTTAGTGGTCCTATCGCCAATGCAGGTTTCCGGTTTCACCGGATTCCGGGAGCTTTGAACACGTGCAGAAATTCGACTGGACTTCCTAAAAGGAAAATTATTTAGAAAAGTATTTGCTACTGGGGTTAATCTTGTCTCTACTGAGATAAGATTATTTCTAATTCAGATTAATCTTATCCCAGTAGAGATAAGGTTAATCCCAGTAGCAAATACTGCGGTTAACTTTAATCCATACTCGGAGAAACATTTTACAGTGGTATTTTGTCAAATCGCAGCAGAAGCAAGATTAAAACCCTATCGAGAGTAAGCGTGATGGCAGATGAAGCGACCAATTTGCTAGAAATCAGTATTACGAAATCCCCAAACGTAAATCCCCCCCCCCAAATCCCACCGTCAAACGTAGATACGCTGTGTTAAACACTAAGTATTGTCAGGCCAGCTAAATTTCGTCTTAAATGATCAAATGCTTTAAAAACTCATTACATTTCTTATCGTCATGATGATGCATTGCAGACTGCAGCGCATTTTGGGATAAAACTATCCCAATACCGTTCGGTTCGAGCCCTGACCCGCTCAGTTATGGGGATTTTTGAGAGATTGTAAAAAAAAAACAATCAAAAACATTTGTTCGCTTAGACGGTTCATTAACGATAAAATTATACTAAATTTCTCTCCGTCCCAGTAGATAGGATAGAAAGTTTATTGTAAAAATCGACTATCGTGGTTATAAACCAAATTTGCGACTATTGTCAAACAAACAGAATAAATTACAATATATGTATCTAATGTAGGTACGCTTAAAAAAAAATTCACGCTTCGTTAAAATATTTCACGAACTCGGGAATAAAACTTTTTGCATATCTTGCGTGTTTTGTAGGTACGGGGCAGAGCTTGGGAACCCTAGAACTTACCACTCGTTCTGGTCGACTTCTAACATTTTGATAGGGGGGAGGGAGGATTTGGGAGTGGAGAGGATGAGATACCATCAAATCAGTGGTCCTAACGATCTCTTTTCAAAAAAGTGTACCCAGATTTTGTCCTCCAATCCCCAGTGCGCAACATGTTAAAGAAATAAGACTACTGGGTGTACACATCACGAATGATATGAAGTGGGAAAAGCACGTAGATTCCATTTAAAAAAAAGGCCAATATGGGCCTTCGGGGACTCAAACTTCTTTCCCGTCATGGTGTCCTTTCCGGACATCTACTGCGCATTTATTTTTCGTTCATTCTCCCGGTCCTAGAATACTGCTGTCCTGTATGGCTTTAGGTGTGACTCGCGAGCAATCGGATGCTCTAGAGAGGATACAATGCCAAGCTCTACTAATAACGGATAAATCTCTGAAAGTCCCTTATATTTATTTTCTGAAAAAAAATATAATCTGAAAACCCTGTCTCACCGTCGTGAAAATGTGTGCTTAAAGTTTAGAGGGAAGACTCTTCTGAACCCAGTCCTTCGCGACATCCTGCCCCCCCCCCTTTACAACAGAAAGGGAGAGGCCTCAAAGAAAAGCTTCCGAACCAGTCCCTACCCTTCAACCAGTGTTTTGCCGATATGTGAGATACAAGAATAGTTTTGTCCCCTCCTTTGTTTCCCTACGTAACAGAAATTAGTAGGTTATTATTTTACCCCCCGTTGTCTATTTCCCCAATCGTTACTTTTCATATTGTTTGTTCTCAGTATTTTATATGTTATTCGACCACTTTCTAGTATATGAATTTTGGTTAGTTTTTAATGTATGTTTGACTTTACCACCTGCTATTCGGCTAGTCCGTAATTGGTGTTGAAATAAAATTGAATTGAATTGAACCATGGCTGAACGGAAGTCAGCGCTTAGCTCCTTTCTGCGCTCCTGCAGTGTTTTTAGGTTAAAGTGTTCTAAAAGGGATGAGTATGGAAGCTTCGGTCCACTATGAATAATAAGAAAAGCCCGCTTCTGTATTCTTTCTAGTTTATCTGTTATCTCCAGTACGGTGTCCGTCCTGGCCGAATGGTTAGCACGCCCAACTCGTAAGCGAAGGGTCGTGTTCGAGTATCGGCGGTGCCTACCATTTGGTTTGGAGAAGGGATTTGTGGCGTGACCCAGTAAAACAAGACATAGTTCACCCAGCTCCGGAGAAATCGGGGGAAGGTGACAGGAAGGGTGGGCGAAAGTACCAGGATGGCTAGCTCCCAACCTCCCATTCCACTTCCTGGCTGAGGCATAGAATTGGAGATCAGCTCCGCCAATTAGGCCTGTATAGGCTGATGCTGATATCTTTATCTTTACCTATTACGGTGATGCTAAATTATGTCCGAATTTTAAACAGACAATTTTATCTCTGTTCTTCCACTAGCTGATGTTTTCGTATCAACAGTCACCTTAAAATTCTTCCAGATAATAACGTGAAATCAATATAGAGCGTGTTCCACCCTTTTAACAATCGTAACTATTAGTTACTATTTCCGTTCCCACCTGGTGAAAAGTTACTACGCTGACCGTTCCAAACTTCTCGGAATAGTAACTAATACTAATAGTAACTATTTGCTTACCACGCTCGGGAGCGTAGTAAGCGCGCTAACTACGTTCTGTGACTAATTGGCCCGATCATCCCGTGGCACGATATTTTGCCGAAATAGAAAAATTCATTCCAGCCCTAAAACCAAGAAGCCAAATCCGTAACGAAGTCCTACTACGGTAATTAGGGTGGAACACGCTCATAGTAATGCTAAATTATTTCTGAATTCGTAAAGCTTTTTTCTCCGTTATGGGAATTATGCGTTCTGTACATTTTCTAAATCCGTTATTTTTCAGAACTTCTACTACCTCAGTCCGCGTGCCATCTGTTGTCAGAGCACATGATCATAGTGTAAACGGTCCAACTGCGGTAAAGGAAACCGCGGTGAACGCTTCGGTAAGTTCAAACAGGGTTCATTACATCAAGCTCATTCTTTATTTTACTCGCTTTGGTCTTTACGACGCAGACCGTTTGACGTCGCTCGCCTGCGCCGTTTTCATCATCTTCACTCTAGGAATATTATCTTAAATTGTTGAATTACAACGGTCAACATCTTTCTTTAACCGGCTTAACTTATTTTTTACCTGAAGACAAGGCAGCTTATTTTTGCTTTTTTTTTCATCTATATTTCATTACACTGAATTGTTTTGACTCATCTAAGGAATTTTTTTTTTTTTTCACGCAGACCTTTAGTAATAACGTTCAGAATGTGTGCTGCTTGCAGGTCAACCCAAAATTAACGCAGACGAGGAGATGAGCTTCTAGAAAGGCGTGCATTTCTAGTGTTACAGATGCAAAACTCGGATAATTTACGCCTGTACAAAGTAGGAAAGCGATAGTTGCGTTTTTGCAGATACCATGGTATCTGTTACCACTGTAACTGAATGTGGAATTAGTCGTTTTTGCAGTTACCGTGGTATCTGATATACGGTTGCTCTGCAAAAACGACTATTGCAGAAATTGTACTTTTCGAAGTCATCCCAAAAGAAAAACGGATATTCAGTCACATCACTAACTGCCAAACTTCTTTCTCACCAATTTGACTAAAATTGATGAAAGTGAGATGACTTTTTCAGATACCACGACCAGTTACCACGGTCGGTCCGTGGTATGTGAATATCTGATACCACGATAACTGCAAAAACGCCTCGTGGAATCAGATACCAGGATAACTTCAAAGACGGCTTTAAACCGTGGTATCAGATACCATGGTATCTGCAAAAACGCAGCTAAGATAAAATAAATCCCAGTTACAGTCATCTTGGGTACCATCGAGCCGAGCCTCCCTGTTAAAAAAAAAACTATTTTTGTATTTTATATTTCTATCTGTAAATCTGTTGCTTTATTTTCAGTGTTACAGATGATGTGCACTAGTATCAGAAAATTTGGACGTATACATTGTAAATGCTTTAAACATTCTTTGAGCCCAAGCTGACTTTGAAACATTTGTTCAAACAGTGTTTAC
Source organism: Branchinecta sandiegonensis (assembly GCA_030848855.1). NCBI lineage: Eukaryota > Metazoa > Arthropoda > Branchiopoda > Anostraca > Branchinectidae > Branchinecta > Branchinecta sandiegonensis. Next base: position 4,677,538 of record JAUPMV010000021.1, on the reverse strand, counting down.
AACGGGTACGTCAGCTACGATTCTTCATCAGCGATATTTCGGCCCTTTTTGGCAAGGGTCCTCGTCAGGCTGTCAATCCTCTGGTTCAACTTCGGGGAAGGAAACAAACCTGTAATAAATAACTGAAGCTTCTACCGACTATAAATATGTTATTAAAGTAAGTTATCTTCAAATACTACTATAATGAAAAAAACTAGTCCTGAGGTTTATTTTTGAAACGGACGCTGTTTTTGCTCGACGATTGGGGCGATGACAGGAAAGGGTTTTTTCTGCATTTTGGTCAACTTCGTTTTTTTTATATATTATTTCATTAATAACCTCGTTCTACGTTTCTATTATCGAGTACTCTGTATCTATTACTTTGAATAATGACTGCACGGAAAAACTAGTGCTGAGATTTAATTTTTGACACGGCTGCTGTTTTTGCTGCACGATTGGGGCGACGGCAAGAAACATTTTTTCTGCATTTTGATCAACTTCGGTTTTGTTGTTAATAAGGGACTGAGGCTTAAATTTTCTTTAAGTATCTCGGTTAATGCCTGCTCGGTTTTTGGGATCCCAAAACGTAAGTGGAGGGATACCTATGACATCGCAATAGTTGTCCGTCTGTCCGTCCGTCCGTCTGTAAGCACGATAACTCTCGAAGGGAATGAGATATTTTGATGAAACTTGGTGTGAGGATTCGTTGGGTCGGCGGACCAGTCAAGTTCGTAAATGGGCTTTGTAGCCCTACATTTAGGGGTGGGGGAGGGGGTTCAAATTAAGGGGCAAACAAAATATTTTGAAACAGCTAATGTGATAGTCGATTATGGGGTAAGAAGACATGCTGAACACGATGGTGAAAACCATTTTGTAATCGGACAAGTAGTTCGCCCGGAATCCGGCCAAAACCGGAAAGTTTGTTAAAAGTAAAAGTTTTATTTCAAGTTGATTAGATGTTTGATTTAGAGGTAGGAAGACATGCTGAAGACGATGGTGAAAACCATTTTCTCGACGGACAAGTAGTTCGCCCGGAATCGCCTCAAACCGGAAAGTTTGTTAAAATTAAAAGTTTTATTTGGAGTTGATCAGATGTCCGGTTTAGGGCAAGAAGACATGCTGAACTTTTATGTGAAAACAATTTTCTTCCCGGACATGTAGTTCGCCCGGAATCCGGCCAAAACCGGAAAATTGTTAGAAGTTAAAGTTTTATTTCTAGCTGATTAGATAACCGATTTAGGGGTAAGAAGAGACGCTGAATCCGTGTGTGACAATCATATTTTACCCGGACATATAGTTCGACCGGAATCCGGCTGGAGTCGGAAAATTTGTTATAAGTCAAATTTTTATTCGAAGTTGATTAGATGTTCATTATTGGGGAAAGAAGATACCCTGAGTTCGTTTTTGAACTTTCTTTTTTCGCCGGACAAGTAGTTCTAGAGTTCGGCCGAAGCCGGGAAATTGGCAGAAGTGGCAGGAAGTTTTCGTCAAAACAGATATGACTTATAGGGCTATATTTGTAGTTGATTAGATGTCCGACATAGGGGCAAAAATAGATGCTGAATTCGATTATGACAAATTTTTTTTAGCCGGACATGAAGTTTGTCCGGAATCCAGCTGAAACCGAAATTTTTTTTATAAGTTAAATTTTTGTTTAAAGTTGATTAGATGTTGGACTAATCACACCAAACAATCAACAACTTATCCAGCGGTGCCTCAAATTAACATAATGTCAAACTTCTCATCTGATAAGCGCACCAATCTGTAAAAGACAATTAGTTTTTAAGTATCATTCCTAAATATTACAATTAAATTATTTATCTATCTACATTATATATTAGATTTTTGGGATCCCATCGACACCTTTGGTCTTGTTCTTTATCTCAACTGCTTCTCGAATGGTTTGATGGAGTCCGGTGCACGTTGCAAGAATTTGTTGCAACGTGCAACGAGAAGAATCGTAGCTGACGTACCCGTTGTAAACATTGTTTGAATGAATGCTTTAAACCTTTAATCTTTTTCTTGTCTCGTCAATATAAGCATTTCATTAATTCATAGAAGTACCACAAATCCGAAAGTAAGTTCGTTTGATGAAATCGATTATCTGTGGATAACAGACAAACGAAGTAAGGCATTTCTTCTGGGTCTTCAGGCCTATTTATGTCAATAAGTGATGTGTAACTAGACTGTCGGATTTCAGCCCTATTCGGTTAAACTTTAATTTGTAATGCGAGGTTCAAGAAACAAACTATAATATTCACTCCTGCAATATACGTATAGTTAGCAAGGCGCATGACAAGGAGACCGGCAAAACACGAAGTTGTAAAGTAGGTAAGTAATAAGTAAACTTTATCATCTGTGAAGGTTCAAAATGACATCCAAAAGAAAAAAAAAGAAAAATGTAGATAAGTCAAGAAAACTTAATAAATAGATTTACCAATGATGAAAAAAAACTGAAAAAAATACGGATTTCCGGTGGTGCTGAATAATTTAATAAATTGTTGGCTCGTGAATTTCGCGTTTTTCGCAAATGCTACAGTTGGTAGGTAACTGTGGGAAATACTTAGTGTACTTAAAAAACAAACTTCGCAAAGCTTATTATCACTTCCCATAAAAATGTCCCCAAAAGTGTTAAATATAGGATATGGCGATATAAAATTAGTTGTTCCAGTCTCGCCCCCCGCCTCCAATTGTAGTGTACCGCGAACTGAGAGTTAACAGCCCCTCGACAATATGTTCCCACACACATCCGTCAAAAAACAAACACGCGTATTTCCACCGTGAAGTGGCTCCCTTTCATCAACCCGTCTTATGTTTCAAATCATGTCCGTGTGCAGTGGAGCATTTGAATTTTCCCGCCAGATATTGGAACCTGATTGATTGCACAGGTGTATGTTACACCCGCAGCTAAATAGCTCTTACAAGATTCTTGCGTTGTACTGCCTGCCGAAAACTTGCCTTAGTTTCAAAGCGAGGCGTGTCGTCGCCGATTCGGTTAGCTTTATGTCGTTCACCAAGTAAGTTGTTTTTTTCCAGTATAGGACCGTAGTAAACATGCCAAACCTTCAAAAGCCCATCTTTTTCCTACCGTATCCTCCTTAGAGTTTAATCGAACAGTGCGGAGTTCTGACAGTCTAATCGCCCATCACGTATTCACTTAATAAGCTTGAATACCCGATGAAAATGCGTTACTTCGTTACTTCTCTATTTACTTTCACTATTTTCATCTTATGAACTTATGTTTCGGCTTTGTTGTGCCTCTACGTGTCTTTACCTCTTTGCCTAGACACCTTTAATAACTACAACGGGGGAAAAAAAATGCCAAAAAATAAATCTCTTTTTCACACAATGCCGGGCTTTCTTCCGAAGTGAACTGAACATTTCCTGAGCTTCCTCTCATTAGCCAGTGTAATGCGCGCTTTTATTAAATTCAAATTCTCCGCGTCTGGATGAACTATGAGCGTGTTCCATCCTACTTACCGTAGTTACTACGCATGACATCTCTTTTTCACACAATGCCGGGCTTTCTTCCGAAGTGAACTGAACATTTCCTGAGCTTCCTCTCATTAGCCAGTGAAATGCGCGCTTTTATTAAATTCAAATTCTCCGCGTCTGGATGAACTATGAGCGTGTTCCATCCTACTTACCGTAGTTACTACGCATGACGTCACGAATTCTGCCTTTCTGTCGTCAAGCCTGGAACGATTTTTCTATTTTCCAGCAGAATATCATGCCGCGGGCAAATCCGACCAATCACGTGAAAGAGATTCGTACTTACTACGCTCCGGAGCGTGGTAAGCAAATAGTTACTATTTCGAGAAGGCTGGGACGGTTAGCGTAGTAACTTTTCGTGAGGTTGGAACGGGTTTAGTAACTAATAGTTACTATTGGTGCGAGGGTGGAACACGCTCTTTGTCTTGTCGGTCCTGCAGTGCATATTCTGAACGTCACTACTAGAGCCCGGGATGAAAAAAAGTAAAAAAAAAAATCAGAAATCGCTTAGCAGAGTCTAAATAGTTAAGCGTAATTAAATCCAAGATATAAAAATAGGCTGCTTTTCAGTAGTTGCGTTTTTGATCGAAGTTTTGTTCAAAGTTGGCTTAGCCTGTTGCTTAATTTCCGTTTTCAAACGCCGTCGAAGATCACTCTTCGCTCAATTAGTGGTTTTAAGACTCCGGCGATCCTTGCCCGGTCTCAGTTTCCTCAACGTGTCAAGCAAACTTCGAACTTACTAGCTCACGAAGTTTGACGGTCAGAGTCTGAAGGACAAAGGAACTGTGACCGGCGACCAAAAACGGTATTTAAGCAGAGACCCTTGAGTTTGAACGTAACTTCAAACATCGATCAAAAACGCAACTAGTTGAAGTTGAAAAGCCACCTGAAAGTAGCTTTACCTTATGATCAGGGAAGACGATCAGGCTTAGGTGGTCACGAATTGGAGGTCCTATTGGTTTGGTGTACACAAAGTTTGTCCGTGCGAGTCGCTCGTGTACTAGTGTACTAGATGAGACACTGCCATGAGAAAGGTTACTCTAGTCGTTGACTTTGGTACGTCGATTTCACTTTTCGAAGGCGCTGCTTTCGCTTGAATAACTTCTAGTTTTGCACATTCAGGCCCATGTCCCTCAGGTTTGTTGACCACGGCTTCCCCCGTAGCTCACAAAACCACTCTTGCCCTACATAGAACCTTGGGGCAGACATAGTACTTATTGTCTCTATTCTTGGACTTGTAGCGAAACAAAAATCAGTCAGCCATATAAATCGTTTTTTCTCTGCAGCTCGCAGTTTTATTAATTGCCATCCTTATCGGTTAGAAGAGAAGACAGAGTGAGATATTATCAAATCTCCAGTTTTCTTTCATTACTTTTCCTGAGTCAGTCCTTTATAAGTAGTAAAGAGGAGTGGCGCAAAATTCTTCTGAGATTCTTTCCCTAATCCCACCGCTTATATGTAATCTGTTTTTTCCCTTCTTTACCTGTTGCGTAACCGGTAGTGGCGAAAAACACCCAGTGGCGAAAAAACACGGTGGTGCTAAAGCACGTATCTTGTTCTAAGGTCGCCCGAACCTCCAAAAATACGCCCTAATCAAAGAGTGTTAAAATACACTTACTATATTAAAAAGCTTATTTACAACTGTACACACTTCTGAAGTCTATACTAATTGTCGCAGAACTCGAAAAGAAGACCCACATTAACTTCAAACTAATGTAACAATTTATCTATTACACTTAAATAAGAAAAGATTTCAGTTACTGATGATAATATAAGAGTAGATAATTTCGCACCGAATACTTTTCTACAAAATATTATGTTAAACAAATGATAAGTTTAATTCCTTTGATTAATATAACTTTGAAAATTCGAGTTCTGATAATGGTCAGTGAGGGGCAGCGGCTCTAGGCGTCGATTAGGGTTGCTTATGCTTTCGGCAAAGACTCAATTGCGCTGAGGTCTTGCCACTCATGATGTATTGCAAAACTGGGACTTTTATCTTGAATTGCAGTCATTTTTGATTGTACACCCACTTCCGACATACAGCGAGGCTCGTTGGTCGAAACCCCGCCTTTTTTTTCAATTCAATCCAGATTTATTCACCATTATATAAAAGCATTCCAGTTATAACTTTGGCACGTCGACACAATACAAAACGAACAAGAAATATTTGAAATTCAGAGCATTTCGTTACAAAACTTACTAAAATACGGCACAAATGTTTTTAAAAAACGCTCAGACGAATTGGCACGAGGCTCGCCAAATTTTTGTTCTAGTCCCACCTACTCATCGCTGAATGCAACTCCATCGTCTGCGTGACCTCCCCCCCCCCCCTGCAAGCCTTTTGTCTTGTCTCTTATTTTGATTTTGAGGACACTTTGAAGGATTACCAATGAATAATAATAATAAATTGCGAACTTTAATTTTTATCTTGCATTACAGAAACGAGTTTTGGATTATATCCAAACGTCCGACATACAGCGAAGCTCATTGGTCGAAACCCCGCTTTCTTCTAACGCCACCTACTCGTCTCTGAATGCAACTCTATCATCTGTGTGCCCGTGTAGTTCGTGCCCCTGCCACATGTCGAAGAATCTGTCGAGTTCCCTCCTAGAAAGTGAAATCGATGAAGCAAGGTAATTTTTTTTTTACTTTTTGTGCTTTTAGTAGAAACAAAGAAAAGCAAAATGGAACAAGACTCGAAATACAAAATAATTGACTAAAAAAGAAGGGACAGGTCGTGGTGTGCGGGGAAGCTAAGATGTGAGGTCGTAGTTTTTTGGGATCCCAAAACGTAAGTGGAGTAAAACTTGTCAGTCCGGCTGTCAGCACGATAACTCTCAAAGGGAATGAGATATTTTGAAGAAGCTTGGTGTGAGGATTCTTTGAGTCAAGGCACAGGTCGAGTTCGTAGATGGGCTCTGTAGCCCTACATTTAGGGGTGGGGGTTCAAATAAAGGGTCCAACAACTTTTTTAACAGCTAATGAGATTGTCGATTTAGGGGTAAGAAGACATGCTGAACACGTATATGGAAATTATTTTCTCGCCGGACAAGTAGTTCGCCCGGAATCAGGCCAAAACCGGAAAATTTGTTTAAAGTAAAAGTTTTACTTGAAGTTATATAGTTCAGCCCAAGCTGTACGCGAATCATATCTGACACTGCAAAACGGATACGTCAGCTACATTTTATTTGAGCTATATTATGGCCCTCCTATTCAAATAAATTTAATAAAAACAAATAACATTTATATAAAACAAATAACCTTCTTGGCGAGGGTCCTCTTCAGGCTCAAGCCGCTCAGTCGGAACATCATTCGATCAATCAGTGAATCAATCGGAACTTCAGATCGCCCAAACATGCCGCCAAGTATCCATCTTTGAGAGTTCCACCTTTGCTGGAGAGAAGAAGGAGAGACAGTGATTCCAAAACCAAAATGCAGAAAAATCTCTACCGTTTCAATGACACAATCGAGCAGCAAAGACAGCAGCTGTGTCCAAAATCAAATCACCGCACCAGCTTTAACTCCAAGCAATTTTCAGTAGAATTCACAAAATCAGATATTCAAGGAAGAATATTCAGTTGTTTTTCCACAAGTTCATTTTCCAGCTTCAGTGGCTTGAGCCAGAAGAGGACCCTTGCCAAAAAGGGTATAAATATAGCTCTAATAAAATGTAGCGGACGTATCCGTTTTGCTGTGTCAAACCTTATTTGAAGCTGATTAAATGTTCAATTTAGGGGCAAGAAGGCATGCTGAATCCGTATATGACTAGTTCACTCGGAACGGCCGGAACCGGAAAATTTGTTGAAAGTAAAAGTTTTATATGAAGTTGATTAGAGGTTTAATGTACGAGTAAGAATATATGCTGAATTTGCTTGTATGGCACTTGCCCTTCGGCCAAGTGCCATATAGCGATCGCAAGTTCTGTCCGTCCGTCGGTCGGTCGGTCGGTCCAGGTTTTGCCAGTTCGGGCACTTCCACATAAGCTAGGACCATGAAACTTGGCAGGCATATCAGGGATCCCAAATGATTAAGTTTGAAATAGGCCTAGTCACTTTCCCGATCTGAGCATCTGGGGGGGGGGGGGGTGTAGAGGGAGTGGGAACCCGGAAAAATTAGGTATTTTTTTCTTACGACCTGGTGATCAGATCTTAATGAAACTTGATACATAGAAAGACCTCGTGTCTCAGACGCCCCATTTTAAATCCGGACCGGATCCGGCTACATTGGGGGAGTTGGAGGGGGGAACCGAAAATCTTGGGAAACGCTTAGAGTGGAGAGATTGGGGTGCAACTTGGTGGAAAGAACAAGCACGAGTCCTAGATAGGTGATTGACATAACCGGACCGAATCCACTCACTGTGGAGGAGTTGGTTGGGGGGGGGGATCCGAATTTCTAGTGATCCCGCGAGTTCAGTACTTCCTGATGTGCTAGGGCGATGAAACTTAGCGGGCGTGTCAGGGACCCGAACAGATTGACTTGAGGATAGTCGTTTCCCCGATGATCCGACCATCTGGGGGGCGGGGGGCGTGGAGGAAGGGGGAATCCGGAAAAGTGAGGTATTTTTAACTCACGAACGGGCAATGGACCCTTATGAAACTTGATATATAGAAAGGCCCTCGCCCTATTTTAAATATGGAGCGGATCCGGTGACATTGGGGGGAGTTGGAGGGGAACCGGAAATCTTGGGAAACGCTTAGAGCGGAGGGTTCGCGATTAAGTTTGGCGTCCTAGATACGCGAATGACATAAACGGACCGGATCCGGTCACTGTGGGAGAGTTGGGGGGGGGGGGGCGTCCAAATTTCTAGGGATTTTGCGAGTTCAGTACTTCCTGATGTGCTAGGATTATGAAACTTGGCAGGCTTGTCAGGAATCCGAACATGGCTTGATAATGTAGTTTCCCCGATCCCACCGTCGTGGGGGGAGTGGAGGGAAGGTGAATCCGGAAAATTGAGTAGTGCGTGCTCAGCTATTGAACGGGTGACCGGATTTGAATTAAACTTGATATTAAGAAACAACTCGTGTTTCAGACGTCCCATTTTTACTCTGGACTGGATCTGGTGACATTGGGGCGGGGGGGGGGGGGGTTGGAGGGGGAACCGGAAATCTTTGGAAACTCTTAGAGTGGAGGGATCGGGATGAAACTTAGTGGGAAGAACAAGCATTAGCCCTAGATACGTAGTTGCAGAACCAGATCGTGTCGGGGCTATGTGGGGGGAGTTGGAGGGGGTTTACCGGAATTCCGGTGATCGTGAGTTAGGATTCTTCCAGATGTGCTAAGGGCGAAAAAACTTGGGAGGCATATTAGTGATCCGACCAAATAGACTTAAGGACCCGACACGATGCCCTAGGAAGACTTCCATTTTTGGATCGTACCATTTTTCGGGGAATTGAGAGAGGGGGAATCCGGAAATTACTGACTTCCATAGGTTGGGAACAAATATTCCGATTCAAGTGAAACTTTATGGGTGATAAGAACTGATGAACTAGATGTGCAAAGCATGTGTCCGAACCTATGCGGCCATGGTTGAGGGAATTTGGGGGGGGGGGGGGTCCGAAAACTTTGTGACATGCGCAAAACAAAACGGATGGGCCGAATGATATGCAAGTTGGAGAGTACCAAGTGGGAGGGGGAGTCCCGGAAATGTTGTGGCTCGCATAGGGGTTAAACGAATGGAGTGATTTGAATGAAACTTGGAAAGAAGAGAGATCGTATGCGTTGGATGGCATATTTTAGGGTCCGGGCCGGATCCGAGCACGGTGGGGAGGGGTACTGGAATTTCCGGGAAAATGCTGAGATTGCAACAGTAACTATTAATTGCTTTCTCGCTTCTCACACCACCTACTCGTGACAATTGCCATATGAGCTTGTAGCTCTTGTTTGCTCGACAAGTAGTTCACTCGGAATCTTGCCGAAACCGGAAATTTGGCAGAAGTAAGGCAGGAAGTTTCAATCAGCTTTGTCAAAGTAGATATGACGTGTAGGGGTAAACACATATGTTGAATCCATATCTGAACTTGGTTTTCTCAGACGATTCGCCATTGGCCTTAATCTGTTTCTAAATTTTAATAGTAAAGATGTTTAAGGAATCTGGCGAAGACCGGATATCTGCAAGACCCAATTGCCTGGATAAAAAAATCCAGTAACTATTAATTTTTGGGATCCCATCGAAACCTTTGGTCTTGTTTTACTTGGGTTCGTAGGTGGCTTGTACGTTGGAACTATTTGCATTTTATTTTTGAGGTATTTTCTAAAAATTCAAGGCGCATTCACATTAAGAGCACAAGACTGTATAAGAGGCAGCCCACACTGTACACAAAAATCTTGCAGTATCTCCACTGGGATTAATCTTGTCTCTAAAAAGATAATCTATTGGGATTAATCTTATCTCATCTCATTAATCTTAATCTTATCTCAGACTTCTACTTTTGAGCTATTTTCGAAAAATTCAAGGCGCATTCACATTAAGAGCACAAGACTGTATAAGAGGCAGCCCACACTGTAAAAGAAAATCTTGCAGTATTTGCTACTGTGATTAATCTTGTCTCTAAAAAGATAATCTTATCTCTATTGGGATTAATCTTATCTCATCTCATTAATCTTATCTCAGACTTCTACTTTTGAGCTATTTTCGAAAATTCAGGGCGCATTCACATTAAGAGCACAAGACTGTATAAAAGGCAGCCCACACCGTGAAAGAATTATTTTGTTTAATCTTGTCTCTAAAAAGATAATCTTATCTCTATTGGGATTAATCTTGTCTCTAAAAAGATAAGTTTATCTCTGTTGGGACTAATCTTATCTCAATTCCAGTAGCAAATACTGCAGTTAACTTTAATCCTTACTCGGAGAAACCTGTTACAGTGCATACTGCGTTGCGTATACTGCTTTGCGTATGGGCTGCGTCGGTCATTTCGCACTGCGAGGGCTCGTGCGTTCACTGTAAAAAGTTTCTCCGTTAGATTAAAGTTAACAGCAGTATTTGCTACTCAGATTCATCTTATCTCTATTTGGTATTAATTTTATCTGCGTAGAGATAAGAATAATCCGAGTAGCAAATACTGCAGTTAACTTTAATGTTTATACGGAAAAACTTTGTACAGTGTTCCTTCCGCACGGAACTGAAATGGACAGCTCAGATGTGGACGTAGTAGGGCGATTCTGGCGTTCTCTTGGATTTGCTTTCCGAAAAGCAAAGCGAGAATCCGGCGAGCGCAAGAACAAACGGAAAGTCGTTCGGCCTCAGTTGCACCTTTGCAACTTCTCGCTGACTTGCCGAAATCACTTTTCACTCGCGAATTGGCTTCGCTTTCCAAATCACTGGTGAAAACCAGAGGAGCGCGAGAACAGCTATGGAAAGTGAAGCAAGTTTTAGCCGAAGTCGCAAAAACAGCCGGCGCATAATCTCGCGCGCTTTCCAGACCACCAGAATCTCCCTAATGTTGATTTATTGGGTGGTGGTGGTTGTAATATATTGTAAAGTGCCCCACCAGAGCGCGCGCCATCTGGGAGATGGTTATGAGTGAGTGAGACAGGAGGGGAGACCCGGATGCGGCATCCATGTACATTCTGTCAATCAATAGTTACATTAGGAGTGGTAGAAAGAGAGAATACGCAGCTCTAAGAAAACGAAAGATAGGGAAACGAGCTGAACTAAACAGTTTCTGTGTTTTTCCCGATTTTCTCCTCATCTCTCATACCTTTGTATTTTCTTCTCTGCTGTACTCTGTCCATCTTAATATTTTCAGTCCACTTGAGAATTATCCATCCCGCAGACAGACAGACTATGACTATGATAATAATAATAATAGTTTATTTTTAACCCACAAATCGTACAAGACGAAAACAGTGTAGTACAAAAGAAAATATGAAAATAATTAGGGAAAACACAGCACATACAAACAAAATCTACTAATAATTTTGGAATTTCTTTGTCAAGGAGGGAGAAAAAGAAGAAATTTACGAAAACAAAAGTAAGAGGGGCATAGCTTTAATATCCTTTTTCTTTTAAACAGGATAAACCCCAGATAGAAAAAGAATAGAATGGTCACAGAAGGAAGAGTATAGCTTGCCAAAAGCTTTCCGATTGTATGTTAGCAACAATTGTTAGCAACAATTTTCGAATAATCCCTGTTAGCAACAATTTTCGAATAATCCAGTTGAATTTTTAGTCTACAATCGGAAACCGTCATAGGTCCTTGAGTTTCCTTTGGGATCCTAAAAAATCAGTCAACTATCCCCGTGGTTTTTCACTAGACCTCTCTGACTGCCCCCGCCTCACCCCCCCCCCCCGTAGGTCCGGCTGTTTTTTGTGCGGATAGTCTTATAGAACGAATGGTTTTAAAAATACATTATCTGGGATATTGTGTTATATACATCTTTATCTATTTTGAATTTGTAGACTGTAAAAAAGGGAATATCTTGTTCTTGAGGTCCGTGGTTTTTACTAGACTTCCCTTGTCACCTGCCCCCTCGTATGTCCGGCTGCTTTTTGTGAAGAAAATAGTCTGGTCTTTGTCTTGGGATATTGTCTGTGCTTTCTTCTTATTTTAAAATCTAAATGTTACAAAAAATGCATATCTTGTTAGGATGAGCACGTGTGGAAATAATCGCTCCTCTTTACCTTAAGTGGGAATATCATTTGGTTTCCGTCTGGCGCATGTTTCCGGATTTCTAAAACGCCCCCAAAACAGGCCATAATCGCATTCCTCTTAGATGCCACGCTTGTTATCTCGCAAGATTTTGCTAATTCGGGCGCCACGCGAACCGCCAAATTCGGAAGTTGGAACAGATGGGATTTGTTTCCCATAATTCTTGTGCAATTTAGCTAATTAAAGGTGTCTGAGAAACGGGAGAGAGTAACGAGTTTCCGATAAAAGAAAAAAAAATCTAAGTCATGTCCGTCCTTTTGTTTCAATTTGGTATTCCCCCCCCCCCCCCCCCTTCCCCACATTAAGGTAGGCTGTACCTCCCACAGTTAGTCAAAGTTTCACTTGCATTCGTATTTTGCTATTGTCCCTCCCTTCTCCCTAATGAAGCCAAACGGTTTGTCTTCGTTGCCCGGCTCGTTATTTTGTTTGTTTGTTTGATTTTGCTTTCTTTTTTTGCGTTTATTCAGAAAATATGGATTTGATTGTTAATGTTAAATTTCACATGTCGATCTTTAAGGCGCATGATCATTTATTTTTTCGCTTGGATATTTTTAAGAATATCGTATGGAATAAATTTAACAAAAATTTAACAAATCCAGTAATAGGCCTACTCACAACTATGACAGAAAGATTAACGTCAATTAGAGGTCTGAAATCTGCTTTGAATTTAATTTTTGAATATTTAAACGCCGTCACGTATAGAAACTAGCTCCCTAAGGAGGGGGGAAACTTCGCTCCGTTATTTACAAACTCTTTAAGAAACCATTGAAACATTTCATGTATTTTGTCTCCAAGTTTTTCTCACCCTTCTAATTTGCTATTTACGTGTCAATTCCCTTGTTAAATGAATTCCGGGACGGGTCGGGAAATAAATATCCATGAAAGCCTCCATTCTGTTTATTCGGCAGGCAGACTGCAGTCGGTCGAATGCCCTCGTGAGTGAAAGACGCTTGGATAGGAATTCACTTGAGAAAAGATGGTTGTTTTGGTCAGATGGTGAGGATTGAAAGCTTTTTGTTAACTATAGGGAAGAATGTCCTTTGGAACCTTCCTTGTCGGAAAAACTTCATTGAACATGAAGGATTGTTAGGAATGCTAAGGAAAAATAATATTAGGTTATTGTATTTCAACTATCTAAAATATATTCGAAATGTACTCCTTGGATTAGTAATAGTTGGATTGGCACAAATGTTTTATATAACTTGTCCCGTAATCTCAGTTCAAAACGCTGGATTTGAGCCTTAGGCAAAATTCTTTGAATACGAAGGGATTAAATATAGAAGTCTAGGTTGTTGAGAATACCAAGAAGAAAAGAAATTAAGGTTATTGTCTTTGAAGTTTCAAATATCTTTAAAATTTCCTTCCTTAAATTGGTTATACTTGGATCGGTAGGCCTACCAGTGTTGGGACAATATTGTAATTAAGTATCAAGGACTAAGACCTGACAAAAATGTCCTTTTTTAAAACTTGTACTTAAGTAGTACTTCAAGTACTGTAAGTTTTAAGTACTGCACGTTGAGAGAAAATAGTCTTTGAAGCTTCGAGTGGAGTTCCCGCCGTCTATTGGTATGCAAACCAAAGTGCAGTGTACTTCACAGACTGCCCAAGTTTCGTCATTTAATTTACGGCTTTTGGTTGTTCGACAAATGGTGCCAAAGAAGCACTTCAGTATGCAAATCAGTGTGGTCCTGAGTGTGATCTAAGAGATCAGTATTTGAAAGAGGATTGGTACTTGAAGCCTTCAATTACCTAGTCATTTTACTTAGTATCAAGTTATTATTATTATTATTATACTCATCCATCTCTGCCAGTTTGGTGTTACGGTGTGTCAATATATAAATGAAGAGGTTTTGGGTTATACGCCTTTGTTATTTATGGTGTTTCCAAATTCATTCCTAGGTTTATTCTTGAAATTCATATCGCAACCTGGACGGATGAATCCTACCCCAATCTTTACCATCTGCTAGATACAAACCTACCTCTCTTCAAGAATAAATAAGGGAAGAATTGAGAACTCACATAACCCCGATGTCAGCATCCTAGATCTCTTTTCGTCCGATCTTATTTACCGGGGGTGGAGCTTCGCGTGTTGCCTCTTGCTGTATTAAATGTTACCTCCAGAGCAAAAGTGATGAAGCAGTCAGAAAAAGCGGGAAGTTCAAACAGTGCCGATTCTGAGGATTATATAAATGGAAACTCCTTTTCAGTCTCGGGTCAGATTTGCAATATGAAGCTTATGTTGTCACCACCCTTCACAAAGACGGTGAAGCCCAAGGGGATGCGGCATTTGATGACTCAGGGGAACAATTAAGCAACTTGAACACTGAAGCATAGACCTAACACGCACGCATTTAGTTCAGATTCAATAGGACTGGTGTGAACATTAGTAATTTTATTTTGGTCTTCTCAGGACTGTAAAGAACCGCTTCTAGAAAAGGTATTAAGCTTGGACAATATTTAGCTGTCGAAATGTACTCAATGAGTTACTATGTTTTGTTTTTAAGTTGTACTCTACACGAAATTTAGTTCATATCATTTTCTTGGGTAGTAGCGAAAAACAGTACAAAGTCCTAATTTTAAATTAATGATTGCTGAGTGTAGGATATCTTTCAAGACGTATCAGTTTATGATAACAACTTATTATTCTTGGTCAAAAAGGTATATCATTATCTCGGATAGTTGCATTTTACGTCTGCCCAAATTTGTCATTGTCTATGCCTTTTCGTAATATTTTTTTTTTTCATTATCATGTTTTTACACCATTCAAGTTGGAATTCGGGCGTAGCTGGCGAACTGTACTCAAAGAGTTGTTATGTTTTGTTTTAAGTTGTACTCTGTACACAAAATTCAGTTCATAACATTTCTCGGTTAGTTGCGAAAAACAGTTGGCTTGAAGTATTTCCTAATTTTAAATTTTAATTGATTACTGAAAATGATAATTGCACGGTACCATTCAAAACGTCTATATTTGAGATAACCATTTATTATTTTTGGTCAAAATGTATATCATTATCTCAGGTAGTTGGCTAAATGTTTCACTATCTATCCTATTGACAGTCTTTTTTTTCGTCACTAAGAATCTGCCATAGAGATTGCATGAATGTTTGGAAGCGTGTCCATTCCTTCTTTAAACTTATAGTGTTCAGTCCAAATCGGTCCTTTTCTGCCTTTATTTTCGTCATCCTTGAATGTAGGATTGCACGACTTCTATCATCTCACTGTACTTTAGCCCCTTGTCTCGTCTTTTAAACTAGTGGTAGCAGCGATTTGTTGGAGGGAGAAGGGCAAAATGTCGGCCTATTTCTGTTTAATTTGAATTCGGCGCACTTCCTTGACGCGAAGCACGGCGATCAGAAGAAATAGCGCCAATATTTACTCTGTGGTCTGGACAGGCGCCGAATAGGCCCCACCCCCGGTACTTGAGGATCGGGCAGAAAACAACGTCCCATGATTCAAGTCTTCTCAATTCTTCCCTTATTTATTCTTGCTCTCTTATATGGCACCGTCAGTACGGGCCAAGGTTTCAGGCATGAACCATTCTTCTGCAACACATTTCGAGCAAGAACAGAAATAAAATTAAATGGGACACTCAGAATATTCGTCTGCTGATATTTAAACTCGCAGGTATTGCTAATTTTTCACGGATGATTCATTATGCGCATGGAAATAACTTAAGAATCCCGGCGTCGCCGACTGTATTCAGGGAGCGAGCAATGGAGTTAGACACTTGCAGGTAGCAACCTGAAGAAAGTGAACGTATGTGCAATTGTGTCAGTGTTTTGCGGAATAAAAATTTGTAGATATCACGAAATACATAGAGGTTTTAGCAGAAACAGCATATTTGAGGCTATCTTTAAGCTTGACATATCGATCGAGGTTCCGTTCCGCTCCTGATTATTGTATAGGCTAGGCTTGTTTCGTGTTTGTTTGTTTTTAGGGCGTGTTCTTGTCCATATTTCTTGGCAAATGGTCCTTCGTTAGCTGTGAAGTGGCCAATACAGGATTGAAAGCTGACTCACTTCGCATTGGAGAATGTATTAATCTAAAATATAGGGAAGTAGAGAATTTAATTCAGATATAAAAATCATAATTACAGTCATCATAGGGAGCACCCATCCAATGAAAATCATGTTTCCACAAGAATGTATTACTGTAAACAACAGGAGTTTAGAAACATAATTGATAATTGTTGGTCCTTGGAGCACCACTGCGAAAATTCAGTAAATGCTGAATCCGTCAATAGCTTTAAGTGTATCATAGTTCGCTTGAAGTAAAAAAAAAAAAAAAAAAGCTCTCCGCAACATCCCGTTTCAGCTTTCCCGCACATCACGTCCTGTTTGTTTAGCCAATTTCCGTGTTTAGTGTCTTGTTCCGTTTTTTGTTTTTTCCTTATTTCTACACCGCTTTTCTGTCTTTTAGAGAGTTATAAAACTAAATAAATATAATAGGTAAGACCCTCAACTCTGCCCTGTCCGCGAGTTTCTTTGAAATATGTAGAGGCTAAACCCCATTATGATTATATTGTCATGATCACCAACATGGCCAGCCATTGGGCTAACATCCAATACTAATCCAATTGTCCGTGACCGGAGAGAAGCGACATATAATACTATTGTCATGATCACCAACATGGCCAGGGTTGGTCTTTGACACTTGCAGCCTTCGGCTCAATAAGCACTTTTCTGTCGGTCGATCTCTCCGCTGACCACGAGTTAGGGAACTTCCAGGTGACGCTAGGAGGCTGAAACTTCCAAAGTGTAATTTTGAATATTGAACTGGCAGTTTGTTGTTCAGTTCTTTTGTTAGCTCTCCCTGGTACGTCTGCAGTAAGCTCTTTATTACCGCCGGATGGTGAATGAACGAATTCTTTACCGCTATACTTCATGGGCCATGGCGGCAAAAATAACAGAAAAAGACTTGGAGGTTGTGTTCTTAGTATTCGGAGGTCATCAAAACACTCAATTCCCATACTTGAAACCAAATCCCTTTTCTCACAAACTTCGCGACGAAACACTTCCTTTTGAAACTCATCAACTCTTCATGATAACAAATCAGATGTACCGCATTTTCCCCTTCGTACACACATCAGGTCACACGTTTCGATCATGGTTATTGCCATTTCAGGGTAGGCTATTAGATACAAAAAATAAAATGCAAATCATAATATGGTCCCAGATTCAGAATAGTTACAAAGTGGCTGTCCGGTATAACTTAAAGGACACGTCGTACTTATGATAGTTATTTATTCTACTTAAGTAGTATTTCCATCCATTTGAATCCCGGAGGGTTTTAAATTCATAAGCGTATCCTTTCTCCTCCGTTAGCTATACACTGATTATCGCGCTTGCCACGTTTGATCTCTTTGCGTGACATATCATGCACCCGATCATTGTTTCCGAGGAGCTTATTCCTCCGGAGACCGATTATACAAATTTTGCCAGGATTGTCGTCCAAGGCTAGAAGCCGTTTAATTTTCCGTAAGCATAGCTTGGTTTTAAAGTGGTCAACTATTTCAGAACATGGAAGTAAAACGTAAGTAAGTAATTTGTTTATAACCCGCTATTTCGAAAAAACGGAGTAAATGAAAGAATACAAACAAAACACATAAAGACACAGAAAAAGACACTCATTTTCAGTCTTCGGCCAGGAAGCAGTGGAGAAGGTAGTGCGCTGGTTGAGCTCTGTTGTCAGTGAATCTTGACAGCGAGGAAGAAACATCCAAAAGGGTAACACTTGCATCTTGAATTTTGAACTTCTCCGTCGAAGTATGGTTTATCAGAGGCGTTATTAGCCAAAATGTGTGGGGGATACGAGGCATTTACCGACTGGCTGTTAATTTTTACCGACTCTTTCTGCAGAAAAAACGACTGTTTTCAACAACAAAAATGACATTTTTGAAAAAAATCGACCGATTTTCAGAAAAACCGACTGTTTTCATGAAAAAAATCAACTGTTTCGACGAAAAATCGCGGCGTTTCGCGCCGACTCGGCTATTTTTTACTGACTGGCCGACAGCATTGGGGGGGGGCCCCCCCTCCTCCCCCCCCCAGTCGTGACGCGGCTGATGATTATTACATAGTTTCGACAAGTGCAGCAGGTGCTTTGCATATTTAAAATAACACGATCTCATCATTTAATCTCCTTCTTTCGCAGAACATGAGTGACACCAGGTCGAAATGGTATAAAAGGAGCGCAGAATGTGAGCAGAAACACCATGTAGTACGGGGTGTGCTTTAAAGTAGCCCATGTATCCAGGTCGAATGTGAAACAAATGATGGGCATGGCTCGAGATAACGAGTGTAATTTATTTTCTTTAATAGTACACTTTCGAAGACTGGTTACACATACTCCAAAAGTCGAAGCTACAGACAGAGAGTGAGTCCTGAAAGGATTATCCCTCCCCCCAACATGAGCCGAAGCCGGGTCAGCGGAGCTGGGTATGACCTCACGCAAAGTGTCACCCACAGAGATGAACACTTCAGTCGGTCAGGCAGCGCTCTATCCAACACGAGTACTCGTAAGTGGACTTGATAATACCAGTTTTCTTGTTAACTAGTGTTACGACAGTAAAGTAATACTAACAAAACATTACAACTTTGTTTTTTCCATTGTAGTTCGTTGTAGATTTAGTAGGCTAGTTTATCTTTAACGGTCAGCTGTTTATTAGGATGTAAGTGTGTGTGAGTTTGATTTTTTTTTTTTTTTTCAGTCAATCAAGTTTAATTTCCAAATAGCTCAGAGCTAGAAGAGGAATAAAATATTTACTAAATACACAGACACGAAACAAATTAACTAATACACTTACAAGATATTACCAGAAATAAATGATGGGATGAAACTACGTAAAAATTGGGTAGAAGAATTAGCAGGATATGGACAAAAATGATTACCAGTATTCCTCTCGGGCCGACGCACGGAAGAGGGGAGGGGGGAATAAATGGGCCATCTGGGGTTGACGTGTTGATTGACATGTTGTTGTTCCTTTTAAACATTACCCTTCAGTTTTGAAGGATTCAAACAAATAATAATAATAATTAGTAAAATAAAATTGATCGAAATAAAAATATGTAATAGAAATTGAACTCTATCCAGCTATTCGTGTAGAACTTGCTTCCTCAACAAATTACGGCTACCGGTGTTTACCAAGAACAAATGATCACAAGAACCTCTGTCTCCCTATCTCTTTGATAGGACCATGCAGAGTCGAATATATTCTCGATACCCTGCCCGTTACAAACAAGCGGAGGTTAGCCGGCGCTACGGTACCATGTCGGCGCTACGAGTTAGATCAGTAAAAAAAATCTATCTATCTATATATATTTACGAAAGAGGGGAGGGAGCTCTTCTCGCACTGTTCATGAAACACTCGCGATGGGTGGAGTGTAAGTGGGGCTGAAGCGACCATACTAACCGGGCTTTCCTTATTGGGGGCATAGTAGGATCTCTTAATTTTTGGGAGTCTCCACTGAGGCTGTTGGCCGAAAGCAAGACTTAGTTTTTCGCTGCTCGAATTTTGTTTCTAGTTTAAAATTTTTTGAAAGGCAACAGTAGGGAACTTCAGAAATGATGAGCAATGTTCTATACTGAGTTGCGTTTTCAGGCTCGCGATTCTCAACCCCATGTTCGTCACAGGTCGTTTTTACGGAGCGCATTCAGTGCGCATCCTAACACGGGTTCCGTTTTCTGTGGCTTCAAGCGTTTTTAGCTCCCGTGTTTCTTTCGAGTTCAACACCGAATCCAAAGACAAACGGACTCGGTAGAGTATCAAATCCTGTGCCGGTTTCTGTTATGCAAAACATGGCCGCTGAAAACGGGTGACAGCGCAGTGTGTTAGGATTCGAGTTCAACAAGCTAATTGGCCATATTCCTGTTCAGCGCTTCCAAGCGGACTAGTTTATGTTAATCCCCCTATGCCTCACCGTCAGCACTTGGATCAGACATGGTAAAATAGACCTTCATGTTAGCGAGTGGAAAACCTGTCATCTGTGTCCCAGGTAATGGGGGTTTTGCATGTGTTTCAGCAGCAGAAAGTGAAAGTGACCCACTATGTCTTGTGTAGACATAGTAAAAACTCTAATCGCATAGGGGAATGGGTCACGTTCACTTTCTGCTGCTGAAACATATGCAAAACCTCCATTACCTGGGACTAATAACAACAATAATTTTATTTAAACCCTCCATACAAATACAAAGTAAATGGTCGGAGGAGTTGGTGAGGAAACAAAAGAAAAAGAGAAAAAAAAGAAATCACACAACACTACGAGACAAAATTAGGCTGCGATAACTACAAATAACCAAACCAATACAAACTTGAGTCATGTGCTTACACCAGGCTAGCCAGTGGAAAATCGTGCAGTTTTCTACTTCGATTGATGAAACGACTGGTTAGCTCATTCATTTTTTCGCTTATTTCAAAGATACGGTACCTTTGTGATACGTAAGAGTTTCGGAACGATATGGGAATTCCCAGTAAATATTTGCAGTACCGGACTGCAGTACCGGACTCGGATGACAGGTTTTCCACTCACTAACAAGTGGATCTACTTTACCATGTCTGATCCAAGTGCTGATGGTGAGGCATAGGGGGATTAACAGAAACTAGCCCACTTGGAAGCGCTGAACAGGAATATGGCGAATTGCTGAAAACGCAACCCTTGATTACGAATTCTTGCGTTGACTAATAACGACATCTGATTTCAGATTCGTACTACCTACGATCCGGTAGCGGTAGTCCCGAACAACCACCGCGGGATGGCTCACCAGTCAACTCTCAAAGGAGAAAAAGACTTTCTGAAATAGGGACGACTACAAGAGAAAGTACTGCCTTCCGAATTCAGCGAGGTTTAGATGTGGGCACGGATTCGAGCCCAGAAGATACCGTTCCACGAAGGAGGAGTGTAACACCCCTAGCGGCTGGCGGAGGAACTACTGTGAATACATATGGGAGGAATGGAAGGACCTCGCTTCTTCAAGAGTATCCTGGGCGACTGAGTGAGTACAGCCCTGTTCTGTCCTCTTAAAATTCTTCTCCCTCAAGAGTTGAGGTACAGGAGCCCTGTTCTCCTTGAAAAATTTCGGTGTTCGTATCCTTGTTTTGTAACGTTGACCTCATTGACGGACAAGGTGTCGTTTACGGATAGATATCGTTTATCAAAAACGCAAACAGACGAACCGAGAAAAGCACAGCCTGGTCGCAAAAAGAGGAATATTGTAAGGAAAAAGAGGAACTCGTTAATCAGGTTTCACTTTTAAAATTGAAGGGTAGTGCAAAACGGTCGTCGTCAGGGAGATGGCACCTTATTCTGTGCTGGAGGAATATAATTAAACACATATCCTAGCAGAGTTTTAGTTAATTGTTGATGATCAATAGTGGACCAATAGAAAACCGGATGGTGACTCGGAACTTGAGTGCGGATAGTGGTTGGTTGCCTGGATACCTCTGATGAAATCAAGGAAAGTAGCACTTGCTGTTTTAGGGAATCTATGAACCGGTGGCAACATGACTGAGTATTTTTTTATTTTTTTTTTGTGTATTCGAAAAAAAAAATCTCACTGCCCTCCAGAAGCCAGCACAAAACCCCCTGAAAAATTAACCTACATAAAGGCTGGAGACAGGGTGGAGATTATTTTGAAGGATAGAAATTTTATGGGGATAAAGAATTTGGGAAGGTTGGTTAGTTTGGGCATGGCACATAGAGAACTTTTTGTAAGGTGAGTCAGGAAGAAAGGGGTGTGTATTGGATTATATTATCTGAAATGTATAGCGGGCCACAAAAAATGGTCTTTCTACCACACACACAATGCTAACCATCCCTACTGCTATGAATGTTCCCTACTACTATGAATGTTCCAAACCGCTAAAACACCGTAAAACAATGAGCAAATAAAAAAAAACACCAAATTTCCTAGGTTTCAAATAACTCTTTCTTGACTAAATCTCAGCCGATTATCCCGGACAGCTGTTATGGCACGTAGGGAGCCAAGGGTCAAAATAATAATTTCCATCTAATGCTCCAGCTGTTTATTACAAATACAAATCAGTTATAAAACCAAGACCAGTGTGGTACCTCTGAAGACATGCACAAATTATCAGTTGGGTCTTATAATTCTTTGCTAATCAATCCTGGAAAATTCCGCCATCTAGAAAAGAAGACGTTGTGCGTGGGTTTTTTCTCGAGCCAAAACAGCAACTCGGCAATCGAGTTAAAATCGAAACAAACCCGTGGCATGCGATCCCTAAGAAAAGGTACACTGAATGTTTGGATTAGGTCTTTATTTGTTGGATTAATTTGGAATTTTTTTTTTTTTGTATTTGTATTAACCATGGCCCTTTAGGGCTTTCAGTGTTAATAAATATCTATCTATCTGTATATCTAGACACTATGAAATAGAGGAATAGAGAAGAAAGGAGAAAAAGAAAAAAGAAAAAGTTATCTGTCAAAGCGAGGAATCAGATTTCGAAGATTTGACCGTTTTTCTGACTTTCCAGCTCCCCTTGGCGAGGATTTGGAGGAAGAAGAGGTCACAGTAATTAAACGGATAATCAAAGTCTTCAAGATCTACAACGAGCGCATAATCCGCTACGTAACAAACTCTGTAGCACCTCGAACTGCCGCGCCACCTGATGTTGCCGCCTCAGCGGCGCAAGCCATGACTGCCAGTGTGCCTTCGAAGAAGAAAAGAAAATGTATGTCGTTGTTGGGATGGCTCCTTTTGCCGCTGTTGCTGCTAGGAATATTGCTGTACAACCCATCAAGTAAGCGTAGTTGTAGTTGATAGTCCCTGTAATTTTAGTAACTATTCATGGTCTATTATTGGCAGGGGCCAAGACTGTAGCCTCGTTTTTGTTGCATGCTGCAGGTCCACTTCTCCGCCGATTCCGGACTGATTCTTTCTACATCCGTTTTTGCACTGCAGCGCTTCCAAGGAAGACGGCAGCGCTTCTCAAGAATCACTGACTTGCTCACCGACCAAGTCCGTGCTTCCCTGCAAGATGCTGCAGCGCTGCCGCTTCAACCAAGAAGAAATTGAATCCAAAAACGCATATTGTGCAAAGCAAAGAAGTGCTGCAGCAGCGATGCGGAAGCGCTATTGCAACAAGAACGAGGCTCGTGTGAGTGATGGAGGGGGGTGGGGTTGCTATTCGAGAACTCCTTCGCTCTTGGAGGTTCCGTTCTCTTGGTGAATACCTGGAAGAAGAAGAAGTCGCGGTACTTCAGTCGATAGTTAAACTGGGTTCGTTGTTTATCGAGTACATTTGGCGTTCATGAGATTTGGAGCGGAGCCCTTCTAACATAGTAACTGTTAGTTATTATTTTCGCTTCAACCTCGTAAAAAGTTACTACGCTGATCGTTCCAACCTTCTTGAAATAGTAACTAATAGTAAATCTCTGTAACGTGATGGGGCCAGATTAGCCCGTGGCATGATATTGCGCCGAAAATAGAAAAATGTGTTCCAGCCTTGACGCCAAGAATCCAAAATTCGTGACGTCAGACGTAGTAACTACGATAAGTAGGTTGGAACACGCTCGTGGACACTTCTTTTGCCATTTGGATATGGTTGTAATATTAGTAATTGATGCTGCGACCCAGTTTGTTCACTGAGAGTATAATCACCTATTCACTTTAAGGTTAAGCCCAAAGCTCATGGGACTTCATTAACTGATTTGAGTTTGTATTTAAAGTCAAGTGTAATGTGTTTAATTCGTCAATCATTTGGTGTCTGTTCACCAGTACAAAAGTCTGTAATAAACTGTCCATAGCAAACGAACCTGGTCCTGTCTATATCAAAATTATATGACAATGGTTAATAAAGGTTATTGCTTTGGTTGTTTTGGTTACGGACCTGTTTGAAGATACAACAGTTCGATTTTCGTGATTTCCTCCTTCGCTCCGAAATTTTGACACATCGTATGCATGATAGTGACGAGAATTTCGCATCGCGAATTGTCGCATGCGAAACCTCATTACAATTTACAATTACAATTTATTTAATCCCAAAATTCTGACAATATAAAATGCAAGGGATTGTCAAATTACAATTTGGTTAATTCACATTAAAATTGCGGATAAAATAAGACACAAATGAGTTCAAATAGCGTTCACTGCTATGAGCGGTCGGGTTCATTAGCTGAGCTTTCTTAGCTGCCCTTGAGATACTCCTTGTTGGGCGGGTATCCATTCTTTTTTCATCTTCGGGTGGGAGGATCTCACGGTGCATTTCCGAGTCAAGGCACTTTAGTCCGAAATTCATTGTGAGATCGTGCCGACTCGACGCAGGGGTTTTCATTATCGGACTATATGTGCACGTAGCTTGACTCTGGAACATGATTGTATAAACTATTGCCGCGTTCGATTTACCCTTGTATGTGTTCTGTCAGCCAAATGCCGTTTTATTTGACTTCCTTGTCCGCTTAAACCACAATGGTCAATAAGGTAGCGTTCCAGGGACTTATTATTAGTTACGATCGTTACTATTCTTGCTAGTATTGCCGTTCCAGAGCCCACCGTGATAAGTAAATTGGCTCCTCCCACTTATTATTTTCGTTCCAGGACTGTAACGATCGTTACGATTTACTTATGATGGTTGTGAGCATTTTAAGTGATAATAACTATCGGATCTGCAGGAACTCCCGTAAGAGTGATGACGTATGTTCGCGTTGTTATTATTTTCGTTCCAGAGAGCGTGGTAATTACCACAATATGGCGCTCGCCCCTCCTTTTATCATCGTAACTTGTAATAACTTCACTGGAACGCTACATAACTTTGCTTCAACTTTTATAACATGCACATATACATTTCTGACTTCCACTAGATAGCGCTTCAAAATAAGCCTTTTTCTTGTTATCGCTTGTCATTGACTCTTCGGCGTTTCGGCGGAGACGATTTCAGATTATGGTATTGCAAAGCGCGGAAATTCAAAAACTTTCGGCCATGTGCGAAAATCGGTCGTTTTGTAGAGCTGAGTGACGAGATTGCCATGGCGGCTAACTATAAACCATCTCTGTCGCTGGCACATTACTATAGTGTTTTCTGATGGAACTTTCTGTTGTTTGTAGTACCGAAAAACGTTTAGTTTTCTGGATGCTAAGTTACAACACTGCCAAAAATGTACAAATATAATCGGCCTACTTGCAGCTAATTCCGCAGCTTCCAAGGAATTCTCAGGTACCAGCGTTAATATGAATATTTGTCAACAATACAAATAACTCGGGAGTATATTGTAACAATGAATAGATAAGAAAAAAGAAACCCGGCTTGTATTTGTCGAAGCTAGTAAATCGGAGTATGGCAGTCAGTAAAAAACGGCGTAACGATATATTAGCGAAGATAAGTTGTTGAGGAGTCTGCTGATTTCTGATCTAACATTGTATTCTAGGGGGTGGTAATGTGGCATCATGAATGTTTGATCCGCCCATTGAACTTTAATGCCGTTTTCAGCTGAGGTCAATGCCCTGTCAGACAGGGTGCCGTGAATGATAACATGATCTCGGAGCAAGTTTCGGTCCTGACTCGTGTAGTTTTCTCGACTGCGTTTTGTATGTGTTGCTTGTCCATTGAATGAATGAGTGAATGAAGGATTTATGACGCACTTCCCAAGGGCGTAAGTGCAGTAGAAAAGGACAAAGAAATATAAAATAATCCCAAAACACTCAAAAAATATTTTCCATAAAGGTTCACTAATTTAGAATCATTGAGTCATCCACCTGAATAACTACTGAAATAACCACCTGAAAATCAATGCTGAATAACTAGCTTTTGGAAAGCGACAGTAGGATGTTGTTTCGGTTGACAAGCTGTATTTTCAGTGAAAATCTGATTGTGACAAGGGATGACCTAGGGCAAAGGCTGGTTCTCTAAGAGAGTAAGATGTTCAGTCAACTAGCTTTTGGAAGGCAAGCCAAACGGCTTTAAACCGTGACAAGGCAGTAACAAGACAATACCGAGACTAGCTTTTGGAAGGCAAGCCAAACGACTTTAAACCGTGACAAGGCAGTACCAAGACGACAATACCGAGGCAAGGAGGACTGGGATTGTGACAAGGTATGACCTAGGGCATAGGCTGGTTGTCTAAGAGAGTAAGATGTTCTGTCATTTTTTCAATGCTGAATAACTAGCTTTTGGAAGGCAAGCCAAACGGCTTTAAACCGTGACAAGGCAGTAACAAGACAATACCGAGACTAGCTTTTGGAAGGCAAGCCAAACGACTTTAAACCATGACAAGGCAGTAACAAGACGACAATACCGAGGCAAGGAAGACTGGGACTGTGACAAGGTATGACCTAGGGCATAGGCTGGTTGTCTAAGAGAGTAAGATGTTCTGTCATTGTTTCATTGCTGAATAACTAGCTTTTGGAAGGCAAGCCAAACGGCTTTAAACCGTGACAAGGCAGTAACAAGAAGACAATACCGAGACAGGGAGGACTCAAGTCGAACGCAGCTTATGTTTCCGTGTCTTTTAGGGGAGTATCTACTTGCACAAATGCGCTCAAGCTTCAGTACCTCAGAGGCGAAATTTGTACCTGTGCTTCCGCCTAGCGGTGAAATTGGTGATTCTCAGAGAACATGGGTGCTGAGTGCTGTGAACAGTGTGGTGGACAGCCGTTTGAATGAGTTGGTCTCAAAGCTAGATGGGAGGTTTGAAAGTGATCAAGGAGTGCTCAAAGAGGATATGGAACACCGGTTTAAGGTAAGTGCTTCACCTACATAAGAATGAACTACATAAATATGCTCGATTTTGCCTTTTGTTTGTGGTCCGCAGTTATTTTACTTTGTTCTTTTTATGACACTTGCCCTTCGGCTAAGTGCCATAATATAGCGATCGCAGTTTCTGTCCGTCCGTCGGTCCCGGTTTTGCTAGTTCAGGCACTCCCACATAAGCTAGGACGATGAAACTTGGCACACATATCAAGGACCGGCCAGATTAACTTGGAAAAAGTCACTTCCCTGATCCGACCATTTGGAGGGAGGGGGAATCCGGAAATTTGAGGTATTTATAACTTTCGAACGGGTAATCGGATCTTAATGAAACTTCATATTTGGAAAGTTCTCGTGCCTCAGACGACAAAGTTTTGATTCCGAACCGGATCCGGTAACTTTGTCCCCGGAAATCTTGGGAAACGCTTAGAGTGGAGGGATCGGGATGAAACTTGGTGGGAAGAACAGGCACAAATCTGGATATAATGCTGACAAAACTGGACCGCGTTTCATTTACTGTGGGGGGAGTTGAAGGGGGGTCCGGAATTCCGGTGATCCCGCGAGTTCGGTACTTCTTGATGTACTAGGACGATGAAACTCTGCAGGCATATCAGGGACCCAGCCAGACTGATATGACAATAGTATTTTCTCCGATTAAATCATCGTGGGGGGAGCGGAGGGATGGGGAATCCGGAATTTAGTTGCATGCATAACTTTCGAACGGGTAATCGGATTTGAATGAAACTTGGCAAGTGCGACGAGCTATCATATCAGTTGTTCCGTTTCTGTTCTGGACCGGATCCGATACTTGTTGGGGGGGGGGAGTTGAAGGGGTCACTGGAAATCTCCTGAAACGCTTAGAATCGACGGATCGGAATGGAAAGTTGTGGGGAGAACAATCATAAGCCCTGGATACGCTATCGCTATCGCTATACGCTATCGGAGCTCATTCGGGAGTGTTTGAGCCATTTGAAGGGAGGTTCCCGAAATTCCGATGATGGCGTGCTAAGGACGATGAAACCTGACTTGCATACTAGTGGCCCGACCGGATGGAGAATCCGGAATCTAGTGGCATGCATAACTTTTGAACGGGTAATCGGATTTCAATGAAACTTGGCAAGTGCAAAGAGCTATCATATCAGATGTTCCGTTTCGGTTCTGGACCGGATCCGATACTTCTGGGGGGGGGGGGGGAGTTTGAGGGGGCACCGGAAATCTTGTGAAACGCTTTGAATCGAGGGATCGGAATGGGAAGTAGTGGGGAGAACAATCATAAGCCCTGGATACGTTCGTGCAGAGCCAGATGGTATCGGAGTTCATTGGGGAGTGCTTGAGCCATTTGAAGGGAGTTTCGCGAAATTCCGGTGATGGCGTGCTTAGGACGATGAAACATTGCATGCATATTAGTGACCCGACCAAATAGACTTACGGACCCGACACAATGCCCTAGGAAAACTTCCTTTCCTGGATCCGAAAATCAAACGAATGGGATGCAAGTTGGACAGTACTAAGTTTATGCGGCCTAGATTTAGTATTTGGCCTCATGACCAGATTCGGCCACGGCAGGAGGAGGATGAAGCGGGAACCGGAAATTTGCAGATCTGCTCCGATTCGAGTCAAACTTGATGGACGGGAAGAGAAGATGTCAGAGATGCGACGTTTATGTGTTCGAGTCGTATTCGGCCACAGTGGGGGGGGGGGGGGAGTCCCGGAAATTTTGTTTAGCTCGCATAGTGGTCAAACGAGTGGAGCGATTTGAGTGAAACTTGATAAGTAGAGTAGTCATATGCCGTAGATGACATATTTTAGTGTCCGGACCGGATCCGGGCACGGTGGGGGGGGGGGGGGGAGTGACCGGAATTTTCCGAAAAATGCTCAGATTCGAATGAAAATTGATAGGTGGTTAAAGAAGATGCTTTGGATGATCCGTTTATGTGTCCGAGCCAATTCGGCCGTGGTGGGAGGAGTGGGGAGGGGGATTGGAAGTAGTGTGGTACGTCTAGGGATCAAACGAGTGGATCTAAACTTGGAGAGGCGATGCCAGAAATGCTGAGACTCGAGTGAAACTAGATATCCTAATTCTAGGTTCGAACCTAGGGGGGGGGGGGTTGAAGGGGGTATTTTGTGAAGCACCTAATATCTTGCATCACCTATCCGTAACAAGTGCCACGTGAGCTCGTAGCTCTTGTTTCTTAAATACAACTGCACCTAATGATTGAATTTAATATGCGCTGCGTAATAATATAACTGCAGTAAAAAGACTTTCGCCTCTGTTAATTTCTCGAGACACTCTGTACACTAAATTGAATTTCAGCCAGGTGACGATCCACGCCTGCTTTAAACTGGTTGATATTTTCGGCATTTACGACATTTTCGGGGAGATTATTCCAGTACTCCACTATCCGGTTTTTGAAGCTCCATTTTCCAATGTCTTTTCGGAATTTCTCACCACGAATTTTCAAGCTGTGTCCTCTGAGACCATTGTGATTGAAACTGAGGACATCATCAGGCCTTATGTTATCATAGTAACTATGACAAATCTTAAAAGTTTCAATCAAGTCGCCTCGGAGAAATCTATAAGATAAACTGGGTAATCGTAATTTTTCAAGTCGATGTTCATAAGGCAGATGGCGAATGGCTGGCACTGTTTTTGTTGCTCGTCTCTGAACTTGCTCAATGGCGATAATATCCTTGTTATAGAAGGGCCTCGTTGTTACGTGGCCATATTCAATTAGTGGACGAGCTAGGGCCTTAAATAAAATAGGAAACAGGGAATTGTCCTTGAATGTAAATGTTCTTCTCATAAGATTTACAATTCTGGTAGTTTTCTTGATGATAGTTTCGTAATGTGTTGAAAATTTTAGATCTGTGTCCATAACTACCCCGAGGTCACGCTCAGAGGTGGTCATCGAAATCGTCCTTCCGTCCAAGGTGTAACGATGGTCAAGGGTAGTAGGGCCAAGACGAAGGTGGTGACATTTATCGGTATTGACCTCCATGGCCCATTGAGTCATCCACTGGCAGATCTTGTCAAGGTCTTTTTGAAGAGACTCGGCATCGTTCAATCCCTGTATGCCTCTGAATAGCTTAGTGTCATCAGCGTATAGCATAACCGGAGAGCTGATATCTTCAGTTAAGTCATTTATATAAATGTTGAAGAGAAGGGGACCGAGAACAGTTCCTTGTGGTACGCCGCTAAGAACATTCACCTCCGTGGTGCTAAGCTGGCCATCCACTCGTACTCGCTGTGTTCTGGAGGTTAAGAAATCCACTATCCAAGCTAAATTTTGTCCGAGTAATGCTGGGGAGTGCGTCGTATGAAGAAAGATAATATAAATAAAACAAAAATAGCTTATACTCTTGCGCTAAATAATACCCGAGTGTGTTCCCACTATTCCCGATCATGCTTCAAAACAAAGTAAAAGTGCGACACTAAATTACTAAATGAATTGACGCATCGGACAGTGCGCAGGAAGACAGCTGGACAAGGTTAGAAGCTGTTAAAAGCCCTTGTAAGTCTGTAGGTGGGTCCTAAACAGAAAACTTCACCCTGCCAAAAAAGTTTTATTTAAAATTTTATTAAATTTATTTCTGCCTCGCCAATTTTGTAAAGTGGAGCAATAAGAGAAAACAAATAAACAGAGCTTCGGTGAGGAAACATCATGTGCTGTCTGAGCCCAGTTGTCGATGATTTTCGGAAGGGGCGATGAAACATCCAAATTAGTAATGCTTGAAGTGGGGAATATGTAACTTCCCCGCCAGTCTGTGATTGAA
This sequence comes from Branchinecta sandiegonensis, assembly GCA_030848855.1. Taxonomy (NCBI): domain Eukaryota; kingdom Metazoa; phylum Arthropoda; class Branchiopoda; order Anostraca; family Branchinectidae; genus Branchinecta; species Branchinecta sandiegonensis. Next base: position 4,646,941 of record JAUPMV010000021.1, on the reverse strand, counting down.
CACCAGCGTTCCTATCTAATACAAATCATTTATTACACGCTACCTTATCCCTTCAAGCTTCTTGATTGAGCCTGAAGAGGACCCTTCCCAAGAGCGGCCGAAATGTTATTTGAGTAATAATCAGCTGACGGATCCGGTGAATGCAGTTGTAGCATCTGTTTATTCGGGCGGCCGAAAACGTGTTAACCGGGCAAGGGGTTGATTTGATCATTTGTCATTGATCATGTAGCCTACTATAATTAGACCAGCGGATTACAGCGCTATGGCTCGAAGAATCTTATCTTTATATAGATAAGATTACCCCTAATTCGGATTAATCTTATCCCAATACAGATAAGATTAATCCCAGTAGCAAATACTGCATCCTTATTCGGAGAAAGTTTTTACAGTGTAGCTGGGTTGTTATTGCGCTTGTCATTGAGAAATAAAAGTGTAGGTTTCAGTTCTGCTTTAACCGTCACTTTTTCACAGGTGTTGCAAGATTTACTCGCTTCCGTCCAGTCTGATCTCGAGCAATCAAAAGTATATCTGGGTAAAATTCAGTCGCACTCATCTACTGAACAAGAAAGACTAAGTCAGATAGAAGAAAGACTGAGAGTCAGCACAGTGGGTGTGCAAGAAAATAGTGAGGAAATGCTCGCCCTCCGGCAATTCGTCTATGAGTTAAAGGTAAGTAAAGTCCGTCTCTGAATCATGTTTGCTTATAGGAGCTAGTTCATATAGCGTAAAATAGTGGAGAAATTATTACCAGTCGGCAAGGATTATTATAAACATTACTGGACCTTTTTTTTCTGAAAAATTCTAACACCAGCTAACCCAATGCCAACTAACAGATTCCGTTAATTCCGCCAGCTCATTAATTTTCAATGGGTCAACAAACGGCAGGTTGAATATGGCCCTTGTTGGCTTTTATGCATTAAATATCTATCTATCGACTCACCTGATAATATCGACAATATCACTCGACTCATCTACTCACTTGAATCAAGAAAACCGAGTAAAACAATGAAGAGAAATTAAAAAAAAAATGCCCCCATACAACAGTTACCACTTTTACCGCGGCTTAGCGTATCTAGGACAAATAACTAGGCAAACTTACTAACATCGCTACCGATAACGAATGTCGCCGCGTTATTTGCGTCAAATGAAGCTCGGCCGCGCTCTTTGTGGACTACTATGGCACGCAGATTCTGCGCAGTGGAAATTCGTTACTGCTATACCGCTGCTATTTTTTTTAATATCTATTCGTAATGTTATTTTATTTTCGAAACTCAAGTGAGTACAGATGCAACCTGTCAGAAAACGGAACGATCAGTCAACTCTCGTTTTTTTATTTCTTCAGTTTAACTGAAAAGCCAACTAATTTATGTATCTCTTAACTGAATATGCTGAATTATTCGGATTCTGCCAAGGGATTTTTTGAATTTCCACTATCTGCTCTAGTAGTGACGTTCAGAGTATCTGCCGCCGTCCCCACAACGTAGATTCTACTATGACGCGGAAAATTTGAATCTCAATACAAACGCTGCTTTTCAGTGGCCAGTGATCAGCTCGCGGCAGGGGGCTCACTGCCAGCGTGAAAACTTTTTGGGATCCCAAAACTTAAGTGGAGGGATACCTATGACATCGCAAAAGTTGTCCGTCTGTCCGCCCGTCTGTGAGCATGATAACTCACAAAGGGAATGAGATGTTTTAATGAAACTTGGTGTGAGGATTCTTTGGGTCAAGGGAAAGGTCGAATTCGTAGATGGGCTCTGAAGCTGTACATTCAGGGGTGGGGGTTCGAATTAAGGGGCAAACAAAATATTTTTAAACATTTAATGAGATAGTCGATTAAGCGGTAAGAAGACATGTACAACATGAATATGAAAACCTTTTTTTTGCCGAACAAGTAGTTAGCCCGGAATCCGGCCAAAATCGGAAAGTTTGTTAAAAGTAAAAGTTTTATTTGAAGTCGATAGATGTTCGATTCGGGGGTAAGAAGGCACGCTGAACATTTAGGTGAAAACCATTTTCCACCCGGACAAGAGTCCGGCCAAAACTGCAAAATTTGTTGAAACAAAAGTTTTATTTGTAGTTGATTAGATGTCCTTTTTGCCGGACTAGTAGTTCCGTAATTCGTCCGAGACCGAAAATTTGGCAGAAGTAAGGCAGAAAATTTCGATCCGTTTCGTCAAAACAGAAATGACTTATAGGGGTAAACACACATGCTGAATCCTATATCTGAACTTGGTTTTCTCAGGTGATAGCTATTTGGCCTTAATCTGTGGCGAAGACTGGATCTGGCAAAGACAAGACCCAATTGTCTGGATCAAATGTTAAATTTTGGGATCCCGTCGAAACCTTTGGTCTTGTTTGTCATGAACCATTTTCGAAAAGTGTACAACAAGGAGACAAGCACATAGAGATACCAGAAATCCAGCAGAGAAAGTCTACTAACCGAAAATCCTGATTCGAAAATAGCGGAGTAACGAAGTAACGCATTTTCGTCGGTTTAAAAGTCTATTTGAGTGGATAAGTGATGGGTAACTAGATTGTCCTATCTCAGACCTTTTCGGTTGAACTTTAAGCGGACCTATAATTTCAGGTTGAACTGGGCCAGACTAAGTCGTGCTGCAAGGGGTTGGTCGTCTTGGATGACCTCTCGCTTTCAATCTCACAAATGAAGGATCGCCAGGACAGATTCGAGAGTCTAGTCGCCAGTTTAGATAGTGAGCAAAAAGGAGTATTGGAAGCAAAGGTGTCGGAAATAAGAGGTAAGAGCAAGGCAACGGTCCTAGTGTAGGATATGTTAGGTGCGTTTTTGCAGATACCATGGTATCTGTTACCACGATAACGTGATTTGCAATTATTCGTTTTTGCAGTAACGGCGGTATCCCACCAATTTGACTGGAATTGATGAAAATGAGATGACTTTTTCAGATACCACGATCAGTGACCACGGTCGGACCGTGGTATCTGAATATCTGATACCACGATAACTGGCCAGATACCACGATAACTGCAAAAACACTTTGGTATCTGCAAAAACGCAACTATTCTGAGCTAACGGAGTACTCTTCGTTTTATTTTTATTTCAGAAAGATACAGGACGGGGATTCCCGAGATTTTACACTTCGTAAGTGTATTCTATCTCCTCTAGTTACACATTGCACTGATCTTCACGCGTGCCACATCTGTTCTCTTTGCGTGACGTATCAGCTCCCGATTAACCTTTCCGACAAGCTTATTGGTCAGCTTACAGGCTATGTAAATTTTGTCACGTTTCTCGTCCAAGCCGAGGGAGGGACATGAAAAGAGGCTAAAAACAGCCAAAGCCTTGTAACTAAGTAAGTAATTTATGTTTAACCCGCCATTTCAAAAAAGCGGAGTAAATGAAAGAAAATAAATAAAACATAAAGACACAGAAAAAGACACTATAATTTTCAATCTTCGGTCAGGAGGCAGTGGAGAAGGTCGTGCGTTGGGCTCTGTTGTCTGTAATTTTTTATAGCGACGAAGAAACATCCAAAAGGCTAACACTTGCATCTTAAATTTTGAACTTCTCAACGTCAATGTCGTCAATGATAGATAAGATAAGATAAAATTTATTTACACTAAGAGCCATGGCAAATACATGAAAAATAAACTCAAACAAACAAAAATAATACCTTCTATAAACACCTATCCCTATGGGCTAAAGCTACCCTGAGGAACCTCGCCAACTGTTTTATACTCATAAAACAACTATTTCCCATGATCCTACACATCCATTGTTCATCTACCTCTTTCTCATTTACTCCAAAAATTTCTAACCTAAGTTCATTCAAATTTTCGCATTCACACAACAAATGTTTCAAATTCTCATCCATACTACCACATATCGGACATGAGTAAGGACCGGGCCGACCATTTGCCCTCCCAATACACCGCCTTCTCTCCCCAAGAGGCAGACTCTCTGCCCTACAACTAATCAAATCCCGTATTTCCTCCCTTTTCAGACCCGCTTTAAAATAAACTTCCTCTCCCCAAATCTCTTTGATCTTTGCATAATACCTTAAAGACACAGACCCGTCCTTGGCCACTTGCCAACATTGGATTTCCTCGTCCAACAAACGACTTTCCACCACCTTTTTCACCTCACCAACGGGAAACCCAGGTCCATCACCCTTATTCCACAGTTCTGACAGACCACACTGGTCTAATATCTGCTTTACCTGGGAGCCCAAGAATCTTTTTTAATGTCCCGTATGCTTTCCTTGTACGCTGCCTTGGCGACTCGAACCCGTGGCATTTGCAGCAGCTTTTCCCAAAATGAAATCATGCTTACCCATCTCTTTTTCCTTAAATTTGTTTAAGCCTAAATCCCCCCTTAGAACTATCGAATTTATCTTATTACTAACTCCTAATACTCTTTTAAAATACATCAGTTGCAGTTGCTCTAACTTCTCGTACTGACCAAATCCCCAAATCTCGGCTGCGTAATGCATAGCCGGGATAATTTTTGTCTGGAAAACCAGTTTATGTAACTTCATATTTTCAATAGCCCTTAACTTACTTCTTAATACCATATTTATACATCGCTTACCTTTTGCAACGCTTGCTTCCACTTGTCTCCCGAAAGAACCATTTGACTTAAACTTACATCCTAGGTATATAAATTCTTCCCTGAAACCTATTTCCTCCACTCTAAATTTTAACTTAATTTCATTTTCTGTTTTACCCCCTTTCCTAAATATCATTAACCGTTTTTGACACATTTAACTGCAGCTCCTTATTCGCCAAATACTGGTCCAACATATCCAACAACCTTTGTAGATCTGACCGGTTCTCTGCTCCCATGGCGATATCGTCAGCGAACAACAACATACACAAAGATATGATGTCTAGACTAACTAGGGGAGCATTCATTCTTGTCATAAAATCCTCAAGGTCATTTATAAAAAGGGAGAACAGCTTGGGGGAAAGTGTGCACCCTTGCTTGACTCCCTTCAATGACCTAACTTTACGACATATCTTATTCATTACACGGACCACAAGATAAATACCCGAGTAAATCTGGGCTATAACTCGTACAAAAATAATCGGTAGTCCTACATCTATTAACACTTTAATTAAAAGACTATGTTTAACATTATCAAAAGCACCTTTCAGATCCACAAAAGCTACGTAGAGCTTACCTTTTCTTTTTGAAATCTGCAGCGAAAAAATCTGGTCGATGGTGCTTTATCCTTGCCTGAAACCAGCTTGTTTCTAATATCTAATATCTTACAAAATATTTTACTAATTGTATTTCCTAAGTGAATTTCCCTGTAATTATCTTTATTTGTCCCATCACCTATCTTAAATATCGGGGTAACTACTGGAATACCCCAACCTTCCGGCCAATAAATATTATTTATAATTGACGTAAATACCAATGCGATAATGGGTAATAAATGCTGCTTGCTCCACTTCCTAATCATCGTTGGAATACCATCCATTCCGGGAGCTGATCGTCCACGCATGTTTTTTAGGGAAGCCCACACCTCGTCCTCACTTACTGGAGCTACTAGCTTAGTTTCTACGTGTGGTTATGACATAATTTCGAGAAGTGCAGGAGCAGATGCTTTGCATATTTAAAATAACATGATCTCATCTTTTTAATCTTCTTCTTTCACAAAACATGAGCGACACCGGAACGAAATAGTATAGAATGAGCGCAGGAAGTGCTGTACAATTTTCCCAAAGCTTTACGATTATAGCGTCCCCGGTGTAGTTTGCCTTGTGTAATCTGCCATAAGCATAGCTGAGTTTTAAAGTAGTCTACTCTGTCTGAACATCTTAGCAGAAACAACATGTTCTGCAAGGTGTCCCTTAAAGCACATATTTGCTGTTAATGCTCGAATATTCAAACTATCTGAATACTGTAAAGCTAGGCTCTGCTTTTAAAAAATTATCCACGGCCTTGCCTGTTTTAAGCGTTTACCCAGGCCCATCGATTCCTAGCAAGATCTCGGCAAAATTCAGAAAACTGGTTTTACGCATCAATAGCATGATACGCGAACACTCGTCCGGAGCATAATGCGAATGAAAACTAACGAATTGTGGCAAGGGCTAAGATCAGTGAGGTGTCCTTGGCGGTGTTGTATCTGAAGATGGAGCGTACGCCGTAGGCTTAGGGTAAACGAGGGTGGTAGTGGACTAGGTTTTACGTTAAAGGAGTTATATCATAAGCATTCTAACGCTTGTAACGTCTCAGTTTCCCGATCCGACCATATGCGGGGGAGTGCGGGGCGCTCGAAACTTGAAAACTTAGGGCATTTTGTCACACTTTTTCGAGTTAGGATACTTCCAGATGAGCTAGGATAATGAAACTTGGCAGGAATATCAGGGACCTGACCAAAGTAACCTGGAAATAATAAGTTTCCCGATCCGACCATATGCGGGGGAGTTGGGGCGCTGGAAACTTGAAAATTTAGGGCATTTTGTCACACTTTTTCGAGTGAGGGTACTTCCAGATGAGCTAGGACAATGAAACTTGGCAGGAATATCAGGGACCCGACCAAACTAACCTGGAAATAATCAGTTTCCCGATCCGACCATATGCGGGGAAGTGGGGGCGCTGGAAACTTGAAAATTTAGGGCATTTTGTCACACTTTTTCGAGTTAGGGTACTTCCAGTTGTGCTAGGACCATGAAACTTGGCAGGCATATCAGAGACCCGACCAAACAAACTTAGAAATAATCAGTTTTCAGATCCGACCATTTTGGGGGGGGGGTGGAGGGCAGGGGAATCCGGGAAATTGAGAAGTGTGTAACGGATGATCGGATTGTAATGAAACTTCATAACTGAATAGAATATATATCTGTAATGTCCCGTTTAAAGTCTTGACCGGATTCGGTAGCCAGGGGGGAGTTGGGGGGGGGGGACCGGAAATTTCAAGAAACGGTCAGAATGGAGGGATCGGAGTGAAACTTGCTGGGAAGAACAAGCATCTGCTCTAGATAAGTCCTTTAGACCATTGTACTGGATCCGGACACTTATGGGGGGGGAGGGTCCCGGAATTCCGGTTATGGTGGTTTTGGGGATTTTCAAGATGAAACTTGGCAGGCATATCAGGGACCCGATCAAACTGAGTTCACAATGCAAATTTTGTCGATCAGGTAATGGTGGGGGGAGTGGAGGGAGGGGAATCCGAAATTTTCAGTCATGTGTAATTTTGGAATGGGTGATCGGATTCGAGTGAAGTTTAAGAATTAAACAGAGGACATTTCTCCGATGATTTTTTTCATATCCGGACCGGATCCGGCAACTATTGGGGGGGGGGGGGCGGCGGAAAATACGTGACCCGTTTAGAATGGAGGGATCGGGATGGAACTTTGTGGGAAGAACAAACAGATGCTCTAGGTAAGTCATTTGCTGAATCGGATTGACTACGTGCACCGCGGGGGAGCTGGGGGGGGGGGGGGGGATGGACCGGAAATCTCGAGAAACGGTTAGAATGATGGTATCGGAGTGAAACTTGCTGGGAAGAACAAACATCTGGTCCATGTAAAACTTTTACATAATTTGACTGGATCCGGACACTTGAGGGGGGGGAGGGGGTTTCCCGGAATTCCGTTTTTGGGGGATTTTCACGATGAAACTTGGAAGGCATGTCAGGGACCCGGTCAAACTGACTTGGAATAAAAAGAAATCCTCGATATGATAATCTTGGGGGGGGGGAGTTGAGGGAGGGGAATCCGGAATATTGAGTCATGCGTAACTTGGGAACGGGTGATCGGATTCGAGTGAAATTTAATAATTAAACAGAGAATATTTTTCTCTGGTGACCTTTTTCATTTTCGGACCGAATCCGGCAATTATTGGGGGGAGGGCGGAAAATACTTGACCCGCTTAGACTGGTGTGATCTGGATGGAACTTCGTGGGAATGACAAACAGATGCTCTGGATTATTCATTTACAGAACCGGATTGGCTCCGGTTATTGTGGGTGGAGTTGGAGGAGGGGGGGGGGGGTCTGGGATTCCGGTGATCGCGCGTTAAGGTACTTCCAGATGTGCTAGGACGATGAAACTTCGCTGGAATATTGGAGACTCAACAACATTTGCTTAGAAATTGCTACTTCCCAAATCCGATTATTCCTTAAAGTACCAATCTTGACCGCAAAGTAAAAAAAATACTTGTAAGCAATATATGCATTTTCGTGGTGCCCATCAGCCCATTAGCAGTTTTGCCTCAAGGGTTTTACTTACAAATGAAGTTCCAGCTCCCTTAGAGTGCGCCTCTCAACCGCAAAGTCGAAACTTACTTTTGATCAATCAAATCATCTTGACCCATGCAAGTGCCATATGAGCTTACAGCTCTTGTTATTGTAGCAGGCATATGGAAAATGTGTAGAAAAATTAAACTAATTATTTGCATTATCGATTTCTTTAAGTATTGTGTTTTCTGGTTTTTCTTGTTAATTCCAGTAAGTCCAAAGAATTAAGGATGTAAACTAGATCACAGTAAACAAACGCCGTAAATTATACAAAAATCGTTATAGTGATTTCTTGAAGATTCTGCAATTGAGCTCAATAATATTCAGCTTCCGAGACCAAAAAATGTCAAACTGGACGATGATTTCTCCTTCCGACATATGTAAACGTCCACAGGGTGATATACTTAGTTGTTTTAGCTCTTACATGCCACTCGATCTTCACGAAGGTTCTAGTAATCGTCTGACTAGCGACTAGCGACAGGAGATCAATGAATAGTTAATTAGCAATGGCGGATTGGCGTTCAGGAGTGAATTTTGTTCACGTAATTTGTGGAATACGTTGGCTACCGTGAGGATTTTGGGGAAAACAAAGGTAACAGTGTGTTCGTAAAAATCCGACCCATCGAAAAATGATGGTGTCTCCCACCTTCTCGGCCCACATGAATCAAAGACTTTAACATATATATAGTTTTATTTCAGACTTACTCTGTATAATGTAAATCCCAGCCTGGGTATATACTAACATAGTTGGTAATAACGACATCCTAAATACTGAACGACTGGTACCCCACGAAGGCCCCACCCCTCGGTAGGAAAATCCCTCCCAAAAGGGAAATCCCACCCGAAATTCCCTCCATACGAAATCTTCCACCTCCGGAAAATCGGCCGGTAGGACAATCTCTCCCCGGAAAATTGGCCTCTGTGGGCCTCTGCCACAAGTTCAGAGGCATGGAAACGGGAACTTTTTTAAGCCGAAAAAGGGACTTCTCAAGACCAACAAGGGACATAAACCGGAAATACAATCAATCAATCAATTTATTACCCGTCAAGAGGGAGGGCGTGTAGCCCTAGTGACGGAGTACAAGAAAAAAGACAACGTACGTGACAAAATTTTACACTAAAACACAGCACAAACATAACTTGATAATTACAGATTACACGAAGAGGGAAGACCACTTGTGGTTCAGTTTACTAGCGGAAGATTTGAAATCTTCCACTCTTTTATCAAAAGCGGTAGGATCCTATTTCCTCTTCACTTGCTAGGATCAGAGGCCTTACGGTTTGAAGTATCGGTACCTCAAACACGAAAAGTAATGAATGATGAAAAAACAATGACAATCAATGAAAGGCCTTGACTAAGAAAAGGGCGAGCTTATATACTCTATTTCGCAGGAGTGAAGGTTACTCTAAATCAAGGCTTGATTCAAGCTGTAACTAACGATTCTTGAATTTGACTCTGAATCAAGGTTTCATTCAAGCTGCAACTTACGTCTCTTGAATCTAACTCTCAATCATCACTTGAGCAATTAAATCTAGAAATAGAGAGATTGCACCATACCCGACGAAAACGGACGGGATCGTAACGAAAAAATTTAACATTAGGAAGTCTAGGACTTTCAACTTTGAAATTAAATTATCGACGAGTTATCATCATTCTGAGCCAGGGACTTGCTGGAATGTTGATTGGGCTATTCCTTAACCATATAATTCTTTTTTTGCAAAAGAGTTTCCATGAAAGTAAGAGTTTGAAGGCAATCAAAGTTTGTAAACAAAGACGGACTCTCGTCCTGTTGGTCGATTATGACACATTTTTTCAAATCCACGTCATCGTCGACCAATAGGATTCGAGACTCCGTTTTTGTGTTCAAACTTTGAAGCCTTCAAGCTCTTACTTCCATGGAAACTCTTTTGCAAAAATAGAGTTATAGGGTTAAGGAATAGCCCAATTGGCATTCCAGCAAGTCTCTGGATCAGAAAGATGATAAAACGCCGACAATTTAATTTCAAAGTTGAAAGTCCTATACCTCCTAATGTTAAATTTTGTTGTTATGATCCCGTGATGATGATGTAGCAATATCCGTTTTCAGCGGGTAGGGTGCAATCTCTCTATACTGGAGGATCATATTCACTTAGCTTAGTGCATAGAGATAGTTCCACGCTTGACATAGAGACCGACACAATAGCGGATCTCCGGGTTTAAGAACGAAATGATGATGTTACGGAAGTAGGTTGCATTGACATTATAGGCACGACATTTCTTTTAAAATAAAATTTCCCTGAAACCCGATCAGTCAAGAAGCAAAATCTTACTTTTTTCCAATCGGTTAAAATTGTATGCATTCTGTTATTTAAAAGGGTGTTTCCATAGCTGTCAACTCTGATTTGACCAAGATGAATTTGAGTTCAGGTGTGAATCAGTTGTTTCAGCATAAAATTCAAAATTCTTTTAGTTTGAAATAATGGAGTAGAATTTGCCCTTCCTTAGCCCAAGCTGAGTGCGAAATGCGAATCATTTTGTTAGAATGAACCTCAGCTGAACCATCTGTTGAACGCCGTCAAATCTGTTTTTTTATTTTATTCCTCTTCTAGCTTTAAGCTGTTTGGAAATAAATTTGATTGATTGATGGAAAAAAAAAAAAAAAAATATGTGGGCAGAAATTTGTAGGGTCGAAGATAATTTGATGTGATGGATATCCGTTCTACGGTCGATCTCGATAATTTTTTATTTATTTATCACCCGTCATTTCAAAAAGGAAAAGGACGGAGTACAAAAACGAAAGGAAAAGCAAAACCAAAGAAAAACTTAACACTTTCATAGGAAAAAAAAATCAAATACAACTGAAAAACTCTCTGATTGTATCTCGATAATATAAATCTCGGTAATACGATAGAGCTGTACTTCCTTTTTGAAGGAATCTTCTTTTCAGCCGAGTTTACACGACAGTTGAATCTCATCGAAGTCACTCTGCGCGCGGAAGCGGAATCCACTCGCTCTATTCTCATGGAGGACGTCGCTGCCAGAGTGGCAACACTGGCTGCCGCATCTGCCATGACTAGTGGCACTAAAACGACAGAGGGGGCCATAGGCGGCGCGTCGGAGGAGTTTATCGCACACGCCATAGCGGAAGCGCTACTAAAGTACGATGCAGATAAGATTGGGATGGCGGACTATGCCTTGGAATCTGCAGGTATGACGCTGCTTGCTTGGTGTGGCACGAGGGCTGTATATTTAAATATTCCTTCAGCCCAAGCTGACTGCGAATCATATTTGATATTGCAAAACGGATACGTCAGCTGAATTTTATTATAGCTATATTTCGGTCCTTCTTGGCAAGGGTCCTCTTCAGGCTCAAAGCCGCTCAAGTTGGAAATTGCAAGTTTGGAAATGGCCGAAGTATAGCTCTAATAAAATTCAGCTGACGTCTCCGTTTTGCAGTATCAAACCTGTATATTTAATCTTAATGTAATTTTAAGTCTATTTAGTGTGTTTTTAAACTATATGAAAAGAATTTAGTCGTGTTTATTTACACTGTTTTGTTTAGTGTTTTAATATGTGTATTTTACTTTGTGTATTTTACTCATACTCCGCTGTTATCCTATAAGCGGGTCACAAATAAATACAAAAATAAATATAAAAAGATATGTTCCTCCTTTCTTACAATAGTAACTGTTAGTAACTATTTTCGTTCCAACCTCGTGAAAAGTTAACACGGTGACCGTTCCAACCTTCTCGGAATAGTAACTTATAGTAACTATTTGCCAACCATGATGGGGAGCGTGGTAATTACGATCTGTGTGGCACGATTGCATGGTGCAATTTGCGAGATATTGTGCCGAAAGTAGAAAAATGCGTTTCAGCTTGACGCCAGACAGCCAGAAACCGTACGTAGTTACTACGGTAAGTAAGGTGGAACGTGACCAGAGAGATCGTTTTTTGTTCGTCAGTCTCAACCGGCCAATCAATCAGTTTTGCATGTCAAATCGTTCATCACAGTTATAAGTAGTGAACTGAAACAACAATGTTCCTCCGAAGGAAATTGAACCCAAGACTTTTGGCTTTCGTGGCCAATGCTCTACCACTCAGCTACGCCAGTTATTTTCTTTTTCGAAACTGTCATCCCAATCCGTAAAAAATTAGATGTGACTCTGCAAAACGGATACGTCAGCTCCTTGTGTCTTGTGTCCGTAAGTTCCTTTCCCAGCTTAAGCGGCTTTGCCAAGAAGAGCCGAAATATAGATCCAATAAAATGTAGCTGACGTATCCGTTTTGCAGTGTCAAGCATGATTTGCAGTTAGCTTGGGCTGAGGGAATATTTATCCGTAAAAAATGCCTGACTTTTCGATGTGCTATTGCAAACATTAGATATACCCAGCGTTTGGTATGGCTTAGGCCAAACGCCGGTTAGGGTATACCCTGCCTGACTATGACTCACTGAAAAGATTTATTAGTTCTAAGTTTCACTAAAATTGTCACAATTTTGGTGGACCATACTGGTATTTCTGGTAGAACGGTTAATCCGGTATTATTTGTATCTTCTTCAGATTAATCCCATACATGATTCTCCTTGCTTTGATACAACATTAGTGATATTCAATGACTGTAAAAAGGATAGTCATAGTCTGAAACTTTACTCACAAGGAAAACAAAAAAGCTAAAATTCAGTGTCAGAATTCAGGGGCTTGTGTGTTCCAGTCTTTGCTAATGGGGATTTTCAAGATTTTGCTTACGTCACGATGGGTATGCCCATACCCATAAGCAGGCTCAGTTAATTGTAGATGGCACCCCTGCACGAACTAGTATAGTTGCGTTTTCAGAAATTGGCTTGTTGAACCCGTTTTCTTTCAGCGCCCGTGTCTTGCATAAGAGAACCCGGCACGGGATTTGATACTCTATAGCTGCGCTCTTTTTCTCGGGAGTTCTCACCGGTGGTCTCCGGTTTTTCTTATAAGCCGTTTTTGCATCCACCGGTGACTTCTCGCCAGTCTTATAACCCGTTTTTAAACTAACCAGTGTCCGGTTTTATCTCACCGGTGTGGACTAACCAGAACCTGCTCGTGAGCCCGGCTTCAGTGAGGAGTTAGCCAGTTTTCATCAACTCACAGGTGAACAAAAAAAACGCGTTTAAGGGAAGAACCGGACGCTGGTGACTAAAAACCAGAGACAGTCCGGAGTGCAGCGAACGCAGCTTATGTGTTTGGATTGGGTGTCGAACTCGAAAGAAACAAGGGAGCTAATAACGCTTGAAGCAACAGAACACGGAACCCGTGTTCGGATGCGTACTGGATATGCTCCGCAAAAACGACTTGTGACGAACACGGGTTGAGAATCGCCAGCCTAAAAACGCAACATCTGTTAGCTAAGAAGCTGGAAGCTGACTTCCGATGCCACGTTGATCACTATGCATCTTTTCTCTTTGCTTTGTTTGACGTCTTTTTCTAAATTTTGGTGGACAGGGTTTCTAGTGAACCAAGAGGCGTAACAGGCTTATTTGAGTAGCCTGTTTATTTATTTGTGAAAACTGTAGAGGTCCCATCCTATGGACAACTTTCAGTCAAAAGAGAAGTTCTTGTTCAAGTTTAACCGAATAGGGCTGAGATACGAGAGTCTACCTACCCAACACTTAATCACTTAAACAGGCTTGAAGATCCGATGAAAATGCGTTACTTTGTTGCTCCGCCTTCGTGTAATCGATTTTCATCGAATGAACTTTTTCTTTTGGATTTGTGGGTAACTCTGTGTGCTTGTACATCTATACTTGAAATAGTTAGCAACCACAACGACAGTCAATTGTCGAAAAATAAATCTTTTGGGGTGACAAACAATAGCGTGCTTTCTTCAGAAGTGACCTTAAAACCTGGAATTGAACTTTTCCTGAGCTGTCGTTAGCCACCGAAATGCAAGCTTTTGTTGTAATTCATTCTCTGCGTCGAGATTGAGCTTTGCCTTGTTGGGCCAGTAGTACATATTCTGAACGTCACTACACTGTCAGAAGTTTCATAACAGATTGCGCATAACACTTTCAAGAATAACACCTTTTCACTTAGAAAAAAAGTGTTATGACCAATTAAGTTTATACTATTTCGTGCCCAGATCTCCAACAACACCTTCAATAGGTAAAAATACTACACTGTCAGAAGTTAAATAACGACAACAGCAGGATGCGCGGTTTCAACAGATAACACTTTGGGATGTTATATGTTATGTTTCTTTCGTTCCCGTTAGTATTTTTACCAATTGAAGGTGTTGTTGGAGATCTAGGCACGAAATAGTGTAAACTTAATTTGTCATAACACTTTATTTCTAAGTGAAAAGGTGTTATTCTTGAAAGTGTTATGCGGAATCTGCTATGGAACTTCTGACAGTGTACTACAGCCCAAGAAGAAAAATTACTTCAGTTTATTCAGTTCCAAGATATAAAAATTAAACTTTAAATTGCTTTCATCGTGTTATTGTACACTGTAAAAAAAAATCTTGCAGTATTTGCTACTGGGATTAATCTTGTCTTTATTGAGATAAAATTATCCCTAATTCGGATTAATTTTATCCCAATAGAGATAAGATTAATCCCAGTAGCGAATACTGCATCCTTATTCGGATAAACTTTTTACAGCTTAGAGGCCTCTAACCGGCTGAAAAACTCCTAGTCGATAACGCGGCGTCTGTAGGCCAGAAGCCCGCGTTGCGTGAAGTGCGATATCAGCAAATGTTAAAGGACCCCTCGCAGTATTTACTCTCCATCTTACAGTATTTTAAAATATTTGAATACTTCAAAACTAGTCTGTGCTTTCAACAAATAATTCACGGTTTTGGATGTTTTAAGCCTTTTCCGAGACCCGTTGACTTATATCAAAAACAGGGAAACAATTCATAACCGGTTTTTCTGATGGAAAAACTTCTCGCAGACAACCGTCGACAGGATTCCATGACAACTCGCCACACCGATAACTTGCCACAGCACCATTCCGCCACAGGGACGACTCGCCACTGGGACTACTCGCCACAGGGACGACTCGCCACAGAGACGACTTGCCACACGACCAACTCGTCACTAAAATATTGTTTTAGGTAAAAAAAAGAAAAAAGAAAGAAAATATTCCAAAAATATGATAGACATTTAGCTTCAGTTGACCCAAGGGAATTTTGGTCTTCAAACTAATCAACCCTTTCAGTTTTTAATCCGCAATAATAATTCTATGTCGCAGCTAAATATAAACACAAAGCGGGCAGGAATTCAGTGTGGTATTAGGATGTCCCGACACGCACCTATCTAGTAGCTGAGCATCTTCCACGAGCCACAGGTTGGCGTCTCAGCTTTAACCAGCTGATAGGATCAAGCCACCCATGTCTTTGGCATTACCTGAAATGGTCAAGATCAAAGAAAATTTGCGAAAGACCGACGTGGACCGGATCGAGGCAGGTTGCTCTCTTCCTCGGCCAGAGAAACAATACTTGAAGACTAACGAGAGAATTGAAAGAACGGTCAGTAGGTATAATCGTACCAGTGCTCTTGATTTATTGAGAGGCATGCCCATAAGTATCTGCTCCATTTAAAATTTTGTTTGAATAAATAGTAATTGAATAAAGTACTTTATGCTATAAATGTGGTGAGACGTCGCACTGTGGCAAGATGTCTGTGTGTCGGCTTGTAGCTGTGACAAGTTGTCGCTGTGGCGAGCTATCGGTGTGGCAGGTTGTCGCTGTGGCAAGATGTCACTGTGGCGAGATGTCGGTGTGGCGAGTAGTCGGTTCCCAGTTGTCGCTGTGGCGAGTTGTCTTGTGGCGAGATGTCCCGACACGGTCGACAGCGTGATACACATCGAAGGTAGCAAAAAACGGCAAGTGGTTAAATAAGCATGGTTTTGTCAGAGGGGTTAGAATCTACCGTACGAAATAGGGGTCTCCGGGTTTAGAAGTATCTGGAGGGATTATGGAAGTAGGTTTCGTTAGTATTATCGGTAAGACAGGTCCTTTAAGTCTTCAGCATCAGTTCACAAATTATATCTTGATCTCCTGTTTCAGGTGCTGAGATCGCATCGATTCGCTGCACTGAATCATACAGCAAGGGCTCTGGGTCCTTACGCCTTTTTGGAATCCCCCTCTGGTACCCCACCAACAACCCCCGGGTCGCTATCCAGCGCGGAGTCAACCCTGGAGAGTGCTGGGCCTTCATGGGGTCGGTCGGATATCTGGTGGTGAAATTGGCGAGACCCATACGCGTTACGGGCATTACAGTCGAGCATATTCCAAAGAGCATATCTGTAACGGATAGTATCGATACGGCCCCCAAGGATTTTATGGTTTACGTAAGTAGAGCCGTATTAATGGTGCAAGACGTAGGTGGTGTTCCACCCTACGTACTACGCGTGCCGTCACGGCTCCTGGCTTCTTGGCGTTAAGGTCGAACGCAGTTTCCTATTTTGGGCAAAATATCTTGTCACGGGCTAAAACCGTTAGTATTAGTTACTATTTCGATTACGAGAAGGTTGGAACGGTCAGCTTAGTAACTTTCCACGAGGCTGGAACGAAAATTCGCACGTACGTATGCATATGGCTACGGCTGAATTAAATAAATAAAAATATAATTACTGTTGTGAAAAAGGTGAGACACGCTCTTGGTGTTTATCCTCGGGAGATAGATCGGAATCGTTTTTTCTCTTATTATTTATATTTTCCTTCAACACTGAAGAGTAAGTAAGTAATTTATTTATGACCCGCCATTTTGAAAAGGCGGAGTAAATGACAAAAGTAATTTTAAATTAACAAAACACATATATACACACAGAAAAAGACACTTAATTTTTAATCTTCGGTCAGGAAGCAGTGGACGACATCGTGTGCTGGTTGGGCCTTGTTGTCCATGAGTTTTGAAAGTGATGACGAAACATCCAAAAGGGTAACACTTGCGTCTTGAATTTTGAATTTCTCCGTCAATGTATGGTTATGACATAATTTCGACAAGTGGAGCAGGTGCTTTGCATATTTAAAATAACATGATCTCATCTTTTTAATCTCCTTCTTTCGCAGAACATGAGTGACGCCAGAACGAAATAGTATAGAAGGAGCGCAGAAAAGAAATAGTATAGAAGTGAGTATACACATTTTGAACAACAACAGATCAGTCAAATTAATACACAATTACATGAAACGAAGTGGCTGGCTGAACATATAGAAACAATAGCCTACTTAATCTACAGTCAAATACAAAAGAAAACAAGAGGTGTAAGCTGATATGGCACTTGCAACTGTATGTAGTAGGTAAGGGCTCTGTCAGATTGATCGGGTCCCTGATATGCCTGTCAAGTTTCGTCTTGAAAAACGCCATCACAGGAATTCCGGAAGGCCCCCCCTCCACCTTCACCCCCCAAGTGTCCGGATCCAGTCCAATTGTGCAAACGATTTATCTAGAATAAATGTTTGTTCTTCTCAGCAAGTTTAACTCCGATCCCTCCATTCTAACCGTTTCTTGAGATTTCCGATCACCCCCTCCCAACTCCCCCATAGCTGTTGAATCCGCTATCATAAGTTGAGATGAATCATTTAGTTAAAAATACTTTTCGACTTTGCAGTTAACATGCGCACTTTAAGGGATCTGGAACTTCATTTATAAAGCAAAACCCTTGAGGCAAAAATGATAATGGGCTCATGGGGACCATGAAAATGTATATTTCGCTTAAAAGTATTTTTCTTACTTACCGGTCATGATTGGTAATTTAAGGAATAGTCGGACTTGGAAAGTGGCGATTTCCAAGCCAATCTTGTCGAATGTCTAATATTCCAGCCAAGTTGCATTGTCCTAGCACATCTGGAAATACCATATCTCGTGATCACCGGAATTCCGGACCCACTACCCCCCTCAAACTCCTCCCACAGTCACCGGAGCCAATCAGTTCTGAAAAAGATTTATCCAGAGCATCTGTTTGTTGTTCCCACAAAGTTCCATCCCAATCTCTCCAGTATCAGCCTGTCACGTATCCCCCCCCCCCCAACTGTTGGCGGATCCGGTCCGGATATGAAAAAAGATAACCAGAGACATGTCCTCTGTTCAGTTATTAATTTCACTCAAACTCGATCATACGTTCCAAAGTTACGCATAACTCAATATTTCGGATTCCCCCTCCCTCCACTCCCCCACGACTGTCGGATCGAGTAAATTTTTATTTACAAACAAGTTTGATGGGATCCCTGATATGCCTCCCAAGTTTCGTCGCGAAAATCACCAAAAACTGACATCACCGTAATTCAGGGAAACTCCCCTCCACCCCCAAGGGTTGGGATCCAGTCGAGTGGTGTAAACGATTTAACTAGAGCAGATGCTTGTTTTTCCCAGCAAATTTCACTCCGATCACTCTATTCTTACCGTTTCTCGAGATTTCCGGTCTTACCCCCCCCCCCCCCCAAAAAAAAAAAACAAACAACAAAAAACTCTCCAATAGCTATCGAATCCGGTCCGGACTTCAAATGGGACATCACAGATATGTCATCTATTCAGTTATGAAGTTTCATTCCAATCCGGTCACTCGTTCAAAAGTTACGCACTACTCAATTTTCCGGATTCCCCCGCCCTCCACACCCCCCCCCCCCAGGTGGTCGGATCAGGAAACTGATTATTTCCAAGTTAGTTTGGTCGGGTCCCTGATCTGCCTGCCAAGTTTCATCGTCCTAGCACATCTGGAAGTACCCTAACTCGAAAAAGTGTGACAAACTGACCTAAATTTCCCAGATTCCTTCGCTCTCCACTTCCCGCAGATAGTCGGATCGGGAAACTGGTTATTTCCAGGTTAGTTTGGTCGGGTCCCTAATACGCCTGCCAAGTTTCATCTTCCTAGCACATCTGGAAGTACCCCATCTCGAAAAAGGGCAGACCGACAGACGGAATTGCCATCGGTATATGGCACTTGAGCGAGGGGAAAACAGATCAGGGCACTTTTTATGGCACTTGCAGCCTGTGGCTCAAGTGCCATATACCGATCGTAATTCCGTCTGTCGGTCCGTCGGGCGGTCTGTCACACTATTGCCAGTTAGGGTACTTCCATGTGTGCTAGGACGATGAAACTCGGCAGGCGTATCAGGGACCCGACCAAACTAACTTGGAAATAATCAGTTTCCCGATCCGACCATCTGGAGGGTGGGGCGAGTGGAGGGTGGGAAATCTGGAATATTTAATAGTGCGTAACTTTCGAACGGGTGATCGGATTGGGATGAAACTTCATAACTGAATAGATGACATATCTATGATGTCCCATTTGAAGTCCGGACCGGATTCGATAGCTATGGTGGAGCTTTTTTTTTGGGGGGGGGGGGGGGTAAGACGGAAATCTCGAGAAACGGTTAGAATGGAGGGATCGGAGTGAAATTTACTGGAAAAAAAACCATCTGCTCTAGTTAAATCGTTTCCATTGGACTGGATCCCGAGATTCCGGTGATGGGCGGTTTGTGGATTTTCGTTACGAGACTTAGCAGGCATATCAGGGACCCGATCAAACTGACTTGGAAATCGTGGAGAGAGTGGAGGAGGGGGAATCCGGAATATTTAGCCATGCGCAACTTTGGACCGGGTGATCGGATTCCAGTGAAATTTAATAACTGAACAGAGGACTTGTCATTGGGGATCTTTCCCATGTCTGGACTGGATCCGACAAGTATTGGGGGGGGGGGGCGGAAAATACGTGCCCCGCTTAGACTGGAGAGGATGGAACTTTGTGGGAATAACAAACATATGCTCTAGATAAATCATTTACAGAACCGGATTGGCTCCGGGCACTGTGGGAGGAGTTTGAGGGGCCGGAAACGCGAGTTACGGTACTTCCAGATGTGCTAGAACGATGAAACTTGGATGGAAAATTAGAGATTCGACAAGATTGGCTTAGAAATCGCCACTTCCTAAATCCAACTATTCCTTAAAGTACCAATCTTGACTGCAAAGTAAGAAAAATACTTTTAAGCAAAATATACATGATCATGATTCCCATGAGCCCATTATCATTTTTGTCTCAAAGGTTTGCTTACAAATGAAGTTCTAGCCCCCTTAAAGTGGGTATCTTGACTGCAAAGTCGAAAAGTAGTTTCGATCAAACGATACATCTTAGCCCATGATCATTTGTGCCACAAGGGTTTTGCTTAAAAATTTGTTTCTAGCACCCTTAAAATGCGCATCTTAACTGAGAAGTGAAAAAAATACTTTTGACCAAACGATATGTATTAATGATCCCCAAGGGTCTGTTATCGTTTTTGCCTCAATACTTTTTACCAAACGATACATTCTCGTTTATTCTTAGTTCATGATCGTTCTTACCTCAAGGGTTCTACTTGGGCTACAGATGATCAGAACAAACCCACGAAAAGGCAAATTGTATATTTCATCCTCTGAACCAGCCTTGCAAGTGCCATATGAGCTTCCAGCTCTTGTTTGATAAAGGGAAAAGGCTGTAATGTTCAAGAATATTGTCCTCTCCTTATATTATTTATATTTCATAGGTCTATGTAATAGTTCACATGTAACCGTTCTGGTCACCTAAGGAACCTAGATCTGACACCGTGCTTTAATATAATAACCAGTCAGTGTAGGGTCACTTTTATCAAGAACTAATAACGAGACAGAACTGCTGTCTCCCTATCTCGGTCATAGAAACATGCTGAGTCGAGTAAAGGGTCACTTTTGTCAAGAACAAATAACGAGACAGAACTGCTGTCTCCCTATCTCGGTCATAGAAACACGCTGAGTCGAAATACGGCAGACTCCCGACGCACACGAGCGGAGGTTACTAGCTTCGCGCCTCATCACGTTTCCTTACCTCTACAAATAGCTATATCGCTGTTAAGTCGCTGAAGAGGAAATCTAGTAGCCAAAGCTGATTGGTTCTATGGACGCGCTCCAGAGCGGGTCGGCGCGCGGAGTACGCCTCCTGCTAGCCTCCTTCAATCTTTCTTGTGCGATAAGCAACGGTGAAGACGGAAGAGGAGTAAATGGGTTTCAACATCAGCTCAAAGCTAGAGTAAATACCTCAGGTCCGCTGAATATTGTCGGGGTTTTCATAGTTTCTGCATGCGACTAAAGACATAAGTTCTATCTGATTATTTGCTCTTGCTTTTATCCTATACCTGGTGTGGCGGCAAAAAGCCTAATCAATGCAATTTATAATTAAAAATTAACACATACATAGCAGAGAGTGGGGATTCCAGTTCAAGGATACTTACGAAGATACTCAATTACAAACATTCAAACACTACTATTTTGTGTGAAGTTCGGGAAATCAGTAGTCAAAACCCATCTCACCGCGATATCCTTCCCTCTGATTTTGTCCCCTCCCGAATACGTTTATGTCGTCAAGAGTCTATGTCCCGAGTCTGTGCCTTGTTTGGATCTGGTCGTAGCCTTACGAACAAGGTATGCTCGAGTTTCGTCCACTCCTTTGTATAACTCGGTGGCGTTTAAATGTTCACATTTTATTTTATTCTGTATTTTATTAGTTGTATTATATTATTGACCATATCTAATATGACGTCGGTATAAATGTCGCAAAATTGAATATACATGTAGACTTTGGTTCTGACGTAAAAACAACCAATCGGCCTGTCCGTTATGTGTTTCTAAACTAAATGAAATTGAACTGAATTAAAGAACAAACTGGCGCGCAGATGAGTGGCTGATACAAAAAAAGATTTGTTCCAACTATTGAATGTTCTGACCTTTCAGGGACTTCTCAGACTCCAAGATCCATCGCCTGTCGAATTGGGGAATTTCACTTATGATACAAATAGTACTCCGCTCCAGACTTTCTATGTGACGGTAAGTGTATTTCCTCGATCGTGTTTAAAGGACCCCTCTTACCTATTCCGCCTTTTACATCATCCCTGGATCCCTTATGGAATTATAAGCTTCTCAAATCCCCGCCTTTTGCCATTGTTTTGTTTTGTACCTACAACTTTTTAGCGCTTTCGGCTTAGCCGAGTTTTGCCAGTCACGCAACATAAACTTCGCCGAAAGTGTCAAGGTCCTCCGAAAACTCTTTCACACATAATTTTCAATTCAGTTCAATTCATTTATTCCCAAAATTCTGATAAAACGAAATGCACGGGATTGTCAAATTACAATTGGGTTAATTCACATTAAAATTACGGATAAAAAAAGGCACAAATAAGTTAAAATAGCGTTCAGTGCTATGAGCGGGCGGGTGAAGACATGAAGGACATTAAAGTTTCAGAGTATTTTTTTTATCGTTTTGGAAGACATGGTAGGCCATCAGGTGTAAAAGTTATTAGTTTAGTAGAAAGTCGGTAGGTCGGTAGGATATTAAGTTGAGAATGTGAGGTTGTTTGTTATTTGAGGTTGTTTTTTGTTTTGTTTTTTCTGTATATTTTTTTTTTTTTTTTCAATTCAATTCATTTATTCCCAAAATTCTGATAAAACAGTTCTTAATAGCTTTCAAATACAGATATGCTTGTTTTTTTCTTTGTTTTTTGCTTGTATTTTTCAGCTTTTTAGCCAGTGTGCGTTCAGTTTCAAATATTTTGCGTCCAGCCGCCAAGAAAATTCCAAATGTAGCAAGACAAAGAATTCCGCCTGTCGATCAGTAGGCTACACTTGAGGACTCGTCGTACCTATATTACTGGCTTACCTGTATCCCAAATCTTTAGATCCATTTCCTCTCCGAGACTCTGAACATGTCATACCTATAATACTAACGCAACCTACTTCCATAATCACACAATTTCGTACGGTACATTCTAACCCCTCTAACAGAACCACGCTGATTTTCTCACTTGCCGCGTTTTGCTACCTTCCGTGTGTATCACGCTGTCGTCGGTTGTCTTCTAGAAGTTTTTCCATCAGAAAACCCGGTTATGTAAATTGTTTCCTTGTTTTCGCTATAGGTCCACGGGTCTCGGAAAAGGCTTAAAACAGCCAAAACCGTGGGGTGTTTGTTGAAAGCACAGCCTAGTTTTAAAGTATTCAAATATTTTAAAATACTGCAAGTTGAAGAGTAAATAGTGCGAGGGGTCCTTTAACGTATAATCCATCGTGAGAGCGCTAGGCTGATTCTTCCCGTTCTCCTTGTTTGGCGTTTTTCGATGTGGATCGGAAGTTTATTGCTTCTGATGAGCTCATTGGCTAGAAGTACCGGTTATGCAAGTTTCTCCGTGTTTCTCATTAGAATCAAGAAGGCTGTGCGAGGCTGAAAACAACCGACGGGCTAGTAATTTCCGAGAAACGCAGGAGAATTTCAAAGGAGTAACTCTAGTTGCGTTTTTGCAGATACCATGGTATCTGTTACCACGGTAACTCTATATATCTGCAATTAGTCAGGTTCTGCAAAAAGGTTTGCAGGTTCTCTGCAAAAACGACAATTGCCGAAATTGCGCTTTTCGAAGTCCCAAAAGAAAAACTGATATTCCGTCACACCACTAAGTGCCAAACTTCTTTCCCACCAATTTGACTAAAATTGATGAAAGTGAGATGACTTTTTCAGATACCACGACCAGTTACCACGGTCGGACCGTGGTATCTGAATATCTGATACCAAGATAGCTGGCCATCTACCACGATAACTGCAAAAACGCCTTTTGACCGTGGTATCAGATACCTCAATAGCTGCAAGAACGACTTTAGACCGTGGTATCAGATACCATGATATCTGCAAAAACGCAACTTCTGTCTTCTATGACTTAATATTGTTCTGTCTTTATAGAATAAAGACGCTTCAGACACTGCCTTTCCGTACGTGGAGTTGAAAATCCTGTCAAACAGCGGGAATAAGGATTACACCTGTCTATATCGTTTCCGAGTTCATGGAGTACCGTCCCCACCTAGTGAGAAAGCGAAGTACGAAGAAGTAACTGCGGACGTGGAAAGCTAGATGTCCTTGCGAAGTGAAACGAGTGTGGTGACAGTTTATATCTCTCCCGAGTCTCAATCACTTCTACAATCGCTCGAATCTTAGAGGAAGAAGTGGAACGACAACGTTGAATATCTCTGAATATCTTCGGTGAAATTACTTTGGGGATGAGAGTCTAGACGTCTTAGCCCGAGTCTCAGAACAAGAAGTGGAATAGTAGTTCACGACGACATCGGTGAATATTTCCGAGGTGATGAAAGTTGGTAAAAATTACTGTAGTGATGATAGTCCAGACGTCTATCCCATATCTGACGTAACTCTGGCCTAGCTCGAGTCTCAGAACAAGAAGTGTAATTAGAGTTCAATATAACGGCGATGAATATCTCTGAGGGTTGGAGTGTGGTTATATGAGTAAAATAACTGGTGGTGATAGTCTAGATGACTCTCCATGTCTGACTAATCGCTCGGGTCTCAGAAACAATATGTACAATGATAATTCCCATGACAGCGAGGATTGGAGGGCTCTGAAGTGATGTAGTTTAGTCTTTAAAAGTGGTTGGAGCGGGACCGAAGGTCTTGCTGGTAAGATTAATCCGGTGGTGTAGCAAAAATTATGATGTGACGAAGCTTTCTTGGTGCCTGGTGAGTATAGTTTTAAGTTCGGCCTATTTCAAATTACGCGCTCGAGTATTGAACGTTAGAACGATAGTCCTTGCGAGGTTGCCAGAGATCTCGAAATTGGTTTAGATACGCATATGCGTCGATCTTGAAATTCAGCTTGATTTGGAGTGCGTTTTCGCAGGTTTATGATACCGAGCGATATCTTCGGCAGACTTTACTTTTGCTTGAAAGTTCTCACCATATCCAGTGGGGGACGACAGTCGGATACCCACCGTCTGACGTATTATATATATGATGCAAGGATAAATGTATAAAGTCCCATTCACAACGGGTTTTAGCTAATACTCGGTACCAGCCAGTTCCGGAAATCCAGAATTAGCTGGGTTTCTGTCGTTCGCAATTGGTATTGGTCTCGGACCCAAGATGAATTCAGTTCAACTTGTGAGGGTACTAGCCAATCAGGTGGCGAAAACTGAGGAATATTCCGATTGGCTAATGCTGAACCACGTCAGACCGAATACAATGACCTAAATTCACTTTCGGTTTTCAAGACAGCAAGGAGTGGATGGGATTTTGTCTGTTGGGCTTGGTTCAAAACTAGCCAATCAGAATATTCCTCAAAATTCCCCAAAATAACCTGATTGGCTAGTACCCTCAAAAGTTGAACTGATTTCAACTTGGGTCCGAGACTAGCTGGTACCCGAAACTGGGACCTGTATCCATTGCGAACGGCAGATAACTAGCTGGTACCGAGTATTGGCTAAAACCCGTTGTGAATGTGCCTTAAGCTAATAGGGCGTGTTCCAGCCTTATATCAGTAGTAAATACGGGAATGTCTGCGGTTGAAATTTATCTTGGTTTGTAGTGTGTAGTGTAGATGGCAGATATACATCTTACCACGCGGTTTCTGGGGTAGATTTTGCTTACGAATTTTCTCCATATCCGGGGAATCTGAAGTCGATGACTTTAGGGTGGGCGTGTAAGCTAGATAGGGTGTGCTCCAGGCATATGTCAATAGTAAATTCGGGGTTGTCCGTGGAAATGGACCAAGGTTGAGATAGCCATCTTAAATTTTACTGCGAGTAATTCAAATTGATACTTGCAATATTTAAAAGCTAATGATTCCCTTGTAAACGACCAAATTAGCACAAATATTACATTTCTTACAAGAGGTATAGCCTATACTTCTTTGAACGTCAGTTAAGAGAACCCATCGTACCTATAATAGTAATGCATCCAACTATCGTAATCCTTCCACCAATTTGTAAACCTGAAGACCCGAATTCGGTATAGGGTACATTCCACCCCTTGAAGACAAGGCACTGATGTTTACCGTATTTTGCTATTTTGAAATCTATCCATGCTCCCGACTATTTTTTTAAGAAAAGCCTATTCATCAGAAAAAATGGTTATTGAAATTTCTCCGCGTCATTTGTGTCAACTAAAGCTCGGCTGCGCTCATTGCGGACTACTAGGAGTACTAGGTCACACGGAGTATACGTAGTTGAAAGTTATAATAAAAAATAAATAAATTAAACTTATAATATACCGAGGATTTTTTTTTCAACACCTCTTTTTTTTATTTGTTAAGGTTCAAGTAAGCCTGAATCTCAAAAACAGGTATCACCAACCTGTCGGGTGGTGATGTGTGCTTTAAAGGACCTGTTTTACCTACAATGCTAACGCAACTCACTTCCATAATCACTCTGCATATTCCTAAACTCGGAGACCCCAATTTCGTACGGTACAGTCTAACCCCTCTAACAAAATCACTCTGATTTTTTCACTTGCCGTTTTTTTCTACATTCGATGTGTATCACGCTGTCGACGGTTGTCTGCGAGAAGTTTTTCCATCAGAAACACCGGTTATGTAAATTTTGTTTTTAGTGTAAGTCAACGGGTCTCGGAAAAGTCCTAAAACAGCCAAAACCGTGGGTTGTTTGTCGAAAGCACAGCCTAGTTTTAAAGTATTCAAATATTTTAAAATATTGTAAGTTGAGTATAGTAAATAGTGCGAGGAGTCCTTTAAGGAATAATAATAGAAGGTTGGAACACACCTATAAGCCTATAAAGTATGCTCTTTATGAGATTTATCTACGGTTCGTCTCCCTGTGGAAGATGGGATAGCCGTCGAGTCGTTCCCCTTATCCTTTGGTTGAGTTTCGAGGGCCAGTTCGCTATACTTAAAAAAAGGTGGAGAGCTTTAACTGTGTTTGGTAGGAGGTATTCTTTTAAACCAAAACCATGTTCAAAGAGAGTTCAGAAACTGAGGAAGTCGAAGTCGAAGGTGCAGATTGAAAAGTGATTATTCGCCCAAAGACACGTCGTTGTTGTTATGTTAGCTAGGATGCAGTTGTTAATGGAATATTAATTGATGAGTCATGTGTGGAGTCTGATAACACTGTCAGCGTTGTCTTATGTACAAATTATTAGCACTTTTTGTACTTAAAACGCCTTTTTGTCTAAGTGCTTTTTATATTGACCTAAATAATGTGTTGGATCTAAAACAGCAGGGTAGCCAGATCCCCCTCCCCCTCACCCCACCGCAAACAGGGTCATCAATTAGTGGTGGTTAGGCATACAAGACCGAGGGAACACCATTTTGGGGGTTGTTGCTGGATCGGAGGAATGCCACCCATATGATCCACCCCACTGCTTGTAATGCGCGTATTAGCATGTAATTTGCAACTACTCTGCCAGAAGATTAATAACGGATAAAACACCTTTTCGCATCCTTGCTGGTAATACATATCGATTGAGTCTTTCCGAGACAAACCTTCTGTTAAGACGCTTTTAAGTGTTACACGAAAAAAAAAGATAATATTTAGAAGGGCCATAACAGACATATTCCACAGGGGCGTCACGACTGGGGGGGAGGGGGGGCTCCCCCCCCCCCCCCCCCCCAATGCTGTCGCCAGTCGGTAAAAAATAACCGAGTCGGCGCGAAGCGCGGCGATTTTTCGTTAAAACAGTTGATTTTTTTCATGCAAAAAGTCGGTTTTTCTGAAGATTAGTCGATTTTTCGTCAAAATACGGTAAATCCCTGGCCCCAATCCCCAAACATTTTGGCTAGTAACGTCTCTGATATTCCATACCATTTAGCAGAAGGATGCACAAACATATGTTATCTGTTATCAAACTGTAGCACCCCCAAAATTATCTGTTATCGATGGAATGGAGCTAGGGCTAGGCTCGAACCGTAACAAGGTCGGTTTATTACCCTGGGCAAGGAGTAGAAGTTACAGAAGGGTTTGAAACTTGGTATTGGTTTTGCTAACTAAAATAAACAATTAATTATGTCGCCACTGGTCCATGCGACGTGCTTCACATTGCTTTCAGCTAATAAATTCGTCAATTTCATCACTCGGATCCCAGTAGGTTGGGTATTATCTATGGGGTCATAAAATTTTCAAGCGTGAATTGCCTTACAAATGAGTCGAGAGCTTGGAAGTTAATTTGTTCTGGTTGCCAAAGTCGACCTCCCACTCTACCCCACGGTAGTAAGATGCTAGCTAAATTTGGTGGCTCTTAACTTACTGAAGAAATCCCGACAGGAAGAAGGTGTAAACCTATTAATACCACTCACTTCGTGCCAACCAAGTCTTTCCAATTGTATAACCATGCTGGCATCACGTAATGTCCATTAAACTGTTTAACGACTTAACATGCGAAAACGAGCCATTCAGATTTACGGATCAAGGTTCAAGGTTTAAGGTTCAAGGTTTAATTTACACTTCTTTATAAAATCAAAATAAATAGAGGGTCAAGCCGGGGACACAAGGTCGATTGACAAAAACCCGGTACAATATATAACACACATATTTTACATATAACTAATTATATAAATAAATGTTAATAATTCCATGACTCACCACCAGAGGGGAACCCGCCCCACAAACCCACGGACACTCGGTAGGATCAACCCGAAATCGCACAAAAAAAAACCAATGCGCAAGCGAGGGTTACCGATGGCCGGCAACTCAAATAGACCCCAACCAAAACATATCAACATAATACAAATCAGAATTTACTTTATTTTTTTATTTTTTTTTATCGATGATTCTTGAATTTATTTATAAGTATAGAATGAAGTTGCTTTTTTATATTAGGAAGAGATTTGCTGCAATCAATATGTGGTAGATACAGATGCCATGAGCCCGTGATCGAAAAATATGGTGAGAACCGCGATCTCTCAGTGGTTACTTTAAGGTGCTGCATTTTCCATTTATGACGGGTTTCATAAGCATGGTCAGGTTGCTCAGGGAAAAAATTACTCGAACGAAAGTACGAAGGTAGTTCGGACCGGTCATATTTTACCTTAAATAAAAAAGAATGAAGAGTGAATAATTCTGAAACAGGCAAAATATTAGTTAACAAATATAGAGTTTCAGTTGTAGTTTTGTTAGGAAAAGAAGAAGGGGACGGTAAATATTTTTGTAAAATTCGAAGAGCCCGGTTTTGAAGAGTCTGTATCGGTTTCACATGATATTTGAATGTTGCCAAATAAATCAAAGGACAATACGTAAGATGCGAATGTATCAAAGCAAAATAAATTAGGCGTAGAATTTCATACGGGAAAAAATGTTGAAACCTCCGCATTATACCAACTCCTTGTGCAACTTTAACCCGTGATCTATTACAATGTTCTTTATACGATAGATTTTCATCAATAATTATACCAAGATACCGGAGTGAAGTTACCCTTTGAATTTGAATATCTGTAGCCTGATCAGTTATTGTTGAAATTCCTTTTGCTTTGTGTCCAATTCTACTATAAATGATAAATTTCGTTTTGGCGGCATTTAGTGACAAACGATTAGCTTTTAGCCATACAATCAGTTGGGAAAACACGATTTGCAGCTTCTCTTTGACCTCCTCTTCCGACTGTCCTGCAAGTGTTGATCCGGTATCATCAGCGAAAAGGACATTCAGACTGTTGTTTTCTGTCGCTGATGGAAGGTCATTTATGTATATTAGGAAAAGCAGTGGTCCCAGAATTGAACCCTGAGGGACACCAATATTTGACAATAAGCATGGATCCGAAACTGTCTTATTAATAGTTGTTACTTGGGAGCGACCTGTTAGGTAAGATGCGATAAAATCGTGCGCTGGTCCTCGTATCCCACCATGACTTAATTTATATAACAATATTTCGTGACAAATCGTGTCAAATGCCTTCTCAAGGTCCAAAAAAATACTCGCCGGAATCAATTTTTTATCAAAACATTCGTGAATAAATTGGATCATAGTCAGGATGGCATCTTGCGTACTATGTCCCTTTCTAAACCCAAACTGATTTTTTGAAAAATAATCTTTCGAAGTAAGGAAATTATACACTCGATTATAAAAACATCGCTCCATTAATTTAGAAAAACCCGAAAGGATAGATATTGGTCTATAATTTGTGCAGTTACTCCGGTCATCACTTTTATACAGTGGTAACACCTTTGCTTTCTTAAATGAATCAGGAAAAGTTCCCGATCTAAATGAAAGATTTATTAAATGACACATTACTTTATTAATACTCGGTAAAATAGCTTTCACAATATTCGTCGACGATTCATCAATCCCCGGGGAATTTCCGCTCTTTAAAAGCTTACCAACATTAGCAAGCTCTTCCTCTGTTACCGGTGTTAAAAACATAGACTTTTCAGAAGGCTTTCCGAGGTATGCACGATAATCACATTGACCATGTGGCATATTATGTTGGAGCTTGCTGGCTACCGACTGTCCAATTGACGCGAAATGCGAGTTCATGTAGTTAGCTATTTCTAGCTCCCTTTCAATTATATTACCATGAGCGTCCTTTATTTCGGATGGTGTAGAAGATGCTCTCGATCGATTCAAGCATGAATTTATTAGCACCCAGGTCTTCTTTGGTGACTTACTTACTTCACTAAAAGAATCAAAAAAATATTTCATTTTAGCATTACGTATTATTTTTGAAAGTAGGTTTTTGTAATTTTTGAAAGTTGTTTTATTTTCTTCACTTGGGAATGATACAAAAGTTTTATAGAGAGCGTTTTTTTGTTTTATTGACGTCAAAAGGGAGGGCGATATCCAGGGTTGAATGGGTTGATTATATTTCCCTTTATGTTTTTTTACTCTGGGGCATGACTCATCAAAAGCAGCATTAAATGCTTCTAAGAAATAAGCCGTTGCAGAATTTATTTCTTCAGCATCAAAGACACGAGACCAATCAATAATATTCAGTTTCTCCTTTAAACAATCTAGATTTTTTTTATTGATAATCCGGTTTGTTGTTTCTGGTGCTTTTTTTGTCTGAAGCTGGTACTTCACGTCAGAAATTAACAAAAAATGATCAGAAAAATCCGTTAGAACAACTTGTGAAGACGTTGCTGGTGTCGTTAAAAATATATTGTCGATAAGAGTTGCACTAGTCGACGCAACACGCGTTGGGATTGTACATGAGGGAATCAGTGATTTCGATGTCATTAGGGTAATAAATTCTGTTGTTTGAGTGTTTTCTTGAAATTCCAGTAAGTTTATATTAAAATCTCCCATAACCACAACATCATTATCGTCTAAAGATGCTAATAAAGATTCCAGGGATTGCAAAAAAAGCGGGATTGGGGCTGACGGAGGCTTATATACGACACAAATTTGTAATTTTTTTGTTCCGGTCCGACATTCAACAGCCAAAATTTCACACACTTTTTCAACGTCATATTTTTCCACCTCTGGCATACGTTTAAATTGCACTCCTTCTTTCAAAAATAAACCAAGCCCACCTTTTCCATGTACTTGTCGATTTTTATCAATGAAGTTATATCCCGGAATTTTAACATTATGTTTTGTCACATCATTGATAAAGGTTTCACAAATTCCCAAAATATCAATTTGATTTCTTGGCAATAATCTTGTTAGATCATCAATAGAACTGGCGAGTCCCTGTATGTTCATAAACCCAATTCTCTTTGAATTATTTTCAAGTCTATTTATTTCATCAGGAGAAACATATAATGATTGTTTTATTTCTGAAAAAGAGTTATTTTCTCTCTGGCCAAAAATGTTAAAAGTTTCAGAAAGTAATGAAAGGTTAAGAGGTTCCTCCTTCAAAGCTGCCAGCCTATCAGTCCCCCCCGCAACTGCAAACTTAAATGTCAAATAAAAAGAGTCGGAAAGATCCTACCTCGTGCCAGCAAGTCCACGCGACAAGGAGCCCGTCCCACTGATGAGTCATGAAAACTTGCCATCCTTCGAGTAAACTTATGTTGAGTAGGTATAACTGTAACAGAAATAACTGGGGCAGAAATAATGAAGATAAACTTGAACCGAGCTAACCTAAGTAACACATGAAAGCAGATAATCAACATCACACAAACACAAAAATGCAAAAATTACCAATCAAGAGCGGGATAGACCTAATTTTTTCACACTAGTCGCCTTTACTGCTTCTTACGCTTTTGCCCACTGAGACTCTGAATCAGACTTGTACTCAAGCCACAATTTGGCACCTTTGTGCTTCACTCGTGTAAGCTGTGCAGATCCATTATCTCGAAGTTCCTTACCCTTAGCCAGTAA
Source organism: Branchinecta sandiegonensis (assembly GCA_030848855.1). NCBI lineage: Eukaryota > Metazoa > Arthropoda > Branchiopoda > Anostraca > Branchinectidae > Branchinecta > Branchinecta sandiegonensis. The sequence continues at coordinate 4,614,717 of JAUPMV010000021.1, read as the reverse complement.
TTCGTTTCTCACAGTGTTTAATTTAGCCGGCAAGTCCGTACAGATCCGGACCCCCGTTCCTTTCAACTTCGATATTGAGCTGAAAATGCACTGAATATCTTTTTCGGAGGACACTGAAAGGAAAACTGGAGGGGTGGTCGGTTTACGGGTAGACACGTTCGACTTCTGGGGCACTCGGTAGCACTGCGATATTTGAATGTTATCCGCGATTTCCATTTTCGACGAAAATAATGTTGACACATTCGCGAGAACTGTCTGTTGCTGTTTTTCTTTCGGTAATCCGTGGATGATTAAGTTCAGTTTCCGGTCTCTAACTTCGATTTCGAGTAGTTTCGCTTCGACTGTATCGCATCTCGACTTTTGCTCTTCAAGCTGGTTTTCCAGAGTGGCAATCTTCGAATCACGAGACTTCGATTCATTTTTCAAAATTTGAACCTCGTCAGAAATCGACGACAGTGTAATAGCAAACTCTTTCTGCTGGCTAATTATGAGGTCTAGCTTCTTTCCCAGTGCCTTCATTCCATCATCAAACGTTTTCTGGCTGACTGACGACATATTTATTTTGCTTTAAAATCCGCTCTCAGGTGAAATTTATGCTTCCATAAAAAACATCGCAAATGCAGACTTACTGGCAAGGGGGGCTTTTGACACCCCCCACTTTCCAAATGATGCACAGGGTTATGATTTCCCGTAATCCAGCTCAGTTGCTAAGCGTATCCAAATGACAGAGACTGGCTACCGTCAGTAAAACTAGTCAAACAAGTTCACTCGTTGAATGACGGATCGATTCTGTAGAGAGCATGCTCCATCTAGTTTAAAGAAACAGAAAACTTGACTCGGGGAGCTAGCTGCCATATCAAGAATGTACCCTGAGTCGATATTGAGAGTAACAAAAATTCTCATTATCACCATTGTAGTTTCCGAGAATTCGACTTTTGAGTTAGTAGGAAAAAAAGCAAAAGGTTTGTGTGCCGGTAGTAGGAATCGAACGCACGACCTCTTGGCTACTATCCCGATGTTTTAGTCACTACGGCCAAGGGCGAACTTTTACAGTGCATAATTACAGCTAGCTTTGGGAGCACTAAGGAGGGGGGTCGAGATAACAAAGAAGGGGGCCCTGTCGACAGTAAGTCCCTGTATCTTTATCTAAGCCCCCCAGGTCGGTTTGATGGCCGAAAGTTGCGTAGTCAAGTTTTCTGTGCCTTTAAGTGCCTTAATGCGCTGTTTATAAACTTTACAGAAATACAAGCTTTAGAGCTTGGTCACACTGGGCTCAAAAAGCTGCCTATTCGACAAACAACTGAAAATCCCTAGGGGACGTGAGATTTGATGGGCTTTTGTGTCAGCTTGGGGATAATGAGTAGAATACAATACTCTCGATGACCATCTCTCCCTGCCGATGCAGAATCTCCGGGTACCTGCGGAAGAAAGCAAGAAACGATGTCACAGCTGCTCCCAAAGATCGCCGTGATTGTTTGAGTCGTTACGGACACGTTTACTACTTCTTCCTGAGGATCACGGGCGTGTTTTGGACTTGATCATAAAGAGTATTAGGGGTTAATTAGGGTTCCTGTAAAATAATTATACACGCTGTTTTGCTCTAACTGATCTCCAGAATTTAAAACGACAACATTCAGAATTAGTTGTATTTTGTTCTTTTTCTTTTTTTCTACTTTTGCAACCCAAAAAGCCTGGAAATTAGCCAAGTGTGACCAAGCTTTAGCCAACAAACTGAAAACCACCCTTGAAAAGGGACGTTACGACACAGTGCTATCTAATGTCGTTCGCAGCCTTTCGTTGGAGAGAGGTTAGATGGCGTTTGTTGGCAGGTTCCAATTCGAAAGTGGGAGACTGTCGAGATTCAACACACAGTGGCTCTTAATTTTTGGATTGGATTCAGCGACTCGCCCTTTCTCAAAGTAGGACACATCAGGGCGAGACAAAATCTCATGTATTAGTTATTCCTGTCTTCAAAAGCAACCCATACCTTGTGTCCAGATTTTTCTTCAGGATTCCAGATACAAGTTACCGTCAAGATGGGTCCACAGGTCCAAGCCAGGCCAAAAAGTCTGCAAATCCGGCCCGTTGGACAGCCTAGATCCCGGAATCTTTAAAGGACCCCTCTTGCTTATTCTGCCTTTTATACTACACTTAGCTCCCATATGGAATTATAAGCTTCTAAAATCCCCACCTTTCTCACTTGTTTCGTTTCGTAATTACGAATTTTTAGCACTTTTTCGGCCTTGCCGAGTTTTCCCGTCACCCAACGGAAAAGTTTGCCGGAATCTTCATTGTCCGCTGACAACTCTTTCACACATACGAATATGATAATCTTCTGTTTATTACTTATCTTATTTGCTTAGTTCTCCCACTTTTTGGATAACTGACTGGACTAGCTTAAACCAAGGGACGTTTAGTTTTCAAATCTTTTGCGCCCAGCCGCCGCGTCGGAGAGCAGGAAGGCTGGATATAATCGACAAGCCCTAACAAGAGAATCACTAGTTTCAGGTGGAAAGTAATAGTATTTTCGGAAACGTTTTTTCTGATCCATTTTATAGGGAAAAGATCATTTCTAGTAAGAGTTGTGCTTGAAGGGTGTCATAGAGGCATCATGTGTGATACAATAAAGTGGTGAATGGGAGGCAAAAGATATTTGAACGAGACATCTAAGAAAAGTTAAAGACAAGCAGAATTAACTATCACCATTGTCATGGCTTTAAAAGGACTGCTGGTCCTGTCACAGGACCAAAGGGTGTTTTTTGTTGGGGACATTTTGTTATGGAGATGTTTTGCCAGGAGAAGTTTTGCAAATGTCGCAAAACCACCGGATGTTAAAAGCTAGGGAACGAGGGGTTGCCCACACCCCGGCACCTGCTGCACACTTTTTCTTGGCACCGACCGAAACAAGCGGTGCCGGCATAAATTTGGCGATTTTCCGCATCGAGCCGTTGGCTCCGGGCACTTGCTGAACAAAAATTGAGAGTGGGCAACCTCTCTCTAGGGAAGGGCGTCAAATGACACTGCCTGACAAGACATGAGTGAATCTGCTTTGCGATTTCCCAGTAGGCTTAATTAGTCCACTGCTCCCAGGTCTCAAGGGCATTTATAGAATGGCTGTTGCGTCCCCTTAAGCGTGCGATGCGACTAGCAAGCTAAATCATCGTGATTGGACTTTACACCTGTAATCCTAATCACACCGCAGTTAGCTCTCGCCAGTCCTCTCAGTAAAGTGACGGTAGTTGATTGCGTCAAGGATGAAAGTTTTGGTCATTTTTGCTTGCGCTGCAGCCGTCCTTGCAGCGCCACAAGTAAGATTTTTAATTAATTTCGGTAGTAGCCTACAGTGTATGTTTGGCATAACGTGACTAGACTACCGGAAATGGGCTATGTCAAACGTTAGTGGGTCTACCTGCACTTTGGAACAGCCTATGCCAAACGCCACACTGTCAGAAGTTTCATAAGAGATAACACTAGGATGCGAGGTAACACAAGTTATCTGTTGTGTTTCAAAATGTTATGCATAATAAGCGTTACCATCAGGAAAAACCGCCAAAAAGTATCGGCTCAGTTTTCCGACATCATGGCGATAAGGAATAAAGTCAGTAGATGCTTTTTTGGCTCTTCCTAAGCAAGCTTGTTATGTATAACATTTCATGCATAACGTTTTCAAACACAATAGATAACATCCGAAGTGTTATCTGTTACGCATTATCTGTTGAAACCGCGCATCCTTGTGTTATCTGTTATGAAACTTCTGACACTGCAGTTACCCTATGCCAACCGCTGCCGAATTCTGATTGGATGTTTTCTGATTATAACACAAATCATCCATACTTTATTGGGTTAGGTCGGGTAGCTAGGTTTGGGTAACCGATGTTTGTCATAGTCATAGGCACTGTCAGTCATAAAGTTTTGAGCTGCCATAACGACATAATACAGTTTCCAAACATGAATTTTGCCCATAATTGACCTGTTTCTCGCTGTAAGGTATGCCTACGAAGAGATTTTCGAGTTGTAGGTTTTGAGCTTGTCATATTCATAGTTGTGTGTTATGAGTTTGTCAGAATGACAGTCGTAGGTTCTGAGCTTGCCAGAGTGATACCAAATCATGTGCATTTTGCTTGCGAATGACCTGTCTGTCGTATTTTGCGAACAGATTTTCTAGTCGCATATTGCGAGGCATCCGTGCTTTGAGGTTGTCAAAATGACAGGCGTAGATTTAGTGCCATAGTCGACCTATTGTGAATTTTGCCTGGAAACCATCTATTTGGCGAAACTTCGCGCCGCTTTTTTAGTAATGGCAAAAAGCTAAGCTGAACGCCAGGGTTGTCGACAAAACATCCCCATTCGAAACGTCCCCGAAATTTCGTGATTCAGACGACCTAGAGCTGATCAGTTACGGGTCAATTGCAAGGCCTATTTTACACTACATATTTTAACTGAAACAATATAGTTATGAAGCAACCGGTCCTATGTCCGATCTTTCCTGCTTATGCGGAATGTTCCCACGTCTGTAATGCATACTCTGAATTTGTTTTACCTCGATCATGCACCTCGAGGCGAACTTACAAATCTATGCTTGGGGACGTTTTGCCGCGGGGACGTTTTGTCACGGGGACGATTCGTCGGTAGGCCGAACGCCAAAAGTATTAATAAATGCATCGATATAAATAAAGTAATCAATATAAATGCAACAATATAAATAAAGTAAAATAACAAGTAATAGAAAGAAAATGAAAACAAGGCAGACATGAAACATGTTTTCGGCAATTATTTTGCAGTAAAATTTGTCTGGTATGGGTTTTATAGCCTTTTTTCGGCAACCGTTGATCGTTAGGCGATATTCAAATAAGCAGGCCTCTGCTTTATAGCCTAAAACGCCAGGCTTCACCTTCCAGATTTTCATGATAATGATGATAGCTAAATTTGCTGTTCTTCACTATTTCCTAGATGTCCCCTTTACATTTCAACTATCTCTTGCATCCCAATCACACCTGTCAATCACTTTCCCTTTTCTTCCTTCATTTGCATATTTGTTGTGTCTCTGGAACGGGTGGCCTCTATGGCACCCTCCAAACATCCGGAATCTTGGGTGTTCCAGACGTTTTTGTTACTAGCCAGACGATTTGTTACTAGCCAAAATGTTTGGGGGGGGGGGCGAGGTATTTACCGACTGGCCGGTCATTTTTACCGACTGTTTTTGCGCAAAAAAACGCCTATTTTTACGAAAAAAACGACTGCTTGGACGAAAAATCGACTGTGTTTAGGGAAAGCGACTATTTAAAAAAAAATTGACGGTTTTTTACGAACGACGAAAACGGCTCGCCTCGTCTCGACGAAAACGGCTGTCTGGAATCCGGAAGAAAAATCTGAATGTGAAGCCTCGCTTTAACCGTCGTTTTCCTAGGGTGGGTATTAATTTTCGTAACCTGATTCATAATAGTTTTTTTTTTAGCCGTCGGCCAAACAGGCCAATGTTGTCAACCTCAATGTCTACTATGAGAGTTTGTGTCCAGACAGCAAGGCCTTCATCCGGGACCAGTTGGTCCCAACCTGGACCCAGCTTAAGGACTACATGAACGTTACCATGAACCCTTTCGGAAAGGCCACGGTAAGACCAGTAGAAGCCCCAGCTGTTCTGCCGAACGTCTGGAAGTTTTTGTTGACAGGTCGGGTAAGGAAACTGTAAGGTCTAAGCATGGGTAACGGTCTGCTTAATGTATTCGTAATAGGCTGAGAATACTCTTGATGACGAACTCTTAGTGCCGATGAAGAATTGCGGTCTGCCTAGAAGGATCAGGAAATATCTCCACAGCTGTCCCCAGCAAACGCTGTTGATTGGTTGGCATAGGTTTTTAATCATCGTTTGGGTGACGCTTCTTGTTCTTTCCGAGGTTCACTGGCGTGTTTTGGACTCATGCAGCGGTTACACGTAGAGGAAAACTTGATCAGATAAACAAATTCAGTAGCCAAAAAAAAGGTTTTGATAGCATTTGTGACATCAGTAGTGATGACTGCTGCTCTCAAAAGCTAGCTAGACCTTTTTAGTTGTTTTTTTTACCAGCGCCGCCCGAGATTCCTTCCAAGTAGATCGGAGTTCTTTTTGTCATGAAAGGAGTTCTCGTCCCGCTAGACTTTTTTTTCTAGTCGTCTTCACCAACAGAATCCTTTCAAGTCGATAGGAATTCCTTTCTACTCGACGGGATGTCTTGTCCGTGTAAACGCTACATTAGTCGAGTATTGTATCCACTCTCCCATTCAGGTCTGGATAAACAAGTGCGCAAGCGCTCAGACGTGGAGCTTATGAAAGTAAAATCTTAAGGGTATGGGTTAGCCAAGAGGATCAGAACATCGTCGGTTTTCGACTTGAAAGGCGTCACAGCCCGCCATCCGTCCTGAGCACCCAAGTTGAGTTCTTGACACCAATGAGGGGTCGAATAACCAGACTGAATTGATTGCTGATGCCTCGCAAGAGCGGTGATAGATAAGGAAGTCCTGAGTCCGAGTCCACAGCTCCGGCGGACGGACTTATGAAAGTAAAATCTTTATCACATCTCGTAAACAGAGTTGGAACCGAGACGTTTCACATCCCCAATAACCAAACAAATATTGAAATAACATATTTTGAATCATCCCAGTTTAAGAGCTTTTAATGTAAACAAACCGCATTTAGAAATCCAAAGAAGATCTTCAAGATCTCGCAAGAACGGTATCAGTTTCCATACTGAATGTCTTGCTAGGCAGTCCGGCCCTTTTAACCTATTTTCCATTAGCAAGGTAGCAGCCTATTATCCCTTTGTCACAACTTCATTAAGAACGGCATATCATCGACCATGTGACAAAATCGTCCACTTTCCAACTGATCATTAAGGAATGTATTACGCCGCGTGGTCTTATTTGGTCTTACCAAAATCCATTCTGTACATACATATCACAAGTATACAAGAGTTGAACTCGAAAAATGTCATAGACGAACGTAACTCATGTGAAGTTTGGGCCCAGTTACTCATGAGTGGGAGGGGGGGGGGTCGGGATCCATCAAATTGCATATCTAGACCTTAATATCCTCGACTATACCTTTAGAATTTGACTCCGGTCACGGGTCAAAAACTTAACTGGTTCAGCTCCACATGTATATCCCCAACCCCTAGGATCCAGAAGCACAAAGGAATTTCATCGCCTTATCTCCAGTTTTTGTCAAATTAAAAACATTAAAAATGGACAATCTGGGCCCAATTGCCCCTGAACCAAGTAGGGGTGGGGTTTGGGACCCGCAAAAAGGAAAAAGAGACACAAATGCTCACAAGCCTACCAAGTTACAACTTTATACCTGTTGATTCCTGTCACGGGTAACGAACTTTACTCCTGGGCCCAGTCGCCCATGAAGGGGGTGGGAGGGGGATGTGCAACTTTAAAAGCAATTTCACAGCCCTAGGCTCTATATGTATAGGAATTTCATCGTCCTATGTCCAGGTCTGATCAAGTTATGAACATTATTTACTGGACAATATGGGCCCATTTTCCCCTGAACCGGGTGGGGGGTGAAAGGCACCCCAAAAGGCATTACTAGACCCCATTAAAAACAAGAGTACCAAGTATGAACTTGAGACTTGCACTGGTTCACCAGTTATGAGCTCCACAAAATACGGTGAAAACCGAAAGCTGCTACATCGCTCGTAATAGTGGATTGTTCCAAGGAACACTCCGCTTAAACAAGTCGAACACGGCATGCTATAAACCGGAAGGCGACTTTAGATAACTACTGGCTGTGCTTACAATATTTTTGCTTTCCTGTCAGGTCAGCTCGTAAGCATGGTGATAAACTCAAAGGCTTATGGAACCGATTCTCTGATAAGGCAATGACACAAAGAACAAGATGTTCTCTGGGTTTTTGACTGGTAAACATAATCCGGTCGTAATTTGGACTGGACCACAGATTAAAGGCATAAAAGAATTGCATAACGGATCTGGTTAAGGGCGGATGGAGAGATAGTATCGTGTTCGTTTCATTATTAAGTTGAACGTGCCTATGTCCCTGTGGCTTTTTTCAGTTACATTATTATTATTATAAGATCCTTACGGGATCATAACAGATTACATCCCAAGTGTCTGCTGAAACCGCGCATCCTTGTGTTATCTCTTATGAAACTTCTGACAGTGCATCCACCCTCTAGTCACAATAAAAAATGTTAATGCTTTTACAGTTCACACCAGTTGGCGAGTCCTGGGAGTTTACTTGCCAGCACGGTCCCAGCGAGTGTGAGGGAAATGTACTTCAAGCATGTGTCTTAAAGTACAGCCAAGACCCTACCGTCCGACTGAACTATATCAACTGTCTTATGCAAAACCCCGGGCAGGGCGAATTCGTAAGTAAAATTCTCTTTTCCTCTTTCATTTTTTTTTTTGAAAAAGTACGTGCACATTAATTTGAAATGAAGATTTCTTTGACTGCTCCAGGCGGATTCGGGCTTTCCTGCAGCCAGAGGTACCGACTACATGTTTAAAGAATAGGAGTGTTTTAAAAAGTAGGTTCATGTAGTTTAGTTTCTTATAGCTGGTTCATAGAATAAAGAGTATTAAACTTGAAAAATTTCCGCGCAAAAGATGTCAAAGGCCTATACAATCTCAATTACTGAAAGAATATTTTACGCCCCAATCCAATAGAATTTAAAAATTCTAACTCCATTTCTAGGGGCTGAAATTATCGTTTTTTCTCGAAACAATCGTTTTTCTGACGACTTTCGACTTGGAATAAATATAGCTGAAGCATAAGAAGTAATTTCAAGAAACTCCATCCGAAGAGACACCACAAACCGTGATCTCGTAAAAACATATATATACATGGATTGTGTGACCTGTCGGTATTGGTATGCTTTTTATTGGTAACACCTGGAGTAGTGTTGATAGGTAGCATCGATATATAGCTTCGGCTTAACTTTGTATAATAAATAAATAAAATAACGAACGATGATGCAAAATCTCCTGCGACGTACATTTTCGTTCAAATTTTAATGAAAAGAGGTATGTGAGAGCAAAAAAGGGTTCTAAAATATCAGTATCGACTATCGCAGTGAAAATATCGATACGTTGACTAACACACTAACACCCGTCGGGTTTTCAAGCCTGTTTAAGTAAATCAGTAATGGGTAACTAGTAGTATCTCAGCCCCATTCGATTAACCTTTAAAGGATCCGTCGTACCTATAATTCCAATGCAACCTGCTTCCGTTATCGCTCCATTAGTTCTTATACACGAAGACCCTAACGAGATCTCACTGATTTTCACTCTTGCCTTGTTTCGCTATTTTCGATGCTTATCTTGCTCCCAATTTAACGATTGTTTACGAGAAGCTCTGTCGTCAGAAACAAGACCAAAGTTTTCGATGGGACCCCAAAAATCTAATATTTGATCCAGATAACTGGGCCTTGTCTTCGCCAGATCCAGTCTTCGCCAGGCTAATCATCAGAGAAAACCAAGCTCAGATATACCTCTATAAGCCATATCTATTTTGATGACACTGATCGAAACTTCCTGCTTTACTTCTGCCAAATTTCCGGTTTCGGCCGAATTCCGAACGAACTAATTGTCAACGTATATCCGTATCTCTATAAAGAACATCTAATCAACTTCAAATAAAACTTTAACTTATAAAAAAAAAATTGGTTACAACGGGATTCCGGACGAATTATATGTCCGGGTAAAAATGGTCGTCATGTACAGATTCAGCGTGTCTTCTTACCCCTCAATCTGTCACCTAATCAACTTCAAATAAAACTTTTGCTTTTAACCAACTTTCTTTTGCCGGATTCCGGGCGAACTAGTTGCCCGGATAGAAAATGCTTTTCACACAATTGTTCAGCATGTCTTCTTACCCCTAAATCGAACATTTAATAAACTTCAAATAAAACTTTTTACTTTTAACCAACTTTCCGATTTTTATGGCACTTGCAGCCTCTGGCTCAAGTGCCATATACCGATCACAATTCCGTCTGTCGGTCTGTCGGTCGGTCCGAGTTTTTTGTCCCACATATCCGAGTTAGGGTACTTCCAGATGTGCTAGGACAATGAAACTTGGCAGGCATATCAGGGACCCGACCAAACTAACCTGGAAATAATCAGTTTCCCGATCCGACCATATGCGGGGGAGTGCGGGGCGCTGGAAACTTGAAAATTTAGGGCATTTTGTCACTTTTTTCCGAGTTAGGGTACTTCTAGATGAGCTAGGACAATGAAACTTGGCAGGAATATCAGGGACCCGACCAAACGAACCTGGAAATAATCAGTTTCCCGATCCGACCATATGCGGGGGAGTGGGGGCGTTTGAAACTTGAAAATTTAGGGCATTTTGTCACACTTTTTCGAGTGAGGGTACTTCCAGATGAGCTAGGACAATGAAACTTGGCAGGAATATCAGGGACCCGACCAAACTAACCTGGAAATAATCAGTTTCCCGATCCGACCATATGCGGGGAAGTGGGGGCGCTGGAAACTTGAAAATTTAGGGCATTTTGTCACACTTTTTCGAGTTAGGGTACTTCCAGTTGTGCTAGGACCATGAAGCTTGGCAGGCGTATCAGAGACCCGACCAAACAAACTTAGAAATAATCAGTTTTCTGATCCGACCATTTGGGGGGGGGGGGTGGAGGGCAGGGGAATCCGGGAAATTGAGAAGTGTGTAACTTTCGAACGGATGATCGGATTGTAATGAAACTTCATAACTGAATAGAATATACATCTGTAATGTCCCGTTTAAAGTCTTGACCGGATTCGGTGGCCAGGAGGGAGTTGGGGGGGGGGGAGACCGGAAATTTCAAGAAACGGTTAGAATGGAGGGATCGGAGTGAAACTTGCTGGGAAGAACAAGCATCTGCTCTAGATAAGTCCTTTAGACCATTGTACTGGATCCGGACACTTATGGGGGGGGGGGGGGGAGGGTCCCGGAATTCATATCCGGACCGGTTCCGGCAACTATTGGGGGGGGGGGGGGAAATACGTGACCCGTTTAGAATGGAGGGATCGGGATGGAACTTTGTGGAAAGAACGAACAGATGCTCTAGGTAAGTCATTTGCTGAATCGGATTGGCTTCGTGCACCGCGGGGGAGCTGGGGGGGGGGGGGGCGGAAATCTCGAGAAACGGTTAGAATGATGGTATCGGAGTGAAACTTGCTGGGAAGAACAAACATCTGGTCCATGTAAATCTTTTACATAATTTGACTGGATCCGGACACTTGAGGGGGGGGGGGGGGAGGAGGCGGTTTCCCGGAATTCCGTTTTTTGGGGAATTTTCACGACGAAACTTGGAAGGCATATCAGGGACCCGTTGAAACTGACTTGGAATTATTGGGGGGAGGGCGGAAAATACTTGACCCGCTTAGACTGGTGTGATCTGGATCGAACTTCGTGGGAATGACAAACAGATGCTCTGGATTAATCATTTACAGAACCGGATTGGCTCCGGTTATTGTGGGTGGAGGTGGAGGAGGGGGGGGGGGGTGTCTGGGATTCCGGTGATCGCGCGTTAAGGTACTTCCAGATGTGCTAGGACGATGGAAATTCGCTGGAATATTGGAGACTCAACAATATTTGCTTAGAAATTGCTACTTCCAAAATCCAATTTTTCCTTAAAGTACCAATCTTGACCGCAAAGTAAAAAAAATACTTTTAAGCAATATATGCATTTTCGTGATGCCCATCAGCCCATTAGCAGTTTTGCCTTAAGGGTTTTGCTTACAAATGAAGTTCCAGCTCCCTTAGAGTGCGCATCTCAACCGCAAAGTCGAAACTTACTTTTGACCAATCAAATCATCTTGACCCATGCAAGTGCCATATGAGCTTACAGCTCTTGTTAAATTTTCTTTGAGCCCAAGCTGACTTTGAAACATTTATTCAAACAATGTTTACAACGGGTCCGTCAGCTACGATTCTTCATCAGCGATATTTCGGCCCTTTTTGGCAAGGGTCCTCGTCAAGCTGTCAATCCTCTGGTTCAACTTCGGGGAAGGAAACAAACCTGTAATAAAGGGCCGAAATATCGCTGATGAAGAATCGTAGCTGACGGACCCGTTGTAAACATTGTTTGAATAAATGTTTCCGGTTTTTGCCGGATTCCGGACGAACTACTTGTCCGGCGAGAAAATGGTTTTCACCATCGTGTTCATCATGTGGTTTGAACCCCATAACCGGCTATCGCATTAGCTGTTTAAAACTATCTTGTTTGACCCTTAATTTGACCCCCCTCCCCCACCCCTAAATGTAGGGGTTCAGAGCCCATCTACGAACTTGACCTTACCCTTGACCCAAAGTTGACCCAAGTTTCATCAAAATATCTCATTCCGTTCGAGAGTTATCGTGCTCACAGACAGACGGACAACTTTTGCGGTGTCACAGGTATCCCTCCACGAACGTTTTGGGATCCCCAAAACGGTTATGTACATTTTGACTTATTTTTGCTAGAAGCCTACGGGTCTGGATAGAGGCTTAAATCAGCCAAAGCTGTGCATAATTTGTTAAAAGCAGAACCTAATTTGATAGTTTTCAACTGCTATAAAGTATGAAAACATGAACAGTAAACATTGGAGTTAAGCATTAAGTACAGTACTTCCGAATTTTGGAATTAACAATCAAGTATCAAGTACCTGACAACTAACCTGGTTATCAATTTGTATAAATATGCTTAATTTTAAGTACATGACTTGTACTTCAGTATTACGGCAAGTACTGCACGTCGAGATAACATAGTCCTAGAATTTCGGAAATATGGATCAAGTATTAAGTACCTGACTACGAATGTGCTTATTAATTTTTTACAAATGTGCTTGATTTTAAGTAAATAACTTATACTTGAGTAATACTGAAAGCAGGGGCGTCGCAAGTGCATTTTCGTTGGGGGGGGGGGGCAGAGCCAAAATTTTACCGAATCTCTCAAAAATTCTACCGAATCCTAGAAACTGAGAATTTGAGCTTTCAACTATGGAACAGAAAGGATTCGTGCCAGTGCTATTCGTTTTGGGATAATTATGGCTAATTAATAAACTTGATTTGATGAGGTAGGAAGAGTAACATAGCCCACTTGGGGAATATATTGCCGGGCACGATTGCAGTAACAGCTTCTATCTATCAGAGCTGGTGGACTCGGACTCTGGTCTCGTCTTTCACGGAGCTGTCCGTCCGCCAGAGATCTGGACTCGGGCTCTGGACTCGTCTCGAGACGCCTTTTTCAAGGACTCGGACTTGTCTCGGACTCGGATTTGCCGGACTCGCAGCAGCTCTGCTATCTATTATATCCAAGAGAAAATCAAATCGAGCGCCACAGGCGAAAATTTTCGAAATCCAATTTTTTTGTCAGCTGTAGGGTAAAATTTAATTGCTTCTCTTACAAATTCCATCATTTACCGTGGATTAAATACCGAGACTCTAAGAAGTTCCAGAAACCGGATGGAGCAACGTTCCGGCAGCAGCGGCTGCTGTAGTCTAGTCAATACTTCCCGTGATTACGAAAAGTGAGCGCCGCAGGCGAGATTTTCTTTAAGTTAGCTTTTTCTGCCAATTTAACTATTTCCATCCTGATTCTAGCCTTTAATGTTTCGAAATCCTAAACCTGAAACTGGCTTAAACCCCAATCAAATGACGCAGCCTTCCACAAAATAGACAATATTACGAAAAGCGCCGCAGGCGGAATTTTCTTTTTGGGATCCAAAATAAGAGTACGGACTATCGATGAAATCATAGATCATCCCTTTTATCTGCGACCAGTGCTTCACTCGGCCTCTTCTGAGTTTCGAGGTTCGTGGTAACTTCCGAATCCTGGCAATTGTAACGGATAAATTACCGAATCCCAGTTATTATACTGAAAAAGTTTAGACCGATAGCACGTTCGGGATTCTGCATAATTACTGTAACCCGGTTGTTATACCGAATTGCTTTGGTATTTGAAGACTACCGAATAATATTTTTATTCGGTATAATTTCGTCGAAACTGGAGCAGAAGTCGGGATTCGTGGTAACTACCGAATCCTGAAAATTATACCGAACAAATTACCGAATGATACCGATAATTTTGAACCGATAGCTTATTCGGAATTCCGTGTAACTACCGAATCTCCATAAATATACCGAATAGTTCTGGCATCAAAAAATTACCAAATAATTCAGCAAATTCTCTCGCCGAATTCGTAATAATTACCGAATACTGGCAATTATACCGAATAGATTTGTACCGATAGACTATTTGGGATTCTGTATAACTACCAAATCCCCGTAAATATACCGAATAGTTCTGCTATCAAAGAAATAACGAACAGTTTTAGTAAATTGTGGGCCTCCGGCCCAAAATTTTACCAAATCTAAAAAAGGGTGGGGGGGGGGGGCTACACCATCCCCTTGCGACGCCTTACGCTATGCTGACCAAGGTTGGAATGTATTCCTGCAGGCCCAACATTTTACCAAATCTAAAAAAGGGTGGGGGGGGGGGCTACACCATCCCCCTGCGACGCTGCCAAAGGAGCATTTCAGTGTGCAAATGAATTTGATCGAAGCAGAATGCACTTAAGGCAGTTTTTAGTACTCGATGTGAAAGTGAACCCCAAGTACTCCAATTTAGTACTTGACGTACTTCCCGCCACTGATCAGTGTCAAATTCTCTCTAGTAACTTCTCCCATATCTAGTGTGGAACCCAAGTCGGCCAGAGCTACACTCCAGAAATCAAGGCCTGCTTCGAGGGACTCGAAGGTCGTAGCCTATTGCAGCAGTACGGAGTCGAAACTAACGCCTTGGAGCCATCTCTTACTTTCGTACCATGGATGACCTTTAACGGGGTAAGTGCCGGGAGAAATCGCAGCTGCCCCCCTCCTAAATGTTCTGTTTGCCATGGGAGCACATTATTTCAGACAGCCGCGCGGTTGGCAGTCCCAAGTAGCCCCTATTTATCAAACCAGCGTAGCAATTTTCTTCTTGTTAGTTTCTTAGTTCCACCAAGATCGAATAAGCCAATAGAACCTCCATTTTGGGTCCCATGCAGCGACTATGGATACCCCGACAGAACTGAGCTGAGCTAGTTGTACTTGCTGAGCTTCAGTTGATGACCGTCTACTTACCTCTCCGCACTATTAGAGAAAAAAGTGCAGCAGGCGTGCTGTACCGCTCTTCAGCGTCGCATGTGACGTCACAATGGTAGACGACCAATCGGCTTTTACTTTCAAAATTAGCTCAGCTCCTACCCTCCGCTTGGTCATATTACAGAGATAGGGAGACGGAGGTTCTATCTGATTATTTGTTCTTGGTTCCACCAGGGACCCATAAATTTCCTGTAATGACTCGCCATTCAGGGGGCTAGTCATTTCCTATGCTTCTATGTTGCTATGTTGCCCGATCCTCACCTAGTTTCCAAAAAATCCGCTTGGTGTCGAATCTGCGTTCTTGCGCAGATGGACAAAATTTGTTGTGACTACTCAGCATGCCACCAGGTACCTAAGCTAGGACAAAAGATCCAGGATACTCTTCCATTACAGAGAAATATTCCTAGTTGAGAACAACAGCTGCGAAAAATTTTGTCTATCTGGATAGCCGGGTATTTTATCCCCGTGGGTATTTCTCGAACTATCTGACGCTCGGTCAAGAGCGCATCAGAAATCTCTTATTGACAAGCCCCCTGAATGGCGAGTCATTACAGGAAATTTATGGGTCCCTGGTTCCACCAAATTCCGGCTTTTCAGAATGCACAATGCTAAGTAGCTCAGTGGCAGGGCCGTGCAAATTTTGGGAACTTGGGGGGGGGGGGGGGGGTCGGGAACACCCGAGCTCTCAAAGGCTCTCTCCTTGGCCGAAGTAGTAGGGATAATAAATAAATGATAAATGATGGTTTAATAATGTCAATACAAATAATGATGATCTGATATGAATCTTATCAATCTTTGTAAATCTCTTGCTGACTAACTCTTCGTGTCGACGAATAGTCGCCGTTTGCTTAGCGAAGAGTCAGAAACGTCACTGGTGCGACACGCAAAAACGTCATTGATTGGTTGACACAGAATTTAGATCAAGTTTGAGACTTCGTTTGGGTGACGTTTCTCGTTTTTCTCGAGGTTCACTGGCATGTTGGATAAAGATAGATGCCCACAGAACGCGACTTTTTTCCGCCAACGAATTTTGATATTTCGCGCCGCTCAGCGAATTCGTTTCGTAGACCCCACTGGCAGCGAACACGTGAACGAATTCGCCAGGACGAGATACGTTTACGTGGATACGATACGTAGGACTAGAACGAAAGTAGGGGGTAAAGTCCACTTTATGCTGGTTATTTATGTTTATGTCTGGTTATATACTCTGCTTTGGCCAGGTTGATTTTCTGAATTTCCTCAGCGCGAACTGAGGCGACGCGAAAATAATTCGACTTAGTTGAAACGGCGCGGCGCGAAATTTTTGCCTAGCGAAGCGAATTTTTTCCGCTAGCGACATTAAATTCGCCTAGGCGAACGCGAATTCGCGTTCTATGGGCACCTATCTTCAGGGTGCGGGGTAGCCAAGAGGATCAGAACATCGTCGGTTTTCGACTTGAAAGGCGTCACAGCCCGCCACTGATCTCCTGAGCACCCAAGTTGAGTTCTTGACACAGATGATGGTCGAATAACCAGACTGAATTGATTGCTGATGCCTCAAAAGAGCGGTGATAGACAAGGGGGTCGTAAAATGTTCTCAAATGTTGCACATGACGCAGAGCTGCTGCGAGTCCAGCAAATCCGAGTCTGAGTCCTTGAAAAAGGCGTCTCGAGACGAGTTCAGAGTCCGAGTCCACAGCTCCGGCGGACGGACAGCTCCGTGAGAGTCCTTAAAAAAGGCGTCTCGAGACGAGTCCGAGTCCACCAGCTCTGCCACATGGCGAGTGAAGTTCTTGGAGGTTCTTCTGTGATCAGTAGTTTGTATTCTATCTTGCTATTTCTAATAGGCATGGTCAAGCGCTGATCAATGGTCTTCGCTCGCCGACCTCAAGCCAATCATCTGCAGCAAGCTGGATCCAAAACCAACCGAGTGCGCCACATAGAGGCCGTAGTTCCACGCAGTCGCGACAGCGGACGCACCTATACTTTTTTTAAATATTAAAATAATCTGAATATCAACGTTTCTTCTTAAGTTAAAGGACCCGCCGCAAGGAGACTGGAATTTTATACGGAGACCAGCATTTTTTATGGTGTATACTAATAACCTCACTGGTTTTCACCTCTTGCCACATTTCACTATTTTCCATGCGTATCATGCGCCCGACAATTGTTTGCGAGAATAGGCCTGGATAATGGCTTAAAACAGCCAACGCTGTGGGTAATTTGTTAAAAGCAGAGCCCTGGGTTGCGTTTCCAGCGACTAGCGCTTTGAACTCGAATTCTAACACGTTGCGCTGTCATCCGTTTTCAGCGCCCGTGTTTTGCATAAGAGAACCTGGCACAGGATTTGATCCTCTACCGAATCCGTTTGTGTGTTGGATTCGGTGTTGAACTCGAGAGAAACAAGGGAGCTAAAAACGCTTGAAGCCGCAGAACACAGAACCCGTGTTAGGATGCGCTCCGTAAAAACGACTTGTGACGAACACGTATTGAGAATCGCGAGCCTGAAACGCAACTTAGTTTTTTACAGTAAATAGTGCGAGGTGTCTTTTAAGGTCAATTCGGCTCAAGGGGACAACACGGCTGTGAGGGCGCACTATGTCTTCTGTTTTGTTCTAGCGTTTAACCAGTTGATCTCCGAAATCTGGACAAGGTTGGAATAGCCGAAACCTACAAACACTAAAGGAAAGACGTCATGAATTTCGGGAGGAAATTGCTAAGCTAAGCGGGCAATCGTAAGGCCCTCGTTACCGTGCTCGTCCAGACACGGCGGGCAATGTGTTTCAACCCCCAAGAATTTCAATCCTAAAACGCCAACTAAATGAAACATCGATATTATTACCTTCCATACTACCTTCGGCGCAATTTCGTGTTAAACTAACTGTAATACGTCAGTTCTTTACCAGTTCTTTGAATCGTTAAGAAAAATCAACTATTTCCAAGAAAAAAAATCGATTGTTTTTACGATTTGGTTGTCTTTTACCAACTGGCCGACAACATTGGGGGAGGGGGGGGGGGGGGTCCCCTCCCCCCCCATACGTGAGCGCCCCTGTGCCGAAGAGGAACTGAAAATGGCAAAGAAACCTGGATAAAAAATCACCAAGAAGTAACGTGCCATTGTTTACTTCTTGCTAGCGCATCATCTTCTTGCTAACGCATCTTCTATACTATTTCGTTCTGGCGTCACTCATGTTCTGCGAAAGAAGGAGATTAAAAAGATGAGACCTCAATCATGAGAAAGGTCAGAAAAAAAACTCATGGTTGTTCTCTTGTTTTAATTTAGCGGTTAATTTTTGTTGATGGTGCAAAACGGATACGTCAGCTGAATTTTCAGCTGACGTATCCGTTTTGAACGATCAAATATGATTCGCAGTCAGCTTGGGCTGAAGGAAAATTTAGCGGTTCATTTGTGGAGCGTCCATATTCCCAAAGCCCCTTCTAGAGCCTACTATGGAAACACTGAAAATCCCTCAAGAGTTAAAATAATTTACTTTATTTTAAATATTATTTTGATTAATAATATTATTTATTAACCATGAAACACTGTTTCGTTCTTTTAATTTTCATTTATTTTAATTAATAATGTTATTTATTTAATAAACATTTATTTTTCAGCTGTAAAAAAGATCCTCCCCGGCGGGGAATCGAACCCCGGTCTCCCGCGTGACAGGCGGGGATACTGACCACTATACTACCGAGGACTTGCATTTCCTGTAGATTATTAAATTTAGTATAGCCTACCATATCTCAAATCTAACAAATAAGAGATATGCCCGAAATTACCTAATTATCAATGCAACCTACTTCCGTAACTGCATTCTTTGATTCTATAATCCACACGTTACACCTGCTAACGATACCTCACTAATCTTTCCACTTTCCATGATTCAGTATTTTTCATGCGCGTTATGCTCCCGACGAGTATTCGCGGGACATGCTGCTGAAGCGTAAAACCGGTTATCTGAATTTTGCCAAGTTTGACCTAGAAGTCATCGGGCATGGGAAAAGGCTTAAACAGCCAAAGCCGTGGATAATTTGTTAAAAGCAGAGTCTTGTTTTACAGTATTCCTCGCAGTAGTCAGATAGTTTTCATATACAGATAGTTTTTAGTAGTTTTAAATAGTAAATAGTGCTAGGTATGCTTTACAGTACGTCACACTTGCAAGCAATACGGATGTAGAATCAAGATGAGTAGCTTGCATTGATGATGATGGGTTACTTTCGGGATATCGTCTCGTAAGCACATCAATCATCCCTCCAGGCCGAGATTTCCAGCCCCTTCATTACTTTTGTCAGCTCCCGTTGTGCATTTTCCAGTCATTTGGTTTCTGCAACAGTCTTTCCACAATTTTGACCAAAATGTGACCAAATGTCAGGAATCGAACACTCGAGAAGTCGAGATTTGAGCAAAACGATGTCGCAAGACACAGTGAGCGTGTTCCACCCTTGTAACAATAGTAACTATTAATTACTATTTTCGTTCCAACCTCGTAAAAAGTTACTACGCTGACCGTTCCAACCTTCTCGAAATAGTAACTAACAGTAACTATTTGCTAACCATGCTCTGGAGCGTACTAAGCGTGGCAGCTAATGCAAATCTGTAACATGATTGGTTGGATTCACCCATGGCATGGCATTCTGCTGGAGAATAGAAAAATGATATTTGACGGTGCAAAACGGATAAGTCAGCTACATTTTGTTCGAGCAATATTTCGGCCCTTCTTGGCAAGGGCCCTCTTCAGGCTCAAGCCGCTCAAGCTGAAAAATAAACTTGTGGAAAACAATTTAAGATTCTTCCTTAAATATCTGCTTTTGAGAACTTCTTCTCTGAAAGATGGTTGGGGTTAAAGCTGGTGCTGTGATTTTATTCTGGACTCGGCGACTGTTTTTGTTGTTCGATTGGGTCGTCGAAAGGGTAGAGATTCTTCAGCATTTTGGTTTTAGAGTCACCTGTCTCTTCTTCTTCTTTCCAGCTAAGATGGATACTTGTTGGCGGCATGTATGGGCGATTAGTTCCTTACTTCTGTGATAGATGTTCCTACGGCCCAAGCTGACTGCGAATCATACTTGACGGTGCAAAACGGATAAGTCAGCTACATTTTGTTCCAGTCTTGACGGCAAAAAGCTAGAATTTGTGACGTCATGCGCAATAACTACAGTAAGCAGGGTGGAACACGCTCAGTGTTTTCTTCTGCAAGCCATATGCTTAAGTTCACAATTTAATTTTTATTCGGTTTCGAACAACATAAATGAAAAGGAAACAAGTGCAAAATAATTCAGACCGTTCAATTCTGCGACACTTCGGCTCTTTTTGGTAAGGGTCGTTTTAGTCAGGCAAGGGTTATCTACCTTGAAGAGGACTCTTGCCAAGAAGAGCCGAATTATCGGTCGAACAAATTCAGCTGCCGTATCCGTTTAGCGCCGTCAACTGTGGTTGTGTTTTTTAAGATACCATGGTATGTGATATCACGGCCAGAAGGCGTTTTTGCTGTTACAGTGTATCTGGCAAGGTACCGTGGTTGATATGCAGATACCACCGTAACTGCGAAAACGACTTTAGACCGTGGTATCAGATATCACGGTAGTTGTAAAAACGAATAATTGCAGATCGATTTACTGTGGTAACAGATACCATGGTATCTGCAAAAACGCAAATTATGATTCGCAATCAGACTGGGCTGAAGGAATATTTTATTCAGTCCCAGAATAACTAAAAACACACACCGACAACGATGAATCTATAGCACAAACTCTAAGCTCAAGCTAAGGACAGCCGAATTTGAAAAGCGTATATCCGAGATTCAAAATGATGGGATACTAATGACATAGTGCACACCCGTGGCCACGACTGAACACCCCCTTGAGCTTCGTACGCGTCCTGCGAAACTGGACCACTACTATAGTTGCGTTTTTGCAGATACAACGGTCTCTGATACCACGTCCTTTTCGCATGATACTATAGCCGTGTTCGGGCCGTTCTCCCAGGACTCCTCGGGGAATCGAGGGGAACGGCGAGAATAGAGGGAGTCACTCCACGCGGACTCCGCGTACAGAAACAGCGAGAACACGGGGAATGCTTCCAAAATGGATTTGGTTGGAAAAAAACATATGCAGTTGACGAAATTAGTCTGGATCCACTTTATTTTTGGTTTTTTTTATTCTGATTGCTTCTAGTTAATTTTACATTGCACCAACACCAGCAAAAATTGATTCCCCTTCGAATCTGAAAGGGAGTCCTTCCCGATGATGGTGATGATAATCGGAGCATTCCCCGGCCGTGGGGACTCGCGAGAATACGGGGAGTGAGTTCCCAGGACAAATAAAAACGCGGGGACTCCTCAAGTGGAGTCCTCGGGGAACGGCGAGAATACGCCTTTAGTGGTGAGACTGGATATCAGTTTTTCCTTTGGGATGACCTCGAAAAGCGCAATTTCGGCAATTGTCGTTTTGCAGAGCAACCGTGGTATGCGATACCACGGTATCTGAAAACGCTCATACTGTCAAGGAAGTCGAAAAATATCCCTGTTTGGGACATCCACCGAAACCTTCGATCTTGTTTATGACGCAACATTTAATTTATCCGAAAACAAACAAAGATTAGATACGGAAAGTTCATAAAAAAACAAATATTGGAATGACTAACAGGTTTGTGTAATAGAGAAAGTTCAAAGAGCGCTTTCAATCGCCTATCTTTTCAAAACGGCAACAATCCAAACTTATGCGTTTAAACACTGTAAATTCTACCGCTTTTGTTGCTACAGATTCTCTCTAGGGTAAAAAATACTTGACATACGCATGTAATTGAAATTCAAGCGGATGTAAGGTACGTGAACACAGGGTCCGATTTTCGGAGTCGGATGTGAATTTCTTCTATCGCTCCGAATTCGGACGTAACGTCATTCGTTAGACAGTCCGAATATAGTGACGCGAATTTCGCAACCAAAATTTTGTCGGAGTAGTTGCGCGTACTTTACGATCAACTGTAAACCCAGCACAACGGATGAGAACCCTTACAGCAGTTAGCCTTAACTGAAGGACGCCGCTCTAATCCCACCGACTTTCGTATTAAATTAAGTATTGGCACCTGACAGGTTGCATCTCCTGAATCTAAACTTAATATAATAAGACGAAGATGAATTTCTAAAATTGGGTTTTGGTGTGGTAGTTGCAACTTTTCACTGCGTAGAGACGAGCGCTCCATGCGATAAGGCCGCGCTTTGTTTTAGGCGGCAAAGTCATTCTTGATATTTCCACGCATGAAGAATGACTTTACCGCCTCAAATGAAGCCTTATCGCATGGAACGCTCGCCTCTACGCAGTGAAAAGTCATAGATAATATGCCGCGGTAAAAGTTTTCAATCCTCTTGGTTGTACTTTTTAATTTCTCGATTTTAAGGGATTATATATGTAACCTGCCAGGTGCCAATAGGTACTTTAACATTACACAACGGAAGAATATATTTTAAACATATCCAATTGGCCGCGTAATAATGTGTTCAGCGATAATACAGACAGACGTCGTTTTTCCAATCGGACACTTTGCACCTCAATCATTAAGCTGAACTAATTTTTACTTTCCGCGATAACTATGATGGTACCATACGAAGTGTACAGACCCCCCCCCCCCCGTTTGCCACCTTCTGAATTAAATAAAAGTAAGTTTAAGTTAAAGTGAGGCAATTCATGAAAAATGACGCCTCCATTAAACAAGAAAGAATTTCGGTTGGTTGAGTACCTTTTGAATTCTTAACAAACACAAAACCAAAGATTCGAAATCTTACTTTTTCAAACAGAACTGGGAGGCAGCCAGAATAATTTTTTAACAAATTCTTCCTACTTCGTTGATCCTCCTACACGACATTTAACACACAACAAACCCGGCAACAAACCTAAATAACAAAAAAGTGCATGCTACAAATTCTAACGTATAACCACAGTTTACGCATCTAGGCCGTCGCTAGAATTTCCAAATCTCCCATATCAGCTCACAGCTCTCATCTTATAGCATGCAAGTGAAGTAGTTGAGTTTAAACAAAATTAAAGGATCCCTCGTACTTGCTTTGCCGTTTAAACCTACAGAATTATATCCTTCATTAGTTCTCGCTCTTCGTCACTGCTTCGTTGCAGCTCAAACTTGTTAGCGCTTCTTCGGCATCTGCAAGTTTTCCGGTCAAGCAGCACACGCTTCTCCTCAAGGTTCACGGTCCGCCAACAGCTCTTTGAAGAAGAAGAGCAAGGTAAACTCGCAGTTCACTTTAATAAGTAAAAAAGAACAAAATAATAACAACCCCCAAGAATCTTCTAAACTATTTTGAGCGTGTTCCACCCTCGTACCAATAGTAAGTATTAGTTACTAAATCCGTTCCAACCCCACGAAAAGTTACTACGCTGACCGTTCCAGCATTCTCGAAATAGTAACTAATAGTAACTATTTTCTTACCACGCTCGGGAGCATGGTAAGCGTAGTTACCACGAATCTCTGTCACGTGATTGGTCGGATTCACCCGTGGCATGATATT
This sequence comes from Branchinecta sandiegonensis, assembly GCA_030848855.1. Classification (NCBI taxonomy): domain Eukaryota; kingdom Metazoa; phylum Arthropoda; class Branchiopoda; order Anostraca; family Branchinectidae; genus Branchinecta; species Branchinecta sandiegonensis. Next base: position 4,591,104 of record JAUPMV010000021.1, on the reverse strand, counting down.
CCGCTGGAAAATAGAAAAATCGTTCCAGCCTTGACGACAAAAGGCAGAATTTGTGACGTCATGCGTGGTAACTACGGTAAGTAGGATGGAACACGCTCTTTATGATGAAAATATCATTTCTACCAAAAGTTGTGCTTTAAAACTTGGAGAATTATAATGTTTAAATAAATAACAAGGGAATTTTATAAATATTATTTGAATAGTGTTGTTTAGAGTGCAAGTGGCGTTAAACGATAGGCTAATACTGGAGGAGTACTGGCATGGACGAGGAGCAGTAGTCCCGAAAGTAAGAAAACTAAGAGAAAATAGAAGAAGTCTCGCGGGTTGAAAAAAAAACATACTCGAAAGGCGGAGCTTGGTTGCCATCTGAATAGGCGATAACAGAATTATTGGGTTTGGCCAATATGCTGCAAGGATGTTCCAGTCACCGAGTGACGCGCATACACTCCAACTGTGATTGGTCATCCGGAGCGATTAGTTCATCGACCGGCCGCTAGGTTTTCTGAAGCTGAGGTATAGATGTGGAGACTGTGGCATACATTTAAACGTACCGAAAAACATTATTGGCAAAAAAGCTATATAATTTCCAACGCTCACAGGCATTATAGGTACCTTTCCGTTCCGATTGTATCCAGGCCAGATGGGGGGATGGTGTGGAGGGGTCAATAGGGAGGAGGAGCCCCATTCCATCCGTTTGCGCCTTGCGATGGAGCGCCCTGAAATAAAATACTGAGGTCAGCGCTCTTATAAACCGAGTTTTGTACACCTTATAAACGAACTTTATAAAACGAGTAGTACAGAGGGGATACATATGTAAAAAAATACTTAATTTGTGAAGGTTCCGGACGGTTTCCGAGTAACACACTTGTCTCTCTATTACCGAGAGCAGTAAATATGTTACGTAGTCAAAGATATTGTGAAGCCCCGACGAGAAACGGAATGAATGGATAGTTTACTAAAAAATGACACAAACAGGATAAGTCAGCTACGCTGTTTCTGCATTGCTCATTCGTTTCTTTCACCAACAGCCTAACGAGGACCCTCAAGGACTCCAACGCTGACCGTCTTTCATAGTGACCTGAGGCCAAGCAAAACCTGAAAAAATTACTGAGCACAACAGCAACCCAGATGGCTCGGCCACGCACAGCGAATGACAAAAGACTATCTACCAAAACCCTTGACCCTTGCAAAAAGAAGGACCCTTGCAAAGAAGGGCCGAAACATCGCTGAGGAACAACGAAGCTGACTTTTCATCATTTTGTAATATATGATTCCCAGTCAGCTTCGGCTGACCAATATCTGGCGATTTCTCTCTTTTTATGGCACTTGCAGGGTCTGGCTCAAGTGCCATATACCGATCGCAATTCCGTCCGTCGGTCGAGCGGTCTGTCCCACGATTGCAAGTTAGGGTATTCAATTCAATTCAATTCAGATTTATTCACCATAATATAAAAGCATGGCAGTTACAACATCGGCACGTCGACACAATACAAAACGAACAAGAAATATTTTAAATTCAGGGCATTTCGTTATAAAACTTGGTAAAATACGGCACAAATGTTTTTAAAAATCGCTCAGATGAATTGGCACGAGGCTCGTCAAATTTTTGCACAGCACTAAATTTACACGTATGTCTGGTCTTAACTTCATATGTACAATTCGGTTTAAAGTTTGGTAGAATGCTGCGGTGTTGATCAGACAGAAGGCACTGGAGACCAAATTTCATAATTAGTGCATGTCTTCTATCGGCAAGGGATGTTAGGCTTAGCTTCGCCAGTGCCGAGTCATAGTCCAAGTATTTGTCCCCAAGGATGATTCGGAGACCTCGCTTAAGTCTAGAAGTCTAGGACGGTGAAACTTGGTAGGCATAGCAGGGACCCGATCGAAGCAGAGCTGGTGGACTCGGACTCTGGACTCGTATCGAGACGGTCCCGAGACACCTTTTTCAAGGACTCTGACTCGTCTTTCACGGAGCTGTCCGTCGGCTAGAGCTGTGGGCTCGAACTCCGGACTCGTCTCGAGACGCCTTCTTCAAGGACTCGGACTTGTCTCGGACTCGGATTTGCTGGACTCGCAGCAGCTCTGGATCGAACTTACAAGGAAATAATCAGTTTCCACATCCGCCCATCTGGAGGGGAGTGGAGGGAGGGGGAATCCAGAATACTGAATCATGCATTACTTTCGTACGGGTGACCGAATTGGAATAAAACTTAGAAAACGAACAGAGGACATGTCTCTGATGTTCCATTTCAAGTCTGGACCGGATTCGACAGGTGTGGGGGAGTTGCGGGAGGGGGGGGGGAGACCGAAAATCTCATGAAACGGCTAGACTGGAGAGATCGGGGTGGAACTTGCTGGGAAGAACAAGCATCTGCTCTAGATAAATCGTTTACACAACCGGAAAGGATCCGAACACTTTGGGAGGAGGGGGGGGGGGGGGGGTCGGAGGGGGGTTTCCTGGAATTCCGGTGATGGCGGTTTTGGGTATTTTCACGACGAAACTTGGCAGGCATACCAGGGATCCAATCAAACTGACTTGGAAATAGTAGTTTTCACGATCCGGTCATCGCGGGGGGAGTGGAGCGATGGGGAATCCGGAATACTGATTCATGCGTAACTTTCGAACGGGTGATCGAATTCCAATGAAATTTAATAACTGAATAGGGGGAAGGGGGGCGGGCGGAAATCCGGTGATCGCGAGTTAAGGTACTTCCAGATGAGCTAGCACGATGAAACTTGGCTGGATTATTAAAGACTCAACAAGATTGGCTTAGAAATTGTCACTTCTTACATCCGACCATTCCTCAAGGCACTCATCTTAACCTGAAGTTTTTAAATATTCCTTCAGCCCAAGCTGACTGCGAATCATATTTGATGGTGGAAAACGGATACGTCAGCTGAATTTTATTGAAGCTATATTTCGGCCCTTCTTGGCAAGGGTCCTCTTCAGGCTCAAAACCGCTCAAGTTGGAAAGACGAACTTGTGGGAAACACCTTGTGTTTGTGTTTCCTTGTGTTTCCCACAAGTTCGTCTTTCCAACTTGAGCGGTTTTGAGCCTGAAGAGGACCCTTGCCAAAGAAGGGCCGAAATATAGCTCCAATAAAATTCAGCTGACGTATCCGTTTTCCACCATCAAATACCTGAAGTTTTTGCCTCAAGGGTTTTGCTTACAGATGAATTTCTAGCTTCCTTTTGCGCATCTTAACCGAAAAGTGAAAAAAAATATACTTTTGACCAAACGATACATATTCATGATCCCCAAGGGCCCATGGTCATTTTTACCTTAAGGGTTTTGCTTATAAGTGAATTCCTTGAGTACAAGAAACAGTTTCCGCAAAATACTCATTTGCATGATCCCCCTGAGCCTATCATCATTTCTGACTCAAGGGTTTCCCTTACAGATGAATTTCTAGAGTCCTTGCGCACTGAAAGCGAATCAAATTAATGGAGGTAAATGGTATGGGGGTTCCATTTCCCTCCACTGCGTAGAACCAAAATCTTATTGATCAAATATCATAATATAATCGCCTCGTTTTCTCGTCGGATCAAAATTCGATGAATCTGGCCGAAAATAATAACTTAGTTCAATACATAACGCAAAAAGTACCGGAAATTTGACAAAGCTACACGTTTCTTGATCTAATTTTTGGCTTCGTGGTTGTAAATGAGGGAAGACATGATATTCTTCGGATCGTTTATCAACGGATAAATATTGGCATAACTACCACTGCATAAAGTATCATGAGACCGATAATTGCAGTTCTATTAACGGCATCGTGGTTGCACGTTACACGCAGATCTGCCTTTCTTGCCGATTTTGTGATTTCGCCAGGAGTGGGCAGCAGCCAGGCCCCCATGGAAAAGGAAGCCTAGGGATGGGAGATTGCCACCCTGGCCTTACAAATTACGCCCCTGGTTTCGGACGGTTCCGCCTCTAAGAATCAACTTAATGATGTTATAACACAATGTTATAACAATGTTATAACACAATGTACAATGTTATAACAATGTTATAACACAATGTACAATGTTATAACAATGTTATAACACAATGTACAATGTTATAACAATGTTATAACACGTGGCAACCGGTGCCGGCTAGTGTCAGTCGGTGCTGGCACCGACCGGACACCACTAGGGTTTTGCTTACAATTGATCACAAAAAAAAAACACGAATTGGCAAATTCCTACTTTCATCCTCTGGCCCAGCCTTACAAGTGCCATCTGAGCTTCTAGCTCTTGTTTGAATGGATAGTGCAAGAGTAACCCAAAGTTAACTTGTCATAATATCCGAGAGAACAATTAAAGAATAGTTCGACTAATTAAGACCAACAGGGAAACAGGTGCCTGTGATCTTTAGTCATTTCTGGAGGCAATCTCTTACGAAAGCTTTGAATTTCGTGCGATATAACCGTTTAATTACTTTATCAGCTTTAATTGGTTCAACTGGAGGGATTACACAAAGAAATATTCGTCTTCTTTTAGCTTATTCTTCTATTACGCATCCTTCTTTTCATATAATACTCCAAGAATTAAGATTACTACAAATGAACAGATGCAAATAAGATTTGCTAGTCTGTTCAACTTTTAAATCCCTACGTGATCAGAGTTCAGACTGGCGTGAGCCAGGGAAAACTAGATAGTAGATGAATAAAGAAGTTTCTAACAACAATTCAATCTTTTCTAAATTTGATTATACATACTGAAATTGAATTCGGGATTTACTTTGCACACACGGAATCCATTTGTGCATTGAAAATGTCTTGTATTAATTATACTATACAGATAAGACAGCAGGCCGAATTAAAATACCCTAGATTGAGTGATGTTTATCGATTATGTATTTACTCCATCAAAACACCATGGCTAGCCACAATTTCATGTAAACCATTTTCAAAACTAACTTTACGCTACACTGCCTACGTTTTGAATAAATCAACAACCATTCGTTTCTGTCGTGTACAGTATCAATCAATCTATTAAACCAATCAAAATATTACTCGAAAATGCTGACGTACTTCGAAGCAAATAAATGAATAAGATGTAAGTTTTGCAATAAAAAGTTTTTCCACTTACATACGGAGGGGGAGCGTAGCCTGGCGGGGAGTAGGGAGGTGCCGTTGGGCCAACACCAGTGAATCCAATGTTCAGATTGGGCTCTGGTGGCGCAGATGCGCCACCGTTCGACCACTGAGCCGCCTCCGCCGCTTTCAAATCTAAAAGTAAGACTGCTACTTACGGACAAGGTACAGTGTTTCCAGTTTTTTCTGACGGAGTCTGTGCCATTTGGCCGAAAAACTTTTAACATCTGGCACCTAGGAACCTGGTCTTTTTCACTATTTCTTAACGAGAGATCTCGCCTTTCTAATTTCATAATCATATTGCTTTTGCTTCTTTTTGTTTTCTTTCAAATCTAAAAGTAAGACTACTACTTCAGGACAAGGTACAGCGTTTCCAGTTTTCTCTGAGGGAATCTGTACCATTCGGCCACAAAAACTTGTAACATTCTGGCACCTATGAACCTGGTCTTTATCACTAATCCTTAACGAGAGATCTCGCCTTTCCAATTTCATAATCTTATTGCTTTTGCTACTTTTTCTTTCTTTCAAATCTAAAAGTAAGACTACTACTTAAGGACAAGGTACAGTGTTTCCAGTTTTCTCTGATGGAATCTGTGCCATTCGGCCCAAAAACTTGTAACTTTCTGGCACCTAGGAACCTGGTCTTTTTCACTAATTCTTAATGAGAGATCTCGCCTTTCCAATTTCATAATGATATTGCTTTTGTTTCTTTTTTTTCTTTCAAATCTAAAAGTAAGATTACTACTTCAGGAAAAGGTACAGCGTTTCCAGTTTTCTCTGAGGGAATCTGTACCATTCGGCCGCAAAAACTTGTAACATTCTGGCACCTACGAACCTGGTCTTTATCACAAATTCTTAACGAGAGATCTCACCTTTCCAATTTCATAATCTTATTGCTTTTGCTACTTTTTCTTTCTTTCAAATCTAAAAGTAAGACTACTACTTAAGGACAAGGTATAGTGTTTCCAGTTTTCTCTCATGGAATCTGTGCCATTCGGTCCAAAAACTTGTAACATTCTGGAACCAGTTCTTAACGAGAGATCTCGCCTTTCCAATTTCATAATCACAAAGCTTTTTTTTAGTTTTACCGGTCGCAGATTTCTGTCTCGCTGAGACGAAGAAGTTAAAAACCTGTGGCAAATAGCATAATTCTGCGACCAGTGGCAACACTGATAAATTAAGACACGATCCTTTTTTGACAAGCACATCGATGCCACTGACAAAGATATACAGTAAAGGTTGAGGTTGCGTTCCAGAAACTTAACAGTAGTTAACAATCGTCAATTTTATTTCGGGGCGGAGCTAACTCCAGCTTTAACGGTCGTTAACTTTTCCCAAATTCTACAATGTTAACTTTTCCCAATGATGCTCACCAGCCATCGTTACAAAATAGTTAACAATCGTTAAGCTCTGGAACGGAAATCGTGGGTGAGCGGAGCTTAACTTTCAAAATCAGAAACCTGGAACGCAAAAACTAAACAATCGTTAACAACTTGTTAACAATTGTTAAGTTCTGGAGCGCAGCCTGAACGTCACTTAACCTTGGACGGCGCCGAAGAAAATGATAAAATTTTAACCAAACAAATATTCATGCACAATATTAAGTGCAAACAATATTTTAAAGGACACCTCTTACTTAGTCTTCCTTTTATATTATTCTTGGCTCCCTTAATGGAATTATGCGCTTCTGAAAACCCCGCCTTTCCCCATTGTTCCGTTTTGTAGCCACGGCTTTTAGCGCTTTTTTCCACTTATCAAAAATGGAACGCATTGAGGTGTTCTGACAAACTTTAGCTAAAACCGTGAATACGTTCCAAGCACGTTGAAGAAATAACAGTAACATACCGGCAGCTGATGGTTGCGTAAATCCACCAATCCCAGGGTATGGAGGCGGAGCTGACGTCATAACCACGTGGTCTGCTGAATAAAAGAAGAAACTGTCAAAAATTTGCAAAAAACAGCTTTTTAAACTTGAATTTTAGTTGGATACCCAAACAGATATTTATTTATTTTTGACCCGCTTTTTGTATAACAGCGGAGTACGAGTAAACACAAAATAAAATACACATATTAAAACACTAAACAAAACAATGTACATAAACATGACTAAGTCATTTTCATATAGTTTAAAAACACACTAAATAGAATTGCAAAATTTTACACAGTGACAAGCACATTAAAGGGGCCAGGACTGAACAAGACCAAAGGTTTCGATGGGATCCCAAAAATTTTATGTTTATCAGACTTCTTGATCCAGACAATCGAATCTTGTACATTTCCAAGTCTTCGCTAGACCCCTTTAACATTTTTGCTATTTATCCATAATCAACCGCTTGAATATGTAGCCTACAATAAAAAATGTTACCATTTTGAAGTTTTTTGCTTACGGGCAAACAACTAATCAAATCACGATACCAAATTCAGATACGGATTCAACAAGCATGTTTACTCCAATATCTCATATCTAATCGACCTCAAATAGGTATTTTAGAGTTGTGTTGTTGTTTTTCTACCAAATTCCTCGTATTATAGCAGCATTCATGGCGAACTGCATGCAGAGCAAAAGATCTGGTGACGCTGAGAGCCGAACCTTGCAAATTTTGCCAGCTTATCCGTCAAGGAAATAAAGTCCAAATTTCGATAATTCCCCCGGGGAATCCCTTTCAAGACCTAGTTCCTAACCCCTGAAATTATTTTTCCCAAGTGAGCAACCCCTCGCGTGCACCTGGGATTGGTTCACCGAGCACCTAGAACTGGCTCACATACACCTAGCACCTGGGATTGGCTCACCCAAGTGTCTAACCCCTAGAGTAATCCTTTAGCGGGTACACCCAACTCCTAGCCCCTCGCCTGCACCTGGGATTGGTTCACGAGTATCTGGGGCCGACTCACCCCAACCCCTCCCCAAACAACTTTAGTACACCCACTGAGTAACCCCTCATTTATCCAGTACATCTTTTTTCCAGTGAGTAACCCCTCCCTTACCAAGTACACCTTTTTTCAGTGAGCAACCCCTCACTTACCCAGTTCACCCTTCTTTCAGTGAGTAGCCCCTCGCGTACCCTAGCAGTTCCCTCTTTGGTACACCATGAATCAACCCCCTCGCTTGAACATTATATATATCAACCCCTTCGACCTCCGATTATACTAGATCTCTCCGACGTCATACTGAATAAACAAATGAAAGTCGGCATCCAAGCGCAGAGCTATACTTGTTTGAGAATAAAGGGTAGGGGCTATAGCCGAAAACGGGTCGACAAATTTTGTGTCCAGTTTTAGCCGGATTGCGGGTGAACTACTTGTCCGGCAAGAAAATAACTTTCATATTCGGATTCACCATGTCTCCTTACCCCTAACCAACTATCTCAATAGCTTTTAAAAAAAAAAATTTTTTGTCGCTTAATCTGAAACCCCTCCCCCACCCCTAAATATAGAGCTACAGAGCCCATCTTCGAACTTGACCTGTACTTTGGCCCGAAGAGTCATCGTGCCAAATTTGAACAAAATATCTCAACCCCTTCGAGAGTTATCGTGCTAACAGCTGGAAGGACAACTTTTGCGATGTCATAGGTATCCTTCCACTTACGTTTTGGGATCCCAGAAACTGAATAATTTCGTGGGCTGACAGGGCAGGATATTTGATAGTTCGAAACGGATGAGTCACCTGAATTTTATTGGAGCTATATTTCGGCCCTTCTTGGCAAGGGTCCTCTTCAGGCTCAAAGCTGCTCAAGTTGGAAATACGAACTTGTGGGAAAACCACAAGATTGATACCCAAACAGTAAACAACCGAATGAACGCACGTAATGCTTTTTTCAGTGTTCCTCATCACAACCAAGGGGGCCGAGCAAGGCTGAAAAGAGCCGAGACAGGTCTGTAATCTTCGAAAAACCCAGCAGAGTTTCAAAGAAGTCACGTCTGTCAAAATACTGGAACAGAAAGTCTCTATTGCAACATATGCTGTAGAAATCTTGACTTTCGGCTACTAAAATCCCGTATGGCCTCGGTGGTTGCCTCCGGGACCTCTCTCCTCACTAGAGCGTCAATGTGCTGCCTGTACCCAGAGGAGTTACTAGCCAAAATGTTTGGGGGGGGGGGGGGGCAAGGTATTTGCCGATTGACTGTTCATTTTTACCGACTCTTTTTGCAGAAAAAACTACTGTTTTTACAAAAAAACGATTGAATTTAGGAAAACCGACTATTTTTAAGAAAAAATAGACTACTTTTACGAAAAACAGAATGTTCTGAAAAAGAAATCGACGGTTTCAAAGAAAAAATCCCCGCTCCCCCTACCCTCCCCCCACACACTTACGTGACGCCCCTGTCTGTACCTACTCCTCTCTGTCCTGAGCCAATCTAGAGGCGTTTTCCCGCGGCATACTAGTGTGCCACGGAAAGAAAAGTGTGTACTACACTTTACCCACAAGTTCAATCTCGCGGAAACACCGTTTGTCTGAGGTTTTGCCAGTAGCTCAACTGTCTAAATACAAAAATGAAATACAGACAAATACAATTACCATTCCGAACTAGAAGGATCGTCGACTGTATGCGTATCTGGTTGATATAGTAGCTAATTAGCTTGGTTGACAAATTCAGCATTTAACCGTTAGCGAAGAAACAAAACCAAAGTGTTGCTCTAGCAACACTTTAGTCAGCGAAGGTTGCTGCAACACTTCACGTTGTCCAGGCAACGTAGGTCTACTTGGACTTAACTTTGCAGCTAAGTCTGAGTTTCTCGCCAAATCCGACATGCATGACGAAAATCACCTCGACAGTTGTTTGCCAAATTTGAGCCACGAAAATATTGTTGGTCGCGGAACCACACTTGTCGGCCACACCGCGGAAAACCATGACCGAGACACGAAGAGCGTGTTCCACCCTTCTAACAACAGTAACTATCAGTTCCTATTTTCGTTCCAACCTCATGAAAAATTACTACCCTGACCGTCCCATCCTTCTCGAAATAGTAACTATTTGCTTACCACGTCGGGTGGTAACTACGATCTCCGTGACCTGATTGGTCCGGTCAGCCCGCGGCACGATATTTTGCTGAAAAAAGGAAAATTCGTTCGAGCCTTGACGCCAAGAAGCCAGGATCCGCGACGTCATGCGTAGTAATTACGGTAAGTAGGGTGGAACACGCTCAAACTCTCTGCGGGATCGCGGAAAAACGCCTGAAGAATACAAAGAGCGTGCTCCATCCTTCTAACAATAGAAACTATTAGTTATTATTCCCTTTCCAACCTCGTGAAAAGTTCCTACGCTGACCGTTCCAACCTTCTCGATATAGTAACTAACAGTAACTATTTGCTTACCACGCCCTGAGCAGAGCGTAGTTAGCGTGGTAAGTACGATGTCTATGATGTGATTGGTCCGGCGGCAGGATATTTCGCTAGAAATAAGAAAATTCGTCCCAGCCTTGACGCCAAGAAGCCAGGAACCGTGACGTAATAACTACGGTAAGTAGGGTGGAATGCGCCCTAGAGAGACGGTGTTGGGAACATTGTCCAGAGCGTTTTCCACCCTGCTTACCGTAGATACTGCACATGACGTCACGGATTACGGCTTCTTGGCGTCAAAGCTGTAACGCATTTTTCTATTTTCGGCAAAATACCGTGCCACGGGCTATTCGGAATCACGTCACAGAGATTCGTAGTTAACACGCTTATTACGCTCCCAATCGTGGTAAGCAAATAGTTACTATTTGCGGTTGGCGTAGTAACTTTGCACAAGGCTGGAAAGAAAATACTAATCAATAGTTACTATTGTTAGAAGGGTGGAACACGACCACAATAGTAAGAAAACGTCAAATTACCAGGGCCGGCTCCCTGGAACATGGCTGGTGCTGACCATCCGTAATAACCCTGCTGAGGAGGGGTGTACGCAGGGGGTGGAGCGTTGAAAAATCCATAAGCGGGAGGGGGCTCGTAGGCTGGGGGAGCGTCGTACATATGTTGCGGTACGTGGCGTTTAGCTACAGAAAGAAACACCGTCATAAAAGAGTAGACGCAGACGGGAGTATACGGGAGATGTGTCAAGAATTAGGCTCTTTATAATTCTTGTTTTTTTTTTAATCCTAGAAGGGCAAGTGCCATGCCGATGAAACTTGGCAGGCACGTCAGGGACCCGACCAGACTAAATTGGAAATAGTCACTTCCCGGATCCGACCATCTGGAGGGGGGGGGGGGGATATGGAAGGAGGCGGAACTCGGAAAATTTAGGCATTTTTTACTTTCGAACGGATGATCGGATCTTAACGAAAACTGATATTTAGAAGGATCTCGTGTCTCAGACATTTCACTTCAAATCCGGACCGCATCCAGTGAAGTTGGGGGATCTGGAGGGGGGGGGGGGGGCGGAAATCTTGGGACACGCTAGAGTGGAGGGATCGAGATGAAACTTGGTCGGAAGAACAAGAACCAAGACCTAGATACGTCATTGATATAATCAACCCGGATTCGGGTGATCCCGCGAGTTCGGTACTTCCTGATGTGTTACGACAATGAAACTTTGCAGGCATGTCAGGGGCCCGAACAGACTGACTTGAGAATAGTGGTTTCCCTGACCCGACCATTGTAGGGGTGGTGGAGGGATGGGGGATCCGGAATATAGTGGCATGCATACCTTTTGAACGGGTCATCAGATTTGAAGGAAACTTGGCAAGCGGAAAGAACTATCGTCTCAGATGTTCCATGTTAAGTCCGTATCGGATCCGATAACTGTGTGTGGGGGGGGACTGGAGGGAGGTACCGGAAAACTCGTGAAACAATTAGAGGAGAGGGACTGGGATGGAACTTACGGGGTGAACAAGCATTAGCCTTAGCTACGTAATTAACGGAGCCAGATCGTATCGGGTCTATGTGGGGGGAATTGGAGGGGTTTTCGGGAATTCCGGTAATCCCGAGTTAGGAAAGTTTCAGATGTTGTATGAGAAGATGCTTTAGATGATCCATCAACGAGTCCGAATCAGATTCGGTCGCGGGAGGCGGAGTTGGAGGGAGGTACAAGAAATCACGTGGCAAGCCTAGGAATCAAACGAGTGGATTTTGCTGAAACTTGGAAATTAGAATGGTCATTTGCCCTAGATGATCCGAGGTGATTCAGCAGTGCCCAAACTTGAGTGAAACTAGATATACTATTTCTAGGTCCGAACCGCATTTTCGGATAGCGGGTGTATTTTCTGACGTTCTCATCTACTTTCTTGTACCGTCTACTCGTAACAAGTGCCATATGAGCTCGTAGATCTTGTTTTTACAACGTCGGTCTGAACTCGCACCTAGATGAGAAGGAGCTAAGAGCTCCGGGAAAGAGATGTTAACGCGTCACAAGTGACAGCAGGAAGTTTTGCATAAACACAAACTAGAATGGTGGCGCTTATCAGAACTGACAGCGTAGGACCGGCTACCTACCACGAGACAAGTTTTCACGAGACAAGTCTATCACGAGACAAAAATTTCTAGATAAATTTTCGCGATACAAGTCAGTCATTTGGCAATTTTTCACAAGACAAATTACCAGGAGACAAATTATCACGAGGCAAACCTTGCTCAAGACAAATTTCAGTGAGACAAATCCGGCATAAAGACCTTCTGTGAATTTCGGCGACTGAATTTTATTTCCTCAATACACACACACAAAACTAAACTAAAACACAAAGTAGGAAATTAAAATGTAAACAGATCAAATGCCGGAGAACCGGGATCGAACTTTGTCGTTGACAATCGCTGCGGGGTTACATATGTGGTTGTGGTCAGCCGTGGAAGTTAAGAGTAAACTTGCCGTTACATTCTTTCCCTCGTAGCCTACTCGACAGCCTTTGTCAGAGCATCTGTAGTAGCTGCTTTCTGAAGATGTTGAAAACAGAACGAACTTGTAGCCACTAGTGTGGACTGCAGTCCCTCCTCCTGCAGTTTTCACCATTTTAACTGGATTTGGGTTGACATTCTGTTTCCAAAATCAGAACTGACTACTTTCCTTACACACTATACTATACTATACTATACTATATACTATACTATATACATATAGTATACACATACTATACATACTATATATACGGTAGCTCACTCTAAGTTGATTGTCTTAATCCTACTTTTCTTAACCCAAGTTGTCTCGTGGAAGGGTTTTCTAATGAGTAATTGCCTCTCGAAGATTTGTCTAATGCTCTGATTGTCTCGTGCGGATTTGCCTAGTGACACTTGTCAAAAGCCGATTGTCTCGTGAAAACTTTTCTCGTGATATGCTCCCGTAGGACCAACGCATCAGGAAAGAGAGAGAGATAGGTTTATTTAGACAACATCATAGCTGACAGCTAATTTGTGTTGCTTCACTTTACTAAATAACAAATTAACACACAAAAAAAGGAAAATATCACTCGGCTTTGTTTAGCAAATCCGTAAAAAAGGTACAAATGAATTTGCGTGGCGGTTCGTTCGCGAAGCTACTGGAACCAGTTTATTCTGGTGACGCGTACGGTTGTTGGGCAGTGCAGTGGGTGGTAAGATGTCTCGATGATGGGGTTTTGAGAGAAGAAACTTCCCAAACCTCAGGATAATCTGCTCGTATCTTTGGGCCAACGTGGGGAGTGATTCATGCAATACTCTTGATGACTAACTCTTCTTGCCGATGCAAAATCGCCCTGTACCTAGCGGAAGAGCCGGAAGCGGTATCACAGCTGCTCCCAAACTTCGCCGTGATTGGTTAACACAGGACTGAGTTGTTGAGTTTGATTCGTTAGTGCTACGTTTTCTCGTTCTTCTCGAGGATCCCTGGCGTATTTTGGACTTAGTCATATAGAGTATTTAAGATAATTTTAAGGGAAATGTCAACTGACACGTTAAACAAGCTTAAAGTCTTTGAGTCATGTGGGCCGAGAAGGTGGGACACACCATTATTTTTCGTTGGGTCGGATTTTTAAGCGCACACTGTTACCTTTGTTTTCCCCAAAGTCCTCACGGTAGCCAACGTTATCCACTCCGCCATTCCTAACTATTCATTGATCTCTTGACGCTGGTCAAAAGATTACTAGAACCTTCCAAAAGATCGAGTGGCGTGTAACAGGATTAAAACAACTAAGTATATCACCATGTGGACGTTTAGATATGTCGGAAGAAGAAATCATTGGCCAGTTTGACATTTTTGGGTCTCGGAAGCTGAATATTATTTAGCTCAACTGCAGAATCTTCAAGAAATGACTAAAACGGATTTGGTATAATTTACGGCGTTTGTTTACTGTGATCTAGTTTACATCCTTAATTCTTTGGACTTGAAAAAACAGAAAACAAAATACTTAAAGAAATCAACAATGCAAATAATTAGATTAATTTTTCTACACATTTTCCATATGCCTGCTACAATAAAATAGTTTTGTTAATTTTTTAATAAAACATTTTGTTAGATCCAAAGTCAAACTATGATTCCATCTTCCCCATGACGGGCGCTTCCGACCCGCACCGCTAGATGACCAAGCGGTCGGATCGGGTCGTGGTTTCATCTTGGGTCTTGGGTGGGGGGGGGGGGGTTCTAGACGTTGCAAGTGCTAGAATCCTTATGATTAACTCCTTTAACACACGAGAGACTGAACAAAACCGAATTCAATGGTTGGAATTAATAGAGGATTTGAGAAGAAGAGTATATGACTGGAGTTGTAGATAAAGGGAGTAAAAGATAGATCTCAACGGATGTTAGCTACTCACTCATGGCCACGGCAGCTAACATGGCTTGCCCGAGTTCAATGGCTCCTCCATGTTTGAAATGTAGCTTGAACTTAGCCTCTCCGTCGAAGTTCCCATTTGGCTGAGCCTTCACTTTACCTTTGAGATAGTTAGCACCAAAAACTGGCTGCTCGAGGTCTACCTATAAAAATTGCATAAGCTGGTATATGCAATGCATTTAGATTTTCATTTTGATTACGGTTTGTGCTCGCATGGGTTGTTTTTACAGACAAATGATATGAATATTTTTATTCAGCTACTGGCAGAGATGGGCGCCGAATTCAGAATTCGTCCTTTGGCCGGATTTGAATCCGGATCCGAATCTTCTGCTTGTCAGGCTGGATTCGGACTCGGATTCCAAACTCTCAATCTTACGAATCCGCTGAAATTCCTAGACTTCATCTTTCCAGTTTCCGTTTTCCCAATTTTTACAGTGGGCTTAGGCAATCCAACTTTTTGGTCTCTACCACCAAACATCCTCAGTAATTTATGGCGTTATTTGATACCTTAGATATTAGTGCTTTTTGTCACCTCTGAATTTTTAGCCATAACCTATCATTTTATTTCTGTTAAGGTCGGATTCGATTCCGGATTCGAATCCTCAGCATGAAATGGTGGATTCGGATTGGTACCTAGCCCTGGATTCGGATTAGAATCCTTTCATGCTCGGATTCGCCCTTCTCTAGCTACTGGTCTTAAAACGACTCAACTACCTTTTGCTCCAGGGAGCAAACTCTGCTCCCCTTTTGCTCCCGACTGACAACTGCGGACTAGAGGTCGCTGCCGTAAGTTGTTCCGAAGGTCCTTCTCTTCTTGTGTGTGCCAATACTTCTTTCACCAACCGGGCTGTTCCTTTGAGAAACGGCCTGACCAGCGAGACAAATGAGGGGTTCAAAAAGCCTCTTGACGAGGACTGGCGCGCATAACTCTCTGCATAAAATCATGGAAAACAGGGCCCAGCGAGCACATGGCACTCTACAGTCTTTTCTGGACGATGAATGAAATATTGTATATTGTATTTGTTGTGTTTTATTTATTTCCAATTATTTTACATACTCCTCTTTCCAAATGGCGGGTCAGAAATAAATTACTTACTTACTTACTTACTTATAACCGTGGAGAGAGGATTAGAGCGTCCCTACAGCTGTCATTATGATCAACTGCACATATTTCTGGGGATACTACATTCTGACTGCCTGCACACGCAAAAGGTTGTTTTTAGTTTTGTTGTTATTAGTTTTGTGGATGAATTTATGTACCTAGGGTTCATTTTCTCTAGCGATCTTAGTGATGATTGTTACCTTAGACACTTAAACAGATCTCACTGCATACGCGCAAATATGTTAATAAGACGGTTCAGCAATTGCTCTACTGAGGTTAAGAATGTTTTGTTCGAAGTTACTGTTCTTGTCTGTACGGTGTTGGCATGATCTCGTCACATACAGTTAAGGCCTTTACTACAATACGTGTTTGTTACAACAATTCGTTCCGTCTCCTACATTCTTTGCCATCTTGGTGCCTGATTTTACGGAGGTAGTTCGGAGGAGCCGGGGATCCACTAGACTCCGGGTTGTAAATGATTATTGCGAAAATAGTCTTATCGAGGGAGTGAGTACCCCTTTTATGCAGTTATGATTACCCATCTGGGGTAAGATCAATCAGATCTTTTTGGTTTCCCAGGTGGATAGGTGATATTCGTTCTGTTACTGTTATTATTTTTGTTTGTATTCTTGTATTAGGCTGGTCAATATGGAATTTCTTTTTCCGGTTTAAAAAGTAAGTAAGTAAGTTAAAGGACAGGTCGTACTTTTGATAGTTATTCATTCCACTTCAGTAATATTTCAATCGATTTCGTTTCAGAGACTCTACACTTCTTAAGTGAATACTATTTCCTCTATTAGCAATAAGACTATCACAGATTTCTTCTCTTCTCGTAACGTATCAAGCGCCCGATCACTGTTCCCGGGGAGCTGTTTCCGTCCGAGGAACGGTTATGCACATTTTGCCAAGGTTGTCATCCAACGCAAGGGGCACGGAAAGAGGCTAAGAACAGCTGAAGCCATGTGTAATTTTCTGTAAGCATCGCTTAGTTAGCGGTCAACCATCTCCCGGTTCTGAACCCCATCAGTACAAGAACCGAGCGTTACAGAAAGAGCTTTGTATCGTACCAGCGTTTGTCGAAGTTTTAAACGAGTGACAAACGTATCCCCCACAACGTTTTACTGTTTAATGTCTTATTTTGGTTGGTTCTGACTATTGCCTTCTTATGTATGACTAATGTATGATCACTTTATTATGATGTCATGTAGTTATGATGTACGTGACAAAAGCGGCAAGTCCGGCAATCCAATGCTGTGAAGGTGTCCTTTAAAGTATAACTGAAAAGATATTAGATGGGACAATCTAGTTACCCATCAGTTGTTCACTTTAAGAAGCTCGAAACCCGGCCAAGACGCGTCACTTCTTTGCTCCGCTATTCACGAATAACCGAGTTGCAAATAGTGGAATTTCCTTGTCTGATTTGTATGCTCTATGCGCTTGTATCTCTGTTGTACGCTCGACGAAAACGATTTACGAAAGATAAGTGTTCACGCAGTGAGCTACCTTTAGTAAGCTGATCACTGACCACTGAAACGCCGCGTATGTATTAATATTAAATTTTTCTGCGTCATAGTAGAAATTTGCGTTGTGAGGACGACTGTAGATATTCTGAACGTCATTCTAGAGCAAATAGTGGAAAATCAAAAAAGACCCTTAACACAATCCAAAAAATGCAGTCTATTCATTTAAATGATAGAAAATAAGTTGGCTTTTCAGTTAAACTTTAAGGTATCTGTCCTCCACAAAACTGACTAGTCAACATGTTTTTCTTACCTGCCTCATCGTTAAGAATGGGAAGCTGATAGATTTCAAGCCATCTCTATTGTCATCAGTCAAAAAGATCATTCGATGAGACGTCAGGTAGAGACGCCCAACTTTGCTCCCCTTGAACTGTTTTGCAGAAATGTCGCTCAGCTCAACAGTAACATGGTTGCAGAACAGCAGGACCCTAAAAATATGGACAAAATCAGGCTAAACAAACAGACTAAAGGCGTATTCTCGCCGTTCCCCGAAGACTCCACTTGAGGAGTCCCCGCGTTTTTGTTTGTCCCGGGGACTCACTCCCCGTATTCTCGCGAGTCCCCACGGACGGGGAATGCTCCGATTATCATCACCATCATCAAAAAGGACTCCCTTTCAAATTCGGAGGGGAATCAAATTTTGCTGTTGTAGGTGCTATGTAAAATTAATTAAAAAGAATCAGAATAAACAAAACCAAAAATAAAGTGGACCAAGACTAATTTTTTCAGCTGCATATTCATTTTTCGAACAAAATCCATTTCAGAAGCATTCCCCGTATTCTCGCTGTTTTTGTACGCGGAGTCCACGTGGAGTGACTCCCTCTATTCTCGCCGTTCCCTTCGATTTCCCGAGGAGTCCTCGGGGAACGGCGAGAATACGCCTTAACGGATAAAAAAAAATCTTGAGTTAGTATATTTTAACAGAATCTAGAAAAAAAATCTCCAGAGTCTAGTAAAATTAATTTTGGTCGGGTGTGTTCGAATATAAGTCTGAATTAACACGGATTCACGGATCTTCACAGAGAAATCATTGCCAGGGTTTTGTGAAAGTGAAGAAAACTGTCGAAGTTCACATTTGTCCAATACCACAACTTCCAGAAAAACAAGAGCTACGAGATCATATGGCACTTGTTACGAGTAGGTGTTGCAAGGAAGTAGATGAGAACGTCACAAAGTACTCCCTTCAACCTTCTACGATCGGACCTAGAAATAGGATATCTAGTTTCACTCGAGGATGAGCTTTCGCGGCATCGCCTCGGATCATCTAGAGCAAATGTCAGGGAACAATATTTCCGGTACTCGTCCCCCTCAAACTCCCCCTACCATTGCCGAATCTGGTCCAGACACATAAACTGATTATCTACAGCATCTTCTCTTATCGGCTATCAAGTTTAGCTTGAGTCTGAGCATTTTTCGCTAAGCTACGGTACCCCCCCTCCCCGTGTTCAGATCCGGTCCGGACCCTAAAGTATGTCATCTAGGGAACATCGTATCTCTACTCTTCATGTTTCATTCAAATCCCTAAACTCGTTTGACCCCTATGCGAGCCACAAAATTTCCGGGACTGCCCCTCCAACTCCCCACACTGTGGCGTCGGATGTCTGACATCTCCTCTTCTCGTCCTTCAAGTTTGAATCAAATCGAAGCATTTCTGCAAATTTCCGGTTTCCGGTTCATCCTCCTCCTACCCTGGCTGGATCCGGTCTGAACCGTAAAAAACAAACTAGGTCGCATAAAATCCGTACTGACAAAGTTGTATCACATTCGGTACATTCGTTTGATTTTTGTGCATGTCACAAAGTTTCCAGACCCCCCCCCCCCCTCCAACTCCTCCAACCATTGCCGCGTGTGGTTCGGAGACATGTCTTGCCTGTCTAGGTCATCAGTTCTTATCACCAGAAAAGTTTTACTCGAATCGGACTACCCGTTCGCAACCAACACAAATCAGTAATTTTCGGATTCCCCTCCCCTTAACTTCACCGAAAATGGTCGGATCAAGAAACGGAAGTTTTCCTAGGGCATTGTGTAAGGTCCTTAAGTCTATTTGGTTGGGTCACTAATATGCCTGCCAAGTTTCGGCGTCCCTACCACATCTGGAAGTATCCTTACTCGCGATCACCGGAATTCTGGGAAACCCCTCCAACTCCCCCCAAAGAGCCCCGATATGGCCTAGTTCTGTCAATAACGTATCTAGGGCTTATGTTTGTTCTTCACGCCAAATTCCACCCCGATCCCTCGACGCTAAGCGTTTCACGAGAATTCCGGTGCCCCCTTCGACTCCCCCCACAAGTATCGGATCCGGTCCGGACTTGACATGGAACATCGGAGACGACACTTCTTCCCACTTGTGAAGTTTCATTCAAATCGGATCGCCCGTTCAAAAGTTAGATTCCGGATTCTCCATCCCTCCACTCCCCCCATAATGGGCTGATCATGCAAACGACTATTCTCAAGTCAGTTTGTTCGAGTCCTTCATACGCCATCCCAGTTTCATCGTCTTAGTACATCAGGATGTACCACACTCGCGGGATCACCAGAATTCCGGACTCCCCCACAGTGCCCGAATCCGGTTCGGTTAAGTCAATTATGTATCTACTGTTTGCTTGGTGTCTTCCTACCAAGTTCATCTCGATCCCTCCACTCATAGCGTTTCCCAAGATTTCCGGTTGCCCCCTCCAGCTTCCTCCAAAAGTCACCGGATCCGGTCCGGATTTTAAGTTGGTCGTCTGCACAATGCCAGGTCGTCTGTACAATGCCAGATAATGTGCGTCTTGTTTTTGTGTGTGTGCTCATTTTACCTGTTTTTACGGCACTTGCCTTCCGGCAAAGTGCCATATACCGATCACTTTTCCGTCGCTCGGTCGGTTAGTCCGGTGATCGCAAGTTAGGGTACTTCCAGATGTGCTAGGACGATGAAACTTGGCAGGCATATTAGGGAACCGACCAGACTAAGTTGGAAATAGTCACTTGCCCGATCCGACCCTCGTGGGGGAGGGGGAGGTGGTGGAATCCGGAAAATAGGGACATTCATAACTTTCGAACGGGTGATCGGATCTTAATGAAACTTGATATCTGGAAAGATCTCGCGTCTCAGATGTCTCATTTCAAGGCCGGACCGGATCCGATGAATCTGGGGGGGGGGGAGTCGGAGGGGGGAACCGGAAATCATGTGAAACTCTCAGAGTGGAGCGATTGGGATGAAACTTGGTGGTAAGAACAAGCACAAGCTCTAGATACACAGAACTGGACCGGATTTGGACACTGTGGGGGGAGTTGGAGGGGGGTTCCGGAATTCCGGCGATCCGTAGTTAATGTACTTCCAGGTGGGCTAGGACGATAAAACTTGGCAGGCGTAAGAGGGACCCGACCAAACTAACTTGGAAATAGTCATTTGCTCGATCCGACCATCGTGGGGGGAGGGGGAGGGGGCGGAATCCGGAAAATAGGGACATGCATAACTTTCGAACGGGTTATCGGATCTTAATGAAACTTGATATCTGGAAAGATCTCGTGTCTAAGGTGTCTCATTTCAAGTCTGGACCGGATCCGACGAATCTGGGGGGGGGGACCGGAAATCGTGTGAAACTCTCAGAGTGGAGTGATAGGGATGAAACTTGGCACGAAGAACAAGCACACGCTCTAGATACATCACTGACAGAACTGGACCGGATTCGGACACTGTCGGGGGAGTTGGAGGGGGGGGGGGGCCGGAATTCCGGCGAGCCGTAGTTAATGTACTTCCAGGTGGGCTAGGACGATAAAACTTGGCAGGCATCCCAGGGACCCGACCAGATTAAATTGGAAACAGTCACTTGCCTGATCTGACTATCGTGGGGGGAGGGGGAGACGGCGGAATTCGGATATTAGTAACATGCATAACTTTCGAATGGGTAATCGGATCTTACTGAAACTTGATATCTTGAAAGACCTCATGTCTCAGCATGTCCCATTTCAAGTCCGGACCGGATCCGATGAACTGGGGGGGGGGGGTCTGAGGGGAGAACCGGACATCTTGTGACACGCATAGAGTGTAGCGCTCAGGATGAAACTTGGTGGGAAGTACAGGCACAAGTCCTATGTGCATCAGTGACAGAATCGGACCGTATTTCGGGTAACGAGGGGGGGGGAGCTGTAGGAAGCGTCCGGAATTCCGGTGATCGTGAGTTAAGGTACTTCCAGATGTGCTAGGACGACAAAACTATGCTGGAGTATTAGAACCTTGACATCATTGGTTTAGACATCGTCACTCTCCGATCCGACCATCCCTGAAAGAACTCATCTTACCCGCAAAGTACAAAAAATACTTTTAACCAAAATTTACTTTTTCAAGATCGCCATGAGCACATGATCCTGTTTGGACCAGACTAAGTTGGAAATAGTCACTTGCCCGATCCGACCACCGCGGGGGGAGCGGAGGGAGGGGGAATCCGGAATATTTACGTATTTATAACTTTTGAATGGGGAATCGGATCTTAATGAAACTGGATATTTGGAAAGACCTCGGTTCTCAGGACCCAACCACAACCCTAAAGCTGAAATTCATGCTAGCGAGCTTACACAAGTGCCATATGAGCTTTCAGCTCTTGTTTTTATGGCACTTGTAGCCTCTGGCTCAAGTGCCATATACCGATCACAATTCCGTCTGTCGGTCGGTCCGAGTTTTTTGTCCCACATATCCGAGTTAGGGTACTTCCAGATGTGCTAGGACAATGAAACTTGGCAGGAATATCAGGGACCCGACCAAACGAACCTGGAAATAATCAGTTTCCCGATCCGACTATATGCGGGGGAGTGGGGGCGCTCGAAACTTGAAAATTTAGGGCATTTTGTCACACTTTTCGAGTTAGGGTACTTCCAGATGAGCTAGGACAATGAAACTTGGCAGGAATATCAGGGACCCGACCAAACGAACCTGGAAATAATCAGTTTCCCGATCCGACCATATGCGGGGAAGTGGGGGCGCTGGAAACTTGAAAATTTAGGGCATTTTGTCACACTTTTTCGAGTTAGGGTACTTCCAGTTGTGCTAGGACCATCAAACTTGGCAGGCATATCAGAGACCCGACCAAACAAACTTATAAATAATTAGTTTTCTGATCCGACCATTTGGGGGGGGGGGGGGTGGAGGGCAGGGGAATCCGGGAAATTGAGAAGTGTGTAACTTTCGAACGGATGATCGGATTGTAATGAAACTTCATAACTGAATAGAATATATATCTGTAATGTCCCGTTTAAAGTCTTGACCGGATTCGGTAGCCAGGGTGGAGTTGGGTGGGAGACCGGAAATTTCAAGAAACGGTTAGAATGGAGGGATCGGAGTGAAACTTGCTGGGAAAAACAAGCATCTGCTCTAGATAAGTCCTTTAGACCATTGTACTGGATCCGGACACTTATGGGGGGGGGGTCCCGGAATTCCGGTGATGGTGGTTTTGGGGATTTTCACGATGAAACTTGGCAGGCATATCAGGGACCCAATCAAACTGACTTCAAAATAAAAATTTTATCGATCAGATAATGGTGGGGGGAGTGGAGGGAGGGGAATCCGAAATTTTCAGTCATGCGTAATTTTGGAATGGGTGATCGGATTCCGGTGAAATTTAAGAATTGAACAGAGGACATTTCTCCGATGATTTTTTTTCTTGATCCGGACACTTATGGGGGGGGGGGGGTCCCGGAATTCCGGTGATGGTGGTTTTTGGATTTTCACGGTGAAACTTGGCAGGCATATCAGGGACCCAATCAAACTGACTTCAAAATAAAAATTTTGTCGATCAGATAATGGTGGGGGGAGTGGAGGGAGGGGAATCCGCAGGGGAATCCGGGAAATTGAGAAGTGTGTAACTTTCGAACGGATGATCGGATTGTAATGAAACTTCATAACTGAATAGAATATATATTTTTAATGTCCCGTTTAAAGTCTTGACCGGATTCGGTAGCCAGGGGGGAGTTGGGGGGGGGGGGGTAGACCGGAAATTTCAAGAGACGGGTAGAATGGAGGGATCGGAGTGAAACTTGCTGGAAAGAATAAGCATCGTCTCTAGATAAGCCCTTTAGACCATTGTACTGGATCCGGACACTTATGGGGGGGGGGGTCCCGGAATTCCGGTGATGGTGGTTTTGGGGATTTTCACGATGAAACTTGGCAGGCATATCAGGGACCCAATCAAACTGACTTCAAAATAAAAATTTTATCGATCAGATAATGGTGGGGGGAGTGGAGGGAGGGGAATCCGAAATTTTCAGTCATGCGTAATTTTGGAATGGGTGATCGGATTCCGGTGAAATTTAAGAATTGAACAGAGGACATTTCTCCGATGATTTTTTTCATATCCGGACCGGATCCGGCAACTATTGGGGGGGGGGGAATACGTGACCCGTTTAGAATGGAGGGACCGGGATGAAACTTTGTGGGAAGAACAAACAGATGCTCTAGGTAAGTCATTTGCTGAATCGGATTGGCTACGTGCACCGCGGGGGAGCTGGGGGGGGGGGGGACCGGAAATCTCGGGAAACGGTTAGAATGATGGTATCGGAGTGAAACTTGCTGGGAAGAACAAACATCTGGTCCATGTAAATCTTTTACATAATTTGACTGGACCCGGAAACTTGAGGGGGGGGAGGAGCGGGTTTCCCGGAATTCCGTTTTTTGGGGGATTTTCACGACGAAACTTGGAAGGCATATCAGGGACCCGGTCAAACTGACTTGGAATAAAAAAAATCCTCGATATGATAATCTTGGGGGGGGGGAGTTGAGGGAGGGGAATCCGGAATATTGAGTCATGCGTAACTTTGGAACGGGTGATCGGATTCGAGTGAAATTTAATAATTAAACAGAGGACATTTTTCTCTTGTGACCTTTTTCATTTCCTTACCGAATCCGGCAATAATTGGGGGGAGGGCGGAAAATACTTGACCCGCTTAGACTGGTGTGATCTGGATCGAACATCGTCGGAATGAAAAACAGATGCTCTGGATTAATCATTTACAGAACCGGATTGGCTCCGGTTATTGTGGGTGGAGTTTGAGGAGGGGGGGGGGGGGGTCTGGGATTCCGGTGATCGCGCGTTAAGGTACTTCCAGATGTGCTAGGACGATGAAACTTCGCTGGAATATTGGAGACTCAACAAGATTTGCTTAGAAATTGCTACGTCCCAAATCCGATTATTCCTTAAAGTACTAATCTTGACCGCAAAGTAAAAAAAATACTTTTAAGCAATATATGCATTTTCGTGATGCCCATCAGCCCATTAGCAGTTTTGCCTCAAGGGTTTTGCTTACAAATGAAGTTCCAGCTCCCTTATAGCGCGCATCTCAACCGCAAAGTCGAAACTTACTTTTGATCAATCAAATCATCTTGACACATGCAAGTGCCATATGATTATGGCAAGTCCCTGATATGCCTTCCAAGTTTCGTCGTAAAAATCCCCCAAAAAACGGAATTCCGGGATACCCCTCCTCCCCCCCCCCCTCAAGTGTCCGGATCCAGTCAAATTATGTAAAAGATTTACATGGACCAGATGTTTGTTCTTCCCAGCAAGTTTCACTCCGATACCATCATTCTAACCGCTTCTCGAGATTTCCGGTCCCCCCCCCCCCCACCCCACCCAGCTCCCCCGCGGTGCACGTAGCCAATCCGATTCAGCAAATGACTTACCTAGAGCATCTGTTTGTTCTTCCCACAAAGTTCCATCCCGATCCCTCCATTCTAAACGGGGCACGTATTTTCCGCCCCCCCCCCAATAGTTGCCGGATCCGGTCCGGATATGAAAAAAATCATCGGAGAAATGTCCTCTGTTGAATTCTTAAATTTCACTCGAATCCGATCACCCATTCCAAAATTACGCATGACTGAAAATTTCGGATTCCCCTCCCTCCACTCCCCCCACCATTATCTGATCGACAAAATTTTTATTTTGAAGTCAGTTTGATTGGGTCCCTGATATGCCTGCCAAGTTTCATCGTGAAAATCCCCAAAACCACCATCACCGGAATTCCGGGACCCCCCCCCCCATAAGTGTCCGGATCAAGTACAATGGTCTAAAGGACTTATCTAGAGCAGATGCTTGTTCTTCCCAGCAAGTTTCACTCCGATCCCTCCATTCTAACCGTTTCTTGAAATTTCCAGTCCCCCCCCCCCAACTCCCCCCTGGCTACCGAATCCGGTCAAGACTTTAAACGGGACATTACAGATATATATTCTGTTCAGTTATGAAGTTTCATTACAATCCGATCATCCGTTCGAAAGTTACACACTTCTCAATTTCCCGGATTCCCCTGCGGATTCCCCTCCCTCCACTCCCCCACCATTATCTGATCGACAATATTTTTATTTTGAAGTCAGTTTGATTGGGTCCCTGATATGCCTGCCAAGTTTCACCGTGAAAATCCAAAAACCACCATCACCGGAATTCCAGTGATCATAGATAGGTCTGGTAAAAGGCCTACAGTTGTTCAGCTAAAGAAAATTCCCGGAGAAGCGAGTGACGAGGAGGTAAAACGGAAACTGAAGGTATATGGCACAGTGCTTAACCTGCGTAGGAAAAGGCATGAAGGAGATGAATTAATCCAAGTTTTAACAGGGAGGGCTACGGCCTTGATGTATGTGGAAAATCACCTACCACCAGCAATTGCTCTGAATGAAGAAGAGAAAATCTACGTCTATTACGAGGGCCAACCTAAGGCCTGCTTCATTTGCCACGAGGCATCTCACGAGGCAAGACAGTGCCCTCGAAACAAGAATAACCTAAGGAAAAACAGTACCAGAGAAATAATAAAAACACCAAACCCGACACAGAAAGAAGGAAGTCAGAGTGCCGGAATGGGAACGACAGCGATGGGGGGCTCGTTCCACCGGGGTCTCGGAGTCCATGGCATCGAACAGCTGGATTCGGAAGCAGCTGTAAGCCTGCTGGTCGAGGGAATTGCCAGGATTGAAAAAAATGGAGGGTTCCTTACCCCAAAGCAATCTGGATCAGACGGCAAAACCAAGGACACCCCAGAGGTACACCCCTTGGACGTAGTAGAGGTGAACCTCGAGGAACCACCCAAAGAGTCAGAAGAGAAGGAAGACAGAGAGCGAGCGATGGTAAAAGAAACCGGAAATGGGCATGGAGTGCGAGGTAGTGGGATACCCCACGGTACGAGAGGTGGAAATAGAGCTGGCCAAGGGAGAGGGAGCGCCCATACCAAAGAAAAAGAGCGAACCAAAGAGACCCCTAAACGGCAGTTGAGTAATATATCGACTACGGAAGGAGAAAGATCAGTTCGACCAAAAGGAGAAGAAGCAAAAGAGCAACTGAAAAAGAAGTAATAAACATCTGAAGTATGAAGCTTGCGACTTTAAATCTAAATGGAGCAAAACAAGAAAAAAGACAAAAATTGCTGCTAAAGTTTTTAAAGGACCAGAAAATTGATATACTGTGTGCCCAAGAGTTAGACACGACAAAGTTAAAAGGATTCGCGGAAGAAGGATATGAGCTTGTATCGGGGGGAATTTCTCCGGACGTGGCATTTATCGTGCGAGGATCAGCTGGCGTTGATAAAAGTTCATTCATGTACGAGGAAAATAGTGCAATTTGTTGTATAACGTGGAAAGGTATAAAGATTGTGAACACCCACTTACCATCAGGTACAAATAATGCTAAACGGAGAGATGAAATGGTGAGAAATAAATTGGTGAGGCATATCGAGGATGTGAATACGGTGTTACTTGGAGATTTTAACTGTGTGGAAAAATTAAGTGATGTGTATAGTCAGAGTAAAACTAGTCATCAGCGAAAAGTTAGTGAGGATTTAAAAGAGCTTGTACGAGCATTCCAGATGAAAGATATATGGACCGAGAAAAATATAGCCCAGGGGTTTACTAGAATCGATAAAAGAGGGGCTAGCAGAATTGATAGAACGTACGTGAGTGAGAACCTTGTCGAGAAAGTGAAAAGAGTAGAGAATGTTTGTGTGCCGTTCTCGGACCATCTAGCTATAGTTACATACCTGGAAGTGTCAAGAAATGACATGACGGTAACAAAAAAGAAAGGTGGACAGTGGAGAATGGATCCAAAATGTATGAAGAAAAAAGAAATAAGGGAAGCAGTTAGGAGTAAAATAAGAAATTTCGTAAACAGTTATGAAGATGGTATGGATGCGGTGCAATTTTGGGAAAAGTTTAAGCGATATATAGCAGGAGAAATTAAAGGGATGGAAGGAGATTATCGGAGGAATGTGCACGGCCATAAAAGACATTTATATAGAGTGTTAAATAACTTGAGAGAGGAGATAAATAGTGGGAGTCCCTCGTTCTTTGAATATGAAGAGGTAAAAAGTGAAATAAAACATATTGAGGAAGAAGAATACGAGTCTTGGAAACTTAGGAATAGGTTGGCACAAGTGGACGAATCCAGCCAGGTAAACTTAGCATCGAAGCTGAGAGCAAGAAAAGGCAGACAAGAGAACTGCATACACAAAATAAAAAAGACGAATGGACAGACGACCCAGAACCCCGAAGATATAATTTCTGAAGTGACGAGGTTCTACACTAGTGCTTTTAAACTCCAGAATCAAGATAGTGGGAATTTCGAATTCCTAGGTGATTTTAATGTGCAAAACAAGGTTTCAGAAGAAGAGAACCAGTGCCTTGAAGAGGAGATTACGATCTCAGAGATTGAGAAGATCATGAAGACTCTTAAAGATGGAAAGGCCCCTGGGGGTGACGGCCTGGGATACGAATTTTATAAAATATTTTGGGGAGAACTAGGAGAATTATTCGTTAGAGTGTGCAACCAATTCATAGACGAAGGATACCCATCTGACGGCGTGGCGGTAATAACCCTGATCCATAAAGGAGGAGAGCGAACCGATCTGAAAAATTGGCGACCGATCTCAAATCTGTGTTCGGACTACCGTATATGCTCAAAAGTAATGGCGCACAGGTTGAACAAGTTTTTAAGTAGAGTGATCGGATCTTATCAACATGGTGGCATTAAAGGGAAAAAAGCCCAACATATCCTAAGTGTTCTAAAAGAGCTTGTAATGCGAGGAGACCGAGAACTTAGGAGACTTATACTCCACATGGAGTTGTTGGCAATTATGAGCATAGACGTAGTGAAGGCTTATGACTCGGTGATTAGGGCAATTCTGTGGGTGTTAATGGAAAGAAAATACGGAATGTCTAGACAAGCAGTGAAGAAACTTGAAAATCTGTACAAAGATCCTAAAGTCGTAGTGAAGGTAAATGGAGGGCTAACGAGAGAAATAGAAATGGAAAAAGCCCTTCGTCAAGGGGACCCCCTATCACCTGGCCTCTTTGAGGTTTATATGGACCCCCTTTTTAAGTATATTGAAAGTAGGATACAAGGTCTGCCCCTAACTAACGGGACGAGTCTTAAGGCATTGGCTTTCATAGACGACGGAAATTTTGTTGTGGGAAACCTGGAGGACGTGAAGCAGGTATCACTTGGTCTGCGATGGTATGAGACTAGGTTTTGTGTGAAAATCCACCCAGAGAAGAGTAAAATAGTGAGTTTAAGGGGAGAAACTTCTCAAATTGAAAGTGATAGTTGGATCAACCTAGCAGATCAAACGAAAATACTTGGAGTTACGTGGGGAAGAGAGACAAAGAGTGCAAAAGTATGGAATGAAGTGATGAATAAGATGGAAGGAACGCTCCGCGCGAAGGAAGGAAAATACTGTGGTACCCTGTTTGAAAGAGTTCAGTATGTAAATACTTATTGCCTACCAATTATGTTTTATTACGCCCCAGTATTTGAGTTAAATGATGCTACAGTGAAACGGATTGAAAGAGAAGTTTGGAGATTTGTGTGGAGGGGGAAATTTGAAAAACTCGGAATGAAGATGACGACAGTGAAAAATGAGTTAGGCGGCCTCGGAATTATAGATTATGGTAAGGTTTGTAAATCCCTATTCCTGAGAAACATTTGTGAAATGGTCGCAAGAAATGACGAAGTCGGGGGAATAAGTCGAGAATGGTTTATCCGAGTTTTAAATGAAGAGGATAGTGAAAAACGGAAAGAACTTTCAAATTCGTTACCCAGGGAATTCAGAGACGTAGTGGAGGTATTATACGAGACTAAAGGGAGTGGAGTGCTCGATAGCCTGACGAAGGCAAAGACAAGGAAGCAAACAATTGATATGGTTGTTGAAGAGCAGACGAAGAAAGATATTGACTACCGGGCAAAGGCGCGAGAACCATTCATCGATTTTCAAGTATCTTTTGAACACCTAGCAAAAATGAAATGCCAGAGTGGATGGAAAGAGATAATGTTTCTCCTTATCCACGGTATATTGCCTTATCGTGACCGTATGGCAAGGTTTGTGAGAAGTGAACTGCCCGAATGTGGGTTGTGTGGTGAAACGGTGAATGATGGATTAGAGCACGAGATCATGGAGTGCCCCTGGAACGGAGACATATTACAGAGAATGTTTGAAATTGTGAAAGAGGAAAAGGTGAGAGCTGATAGTATGGAAGATAAGAAGAAAATTGTGAAACTGTGTTTCGAATGTGAAAAAAAACCAAGAGAAAGAGCGCTGGTGTTTTTAGTGACGAGTGTCTGTGTACATGTGTGGAAGACGAGAAAGAAAAATGGAAAGCTGAGTAGGAGACGATTTCAGGCATGGTATGAAATGCGCGTGAATGAAATAAGAGAAAGTAAGTGGGGGTCAAAAGATGTGGATGTGGATTGGTTGTTGAAGATCCGAATGGATGAATAAGTATGGACGGACGAGTGTGGGGGATTGTAAGATTATTTTAAATTTTGATTTGAAACTTTTTCCCTATAATGGTGTAAAGGGAAAACGTTTCAAGGATTGTGGGGTATTTTGGGTTGTGGGAGGTAGAAGTGTGTCGGTTGGTGTGTGTGGAATGATTGGGGGCAGCCAGGGCAGAATATTGTTGTTGTATTTGGGAAAGTTAATTGCCACCGTGTTAGAGGTGCCCTAGAGGGGGAAGGGCACCTCTTGAGCGGGTAGAGCAGGGGTTTTGTTGGGATTGTTGAAAGTTGTGGTTAAGTTTGTGCCCTGGGGTTATCATATGATTTGAAGCGAGTGAGAGGGGAATGAGGGTTGAGGGCGTTTGTGGCTTTGGAAGAGTTGAAGATAAGTATTGTGATGAATGATGGGTATGTGTGAATGATGATTGGGCGAAAAAGTAAGTGGTAAAAAAAAAAAAAAAAAAAAATTTGTTTAATGTTTTTTAGTAGAAATTTGAATGATAGAGATTTGAGAAGAAGATGATTGAGGTTGGAATGATAAATTTATAATAAGTTTATAATTTATATATAGTTATTAGGGGGATGGACAGTAAATGTAATATGGGCTTTATTAAAAGTTAGGTGACGTAAATAGTTTAAAAGTGGGTAAAAATAGGTTAAAATTAACGTCACTGAGGGATGGAGGAGTAGCCACAAAAAGTACGTAACAGAATTTTCGTTGTTTTATTCAAATAACATAAAAATAAGTTAAATTAGAAAAGATGCTACGGGAGAAAAAAAAATTTCTTTAAAAAAAAAAAAAAAAAAAAAAAAAAAAAAAAAAAAAAAAAAAAAAAAGGACTTATCTAGAGCAGATGCTTGTTCTTCCCAGCAAGTTTCACTCCGATCCCTCCATTCTAACCGTTTCTTGAAATTTCCGGTCTCCCACCCCCAACTCCCCCCTGGCTACCGAATCCGGTCAAGACTTTAAACGGGACATTACAGATATATATTCTCTTCAGTTATGAAGTTTCATTACAATCCGATCATCCGTTCGAAAGTTACACACTTCTCAGTTTCCCGGATTCCCCTGCCCTCCACCCCACCCCCCCAAAAATGGTCGGAAAAAAAAATGGTTATTCCTAATTTTGTTTGGTCGGGTCTCTGATATGCCTGCCAAGTTTCATGGTCCTAGCACAACTGGAAGTACCCTAACTCGAAAAAGTGTGACAAAATGCCCTAAATTTTCAAGTTTCCAGCGCCCCCACTTCCCCGCACATGGTCGGATCGAGAAACTGATTATTTCCAGGTTAGTTTGGTCGGGTCCCTGATACTCCTGCCAAGTTTCATTGTCCTAGCTCATCTGGAAGTACCCTCACTCGAAAAAGTGTGACAAAAAGCCCTAAATTTTCAAGTTTCCAGCGCCCCAACTCCCCCTCATATGGTCGGATCGGGAAACTTATTATTTCCAGGTTACTTTGGTCAGGTCCCTGATATTCCTGCCAAGTTTCATTGTCCTAGCTCATCTGGAAGTACCCTAACTCGAAAAAGTGTGACAAAATGCCCTAAATTTTCAAGTTTCGAGCGCCCCCACTCCCCCGCATATGGTCGGATCGGGAAACTGATTATTTCCAGGTTCGTTTGGTCGGGTCCCTGATGTTCCTGCCAAGTTTCATTGTCCTAGCTCATCTAGAAGTACCCTAACTCAGAAAAAAGTGACAAAATGCCCTAAATTTGCAAGTTTCCAGCGCCTCGCACTCCCCCCCATATGGTCGGATCGGGAAACTGATTATTTCCAGGTTAGTTTGGTCGGGTCCCTGATATGCCTGCCAAGTTTCATTGTCCTAGCACATCTGGAAGTACCCTAACTCGGATATGTGGGACAAAAAACTCGGACCGACAGACGTCGGTCTGTGATCGGTATATGGCACTTGAGCCAGAGGCTGCAAGTGCCATAAAAACACCATGACAAGTAACAAATACATTACCAAAAACTTTGAAGCTTAAGAAAACAATATTTTGTTTACGGACTAAGCCGTGACAGATTAAGGACTAAGCCCTGCTATAACACTAATGCTAGCAAAAAAAAAAATGAAGACCGAAGCAGAATACAAAATAAGGTGCCAAGAAAAAATTAACTTGTTTACCAACAGATTCTGGATGGTTTGGGTACAGAAGAATTCAGAGAAGTGTTAAAAGAAACATACAGGATCACAGGGATTTCCCTTCATGTTTCGTATCTAGAAACCATACCAAACTTTAAATTTCTCTTTCTCTCTTAACAGTCCTCTACAAATGGAGGATTTTAGAAGAAAGAATTAGTCTTCTTCTTTTTTATTCCAATATTTGTCCACTTGACTCCTTCTGAGAGTGTACCAGTTCAATAAACACATAACAACCCCAAAATTTGATTACAGACTTTTTCCTTCAGCAGAACTCTGGCACCACACACCATCCACGGGAGATTTTCTTTTCTATGTGTGCTACAGACTGCAGTTGTATCAAATGACTTGACTCTATGTGTTGACAAGAAATATCTTGTCAGCTATTGGTTAATTTACCTCTGATTCACATCCATTGGATCTGTGTTTCATGGCTTTTGACAAGATAAATCAACCATCAACAACAACTTTTTAAGTATTTAAGACGATTATTCAAACAATGTTTACAACGGGTACGTCAGCTACGATTCTTCATCAGCTGATGAAGAATCGTAGCTGAGGAGCAGCAGCAGCAGGGCCAGACCAAATTCACAACCTAATGCTAAAAAATCTACCAGTAGAGGGCAAGGTTGCTATATTAGATCTTTTTAATCGATCAATGCGAGAGAGTTTTGTCCCCAAAGAGTGGAAACGGTCTTCAATCATTCCTATCCTTAAACATGGGAAAGATGAGGCAAACCCAGAATCATACAGGCCAATATCTCTAACATCGTGCCTATGTAAATTATTTGAGCATTTGATTAAGCTAACAATTATCCCTCTAGTCACAAAACCCAATCCCCAATCGCACATGAGATTGCTTGGTTAGACTGGAAAACCAGATACAGCAAGGCTTCAGGAATGGGAAAGATACTTTTGCAGTATTTCTTGACAAGAAATCTGCATTTGACCGAGTGGATGTGAATCTTCTGATGAAAAAAGTGCAAAAAAGTGGAATACAGGTTGAAATTGTGAATTGGATATCTAGTTTTTTGAAAAGCCGTGAGGTTAGTGTCTGTGTTGGTAGATGTAATACTAGTTTCAAAAGAAAGGAAGATGTGGGCCTTCCTCAAGGTGGAGTGTTAAGCCCTCTTCTGTTTGTGATATATTGCAGTTATCTAGACCTCTCAACTGTTCTTGGGTGCAAGATGTATATTTACGCAGATGATATTGCACTTGCCGCAATCCTCGCCTTTTGAAATCAGTTATGCAAAAAGCAGTAAATTGTGTACAACAGTGGTGCCTTGAAAATAATATGTTACTCTCTCCAAATAAATCAGTAGGTATGGTCTCCATTGCTATGCGTAAAGGTATGGGGTAAAGTAATCCAAACTGAGGAATCATTTGTTACCTAGGCCTAATTCTAGATAGTAAGATGACGTGGTCGAAACACGTAGATTATCTAGTAGGAAGCATTAAAAGTAGACTTAACTTAATAAGTGCGATATGTTTGGGGAAAAGAGGTGACCTTTTAAATGTATAAGTCAGTTGATAAAAGCTGTGATTGTAGGTAAGTTGGGTTATGGATGTTTTTTATATAGTGATGCTAGTCAAAAGTGCTTAAGTAAGTTAGATACGGTTAGATATGGTTTGGCCAGATTGTTTTTGAGCAGTATTACATGTTGGGCCAGTTTGTATGTATTTACTTCATTTTATACTCTCCGATCTTGGAGGTCAATAAAATATTTGAACTGAAATTGAATTGAAGTACAAAGAGTGGATTTTAAGAATCTAGTGATTAAGTATTTTAGGGCATTTACAATGAGATCGATAGTAGGTGTATTGACGAAGTACGGTACATCAAGAGTACAAACCTGCAACATTTGTTGTGAATTGTATATATAGGATAGCAGGGGCGTCCTGGGCCTTTCTTCATTGGGGGGGGGGGGGGGCGAACCTGCTAAAATTGACCGAATCGGTACCTGATATTGACCGAATTTATAACTTTTTTCTAAAACACTGTGAGTTACCTTCAAGAAGCTATAATGTAAAAAGTTGCATAGTATGCACAAAATCAAGTCTGAAGTGAAAATTTGGCGCGTTTTCATGCTCTTCCACTTCCGTTTTTTTTTCAGGGATGCGCCGTCACTAGCCCTTACAACTGGGGTTTTGCCAACAGGACTTGAAAATGTGCAGACGAAAAACGCAGTTGCTGCAAAGCGAGAACGTCGCGAACGGCTGTACCCCGGAGAAATTAAAGAACGCAGGCAAAATTTTTTGAATCCGCCTTTTTCTGGCTAATTCTAGCTTTTGACGTGGTTAAAGCCCCCCGAAATTCCAAGCCTCAAAGGCCAACTAACTTACGTACCCTTCTTCTAAATAGTGAAGACTGCAAAATACGCCGTAGGCGAAATTTTTGGGAAACACTCATGATCAGAGTGCCTTTTTGCGATCCTAAGGCTACCTATGAAACCATAGAGCTGCCTGACCAAAAAAAGGGGCCATCCAGGGTAAAGTAGATGTAAAGACATTTACTCTGAATTTACAGCAAACAAAAATAGCCTAATTTTCTCGTCAAGACACCTGCTTATGCCCGAAGCTCTGCAATCATTAGAAGTAAAAGTTAAGTAATGAATGGAAACTGGCTGAAGCTACCGTTAAATGCTAAATGCCACTTAAATTACCAAGCTCAGTAACTGCGGTGAACCAAATAATGAATTTGTACTACCGAAAAACTTACTAAAAAAATAAGGAGCAGATCGGGAGCGGCATAACGACCGAATTTCGAAATGGAAAAACTCTTGGTAGAACAACTTCAAACAACCGAATGTTGCAGGTCTGGTAACAGATGCGGACCAAACAAATATGAGGCAAATTACAAAATTCGGCAACGAATTAGAACCAAATGAATCTGATTAATCACCGAATTATGAAATTGATTGACAGAATGCGACAGAACAGAGGGACTTGAGAAAAGTCAGGCATAAAAAGTTATGCCTGAAGCTCTGCAATCATTAGAAGTAAAAGTTAAGTAATGAATGGAAACTGGCTGAAGCTACCGTTAAATGCTAAAGAAGAGCTAAATAAATGCCGCTTAAATTACCAAGCTAAGTAACTGCGGTGAACCAAATAATGAATTTGTACTACCGAAAAACTTACTAAGAAAATAAGGAGCAGATCGGGAGCGGCATAACGACCGAATTTCGAAATGGAATAAAACTCTTGGTAGAACGACTTAAACCAACCGAATGTGGCAGGTCTGGTAACAGATGCGGACCAAACAAATATAAGGCGAATTACCAAATTCGGCAACGAATTAGAACCAAATGAATCTGATTAATCACCGAATTATGAAATTGATTGACAGAATGCGATAGAACAGAAAGGGACTTGAGAAAAGTCCGGTGAACAACCAAATTCACTAACAAATGAGACAAAATAAATACGTTAAATCACCAAATTTACGTAGGGACGTACCAAATGGGGTGAAATTGACACGGACTGAACAAAAGTTAGATTAATTACCAAATTCGATGAAGAATGGGAACTAACAGACACGTTTAATCACCCAATTTGGAAACGTCGGTACAAAAGATTTTATAAAACAGGTATCACCGCTTCGCCACGGCGCCCGCGCCCATTTTGACCGAATTTTCCCCTTGACAGAATGCCGAAAACGTAAGGGGGGGCCCTGCTTCTTAGAAATCTTAGAAAGTTTGACAAGGCCAGAAGGCCTAAGGCCTCAGTTTGAATATAATTGTGACGAGGCCAGAAAACCACACTTTGACATATGATAAAGAATTAAAGTGTGCTGCTGTGTGTGTACAGGGGTTAGTTAGGTAGTAGCGTGCGGCGTGGTTAAGTATAGAAGGCCTAACAAACACGTTAGGTAAAACGCCCTAACAAGGAACACTGCCAAATAAGGGACAAGATACTTGGAAAAGTTATAGAAAATTCTGCACAAAATAAAGTAGATGACTTAAATCTATATTCATTACAGTTTTGGATAGCCGGTAAAAAGCTGAATCCAAAGATGTAACCACCTTTCTGGTAACTCTCATACCTTTCCTTGAGGATTTGTTTTCGTTGAAGTGCTGAAAAATATTTTTTTTTAGAAACAAAAATCTTGATCTGGCTTCAGGAACCTACGGCTCCCACAAGCAAGAATAATGTATCAATTTAATGGCCTGTTATGTATCAGTGTTGACACTAATTTTCAGTTCAGTATCTTCCTTATTTTTTTTTACGATTTTTTTTCCAATTTTGGATCTTTTCATGTCTTGGAGTGCCCTAACTAGGAACAATGTAGAAAATGTTAAAAAAGGAAATAAGTGAACAGAGGAAAGCTGGCCGATGCCCTTAAAGCTCTGAATGCTGGTATTTTATACCATGAGATAGTTTGGAATTCTAAAACTGTAATATTTTGACTTAGAAAAGGTCACGAACAAAACTACAAAGTTTGAAAAATGGGGATGCACCCAATCACTGTTGAAGTAGATCAACTTGACCTTGTTTAAAGGATTATATCGTGTGGCAAATGGGCCTACTCCATGACATCATCTGACCGGCGATTCTTCAGCAAATATCATCTAGACAGGATAGTTCATTCTTCGACATATTCATATACAATTTCCCAGGAACAGAGTGGGCGAAAAATTCTGTAAAACATCATGAAGGTGAGCTTTCTGCTAGAATGGCATATTATGGCGGACTATTAGTAGAGTCTTAAGACATGAATAGTCTGGTAATTTATCTGAAGTCCATTGTGTGCAAGTGCCTTTGATTACAAGTTTTAAGGGATTTTTTACCTCTTGAAATCGTAAAAACATTGATATCTGTGCCATTTTTAACATTTTTTCAAAACTTTTTTCACCAGTAGGCAATTAAAGCATTTTTCTAAAACATTGGTGCTGTCCCTTGATCAATTTAGGCTTCCAAACAAGATTCAAAAGTGCCTTAAAGTTCACCGTCCTTAGATAGGAACCCGATGACAAACAAGGGACACCCTCTAAAAAAAAATATAAAAAAAACTAACTGAAAGAAAAATCTGAAACTTGGCAAACTTGCTCAACTAGCTAAGACCCACGTTTTGGCCAAATTTGAAGTTTCTGCGACTTTCAGAGCTGAAGTTATTAATAAAAATCATGAAAAACTGTCCCTTTTATGGCGTTTTACGGGGTAAATCACCCAATTTGGAAACGTCGGTACAAAAGATTTTATAAAACAGGTATCACCGCCTCGCCAGGGTGCCCATTTTGAACGAATTTTCCCCTTGAAAGAATGCCAAAACGTAAGGGGGGGCCCTGCTTCTTAGAAATCTTAGAAAGTTTGACAAGGCCAGAAGGCCTGAGTTTGAATATAATTGTGACGAGGCCAGAAAGCCACACTTTGACATATGATAAAGAATTAAAGTGTGCTCCTGTGTGTGTGCAGGGGTTAGTTAGGGTAGTAGTGTGCGGCGTGGTTCAGTATAGCGGACGAGCATGGTAGTATTGACGACTGGTTTGTGGTGCGAATACACCATTATGCCCCGAGTCTTCCCGATACGTGTATGGTGTGGTTAGGTGCGAATACACCGAGTCTCCTCTAAGGCGATACTCTGTTCGTAGGTCAATAACTAAACAGAAGCTTTATTACTTACATTGAATCAGGATACAGCACTGCACTATAAGGTTGAAGGAACTGAGGCTATGTCCCAAATTGAACTGGTTTGCTAACTGGGAAGCTGGCTCTTTTTACTCAGTTTTCCGGTCGCTTGCAGGGAGCATGCCCGAACTTGTTTGTACTGTCCCATTGGAGGAAGGGTACTTCACCGGATGTTTTCTACTGTCCGATTGGATGAAGGGTACTTTTCCAGGGTGGTCATAAGTTAGTCAGGATACAGAGGAAAGGATGTCACAATTGCATCTAGTATTCTTTTTGTATTTCTCAGTGTATATCCCTATCTGCTAGGCTAAAAGACTTCATCCCAGTCTAGCTTGTCCTCTCTATTAGATTTATTGCTTTCTAACTCTACGCATTTAATTACAAAGACAGAGAGACAAGGAGATTTTCCTGTCTGAAGAAACAGGGGAAAAGGTTGTTAGAATTAAATATAAAGAGATTGTTTAAAAGCTATTATATCTTATTTGATTATAACTGTATTTTATTTATTCTGTGGGGTAGGCCAGACACTCCAGCCGAAACTCAGGCCACAAATGGCCCATTGTCTCAATCCCCCAATTCACAACTGATGGCGATCCATCACTCTATAATAAAATTGATGAAAACATAGCTCATTCTACCCCTTTTTCTCGCGTTCTTACCTTAAAACCTGTCTAGCCTCCCTGTCAACTGAAGGTTCCTGGACAGTTCTGGCTTCTGGCTTTCCTCACTACCTCGTGGAAATCAACATTCGAAGAGTGGAAAGCTTCCAGACCTTGCCTTGTCCATGCTGGGCACTCTTGGACAAAGTGGATATTTGTCTCTTCATCTACTCCCCATTTGTTACATATTGGAGACCCAATTTTTCCTGTATTTGAATTATGTTTTCCAAGGTTTCCAATTCCAAGAACAACCTGGATGATTCCCCCGATTTCATCTTTTTTCATGGCGATTAGTCTTCTTGTCAGCGCCTCGTTGCGCATGGGTATTAAACTTTGCGTGGCTCGACAGTCAACGCGGTTTTTCAACGTTTGGTCTACCTGTTTTTTCATCCATTCCCGGATTTCGGTTTCCCACCTACTTTTTGAGATGGGAATGAAGTGTTCAGGTCCATAAGTAACTCTTTTGGTAGCTTCCTTTGCTAGTGTATCGGCTTCCTCGTTCCCTGGGATACCAGAGTGTCCCGGGACCCACATCAAAGTGATTTGATTTCCATTATTTGCAACTGCATTAATCTTATTAAAGCATTCCATCTCCAAAGGCTGTTTGCTTTTCGGGGTTTCAAGTGCTTTTAAGCAGGCGTGATTATCCGAAAATACAAAAATCTCTTCATTAACAGCTCCTTTATCCAGAACACTATCAATAACTTGCAGAATAGCGAACATCTCAGCCTGGTATACTGACGAGAACTCCCCCAGGTTAGTTAACAGCCTCTCTGGCTCTACATTTGTTTTGAACAGTATAGATGCTGCTCCCGTCATCTCATCAAATCGCGAGCCGTCAGTGTAGCATCTGATCACTTCTGGATTAGTAAACTTTCCAGAAATCGTAATGTCTCGGACCTTGTCTCAATTTTCACTTCAAAGATCTTCCCACTTTTCATCGTAGTAATAGTTTGATCTTTAGGCATGTTCAGCACTGGCAGCTCATTCATCCATCCAAATGGCTTCTCTTACTGATCTGATTTCTCTGGCACCATGTGCCTTGGATCTCAAGTCGGACTCTCGTCCTTAGTGCTTCCCCTCCGAACCAAATCTCAAGGGGAGATAATCTGAGCAGCATTTCTAGTGATGCTGTGGCGGTCCCTGGGAAACCTCCACTAATCATCAAGCATGCTAATCTTTGTACCCTAACCAGGGGCATCATATGCGAATCAATTTGTGTGCTTCCCACCCATATTATGCAAGCATAAGAAATCATGGGCTGGATTATAGCAGTGTATATAAAGATCATTTGTTGCAGTGCAAGTCCCCAGGTCTTGCCCACCATCCTTTGGCATTGCATGAGCGTGATTGCTGATCTGCATGCTCTTTCAATACAGTGTGTTTTCCAACATAGTTTACTATTGAGGGTGATCCCCGAATATCTGACTCGGTTGGTCATTTTTATTTCTTTATCGTAGATCTACAGCAGAAATGGGATTACACAATTTCGTTTCTTTGTAACAACAACATTATAACTGTATCCTCACAGACAAAAGAAATGAACAAAGATATAGAGAATACGCACATTTACAGGCGATTGATTCGCCCAAACGTAAATCTTCAAACAACAACAATAACAACAAGTCAATCGATTACACAAGTTCATGCATACCGAGTGATACGAGCGTGTTTGAGCTGAAGCTCTATTAACGTCAACCCACAAACAACAACAATTCACTCGAGCTAAGGAGCCTAAGGTTAGAATGAATAACCTTATCTGAAAAAAAATATGTTTAACTAGAAATACTGAAGCAATATTTATTTATACAATATTTAAATCATTAAATTAGCATCAACCTAGAAACAAACAGAGGGCATCGAACAGACAGGCCAACTGCCAGATGGTGCTGAACAACTTTTAATAAGTAAAGTATGTTTATCATATTTGATGGGTTTTTTTTTCAAGCCAGATAGATTATTCTGAAGGAAATACTTCTCTGGAACTTTCAAATCTTGTCTAAGGTCGGATACCCCTCCTGTACTTGAAGCTGCATTCGATTTGACTCGAATAAAAAAATCTCAAAACAGACAGTGAAAAGGAGGATTCAAATTTTGAGTCCTCCTTGTCACGGTCTGTCTTCTTATTACTGCCTTATCACGATTTAAAGCCATTATATTTAGATGTGTCAGATGAATGACTCAACAGGCAAGCATCACAAATGAAACGCAGTCAAGAAATCTAACCAAGACAGGACAGGACCAAACTTGCTACAAGATCATGTCATCATTCACGGTGTCCTGTCTGACAATTTTTCAGCTGAAAGGACAAATAAACGGCACTGGGAAGACAAGGCAGTTAAATAAAACAGAATTTGGCTGACAGGACGGAAACAAGGATAAATCACATGTGGCTTAATAAACTGTTTAGCAACTGTATTAACGAACACCAGAGTGTAAGAATGCAAACTGTTGAACTTACTGCTCTCCAGCATGAATAAGCAATCCACCAGTGCTTGCATGAGCTGTGTTAATAGACATATTTTGTTATTTGTTTTTTGAATGAAGCTTCCAGAGTTTCTTCTAATTCTATCATCTTCTTCTTCTAAACTCGTTTGAATCACTACCTACCGTTTGGTTGTTTTCAACCGTTTTTAGGGGAGGCATCGCATTGCTGGCAACAGTGGCCGAGGTGAAGGAGCAAAAACTTCAAAATGCCTAAGCCATGCTTTTCAAAAGCTTAGCAATAAAATTATTCTGCTAACTCCTAAGGTGAATGTTCCTCCACTGGCAGCAGTAGCTAGCTTTACAGCCCAAGTGGTTTAAAGTCATTGGATTCTGCTTTTATCTAAAGAATGTGTAGGCTAGTAAAGGATGATTATTGTTGGTTTCAAGTTTTTTGAAAAATACACCTACCTAAACCTTTACTAAACTAACCACAAACTAATTTATACTAGGCTACAGATAGTAGAGCTAGGCTAGAGGTAGACTTGTTTATTTGAAAACCTCTCTCAATTTTCCATACACCACCATAGGCCTGCCATAGGCAGAAACAAAGCCCAGGCTGTCTTTGTTTCTTGCTCAAATGGAAAGGAAAAATAACAAACTTTCTATCAGTAAACAGCTAACCGTTTCAGCAATATTTCTGTCTGAAAAAGTTGTGTCTAGATAAATTCTGTGAATTTTAAAACTTTTCCTTCAGTTTGCTGGTTTGAATTATCCTGGAATTATCTGACAGTCACATAAACGAATTCAGAAAAAGCCACCTGCCGGTTTTGACATGCTATCTATCATTGAAAGAAAATTGATGTGAATCACTGCTAGGTGCTGATCTATGAACACTAGGAACCTTGAAAGACGAAAAAGAGGCTATCAGATCATAACATTCAAATTGTTTATGGAATTTGATTGTTTGGAAATGAATTAAATTTTTTTTGCAGGTATTTTGCATTAAAAGTTGTCTATTATGGTTTAATTGTTTACTTCCCAGATGGTCCACTGTTAGCAGGCATTTTAAATAAGCATACTTCTACTGTACTATAGTCCTGTTCCTGTACAGTAGATGTAAGCTTCGTCGAATTTTAGTAAACTTCTTCTGTGAATTGAGCAGTTTTGGTAAGGCGGCCAAATGGAGCGCCATTGCTGATAGCACATATTTGCTGATTTTTTGTACTGCTAAAAGATGAGTTGTGCAAATATTTTTAGCTAGACCGTTGCACTCAAGACTAAATTATCAATCTAAGTAACCAAGCATGAAAATGTCCCATTTTTGTTGTTACGTATTACTAGTAACACAAATAAGATCAGGCTCTGAAAAAAGCTAACTAAACTTGCCTGAAAACTTTGTTGTTGCAAAGACTAAAAGGCAGGAAATGGTGTTACGATTAAATTCTCATTCCTTAGCAATTGAAGACCATTTTAATATTTTCTCTTAATCCATTGGCAGGGACTTTCTGTGCTTCTGTGCTGAAGGCAAATGGTAGCCCTAAAAATGTTCACCCAATCTGTCAGAACCAGCAAGAAATTGAAAACCAAAAAATAGTTACTTCAGTTAATTCGAGTACTGCTAGCATCACCAGGCACTGTGAGCTTGAGATCTCTTGCTTTACCCTGGAATACAAAATCAGTAAATAAATAAGGTTACCAAACCCCCAAAACAGTCCCTTTGTCACCTATTCAACCAGGAAACTGATTAGGGCAGTGAAATTAGTGAAATTAGAAATTAGAGGCTGATTAATTAGTATGAAATATTATCTGCTGAGTAGGCCTATACCTACAGCCAGAAAAGTAACTGAGTGTTGGCTGACCTTCAGGCGGGAGGGGCAGGCAACTGGTTGTCTACCGTAGGCCACAGAACTTGCTACTTGGAACTGGTTGTCTACCCAGCATAGGCATCACTAGCCAAAATGTTTGGGGGGGGGGGCGAGGAATTTACCGACTGGCTGTTAATTTTTACCGACTGTTTCTGCAGAAAAACGACTGTTTTCAACAACAAAAATTGACAGTTTTGAAAAAAATCGGCTGATTTACAGAAAATCCACTGATTTTCAGAAAAAACGACTATTTTGACGAAAAATCGACCAATTTTCAGAAAAATGACTCTTTTCATGAAAAAAATCAACTGTTTTGACGAAAAATTGCAGCGCTTCGTGCCGAATCGGTTATTTTTTACTGACTGGCTGACAGCATTGGGGGGGGGGGGCGTCCCCCCCTCCCCCCCCCAGTCGTGACGCCCCTGCTACCCAGTATTACAAGTATTGTGACCATGTTTAACCCTAATGTTAGTAATGTCTTTTCTGGTTGCAGGGGGTGGAGAGTCATTCAGGTTGAAGGTTCAACTTTAACATATAGTGCATCAATACCACTAAAATGATCTCTGGGAGGTCGTTCTTGAGACTGAAGAGTCTTTCACCAAGAGTATTTGATGATTTGCAAAGAATTTGTCAATACAGCCAGGCGTGCGCTTGTGCAAGGTCATTGCTGCAAGTACAAACTAGGAGGGCCTTCGTAACAGCAGTAGCTTTATCTTCAAAGAAAGCAAATGATGAGCAAACTGGTATAGTTCCTGCATCTTATTTCGAAGAAGAAGAAAGAAGGAACC
Source organism: Branchinecta sandiegonensis (assembly GCA_030848855.1). Taxonomy (NCBI): domain Eukaryota; kingdom Metazoa; phylum Arthropoda; class Branchiopoda; order Anostraca; family Branchinectidae; genus Branchinecta; species Branchinecta sandiegonensis. Next base: position 4,547,461 of record JAUPMV010000021.1, on the reverse strand, counting down.
GAGACACTTTCCTTGAAGCAATTGGACGATTCTATGAGCGAGTAACTCACAGAAGAGGTCATGTTGAGTTTATCTACTCGGCACTGAAACATATGGACGAATTTGGTGTAAATAAGGATTTGGAAGCATACAAATGGATTATGGATATTTTTCCGAAATCAAAAATGATACCAGTGAATGTGTTCCAGTCAATGTTTCAGCATTACCCAAAGCAGCAGCATTGTGCTGTGGATATCCTTCAGAAGATGGAAGACAATGGTAAGTATAATAATAATAGCTGATACAGTCTTATTTGCCACGGAAAACGAACTATGTTAGTTTTTGGTCAATATCTTGGCTAGCAATTTTTACAGGGAAAATTTTTACATCACTTTCTAATCAATTAGAAGCTAAGCTAACTCAAAGCTAAACTAAACTTTTTGAACTAATTATTGGAATAGCTGCCAAAATATGTTTAGGAAAAGTACTGTTTATGTATCATCTAAGGTATGCATCATAAAGTCAAATCAATCCAAATATCAACATCTGATTATGAATTTTGACAAATATTCTCAGCTAGTAAAAAAAACAAACTCCGTTCCACCTTCTTCAGATTCTCTAAATACTTACTTCGTCTCCCCCCTTGCACAAGAAATATTAAAATTATGAAATTATATAACATAAGAGACCCTGAGCTTGCTATTGCTAACCTGATTAACAAGTACAACTCAAAAATCCAGTCCCACCCCTGGAGCAAAACTATCAGAGTCTAAGTGTGCATATCATGTTCGGTTGTCAATCAGAGAGTTTTTTAGTTGTATTTTTTTTTTTCCTATGAAAGTGTTATGTTTTTCTTTGGTTTTGCTTTTCTTTTCGTTTTTGTACTCTGTCCTTTTTCTTTTTGAAATGACGGGTGATAAATAAATAAAAAATTAACATGTGATTATGAATTAAAGAATTTTTTTTGGCCCTTAAGAACTCATAAGGATAATGTGCAGGCGATGGACTGGTTAGTGACGGTTTCCCAATACATACAGAGCGTGTTCCACCCTACTTACCGTAGTTACCACGCATGAAGGCTTTTTGCCGTCAAGGCTCGAACGATTTTTCTATTTTCCAGCAGGATATCTTGCCACAGGCGAATCCGACCAATCACGTTACAGAGATGCGTAGTTACTACGCTCCCGAGCATGTTAAGCAAATAGTAACTATCAGTTACTATTTCGAGAAGGCTGGAACGGTCAGCGTAGTAACTTTTCGTGAGGATGGAACGGAAATAGTAACTAATAATAACTATTGTTGGAAGGGTGGAACACCCTCACAGTTCCTTTGGTTTCCTTGTGAACTACCTGAAACCTAGGCCAGACGATATAAGGACGATTCTGGTGGTCTGGAAAGCTCCGCGACCCTTGGCGCCGGCTGTTTTTGCGACTTTGGCTAAAACTCGCTTCGCTTTCCAAAGCTGTTCTCGCTCTCCGCTAGTTTCCAGCGCATGGAAAGCGAATCCACTTCGCGAGTGGAAAGTGATGTCGGCACGTCAGCGAGAAGTTGTAAAGGTACAACTCAGGCGCAACTACTTCCCGTTTGTTCTTGCGCTCGGCTTATTCTCACTTTGCTTTTCAGAAAGCGAATCCAAGAGATCGACCTATAAAGTAAGGCTCCCGGTTGCCTTGACAGTGCCTAAAAAAATGTTATCCTAAGGGGTGGTCCTAGCCCAACTCCCAACTGCCGGTCGTGCCTGAGCGAAGTAGAAAGCATCAGTCACTCCCTATTCAACTGTAGTATTGCCGCTCAACAATCCGGAGAACTAATGAAGATGTGTCAGAAAATCACCGAAAATATAACTGCCATCAACAACACGAAGCTCACGAGAAGACAGGAACAACAGATGTATGGTTTGTATCATCAAAACACTGATAGAAGAGGAATCCACTAGCCCCTCCGCTCTAGCAAAAGCGGCTGGCGGCTAAAAGTTCGACAACTGACAGAAGAGACCACTGCAAACGAAAGGCCGAAAGGGATCGACGAAAGCCGGACCAATGGCCATAAATTTTTGGATGATGATGATGGTACTTAGTCGGCTCATTCTATGCTTTGCTTTGAATAGCATCTGAATTCAGGGTATTCCAAGTTGCCGTAATCGTTTCTTGCAAAGACCATACACCAGGCAACTAATTGCAAACGTCTCCAAGCACATAATCGTTACCTTCGAATGCAGTCACATTCATGGCCAAACCTAGGACAAAATCCTTCTATTGACTGACAAAAGTGTGAAACGAATAATAGTGGGGTGACCACCTCCTTTTCTCTCCTAATATGTGCCACGGTTAACATTAAAATTAGTTCGCTATGTTATCCTAACTTTCTAGTATCAGGGACCCATAAATTTCCTGTACTGACTCGCCATTCAGGGGGCTTGTCAATACGAGATTTCTGATGCGCTCTTGACCGAGCGTCAGATAGTTCGAGAAATACCCGCGGAGATAAAATACCCGACTATCCAGATAGACAAAATTTTTTGCAGCTGTTGTGCTGAACTAGGAACATTTCTCTGTAATGGAAGAGTATCCTGGATCTTTTGCCCTAGCTTAGGTACCTGGTGGCATGCTGAGTAGTCCCAACAAAGTTTGTCTTGGAAACTAGGTGAGGCTCGGGCAACATAGCAAAATAGAAGCATAGGAAATGACAAGCCCCCTGAATGGCGAGTCATTACAGGAAATGTATGGGTCCCTGCTAGTATTAGAATGTTGCAGTCATCCTATCTTGCCTGGATCCTATACCTAGTTTTGTGTGACACTAGTACCAGAGTCGTTACTAGCCAACATGTTTTTACCGACTGGCTGGTAATTTTTACCGACTGTTTTTGCAGAAAAAACGAGTGTTTTTTAAGAAAAAAAGACTATTTTGATGAAAAATTGACTGATTTCAAGCAAAACGACTGTTTATAAGAAAAAAATCGACCAAGAAAAAAATCGACTATTTTTACGAGAAATCGCGGCGCTTCGTGCCGACTCTGCTTTTTTTTACCGACTGGCCAACAAAATTGGGGGGGGGGGGGGGCTCCCCCCCATACGTGAAGGCCCTGATTAGTACTGCGTGCATCATGAATATCTTTTGTTTTGACGACAAGGTATCCACAGCAAGGTGTCCTTAATCTCCTTTCAGTGCTGGAGGATGCGCTACAACTGCAAAAAAAATACTCAAGTACTAATATTGTTAGGTACTTGTTACGTAAGTACAAAATTTGGAAGTACTTGATTAATACCTAAGTACAAAATTGAAGTACTTGTCCCAATACTGTCAAGGTACAGAATGAAGATGAATTATGCATCTTGACATTCTCTTTTCAGGGGTCATGCCAGACAAGGAAATGGAGAGTATCATGATGAACGTGTTTGGCGATGATTCATTCGCTGTCAACAAACTGAGGCGAATGGCCTACTGGATGCCTAAATTCAGAAATCTCTCCCCCTTCCCCCTCCCCAGACCTTTACCTGAGGATACCCTCGCCTTAGCTCAGCTAGCCATTGAAAGGATTACAAGCGTAGATCTGCAAACAAAGATAGAAATTTATCAGGTTAGTAGCCACCTTTTTTCTTTCCTTTTTTTTTTTACCTAACTAAGAGCTGGGTCACAACAGGGACCCATTAATTTCCTGTAATGACTCGCCATTCAGGGGGCTTGTCGTTTCCTATGCTTCTATGTTGCTATGTTGCCCGAGCCTCGCCTAGTTTCCAAAAATTCCGCTTGGGTCGAATCGGCGTTCTTGCTCATATAGGTATAGATAACCATCTTCAGTCAGGACTATACAGCATGCCACCAGGTACCTAAGCTAGGACAAAATATCCAGGATACTCTTCCATTACAGAGAGATATCCCCAGTTCAGCACAACATCTGCGAAAAGTTTTGTCTATCTGGATAGTGGGGTATTTTACCCTCTTGGGTATTTCTCGAACTATCTGACGCTCGGTCAAGAGCGCATCAGAAATCTGTTATTGGTCAAGCCCCCTTAATGGCGAGTCATTACAAGAAATTTAGGGGTCCCTGGTCACACTGGGCTCATTTCCTGGCATTTTGGGTGCAAAAGTAGAAAAAAGAAAAAGAACAAGATACAACTAATTCTGAATGTTGTCGTTTTAAATCCAGGAGATCAGTTAGAGCAAAACAGCATGTATAATTATGTTACAGGAACCCTAATTGTAGTCTGCCCATTATCCCCAAGCTGCCACAAGAAGTGGGTGTCCCAACGCCACCGTGTTCCAGCTCCACCGTGTTCCAGCGCCACCGTATGTTTTTCGCCACCCAGGAAATCTTGCATCATCAAGAGGATTAGTTGGGTGAAATATTTTGGTAGGTCCATCGCCACCGTATGTTTTCCACCAACTCATTAGTGCAGGTAGCGCAGGTAGCTGGTTCATGTAATTCCAGATTTAAATCCTTAAATGCGGAAAGGGGTTTATCGCCACCAACGCTAACTCTAACGTTAATCCTAGCTAATATGAAGACTGAGCTTAATGTTTCAAATAATTATTTATTTTAAGTCCAACTAAAGAAAATGTACAACTTCAACAACTCGAGGCCCCCAAACTATTCAAATTTCAAAAGGTGAGAAATCGCCCGCAGAAATGCTTCTCTCGAAGGCTTTCCTTCTTGGTAAGTAATTTTAAGTTTCAGTAGCCGTGATATTTAATCCGGTTGGCGCTCGACACCCCATCAGAATATTAGGTCTGACAAGATTTGACCCTACCCTCTAATCCTCTTGCGGACGTAAGATTGCCTGGGTGGCGGTAAACACCCTTTTCACATTTAAAGATTTAAATCTGAAACTACCTGCACTACCTGAATTAAAAGGTGGCGGGAAATCGCGGTGGCGTTGGAACACTGCTACCCTGCCACAAAGCCCATCAAATCTCACGTCCCCTAGGGATTTTCAGTTGTTTATTGAATAGGCGGCTTTTTGAGCCCAGTTTCACCAAGCTCTAAGGGCTTCCAACTGGTCCCCGAAGCCGCGCCGAAAGGCGGGGGGTGGAACGACCCTCCCGAGACCGTTACCTGAGGATACCCTTGCCTTAGTCTCAGCTAGTTTTTCGTCAAAACAGTCGTTTTTTCTGAAAATCAGTCGTTTTTTTTGAAAATCAGTCGATTTTTTCGAAACTGTCGTTGCCCCCCCCCCAAAAAAAAAACATTTTGGCTAGTAACGCCTCTGCTTGCTATTAGTAGCATGCAGTAAAATGCAGTAACACGGTAGCCTTGACATAGAAGCATGTAGTAGCATTAGTTCGTACTGCATGCTATTTTTTCATACTGCTATTTTGAGATAAATGTTTCATCTGGGTTATGACAGTAAAATCATTCTAGTCTAAGTCCCCAGCCACACCTACTAACCACACCCAAACCGCCTGGTGCTGTAACCACATTTCTAAGTTTTCATGTGCATTTCCCAATATGGTTAGGGATTCCTCTCAGTTACCAGGAATGAATTTTGGCTTCGGAAGTTCGGTTAAGGCAGAGAAATGGTTTATCTTGCGAAAGCCAAATAATCTCAAAACAATAAATACTTGATAAAATGGTTTTCCTGGTCGGAAGTCGAGCCGAAACCTTAAAGGGGCCAGGGTGAAAGGTTATGAATTTTACGATTAATTTGATTTTTTTTTTTTTTCAGTTCATAATATAATAGACTACAAAACACTGTTACATAAAAACGTGTCGATTCTATCCAGACTTCCCGCTCTCCAAAGCGTAGGCTCGACGCAAAACATTTGAAAACTATGCGTGCCGTGGTTAAAAAGTGGGAAAAGCCAGACAAGAAATTGAGTGCTACTCATGCCCTTGTTTTATAAAGAGTTGTCGGCGCACCTTGGAGCTTTCAATTTACTTACCGCTGCTTGACTTGCAAACTCGGCTCTGTCGAAAATGCGCTAAAATAACACCGGTGTAAAACGAAAACAGTTGCGAAGGGTGGGGATTTCTGAAGCTTTTAATTCCGTAGGGGGTCTGATGATAATATAAAATGCAGAGTAAGTACAGGGTTTAAAAATACCTATTACTAGGAGCGTTCTGAAATCTGCCAAGAAATAAATGTTTATTGACCCAAACTATTGAAAAATTCGTCAATATCACAAATCCCCCCATTTAGAGGTGAATCAACATATGGGTACTTTTCCCATAACTTCCCCCATGCCAGTGGATGGATCTTTCCGCGCATGTTTGTGAGTGCTGGCATTGGCTTCCAACTGTACTTGATCCAGCGAGTAGAAAACAACCTTCTGTTCTCCTCCTCCCTACACGATCTAAATATTGGCAAATTGATGCAAATGAACGTTGGCACTCTTTGGATGTCAGTCATTTGATTCTTGACTCTGATTTGGAAAGTTTTCCCGTCGCAAATGTTTTTCAGTCTCCAACTGTCGCGTTTGTAATTCTCGGACTGTCGATGATAGCAATCCTAGCTCCCACATAGCCTTTCAAGTCATCCATCTTGCTAATAGTAGCAGCGTACAAGCACAGATCTGCAAGTGATTCAGTTACTCTAGTTTTGCCTGCATTAGCCTCTAGTGATTGCAAGAGCATCGTGTTACATCTTTCTCTTTTTTTGTCAAGTATGGTATAGAAATCCCTAGCCACCTTTCCCACTTCCACACAACACTCCCTCGATTGGTACAATAAAATTGCAAGCAACCATTTGAAAGTTTTGTCGACACTCATGTACAACTCGTTCTTGAACTTCCTCGTACTCAGTAACTCGTTGACGGACTTGACGGTCTTGCTCTGCCATTCCATTCGGACTAATGCTAGTTGTCTCAAGAGTGTGCTGCGGTATTATCTGTTGCAGTAGACTTTGTTCGGCACGAACGGTGCTAGTTCTATCGAATGCTTCGATTGGTTCTGCACTATCGCTTGTCTGATGATATCTCCGATGTCCATGTTTAGCTTCTTTGGCTGTGTGTAGGTTGAAAGTCTTCCCCTCTTGTTGCTCGTTTCAGTCGCTCCATCAGCGATGCTCTCTCTCAGTTCTGGTACGGCTTCGGATCAGGGTTGTCCATTTCGCCTCTTCGCGGCTGGGCAGCGTTGCCTAAGTCACTTAGATTGACTCAAGCAGGTCCGCTGTCCTCAGAAAGTTGATGATTGTCTGGATGATGGATGCTTCAGCAGCAAGGGGGAGAGTAGGGTGCACGAGGGATCCAGTCGATAGGTTGAGATGGATACAGACTTGCGTCTGTATCGCAGGATTGTTCAACAGGTGATCGTCACTACATCCTCCTTCTTCTCTTCGATCTTCCGAGTTGACTTCAAACTCAGACATATCAAAACCGAATTTCCTAACTTGCCAATCACACGAGATAACAGTATTATCAAGAACAAATAATTAGATAGAACTAATGTCTTTAGTCGCGTGCAGCGACTATGAAAACCCCGACAAAATTGAGCGGACCTAGAGGTATTTACTCTAGCTTTGAGCTGATGTTGATACCCGTTTACTCCTCTTCCGTCTTCATCGTTGCTTATAGCACAAGAAATATCGAAGGAGGATAGCAGGAGGCGTTAGGCTACTCCGCGCGCCGACCCGCTCTAGAGCGCGTCCATAGAACCAATCAGCTTTGACTGCTAGATTTCCTCTTCAGCGACTTAACAGCGATATAGCTATTTGTAGAAGTAACGAAACGTGATGTGGCGCGAAGCTTGTAACCTCCGCTCGTTTCCGTCGGGAGTCGGCCGTATTTTACTCGACGTATTTTACTCTTTGAGCTGATGTTGATACCCGTTTACTCCTCTTCCGTCTTCATCGTTGCTTATAAATATCGAAGGAGGATAGCAGGAGGCGTATTCCGCGCCCCGACCCGCTCTAGAGCGCGTCCATAGAACCAATCAGCTTTGACTGCTAGAGTTCCTCTTCAGCGACTTAACAGCGATATAGTTATTTGTAGAGGTAACGAAACGTGATGTGGCGCGAAGCTTGTAACCTCCGCTCGTTTCCGTCGGGAGTCGGCCGTATTTTACTCGACTCAGCATGTTTGTATGACCGAGATAGGGAGACAGCAGTTCTATGTCGTTATTTGTTCTTGGTATTACGCGGTACTGGTTTGAAAATAGCTCTGAAGGCTTAATGTTAAATTTTTTCCAGAATACTCACCTAATTGCTGAATGTACTCGATCAACTCCAGCTCACCGAGTCCAGCCCTCGTGGTGGTCTATTAATTAATTAATAATTTTATTACCATCATGATGTATAAATACACAAAAAATGGAGTAGGAAAAATAAGGAAAAGCACCTATATATACACAACACTACGTAATCAACAACAAATTATCAACTATTTCAGGAGTCTATATATTTCGGCGCTTAAAGTGCTAGCACACGATCAGGATTCCCATCACGTTCATCATCAAGTTGAAAAAATTCAACTTTTCCATGTGGAAGGGAGGATGGTGACGAAAATCCGGGCAGGAATTCCATTCCGGAAGCTCCCGATCCTGTGTTTGCACTATAAACGCCCATCCCGACCTGAGGGAGACCAAAGTCTCTGGCTAGCGACGGCGACTCCGCCCAGCTATTAGTCTCCTCGAGACGACGCCTCTGTAATATGAGCTAACCGCCTGAATTGAAATGTGGAGACTATAAAGGTTGCACCGTATCCGACGAAAACGGACATTTGAATGAATGAATGAATTTATTACGTGTAGCCTAGTAATAAGGCATTTGCACAGTACATACAGAAAAAAAGAAAATGAACGCTTAAAGCACAACTCTTACTAGAAATGATCTTTTCCCTACAAAATGGATCAGAAAAAACGTTTCCGAAAATACCATTACTTTCCACCTAAAACTAGCGATTATCTTGTTAGCGCTTGCCGATTATATTCAGCCTTCCTGCTCTCCGACGCGACGGCTGGGCGCAAAGATTTGAAAACTGAACGTGCCTTGGTTAAAAAGTGGGAAAACTACGCAAATAAAAGAAGAAATAAACAGAAGATTATCACATCCTTATATGTGAAAGAGTTGTCAGCGGGCAGTGAAGATTCCGGCAAACTTTTCGTTGAGTGACGGGAAAACTCGGCAAGGCCCAAAAAGCGCTAAAAATCCGTAGTTACGAAACAAAACAACGGAGAAAGATGGGGATTTTAGAAGCTTACAATTCCATTTGGGAACTAAGTATATCATAAAAAGCAGAATAACCAAGCGGGGTCCTTTAACAGTAAATACAGAGGGTACACAAAAACTACAGCGACAGCAAAATATAAATAAACGCAAAACAAGAAATACACAATGAAACACGAAAAGAACAACAAATTTACTGCATTAGCTGGCGCATTGGGCAATGGGCAGGAAGGCGGTTGAATGATGGCAGAAGATGTTCACTTATTTCTTTTAGCTTGACAGTTGGGTCCAAGACAAAAAACTTCTCCGTGCATGCGACGAGGAAGGTACAGAAGAAAGCGGAGGTATTTAAAAAAACATGAACGCATTCGACTGGTGTCTTTTTTCCTGAGAATCGGGTACAGACCAGCGGGAAATTTATTTTATGTCTAGAACTTAATGTTGCAAGGCATAGGATTTTCAACTTTGAGACTGAATTGTGGGCGTTTGTCGAGTATTATAAGCTTGGAAAACGTTTTCCGACCCGACAGTTCGGAATAAATTTAGCCTAATTTGAAATGTGTTTTTGGAAGACTTCAGTGTATTACTGTAAAAATGAGTCTCGCGTCGGATTGGTCAGCTGTGACGTAAAGACTGAAAAAACGACCAGTGCGAGCTTCATTTCGTCGTAAAAGTTGGAAGCCTTGTAAGACACATTTCGAATTAAACTTCAATCTAAAACTGTGTTTATTTAACCAAGAAAAAGGTCGGAAAAACGCTTTCAAATATTTAAAAGCTTAAAAATTTCCGAAACGCTCACAAAAAAAAATCATGGACAACAGGGCCGAACCAGCGCACGACGTTATCCAGTGCTTCCTGGCCTAAGATTGAAAATTAAGTGTCTTTTTCAGTGTGTTTATTTATTTTCTTCATTTACTCCGCTTTTTCAAAATGGCGGGTCATAAATGAGTTACTTACTTACTTAATTCAGTCTCAAAGTTGACAGTCCTATACCTCGCAATGCTAAATTTTTGTATTATGCTTTTTCCGTTTTCGTCGGGTACGCTGCAATCTTTGTGTAAGAAATACTGTAATGAACTGTTCTTCCACTGTTTTAGGCCTCGGAATTGGAAGACGCAGTAGACAACACCTGGATAGTCAGCGGACAGAGCCCTGTCCAGGAGGAACTGGTTGACCGACTCAAACCGGAAACTGCACTTTATGTGGAAGGCGGATTCCGGTTGTGGCTCCGGAATACGTCCGTCTCCTACTTCATCCTTCGAGCGGAAGCAACTGATCGAGCGATTGAGAATTTAAGCGGGACGTCCCAACCACTTTACGATCCCGACGGTCAGTTTATTTGTTTTTATTTTCTCTTCACGAATAACCCGTTAGGGTGTCAATCTTTCTACAGATTGCAAACACTTGTTCGCTTGTTCGTATACATTGTCAGAAGTTCAGGTTCAGGTTCTTTAATTTCAAAAAGTACTTCGAGACAATATATTTTTGATCACTGGGGGCCGGCAGGCATACGAGCTCGTTAGCTCGGCCCCATAATATATAACACGGTTTCATAAGATATAACACAAGGATTCTCAGGTAAGTCAGGTTCAACAAATAACACTTAAAATGTTGTCTGTTATGATTTTGCAAATTGCCAGGAAGAGCAGAAAAAACAAAAAAGTATTTGCTGACTTTCCGATACACGATGACAAAAAAAAGTCAGCCGATGTTGTTTCGGCGGTGTCTCGGTCTTTCTTGTAATCATTTTCAGTGCGTCACGTTAGAAAATCGTAACAGCCAACATCCCAAGGGCTATCTACTGAGCCTGCGCATCCTTGTGGTATTTGTTATCAATCAATCAATCAAATTTATTACCAAATAGCTTAAAGCTAGAAGTGGGATAGAAAATGTTATGAAACTTCTGACAGTGTAGTACGTGATCCGTCGACGCCGTTTGTATTTATTCAATCAATCACGTTTATTTTCCAAATAGCTTAATGCTAGAAGAGGAGTTTACGAAATACACACAACAAATTAACTAATACACTTACAAGATATGACCAGAATAAGTGATGGGATGAAACTATATATGTAAAAACTGGGCAGAAGAATTAGCAATATACGGGGAAAACTGATTGCCAGTGTTCCTCTCGGACTCCGATTCAGTCAGTTCCAAGGCTATTCCGCAGTGGCATTATTAAGCCACTGATCGATCGTACGAATTTAATAATGAACGAATTGGAATAACCCATTCAGGTGTCCTGTCTGTGTGCTGGTTGTAGTCAGTTGTGGCCGCGTTCGTCTAGTATGTGATCCGTCGTCACCGTTAATCTTAATCTATCAGGCTCTTAGTGTGAAGAAACGATCAGGACTTTCCGGCCGGATTTTCTGCACTTTCGTCATCAAGTTGAAAAAATTTCACTTTTTCATATGGAATTGACGACGGTGCAGACAATCCGGGCGGGAATTCGAAAGAAACGACCAGGACTTCCCGGCCGGATTTTCTGCACTTTCATCATCAAGTTGAAGAAATGTCACCTTTCCATATGGAATCGACGACGGTGCAGACAATCCGGGCGGGAATTCGAAAGAAACGATCAGGATTTCCCGGCTGGATTTTCTGCACTTTCGTCATCAAGTTGAAGAAATGTCACCTTTCCATATGGAATTGATGACGGTGCAGACAATCCGGCGCAATTCGAGTTCGCGAGTACCCGAACCTAGTATAATAGAAGATATGGATATAATAGAATTTACTATATTACAAAACAAGAACAAAGGTTTCGCTGGGATCCTAAAAATTAATATCTCATCCAGACAATTTGGTCCTGTCTTCTCCAGACTCCTTTAGCATTTTTACTACACAAATTCAGAAACAGATTAAGGCCAAATAGCTAATCATCTGAGAAAACCAAGTTGTCCGAACTTTCCGGGTTCAGCCGGATTCCGGGCGAACTACTTGTTTCGGCGAGAAAATGGTTTTCATAATCGTGTTCAGCGTTTCTTTTTGTTTCTTTTATGTTTTTGTATGTTGTTTTGTTTCTCGTATGTTGTTTTGTTTCTTTCTTAGTGTTTCTTTTTACCCCTAAATAAAACATCTAATCAACTTCAAATAAAACTTCACTTTTAACAAACTTTCCGTTTTTTCCGGATTCCGGGCGAATTACTTGTCCGGCGAAAAAATGATTTTCACCATCGTGTTCAGCATGTCTTCTTACCCTACAATCGACTATCGCATTAGCTGTTTAAAAATATTTTGCTTGCCTCTTAATTTAAACCCCGTCCCCCAACCCTAAATGTAGGGCTACAAAGCCCGTCTACGAACTCGACCTTACTCTTGACCCAAAGAATCCTCACACCAAGTTTCATCGAAATATCTCATTCCCTTCGAGAGTTATCGTGCTTACGGACGGACGAACAGCTTTTGCGATGTCATAGGTATCCCTCTACTTACGTTTTGGGATCCCAAAAAGCCAGAGGGCCATGGCAACAAAAATAGTAACAGGCCAGAGGGCCATGTCAACAAAAATTGTAAAATTTGGTAAATTAGAAGCAGGGGGATTGATTAGGCAGTTTGTGCTTGGGCGACGACCGACTGCCATCAAAAACGCAACTATTCTTATCTTTCTCTAGCAGATGTCGGCACAATCAAGTCGTGGATATTGGGAGACCTTGATGAGGTGAAGCAAGAGTTGGAAGTTATTCCGACAATCCACGAGCAAGAGGATGGAACAATTTTGGGTTGCTGCGCAACGGGGACATCTAGCCGGGATTCCCTCCTGTCCTGGATTAGGTTTTTGCAGAAGAAGAACCCCAAATTAGGAAACTTCCCTGTTCTGTTCACCTTGAAATCTCCCCTAGGTAAGCGTTATTCTGCGGATACTTGCCGTACGGCGTGCAACTCCACTCGTTTCCCCTAGAGGTGTTTTCTCGCAGTTCCCCGAGGACTCCTCGGGGAATCGAAGGGAACGGCGAGAATAGAGGGAGTCACTCCACGCGGATTCCGCGTACGGAAAACAACGAGAACACAGGGAATGCTTCCAAAATGAATTTTCTTCTCAAAATAAATATGCAGTTTACAAAATTAGTCTGGATCCACTTTATTTTTGGTTTTGTTTATTCCGCGATTCGCGTACGGAAAACAACGAGAACTCAGGGAATGCTTCCAAAATGAATTTTCTTCTCAAAATAAATATGCAGTTGACGAAATTAGTCTGGATCCACTTTATTTTTGGTTTTGTTTATTCTGATTGTTTTTAATTACTTTTACACTGCACCAACAGAGCAAAAATTGATTCCCCTCTGAATCTGAAAGGGAGTTTTTTCGATGATGGTAATGGTAATCGGAGCATTCCCCGTCCGTGAGGACTCGCGAGAATACGTGGAGTGAGTCCCAGGGACAAACAAAAACGCGGGGACTCCTCAAGTGGAGTCCTCGGGGAACAGCGAGAAGACGCCTTAGGTGCTCAATTCATTCTTTCCCGTAACCTTTGATTTGGTACAATAAGTAGTTGCGTTTTTGCAGATACAATGGTGTCTGATACATACTCCTTGAGCCCAAGCTGACTGGGAAACATATATTCAAACAATGCATAAAACGGAACCCTGCAGGTAAGCCTGACGTGGACCCTTGCCAAGAAGGGCGGAAATATCGCTGCCAAAGCATCGTATAGCTGACATACCCGTTTTATGCATTGTTTGAATATACGTATCTGAAACCACGGTAAGCGGATCTTCATTTTGTCGTTTTTGCAACTACCATGGTATATGATACTGTGGTTGTCTTGCAAAAACGACAGTTCCGGGATTTGCGATTCGAAAAGTCACCCCAAAAGAAATACTTACGTATACTCACATAACAAGTGCCAAACTTCTTAGAACTTTGACAACAAGAGTTGGAAGCTCATATGGCACTTGCCAGGCTGGGTCAGAGGATGGAAGTGGGATTTTGTCAATTCTGTGACTTCTGTCATACATAATCATTCACTGATATATCCAGGCGTTGTGCTCGTTCTTCCCACCAAGATTCATCCTGATCGCTCCACCCTAAGCGTGTATAAAGATTTGAGGTTTCCCTCTCCGACCACCGCTCCCCCCCCCCACATTCATTGGATCCGGTCCGGACTTGGAACGGGACATCCGAAACATGTGGTCTTTCTAAATATCAAGTTTCATTATGATCCGATCACCCATTTGGAAGTTATACATAACTCAAGATTCCGGATTCCCCCTCCCTCCACTCCCCCCACGATGTTTGGATCGGGAAGTTGACTATTTCCAGGTCAATCTGGTCGGGTCCCTGATTTGCCTGCCAAGTTTCATTGACCTAGCCCGCGCGAAAGTAACTTAACTAGGGATCACCGGAATTCCGGAAACCCCCTCCCCCCCCCACCCCCCACAGTGGATGAATCCACTCTAGTTCTGTCAATGATATACCAGGGCTTGTGCTTTTTCTTCCCATGAAGTTTCATCCAGATCCCCCCCCCCCATTCATCGGATTCGGTCCGGACTTGAAGAGGGAGATCTGAGACATGACTTCTTTCCTGATATCAAGTTTCATTAAGATCCGATCACATGTTCGAAAGTTATGCATGCTCCTAAATTCCGGATTCCGCCGTCTCCCCCTCCCCCCACGACGGTCGGATCGGGCAAATGACTATTTTCAGGTTAGTTTGGTCGGGTCCCTGATATGCCTGCCAAGTTTCATCGTCCCACCACGTCTGGAAGTACCCTAAGTCGAGAACAGTGGCCTGACAGACAGACCGAAAAGTGATCGGTATATGGCACTTGAGCGGAGCTGCAAGTGCCATAAAAACCTAAGCTCGTGTGTTGGTATGAAAGTGAGACAGTCTGAATATCAGATTCCACGATGGTAACTGCATAAACGACTTTAGACTTTTCACTGATTTTGAAATTCGATGATCTCGTAATAAATCCACGACCCGAATGGGCTCTATCACTGTACATATAACCTAGGAAATATAGAAATCTTGTTGAAAACTTCGTAGGGTCCGGGGGGGGGGGGGGGGGGTAGCCGGAATCCGAATAGATACCCCTGAAATCTTACGAGCTGTCATGACCCGTAGTTGCTTCCAGACCGTTAGCTTCTTCGACCACTGGCAAAGCAACGATGTCCGAATAATTTTTATACCTTGATTTTCTTTTTTCCAGGTGAAGTAATACCGATTCCCGGAGAGGGTGAAAAA
This sequence comes from Branchinecta sandiegonensis, assembly GCA_030848855.1. NCBI lineage: Eukaryota > Metazoa > Arthropoda > Branchiopoda > Anostraca > Branchinectidae > Branchinecta > Branchinecta sandiegonensis. Next base: position 4,532,196 of record JAUPMV010000021.1, on the reverse strand, counting down.
GCCGAAGAAATGGTTTTAGAAAAAGTTTTGTTAGATGTCATTAAAGAAAAGTAAAGGATTATACGTTATTTCATTCTTTTTTTTCAGGTTCAGGTTCTTTCGTTTAAAACACTCAAAGCGTGTTCCACCCTTCTAACAATAGTAACTATTTTCGTGCCAACCCCATGAAAAGGTACTACGCTAACCGTTCCAGCCTTGTCGAAATAGTAACTATCTGCTTACCACGCTCAAAGTTCCTCCGAGTAAGGATTAAAGTTAACTGCAGTATTCGCTACTGGGATTAATCTTATCTCTACTGAGATAGTACTAATCCGAATTAGAGATAAAATTACCTTTTTAGAGACAAGATTAATCCCAGTAGCAAATACTGCAAGATTTTTTTACAGTGTAAGCGTGGTAACTACGATCTCTGTACGTGATTGGACCCGATTAGACCGTGGCATGATATTTTGCCGAGAAGAGAAAAATGCGTTCCAGCTTTGACGCCAAGAGCCGTGACGTCATGCGTAGTAACTACAACAATAACGGTGGAACACCGCCTTTATAACAATATAAATCGCGTGCTGGGGCCGGCAGGGATACAAGCTCGTTATTGTGTTAAAATATTCCTTCAGCCCAAGCTGACTCAGAATCATGTTTGACAGTGCAAAACGGATACGTGAGCTGAATTTTATTAGAGCTGTATTTCGGCCCTTCTTGGCAAGGGCCCTCTTCAGGCTCAAGCCGCTCCAACTGGAAAATGAACTTGTGAACTTGCTTATTTTTAGGTTTGAGCCTGAAGACGGCCCTTGCCAAGAAGGCCGCAATATAACTCTACTGAAATTCAGCTCACGTATCCGTTTTGCTTTGTCAATCATCGTTAACTTCCATTTTCAAGTCTCTAACTTGGCTCGCTTTTTGGGATCACTAACAAAAGTGACCGGATACCAAGGAGCGACAAAGTGAAGCCGTAGCCCCTAATGACGATCAAGTTAAGTTCACGTGAACGCGTCACTACGGGAAAAGTACATGCGATGCGTTCACAATTTCGGAGCGAAGGTGGAGATTCACATCCGACTGCGAAAATCACACTATGTGTGCACCAGAGAAATATAACACTAGGGAGTAGCGCCAATACCTATGCTTTCCCTGCTTCACAAACTGGCCATACTTGTAGCGCCGCCCACTACGCTTCCGTCATTCAAAGCGAGACAAACTTGCGGGTTTATAAATTTCTAGTAAAGCTAAGATGCGGGTCTGCACACATCGAGGAAACAGGGAAGGTTTTGTCTTTTTTTTTGCTTGTTCAGCATATGAAGTTATTAAAGCCCCAGCTTGTGCACAACTGATTAAGTTTCAGTAGCGAAGTTCTCTATCGCTAGTGATGCCCGTGTCGCTGCTATTCAAGTGTGTGTCACTTTTTTCAAGTCTTGCCTGCTGCTACTCCCTAGTGTAATTTTGCTCTGGTGTGCACGTACTCTAGATCGACCAAGATACTATAAGGTTAGTGTGAAGATCCTTTGGATTAGAGCCAAATCAAATTCATAGCAGGTAATGGAAACGTAATTAAAATTTTGAAGAAGTCCTGCTTTAAAGGAACAGAAAACTTGACTCGGGGAGCTAGCTGACATATCAAGAATGTACCCTGAGTCGATATTGAGAGTAAGAAAAATTCTCGTTACGACCATTGCAGTTTCCGAGAATTCGACTTTTGAGTTAGTAGAAAAAAAAGCAAAAGGTTTGTGTGCCGGGAGTAGGAATAGAACGCACGACCTTTTGACTACTATCCCGATTTGTTATAGTCAACACGGCCAAAGGCGAACTTTTACAGTGCATAATTACAGTGCATAAGGGGAAAGGGTCTGCCAGCTAGCTTTGGGAACATTAAGGAGGGGGTTCGAGATAACAAAGAAGGGGGGTCCTGTCGACAATAAGTCCCTGTATCTTTATCTAGCCCCCTAGGTCGGTTTGATGGCCGAAAGTTGCGTAGTCAAGTTTTCTGTGCCTTTAATCACTGTAAACTTTAATTTATCACCCTCGTTCATGTCTTCACCATAATTTAGTTCAGAAGTTCAGTGTGTGAGATGTTATTCACTCACTGGAGAGGACTACGGCGTCTACTGAAAACATCTATTCATCAAGCCCATCGTCGCCCTGTGCATTTGGTGGATCATAGATCAAATATGTATATATATATTGATACATATATTTAAGAAAAAAATCTACTACTTTTCACGGAAAATCAACTGTTTACCAGAAAAATCGATTTTTTTCTCAGAAAAAATGCGGAGCTTCGCGCTCACGTGACACCACTGATGATTGGTGAACAGCGATCAGAAGGGGGGGGGGGGGGGCAAGTAAACTACGAACAGCTAGGCGATGAAGGCTAAGCAAATAGGAATATTCAACTTGGGTTGACAAGATCAGGAAGGATCAGCCGATTGATTTCAGTCAAACTCGAGGTAGGTAAGATACAGGTATGTTTAATACGTAGGTCGTATCAATAACTCCCCTGAGATAACAAGCTCTGGTCCAAACAAATAGCAAGGGTTGTGACCCGTAACTTACTTCACAAAAGTAAATCAAACCGGCAGTAAGAGGCGTCGGATAAATTTGTATAAAACTAGTTGTGTGAAGTTGTAAGCTTTAGTAGCATGCAGCAGTACATGATGACACTTTAGGCATATTATCGCCGTTCCCCGAGGACTCCACTTGAGGAGTCCCCGCATTTTGTTTGTCCCGGGGACTCACTCCTCGTATTCTCGCGAGTCCTCACGGACTGGGAATGATCCGATTATTATCACCATCATCAAAAAGGACTCCCTTTCAGATTCGTAGGGGAATCAATTTTCGCTAGTGTTAGTGCAATGTAAAATTAATTAAAAACAATTAGAATAAACAAAACCAAAAATAAAGTGGATCCAGACTAATTTCGTCAATTGCATATTTTTTTTTCGAACACAATCCATTTAGGAATTATTCCCCTTGTTCTCGCTGTTTCTGTACGCTGAGTCCGCGTGGAGTGACTCCCTCTATTCTCGCCGTTCCCTTCGATTCCACGAGGAGTCCTCGGGGAACGGCGAGAATACGCCTTATATGCTACTATGAGCGTGTTCCACCCTTCTTACAACAGTAACCGTTAGTTACTATTTTCGTTCCTCCTCGTGAAAAGTTACTACGCTGGCCGTCCCAACCTTCTCGAAATAGTAACTGTTTTTAGGCGTGGTAACGACGACCTCTGCGGCGCGACATTTTGCCGAAAGCAAAAATGCGATCCAGCCTTGCCGCCAAGAACCCATGACGTCATGACATACTTACAACGGTAAGTAGGGTGGAACATAACCTATGTAGAGACTCGATGCTACTGGATAGTACTATTTACGATTATCCCCGTCCAAACCACAGTTTAATGACAGTACAACTAAATGGCTACAAACTTAATCGAAAGTTGTATATTAAAATTTTCGTTAATAGGCTATAATTACTCTCAATACCTGCATGATGTATAAAGGCGAAGGCCTTCTTACGACGCAATATCGCAACACAATTATTATCATTTCAGATTTGGAGCGAGGACAGCTCGGCTACAAAAAACGACCGTTGCGCTTCATAGTCGTAAGGACTCGGTGGACTACCACTACACATATCTGACTATGCTTGACTCTTGGCCGTCCGTGACGTCACTAACTTGGACTGTATACTCCGATCCTAAAATTCGTCATGATTTAGTCGCGTGATGAGATGCACTATCTTATCACGCGACTTTTTGGTTATATTTCACTATTTGCTTAAAATTTTGACCCAAGGTCTCGAACTCCAGGCGTAAAATTCTTGACAGCGGTATCTGGCACTCTGACGGACTTTCTTTCGGTGATTTTAGGACTGGCGTGTACTTCCAGGAGGCCACAGCTTGCGCTCTTCCCAATTTGCACTATCCCATAACTAGAAACTCAGGTACCTGAAGTCATACGAGTCGTTGTCGTCACCGTGATTTGGCAAGGTTTAGTCGTCGGAAGATCTGAAAAAAAAGTTAAATGAGCGTGACGTAAGAATTAATCTCTTGACAAAGCCGAATCTTTATGAGAACGGATCTTTCAATCTCGGCCGCTCATAAGATATTCAGTATGTATACACTAGATTAGTGGAAACACTTTTCGGGATCCCAAAACGTTAAAGGACCTGCCTTACCTATAATACTAACGCAACCTACTTCCATAATCACTCCATATATTTCTAAACCTGGAGACCCCAATTTCGTACGGTACATTCTAACTCCTCTAACAAAACCACGCTGATTTTCTCACTTGCCGCGTTTTGCTACCTTCGATGTGTATCACGATGTTGCGGTTGTCTGCGAGGAGTCTTTCCATCTGAAAAACCGGTTATGTAAATTGTTTCCCTGTTTGCGCTGTAAGTCAACGGGTCTCGGAAAGGCTTAAAACAGCCAAAACCGTGGGTTATTTGTTGAAAGCACAGCTCAGTTTTGAAGTATTCAAATGTTTTAAAATACTGCAAGTTGAGTAGTAAATAGTGCGAGGGGTCCTTTAAGTGAGGGATACCTATGACACCGCAAAAGTTGTCCGTCTGTCCGGCGTCTGTCTGTCCGTCTGTAAGCACGATAACTCTCAAAAGGAATGAGATATTTTGATGAAACTTGGTGTGAGGATAGTTTGGGTCAAGAGTAAGGTCGAGTTCGTAGATATGCTTTGAGGCCCTATATTTAGGGGTGGGGGAGGGGGTTTCAAATTAAGGGGCAAAAATTCAGGAGTAAGGAGACATGCTTAATCCGAATATGAAAGTTATTTTCTTGCGGGATAAGTAGTTCACCCGGAATCCGGCGAAAACCGGAGACAAAATGTGTCGACCAATTTTCGGCTATCGCAGTCCCTACCTCTTTATTCTCAAACCAGTATAGCTCTGTGCGTGGATGACGACATTCATTTGTTTATACTATGGACGTCGGAGAGATTTAGTGTAATCGAAAGTCGAAGGGGTTAATATATAAAATGTTCAAACGAGGAAATATGTTGTTCAAGCGAGGATGTTGTTCAATGAGGATTCACTGATAAAGTACAGGTCAAGTTGGTAGATGGGTCCTTTAGTCCTATCTTTAGAAGCAGAGGAGGGGTTTCGGATTTACGTTAAAAACATGTAGCTTATTTTTTATAAGCTAATAAGATATTCATTGAGGGAGTAAGGAGGTCCGCTGAATCCATATCTGAACTAAGTTTTCTTGCTGGACAAATGGTTCATCCCGAATTCGGCTGAAACTGGAAATTTGGTTAAAGCTCAAAGTTGTTTCTGAAATCGATTAGAGATTCGGTATCGGGGCAAGGAGACATGCTGAGCTGAATCCATTTTTGAACTTTATTTTAACAGTAAAATATTCAAGGAATCTGACGAAGACTGAATGGCCCAAATTGTTTGAATCAATTGTTGTTGACCCGATTGTCTGAATCAAATGTTAGATTTTTGGGATCCCGTCGAAACCTTTGGTCTTCTTCTTCCTGAAAATGCGGCTGAAAAACCTGACGAACCACGTGCTTCCGAATCACGCCACTAGATGACCTCACGGTCGTACCGAGTTATGGTATGCACTCGCGGGGTGTAGATAATGCAAAAGCTAAAAACTTCCGATCCAACTTCTTTAAAGAACCCAAAAACTATGCTGTGCTTTCAATAAATAACCCGCGGTTTTGGCTGTTTTAACCCTTTCCGAGACCTGTTGACTTGTAGCGAAAACAGGGAAACAATTTACATAACCGGTTTTTGGGATACCTATGACATCGCAAAAGTTGTCCGTCCGTCTGTGAGCACGATAACTCCGGAAAGGAATGAGATATTACGATGAAACTTGGTGTAAGGATTCTTTGTGTCAAGGGTAAGGTCAAGTTCGTAGATGGACTTGGTAGCCCTACATTAAGGGGCAGACAAAATATTTTTAAACAGCTAATGTGACAGCCGATTATGGGGTAAAAATACATACTGAAGACGATGGTGAAAAATCACTTTCTCGCCGGACAAGTAATTCGTCCAAAATCCGGCAAAAAACGGAAAGTTGGTTAAAAGTTTCGTTTGAAGTTGATTAAATGTTCGATTTAGGGGTAAGAAGACATGCTGAACAGTTATGTGAAAGGCATTTTCTGCCCGGACGACTAGTTCGCCCGAAATCCGGCCAAAACCGGAAATTTTTTTAAAAGCAAAAGTTTTATTTGAAGTTGATTAGATGACATACTTAGGGGTAAGAAGAGACGCTGAGTCTGTATATGACAATCATTTTTTACCCGGACGTATAATTCGTCCGGAATCACGTTGTAACCGGATTTTTTTTTTTTATAAGTTAAAGTTTTATTTGAAGTTGATTAGATGTTATTTATAGAGATAATGATATACGCTGAATTCGTTTCTGAATTTTCTCTGTTTGCTTGACAATTAGTTCGCTCGGAATCCGGCCGAAACCGGAAATTTGGCAGAAGTAAAGCAGGAAGTTTCGGTCAGTGTCGTCAAAATAGATATGGCTTATCGAGGTATATCTGAACTTGGTTTTCTCTGATGATTAGCCTGTCGAAGACCGGATCTATCGAGGATAAGACCAAATTGTCCGGGTCAAATATTAGATTTTTGGGATCCCATCGAAACCTTTGGTCTTGTTCTGATGAAAAAACTTCTCGTAGACAACCGTCGACAGCGTGACACACATTGAAGGTACCAAAACACGGCAAGTGAGAAAATCAGCGTAGTTTTGTTAGAGGGGATAGAATGTACCGTACGAAACTGGGGTCTCCGGGTTCAGAAATATATGATAATGGAAATAGGTTGCATTGGTATTATAGGTAAGACAGGTCCTTTCAGCTAGGTGCACACACAGTCCGATAAGGTTTCGCTTCCGAAAAGCCGCAGGCGAAAGTCGCGTCACTATTGGGAAACCTGCATGCGAGGCGTGAAGATTTCGGAGAGAAGGAGGAAATTCGCATTCGACTGCAAATCGTGTGCATGTGCCTTTAAACTCAAAGTACTGGAGTATTGCAACGGTGAGGTCAAGACTGTTTGAAGCTGGCGAGCTCACTGAACTTGGCTTAGTCGTGAGAGCAGATCGGCCTATACTTTCGTCGCACATTCAACAATGTCCTGCACACCTAATTTTTTTTACATACAAGGTTATTTTTGTTCTACAGAAATATTGTGTGAAATATACTTATTGATTGATTGCAGCCTGACTGTGAGGTCACCACTGCAGCCGCAAGCTTTGAATGAATGAATGAATCTTTTTATAAACCCACTTCTATAAGATAGAAATAGTGGAGTACATAAAGAAAAGAAAGAACACAACTCAAATTAAAAAACAAATTTACACTCCGAACAGATTACACTTCAAACAAACTGACAAGACCGTGATGCGGAGAGAACGCCGCGACCAATGCCGTATCCAGGGGGGGGGGGTTAGGGGGTTGACCCCCCCCCCCCCGAAACATACAAAAATAACCGTTTTTATCGTATCCAGGGGGGGGGGGGTAGGGGGTTGACCCCCCCCCCCCCCCCCCCGGAATAAATTCCTGGATACGGGCCTGGCCGCGACCGACAGATTCCAATGCAGCTCGTCAAGTTTACCAGTTATATTTGTTACCGAAAATTTCTTTATCATGTTTCGGATTTTATACCAAATTGGCAAGTAGATGAGGAATTTACAGTAGCGGAAGTATGCGATTCGAATAGCAGCTAAATCTTTTTCTTCAGCAGGGGGTAAAGTCCAGAAAGGTACAGGATCGAGGAAAGACTCTTCTTAAACGCCCTGGGTGCTTTTGGAGGCATAGAAGGATCTGTAGTACGGGAAGAACCCAATATCCCTACCTGTCCTGGAAAGAGAGACTCCCCTAACAGGGGATCCAGTACCGATCTTTACTAGTAATATCAGGATCCCCAAAATCCGTACGTTTCGCTTCTCAAGGAGTCTGTCCTCACAGACACGCCTGGACAGGGCCGTAGACACAAACTGGTCCAAACTGACCGTAGACACCAACGGGACTAACTACTGGAAGATCCCGTTCATCGTGACATACTTCCCTCTCCCCACATTCCCGACCGTATAAGACCAAAGAGAATGGCAGTGCAGCCAGCTCCAAAGATCCAACCCATGCGCAAAACGAATTTTGTTCCCTCCTTTGTTGGTCTCTTCAAAGCGATTTAAAAAAACAATTATTTTTCAGATTTTTAAGTTTAATGTGTGAATGTTGCAGTTGTTGTTTCTGTATGATTAATGAATTGATTAACTATGTACATAGTGTATGCCTGAAAGCGTGATTGTGTACAGACGGCCCAACGAGAGGACTAATATACGTTTTTGATAATACTGTACGATATTTTTTACAACAATAACGATTGATTGTCTGATTGATCCTCTGGCACTGCCCTTGGAGGTGAGCCTGGCAACACTGTCCTCCCCAAGACAAAGAAAACGGACAATCTGAGATAGTCACGTTGCTATGCAAGTGGGTTAGGGCTTCTCCGGGAGGATTAGTTTTCTAGCGCTACTTTTATTTTAAATTAATTCATAAGTGTTGACTGTAAATTGTATATATTTTTACTGACGACCAAACAAATAGTCGGCTTGTCCGCTTCACGTTTTAGAAATAAACTGAATTGAATTGCTTCTCTGGGAGGATTAGTTTTCTAGGGCGGGGCCAGCAAGTATCTGGACCGCTGGCCAATGGAAAACTCTTGCCTCCGGGGCGCAGAGGCTTCTGTGGCGCTCGACCCACTTGCGTGGACAAAAGGGATTTAGTCATTTTAGTCAGCTTTCTTCCTCCGTTTGTATTTTATATATATATACTCTCGTTTAAGCAACAGGATGGAAAATCCTTCAATTACTCCAAGCTGCAATTTAAGGTAACATCTTGGTGGTACTCAGTTCAGTTGCAGCGCCTATGTGAATCCATTTTAGTGTATATTCGTTGTATCAGTTTAAAGTGCAGTGTTGATAAACAATAGTTCATGTGCTAGGGAGAGAAGATCCCAAAACGTAAGTGGAGGGATACCTATGACATCGCAAAAATGTTCCGTCTGTCCGTCTGTCTGTGAGCACGATAACTCTCGAAGGGAATGAGATATCTTGATGAAACTTGGTGTGAGGATTCATTGGGTCAAGGGTAAGGTCAAGTTCGTAGATGGGCTATGTAGCTCTACATTTAGGGGTGGGGGAGGGGTTCAAATTAAGGGACAAACAAACTATTTTTAAACAGCTAATGTGATAGTCGATTATGGGGTAAGAAGGCATGCTCCGGAAATGAAAAAGGTCACCAGAGAAAAATGTCCTCTGTTTAATTATTAAATTTCACTCGAATCCGATCACCCGTTCCAAAGTTACGCATGACTCAATATTCCGGATTCCCCTCCCTCAACTCCCCCCCCCCCAAGATTATCATATCGAGGATTTTTTTTTATTCCAAGTCAGTTTGACCGGGTCCCTGATATGCCTTCCAAGTTTCGTCGTGAAAATCCCCCAAAAAACGGAATTCCGGGAAACCCCCTCCTCCCCCCCCTCAAGTGTCCGGATCCAGTCAAATTATGTAAAAGATTTACATGGACCAGATGTTTGTTCTTCCCAGCAAGTTTCACTCCGATACCATCATTCTAACCGTTTCTCGAGATTTCCGGTCCGACCCCCCCCCCCCCCCCCCAGCTCCCCCGCGGTGCACGTAGCCAATCCGATTCAGCAAATGACTTACCTAGAGCATCTGTTTGTTCTTCCCACAAAGTTCCATCCCGATCCCTCCATTCTAAACGGGTCACGTATTTCCCCCCCCCCCCAACAGTTGCCGGATCCGGTCCGGGTATGAAAAAAATCATCGGAGAAATGTCCTCTGTTTAGTTCTTAAATTTCACTCGACTCCGATCACCCATTCCAAAATTACTCATGACTGAAAATTTCGGATTCCCCTCCCTCCACTCCCCCCACCATTATCTGATCGAAAAAATTTTTATTTTGAAGTCAGTTTGGTTGGTTCCCTGATATGCCTGCCAAGTTTCATCGTGAAAATCCCCAAAACCACCATCACCGGAATTCCGGGACCCCCCCCCCCCCCCATAAGTGTCCGGATCCAGTACAATGGTCTAAAGGACTTATCTAGAGCAGATGCTTGTTCTTCTCAGCAAGTTTCACTCCGATCCCTCCATTCTAACCGTTTCTTGAAATTTCCGGTCTCCCCCCCACAACTCCCCCCTGGCTACCGAATCCGGTCAAGACTTTAAACGGGACATTACATTACATATTCTATTCAGTTATGAAGTTTCATTACAATCCGATAATCCGTTCGAAAGTAACACACTTCTAATTTCCCGGATTCCCCTGCCCTCCAACCCCCCCCCCCCCCCCCCAAATGGTCGGATCAGAAAACTGATGATTTCTAAGTTTGTTTGGTCGGGTCTCTGATATGCCTGCCAAGTTTCATTGTCCTAGCTCATCTGGAAGTACCCTCACTCGAAAAAGTGTGACAAAATGCCCTAAATTTTCAAGTTTCGAGCGCCCCCACTCCCCCGCATATGGTCGGATCGGGAAACTGATTATTTCCAGATTCGTTTGGTCGGGTCCCTGATATTCCTGCCAAGTTTCATTGTCCTAGCTCATCTAGAAGTACCCTAACTCGGAAAAAAGTGACAAAATGCCCTAAATTTTCAAGTTTCCAGCGCCCCGCACTACCCCGCATATGGTCGGATCGGGACACTGATTATTTCCAGGTTAGTTTGGTCGGGTCCCTGATATGCCTGCCAAGTTTCATTGTCCTAGCACATCTGGAAGTACCCTAACTCGGATAAGTGGGACAAAAAACTCGGACCGACCGATAGACCGACAAACGGAATTGTGATCGGTATATGGCACTTGAGCCAGAGGCTGCAAGTGCCATAAAAACCGGAAAATTTGTTAAAAGCAAAAGTTCCATTAGATGACAGGTTAAGGGGTAAGAAGAGAGGCTGAGTCTGTATTTGACAATCATTTTTTACCCGGACATACAATTAGTCCGGAATCCGGTTGTAACCGGATTTTTTTTTTCGTCAAATTTTTATTCAAAGTTGATTAGATGTTCTTTATAGGGATAAGGAGATACGCTGGATTTGTTTCTGAATTTTCTTTTTTTGCTGGACTAGTAGTTCGTCGGAATTCGGGCGAAACCGGAAACTTGGCAGAAGTAAAGCAGGAAGTCTCGGTCAGTATCGTCAAAATAGATATGGCTTATAGGTATATCTGAACTTGGTTTTCTCTGATGATTAGCCTGGCGAAGACTGGATCTGGCGAAGACAAGACCCGATTGCCTGAATCAAATATTAGATTTTTGGGATCTCATCGACACCTTTGGTCTTGTTCTATGTAAATATATACATGTGTTTCTGGACTCAATGTTGTTAGTTTAGTTTGCCCTGTCGTATTCCACACACTAGGGAATATAGTATCATACCCTGCAACCGAACTTCTTCTCGCTTATGGCACTTGGCCTTCGGCAATGTCTGTCGGTCGGTCGGTCTGTCTGTCTAACTTCTGCTAGCTCGAACACTTTCACATTAGCTGGGACGACAAAACTTGGCACGCATATCAAGAATCCGACCAGATTAATTTGGAAAGAGTCACTTCCCTGATTTGACCATCTGGGGGATTGGAGGGATGGGGTATCCCGAAACTTGAAGTATGTATAACTTTCGAACGGGTGATCCGATCTTAATTAAACTTGATGTTAGGAAAGATCTCGTGTCTCAGACGTCCAACTTCAAATCTGGACAGGATCCGGCGACTTTCGGGGAGTTGGGGGGACCGTAAATCTTGGTGGGAAGAACAAGCACAAGTACTAGATACATCGTTTATAGAACCGGACCGGATCCGGGCACTATGTGGGAATTGAAGGGGGGGTCAGGAATTCTGGTGATCCCAAATTCGGTACTTCCTTATGTGGCAGGATGATGAAACTTGGCCGGCATATAAGGGACCCGACCAGACTGACTTGAGAATAGTAGTTTCTCCGATCGGACCATCGTGGGGGGAGTGGAGGGATGGGAAATCTGGAGTCTAGTGACATGCATACCTTCTGAACTGGTGATCAGATGTGAATGAAACTTGGCAAGTGGAAAGAGCTACCGTCTCAGATGTTCAAGTTCATGTCCGGACCGGACCCAATAACTGTGAGGGAGTTGGAGGGGGCACCGGAAATCTTGTGAAAGAGTCGAGGGCTCGGGACGGAACTTGGTGGGAAGAACAAGCATAAGCCCTGGATACGTTATTCACAGAACCAGATCTATCGGGTCAATGTCGGGGGAGCTGGAGGGGGTTTCCCGGTATTCCGGTTATCGCGAGTTAGGATACTTCCAAATGTGATAGGAAGATGAGATTTAGCAGGCGTATTAGTGACCTGACCAAAATGACTAAAGGACCTGACACAATGCCCTAGGAAAACTTCCGTTCCTAGACCCGATCATTTTTGGGGGAGTTGAAGGAAGGGGAATCCAGAAATTACTGACTTCCGTAGTCAAACTTGATGGACGGGAAGAGGTGTCAGAGATGCGAAGTCTATGTGTCCGAGTGGTATTCCGTCACAGTGGGGGAGTTGGAGGGTGAGTCCCAGAAACTGTGTGGCTCGCATAAGGGTCAAACGAGTGGAGCGATTTCAATGAAACTTGGAATGTAGAGAGATCATATGAGCTAGATGGCATATTTTAGGGTCCGGACCGGATCCGACTGCGGTGGGGCACCGCGACTTCCCGAAAATTTTCAAATTTTAGTGAAACTCAATGGGTGGTAAGAGACGATACCCTATGTGTCCGAACGGGAATCGAGCAAGGGGAGGGCGAATCCCGGAAATGTTGTGGCAAGTCTAGGAATCAAAGGAGTGGAGTGACTGTGATGAAACTAGGAGGGTACAAAGGTCGTATCGTCTGGAGTCTAGATGACCCACTTTTGGGTCCCGGAAGGATTTGATCTGGATGGGGGGTGAAGTGGGTACCGGAAATTTCCTGGAAAAGCTCAGATTCGATTCAGACCTGATGGGTAGGAAGATCAGGTGTCCCCGAATCAGATTCTGTACGGTAGGAGATTTGAAGGGGGCATTCCGGAATTTTAGTGACACGTCTACACATCAAACGACTGGAACGAATAGGATGAAACATTGGGAATACAAAGGTCATATGCCCTAGAATCCCTAGATAACCCATTTTGCGGTTCCCGCCCGATTTGGTCTCAGTGGAGGGAGTTGGAGGGGTACCGGAAACTTCACGGAAATCCTCAGATTCGAGTGAAACTTGATGGTTGGTGACTGATGATGCCCTAGACAATATATTTATGTGTCTGAACCGAATTCGGCCATTGTGAGGGGAGTTGGAGGGGGGGGGGGGCTCCGGAAACTGGTTCGCCTAGGGGTAAACTTGAAACTGGTTCACCAACGGAACTGTGAGATAAAACTTGTGTAGGCTAGAGTGCAGAAACGTCATATTCCCTAAATGATTTTGTGGTCCAGACCGGACCTGACAACGGGGGGGGGGGGCACCGGAATTCCCCGAAAACTCAGATTCGAGTGAAACTTCATAGCTGGTGAGAGAATATTCCTCCGATGATCCATGTGTCGGAAACAGATTCGGCAGCGGTAGGCGGAGTTAGGGGTGGGGGTTTACGAAAATCGCTTGACATGTCTCAAGATCAAACGATTGGATCTAATGGGCTGAGACTTTGAAGGTAGAAACGTAATTTTTTTATTATTTTTTTTCAATCAATCAATCAAGTTTAATCCAAATAGCTAGAAGCTAGAAGAGGATTACAAATTTACGAGATACACAAACACGAAATAAATTAACTAATACACTTGCAAGATATGACCAGAAATAAATGATGGGATGAAACTACGTAAAAATTGGGCAGAAGAATTAGCAGGATATGGAGAAAACTGATTGCCAGTATTCCTCTATTCCTCTAATTTGCCCCAGATCATCCGAGTCGATGCTGGACATTTCCCGGAAATGCTCAGACTCAAGTGAACTTGATGGGTTGTACGAGCAGATCCCTATTTCAAGGTCCGAACCGCAGAATCGTCCACATAATAGACAGATAGGTGTCCCATTTTTCTCAGGTGAGAAAGCAAGAAAGTTAAAATGACTTGCGCAGACTGGCTTTATATAAGCCAAAAAACGGGAAAGTGGGCAGCACTTACGCTTCTTCTTCTTTCGTCAGCACCTGGGTTCCAGGAAGGGACCATTTCGGCTTCCTTGTGGTTGATCCTTGGTTGGGTTGAGTCGCTGGGTCATGGATAGGTTAGGTTAGGGCAACCTTGGGCCGAGATGAATGGTACTCTCAAGAAATGCAGAGGAATTTGAGGGCGGTGATGATCGGCAGGAACACTGCTCTTTCGCGTCTAGGGGGGAGTGATATGGAGGATATTTCTTCGATGTCACGAGGTAGGTTTTGCTTCAGGACTTCGGATCTGAGTAGTGTCAGCTTTGGGCAAAGTCTATTGCATTCGAAGAGAAGATGCTGCAGCGTTTCTTGGGCATTTTGGCAGAGTCTGCAGTGGGGGTCCTGTTTTCTCCCCCAGTCGAACTCAGTTCTTCTTGTAATTACGGCGTTGGTCTTGACTCGAAGGTAGATGCAGTTTTCTTCTCTTGTCTTGAACATCTGAAGGTTTGCGTTGGTTGTTGGGGGCTGGCGGTTGCCAAGGCGTTGTCGTAAGATATCTCGATATGTTTGAACTGCGGGTGGTGGGTTGTTGCTTGGTTCGTCAGTCGCTAGCCCCGCCATTGCGTCGGCTTCTTCGTTGTGCCTGATCCCTTGGTGGCTTGGGATATGTTGGAAGCAGACTTCTGTTCCCTTGGTTCGAAGATCCGTGATGGTAAGTCTTATCTGGGCCAGGTCGGTGTCCTTAGTCTTTCGACTCAGTTGTTTCACCAGCAGGAGAGCCGATTTGGAGTCAGAAAATATCACTGCCATTCCTGCCTGTGGTGGTATAGCCTTGATGACCTTGAGAGCTTCGTTGATGGCTTCAATTTCGGTGGCCAGGACTGACACCTGGTCTGGAAGTCTTTTTGAAAGTTTGAGGTGATATGCAGGAATCACTGCTGCCGAGCCTGCTTTTCCGCTCTTGACAGATCCATCGGTGTAGATTTGAAGGTGGGCTGGGTACTTCGTTTTGGCCATATCTGAGAAGATTGACTGGATCTGGGCTGGAGGATATTGTTCTATTTGTAGTCAATCATGTGGGTGGATACGTCAACTGGATGCCACGGCCAGGGCGGGGATGGGGGGAACGGGGGAGCTGCTTGGGCCTGCCGTTCCCAGTCAGTGACTCGTTGTCTGAATACATCCCAAGAGCAGATCAGGTTTCTTCACCCCCGTTGTTCAGCCCGAAGGAGTGCTCGTTACCGTAGGCTTGTACTTTGATGAAGTACTTCACCATTAGCATGCAGGACCTTTCTTCGATTGTTTGGAGGCCAGCAACTCTCCTAAGCTTGTTGGCAGGGGTGTGTTTATGTAGCCCGAGGGCTATTCTTATCCAAGAATTTTGGATGGTTTCAAGTTTTGCCAGACTGGCTTTGGTGGAGCTGAGCGTTACTTCGGGATGGAAATCTATTCTTGGTCTGATGTTCAAGGAGGAATTTAGGTGATGATGCCCAGGGGGACGATGCCAGCCTCTTGAGAATGACGACCCTGCTGATGCATGATTGTTTAACCGCCTCAATGTGACTTGTCCAGGAGAGCTTTTGATCCAGGACGGCTCCTAGTAGCTTCGGGTTGTTCTCGTACTGGATCTCTGTTCTGTTTAGCATAATCTTCGGTAGGTCTGTGGTTTTCTTCTTTGAGAACAGGATAGCTTTTGTTTTGAGTGCTGAGATGGGAATCGCAATGGCCGCAGAGAGCTGTTCGAGCTCGACCATGGCTTTCTGCATTTTCAGCTTCATAGTTGCCCGTTTCACTGACAAGCAGATCGTCGGCGAAAGCCTCTTTTTGAGCCGTGTCGCTTGAGAGTTCAAACTTGCTGAGTAGCAGCAAAAATAGGAGCGGGCTGAGAGGAGAGCCTTGAGGGAGACCCATGAGGAGGTCCCTGATAGAGGATTCACCTTCGTTTGCTTTTACTTTGAAGCTTCTTCCCGAGAGGTAGTCAAAGATGAATTCTACAAGTTCTGTAGAGAAATCCATATCTAGAAGAGTTCGGCACAGCTTTTCTTTGCGAATGTTATCAAATGCCGCTTCGAAGTCTACTAGTATCGCCAGGAGCATCTTTCCTCTCTTCCAAGCGCTCCTGATGGCGTGTTGCAGCAGGATAATGTTGTCGGATGTGCTGCGGCCCTTTCGAAAACCTGACTGCCATGTGGGGAGGAGCTTGTTTACCTCACAAAACCATTCGAGGCGGCTGGCAACCATTTTCTCTACGATTTTTCCCAGGACCGGAAGGAGCGATACAGGTCGGTAAGAGGAGGCGCTGTGAGGTGGTTTCCCTGTTTTCTTTATTGGCTTCAGGCTCTCTTCCAGATTGCGGGGAAACGTTTTGCTTTCCACGCCTGGTTAGAGACGTGCAGCAGAGCTTTGTGGAACTTCGGGCCGGCTTTGGTGACCCACTCGTAGCTGATTTCGTCCTCGCCTGGGGCCGAGTTAGCTTTTGAGTCTTCAAGAGTTGTTTCCAGCTCTGTCATGGTGAATGGTGCTATATCCTCCTTCTTAAATAGGGCTTTCTCGTAGAGTTTGCGGATCTTCGATTTTGTAGTCGTGATGGTTGGTTTTGGTCGCTGGAATTGCTCGGCGAAGATTTGTGCTTTCTGTATGTCTTTGTGGAGTACTCTTCCGTTGTGGGAAATTGTGGGAATTCTGTCATTTGATTGTTTGCCGCAAATCCTGTTGATGATTTGGTGAACTTTTCCTGGTGGTACGTTTTCGTCGAGCTCAGCCAAGTAGTTTGCCCAGACTTTCCTCTTTGCTTTGTTCACGGCCTTCTTCACATTTGCTTCAGCTCTTCGTAGCGTAATCCTGGTTTCCAAGGATGGTCTTTTCTGGTACGGATTTCTGCATTTTCTCTTCTCTGATGTTGTTTCTTTGCACTCGTCGTTCCACCAGATTTTGGGGGGCTTGTTTGGGACTATGCGATGTTGACCAAATGTCTTTTTCGGGATTGCTGACTCCGCCGCTGCTGTGAGTAGTTTAGTAAGGTTCTTGGCTTTCGTGTCGATATCGGGCTCAAGCGTAATATTTGAGTAATCAGACACATTGAGGAAATGTTCAAATTGGGTCCAATTTGCTTTGTTCAAGTTGAACCTGGAGATGGGGGGGGAGTGGGATGAAATTCTCGCCAGAGATTCTCGTGAGAACTGCCGAATGGTCTGTCTGGAGGTTATTCACCAGAGTTATTTCTGCTGTCAACATCATGGAGGCTGGGCCAAGTTGTAGGTCAATTGTTGAATGTCTGTTGTATTTTCGGCAGAAGTGAGTAGGAAGACCAAAAGGAGTGAGAACCGTTATGTTGGTGAGGTCCGTGATTGCTCTTTCAGTGCTCTTTCCAGCATTGTTTGAAGTTGGTGTGTCTTCCCAGAGGGGGCTGTGGGCATTGAAGTCACCAAGGAGTAGAGTGTTTTCAGTTGCTGTTTCCTTTTCAATGATGTCGAAGATTTGGTTGGATCCGTTTGGGTTGCAGAATGATGTTATACGGGTAGATCTGGTATTAGGTTGGATAAGGTCTATGCTGATAGTGTCTATTTCCATTGGGTGTTCTGTAGGTGTGACACTTGAGTGGGAGATGTCTGTCCTCACCAGAATTGCCACTCCTCCCCCTTTCCTTCCGCTTGATCGGTCCTTCCTGTATATGTGGTAACCAGGTATCTTCACTTTTCTCATCGGGTTAAGGTTCGTCTCTTGCAGACATATGACTTCCACCTCGTTTCTTGATAACCAACCACATAATTCATGGGTTTTGTAGGTGCCCAGGGAGACAGTGTTCCATTGGAGAATACGAAGGGTTTTTAGGGAATGCATTTAGTCTTCAATGTCCTCAGCCGAGGAGAAATCTTCTTCTGGAGATGTTTTTATCTTTTTTCCCTTTTCCTTTTCCTTTGCTGGTATCTTGGTTGCTGGAGGGAAAGACAGTTCCTTGTTTGAGGTGGGCTAATTCAATTGTTGCTATTTTCCATATGTCCTGTCCTAGCATCGACGTGGTTGCTTTCCTTGACAGTATCATTTTGATGTCCTCGGGCTGTTGACTGGTGCTGATTAGGTGCAGGACCGTCAGGTAGGTGGCGATTTTCTTCCATTCTTGGCTTTGAGGAGGTCCTGGGAGGGGTGGAAAGTTGCTGGTTGAGGGTGATGGTAGATTCAGGGTGAGACGGTTGATGCCAGGGAATATAGATGGTCCAGAAGAGGAAGTTTGGCGGTTAGGGAGAGTGCCTGGTGTTCTCAAGCTGGGTTTTTTTGGAGTTTTTAGCTGGGGGAGTTTAGCTGCCACTACTGCGTATGGTAGGTTTTGTGCCTGGGATACTCTCAGTATCTCAGCCCGTTTGAAGTGTGCTGGGCACTTTTGTTTTTCCAGAGCTGAATGGCATTGGCTTTTGCAGTTTTTGCAGAAGGTTGTCACTTCTGGGCAGGAGTCTTCCTTGTGGTCTTGCTTGCTGCATTTCCTGCAGGCTTCGGTGGGTTGCTTGCACCAGTTTTTGGTATGGCCGTGGAGCAGGCACTTTGAGCAGAATAGAGGTTTGGGTTTGTACTCTTTGATGTCGACCCTTTTTCCATATAGATAAATGTCCTTTGTGATTTCTTGCTCTAGGGCTATCAAGACTGATGTGCTCAGTACGAGGGATCCGTCTTGCGCTTTCCTTTTCAAGCGAGTTGCCGAGGAGATCTTCACTTCTTGACCCCCAGCATCCAGTAATTCTGACTTCATTTCCTTTTCTGTTATGTTTTTGTCCACTCCGTACATGACATACTTGAATGCCTTTATTTTAGTGGTTAGGGTGGCTTTGATGGGGTTTCCTTCGATTTTTAGATCATCAGAGCTGCAAGCCAGTTTCATGGCTGTGGCTTCTTCCAAGAAGTGGATTTCTGTTGCTCCCAGCTTACCACTGCTGATTTTGAAATTCGCTCTTGTTAATTTGTAGATTTCTCTACGTATGTTGATGGGTTCTGCATCTTTCAGGGATCCTCCATCTTTTCTGGAAATGTTGATGGTCCACATTTGGGGAAAGTTGGTGGTGGGCTGATTCCTTCTGCCAGTTTTCGTTTCCTTTTAAGGGTGGGGTCTGGAGGTTCGTCAGCCCATTTCCCAGTGAACGGACTGCTCATGCTTCACTCTTTCCAAAACAAGCAAAATTTAAAGCATGTAATTTTGAATTCAAATTTCGCGCTTCACTAGTTCACGCGCTTCACCAAGAACACCCAGTGGTCGAAGAAAGACAGAGCCGAAACGCCCGGGACCAGCAGAAGCGACCGTACGTGTTGCAACTCAAAACGACATTTTCGACGGCGAGGGGGGGAGGGCGAATGGGTATTTGTGACTTTCTCATCTACTTTGTTGTACAACCTATTCAAGTGCTATATGAGCTCGTATCTCTTGTTTTTTATACTTAATCTTTCTTTCGGCTTTTTCTTAACATGGATTTTTTTTCTCGCAAAATTCAACTGTCTACAGCCTCGTCGGACATCTGTCATTGTGAGGACAACATCAAGCTACCACAATGCCAGGAAACCCTCTCGAGTTGCAACCTTACCTCCTCGTACAAACTCCAGGATAAAGCTGCCATGAATGTCCTCCGCAACATTCGAGGTAGAAAACCGCGGAAATAACCGGGAAGTCCATGCTCCTAAAATGAGATAATTTCGGCATAAAAACAATAAATATTTTATTGATCGGAAAGCCAAAGGCCATGGCAGCAGAAATGGTTCCAATGGGTCTCAAAGGTCAATATTTATTGGACTTCTTATGAACTTATGGTGTCGCACAGGTTCTACGGAAGAAGGAGTTGCAGGGTCACACTTTTGGAAATGTCGTCGGCTCTGCCAAAAAGCCTTGGACAACAGGGCCCAGCCAGCACATGACACTCTACATTCTTTTCTGGACGATGAATGAAAAATTGTATTGTGTATTTGTTGTGTTTTATTCAATTCTTTTATTTTATTCTACATACTCCGCTTTTCAAATGGCGGGTCAGAAATAAATTACGTACATACTTACTTACTTATGAAACGTATGAATGAATGTATTCCCAAAAAAGCCCTATGGGCCATAGCGGGACAAAATATAAAAATAAATAGGCACTCCAACTGCATTGTACCAGTCCAAATATTCAACACTCAACTCATAATTACTATAACTAAATAACTATTAAAAAAAAATCCTATCCCTACCACAACATCAACCTACAATAAAACGTTCACGGTGCACCATGTCAACTTTCAGGAATCTACCCAAACGACGCAACTCTTGGAACACTTTGCTACCCATCAAATCTTTCAGAGACCCCCCTTAAAGAACCTCCTTACCAAAAACTTCTCTCCTTAAATCCCCCAACTCACTACAAGAACAAACCAACATGTTGTTCGTGCTCAGGTGCAACTGAGGTATGCTTATGTGAACGTCGCATAAAAGCGAATGGTCGACGAAGAAAGGTAAAACCCAAACCAGGCATTTTTTACAACAAACTACTTGCCAAACACGTTTTTCCCATTCATGTGTTCATCACCTATTGAATATTTCGCTGTTAGTGAATCAACTGCCACCTAGTTTTCTTTTCACAAATTTGACTTCTCAGCTACGAGGAACGCACCTTCAACCGAGAAGATGGCGGTTAGAGTCAGCAGACACATCAAATAGAAGAAAAAGCACATTTTTAAGTTCAAAATAAATTGAAATTTAACAGAATTACTACTCAAAGTTTGTACCACGATAACCATGAAATAGCTGGCTATTAGGTAATATCAAGTTGTTATTTTTCCTGTACATTTGACTGTTTTATAAGCAAGTAACAAAGCCAGGGAAGTGAAGCAGTTAGAGAAGCCTTCAAATATGAATACCTCTACTGCAACATTACCCAGATCGTGGCCAGACCGGTCACTAAAGATAGAAAGGAATTACTAAATGAATCTGGTTATGTGGCTGACTATTCAGATTCAGATTCAGATTATTTATTAACACACAAAAATAATACACTTCCTGGAACAAACTGCATGTCCGCCTAAAAAAAGGCCGTGCAGCCTATGGGAACGAACATACAAATAAGGAGCTCATTCAGTAATACTCCTTTTTAGAATAAACATAAAAAGAAACATAATTGTTTAAATATATTTACAATACCAACTCTCAACTACTATCTCTTGAAAATGAATCTCTTAGTTGTTTTTAAAAGACTGAGGGGTGGTTGCATTCCTAATACACAGAGGTATTTCATTCCATATCGCTACTCACCGTAAAAAGTTTCTCCGAATAAGGATGCAGTATTTGCTACTGGGATTTATCTTATCTTTATTGGGATAAAATTAATCCGAATTAGGAATAATCTTATCTCAATAAAGACAAGAGTAATCCCAGTAGAAAATACTGCAAGATTTTTTTTTACAGTGCTCCTGCATGTCTTATTGATAATAAGTGATCGTTATCATATTGATAATAGGGATCAATAACATGACCACGGAACCTGATGAAGAGTGGGCATCAATATGACCGTATAGTCAGACGATGAAGTTCAATAAATATTAGCGTTTGGGATCCCACAAAAACCTTTCGTCTTTCAATTTGTTTTCATAAGCCAGCTAAGAACAAAAAATTCCCCAATTTTCTTTTTATAAACTATTTTGAGCTTGCACAAACCCGATGAAAAACTTGTAGCCTGCGTAGTAGTATGGTAGTAGTACGAAAACGTTGCATGTAATACTATGTAATAGCAAAGAATACTATCATTTAATGTGCCTCAGACTGGTCCAATCTTATGTAGTAGTATCCAGTAGCATCCTGTCTTGCCATAGTAACATCCAGTCTTGCTAATAGTACCATACAGTAGTATGCAGTAACACGTTAGCCTTGAAGTAGAAGCATGTAGTAGCATCGTCAGTACTGCATGCAACTTTTTCGTACTACTTCATAGTACTATTTTGAGATAAATTTTTCATCGGGAATCGGTACTTCTGGATTGCGCAACCGACAACCGGAAGCTTGAATAGCCGATAGCTTAATAGCTGATAGCCCATAGCTTAATAGCTGATAGCCGATAGCTTGGACTGTCAACTCGTGATTCAGATATGGCAAAGTATTCAAGTATTTATTTGTACTAGAAATAATATAACACTGGACAACTTGGTTTATTGGCCTACAAGGAGAGGAGACTTGTGTAGGCCTAGCTAAACTACAACATAAAAGATTAGAAGAAAATAAAATAAAACACAAGCGAAGGAAACACAAACAAGAGGAAAGCAGAACAAAAGAAAAGGTACAAGAAAAAAGAGATTTATTAAGAGAAACTGAGTAAGTGCTAGAGTACAGCAGTGCTTGAGTACATCCGTCGTTGGAGTAAACTACAAGCTCAGCAATTCTTATATCATATTTTATAAAAAAAAAAATTGCTATGGAATTAAATGTATTTTATTTGATATTTTAGACGGTCAAATTCGGCGGTAACGCTGTAATAATTAGTTTGGATAAATAAAATCATATTTTATGAAAAGCTTCAAAGACGTACCTTGTATATCACAGCCATTGTGGTCCGCATATTTGTATACTTCTTTGGTTGCAGTTGCTGGTAGGTCTTGAATACATCAGGCGGGTGTGTTAAAGTAGATGCCACAAGCCCTGCGGCCATACCACAAAGAAAGTTACCAGAGACATTTTGTTTTGTACTTTGGTGGGTACCGCCTGCAAGAAAAATTCTTACTAGAGGCATTTTTGGATTCCGCAGATCTAATATAACACTATTCCACAGTAGTGTACCAGCCTTCCGCTACCCACCAGTTCAATATGAACTCAACCCTCTCCCCAACTGTGGAAAAACCATCACACAACAAAGAAATAAACAAAAAAGATAAGGCCAGTCTTGACCTTCCTGATTACCGAAAAACCCGGACATACCCCCTTTCCCCAACAGTACAAAAAACATTACAAACAAAGATAATCCCGAAATAATCTCAACAAGCGTAGTTTTGAATGCGTTAAGCGCAGATCTAATATAACACTATTCCATCAGTAGTGTACCAGCCTTCCGCTACCCACCAGTTCAATATGAACAACAATGTCAGACGTTCGTTAATTTTCCGCAAAAAGTTGTCTTACAAACCAAGATTATGGCTATCACTTTTATTCAGCTAATATATACTTGCTCTTTAGACAAACGCACAAAGAGGCATACGAAAAACTCGTATCCCAGTAACTCACTCAGGCCTCACGGTTGCACTGAAAGCTGTGGGGTTCTCTTGTGGCCGACTGTTCAAAAATGTTCGGATTAGGCAGTGATACAAAAAGAGATAAAAAAAAACTCTCAGCAATCTCCCGAAAGCTAAAACTACCTTGCAAAAAATCGCCGAAGCCCCCCCCCCCCCACTCCCGATACGGAAATAAGTGACGATATACAAACAGATGATGAAAATCGTTCTATCGCACGACGTTCAACAGTAATCAGATGAGAAGAAGTAAAGAAAGGTGGAAAGGGATTGGCACCAAGCCAGACCCAAAGCCAATTTGAAGTTGAAGGAAGGAAGATTGTTGAGACTACGGTTGCGCGATATGTTGTTTCCGTTTTCCTGGATAAACTTTGCTCGGGAAGTTAGTGACAGTGATGGCCTGGAGGGCCGACTCACCCCTCTCCCCAACTGTGGAAAAACCATCACACAACAAAGAAATAAACAAAAAAGATAAGGCCGGTCTTGACCATCCTGATTACCAAACCCGGACATATCCCCTCTCCCCAACAGTACAAAAAACATTACAAACAAAGGTAATCCCGAAATAATTTCAACAAGCGTAGTTTTGAATGCGTTAAGCGCAGGCAGAACATGATGTCGATAGAGTAGTTGCTGAAATGAGGGAACACACGCATTCATCTGACGCTGTTGATGGTGAGGTTTTAAAGGACCCCTCGCACTATTTACTCTTCAACTTACAGTATTTTAAAAGATTCGGATACTTTAAAACTATGCTTTGCTTTTAGCAAATAACCCACGGTTTTTGGCTGTTTTAAGCCTTTTCCGAGACCCGTTGACTTGTAGCGAAAACAAGGAAACAATTTACATAACCGGTTTTTGCGATGGAAAAACTTCTCACAGACAACCGTCGACAGCGTGAACACATCGAAGGTAGCAAAACACGGCAAGTGAGAAAATCAGCGTGGTTTTGTTAGAGGGGTTAGAATGTATCGTAAGCGATTGGGGTCTCCGGGTTTAGAAATATATGGAGTGATTATGGAAGTAGGTTGCATTAGTATTAGGGGTAAGACAGGTCCTTTAAGATTGAAAGAGCAAACCAATACCCGTGCCACTAAGTGTACCCCCCCCCCCCCCAACAAATCCTTTCCCGATTGCTTCCCCTTCTTGGCGAGGAAGCTGTAAAGATTCAACCAGTTCGTACAAAGCGAATGACCATCAGATTCTTTAAAACAGTCAGCCAATTGCCCTATCCCCTTGTCTGATTCCCGTTCCTCTTTAGTTATCCCTGAATTATTCCAGAAACTCCAAGATGGTCAGCAGCTTGTACCGAACGATAGTAGCGTTAACGATGATATTCGGACTTCTAATATTTGGGACAGCGCGTAGACTAGATTTACTACGGTTGTACCGTCACTGGCAGGAGCGTCCCGACTAGGGGGGGACGCCCCCTCCCCGAATGTTGTCGATCAGTCGGTAAAAATAGCCGAGTCGGCGCGACGCGACGCGGTTTTTCGTAAAAACAGTCGATTTTTTTTTAAACATTCGGTTTCTCGTAAAAATAGTGGATTTTTACTAAAAATAGTAGTAGTTTTTGGGATCCCAAAACGTAAGTGGAGGGATACCTATGACATCGCAAAAGTTGTCCGTCTGTCCGTCCGTCCGTCCGTCTGTCAGCACGATAACTCTCGAAGGGAATGAGATAGTGTGATGAAACTTGGTGTGAGGATTTTTTGGGTCAAGAGTAAGGTCAACTTCGTAGATGGGCTCTGTAGCCCCATATCTAGGGGTGGGGAGGGGGGTTAAATTAAGGGGCAAGCAAAATATTTTTAAACAGCTAATGTGATATTTGATTATGGGGTAAGAAGACATGCTGAGCACGATGGTGAAAACCGTTTTTTCGCCGGACAAGTAGTTAGCCCGGTATCCGGCCAAAACCAGAAAGTTTGTTAATATAAAAAGTTTTATTTGAAGTTGATTAGATGTTTGATTTAAGGAAAGAAAGACATGGTGAACACGATTATGAAAACCATTTTCTCGCCGGACAAGCAGTTCGTCCGGAATCCGGACAAAACCGGAAAATTTGTTAAAAGCAAAAGTTTTATTTGAAGTTGATTAGATGTCCGATTTAGGGGTAGAAAGACATGCTGAACACTATTATTAAGATAATTTTGTCGCCGGACAAGTATTTCGCCCGGAATCCGGCCGAATCCGGAAAATGTGCTAAAATCAAAAGTCTTATTTGTAGTTGATTAGATTCCGATTTAGGGGTAAGAAAAGATGCTGAATCCGTTTATGACAATTGTTTTTTACCCAGACGCGAAGTTCACCGCCGGCTGAAACAGGAAAATTGTCATGAGTTAAAGCTTTATTTGAAGTCGATTAGATGTTCAATAATTCGTTTTTGAGCTTTGTTATTTTGTCGGATAAGTAGTTCCCGAATTCGGCAAAAACCGGAAATTTGGCAGAAGTAAGCTAAGACGTTTCGATGAGTTTCGTCAAAACAAATACGACTTATAGGGGTAAACACACATGCTGAATCCATACATACATACATATCTGAACTTGGTTTTCTCAGTTGATTAGCTATTTGGCATTAATCTGTTTCTTAATTTTTTGTAGTAAAAATGCTTGAGGAGTCTAGAGAAGAGAGGTCCCAATTGTCTGGATGTGATATTAAATTTTTGGGATCCCATCGAAACCTTTGGTCTTGTTCTTAAAATCCGCCGATTTTTCGTCAGCACAGTCGTTTTTGGGATCCCAAAACGTAAATGGAGGGATACCTATGACATCGCAAAAGTTGTCCGTCTGTCCGTCCGTCCGTCCGTCTGTAAGCACGATAACTCTCGAAGGGAATGAGATATTTTGATGAAACTTGGTGTGAGGATTCGTTGGGTCGGCGGACCAGTTGAGTTCGTAAATGGGCTTTGTAGCCCTACATTTAGGGGTGGGGGAGGGGGTTCAAATTAAGGGGCAAACAAAACATTTTGTAACAGCTAATGTGATAGTCGATTATGGGGTAAGAAGACATGCTGAACACGATGGTGAAAACCATTTTGTAATCGGGCAGGTAGTTTGGAAGTTTGTTGGAGTTTGTTAAAAGTAAAAGTTTTATTTGAAGCTGATTAGATGTTCGATGTAGAGGTAGGAAGACATGCTGAAGACGATGGTGAAAACCATTTTCTCGACGGACAAGTAGTTCGCCCGGAATCCGGCCCAAACCGGAAAGTTTGTTAAAATACAAAGTTTTATCTGGAGTTGATCAGATGTCCGATTTAGGGCAAGAAGACATGCTGAACTTTTATGTGAAAACAATTTTCTACCCGGACATGTAGTTCGCCTGGAATCCGGCCAAAACCGGAAAATTGTTAGAAGTTGAAGTTTTATTTCTAGCTGATTAGATAACCGATTTAGGGGTAAGACGAGACGCTGAATCCGTGTGTGACAATCATATTTTACCCGGACATATAGTTCGACCGGAATCCGGCTGGATTCGGAAAATTTGTTATAAGTTAAATTTTTACTTGAAGTTGATTAGATGTTCATTACTGGGGAAAGAAGATACCCTGAGTTCGTTTTTGAGCTTTCTTTTTTCGCCGCACAAGTAGTTCTAGAGTTCGGCCGAAACCGGGAAATTGGCAGAAGTGGCAGGAACTTTTCGTCAAAACAGATATGACTTATACGGGTAAACACACATGCTGAATTCATATCTGAACTTGGTTTTCTCAGATGATTAGCTATTTGGCCTTAATCTGTTTCTGAATTTTAATTGTAAGAATGTTCAAGGATTCTGGCGATGACTGGATCTGGCTAAGTCAAGACCCAGTTGTCTGGATCAGATATTGAATTTTTGGGATCCCATCGAAAACTTTGGTCTTGTTTCTTAATAATAGTCGTTTTTATCTGCAGAAACAGCCATAAAAATGATCAGCCAGTCGGTAAATACCTTGCCCCCCCCCCCTAAACATTTTAGCTAGTAACGCCTCTGGTCACTGGTACACTTTCAAGATAGTCCCACAAATATTATATCAACTCTTCCCTATCCACGTGCTTGTCGAGATTTGCTTTCTCGTTTAATTAAAGTTCCACTTGAGTCAGACCAAGATAACGGAAGAGACCAAGATAACGGAAGGTCAAGTGAAATATCTGATAACATATTAATTTCAAAAGATTCTGAAAATTCTTGCTTATTTGGAAGCATGGGGTTTGGTGTGTGAGGTTTTGATAGCGGGGGGCGGGGGTCTAGTTAAGGCGGTGTTGGTACTGGGATTTTGGTGCCGGGGGCGTTCCGTCGCGGTGGGGGTGTTTGGGGGGTTCTCGTATACCCTCAGATGCGACCATAGGAAATTATTGAAGGTTGGGGCGATTGCCATTGCCAATATCTTCGGAATTTTTCGAATCAAACATCGGGCTTCCAGACGTATTTGACCTGGCTTGACTTTTAAATAATGAGATGTCCCAAATATTCGAGAGAATAACTTAAAAAAAACATGAAACTCCAAGCATCCACATCCTCTATCTATTATAGCCAAGAGAAAATTAAATTGAGCGCCGCAAGCGAAATTTTTCGAAAGCCTATTCTGTTTTCCTCTAGGCTGAAATTTAACTGCTTCTCTTATAAATTCTATCATTTACCGTGGATTAATTACCGAGACTCTAAGAAGTTCCAGAAAGCGGATCGAGCAACGTTCCGGCAGCAGCGGCTACTCTAGTCTAGTCAATACTACCAATGATTACATAAAGTGAGCACCGCTAGCGAGATTTTCTTTAAGTTAGCTTTTTCCTGGCAACTTAACTATTTCCATCCATTCTAGCCTTTAATGTTTCGAAATCCCAATCCCAAAACTGGCTTAAAACCCCAGTTAATTGACGCGCCCTTCCATAAAACAGAGAATATTACGAAAAGGGCCGCAGGCGGAATTTTCGAAACATTTATGATTAAATCTATTTTCTGGAACCCAATATAAAAGTAAGGACTACCGATGAGATCATAGATCAGTCCTTTTGTCTGCGACCAGTGCTTCACTCGACCTCTTCCGAGTTCCGAGGTTCGTGGTAACTCCCGCATGCTGGCAATTATACCGAATGGATTACCGAATCCCAGTTTTTACCGAATAAGTTTAGACCGATAGTATGTTCGGGATTCTGTATAACTACCATATCCCGGTTATTATACGGAACTGTTTTGTTATCGAAATACTACGGAATAATATTCGTATTCGGTACAATTCGTCGAAACTGGAACGAAAGTCGCAATTGGTGGTAACCACCAAATCCTGAAAATTATACCGAATCGATTACCGAATCACGATACCGAGCAATTTTGAACCGATAGTTTATTCGGGATTATGTGTAACTGTTAACTACTGAATGTCTATAAATATACCGAACAGTTCTGCCATCGAAAAGATCCCGAACAATCCCGATGAAAAATTTATAGCCTGCGTAGTTGTATGAAAAAGTTGCATATAATACTATGTAGTAGCAAAGAATACTATCATTTAATGTGCCTCAGACTAGTACAATCTTATGTAGTAGTATCCAGTAGCATCCTGTCTTGCCATAGTAGCATCCAGTCTTTCTAATAGTAGCATTCAGTAGTATGCAGTAACACGGTAGCCCTGAAGTAGAAGCATGTAGTAGCATCAGTTAGTACTGCATGTTACTTTTTCGTACACCTTCTTACTACTATTTTGAGATAAATTTTTCATCGGTATTTTAGTAAAGTTTTTGGCCTCCGGTCCAAAATTTTACCGAATCTAAAAAAGTTGGGGGGTGCTGCATCTGGTGGGGAGTGGAGGGAGGGGGAATCCGAAAAACTGAGATATTTTTAACTTACGAAAGGGTGATCGGATGGATCTTACCGTAACTTGATATTTAGAAAGACCTCGTGTCTCAGACATCCCACTTCAAATCCGGACCGAATCCGGTGACTTTGGGGGGAGCTGGAGGGGGGAACCGGAAATCTTGGGAAACGCTTAGAATGGAGGGATCGGGATGAAGCTTGGTGCGAGAAACAAGCGCAAGTCCTAGATACGTCATTGACATAACCGGACCGATTAGGGCACTGTGGGGGAGTTGGGCGGGGGGGGGGGGCGGATTTCTGGTGATTCCGCAAGTTCGGTACTTCCTGATGCGCTAGGACGATGAAACTTGGCAGGCGTGTCAGGGACGCAAAAACACTGTCTTGAGAGTATTCATTTCCCCGATCTAACCATCGTGGGGGGAGTGGAGGGTGGGGAATCCCGAATCTAGTGACATGCATAACTTTTTGACGGGTGATTGGATTTGAATGAAACTTGGGAAATGGGAAAGAGTTATGGCCTCAGATGTTCCATGTCAAGTCCAGATCGGATCCGATTATGTGGGGGGGGGGGGAAGGGGGCACCGGAAAACTCGTGAAACGCTTTGAGTCAAGGGATTTGGATGGAACTTGGTGAGGAGAACAATCATTAGGCCTAGATACGTAACTGATGGAGCCAGGTCGTACTAAGGATAGATGTGATGAAAGATGTGATGAAAGATGCGATGAAACCTTGCAGGCATATTAGTGACCCGACCAAATTGACTTAAAAACCCGACACAATGCCCATAGGAAAACTTCCAGAAAACGACCATTTTTGTGAGAGTGAGGGAAGGACACGGAAATTGACTTCCGTAAGTTGCGAACGGGTAGTCCGATTCGAGTGAAACTTAATGGGTGAAAAGAATTCATGACCTATACATGCAAAACCTGCGTTCGAACCACACGCGGCCACTGTTGGGGGAGTTGGAGGGTGGGGGGGAAACTTTTGATATGCACAAAAACCAAACGGATGAACCGAATGGGATGCAAGTTGGGCAGTACCGAGTTTATGCGGCCTAGGTTTATTTGGCGTCCGGACAAGATCCGGCCACGGTAGGGGGGGGGGGCGGGAAGGGGAACCGGAGATTTCCAGATACTCTACGCTCCGATTCTAGTCAAACTTGATAGACGGGAAGAAGAGATGTCAGAGACGCGACTTCTATGTTTTCAAGTCGTATTCGGCCACAGTAGGGGGAGTTGGATGGGGAGTCCCAGAAATTTTTTGTCTCGCATAGGGGTCAAACGAGTGCAGCGATTCAAAGCTTAGAATGTCGAGACAGCATATGCCCTAGATGACATATTTTAGGGTCCGAACTGGATCCTACCACGGGGTGGAGGAGAGGGTACCGGAACTTTTCAAAAATGCTCAGATTCAAGTGAACTTTGATCAGTGATAAGCGAAGATGCTTTAGATTGTCCATTCACGAGTCTGAACCAGATTCGGCCGCAGTAGGAGGAGATAAAGGGAGGAACCGGAAATTGTGTGGCACGTCTAGGGATCAAACGAGTGGATTTACTGGGCCAAAATTTGGAAGTTAGAACAGTCATTTGCCCCAGATGATCCCAGGCGATACCGAAAATGCTTAAGACTTGATTGAAACTACATAACCCATTACTAGGTCCGAACCGCGTTTTTGGATGGCGGGTGTATTTTGTAAAGTTCTCATCTACTTTCTGGTACCGCCTACTCGTAACAAGTGTCATATGAGCTCGTAGCTCTTCTTTCTGACAAAGTAAAGCCTAATATCCTAGTTCTAATAACCTAACGATGGAGCTTTGTGCCCAAAAAGTGAGGGTTTATGTATGACTGACTTAAAGGACACCTGGACAATGAAACCATACTTGAACACACCATGGAGAATGCATTTACAGACATGGCCAAGGAGAGCATTTTTCTCCTGGGCGTTAAAACAGGGATGTTCGTTTCTGGAGGTTTGCACATGCAGACTCCAAGACAAAAAGCGCAATTCATTCAAATCTTGTAAAGCGCTAGCCGGATCGTATTGGAATTTCTTCTAGATATACGCTTGGGCTTAACTGGTTAACAAATATTCCAGAAGAAGGGTTGATTGGAGACATTTGTTCATTTCTAAAATTGTTCGGTACTGAAATAAGGACAGATGCAAAATGGAGCAAAAATCATAGTTTGGAAACACTATTTCGTATTTGGATTGGGTTTTCTGCAGGCAATGTTAACGGAAGTCATACAGATAGGGATGATACTTGGTATTCTTCATTCAGGTGTCCTTTAAAAGCTCAAAAAATATTTTTTTTCCATCAGCTGAATTCGGTCTTTGTCTTTTTGTATGCTTAATAAGAAATTATGGCGTGAGAAATATAAGGCTAGGCTGTTTTTGTTTCTTTTTTTTTGGTGGGGGGACTATTTCTTTCATTCAAGCGTCGCACTGACCTGACATTATTTTCTTGAACAATGTATACAGCACGTAGTAGAACCCAGAATAGGGTATGTCCCTCAGCATGGTTGGCACTACCCCATATGTAAAGCCTCGAACTCCTTCGTGTCGGTATATTTGCCTCAAACCATCATAAACGCTGTTGTAGCTAAAGCGGCCACTCTGAAAATCGAAACTGTTAAAGCACCAATGATAGCTCCTCCAAAATCTCAACTAAAGTTTCTGGCGGTGGTAGACATTTTAAGAGGGCCGCTCGGGTTGCAAGTGGCGACAGTAATTCATTCATTCGTTTATTTACATCCGCCAAAGCTGGCGAGTAGAAAAAAATATAATAAAATATAAATAATAGGTCTACAACTGACCAATATCTAGACCATGAACTTTCACAAATTCTACATTCAATTCATTTCAAAAGATTACACTCCAGACGAGCGAATCTTGTAGATTCCCGGTCTTTGCCAAACCCCTTAAACATATATAACCAAGTTAGATATGGATTCAGCATGCATGTTTACTCCAACATCTCATCTAGTCGACTTTAGACCAACTTGACCACTTGACTCTTACTATTAGCAGTAGGCTACTCTGGGCGAACTGCATGCAGAGCGAAAGAGCTGGTGACACTGAGAGGCGAACCTTTCGATCCAAATTTCTGGGATCTGGCGAATTTTGCTAGCTTATCCGTCTAAGTTAAAAACTGGTTTCAGCATGTCTCCTTACCCCGACACCGAGTCTCTAATTGATCTTTAGTATGTTCGCAAGCTTGAACGTTTCCTCACCGTATAGGCTATCGACTCTACCACTGGGTTTTAAAACGTCATGCTACATTTCCGTTTGTGGCCGGATTCCGGGCCGATTACTTGTCCGGCAAGAAAGTAATTTTCATATTCAGATTCAGCATGTCTCATATACTAAATATGTAATCAGCTTCAGATTAAACTTAAACTTTTCACTTCCGGTTTTGCCGGATTCGGGGTGAACCACTTGTACGGTAAGAAAATAAAATTCTCATATTCGGGTTCAGCATGTCTGCTTATCTCCTGAATGTTGTACCTATCAAGTTTTAACCCAATCACTCCATCCGTTCGGTCCGTCTCATTTTAAAATATTTCCCAGACCTCCTTGCAACACTGTTGTCGGACGCGGATAAACTGAACATCTTGGGCAAGTTTCAGTCGAATCCGAGCACTTTCTAGGGCCCATGAACCCGTTTTGTGAGACATATCGCAAAGTTACCGTGACTCCCACCCCCCACCTTCCACTCACACTTGTTGGATTTCATTCGGACACAGAAGCAGCAAATTTAGGCCATCTGCTCTTGTCAAGGACGCCCTCCCCCCAATGTTGTCAGCAAGTCGGTGAAAATAACCGAGTCAGCGCGAAGCGCCGCGGTTTTCCGTAATCCCAATTCCGTAAAAACAGTAGATTTTTCTAAGAACAGTCGGTTTTTCGCAAAATTAATAGATTATTTCTTAAAAACAATCGATTTTTCTTATCAGGGGGCAAAACACTCGTTTTTCTTAAAAAGAGTCGTTAGTTCTGCAAAAACAGTCGGTAAAAATGACCAGCCCAGTCAGTAAATATTTTGAAAAAAAAACATTTTGGCTAGTAACGCGTCTGGCTCTTATCATGAAGTTTCCATAAATTTGATTGCCTGTTCGCTTCACCCTTATTTTGATCCAACGCATCCAATACCAAATTTCTACAAAATATATCAACCCCTTTGACAGTTATCGGGGTACAGACGGGCAGACAAACTTTACGAAGTCGTGGGTGCTAACGTTTTAAAATACCAAAAAGCCGCTTAGTTTAGAAGAAAAGACAGCCGCGTAAATCTTCAAGCAGTGATGTAATCTGTTGCAGTGTTTATCACTAATTTTTTGGTTTGCAAGACTATTGACTGCATAGTATGTTCCTGGTTTCATGCGATAACCATTGGTGCCAGAAAGCGAATGACAAATTCAGAAAGAAAACCATTAGAAATCATTAGAAAACCATCTCAACTGATTTGTTACTTTTTTATTATTACACGGTTGCTTGCCCCCCCCCCACGAAAATGTTTCGCCACTGCATTAGATTATGTATAGGTTACACCATAACATACACCTACCTCTGCTCTAGTCTTCAACACAGTAAAAGGCATCACAGCAAATCCAGCAGTAGTCCGCGACAAGGCACTTGAAGCAAATGAGATCGTTTTCGACTTTCTATCATGGTTGAAGGTACTTTCTAAGAATTCCAATGTTGTGAAATAAATAGTTATGCCAGGAACACTCCTCAACAGGGTCTAAAAATAAAAGGCTGCAACTCAGTTCACGAAATACCTTGACCAATAACTTATACTACTACTGTGTAGTAGAAAAGCCGCCTATCCCTTCTCGCACCTTGAACCGACTATGCAATTCTGTGCCAGATTGGGATTTACCAGAGTACCAGAAGCTTCGGTTTCTCAAATTTTTTCTGTTCAACATGGCTGCTTGCCATGTGCCTAATGCTGATTTTTATTTCAAACATATTAAGACAAAAAGTATACCCCAGAATCCCAACATGCCAAAGGCTCTAAGCTTTGAACAGTATAATGTAAAACTCTGAACAGTCAAAATAAACAGAAAGTAAAGGAAAAATGTATGCATAAAGAAATCTGTCTCTAATTCCTTAGTTACTTACTGGGGTGGTACCCCTCCAGAGAGAAGAAGGTCCTTCTTTAGCAACGATCTGAGAAAAGACAGACACAAGTTTTCCATGGGACACTCTTGATGGATCTTGTAATCTTGTCTTGAGAACATCAAACGGCTGTAGGATTACAGTAGACAAACAGCCGGAGACTGAACCCGACAGAACAGAGTTTAGTACATTGTCCTAGAAGATAACGAAAATACTAAATCGGAAGATGTTGAAAGAAACTGGAACCTAATCCTCGTCCTATGCAGATAGTATTGAGTACGCCCTAGGCAGGGATACTCAATTTGAGTTTTGTGCCATGTTTCGCTGATCTCAACAATAAATCAACAATCATAACTTACTCACTTTGTTTTTTCTTTTAGTTTATTTGCGAAAAAATATTGATGATTTACAAGTTTTTTTACATGTTGGCTAAACTTTTACTTTTTTGTTGTTCACTGTTCTTGTGCTTGTAGTCCGGAATGCAAACCAGGATATCATTCAGAAAAAGAATTCCTTTAGTTTGAAGGGAATTTCCCTATTTCCAAGCCAGCTTAAGGTAGAGCTTATCATTGCTGGATCAAGTGGTTTTGCGAGTAGATAGTAGGGTAAGCTGACATGTTGAGTCGAGCCCCGGACTATTATGAATCACTTTAATTCAGCAAAAGCCATTCAGCAAAAACCTACACACACAATCTAAAATCATTAACTACTATAGAAAAAGAAAACACGGACAGCAACTACCATTTGGCCAAGGCCGACCGCAAGATTGTTTCCAGGACGGTAAGTCGTGGAGAACATGACTGGCAATAAAAGCAATATTGCGTTTTTGCAGATACCATGGTATCTGTTATCACGGTAACTGATGTACCACGGTATCATTATAAAAAAATTATAATTTTTTTTGTGAAAATAAGCTGTAGCATCTGTAGCTCACAAGCTACAGATGGTTTGAAGAACTTGAACTGAACTGAAGAACAAAAATTGTACTGCACCACTCTGCACTTATATGTCACCAACTTTTTAGCCTATAAAGGCAGATTAGGCCTATAAAGACCAACTCTATAAACAACTTTTCCTAGCAGGAATGGATTTTCGTTTGTGCCTTTTCTGGATTTATTTGCACTACCGGGTTAACCCAAATAGCTTGAGTGTGACTATTTACGCCAGCATTTTTTCATTGCATGTATTTGCACCTTTTCAGCTTTGTTTTGCACCCAGGCAATTCTTTAAAGAAGAAATAGAAGGACAAGTGGATGACATTTGATGTGAATTAATCTGATCAAGATGGATCTGATGTTCCACATACGATCCTTGTGATTTAGACTTTATTTACACAAGCTACTAGGGGTGATGCGAATATATACGTGGTGGCGGTGGTGCAAATAGTAAAGTACAGGAGGGGTATCTAAACTCGAATTTATATGACCTCCAGCTTGTCCTGAAAACCTTACAAGGAAATTTCGGTCTAGTAGAAACTGAGTACAAAACAGGTCCTAGGTCACTCATGGTATCCTTCTTGACAGCTAGGACCTTGTTATGACTGCAATGAAATTTCCTTTCAACCTTCTTATGCCAGGTTCGAGGTTGTGTAAATTCAAAGTCAGATACAGGGTTGCCACAAAGTCAAAAATAAAATCCCCAAATTCAGAGGGAAAAAATACCGGAATCGGGACAAAAATCCCATTTCTGTTATTTGTCATTTCTGGCGTTCTCGCATTTGTAGGGCACAAACTAGCCAGACCAGAGCGTTAACAGACTGCTACACTGGCAAGTACCTGACGCATTTCTTGCATGAAGTCGGTCTATCTTGCATTTAATACCTACGAGGCGTGGTTTATTTGGCTGCTTCTTCCACACATGTCAATAATATCGACGTCGTCATTTTGCTGTTTTATTTATATCAATGGGTAATTTCGTCCGCTATAGCAGGCAATAGGGCATCCATCGAAGCATGGAGCACGCGATCATAGGCAATAAGAGCTTAGCTTTTGATGGGACCCCGAAAGGGAATACTCTTGGACTTCTTGATAAAGACATTTGGGTCTGGCAGATTTTGACAACCCATAAAGATGTAATGGATTCCTGACCGACTCCTTTCAAGATATGTTGGTTAAAAGAACATTTGATAAATTATAGGTTCGTTCATAAACTTCCCCAGACAATTCTAGCCAGACTCCCCTGAGGCGAGAACAAGTACAGTATTTCTCTCAATATGTCTTTTTCCAGTTTATCAACTTTCCAATCAGTTTTACAGATGACTTTTTATGTGTTTTAAGCCCCTTCTCCCCAATTACGGCAAAACTACTGATCCACTGAGAAAAATAACAACAGATACCGATTCGGCAAGCATTCTTACCCCCGAACAAAATCTGATAGACTTCAGAATTCTCCTTCTTTTCAACCCAATTTTCGTTTTTTTTTTGCAGGACTCCGGGTAGATTTCTTGTCCAGGGAGAAAATAAAATTCAGATACTGATTTGGCATGTATTTTTACCCTAATATTGAATCTTTAATTCGTTAAAAACTGCCAAATTTCTGGTTGGTCGGATTTCAGGTGGGAAAACAGTCTGGCAAGAAATCAGAGTTCAAAAACGAATTCAGCATGTCTCCTTCCTTAAATTCATTTGCATTTAAAACAAATATTTGCCCCTTAGTTTGAACCTCGATCCCTAAATACGGGGATATGGTGCCCATCTAGGAACTTTACCTGTACTTTGACCCAGAGAATCCCTTTACCAAATTTGAACAAAAGCTTAATTCCTTTGAGAGTTATCGTGCTAACAGACGTGCAAACCATACGAAGTCAAAGGTATCCCACCACTAACATTTTGGGATTGCAAAAAAGTAAATAAAAAGGATCTGTCTTGGAGGTATTGCTTTTATTGTGCCGAGTCTCGACAAAATGTCAAGATAAAAATCACCGTCTGTTACTCGAATTGATTATTTTTTTTTTTAATTCCAAAAGATAATACTAGAATTTTATTAATTTTTATCTGCACATGTCATTATCAACGTCATTATCATAATGTCATTATCAACTGGACAAAAATCCCAAAATCAAAAGGAAGATCCTGGAATCCTGGAGCAAAATCCTGGAAATCCCCGAATCCCCATCACAAAAATAAAAACCAGAATTCTGGGATAAATCCCCACCCATGGAAACCCTGTGGTTGGATACCCCTCCTGTAGTCCTGTATCCTGTAATAGGGGACAGAAAACATTCAATCAGAAAGAATTAACTCGCTTCCAAGAAAGGATTTAGAGCTCAAAAGCCAAGCCGGCTACCACACATACTACTTTCACCGAGACTTTCACTGGACATAGAAAGGCTTCAGTTCAGACTCTCTTTAAATATTAAACTGTTCAAAAATCCAAACCATGAAAATTGACTTTAAATTTCTGCGCCTCCTCGAAGCCATAGTGGTAATCCGAAATTTGTACTTTGTGAAATTTTGCAACATCGAAGAAAACGTGGATACGGAAGAATAGAAGAACACTCACGTGCGGCGAGATTTCAAGATGCGGATAGAAAAGTGTTATTTCTGTTCGTCTAATGTCTATCCAGGGCATGGACTCAATTTCGTAAGGAACGACTGCAAGGTAATTTTCCACATCCAGTCGGACTTTGCCATTTTCATGCACTTGCTGTGTCTAAAGCTAACTATCAGTTAGCCAAAGTAGGTGCAGTAATTAAGGGCATCTGAAAATACCTGATTAAGTGTTTTGGATCTTCGTTCTACCATTTTGCAGTTTAGCTCAAAGATGCACTGTCCACATAAATATATCTCTACTTTAGGACTATACAGTTTTGTCAGTATTCAAGGTCTACAAAATTTCAAAAATGTGTAATTTAAAATGTGCATAGCCTCTGTTACCCCAATTCAGCGAGGGCCCACCCCTGCCCCCACCGCCATTCATACACTGTCAGAAGTTTCATAGCAGATTGCACATAACACTTTCAAGATTAACACCTTTTCACTTAGAAATAAAGTGTTATGACCAATTAAGCTTATACTTTTTCGTGCCTAGATCGCCAACAACACCTTCAATAGGTAATAATACTACACTGTCAGAAGTTAAATAATGACAACAGAAGGATGCGCGGTTTCAACAGATAACACTTTGGGATGTTATTGGTTATGTTTCTTTCGTTCCTGTTAGTATTTTTACCAATTGAAGGTGTTGTTGGAGATATAGGCACAAACTAGTGTAAACTTAATTGGTCATACCACTTTATTTCTAAGTGAAAAGGTGTTATTCTTGAAAGTGTTATGTGCAATCTGTTATGAAGCTTCTGACAGTGTAGTTTATACTCTAGGCCTGCTCTAGGCTATGCCAAAAGCTGGTTATTTATGGCATCTGTTAATTCATAAAACATCTGTTTGTTTTTTGTAAAAAAAAAATACTTGATGATACAATTTGGTTTCTTGTAAGCTTAGCAGTCTTCTTGAGCATCATACTAGTGTACCACTTTAAACATAGTATGGCACTCTTGCAAGCTTCTAAGCTACAGGCCTGTGCGACTTCTAATACTATTGACAGTAGGCTGCACCATATCTGACAGAAGGTAGGGTCTGGGTAGTGTAATTAATAATAATAATAGATTTATTGCCTATCGTAGTACACAAACATACAAAAAGATGGAGTAATTATATAAAGAAGTAAAAGGACAAAGAAAGAAAGAAAAAAAATTTCTTACTGGCAACAACAATAATGGAAAAAATGCAAGAAATTGAAAAAGCAGACAACACACTGACAGAATTTACACTCAGTAAACGCATCTGCTGAGCTACAATAAGGCTGTGCTTAAAGCGCTCTCACCTATCCCGAATAACAGAGATAGGTCGGGCTACTTGGTGCTACTCCATACTTTCAAGACAAATTGTAATTACTTGTCCAAGGTCGAACCCTGAGCAGACACTTTAAATATTTGTGAAAAGATATACGAATGTCATTCATATCAGAGCAGGTAAACAGCATCCAAAAAGGTGCCAAAGCAATAATGTGCACAACTACAAAGGAATTATTCATTTTAGCAAGAATAAATCCCTTAAATTTCAACTTCATGGAAACAAGGATTCCGTATGCTGTACAAGCTTATGCTTTACAGCAATACTTCACAAAGAAGTATTTTCAGAAGTGAACGAGTGGCACAATTATTAACCATGGAGGTGATGCTAATTAGACTATAAGTAAAATGTGGATTGGATATTAGGCTTAACTTGCATGACCGACAAAAACTGGGGTAGCTTCTTAATCAATAACTTTCAAATTTCGAGCCTTTGGTCATTGTCATATAATTCCCCTGAACTATAGCTTTGGTTTGAGTTCAGTATTACCTCTCTAACTTGCTGCTAAGTATCCCAACTCTTGGTAAGAAAAACACTAATTACTGTGGGAGCATGCTGGCACGTGTTGTTCATCAAAAGTTGTTCATCCCACATTAATTTTGCAGCATAGAAAATTTCAAGAATTGTTATTTCAGTTTTTTTGCACTGGATATAGCTGCAAATGGATTATAAGAGAAAGTGAGTCAAGTGCTAAAAACAGTCATTTTATTGATGTAGCTGGCCATGGATATTCAGTCCTTGGTATCAAAAAGTTTAGTTAATTTTTTGGGGATCCCAAAACGTAAGTGATGGGATACCTATGACTTTGCAAAAGCTGTCCGTCTGTCAGCACGATAATTCTCGAAGGTATATTAAGATATTTTGTTCAAACATGGTATGAGGATCCATTGGGTCAAAGTACAAGTCGAATTCGTAGATGAGCCCTGTAGCTCTATATTTAGGGGTTGGGAAGGAGTTTCAAATTAAGAGATGAAATAAAATATGTTTTGAAGCTAATGAGACTGTCTGTTAGGGGATAAAGTGACATGCTGAATCCATATCTAAACTTTTTTTTCCTGCCGGACAAAAAAATCAACCAGAATCTGGCAAAAATCAGAAATTTGTAGTGATGCGATATAGAAAACATGCTTCGTCCATTTTTATCTTAATTTCCTTGACGGATAAGCATTTAGCCCAGAATCCAGCCAAAACTGAAATTTGCTTAAGTAAAAGTTTTTTCTTATGTCGATTAGAGGTTCGAGTTAAGAGTAAAGATAAATTATGAATCCGTATCTATTTACCTGTTAACAAACTCCTCCGATAAAATGTACAGGGTGGTGCATATGCATGCAGATATGCATGGTGCATGCAGATTTAAAGAACATCTTGGATCTGGATTTTTTTTTATTTTCGACTAGCATTGGTATTCTGGTTGTAATCTGACCCCAGCCTGGGACATCTGAACTACGGAAAAACAACTTGT
This sequence comes from Branchinecta sandiegonensis, assembly GCA_030848855.1. Lineage (NCBI taxonomy): Eukaryota > Metazoa > Arthropoda > Branchiopoda > Anostraca > Branchinectidae > Branchinecta > Branchinecta sandiegonensis. Next base: position 4,491,644 of record JAUPMV010000021.1, on the reverse strand, counting down.
TTACGGGATCTGGCAGAGACCGGAAATCTACAAGACCCGATTGTCTGGATCAAGAAGTCCAATAAATATGAAATTTTGGGGATCCCATCGAAACCTTTGGTCTTGTTATATCTGAATTTATATTTGATATTAATGATAAAATAAGTTAGTTAGGACCCCTTACTGCTGGCCTTATTAGATAGATAGTTTATTCCTAAATGCTGTGGTGTATTTAAACATTTTTGGAAGCTATAGTTAACAAGACCAAAGTTTTCGATGGGATCCCAAAAATTCAATATCTGATCCAGACAACTGGGTCTTGTCTTAGCCAGATCCAGTCATCGCCAGAATCCTTGAACATTCTTACAATTAAAATTCAGAAACAGATTAAGGCCAAATAGCTAATCATCTGAGAAAACCAAGTTCAGATAAGGATTCAGCATGTGTGTTTATTAGTCATATCTGTTTTGACGAAAAGTTCCTGCCACTTCTGCCAATTTCCCGGTTTCGGCCGAACTCTAGAACTACTTGTCCGGTGAGAAAAGAAAGCTCAAAAACGAACTCAGGGTATCTTCTTTCACCAATAATGAACATCTAATCAACTTCATATAAAAATTTAACTTATAACAAATCTTCCGACTCCAGCCAGATTCCGGTCGAACTATATGTCCGGGTAAAATATGATTGTCACACACGGATTCAGCGTCTTTTCTTACCCCTAAATCGGTTATCTAATCAGCTAGAAATAAAACTTTAACTTCTAACAGTTTTCCGGTTTTGGCCGGATTCCGGGCGAACTACATGTCCGGGTAGAAAATTGTTTTCACATAAAAGTTCAGCATGTCTTCTTGCCCTAAATCGGACATCTGATCAACTCCAAATAAAACTTTTAATTTTAACAAACTTTCCGGTTTTGGCCGGATTCCGGGCGAACTACTTGTCCGATTACAAAATGGTTTTCATCATCGTGTTCAGCATGTCTTCTTACCCCATAATCGACTATCACATTAGCTGTTTCAAAATATTTTGCTTGCCCCTTAATTTAAACCCCCTCCCCCACCCCTAAATGTAGGGCTACAAAGCCCATTTACGAACTTGACTGGTCCGCCGACCCAACGAATCCTCACACCAAGTTTCATCAAAATATCTCATTCCCTTCGAGAGTTATCGTGCTTACAGACGGACGGACGGACAGACGGACAACTTTTGCGATGTCATAGGTATCCCTCCACTTACGTTTTGGGATCCCAAAAACTGTAAAACAAATAAGACGGATTCACAGCAGTTCATCTTTTCCTTCTGGAAAATCTGCAAATTTGCGCCAATACTGATGGCGCTTTCTATGGCTAGCCTACCAAAACAGAGTTTCCCACACACAACGACATGTTGATGAATGATGCCCCAAATAGTGCGCTAGTGGATGTTGGTGCAATGGTGGCTTATGTAAAGTCCTAGAGAATGCCACAATCCTGGAGTAAAGTCAGTTTTCTGTCCATAATATCACCTACAGCCAAACATATTCCAGATCCATTTTACAATAATTAACAGAAATTATAGCTGGCATATTCTTGTCAGTAAGGCCTTGTCCTTGATGAGGCCAGGGAGGCCAGTTTTCAGATGGATCCCCTAAAATCCGAGCTGCTTTGAGTTTTTGAACTTAGTATCACTTTGAAATGAAACGGGAGAATTATGTTTCAGCCGTGGTTGACCCTCAGCAAGGTTTTTCCATTCAAGTGTTTATGTTATATCTAAACAGTATTGTCCGTTTGTTGTTGCGAAGCCCTTACGTCATCACGTCTCCCCTCATTCGTCTTTGCTGAGTCACTGTTGTGATAAGGTGCCAAAAGGATTGTGCCTTTTATCTTGATATAAAAGGCACACATTATTCCATCAGACTTAGTTAACCCTAGACTTAGTTTACCCTAATCGGTCTTTTCTGATCTGGTCTTAAACCTGATCTCCTCAATTTAGCTCTTCCGCTTCTGCCGATCAAAATGCCAAAAAGCTTTCAAGAAAAAGAAGAACCCAAGGAAAACTAAATGGACCAAGGCTTTCCGTAAAGCAAGCGGAAAAGAGCTTACAAATGACCCGACCTTTGAGTTCGAGAAGAAAAGGAATGTACCTGTTAAGTATGACAGAGAAGCTTTCCAGAAAACAAGTATGTATATTTGTGTTTTTGTTCTCTGCTAGGTTCTGTACACTTATTGTTTAGTTTGGCGTATTTAACTAAACTTGGTGTCGTAGCTAAAAGCTGCTTTCTGAGCACATTGCTTGGCTGCAATTTTGAAACTAGAAAGAAATTCATTAAGGTACATCCATCCTTATAGCTGAGCTAGCGGCAATAGAAAAATCACTGGAAGTGGTGACCCAAATGCCTCCGGAGTCGAGAGAAGTGGTGATCCTGTCGGACTCTCGACCAGCACTACAACTACTACACAAAATAAACTCGGCAAGTGAAGACACAGACCTCAAGAACATCAGAAAACTCCTTCAACTTCTCGAAGGGCAGAACATCAGCTGCAAGTTTCAGCATATCCCGAGCCACAAGGGAATCCATCACAATGAAGAAGCGGACGCCTTGGCTAGTAAAGCAGCGGACAACCCAGCTCAATCCCAACTGCAAACGATGAGAGACATCATGCGAAACCGTATCTCCTCAAAGAAAATGCGTTTACACCCGTCATCCTTTAAAACACGCCATCAATGCGTCACTTACTACAGGCTAAAGACTGAGACCCTCCTTCTGAACAAAACGCTGTTTGAATGGGGACTCCACAACACACCAAACTGCAGAACTTGCCATCAGGTGGAAGAAGATGTGCAACATATGCTATTCGACTGCAAAGGAGACAACCAAACAGCCAAAATGAGGGCCTCATGTCGGAAACTAAAGATACAACCATCTTTAAGCGCTATCAACCTAGCACCACTTCGGAAGTCGGGGGTTCAAGGTTATCTTTATTTGCAAAAAAAAAAATCTAGCAGTATCACTTTCCGCTGCTGAGAGCAGAGCTCGAGCGCACACAGAAAAAATAAATAAAACCAAATTAACTTAAACATGAAGAATCATACCCAATAACATCCATCCGCTATATAATCATACAGCTAACCGAGAGCAAGGCCAAGGCACAGTCACAATTAAACAAAAATAAATATATAAATAATAATTAAAATTAAACAAGAAAGAACTCTTCCACCAGATGATCAAGATCCTACAGGAGAGGGAAGCCAGCTAGATCCCGTCTGACCCAGGCAGAGATACGCCCAACGAAGAAAAAAAGTGCAGACGACGAAGGCTACCGAGCCAAGAAGAGAGGCCGAACGGGAACGACGCTGACGTCGCTCCCAATGGCTTGATGATTTGGATGATGAACATCACTTGCCAGTATGTTGTTGCTAGTCAGCACTTTTCCTCCAACAGATTCTTCCAAGTTTCAGGTGAAGTTTAGGAATCCGTGAGACCTGCAGTGAGGCTAGGCATGGTTCATTTGGCACTTGGGAACTGATCCTTAAAGTAATAACATACATAAAGAAGGGTCACATGTGTGACATGTGCTGTTGCCATCTTAATGTGATATCATTTATATCAGTGGTTTGGTTCGTAAGCACAGCACAAGTTTCGTCATCCTACCTCCCTCACTGACCGATACAGAGAAGGAAGATTTGCATGCAATCAGTTCACATCCTCTATACACTGCCGAGTTTCATCTTCCAAGCATATGAAAGTTTATTCTGCCTCAGAAGCTGGATCTGCTTGGAAAAAAAATAGAACTTTGAAAATTAATGTCCATTCTGCGTACTAATTTTGATGCTAGTTCTTTCATCTGTTTAGAACTTGCCACAGCAAACTGCCGCACGATTTCCGGGACTCTCTCCTCCAACTCCCAGCAATGATCGTACTCCGTCTGTCACCTTTCAACTTCTCCACAATAGTTGGATCGAATCCGGACTTGCGCATGAGACATCTAGGTTTTGTCGACGTTCTGCCTATAAAATCTAGTCCTAATCCCTCCGTCCGTTTAGCACTTGCATCATGCCGCAAGACTTACGGGGCCACTTCTAACACCCCACTGTTGTCCTGGTACAGATGTGTAAATGCGGCGCTTATGACCGTTGTACCTTCCAAATCTGGTCAGATGTCTCTGTGCATTCGTCACTTACTCGGGCCACAAGACTCACCCTCCCCCTACTTCCCACATCGTGGCTGGTTCTGGTCTGGTGCCCTTTCTCTTTCTACCGAGCTTTGTCCCAATCCCTGCATCCCTTCAGGACTTACCATTGCCTCAAGATTTGCAGGCCCCCTTCCCTCCTCTATACACCCACGACAGTAGCCGGATCCAGTTCAGAAATACAAACGGCGAATCTATATCTATTGTTTGGCATAGCCTAGCCTGTGCCTAATGCTGGATACCCTATGCCAGACGCTGGATAGCTTTATCCCTGACCTACCCTACTAAGATGAATTCTGATTGGTTGATTTCTAACCTTCACTTAAAGGACACCTGAATGAAGAGTACTAAGTATCATCCTTATCTGTATGACTTCCGTTAACATTGCCTGCAGAAACCCAATCCAAACACGAAATAGTGTTTCCAAGCTATGATTTTTGCTCTATTTTGCATCTGTCCTTATTTCACTACCGAACAATTTTAGAAATGAACAAATGTCTCCAGTCTCACCCTTCTTCTGGAATATTTTTTAACCAGTTAATCCCAAACGTATATCTAGAAGAAATTCCAATACGATCCGGCCAGCGCTGTACAAGATTTGAATGAATTGCGCTTTTTGTCTTGGGAGTATGCATGTGCAAACCTCCAGAAACGAACATCCCTATTTTGAAAACGTCACGCTCAGGAGAAGAATGCTCTCCGTGGTCATGTCTGTAAAGACATGGTGTGTTCAAGTATGGTTTCATCGTTCAGGTGTCCTTTAAATCATGTATAATCTACTCGGTTCGAGTATCCAACATTTGGCATAGCATATCCAGCATTAAGCATAGGGTATGCCAAAGGCTAGTGATTTTATGTACTCTTACCATCATTTTCATCCGGATCGTATCCATGGGTTCCATTCACACGTGGATGGTCGAGTCCAGGAAGGGACAATTTCTAGTTGAATTTGGTCAGGTCCCGTATGTGCCTGCCAAGGTTCATCCTTCTAGTTCATCTGAAAGTATCCTAATTCGCCATCAGTAGGCACACCGAAGGAAACAAGATCGGTATGTGACAGTTGATCCGGAGACTCGTGCTATAAATTCCATAGGCCTTTAAATAATTAACTTGGGGTTTGTTATTTGACGGGATCGGTGGAAAATCTTGCAGATATTTAGATTTTCTTAGATGGCCCCCGGATAATTTGGTTTGTCGTTTCTGCTGGCATTCTCCCTGTCGCTATTTTGTAGTGTTACGATTAAAAAGTGTTAAACTTGACTTACTTTTGACTTATGTCTCCTGCCGGGTGTCGCTCAGCGTAGAGAGTGATGTCAGCCTCCTCCAACTGGTGCGATCAGCAGCTAGCGCTGGTGCGTCGCGTATATCAATATTTGCCAGCTTCAAGTATTTGGAAAGAAGTGTTAAAGGACCTGGATAATTTCGTAAACCACATTGGCCTGACATTCACAAAAAATCAACGAAGAAACCAACGAAAATGGGGTTTTTATAGGCCAACGAATATACTGAAATAAACGGTGAATATTTCGAGAGGACAACCGCGCTTCTTCAGCGCAGAAAGAAAATTTCGAGAAAAAATGCCAAAACGAGGATGAAGATCAACAGCCAAGAAAAATAAAACTAACCAAAAAACCAACAAGAAACCAAAAATTAAAATAAAATTGAAAGAATTGAAAGCCTAAAATAAAGACAGCGAGCCACTCACCAATACCTGCGGCTAACAATTAAGATTGTTCTCGCTCGATAGCCTACTAGCGAATGACTGCTGAAAAATTCCATTCCACAGGCACGCGACCGTGCCGAGCAGCTCGGGGCGTTACGTCATATTTCGTTTGATTTTAATAGCTGCTTCTCGTGCGCAAGCTCTTTTTGATCTGAGGGGGCGAGGACTTGAATCCGTATCTTGTGAATGCTTAGATGATTCGAGGCTGACCTCAGGGACGACGTTTATTTCAGTATATTCGTTGGCCTATAAAAACCCCATTTTCGTTGGTTTGCTACCTTCGATGTGTATCACACTGTCGCCGGTTGTCTGCGAGAAGTTTCCATAAGAAAAACCGGTTATGTAAATTGTTTCCCTGTTTTCGCTACAAGTCAGCGGGTCTCGGAAAAGGCTTAAAACAGCCAAACCCGTGGGTTATTTGTTGAAAGAACAGACTAGTTTTAAAGTGTTCAAATATATTAAAATACTGTAAGTTAAAGAGTAAATAGTTCGAGGGGTTCTTAAGTAGCTTACGAGTATCAATTGTGGGATCGCCCGTTTAGGACAGGAGAAATATTTTTTATTATTATGCATTTGTTCTCTCCCATGGCTTCTCTTTTTTAGTCGAAGCAATGAAGAGAGTTGAAGAGATCAGGCAGAGACGAGTAGCCCAACACATCCTGAACAGATTAAACAAATCCAAGGAGATCCAGAGAAGGGTGGACACAACAGAAGTCCAGAAAAACCTTGCTCTTATTCGGTCTCCAGCAATTGGACTCAAGAAGCTCGAAGAACGAGTTGTGGAAGAAGTTCAAAACGAAGATCGAGAAATGGCTATGGACGATTAAAGACTCTGGAATCTGCATCTTGTTTAATTAAACCATCGACCGTCGTTCCACCACTCACCAGCGCACTTCAGGGTCGTTTCTAGTTACTGATCAGCATCACTCATCGACTGTGTAGCTCCTCCCACAGGGCGGGGCTTAGCTAAAAACTGTCACTCGTCAACCCTTAACTCCTCCCCAATTGGAATCCAGCAGCCAATCAGCGGCCTCCTTGGACTAGATGGTTAAATGGTGAAATTTTTGCGGACATGCAAATTCTCTTCTCTTGGTGTAAAGTGTACAGTCATAAAATTACGCGCATTCATTTTGCACCCTCACTATGGTATCCGGTTCTTCTCCTTTAACGCATTCGTCGTCTCACCGGTGATCTCACTAAAATCGGCCTCCCGAGCACATGTCGCACGACAGTGTGAATTATCACTAATTTTTTTTCACTCTTGTCCTACGTAGGACATAAAATTCAATCTGTTAATGAAAATGTCCAGATTTGTCGCACAATAGTGTGACAATCCCAGAAAATACAAAAATAAACGCGGAATTCAACTCAATGCAAGTAATTTTAAGGCATTCGGCTCTGTCTGTACTACATAAAGAGTTAGTTTTTACTTTCGGTGGGAGTGAAGAAGGGGAATTTTTGGGATTTTTTTCGTGCTCGTCATGCTCGGAGGATTCTGAACCGATTGAGATTCCGCCAAAAAGCATTTTTGCAGCAGTGATTCCGACCAAAATGACCATTTCACGTTTTTTCATGAAAATAGAATTTCACTCCTAATTCACTCTCTGTCTCAACCAAAAGCCATTCTCTAAATTTTTCTGATGTGGCAACCCTGCTCCCGAGCAGGTTCTAGTTAGTCTACAGTGGTGTAACCAGACACTGGTTAGTCCGAAAACGGGCTATAAGACAGGGGGGCTGTCACCAGTGAATAGAGAGATTGCACCGTACCAGAAGGAAATGGGTATTTCTCATCGTGGTCGGAAAAGCTAGAACGAAGAATTTAATATTGGGAAGAACAGGATTTTCAACTTTGAGGCTTAATTGTGGGCGTTTGGTGAAAATAATAGACTTGTAAATACAGCAGTTTCTCTGACCCTTTCTTGATTGATTAAACACAGGTTTGGAGAACAGTATAATTGGAAATGTGTTTTAAAAGGCTTCGAAGTCATACTATAATAAAGTATTCTTGTACCGTATTGGTCGGCGATGACGCAAAGATTCACAAACCGGTCAGTAGGATACGCGATTTCATTTTGCCGTAAGAGTTTGAAGCACTCTAAAACACATCTCCGATTAAACTCTGTTCGAAAATTGTGTTTAATCAAGAAAGAAAGGGTCAGGAAAACGTTTCCAAGTATTTGAAGCTTAAAGGCACAGAAAACTTGACTACGCAACTTTCGGCCATCAAACCGACCTGGGGGGCTTAGATAAAGATACAGGGACTTATTGTCGACAGGACCCCCCTTCATTGTTATCTCGGACCCCCTCCTTAGTGTTGCCAAAGCTAGCTGGCAGGCCCTTGCCCCTTATGCACTGTAAAATTTCGCCTTTGGCAGTGTTGACTAACAGATCGGGATAGTAGTCAAGAGGTCGTCGTTCGATTCCTACTCCCGGCAAACAAACCTTTTGCTTTTTTTTTTCAACTCAAAAGTCAAATTCTCGGAAACTGTCCGGAAACTGCAATGGTCGTAATGAGAATCTCGCAATATCGACTCAGGGTACATTCTTGATATGTCAGCTAGCTCTCCGAGTCAAGTTTGAATCAAGTATTCTGTTCCTTTAAAATACTTCCCAAGCGTCCGCAATTCAGTCTCAAAGTTCAAATGTTAAATTGTTTCATTGTGCTTTTTTCGTTTTCGTCGGGTACGCTGCAGTCTCTGTTCCAATATGAATTATCTGTTAAACCAGATACCACTAGCGAGTACTCTGGGGACAAAGAACGCAGCTATTGGAACAAACCATACCAGCATGGTGTCTAGATGCTAGAAAAATCTGTTGTGCACAGACGGATTGCACATTACCGAACGAAAACGTCAATGTCCGCGCTACTGACCATTAGGACGCCAGGCTATGACTTGAAGGTTAAAAACCTACCAATAGGGTGCGATACTTATTTGAATCCTTTAAGGTCACATTGAACTTTGCCATTAACAATCAATAAAGTGTCAGAAATTTTTTTCCAACAGCTTACACGGACATAATAGTGACTTCTCGCCTATAATTCCGCCTCAGCAAAAAAAATCCTATTCCTACCAACGTTAAGTTCTTTGTTGTTTTTTTCGTGTCCGTTTTCGTCGAGTAGGCTGCAACCTCTGTTTCTCTCGCAGTGAACATTGAAAATAAACTTTAATAGCTTAGAACAACACAGCGCAAATTGTTCACTGGGTACAGTGACACCAGCTGCAACTTTCGTTACCAGCGGGTATTCTCGGAATCCTGAGTATCACATTTTAATACTGGCACGGGTAAAGGCTGATTTTTAAATTCTATCACTCGACTAATTTACTAAACAAAGTTCGAACGTCTAAGGAACAGTACCATGGGTCTCAGCTAATTTTAAAACTGGCTGGTGGTACAGAATTGGACCCTAACTCTGCGAGAGGTAATATCGTTTGTTCATTTACTTTTTCTCCCATTCACTGTCAACCAGCTCTACTTTACTATCCACTGTGGTCAGTTGGGGCTCAGGCGCTGGCTCTTCAGCAGCTGTGATTCCCGTTCTGGGGTCGTAGCGAGCACCTTTACGCAGTTGGAATGTTGGGGTTATTCCTTTCCTCCAAATCTGAAAATTAAAATAAGAAACACTTAAAGTAGAGCTGAAAGTCAGGACTTAATTGCTCAACTTGTCTCTGGCCCTTTGCGCCGAAAATAAACCCGTGATTGATCATGTTCTAATCGCATGTATAATAATCTCATCTGTATAGCACCACACGAGTCCTGTAATCGGGGTTGCATATAACTGCGAGAACGTAGAGGTTTTGCAGGCACAGTGTTAGCGGAGCCTCGTTTTTGTTGCATCAGCGCTTCCGCATCGCTGCTGCAGCACTTCTTTGCTTTTGCACAATATGCGTTTTTGGATTCAATTTCTTCTTGGTTGGAGCGGCAGCGCTGCAGCATCTTGCAGGGAAGCACGGACTTGGTCGGTGAGCAAGTCCGTGATTCTTGAGAAGCGCTGCCGTCTTCCTTGGAAGCGCTGCAGTGCAAAAACAGATGTAGAAAGAATCGGCGGAGAAGTGGACCTGCAGCATGCAACAAAAACGAGGCTCGGTTATTCGGTTCAGCAATTCGACTGGTTCAGTTTAGCGCTCCAAGCGACTAGTTTCTGAGAGTCCTGCATTGTCTCGTTATCATCGTTCGTGTCAAAGAGCTAGTAAAATATGTACTCATAAGGTACCCGATGGAAAATTTATCTCAAAAAGTAGTATGAAGTTGTACGGAAAAATAGCATGCAGTGCTAGCTGATGCTACTACATGCTTCTACTTCAAGGCAACTGTGTTGCTGCATGTTAATATTAGCAGGGACCCATAAATTTCCTGTAATGACTCGCCATTGAGGGGGCTTGTCAATAAGAGATTTCTGATGCGCTCTTGACCGAGCGTCAGATAGTTCGAGAAATACCCACCCACGGGGATAAAATACCCGACTATCCAGATAGACAAAATTTTCCGCAGTTGTTGTGCTGAACTAGGAATATTTCTCTGTAATGGAAGAGCATCCTGGATCTTTTGTCCTAGCTTAGGTACATGGTGGCATACTGGCAATTTTGTCTATCTGAGCAAGAACGCCGATTTGACCCAAGCGGAAGTTTTGGAAACTAGGTGAGGCTCGGGCAACATAGAAGCATAGGAAATGACAAGCCCCCTGAATGGCGAGTCATTACAGGAAATTTATGGGTCCCTGCTATTAGCAAAACTGGATGCTACTATGGCAAGACAGGATGCTACTGGATACTACTACTTAAGATTGGGCCAGTCTGAGGCACATCAAATAATAGTATTCTTTGCTATTACATAGTACAACATGCAACTTTTTCTACAACTACGAAGGCTACAAATTTTTCATCGGGTAATGAGCAGAAAAGAATAGCTTCCACCTTCCACTGTCTACTCAAAAGACAGTACAAAACTCCCCTTTTATTCAAACAATGTTTACAACGGATACGTCAGCTACGATTCTTCATCAGCGATATTTCGGCCCTTCTTGGCAAGGGCCCTCCTCAGGCTGTCAATCCTCTGAGTCAACGTCGGGGAAGGAAACAAACCTGTAATCACAGGTTTTTGGATTACAGGTTAAACCTGTAATCACAGGTTTTTGTATTACAGGTTTGTTACCTTCCCCGACGTTGACCCAGAGGATTGACAGCCTGAGGAGGACCCTTGCCAAGAAGGGCCGAAATATCGCTGATGAAGAATCGTAGCTGATCCGTTGTAAACAGTGTTTGTAAATGTTTCAAAGTCAGCTTGGACTCAAAGAATATTTACAAAACTCCCCGTTGCCAGAAATCATGCACGGCTACGCCAAAGTGTGCCAACTGTGGCAAAGGTCATGTGGCTTTCGGCGTCCGCTGTGAGTTTTTGAGGAAAGTTCTGCAGACCAACCTAGATGGTTGAATTTCAGTCGGATTTCCGCTGTGTTTCTATCAACATCAACGGTACGAAAGACAAAGATTTGCAGATAGATGATAAAATAAGACAAGATAAGATTTATTCCACTAAAAGCACAGAGGCCATGGGAAAAAAAATAAACACAAACCAATTGAATGCTATTTTACATATTCCTTTACAGGAATCTTTCTCTGTGGTTCATCGAAACCGAAAGGAATCTTCTCAACTTTTCAATATCAGCAAATATTTTACTTCCCATTACTTTTACCAACCAATCCTCCCCCCAATTACTAACACAAAAAATTTCCCCACGAAGATCTGAAAGCTCAGGACATACGCACATTACGTGAAAAATATTTTCGTCCAATGTCCACACATTGGGCAAAAGTAAGGACCAGACAACACTCTTACCTTACCCAAATATCTTCTACGCATTCCTAAAGGTAGACAGTCACCTCGTAAACTCATTAACAACCTCAAATGATCTGCTGGAATCCCCGCCTTGAAATAAATTTCCTCCCCCCATGTGTCTTTCGCCCTCGCGTACAACCACAATGAATCAGATGCCTCCACCTCACACTGCCATAATTGTATTTCCTGGTCTTGTAACCTGAACTGCTCAGTTCTGCCGATATTTTGTGTTTGCAGGAGCATCTTCTTTCATCTGCAAGCTCTGAAGGATTAGCCTACGTAGGTCTACTGACCGTAACATATTTATCCAGCCAGCAACTAAGATCAGAGGAAGGCCATCTGGCGGATTGGCAACCTTTATTCGATCCAGTAAATGCTCTGCTGCGCCTAAATTATTCCGTTCGAACCGTTATGCTCTTTCCGTTTAAATCGGTAATCTCGTCTTAATAAATTTTTATTTGCCATGCAACCGATGCAACGCTGCATCACTTTCTTCTTTTGTCAAATCCTGTAAAACAATAAAAAATACTCCTCTGATATTTCAAATCGAGGTCCTAAGTGGTTGGTTGTTGGTGATTTCAATACGGATATTCTTAAAGGACCCCTCGCACTATTTATGCTTCAACTTACAGTATTTTAAAATATTTAAAAACTTTAGAACTAGGCTGTGCTTTCAACAAATAACCCACGGTTTTAACTGTTTTAAGCCATTTCCGAGACCCGTTGACTTACAGCGAAAACAGGGAAACAATTTACATAACCGGTTTTTGGGATCCCAAAACGTAAGCGGAGGGACACCTATCACTTCGTAAAAGTTGTCCGTCTGTCAGCATGCATGATAAGTCTCGAAGGGAATGATATATTTTGATGAAACTTGGTGTGAGGACTCTTTATGTCAAGGGAGAGATCTTGTTCGTAGATGGGCTCTGTAGCTCAACATTTAGGGTGGGAAGGGGGTTCAAATTAAGGGACGAACTACATATCAGATCAAGAATAAGGGCTTATAACATCAGAAGAAACCCCGTTATAGTACGGACCGTAACAACCAACCAGTGACAACGTTTGTTGGCAGAAGGTTCGTAAGTTGATTGCATATAACAGAGAGTGCTTAACAGACAAACAGGGGCGTCACTTCGCAAAACCCTATGGGAGCAGCGGCGTCGTTCCGGTTCATTAGCTTGGCTAATCTTTTGTGAATTACCTTAAGATCAACTTTTTTCAACTGGCTGTTATGATTTTGTCAATCACTCGCCAGTTTTATGATTTTTCATGGGTAGCTGCCCCTCCCCCTAAATGACGCTTCCAAGTGGAAAGAGTTAATGCACGGGGGCTGATGTTTTTTCCGGGTAATTTGAATTGTAGCTAATACAGCAGGTGTATGGCCGTGGCCGGAAACTGGGACGAGAATCTCTTGTGATCTTTTAAAGTAGTGGAGTTTACTCGAAAGGAAGAAAAACTATATACCACTTCGTATCCGTTGCAGCAGAAACTTACCTCGCTCAAAGATCCATGGTCCCTGTTTTTGTAGATGTAGTAAATCATGTAACCAGGTATCAGCAGCATAGATGAAAGGCTAATCAGCCAAGCAATGACTTCAGCCCAAACTGGGTAGACGTAATACCCTCCATATTTGACGGTTCGGTAGGTGACACAGTAAAACAGGAAGATGAACTGTAATAAGGAAAACAAAAATAGACTCATTGATGAGTTTTCCTGCTCCCTGTTCAGCGAACAGTACAGCCTTCTCAAAGTTTGACATCAATCAAGTGCCGCATACAACCATCTCATAACCGCTAGTCTAAGATACCCCAGCAGATTGGAAGCTCTCCAAAAAATGCACATGCTCTCAGAATCTTAAAAGGCTTGCCTTGTCGTAGCCTACACTGTAAAAAGTCTTTCCTTTATCGGACTTTAGTAGTTATGCGTCACCGATTTCGGACACTTTTGTTCCTAATTCGGAGAATTAAAATCCGAGTTCGGAGAGTTATAATCCGATGCAAGATGAAAATGATAGAATGCAAAATACTGCAGTATTAATACTGCAGTATTTTGCATTCTAGCGTTTTTATCTTGCATCAGATTATAACTCTCGAATTCAGATTTTAATTATCCGAATTAGGAGTAAAAATGTCCAAAATCGGTGACGCACAACTAGAAAAGTCCGATAAAGGAGAGACTTTTTACAGTATACCAGTCCTGACTTTCTCTACGTCCGTACGTTCCATTCATTCTTATTTGCGAGATTTCGAACTTCCTATACTATTTTTGTCTACCGTAACGGCACTACACAGCTTATTGCATTTGCCGTGTTTGGCTCTTTCTGAATCGGATCTGGCTTCCGCGAGTTGTTCACGAGGGGTTCACTCGTTAGAATGACCAGTTATGCAGATTTTTCCGTGTTTCTCACCGAGGCCGAGCGCGGCTAGAAGCGGCCAGGATGGGTTTGTATTTTTTTTCCTTTTTAAACACGGCCCACTGTTAAAGGAGCCGTGTATCGGAACATGCCTGTGTCTTCTGCGAATTGTGTTGCCGGGAAAAGCTATTTATTAGAACATCCCAGGAACATCCCTTCAGATAGTTGTTAAACCGAAACAAAGAAGCCTCACTAGCACATTATACTTTAGCTTAGGACAGACGTTAACGATCGTTCGCTTCCAGGCTGGAATTCGTGCCAGGATTTTCAACACTACCCTCAATTCCATCCCGATGACAAATTTGGAGCCTGCGTAGTTGAATGGTAGTTGTACGAAAAAGGTTGCATGTAATACTATGTACTAGCAAAGAATACTATCATTTAATGTGCCTCAGACTGGTCCGATCTTATGCAGTAGTATCCTGTAGCATAGTCTTGCCATAGTAGCATCCAGTCTTGCTAATAATAGCATGCAGTAATATGCAGTAACACGGTAGCCTTGAAGTAGAAGCATGTAGTAGCATCAGTTAGTACTGCATGCTACTTTTTCGTACAACTTCGTACTACTATTTTGAGATAGATTTTTCATCGGGTAGAGACCAGAATCTAATCCGGTATATTCACACCTCACTGATTTCCACACTTGCCGTGTTTCGCTATTTTCAATCCTAAGATGCTCCCGACGGTTTACGTGAAGCCTTTTCGATTTCAACGATTTTTGAATATTGGAACATAAACCGTAAATAGTGCGCGCTGCTTTAAGGGACTCCTCTTCCTTATTCTTCCTTTTATAATATACCTAATAGCTCCCTTATGGAATTAAAAGTTTCTAAAATCCCTACCTTTCTCCATTGTTCCGTTTTGTCCCTACGAATTTTTTGCGCTTTTTCGGTCGTTCCGAGTTTTTCCCGTCACACAACGCAAAGTTTGCCGGAATCTTCAACGTCCGTTAACAACTCTTTCACACATAAGAATATGAGAATCTTCTGTTTTTGACCTCTCTTATTTGCTTTAGTTTTCCCACTTTTTAACCACGGCGTGTTCAGTTATCAAATTTTTTGCCACCAGCCGCCGCGTCGGAGAGCAGGAAGGCTGGATAGATTCGACAAGCGCTAACAAGAAAACCACTAAATTCAGGTGGAAAGTAATGGTATTTTCGGAAAAGTTTTTTTCTGAGCCATTTCACAGTGAAAAGATCAGTTCTAGTAAGAGTTGTGCTATGACCCGAAATGTGATCTTAGTCAAAATACTACTTACGGCCATGACTGCGGGTCCAAGGTATCCCCAGCAAATTTCCCAATAGATGGATAGCTTATAGTCAAGCATGTCGTTGAACATTTTCCTCAAAACACCACGCCCAAGGACCCAGTAGATGACGACTGTTTGGAAGAAAATGACCCACAAGATAGTCATACCACTAGCAGAATAGCTATCCATAAGTTGGAACAAGTATACGCCACCCTGGAAAAAATGTCAATCAAGTTTATTTTCCAAATAGCTTAAAGGATACCTGAACAATGAAACCATACTTGAACACACCATGGAGAATGCATTTACAGACATAGCCACGAAGAGCATTCTTCTCCTGAGCGTGACGTTTTAAAGATAGGGATGTTCGTTTCCGAAGGTTTGCACATGCAGACTACAAGACAAAAAGCGCAATTCATTCAAATCTTGTACAGCGCTGGCTCGATCGTATTGGAATTTCTTCTAGATATACATTTGGGCTTAACTGGTTAACAAATATTCCAGAAGAAGGGTTGATTGGAGACATACGTTCATTTCTAAAATTCTTCGGTACTGAAATAAGGACAGATGCAAAATGGAGCAACAATCATAGCTTGGAAACACTATTTCGTATGTGGATTGGGTTTTCTGCAGACAATATTAACGGAAGTCATATAGATAGGGATGATACTTGGTACTCTTCATTCGGGTGTCCTTTAAAGCTAGAAGAGGAATAAATATTTACGAAAATACACAGACATGAAACAAATTAACTAATACAGTTAGAAGATACGACCAGAAATAAATGATGGGATGAGATTATGTAAAAACTGGGCAGAAGAATTAGCAGTATATGGAGACAACTGATTGCCAGTGTTCCTCTCGGACCGACGCACGAAAGACGGAGGGGGAGGGAGGATCTGGGGACAACACATTATCTTTGCTCCAAAATTTGTTGAAAGAGTATTTCTGCAGTCAGTTAATTTAGGAACGTCCAGTTTAATCAGAGCCTCTTCATATGAAATATCATGATTACCCAGAAAGATTCTCCTCCTCTCTTTTGGACATTTTCCAGATGGCCTACGCGTTGCCACTTGCCACCCTTCATTTAGCCCTCTGGTACATCGAAGGCGGAATAAAAGACAGCTGATCAGCGGTAAAGCACAAGTCACGTAAGACTCGGAGACTAGAGAGTTGCGGTATTCGTGTGATCCAACTATCGTATCTTGTGTCCTAAGGTGCTGGATAGACTTATGGCCTGGATCTTGGGTCGAATTGGCAGAAATGTATCCGCAATTCTCGGTAGAAACATTGAATCTCAAAGACACACCAAAATCTTGGCGACAAAAGAAGCATTATCGGCTACATTTGTGCCAAATTTGACCCAAAATGCTTGCGACATAAACTGGACAATTTATAATAGATTGTCGAAACCAGAAACTTCGGTACCCGATGAAAAATTTATCTCAAAATAGTACTATGAAGTAGTACGAAAAATTTGCATGCAGTACTGACGATGCTACTACATGCTTCTACTTCAACGCTACCGTGTTACTGCATTAGCAAGACTGGGTACTACTATTAGCAAGACTGGGTGTTACTATGGCAAGACAGGATGCTACTGGATACTACTACTACATAAGATCGGACCAGTCTGAGGCACATTAAATGATAGTATTATTTGCTATTACATAGTGTTACATGCAACGTTTTCGTACTACTACCATACTACTACGCAGGCTACAAATTTTTCATCGGGTATATTGTATTGTTTCGCTGCGGTCAACTCGATTTTCAACGCCGTTATTTCAGCGGAGTTTCCTGTCTCTCTTACTGTGAAGGTCTTAGGCCCATACAGCCTATGGCTACAACCCCTATTGCCACCCACCCCAGCAAAGGATTAGGGTTACCTGGGCTGTCATGGGTAGAGAAAGGAAGAAGAATCCAACACAGGCAAAAAGAGTAAACCATCTGCGCCTAGGTCTAAGATAGACGGGGAAGAAGTCGACCATTCCTGTGACAAAGGCTTCGACGTTGCAGAACTGGCTGTCGATACCGATGATCTAAAAGACAACATGTATTGTTAACGACGAGTGAACGACCCAATGAAAAATCTGTACCTTGTGTAGTTGCATTTCATCAGTGAAGTCGTGCGTAATGATATGCATTAACTGTGCTTCATCTGGGATAATCTTAAGCAGTAGCATCCAGTCTTGATACAGTAGCATGTAGTTGCATCAGTTACTACTTCGAGAAGTTACTGTTTCGACAATTGTGTATCCGGACGGATTAAATTGGAAGCACTGACGCATTCGCAACGTCTAGACCACCCCAATCCAGGTCGCTAGACCAAACCAGGACACGGTACGAACTTGCGATCATTTTCACTGTTAGAAGTTTGATAAGGGGATAACATATGCTTGCACGTTACGAAAATATGAGTGTGTTCCACCGTACTTACAGTAGTTACTACGCGTGACGTCACGAATTCTGGCTGTTTGCCGTCAAGTCTGGAACGAATTTTCTATTATCCAGCAGTTTATGTAGTATTAGAAGTGTGGAACACGCTCTATATCTGTTATAACCCTTTTAGTATTTTGATTCAAGACAAAACTTCTGTGTGATCCTTTTAAATGTTATGTTTCGCAAAAAGAGAACATTTAAAGGGGTCGTAAAACAAATATTATCATAACATCAAGGATGATCGAACATTTGCTATCTGTTTATCAACCTCTGACAGTGTTGGATCGACTAAAAAGAGGAACGACACGGCAAGGCATGGCGCAGGAGGCACGAGTAATAAAAAGAGATTAGCAAGTAATATAAGTGGACAAGTAAGTGAGAGTTCGTAACTCCAGAGCCTAAAAGAAGGCACGTTTGAACACTGCCACTCGCTCCCACCCCTGAAAGGGCCCTTTTGGTTATCGTGCCTCTTTTTAGCACTCGTGCCTCCCACAGTATGGCGAAAGTCGCGAGCCAGCGGGCAGTTTTAAAGGCGCAATGACTTTCCGTTAGTTCTAGCACTCGGCGGGTTCTCGCTTTGATCTTGGAAAGTAAATCCGTCAGATTGCCAGAATCACACGGCAAGGCATGGCGCAGGAGGCACGAGTAATAAAAAGAGATTAGCATGTAATATAAGTGGACAAGTAAGTGAGAGTTCGAAACTCCAGAGCCTAAAAGAAGGCACGTTTGAACATTTGTTCCTGCCACTCGCTCCCACCCCTGAAAGGGCCCTTTTGGTTATCGTGCCTCTTTTTAGCACTCGTGCCTCCCACAGTATGTCGTGCCGTGCCGTGCCTCTTTTTAGTCGATCCCAGTCGGAAAACCCCCGGCTGGAGAACCTCACGTGCTGAGAGTAGGGCGACTCTGGCGCTCTCACGGATCTTTCCAAAAAGCTAAGCGCGCGAATCCACCAAGCGTAAGAACTAACGGAAAGTCGTTGCCCCTTTACAAGTTCTCGCTGACTGGCCGAGAGCGATTCTGGCGGTCTGGAAAGCTCTGCTGGCTTATCCGCCGTGTGGTCTTGCGACTCGGCTAAAACTCGCTTCGCTTTCCGAGGCTGTTCTTGCGCTCCGCTAGTTTCTGAAGTGATAATAATAATGATATAACTACAGCAAAAGGCTTTCGCCTCTATAAATAATGTGCAAAGTGAATCCACTATGCACGTGGAAAGTCGCGAGCCAGCGGGCAGTTTTAAAGGCGCAATGACTTTCCGTTAGTTCTAGCGCTCGGCGGATTCTCGCTTTGATCTTGGAAAGTAAATCCGTCAGATCGCCAGAATCGCCCTGAAATCACTTTCCACTCACGTAACGGAATGAATTTCCACCTCACTTTCCAAAACTAGCGGAGCGCAAAAACTGCTCTGGAAAGCAAAGTTAGTTTTAGCCAAAGTCGCAAATACAGCCGGTGCATAAAATAGCGGAATTTCTAGATCGCCAAAAATCGCCTTGCTGTAGCTGTAGTACTAGTTCTGCCAACCAATTTTCGTCGTATGGCGTATTCTCGCCGTTCCCCGAGGACTCCTCGGGGAACTGAAGGGAACGGCGAGAATAGAGGGAGTCACTCCACGCGGACTCCGCTTACAGAAACAACGAGAATACGGGGAATGCTTCCAAAATCGATTGTGTTCGAAAAAAAATATGCAGTTGAGGAAAATAGTCTGGATCCGCTTTATTTTTCGTTTTGTTTATTCTGATTGTTTTTATTAACATTGCACCAAGGCCGGCAAAATTGATTCCCCTCCGAATAGGGAGTCCTTTTTGATGATGGTGATGGTAATCGGAGCATTCCCCGTCCGTGGGGACTCGCGAGAATACAAGGAGTGAGTCCCCGGGACAAACAAAAACGCGGGGACTCTTCAAGTGGAGTCCTCGGGGAACGGCGAGAATATGCCTGTAGAGCCGTCCTAGCACTGAACATGCCGGTAAACTGAAAAGAACGAGTCGGCCTACTCCCGACTGTACCAATCCCGATTTTTTTTTGTAGAAAGAGAGAGAGTTTGTTAAACGGATAATACTACATACTACATAAGGGCCACCCCAGAAAGCACTGGCCTGTCCTAGGGGGTGGCCGTCGGGGGAAGGGGAAGTGTGATGGGGAGGAAATGGGAGGGTTCAAGGAAGAAATAAACACAACCACTTACGATTAACATTCCGAAGAAAACGGCGGCCCACGCAGGAGACCCCGGTAGCTGTAGTACAGCAGACGGGTAGACGATGAAGACAAGACCCGGGCCTTCTGTGGCTACTTCACTGACGGTCACATTCTACAAAAGAGAAAATTTATATGTTCTTCAAATAATCATTTCAACGCTGTCGTCACTATTAAGTATCAGCAAGGGAAAATGTGCTGTTGCCGGTTCTTCAATAGGGCCTTCCGTTAGTACGATTTTTCGGTGGTCTTCCTTAAAGGACACCTCGCACCCCGTAGAAAAATTTGTGGCCTGTGTAGATGTATGCTAGTACGAGTAGTACGAAAAAGCTGCATGTATTGATATGCAGTAGTGCAGAATACTTTAATTTAATGTGCCTCACGCTGGGCTAATCTTAAGCAGTAGCATTCAGTAGCATCCCGCCTTGCTCCAGTAGCATCCAGTGTTTAGCATGTAGTAGCATCAGTTGGTACTGCATGCTACATTTTAGTACAACTTCATACTACTATTTTGAGATAATTTTCCATCGGGACAGCTCGCACTACATAATGATGTAGCTCAGATGTTCTGAGATAGTTGACTACTTTACAAATGATCTATGCTTACAAAAAATTACACACGGCCTCGGCTGTTATTAGCCTGTTTCCATGTCCCTCGCTGTGGGTGACAATCTTGGCAAAATTTGCTTAACCGGTCTCTGAACGCATAAGCTCCTCGGAAACAATGATCGGACGCACTATACGTAATGTAAAGAGAGCAAACATGGCAAGCGTGACAATCAGTCTATTGTTAATAGAGAAGGACAATATACACTTATGAAGTGAAGAATCTCGGGAAGTGTTTATGCTCTTCTCGCTTCTCAATTCTCGCTTATGACAAAAGCACTAATTTAGACATCCGTTAATACCTGTTTATACGTATCGAATATACGCCTTTTGCTAACCAATGAGGAAGGAGTATAGAGAACGAGAATCGAGAACTGACTATCGAAGCAACTTATCGATTCTGCAGAATTGCGAAGCTTTCCGCGTTCTCGATTTTGACGAAAACGCAAGAAAAGTAGAATTGGCTTCATTTCAATAGTAAAAAAACGCGAAACAGGGAAACTGTGAGACGAATGTTCACGGTAACTCTTCACCGTGAATCTATAATACTGAACATTTGTTTTTCTTAATATAGTTGTTTATGTACAGTATTGCATTTATTTCTTTTCCCTTTTCTCTTTTGTTCCCAATATAATTATGCTAAGTGATTAAATTAGTGAGTCCTGCCACAAGCAAATCTGTATAGATTTTCACTTGGCAGGTCTGTTCTGATCAGAGCTGGTGGACTCGGACTCTGGACTTTTCGCCTTTTTCAAGGACTCGGACTTGTCTCGGACTCGGCTTTGCTGGACTCGCAGCACCTCTGGTTATGATATTGAATTTTTTTGTATAAAATTCCGTTATCTATTAAATTTGTCTCTCCGTAGATAGTAGCAAATGAAAGGTTAACAAATTACAGCCCAATTAAGTTAGTTTCCAATCCGCTCCAAAAGTCAATTTCCTCTTTGGATATGACCAAAACCTTTGTCTTCCCCAGGGGTGCAACGCTACACCGTAAAAAAAAATCTTGCAGTATTTGCTACTGGGATTAATCTTGTCTCTAAAAAAATAATACTATCTCTAATTCGGTTTAATGTTATTTCAGTAGAGATAAGATTAATCCCAGTAGTAAATACTGCAGTTAACTTTAATCCTTACTCGGAGACACTTTTGACAGTGTAGGCAAGTACAGAACAGAAGTGGCAAAGGTCGTAGCTTACCTGTGACAGAGCAAGGTTTCCAAGAATGGCGAAGGTGATCGTACCCGTGAGAAGACTGGTGAATGTGTTGACGACACAGGTGATCAAGGCATCTCTGTAACGAAAATACAAGTATGAAAGAAGGCGAGGGTCTCGGCCGTCCTTTCAGGAACATTCGATCAAGACCAGGCCATTAGCGGCCAGAAAACATAACCAAGGAAGAACATTTCTGTTTCCCCCTGCCCCCTTCCCCCAAAATGAGTCAGAATGAGATATTGAGGAGTGGCCGGTGCCGTTTGGTTCTTAGAAAAAACAAAACAGCCATCGAGTCTGGCACCAGCCTATTCTGCTTGAAACCCACCTGACATTTGTTTTTTGTTGCTGAGGTTTACTCTTGTCTCTCTTCGTCTGTTCTTTTAGGGTTTTTTGTGAGGTATGGTTTGTGGTCTCAATTAGAACACTCACAGTTTGATGTTTTGTTCGGTATTTCGTTCTGTCTTGGTGTATTTTCTTTTTTGGTCATCCCTAGGACAAGATTCACTTCTTGGGGTGGTTTTCAAACGGAAGTGCTTTATTCTTTGTTTACAATTAACCGTTTGACTGATCGGAAGTATTTCTGTCAGAATATAATTATTTGTTTATTCCATCTACAGAAAAGGTTACGAACGCCATAATGCGGCAGAATCCCAACATTGTGGTTGGGATCTCCTGTCATGTTTCCTATATAGCTCACTGAGAAATAGCCCGTATGCTGGCATAGACATCCAAGTTCGAACAAAATGAATCGCCTGCGGAGGTATACCCTACATCCTCGTGTTTTCCTATCCGGGGAAACCCAGGAAGTGGTCACTATCTATGTTATTCTTTTGAAATTAAAATGAACAGGCAAATCCTTGATCAAGGAATACTATATCTGTCTTCACTTATTTTATTATTACTTCGTTTTGTATTTTTTACTAACTTTATAAATGTTTATTTTTTATCTGGTACATTTACTCCATTTTATAAGCAGTGAACTGAAAGACAAAAAAGCTCCTCAGCCGGGATTTGAACCCAGGACCCTTTGCTTACAGGGCAGGCGCTCTTACCCTTTGAGCTACCGAGGGGCTTGTGGACAGAGTCCGCAAACCACTACACTAGTCTGGTAGAAGCCGGCCATAGGAACAGTGATCCCGCCCGAAGGCAAATTCATCTAACCAGTTCACATGCCATCTATGTATTAGCATTTACTCCGTTATTGAATGATCAGCGTAGTTTTTTTTCTTTTCTTTCTCTTTACTGCGCTATTTCCATTTTCTTGCGTAGTGCGTAAATAAAATGTCATCATCATCATCACTCACCTGTAACAATTCTGCTTGAATTTATTGTATGACCCTAGAGACGGCAGCACGCCCATGCCCACACTGTAGGCGAAGAAAATCTGAGAAGCGCCATCTATCCACGGCACAGCAGTTGCCAACAGTTCCCATTTCGGTGTGATAAACTCGAGAAGACCAACATCAGCGCCAGGGAGGGTAACAGCTCTCACAAGCAGGACGAGAAGGATGACATATGGGAAGAGGGCCGTAAACCAGATAATCTAGATAGAAAAAAGATCTGTACGGTAAACGGAAACGAAGATAGAAGAATGTCGGCGGATTTTGAAGCCAGGATTCACCTTCCAGATTCCCAGAATTCCGGACCTTCCGCATGGTCCAGCCAACCTTTCCAGATCTTCATGATAACGATGACAGCTAAATTTGCTGCTTCAACATTTCTTAGATGTCCCTTTTACATGTCAAATATCTCTTGCATCCCAATCACAACTGTCAATCACTTTCCCTTTTCTTCCTTAATTTGCATATTTGGTGTGTCTCTCGAACGGGGTGCGTCCATGGCACCTTCCAGACATCTGGAATCTGGGGTGTCCAACACCCAGGACTTCCAGACGGTTTTGGCCTGGCTTCACCTTCCAGATCCGTCTCGACAAAAACGGCTGTCTGGAATCCGGAAGAAAAATCTGGAAGGTGAAGCCTCACAAGATTCCTTTTTGATGAAACCTTTTGTTTCAAATACTCCAAATTACTGTTATACCTTCTTCATTGATATAAGAACTCCCGCGTTGCTTTAAGCTTTTTACCGGTTGATCATAACCATATGTAAGTTCTGTATGGTTAAAGGACCTTCACGCCTCTACTCTTGATCATCTTTTCACTTGTCCTTCAAATTTTAACTGAAAGGGCAACCTATTTTTGTATCATTTAACTGAATAAACTGCACAATTTGGATTGTGTTAAGAATTTTTTGTTCACTATTTGAGTTCCAAAATATCCAGGGCCGTCCTCACAACACAAAATTTGGCTAACACTCAAAATGTCCACGATCATAATGCCCACGACTCAAAATGCCCACGATTGGATACATTTGAGGTTTTCAGTCCGTAATCAGGCGTGATTGAGTGACGGAAGGAGTGACAAAACCGGTCCGGGTTCGGGCACTGTGAGGGGAGTTGGTGGGATGGGGGAATTCCTGTGATCGCGTATTAAGGTACTTCCAGATGTGCTCGGGCGACGAAACTTTGCTTGAACATAAGACACAAGATTGGCTTACAAACTGTCACTTCTCAGATCCGAAGTACTAAGGTACTTAAAGTACTAATCCTAACCACAAAGTACAAACAAAAACTTAAACAAAGTAGACATTTTGACTCAAGGGTTTTGCTCAAAACTTGATTTTTAGCACCCTTAAAGTGGGTATGTTAACCGAAAAGTCAAAAAAATACTTTAGCCAAACGATATATATTCATTATCCCCAAGGGCCCATGACCATTTTTGCCTCAAGGTTTTGCTTACAAGTGAAATTCTGTACAAATAATAATTTGAACAAAATATACATTTTCATGATTCCAATGAGCTTATCATCATTTGTGCTTCAAGAGTGTTCATTACATCTCTAGCGCCCTTAAAGTGCGCATCATCATGGCCAAATGCACAAATAAAATAGTTTCTAAGGACCCATGATCATTCTTATCTCAAGGGTTTTGCTTACAATTGATCGCAATTAAACCAACACACGAATTGACGAATTCCTACTTTCATCCTACGACCCAGCCTTGCAAGTGCCGTATGAGCTTCCAGCTCTTGTTAATCAAGGAATCATTCTTACCTTCGTGATGCAAGTTGACTGGTGGATTTGGATCTCCTGGTTTTGCTTTCTGGATATTAGCCTCCTCTGTAACCACTTTGAACTGTCGGCATTTTAGGCCGCCGGCATTTCGTGGTCGTGGGCATTTTGAGTCGTGGGCATTTTGAGTCGTGGGCGTTTTAATCGTGGGCATTTTGATCGTGGGCATTTTGAACCGTGGGCATTTTAATCGTGGGCATTCTGAGCGTGGGCATTGTGAGAGTGGGCAAAAAGATCGTGGTGATTTTGGGTACCACCCCAAAATTTTACTATGACGCGGAAAATTTGAATCTCAATGCACACGCGGCTTTTCAGTGGCTAGTAATCAGCTCGTTGAAGATGACCTCGCTGCGTGGACACATAGACCGTGTTCCACCCTACTTACCGTAGTTACTACGTATGATGTCACGAATTCTGGCTTTTTGCCGTTAAGGCTGGAATAATTTTTCTTTTTCCCAGCAGAATATCATGCCACGGGCGAATCCGACGACTCCCGTTACAGAGATGCGTAGTTACCACGCTTACTACGCTCCCGAGCATGGTTAGCAAATAGTTAGTATTAGTTAGTTACCATTTCGAGAAGGTTGGAACCGTCAGCGTAGAAACTTTTTACGAGGTTGCAAAGAAAATAGCAACGAATAGCTTCTGTTGTTAGAAGGGTGGAACACGCTCATATTTTTCGTAAATTGTCTGCGTCAAGCATACAACACAGGTATAAGCGCATAGAGGTACCACAAATCCGACAGGGAAGTCCACTACATGAAAATCGATATTCGTGAACAGATTTGTATATTCGTGAAGAAGATTGGTTTAGATAACAAAAAATAGGCTTAAAAGACCCCTCAAACTATTTACTCTTCAACTTCAAATTTAAAATATTTGAATACTTTTAAACTAGGCTGTGCTTTCAACAGTCTTTCAGTCTTTTCCGAAGATCAGTCATTTATAGCGAAAACAGGGAAACAATTTGCATAACAGGTTTTTCTGATGGAAAAACTTCTCGCAGACAACCGTCGACGGCGTGATACACATGGTAAGTGAGAAAATCAGCGTGGTTTTGTTAGAGGGGTTAGAATATTCCGTACGAAATTGGGGTCTTCGGGTTTCTTGGATGCTGGAATTAGGTTGCATTAGTATTATAGGTAAGATAGGTCCTTTACGCATTATGTTAGAATAAACCTTTTACCTTTCCACTGTTGTGTAGACCCCTCCAGATGATGAGATACACCAGGATCCATGCAAGGACCAAGCAACCAGCGAGCTCCCACTGGATAGTTCCAAAGTTATCAATTGAATCAGTCCGCTGCAGACACCGGTTACTAACAAGAAAAATTGATTAATATAACATAATAATATATTCTTTATTTCCATAATACCCCAACATAATATGGCTAGCAGAGGATCGCCATGACGTTAACACATGTCATAGCACTGAAGTACAATATATACAGTATATGATAATAATGAATAGGCCTACATAGTATAATAATAGCAAGATTGAATGAAAGGCCCTAGGGCCATAGACACAAGATAACTAAGTCATCACAATTAATCTAGAAACCTTGTTTTCATCGCAAACCTCAAGTACCCCCAACATTTTTACACTCGAGCGACAATGGACTACGGTGAACGAATAGTCACAGCAATTTAATTCAGTTTAATTCTAATTTATTTTTACCAAAACACAATCAACAAAATCCACAAGAAACAAGACCAAATGTTTCGATGGGATCCCAAAAATCTTATATTTATTGGACTTATTGATCCAGTCAATCGGGTCTGCTAGATTTCCTGTCTTCGCCAGTTCCCGTAAACATGTTGTTTCCCCCCAGCTCAGATAACCCAGACTGGGTCAGATTACGACTGGAATACCAATGCTAGTCGACATTTTTCCGGTTCGACATGCTCTTTCTGTATATACCACCTTGTAAGCTTTATCTTACTACTAAACGTCTTACTACCCATTTACCCGGTAGTAAAGCATTGTCCTAATAGGTGTAATAAGCTGAATAAAGCTATACGCGATGTTTACGTATTAATACACACGCCTGTTCACATACAACCCAAGAGGTTCTTATCAATGCGGCGTTCGGTGTTGCCAAGTTAATACAATTTTTCGAGCTCAAACAATATCAAAAAAGGTTCTTAGTACTACTTGAAGTACACGAGTACAATATAACGCAAATTATACTGTAAAAAAAGTTATTAAAATAAGGGATGGGCAGCACTGATCCTCGAACTGACGAAAAGCAGTCGTAATAGAACAAAAACGTGTTTTTTTAAGAAAAGTTGTTTCTTTATGTTCCAACAAAGTAGAACTATTGTGCATTCTTTGGCAACCCTGACGGCGCTGCGCCTCTCCTCGGTCCGCTGGCGGAACCAACCAAGCGGTCTGATTGGCTCTGCATAAGGAAGAATAGGGCCGAGCTCTATTTTACTTATTCACCTTATTACAGCGCGCCCCGAGGAAAAGAGGAATCTGTAACAAGGCTTATACGCGGCAATACACCTTACAACACCTATTTGGACAATGCTTAAGACGAAGCAAGTAGATCGATTCAGTCCCATCCCATTATCGTTATACCGACAAAGGATATTTATTAGAAATGTAAGTGTAAAAGTGCTGGTTTCCGAGTGATCAGCTGAGAAAACACTGAATTTAAGATGAATTTTAAATACATGCTTTCAGTCAAATCAAAGCTCTAGACGACTTCAGAATTAACTTTCACTTTTATGAGATTTCTGGGTTGCAGAATTCAGGACGAATTCATTGTCCAATTGGTAAATGAAGTCAGATACGGATTCATCATTTATCTTTACTCCTAAAGCTACGTTTACACGGGGTATTTACCCGTACTCCGTGGATATTTTTCCCCGCAACAGCAACAAATCCCCGGGTATTTTGGACTTCAATTTTCTTTACCTTTTTTTTTACCATATAAGAAGTCATTCAGATGGACACATGTTAGTTTCCATTGTAGAGAGATACCCTGAGCTTTACAACCTTGGAATTTGTTTCCACATGAAAGTACTCTCCCTTGAAAAATAACCAGGTACCGTGTGAACACTTTTCCCGTCTCGTCTCCGGGGAAAAATACCCACCGTGTAAATGATCCTTAAATCGAATCTCTAATAGACTTCGAAGGAATTTCCTTCAAGTAGAAAACTTTACTTGAAGGAAATTCCGGTTTTCGCCGATTCCGTTGAACAATTATCCGTCAAGGAAACAAAGTTTAAAAATGGACCCAGCATGTCTCCTTACCCCTATATCGAATCCTTAATTGAGTTCAGAAAATTACTTTTAATTCCACCAAATTTCCGGTGTTGGCCGGATTCGGAACGAGCTACTTGTGCGGCAAGAAAATAATGTTCAAAACTGGATTCAGCACGTCTCTTTATCCCAATACCGACTTCCAATCGACTTCTACAAAATTTCCGTTTTTGCCGGAATCCGGGTGAACTATTTGTCCGGCAAGAAAAAAAGAACAGATAAGGTTTCAGCATGTCGTCTAACCCCTAAAACAATCTCTTTAACTGCAAAACATATTTTATTTCAACCCTTAATTTGAAAACCCATCCCCCACCCCTAGATATAGGGCCACAGGCCTTATCTACGAACTGACAGACGTCGGTAAGAACAGACTTTTACGAAGTCACAGGTCGCCACTTACGTTTTGGATCCCAAAAACAACCACATTTTCTTTTAAGAAGCCTCATCCCGTATTAAAATAATTCAAGTCATTGTATTATGGGACATTTTTCCAATCGTAAACAATTGAAAACAATTGGAAACGATCGTAAACAGTTGTTTTTTACGATTGGAAACAGTTCTTTACGATTGGAAACATTTGTTTACGATCGGAAACAGTTGTTTACTATTGTAAATAGTTGTTTCCAGTTGTTTCCAATCGTTTGCGATTGTAAACACTTGTTAACGATTGTATTTTTACGATTGGAAACAGTTGTTTTCATCGTAAAATTTCGATTGGAAACAATCTGTTTCAATCGTAAACAACTATTTCAAATCGTAAACAAATGTTACCAATCGTAAAAAAAACAATTGTTTACGATCGTTTCCAATTGCTTTCAATTGTTTACTATAGGAAAAGTGTCCCATTGAACAATGACTTGAATTATTTCCATACGGGATGGACTGTGCAGAGTGATTTTTTTCACCTTTTATTGAAAGCCTTCTCTCGCTGAATCGTTTTCCCACTCCTTCCCTGAGTCCCTCCCCCCACTCCAAATCTCTCCCCGAGCGAGGATTATACTCTTAAATTCTCTTAGGGCTTGGGGTTTCGGGACAAAATATCCGTCCATGGTTCGACTGTGACCGTGTTCCATCCCACTTACCGTAGTTACTACGCATGACCTCACGGATTCTGGCTTCTTGGCGTCAAGGCTGGAACGCATTTTTCTATTTCGGCAATATATCGTGCCGACGGCCGACCGGGCCAATCACGTCACAGAGATCGTAGTTACCACGCTACTACGCTCTCGAGCGTGGTAGGAAAATACACTGTAAAAAATAGTAACGAATAGTTACTATTGTTAGAAGGGTGGAACACGCTCTGTAAGTCAAGAGGCTCAATTTAACTTCAATGAGGATTCAGCGAAGCTATAGGACTTGAAAGGAAAGCTCATGAACAGACGTAGAAACGTTATGATCCTGCCGGGACACAATCATAGATGTAAATACTTACTCCCAAAACTGTTCAACGGAAGACACATTGCCAAAATAAGTCGCGTTCGGCTCAGTTTTATTACCGGTTGTCAAATAGCATGTCTTTTGGTCATTCCACCAACCATCTGGAAGAGAACATTATCATTATTTAGAGGCAACAAAAACAGTTTCGGACTTGGCATTTTGGCCTACAAAATTCTTTTCCGTCACCGTCAAAAACACACGTCACTGTTTGTTTTTTTCCTAAGCCGTCGAAATTCTCATTCGCAGCTCTTATACTCTATGTTAGGGAGGAAACCAATACTCTATATGACTAAGTCCAAAACACGCCAGTGATCCTCAGGAAGAAGGGGTAAACTTCCCGATGAAAAATTTGTAGCCTGCGTAGTAGTATGGTAGTAGTACGAAAACGTTGCATGTAATACTATGTAATAGCAAAGAATATTATCATTTAATGTGCCTCAGACTGGTGCAATCTTATGTAGTAGGATCCAGTAGCATCCTGTCTTGCCATAGTAACATCCAGTCTTGCTAATAGTACCATATACTAGTATGCAGTAACACGGTAGCCTTGAAGTAGAAGCATGTAGTAGCATCAGTTAGTACTGCATGCAACTTTTTCGTACTACTTTTTTTCGTACTACATTCTATTTTGAGATAAATTTTTCATCGGGTTGTCCGTAACGACTCAAACTCAACGACTACAATCCTGTGTCAAACAATCATGGCGATCTTTGGGAGCAGCTGTGACACCGCTTCTTGATTTCTTCCGCAGGTACCCGGAGATTCTGCATCGGCAGGGAGAGATAGTCATCAAGAGTATTTTAAAGACACAATCTTCTTACTACCCAATGCGGAGCACGATTATCTATTCTCCCTTATCCGCTCTTTCCCTGCTCTTTCCTTGCCACTTGTAAAAAACATCTGTGCCTCCCTCCCCCTCTAAAAGCGGAAAAGAAAAACATTAAAATGGCTCATGTGGAGACCGTTGGCCTCTAATTTCTCGTCGAAAACAATAGTCTTAAGGTACATACACACACCGTCCGATTTTCGCAGTCGGATTCGAATACTCTATATGACCAAGTCCAAAACACGCCAGTGATCCTCGGGAAGAAGGAGAAAACGTAGCACTAACGACTCAAACTCAACAACTCAATCCTGTGTTCGGAGGCGTTACTAGCCAAAATTTCTCGGGGGGGGGGGGGGGGGGCGGGAAAGGCATTTACCGACTAGCTGGTAATTTTACCGACTCTTTTTGCAGAAAAAACAACTGTTTTCAAGAAAAAAATGACAGTTTTGAAAAAAAGTCGACTGATTTTCAGAAAACCGACTGTTTTGACAAAAAATCAACTGATTTTTAGAAAAACCGACTGTTTTCATGAACAAAATTAACTGTTTTGACGAAAATTGCGGCGCCGCAATTGCACCGACTGGCTGACAAGATCGGGGGTGGGGGGGCGTCCCCCCCTCCCCCCCAGTCGTGACGCCCCTTTCTGTGTTACCAATCACGGCGATGTTCGGGAGCAGCTGTGATACCGCTTCCGGTTCTTCCGCTACGTACAGGGCGATTTTACATCGGCAAGAAGAGTTAGTCATCAAGAGTATCTCCTCCTTCGCTCCGAAATTTTGGCGCATCGCACGCAGGTTTTGCCGGGATCGACTGAAAAGAGGCACAGCACGGAACGACATGGCGCTGGAGGCATGAGTAATAAAAAGAGATTAGTAAGTAGTAGAAGTAGACAAGTAACTGAGAGTTCGTAAGCCCAGAGCCTAAAAGAAGGCACATTAGAACATTGTTCCTGCCCCTCACTCTGAAGCCTGAAAGGGCCCTTTTAGTTCTCGTGCCTCCTACAGGATGTCGTGCCGTGCTTCTTTTTCGTCGATCCCCGATTGGGGTGGTCTAGACGTTGCAAGCAAAGACAATAGTTGAGTTTTTGCTGATACCATGGTATCTGTTACCACGGTAACTGGATCTGCAATTAGTCGTTTTTGCAGTTATCGTGGTATCTGATACACGGTGCTCTGCAAAAACGACTATTGCCGAAATTGCACTTTTTGATGTCATCGCAAAAGAAAAACAGATATCCAGTTGCATCACTAAGTGCTAAACTTCTTTCTCACCAATCTGATAAAATTTGATGAAAGTGAGATGACTTTTCAGATACCACGACCAGTTACCACGGTCGGACCGTAGTATCTGAATATCTGATACCACGAAAACTGGCCAGATACCACGATAACTGCAAAACGACTTCAGACCGTGGTATCAGATACCACGATAACTGCAAAAACGACTTTAGACCGTGGTAACAGATACCATGGTATCAGCAAAAACGCAACTAATAATAGTGGGAAAGACCGGTGACTTCGCAAAAATCGGGTCTCTGAAAATCGATCGGAACGCTGCCTAGCGTTTGGACTTTGTCCAATTTCGAGCGGTAGATGATTAATATAACCAAAGCAAGAGGGCGTGAATAGGCAATGTCTGTCAACATTAGTTGATTCGAAATCGTGAAGTCAACATTTTTTTTTCCATAAAAAAGCAATTTATTCTTTCCCTACTTGTTTTTTATTTCAATTAAAGAGGAAATCTGAATGGAGAGAGGATGCTCATCATAAACGAAACGAAACAAAATCAACGAAACGTGCTTTGATGATGATTCTGCGGAGAGCGATGGAAGAAAATGTCAACAGAGCGATTTTTAACGAAAGAACATCCGCTAAACGGCGCTGATTGTTGTGACTAGCTCATGGGGCTTACGGGAGTTTCCGGTCTTTCCCACTTTTACTGTCTTTGGTTGCGAGCGTCAATGCTTCCGATTTAACTCCTTCCTGATACAGAATTGTCGAAACAGTAACTTCTCGAAGTAGTACTGTGTCAAGACTGGTCTCCAAGCGCTTTAGAGCACAACTTTTACCAGAGATAATCTCTCCATGATGAAATAGTTCAGCCATATCGTTTTTTGAAAACACCATTACTTTCCACGTAAAACTGAGACACGTGAAAGCACCATTCCTCCTGAAAAATTTGTAGCCTGCGCAGTTGTATGGTAGTTTTACGAAAAAGTTGCATGTATTGATATGTAATAGTACAGAATACTATCATTTAATGTTCCTCAGACTGGGCCAATCTTAAGCAGTAGTATCCAGCAGCA
Source organism: Branchinecta sandiegonensis (assembly GCA_030848855.1). Lineage (NCBI taxonomy): Eukaryota > Metazoa > Arthropoda > Branchiopoda > Anostraca > Branchinectidae > Branchinecta > Branchinecta sandiegonensis. The sequence continues at coordinate 4,458,863 of JAUPMV010000021.1, read as the reverse complement.
TCCTGTCTTGCCAACAGTAGCATGCAGTAACACGGTAGCCTTGACATAGAAGAATGTAGTAATCATCAGTTCGTACTGCATGCTACTTTTTCGTACAACTTCATACTACTATTCTGAGATAAATTTTTCATCGGGTCACTTTCCACGTGGAAAGCGAAGCGAGTTTTTCTGGAAAGCGAATTCACGACGGGAGTAGAGAGCGATCTCGCAATATATATATAACGCAGTTGGTTTCTAATTTTAAAGTAAAGACTCAGTTTTAACTTTGAAGAAAAAGATGACCAACTTTTATAAAAAAGCTTCGGTAGCCCTCCAAACTCACATTTTTTAACAAGTGAATAGTACAGTACGTAAACAATTGTAATTTAGTTGTCGAAATCGTGTTTTTTTTTATAGTATTTATGTGTCACTGAACGGACCAGATGGTTTAGGCATAGTTCTGTTTTATACATTATTTTGTACTCCTCAGTTCCGAGGGAAATAAATAAATAACACAAGAATGCACCGTTTCAACAGATTGACGTGGATGCTGTGTTATATTTTTCAAAAATTTACGCATTAAAACGTTATGCATCCAAGAAGAGCCGAAACAGAAAGATTCCTTTTTGAGATCCCAAAACGTAAGTTGAGGGATACCTATGACTTCGCAAAAGTTGTCCGTCTGTCCGTCCGTCCGTCCGTCCGTCCGTCTGTAAGCACGATAACTCTCGAAGGGAATGAGATATTTTGATGAAACTTGGTGTGAGGATTCGTTGGGTCGGCGGACCAGTCGAGTTCGTAAATGGGCTTTGTAGCCCTACATTTAAGGGTGGGGGAGGGGGTTCAAATTAAGGGGCAAACAAAATATTTTGAAACAGCTAATGTGATAGTCGATTATGGGGTAAGAAGACATGCTGAACACGATGGTGAAAACCATTTTGTAATCGGACGAGTAGTTCGCCCGGAATCCGGCCAAAAACGGAAAGTTTGTTAAAAGTAAAAGTTTTATTTGAAGTTGATTAGATGTTTGATTTAGAGGTAGGAAGACATGCTGAAGACGATGGTCAAAACCATTTTCTCGACGGACAAGTAGTTCGCCCGGAATCCGGCCCAAACCGGAAAGTTTGTTAAAAGTAAAAGTTTTATTTGAAGTTGATTAGATGTTTGATTTAGAGGTAGGAAGACATGCTGAAGACGATGGTCAAAACCATTTTCTCGACGGACAAGTAGTTCGCCCGGAATCCGACCCAAACCGGAAAGTTTGTTAAAATTAAAAGTTTTATTTGGAGTTGATCAGATGTCCGATTTAGGGCAAGAAGACATGCTGAACTTTTATGCGAAAACAATTTTCTTCCCGGACATGTAGTTCGCCCGGAATCCGGCCAAAACCGGAAAATTGTTAGAAGTTAAAGTTTTATTTCTAGCTGATTAGATAACCGATTTAGGGGTAAGAAGAGACGCTGAATCCTTGTGTGACAATCATATTTTACCCGGACATATAGTTCGACCGGAATCCGGCTGGAGTCGGAATATTTGTTTTAAGTAAAATTTTTATTTGAAGTTGATTAGATGTTCATTATTGGGGAAAGAAGATACCCTGAGTTCGTTTTTGAGCTTTCTTTTTTCGCCGGACAGTAGTTCTAGAGTTTGGCCGAAACCGGGAAATTTGCAGAAGTGGCAGGAACTTTTCGTCAAAACAGATATGACTTATACGGGTAAACACACATGCTGAATCCATATCTGAACTTGGTTTTCTCAGATGATTAGCTATTTGGCCTTAATCTGTTTCTGAATTTTAATTGTAAGAATATTCAAGGATTCTGGCGATGACTGGATCTGGCTAAGACAAGACCCAGTTGTCTGGATCAGATATTGAATTTTTGGGATCCCATCGAAAAGTTTGGTCTTGTTTATAAGTAGTGAACTGAAAGACAAAAATGCGCCTCAGCCGGGATTTGAACCCAGGACTCTCTCTAAATTATATTTGAAAACACTGTTTCTGGTTTATTGGTCACGGTACAAGTCCCCTGTGTGAAGCGCCATCTATGTCCCATAAATGTTCCTTCAGCCCAAGCTGACTGACAATCATATTTGAGACAGTGCAGAACGGATACATCAACGGATACATCAAATACAACAAATCGGATACATCATATTGAATTTTATTAGACCTATATTTTGGCCCTTCTTGGCAAGGGCCCTTGGCAAAAGAATATAATTCAGCTGACGTTTCCATTTTGCACTGTTAAATAAGAGCCGAAAAACTGCCGAAAAACATCTGCTGACTTTTTTGTTTGTCATCATGATCTCGGAAAAGTCAGGAAATGCTTTTTTGGCGGTTTTTCGACTCTTATCGGCAATGCTTGTTATGCATAACGTTCGGAAAATCAAAACAGATAACATCCCAAATGCTGCGAATCCATGAAAACGCCGAAATCGGTCTATCTGTTCCATATGACAAAAGTTGCGGGGATGTACTTACCACAGGTATCCCAAGGAAGTGCTGGAATCGCTACGAATGACGCAATGAAATACCACAATGTCCAGGCAATAATTACACAGTAGTAAATATTGAGATATGAGACCATAGCAGTTGAAGCGAAACCGACTCCTGAAAAAAAATAAGAAATTAAAAGCTGTAGACGCTGCGACCAATGCAGATTCCTGCATTAAAAGTTTCACTGAATCCATACTCAGTGGAATACGAATACGAAATGGGACACAAGATCCAGTTAAGATTCCCTCACTTAAAGGACCCCTCGCACTACTTACTCATCAACTTACAGTATTTTAAAATATTTGAATACTTTAAAACTAGGCTGGGCTTTCAACAAATAGCCCACGGTTAATTGCTATTATAAGCATTCTCCTAGACCCGCTGACTTGTAGCGAAAACGGGGAAAACTTTACACAACCGGTTTTTCTGATAGAAAAACTTCTCGCAGACAACCCTCAACAGCGTGATACACATCGAAGGTAGCAAGACACGGCAAGTAAGAAAATCAGCGCGGTTTTATTAGAGGGTCAGAATGTACCGTACGAAATTGGGGCCTCCGGATTTAGAAATATATGGAGAGGTTATGGAAGTAGGTTGCATTAGATTCCGATATCAACCGAGATGCAGGTGTGTTAACTGTTATAACTTTTTCGAACAGAAATCATCTCTGGAGGCTGATATGACTTATATCATCCTCTCCGGAGGCTGATATGACTTATATCCTCCTCTCCGGAGGCTGATATGACTTATAACATCCTCTCTGGAGGCTGATATGACTTATAGCATCCTCTCAGGAGGCTGATGTGACTTATATCATCCTCTCATATCTACCGCTAACTTTCTGCGTGAAGATTATCGTAAAATAACTGACCGTGGGTCATAAAAGGATATGAGTTACATACCTGTTCGAAAAAAGTTATTCCTGAATAACACATTTTTTTTATTTGTGCGAAAGCTTTTTAAAACTTGTGGTAGCTATATGTGATTTCAAATATTTGCGATCAATAACATCACCAACTTGCCTGCTGTCAATACTCTGTATAATTAAGTCCAAAACACGCCAATGATCCTCGGGAAGAACGAGAAAACGTAGCACTAACGACTCAAACTCATCAACTCAATCCTGTGTTAACCGATCATGACGATGTTTGGGAGCAGTTGTGATCCCGCTTCCCACTCTTCCGCTGGGTACAGGGCGATTTTGCATCGGCAAGAAGTAGTAATCAAGAGTATAAGAAAACAACTTGTTAGTCTTCTAATTTTGGGGCTCTTAGTTATATTTTGTTACCCAGGCATACGGCAGCGTCTTCAATTTTCTGTAGCTCGCGGCTTTACAGGACGAAAAACCACGTCCTCGATGAAATTCAATTGGCGCGGCCTAACTGTGAATTTTGTCTTTTCGGGACGCCATCCATATTCTCAACGTCATCACGAGAGCCTATTGTGGAAATACAAAAAAAAAACTTAACAGTGCCAAAATAACCAAGTGTATTCAAATACAAGATACAATGGCGACAAGCTAAAAGCTTAACGCCAAATGTAATAATAAATAAAAATAAATAAATAAATGAGCTAGCTTTTCAGTTAAACTTTAATGATAATAAACTGAAGACTCAGTTTTGTTTACGATGAATGTTTATGTTTGACTCAATTCGGTTGTGGTTGAGTGAATGTTTCCATATTACTTATATTCTATTATTAGGAGCGTTTCGACCGTTACAGTCTGTAGCTAATAACTGAAAAAGTGGTTTTCGCTTTCGCGGTCCGTAGCTCTATAGATGAAAATGTTGTTTACGCCAGCTATTAATTACGTTCAATCCGTGTTTCTAGGCTGCTACGCAATTGTACCAAGGCCTGTAACAGCACAGCACTTAGCGTAAAGACAACAACGTTTTGAAAAGAAAAAAAAAGTGTTCTTGTCTGGGATTGACTAAAAAGAGGCACGGCACGGCAAGACATAGCGTAGGGGGCATGATTACTAAAAAGAGGCACGAAAACTAAAAGGGCCCATTCAGACTTCAGATTGAGGGACTGGAACAATATTCTAACGTGCCTTCTTTTAGGCCCTGGAGTTATGAACTCTCACTTACTTGTCTACTTCTGCTACATGCTGATCTTTTTTTATTGCTCGTGCCTCCCGCGCCATTGCGTGCCGTGGCTGTGCTATGACCATGAAACTTTTCAGGCATGTTAGGGACTCTATCAGATTGGCTTAAAAATAGTTCCTCACCCGACCCGATCATCGTTGCGGGAGAAACAGTTATTAGTGAGTGGAATAACCATTTCAGAGTTAGAGTTAGATGTTTGCCAGCTTTTGAGCGTATAACACGCACCAATTGTGTGTTACGTTGCGTGTATGTTTCTATTATGCGTACTGACCCATTATAGTTAGGAAGAACCCGATATCATCCTGTACCACGGACGACGGTGAGGCCACGAGTGGTCTTAAGTCCTGTCGAAAACGGCGACCTCTCGGACCCATTGCCACGGGACCCTTCTGGTAAACGAAAACAGGACCCCAGGAAAACGAAAACGGGACCCATCTGGCTAACCGAAAAGAGGACCCCGTAAAAAACGAAAAAGGGACCTACCTCCATAATACGGACAGCGAAAAGGGGACACGGAATTTTGGGAAAAGGGACCCTTAAGCTTATAAAAAACAAAATGATCTGTTGAGTAAAGAATTTTTTCATGTAACTCTTGCTACCGCCACGGTCTAGAATATTCAATACAAAAGATCCCTTATTCGCCATTTACACTGAGTAAGACCCTCACATGATGAGGGTCTCCGTTCTTATGGGGAAACGTATTTTTGTATTCTCTTCTACTATTTTTACTAGAAAGTTAAGGGTCAATTTGTTTTTAATCATGTATCCACTGTCCGTATTATGGAGGTATAATACGGAGGTAGGTAGGTAGGTAGGAGGTAGGTCCCGTTTTCGTTTGTAAGGGGTCAGGTTTTCGGTTAGCCAGATGGGTCCGTTTTCGTTTTCAAGGGGTCCTGTTTTCGTTAGCCAGAAGGGTCCCGTGGCCAGGGGTCCGGGGTCCTGGGGTCCCGTTTTCGAGAGGACCTGGTCTAACCATCGCAGAAGAAACTATCAAAGACAGAGAACAATCAGGGAAATATCGGAAACATTTAACATGAGGAATTCAGTCCAAACTAACACTTAAAACTGACTGCTTCAACGACTTCCATTTTGTTTTCTCTCAAGTTTTCAAATGTTTCCTGGACTTCGTAAGTGGATCTACACTGTCAGAAGTTTCATAATAGATAGCACGAGGATGCGCGGTTTCAACAGATAATGCGTAACACTTCGGATGTTATCTGTTGTGTTTGAAAAGGTTATGCATGGAATGTTATGCATATCAAGCTTTGTTAGGAAGAGCCAAAAAAGCATCTACTGACTTTATTCATTGTCGTCATGATGTCGGAAAACTCAGCAGATACTTTTTGGCGGTTTTTCGGTTCTTCCTGACGGCAATGCTTATTATACATAACATTTTAAAACACAACAGGTAACATCCGAAGTGTTATTTGTTACGCATTATCTGTTGAAACCGCGCATCCTCGTGTTATCTGTTATGAAACTTCTGACAGTGTATCACTTAAAACTGACTGCTTGACCGACTCCCATTTCGTTTTCTCTCAAATTCAAGTTTTATATGTTTCCTAAAAACTGGTTATAGTTTTACTATATCTGTCACTATTGTTAAAGGACACCTTAACAATGGAACCATACTTGAACGCACCATGGAGAATGAGTTTACAGACATGGCCATGGAGAGCATTCTTCTCCTGAGCGTGACATTTTCAAAATAGGGATGCTCGTTTCTGGAGGTTTGCACATGCAGACTCCGAGACAAACAAGAGCTGTAAGCTCATATGGCACTTGCATGTGTCAAGATGATTTGATTGATCAAAAGTAAGTTTCGACTTTGCGGTTGAGATGCGCGCTATAAGGGAGCTGGAACTTCATTTGTAAGCAAAACCCTTGGGCAAAACTGCTAATGGGCTGATGGGCAACACGAAAATGCATATATTGCTTAAAAGTATTTTTTTTACTTTGCGGTCAAGATTGGTACTTTAAGGAATAATCGGATTTGGGAAGTAGCAATTTCTAAGCAAATGTTGTTGAGTCTCCAATATTCCAGCGAAGTTTCATCGTCCTAGCACATCTGGAAGTACCTTAACGCGCGATCACCGGAATCCCAGACCCCCCTCCCCCTCCTCCAACTCCACCCACAATAACCGGAGCCAATCCGGTTCTGTAAATGATTAATCCAGAGCATCTGTTTGTCATTCCCACGAAGTTCGATCCAGATCACACCAGTCTAAGCGGGTCAAGTATTTTCCGCCCTCCCGCCGATAATTGCCGGATTCGGTCCGGAAATGAAAAAGGTCACAAGAGAAAAATGTCCTCTGTTTAATTATTAAATTTCACTCGAATCCGATCACCCGTTCCAAAGTTACGCATGACTCAATATTCCGGATTCCCCTCCCTCAACTCCCCCCCCCCCAAGATTATCATATCGAGGATTTTTTTTTTATTCCAAGTCAGTTTGACCGGGTCCCTGATATGCCTTCCAAGTTTCGTCGTGAAAATCCCCAAAAAAACGGAATTCCGGGATACCCCTCCTCCCCCCCCCCTCAAGTGTCCGGATCCAGTCAAATTATGTAAAAGATTTAAATGGACCAGATGTTTGTTCTTCCCAGCAAGTTTCACTCCGATACCATCATTCTAACCGTTTCTCGAGATTTCCGGTCTACCCCCCCCCCCACACCCCACCAAGCTCCCCCGCGGTGCACGTAGCCAATCCGATTCAGCAAATGACTTACCTAGAGCATCTGTTTGTTCTTCCCACAAAGTTCCATCCCGATCCCTCCATTCTAAACGGGGCACGTATTTTCCGCCCCCCCCCCAATAGTTGCCGGATCCGGTCCGGATATGAAAAAAATCATCGGAGAAATGTCCTCTGTTGAATTCTTAAATTTCACTCGAATCTGATCACCCATTCCAAAATTACGCATGACTGACAATTTCGGATTCCCCTCCCTCCACTCCCCCCACCATTATCTGATCGACAAAATTTTTATTTTGAAGTCAGTTTGATTGGGTCCCTGATATGCCTGCCAAGTTTCATCGTGAAAATCCCCAAAACCACCATCACCGGAATTCCGGGACCCCCCCCCCCCTATAAGTGTCCGGATCAAGTACAATGGTCTAAAGGACTTATCTAGAGCAGATGCTTGTTCTTCCCAGCAAGTTTCACTCCGATCCCTCCATTCTAACCGTTTCTTGAAATTTCCGGTCTCCCCCCCAACTCCCCCCTGGCTACCGAATCCGGTCAAGACTTTAAACGGGACATTACAGATATATATTCTGTTCAGTTATGAAGTTTCATTACAATCCGATCATCCGTTCGAAAGTTACACACTTCTCAATTTCCCGGATTCCCCTGCGGATTCCCCTCCCTCCACTCCCCCACCATTATCTGATCGACAATATTTTTATTTTGAAGTCAGTTTGATTGGGTCCCTGATATGCCTGCCAAGTTTCATCGTGAAAATCCCCAAAACCACCATCACCGGAATTCCGGGACCCCCCCCCCCCCCCCATAAGTGTCCGGATCCAGTACAATGGTCTAAAGGACTTATCTAGAGCAGATGCTTGTTCTTCCCAGCAAGTTTCACTCCGATCCCTCCATTCTAACCGTTTCTTGAAATTTCCGGTCTCCCCCCCCCCCAACTCCCCTCTGGCTACCGAATCCGGTCAAGACTTTAAACGGGACATTACAGATATATATTCTCTTCAGTTATGAAGTTTCATTACAATCCGATCATCCGTTCGAAAGTTACACACTTCTCAGTTTCCCGGATTCCCCTGCCCTCCACCCCCCCCCCCAAATGGTCGGATCAGAAAACTGATTATTCCTAATTTTGTTTGGTCGAGTCTCTGATATGCCTGCCAAGTTTCATGGTCCTAGCACAACTGGAAGTACCCTAACTCGAAAAAGTGTCACAAAATGCCCTAAATTTTCAAGTTTCCAGCGCCCCGCACTCCCCCCCATATAATCGGATCGGGAAACTGATTATTTCCAGGTAGTTTGGTCGGGTCCCTGATATTCCTGCCAAGTTTCATTGTCCTAGCTCATCTGGAAGTACCCTCACTCGAAAAAGTGTGACAAAATGCCCTAAATTTTCAAGTTTCGAGCGCCCCCACTCCCCCGCATATGGTCGGATCGGGAAACTGATTATTTCCAGGTTCGTTTGGTCGGGTCCCTGATATTCCTGCCAAGTTTCATTGTCCTAGCTCATCTAGAAGTACCCTAACTCAGAAAAAAGTGACAAAATGCCCTAAATTTGCAAGTTTCCAGCGCCCCGCACTCCCCCCATATGGTCGGATCGGGAAACTGATTATTTCCAGGTTAGTTTGGTCGGTTCCCTGATACGCCTGCCAAGTTTCATTGTCCTAGCACATCTGGAAGTACCCTAACTCGGATATGTGGGACAAAAAACTCGGACCGACCGACAGACCGACAGACCGACAGACGGAATTGTGATCGGTATATGGCACTTGAGCCAGAGGCTGCAAGTGCCATAAAAACGCAATTCATTCAAATCTTGTACAGCGCTGGCCGGATCGTATTGGAATTTCTTCTAGATATTCGTCTAGGCTTAACTGGTTAAAAAATATTCCAGAAGAATGGTAGATTGGAGACATTATTTTGTTCATTTCTAAAATTGTTCGGTACTGAAATAAGGACAGATGCAAAATGGAGCAAAAATATAATTCGTATTTGGATTGGGTTTTCTGCAGGCAATGTTAACGGAAGTCATACAGATAGGGATGATACTTGGTACTGTTCATTCAGGTGTCCTTTAATAACAGTACAATGGAGACTTTTAGAAACTAGACCGATTGGAAGCGCTGAAATTGCATGTGGCAATTTCCAATCCGGCTTCTTGCAACACTGCAACAGTAAAAAATTTCAAGCGGAGCTATACTAACGGAAATGTTTAGTATGTAGAAAAAAGAAGATACTCCTAGTTTTTGTAATCTGTGAACGACACCATAAAACATCTCCAATAAATTCCGGTAATTGAAGTTTAGAACTTTGAACCGTGGTTTGAAAAATCTGAAAAAACCTGAAGCGTGGATGAGTGAATTCCCGTTGGTTTACAGGTGACGATGTGATTTATGGCATATGGTTCAGTCTTTTCTCCTTCGGCAGCACATTTCGCCGACTAAATTTTCCTAACCCCTAATGAATTTAACACGAATAAGCACAGCAAGATCAAAAGAATCCTCGCCCTGATTCAGTCAATCAATCAATCAAGTTTATTTTCCAAATAACTTAAAGCTAGAAAGAGGATTAATTTGATTCAACATTTTCATTTCGTGTCCAAAACCTAAGACGCTTCACTTTTTTTCCGGTTTACATAGGCCTCCTGTCTACCATTTTATCTGGTGAGAAAATTAAGCAGATAGATGCAGGGTTGCCACTTGTAGCACGATAGAGTGAATTGCCTATTTTGATTTTGTCACTCTTGTAAGACATAAAAACCACTCTATTTCAGGAAACGTCCAAATGTATTATTTTCGGAGCAGTCTCCAACCAGAAGTGACTATTTCACTTTTTTAATGGAACTAAAATTAAGACTTTTTGTCATTTGCCATTTGTCACTTGTAATTTTTTTCAGTGGCGATTCTGACCAAAAGTGACCATTTCACGAGACCCGCTGCAAAGCGAGGGACGCTTGCTACAGTCTATTCTTCTGATTCCGCGGCGGCTAAGAGGGAAGTAGGCGGGCGTCAACTCAAAGCTCAGCAAGTAGCTCTAGCTCAGCTCAGTTTTGTCGGGGTATCCATGGTCGGTGCATGGGACCAACGACGAAGGTTCTATTGGCTCATTTGTTATTTGTCTCAACAAAATGTCTCAGCTCGACTAAAACATTACTGGAACTACCGAATTTCTGATTTCCGTTCCTGGTGTTAACCAAGAAAGAAAACAAGACCAAAGGTTTCGATAGGATCCCAAGAAATTAATATTTGATACAGACAATTGCGTCTTGTGGATAGGCCTATCCGGGAAATGTAATTCTTTTACTTTTACCTATTAACATCTGAACTATTAAAAATTTAGAAACAGATTAATGCCAGTGGCTAGTCATCTGAGAAAACCAAGTTCAGGTATGGATTCAGCATGTGTGTTTACCCCTATATGTCATCGAAACTCCCTGCCTTACTTCTGCCAAATATCCGCGGTTTCGGCCTGATTCCAGATGTACTACTTGTCCGGCGGAAAATAAAGCTGAAAACGAATTCAGCAAATATTTAATCAACTTCAAGTAAAACTTTTACTTTCAACAAATTTTCCGGTTTTGGTCGAATTCCGGACAAACTAATTGTCCGGCGAGAAAATAAGTTTCAGATATGGATTCAGCATGTCTCCTTACTCCGATATCGAATATTTCATTGACTTTTTAGAACATTTTTGTTCGTCCCTTAATTTCAAACCCCTCCCCCACCCCTAAGTATGGGGCTACAGGGCTCATCTACGAACTTGACCTTTACTTTGACCCAAAGAGTCCTCACGCCAAGTTTGAATAAAATATCTCAACCCTTTCGAGAGTTATCGTGCTTACAGACGGACGGACGGACAGGCGGACAACTTTTACGGAATCATGGGTACACTTACATTTTGGATAAGAAATCATAGGTATCCCGTCACTTACGTTTTGGGATCCCAAAAAAAGGATCTATCGTCTCAACATGTCTGATTATTGACACTAAACAGCTTGATCAAGAGTTGTTGTGCTAAAAAACGGCTGGACAAACTATGCGAAGTGATAGCAAGAACAGTTCTTGGTGATAGGCATCCTGCAGGTTAGCCTCTGGGGCTAAAACATACTTTGAGAAATAAGGGTGATTGACTGACTGACTGATTAATTTACTTATAAAATGAAACAAAAGCGGAAAGCTCATATGGCACTTGTAAGAACAGTTAGCATGTTTGTCAGATACCGTTTGCAGTTATCAAGGCTGCATCTCTCTCCCGATACTCATTTCATCAGAAAATCGGCTTAATCTACTAACTCTGAAATGGTTATTCCACTCACTGATAACTGATAACTGTGTATTGTCTCTGCGGCTTATGCTTGTTCTTTCCTCCAAGTCCCATCCCGATCTCTCGACTCTAAGCGTTTCAGGAGATTTCTTGCATCCCCCTCCAGCTCCCCCCCCCCAGTTATCGGATTCGTTCCGGACTTGAAACTGGTCATCTGAGACACATTCACGTCCGATCACCCGTTCTAAATTAATGTATGTCACTAGATCCTGGATTCCCCATCCCTCCACTCCCCCCAATCACAGTATCGGGGAAGGAACCTATGTATGTTTCTAGTTTCCGGATTCCCCATCCCTCCACTCCCCCGGCGATGGCTAGATCGGGGAAGTGATTATTTCCAAGTTAATTTGGTCGGTTCCCTCATGTGCCTTCCAAGATTTATTGTGCTAGCTTATGTGGAAGCGTTTCAGGAGATTTCCGGTGTCCCCCTCCAACCTCCCCCCCCCCACAGGTATCGAATCTGGTCCGGATTTGAAACTGAATATCCGAAACACTTGTTCTTGACACAGGTCAAGTTTCACGCATGTTATGCATGTTAATAGTTTCCGAATTCCCCATCCCTCCACTCCCCCACTATGATCGGATCTGGAAAGTGGTTATTTTCAAGTTAATCTGGTCGGTTCCTTGATATGCCTGCCAAGTTTCATTGTCCTAGCGTATGTGGAAGCGTTTCACGAGATTTGTTAAATTTAAGTTTAGTTAGCATCAGAGCAAAATAGCTCTACACTGTAAAAAGTTTTTCCGTATAAAGATTTAAGTTAATTGCAGTATTTGTTACTCGGATTACTCTTATCTCCACACAGATAAGATTAATACCAAATAGAGGTAAGATGAATCTGAGTAGCAAATAATGCAGTTAACTTTAATCTTTATACGGAGAAACTTTTTACAGTGTAGTTATTTTGCTCTGGTTATTTTGCTCTGGTTAGCACTTGGTCTTACTTTAATCTTTAAACCGTACTTGTTCCCACAAGAGAGCGCTGGGCCTCCACCACAGAGATTGTTGGATCGATACCGCCTGTGGAAATTTGGCTGTTTTGCTCCCCTTTTGCTGCCGTTGTTCCTAGATTCCGGACTCCCGGATCTGGGGAAAGTCGGATTGGGGAAGTGATTATTTGTAAGTTAATCTAGTCTGGTCCCTGATATGCCTGCGAAGTTTCATCGTCCTAGCTTGTGTGGAAGTACCCGAACTAGAAAAACTTGGACCGAGCGCCCGACCGACAGACCGACGGACGGACAGAAACTGCGATCACTAAATGGCACTTGGCCGGAGGGCAAGTGCCATAAAAAGCAAATCCCCTAACTGTCAACATGCCAAAAGCTCTGAACGGCCAGTTCAGGAACTCAAAAAAGAACAAACACTTCTCTAGAGAGTAAACCTTCCGTAAACCTTCCGAGTCAGACGCGACAACATCAGACCTACTGTAGTAGCTACTATGCTATACTCGCTACTATCGTAAGTAACTAGCTACTATAGTAGCTCTGATGCATGAGCAGTATAACGTATAGCGTAAGCAGCATATTGCCAAAGGATTCTCAACCAGATTATCGATATATCCGATCAAATATCGATATCGAATATCGAAACGTAAATATCGATATCGAAAAACGATATTTGTTCATTCAATTGTTGTAAATAATCCAACCTAACCTACATTTATATATCCGAAACTGGAGCAATATGTTTTCCGTACTTCACTTCTTACTTATTCGGAGTTTGAGATGATGCAAGGTGCTATTTAACGACAATTTTTTTCTTAAATTTTGGCAACGAGACGTATCCTATAGCGAAACACGGTAAAGAAATATCGATATCGATTGTCGAATATCGACAGTGAAAATATCGATATACCGAAAAATCCAAATATCGCCCAACACTAATCGTCTGCTTGCCGACACGACATGCCTATGGGATCCGAAAGTGTTGTGTTCGCCTGGCGGATTCTTCGCACCGCTGGAGGCGAGCCAACAAATACAGCAGCCGAGGGGAGAAATGGAATGAATGCAGAGTCAGTACTGTTCAGACTGCCACTGAGCAATTGTCCATGAAGTCCATGACTCCAATCAAAATTGGGGAATATTAAGGATGCATTGTCTCATTCAGCGGGCTAGAAAAATAATAATAAGGAGAAATAATGAACATACCTTGGAAAATAGGGGCGATCTGAGCTACTAAGGTCATACCACCGGCTCCCAGGTACTGGCCAATCGCTACCTCTTTGAAAAATAAAGGAATACCACAGAATAACATAGCTATGAAGTACGGTATCAAAAAGGCACCTAGAAGAGAAAAAGTATTTTTTCATGTTATAGTGTAGGTTAAAGTAGTGGTTCCCAACCTTTTCCGTATTGCGTACCCCTAGTTAAGGTTCGAAAAGGTTGCGTTTTGAAGAATCATTGTTCTACTATTCTACTAAGATCTATCAAGATCAGAACGCCAAAAAGACGCCATTTATTGTCATAAATGGTGAGGAATGAATGTGTAAAAAATATACAAATAAATTGGATATTCCAGGCTGCAAGGTTGTCAATTTCATTATCTTCCGTAAACTGGTCAAGGACCAGAAATACACTTGAGCTGTTTCTTTGAAACTTCGTAATCTAAAACTCTAATTTCTTGACGAAAGCAGACAGTTCCGAATTCAGATATGTGGGGCCTTCGCGTACCCCTTACGAGGGTCTGTACCCCTTTGGGTACGCGTACCCCGGTTGGGAACCACTGGGTTAAAGCACACCTCGCACTATTTACTGTTTGTGTTCCAATATTCTAAACTATTTAAATACTGTAAAACTAGGCTCTGCTTTAAACAGATGACACGGCTTTGGCTATTATAAGTCTTTGTTCCAGGACCATTTACTTCTGGCAAGAACACGGCAAAATTCAGATAATCGATAAATATTCCTTCAGGCCAAGCTGACTGCGAATCATTTTTGATAGTGCAAAGCGAATACGTCAGGTGAATTTTATTAGAGCTATATTTTGACCCTACTTGGCAAGGGTCCACAAGTCTTACCACAAGTTCGTATTTCCAACTCGAGCCGCTTTGAGCCTGAAGAGGACCCTTGCCAAGAAGGGGCGAAATATAGCTCTATTAAAATTCAGCTGACGTATCCGTTTTGCACTATCAAATCAGAGAAGCGGTTTTACGCATCAATAGTATGATACCCGAACACTCTTTGGGGAGCATGATGCGCATGGAAAATAGCGAAACGCGCAGCTGTGAAAATCAATGAGGCGTCGGCAGCGGGTTGAACGTAACATATGAAATTCGGGTCTCCGGGCTTAAAAGTTAAAATATGCAATTACGGCAATAAGTTGCATTGGCATTGTAGGTAGGAGTACCAACGGCTGGTCCTTTAAGTAGTTTAGACAATGAGGCATCTCGGTTCTCGGCCGTGTTAATAATTGTGTGACGATCCAGCGCTAGCGAGTAATTTATGAGCTATTCAGGAAATAAATATTGTTATTATTATTATCATCCCTTATTCCTGAAGTTGACCCCGAATCACCCGCCGTTGTGTCAATCTATAGCTTCAGGAATAAGAGCCTACGATTGAGTTAGTTTTGTTTTGCTGCCACCTAAGTTGATTACGATGCAAGTTGATATGTCGTCGCTTTTATATATTTTCTTATACTACTCTTATGTAGTCGAGGGAAATAAACAATAATACCAATACTAATAATTGATTTATTGCCCATCATAGTGCACAAATGCAGAAACAGAAGGAGTGATTAAATATAGAAGAAGAAAAAGAAAAAAAGAAAAAAAGGAAAAGAAAAAAGAACATCACTGGCAACAACAATAATGGGGAAATGCAAGAAACCTAAAAAACAAAGCAAAAAAAAACACACTGACTGAACTTATACTGAGTACACGTGCACGTGCTGAGCTACATTAAGGATGCACTTAAAGCGACCCTCAGCGGACACTTTGCATATTTGTAGAAGGATTTGCGAATATCATTTATACTGGAGCTATAAAACAGCTTCCAAAAAGGGGCCAAAGCAATAAAGTCCGGAACTACGAACGAATTAAACATTTTAGCAACAATAAAGCTATTAAATTTCAGCTTCATGGACACTAGGATTCCGTATATTTCGAGAGATTTATCACGAAAAAAATGTTATCAGAAGCGAACGGTTGGCACGGATACTGGTTTCAAATGTACTATAATAATAAAAATTATAAACAAAAATAAATATTGAGATCCAGGTTGTCTTTGTATTTTATTTTTGGTTCGTCAGATTCTGTGTTTATTTCCTTTTTAAGCACTTTCTTTATACCCAACTGGTCCTCACGCGGTTCGGTGGGTCAGTAAGACTTAAGGTTTGAAGCCAAGCTGACCATTCATTACGAAAGAAATAGAAAACCGTGATATTCGGGGGTTTTTATTGATCAGCTAATTATCCCTCTAGGATGATGTGCGAGGGATAAAGATAAAGTCGGATATTTCGGTTGCACTTCCGGCAAAACCGTCCTCAGCGACAAAAACAAAAAACTAAATCATAAAATCCAACACAATACCAACAGAAGAACGATCTGGAACCAACAAAACATACAAAGATATGTAACTAAAAACCAGAAGAACGATGCGGACTGAACGACAGAAAAATTCAAATAAAATAACGAATATTAAAATGTGCGTGTTAAAAGTGTATATGTACAATTCTGCGATTATTTTACAATTCTGAACTCTGTTTCTATTTACAATTTACCAATTCCCTGGGAAAGCGCAGAAGCTTTCACCCAGCACTTGTGGTGTGTGAGTGAAAAGTGCTGGGTGAAAGCTTCTGCGCTTTCCCAGGGAATTGGTAAATTGTAAATAGACACAGAATTCAGAATTGTAAAATAATCGCAGATTTGCAGGGATCGACTAAAACCAGGAAGGGAAGGGAACGCGAGAAAAGCAGGAAGGGCATACTAAAACGAGGAAGGGTATACTAAAACGAGGAAGGGATGGTGAACTTTGAATTTGAAAAGTTGCCGACCCCTCAAATAATACTAAATAGAGGAAGGGAACGTTGTTGCGTATTGTGGCGACAGCCTTCCTCGTTTTAGGATGCCCTTCCTCGTTTTAGTATGCCCTTCCTGGTTAGTCTCCTACCGTCAGAACGAGAAATGAAAAGGTGAATTACAATTTTTATAGTTGCTGACCCCTCATTGAACATAATGCCTACCCATGTCAGGATACTAAAATGAGGAAGGGATGGTTAACTTTGAATTTGAGAAGTTGCCGACCCCTCAAATAATAATAAATAGAGGAAGGGAACAGTGCTGCGAATTCTGGCGACAGCCTTCCTGGTTTTAGGATACCCTTCCTCGTTTTAGTATGCCCTTCCTGGTTTTAGTATGCCTTCCTGCTTTTCTCGCGTTCCCTTCCCTTCCTGGTTTTAGTCGATCACAGATTTGCACATATACACTTTGAACACGCACATTTTAATATTAGTTATTTTATTTGAATTTTTCTGTCGTTCAATCCGCATCGTTCTTCTGGTTTTTAGTTACATATCGTTGTATGTTTTGTTGGTTCCGCATCGTTCTTCTGTTGGTATTGTGTTGAATTTTAGTTTTTTGTTTTTTTCGCTGAGGACGCTTTTGCCGGAAGTGCAACCGAAATATCCGAATTTATATTTATCCCTCGCACATCATCCTAGAGGGATAATTAGCTGATCAATAAAAAAACCCGAAAATCACGGTTTTCTATTTCTTTCGTAGTAAGACTGCAAGACTGGTTGTATAAAATGGTAATTCATTTAGTTGACGTTTTAAGCTTGAAATTCTGGGGGTTTGAAGCACATTAAAAGCTAGAATTTGTATGGTAGGTATACATCAGTTTTTTTTCCGGAGATAGGCAGATTTTAAAAATTTTGCCTGCGGCGCTTAGATTAACTCAGTCTGGGTAACAATCGTTGAAAGCGTCACTTTTAGCGAAAGATGAAACGAAAAGCTGAACATGTGAATTTAAATTTACGAACTTAAATTAAAGGAATAATAACAATTGATGCATTACAGCTAGTTTTACACAAAATTTCGCCTTCGGCGCATTTTGTAGTAGGCCTATTCTCTATTTGGAGGAATGGTGTTTCATTCGATTAGTGTTTTAGGATTGAGATTCTTGGGGGTTTGAAACACATTAAAAGAAATGTACTTGAATTCGACCATTAGTGGCTGTCGATTTCTCATGCCGGTGCTGGTTTGAGGTATGTACTGGTTTAAACATTCCTATGATCCTCAAAAAAAAACAAATTTGTCCGAGATGCTGTCCGAGATTTCATAGAAAAAGAAGTGTCCCAACCAGGCCCGTATCCAGGAATTTATTCCGGGGGCGGGGGGTGCCTTTCGGGGGGGGGGGGGGGGGGGGGGGGGGGTCAACCCCCTACCCCCCCCCCCCCCCGGATACGGCCTTGGTTCCAAGAACATCAGCGTCAATCGTTTGAGCTGGAGTGACAATCAAAATTAGAAAATTTAACGTGTCGAAATATCAAAAAAAAATAGAAAATGTGACGTGACTGAAAATGTCCCTTGTCTGACTGAAATATTTTTTTAAGTTTCTTAGTTCTTAAGACGGGTAACCGAGTAAGGGGATACAACTTTACTGACTGACTAACCTACCATGCAGTGGCAAGCTTGCGAGCTTACTAACCCCTGCAGTTGGAACACAGAAATAACAGACAAACAAAAAGTTATTCATTCACAAAAAAAAAAATATACCTCCTCCATTTTTGTACGCCAGGTAGGGAAACCTCCACACGTTTCCAAGCCCTACAGACACAGAAATACAAGACATAAGAAAGTCCAACTGGTTTCCCCAACCCCCTCTCTCGTCCTCCGAGTCTTGTGCTTCAACATCACCAGCAACATCATCACTTTTCTTCTCCTCTAACTCAATGTTCTCAAAGCCAACGTTGACCTTCCCGTTCTGTTCCACATCGTCGTCCGTCATCATCTTAGCAGCCGTCGAGTCCGTCACACTCGTCTATCACCAAATCGGTTTCGTCACCGATTCTGGTACTGCACAACCGACTAGGTTTGCCGATGCCGACGAACTGCACATCAAATCAATCGCCTGGCCTAAAGACCAGAGGGATGATAACAATTATCTCAAGATTGACTAAATCTGACTATGCCAAAGAAACATGTTGCGTGAGTCTGAATTTTTTAAACCGGTATTTGATACCCCAGCACTGCGGTTGTGGAAACTGCAGGAAGTCTGAGAAGAGACAGTTTTACACACGACAAAAATTGTCCGACGTTCAGCAGCTGCAGTAAGAAACGACACCAAAGGTTTCGATGGGATCCCAAAAATGAGATATTTGATCCAGACAATTGGTCTTGTAAATATCCTGGCTTCGCCAGACTCCTTGAGCGTTTTTATCATTAAAATTTAGAAACAGAATAAGGCCATCGGCTAATCATCTGAGAAAACTAAGTTCAGATATGGATTCAGCATGTGTATTTACCCCTATTCGTCAGATCTACTTTGACGAAATTGATCAAAACTTCCCTGCCTTCTGCTTCTGCCAGATTTTCGGTGTCAGTCAAATTTCGGCCGAACTACTTGTCCGGCAAAAAACCAAGCCTCAACAAGACCTAAGGTTTCGATGGGATCCCAAAACAAATATTTGATCCAGACAATTGGGTCTTGTCTTCTCCAGATCTAGTCTTCGCCATGCTAATCATCTGAGAAAACCAAGTTCAGGTTTACCTCTATAAGACACATCTATTTTGACGAAACTGACCGAAACTTCCTGCTTTACTTCCGTCAAATTTCCGGTTTTGCCGGATTCCGGACGAACTACTTGTCCCGCGAGAAAATGGTTTTCATCATCGTGTTCAACATGTCTTCTTACCCTATAATCGACTATCACATTAGCTATTTACAAATATTTCGTTTGCCCCTGATTTGAACCCCCCTCCCCCACCCCTAAATACAGAGCTAAAGAGCCCATCTACGAACTTGATCTTACCCTTGACCCAAAGAATCCTCACACCAAGTTTCATCAAAATATCTCGTTCCCTTCAAGAGTTATAGTGCTGACCGACAGACGGACAGACGGATAACTTTTGCGATGTCAGGTATCCCTCCACTTACGTTTTGGGATCCCAAAAAGGAACAGAGCTATTAGGAATTATTAGGAATCATCTTATCAAAACATATTATCAACTGAGTTACGAATTAATTTGTTTATTTCCGACCGCTGACGACGGAGGATATAAATCAGTATGCTAACTAACTTAATAGATAGTAAAAGCACAGTAAATAGGATGAACCGTATTTCCATCTGTTGCAGAGCACAGTGGGATGTGGGTGGGGTGGGGGAGAAATAAAAAAATTGTTCCTTTTACTTTTACCACCTTCTTCACAAGATTTCCTCCCAACAGGATTGTGGCTAATGCATCAGTAGGATACAGAATAGTGTAGAAAATAGATAGTTTAAAAAGTAAGAATATGAAAGGAACGAAGATTAAGTATTCAGAGAGAACTATATTTGTATTTTATTAAGTTTAGTAAGTTTATTGTTTTGAAGGAAAGAGTAGGTGACGTCAAAAAGGTTTGAATCAACGTCATCGAGTAACTAAAAAAAATGTTAATTAAATAAGAAAAGATGCTACCTGGGTTAATTTTTTATTTATTTTTAAACCAACGCAAGAAAGTGCTGTTGCCAAAAACGATGTTTTCCTTTGACCACTTCCACAGCAGCGGACCTGATCCAGGTAATCCCGGAATGTAAGACAGGATTAACACCCGCTACAATTTTCTTTCCCACCTTTTCATGGTCCAAACCAATTTATTACCTATTTTTATTTGTTTATTTATATTATATTTGGCGTTAAGCTTTTAGCTTGTCGTCAGTACTACGCAAGTACAAACTGATTACATACGCTTTAGAACAGAATGGAATAGAATAGAATTTTATTTTTCAAAAGTAGCTGTCAAAAGTAGCTGCTTTAGGCTGACACACTACAAAAGTAAACAAATTTTCAAACTAAAAAAACAACTGAGTAAAATAGGGTATCGACTATACCACGTTTAAGCATTTGGACACTACCTGAATCTACTAAATCTATTGGTAAACTGTTCCACGGTTCAGTTACCCTATTTAAAAATTTGTTTATATTCTTTTACTTACTTTGTTGTTTTATTTATTAATCCTCAAAACGCTAAGCTCTAAGTTTGTCGCTGATATACTCAACAGCTCATCCGTTTGTTCTGTTGATTTTTGTATCTATTTTGTTGTACTAGTGTTTCTTCTATTGTTTCTTTCGTTTCTTTCTCTTTTTTACTCCAGTATCTTCACACTGTTTTTGTGCAGTGGGTTACAAATAAATTATTATTATTATTGTTATTATTATAGCACAGATTTTTTTAAGCTGTCTTACCTACACTAGTGCGTCATCCCCCCCCCATCGTTCCATCCATTTTCATATCCAAGTTTTCCAACTTCCTACATCATTGTTATCGAACCTGACGGTACTACGCTGATTTTTGGATTGCCCATGTTTCCGCCTTTTCGTAACGCATCTTCTACCAGTGAGCTCGAACCCACTTCAGCACAATTAGCAAATAGCTCAGGGATAGTTTAGTTAAAGGCCGGCTACTCTAGTGCTGTCATGATAAGCTCTTCGACGCTAAGACATTTTTAAACTCAACCCGCGCTGTCTACCCTAGTGGATGCAGCGTTGCCACAGAGTAGTGATATATCACCAAACAGGTCATTTTTCTCCTGTTTGCACCACCAAATTACTAGATTTTTTAATTTTCGTGTAAAAAATCACCCGACTAAAAAAAAAATCATCAAACTATCCAGAAAGTTCAAAGTGGGTCGGTCTCGATTAACTTCTGTGGATTTTTTTGTCTTCGGTTGATTTATTTTTGTCTGGCGTGGCAACCCTGGGTGGTGGAGCAGCTTTCGACGGAACAATTTACGACTCTGACCTTGACTAAAAAAACTCCTACACACAGAGAGTAAGTAAAGCAAGTATATTTACGACCCACCCAAGTTTTAACACAAACAAAACAGTGGAAAATATAGAAAAAAAAGAAAAAAAATCAACACACTACAACGACGTAGTAGTATGGGGGAACCGGCGTACTGTCTAAGACCGGGAATCAGTTACAACAAGCAACTTAAAACGGGCTGACGCACTGTGAATATGATGACTAACTCTCCTTGCCGATGCAAAACCGCCGGGTACCTAGCGGAAGAGTCGGAAGCGGAGTCACATCTGCTCCCAAAGATCGCCGCGATTGGTTGACACAGGATTTGAGCTGTTGAGTTTGAGTCACATCTGCTCCCAAAGATCGCCGTGATTGGTTGACAGAGGATTTGAGCTGTTGAGTTTGAGTCGTTAGTGAGACGTTTACTCGTTCTTCCTGAGGATCACTGGCTTGTTTTAAAATTAGTCATATAGAGTATCCGGAATCCGGTTCCCGCCAGCTTTCCGCGCACACCATCAGAGTCTGCAGTAATTTCAAAGAATCGGAAAATCAGATACCCGAAGTTACTGAATGTGGACCTGATTTGCTTTACTGTCCGGTTCCCAGTAGCCGCGAACACCACGACAATCGGCGCTGTTATCAAAGAACCAGAGTATCAGGGATCATAAACATGTCTGATCTGAAAAATTCCGGCTCGTTCTTCCGCCCTCTTAAATGACCCGTCGTAGGCCAATGCAACCTACTTCCGTAATCTCTCCATCCATTCTTGAACGTGGAGACCAGAAATTAATACAGTACATTCTAACCCCTCTAATGACAACTCAGTGATTTTCACACTTGCCTTGTTTTGCTATTTTCACTGCGTAACATGTTCCTGACGAATGTCTTAGGAGCCAGGAGAAAGGCCAAAAGGAACAGAAAACTTGACTCAAACTTGACTCGGGGAGCTAGCTGACATATCAAGAATGTACCCTGAGTCGGTATTGAGAGTAAGAAAAATTCTCGTTATGACCATTGCAGTTTCCGGCCAGTTTCTGAGAATTCGACTTTTGAGTTAGTAGAAAAAAAAGCAAAAGGTGTGTGTGCCGGGAGTAGGAATCGAACGCACGACCTCTTGACTACTATCCCGATCTGTTGGTCAACACGGCCAAAGGCAAACTTTTACAGTGCATAAGTGCATGATTACAGTGCATAAGGGGCAAGGGCCTGCCAGCTAGCTTTGGGAACACTAAGGAGGGGGTTCGAGATAACAAAGAAGGGGTCCTGTCGACAATAAGTCCCTGAATCTTTATCTAAGCCCCCCGGGTCGGTTTGATGGCCGAAAGTTGCGTAGTCAAGTTTTCTGTGCCTTTAAAACAGCAAAAGCTGTAGATAATGTGTTAAGAGAGAGCTTTGTTTTAATATTTTCATCAGTTTTAGAATAATGAAACGAAAACAGAAAATAGTGCGAGATGTGGTTTAAAGAGTAGATGGATATGTGAGAGATGCGACGTTTGTGTTTCCAAGTTGTATTCGGCCACAGTGGGGGGGGGGGGGGAGAGGGGAGTCCCGGAAATAGTGTGGCTCGCATAGGGTTCAAATGAGTGCAGCGATTTAAATGAAACTTGGAATGTAGAGAGGTCATATGTCATAGATGACATATTTGTAAATTCGAACCGGACCTGAACCACGGTGGCGGTGGGGGGGGGGGGGGGGGGTACCGGAATTTTCCAAAAATGCTCATATCTGAGTGAAACTTGATAGGTGGTAAGAGACGATGCTTTAGACGATCCTCCATTCATGAGTCCGAACCAGATTCGGTCGCGGTAGGGGGAGTTGGAGTGAGGTAGGTCTACCGGAATCCGTGTGGCACATCGAGGGATCAAACGAGTGGATTTATTGGGCTGAAACTTGGAAGTTACAACAGTCATTACCCCAGATGATCCGAGGCGATGCCAGAAATGCTTAGACTTGAGTGAAACTACTACGTGTCCGTGCCGCATTTTGAATGGCGGGTGAATTTTGGAACGTTCTCATTTACTTTCTTGTGCTGCCTATTCGTAACAAGTGCCATATGCGCTCGTGGCTCTTGTTTATTTTTTTTATTATTTTTTTAGCTTATATGGCCCTTGTTGGCCGCTGATGACTTTAAATGAAAACAAAATAAAAACAGAAATGAATAACGTACCAAACTCCGACCCATTTACGCATTGTTGTCTGTCCGTTGAAACCGCGCATCCTTCTGTTGTCTGTTATGAGACTTCTTACAGTGCGCCCGCCCACGACTTTCTGGATGCAAATCTGCTGGACCTGTAAACTTGACATGGCTCGATAAGCTCAGCTCTTGAAGTGAGATTGACCTTCCGTTTAGGACCTAGGCCTCACCTATGACCAGGCAGACTCAGCGCAAAGAGGTAAGTCCGAGGGTAAGTCATGGGCAGGGACTTCACTATCTGGGTGGTACCACCACCCCCTCGAAGAAAAAAAGCAAAACTGGCCGCTCGTAGACTGCCCAGTCAAAATAAATTAACTAAGCTGGGCGCTCGCAGGGTGCCAGACCACAAAAACTGAGCTAAACTGGGCGCTCACCCAGGAAATCCAAATAGGGGTCTGGCAGTGCGTCCGATAAAAGGCGTATTCTCGCCGTTCCCCGAGGACTCCACTCGAGGAGTCCCCACGTTTTTGTTTGTCCCCACGGACGGGTAATGCTCAGATTATCATCACCATCATCAAAAAGGACTCCCTTTCAAATTCGGTGGGGAATCATAAAAGAAACGGAGCTCGGCTCTATTCTCCCTTATGCAGAGCCAATCAGATCGCTTGGTTGGTTCCGCCAGCGGGCCGAGGAGAGGAGAAGCGTCGTCATAGTTGCCACGGGAAGCACTAAAGTTCTACTTTGTTGGTAGCTGAAGAAACAACTTTTCTTCAAGAGAACACGTTTTGTTCTGTTACGACTGCTTACTGATAGTTCCAGGACCAATGCTGTCCATCCGTAAATTTGATAGCTTTTTACATTATATTGGGCGTCAGATTGTACTGGTGTACTTCAAGTATAGAACTAAGTACACTTTTTCTGATCTTTAGAAACTCGAAAAACTGTAACAGCGTGGCAATACCGAACGCTGCATTCATAAAAACCTCTCGGGTTCCTATTTGAACAGGCGTGTGTATTAAGACGTAAACATCGCGTATAGCGCTATTCAGCTTATTAAACCTATTTGGACAATGCTTAAGGCTAGTTAAGGACACCAAGAAACAGAGTTGACATCCAGCTTGGAGATCGGCGGTTCGGGGGCCTTTAAATTCAGAACAAGTCTATACACTGTTTCTTCTTTTTTTCTGGATGATCAGTACTTTTTTTCGGAAGGGGTCAGATTGAATCATCGTCATGCTGAACTTCCAGCAAAACTAGTCAGTGTTTGTCGTAAAAAAAAGAAAGACGGACATATCTGTCAGAAGTGGCCATTACTTTCATTTGGGATCCAAAAAGACGTTCTGATCATACAGGATTCCATAAAATTTCGAATGGGGCGTCTTTCGTTGTAGGCTATATTAAATAGAAGGGCGCGTCATTTCATTCGGATTTTTAGGCTACGGACTTCGGGGCTGGGGTCACATTAAAAGCTAGATTTTTGTTGAAGGGTAATTCCTGTTGTTCCGAACGACGTTCACCTTAACCTTATAAATAGCGGCATTAATGTCGTCCAATTTCCCGGTTGGGGTGCGGTCATTTGGATTTTGTTTCTAACTGGCACGACTCTTGAGCCTTGCCGACATCCGCCAGTCGTGTATTTTGAGGTGGTCACCTCCCATTTTGAGGTGGTCACCTCCCATACCCATGCCCTTCAAACCGTCCCTGCGCTCAGAAATACGACTGCCTCAGAAATACGCCCGAAAAAAAAAAAAAAAAGTTATCAGTTATCGCGAATTTAACCATTAACTATACAACGAAAAGCTGAAACGGGCTTTGTGCCCCCCCCCTCTAGTTTTGGCTAGCGACATCCCTGGGAATCGGTCACACAATCTGAATCTTTACTGTCTTATTTTTTACATATAAGATCAAAGTCTTTAAGAAAGAAGTTCGAAGATGATTTCTTATCTTAAGTAATTAAGCTTATCAGTGTTAGCTTAGATTGTCCAAAACAAACGATGTGCTCTTCTTATTTGCGTGAACAAATATCGGGAAATAACAGAATTCTAATGTAGATTACTAAAAGATTCAGTCAGAACTGCGGGATACGGACCTTCTTGTACTTTCTGCTTACGAATTTAGGATGCTCGGTGAAAACAACGAAGCTCGGGAAACGAGGAGAGCATTGCCGTATCTCCCTTTTTTAAAGGACACCTGAATGAAGAGTACCAAGTATCATCCCTATCTGTATGACTTCCGTTAACATTGCCAGCAGAAAACCCAATCCAAATACGAAATAGTGTTTCCAAGCTATGATTCTTGCTCTATACCGAACAATTTTAGAAATGAACAAATGTCTTCAATCAAGTCTTCTGGAATATTTTTTAACCTGTTGAGACCAAACGTATACCTAGAAGAAATTCCAATACGATCCGACCAGCGCTGTACAAGGTTTGAAGGAAATGCGCTTTTTGTCTTGGAGTCTGCACGTGCAAAGAAACAAACATCACTATTTTGAAAACGTCACGCTCAGGAGAAGAATGCTCTCCGTGTTCCTGTCTGTAAATGCATTCTCCATGGTGTGTTCAAGTATGGTTACATTGTTCAGGTGTCCTTAAACAGTGCCCGTGAAAGCATCAATGCATGAGATCCCACCTTCCTCCGTTGTAATACTTTTGATGACTAACTCTCCTTGCAGATGCAAAATCGCCGGAATCTTAGCGGAAGAGCCAGAAGCGGTATCAAAGCTGCTCCCGAAGGTAGCCGTGATTGTTTGAGACAGGATTTGAGCTGTTGAGTTTGAGTCGTTATGGAGACGTTTACTCTTTCTTCCAGAGGATCACTGGCGTGTTTTGGACTTGGTCATATAGAGTATTACCATCATTTGTCGTCAAGTTTCACGAGAAAACAGTTTATCCCTTGAACAGACGAACAAGATCGAAGACCGGCTGCCAGAATTTTCCGCTTCACAACCGCTTCCATACAGAGAAGTTGTCATATATTCAACTATGAGGAAAGTGAAGAAAATCCGGCCGGAAAACCTAACCGTCTGTTGGTAACATTACAGGGCACAACGTTTCACGGTGAAAGGGTGAGTAAAAATACCAAGGTCGTAGCTCAAGTCGCTTCGCTGAGGTCCCCTATTCGAACGTTCCGGCCGACCCCTGAAAACGAATGTATTGAAACCTGCTTTTGTCACGCGTCGGTCGACTCGTCGGCACATCTGGTTCGTTTTACAAGCAAGAAATCAAATTCTGCAGACATTTGTCGGGCAAAAGTTTCACGGTTAAGGGTTCAATCACCCAGATAGAAACACTATGTCGTAGCTCAAGTCGCTTCACTGAGGTCCTTCCAGACACATGGTCCCCAATTCGAATGTTCCCGCCCGCCCCCGAAAACTAATATATTGAAACCTATCGGGTACAAGAGGACTTATCCGTTCATCCCCAGGACTTCCAAGCTGCACAAGGATTCATCGTCATAGCTGCTATGGCATTACCCGAATTTCGTGGACACTTCGACACAAGGCCCCGGATTCGAAGGGAACACTGCGAGAGGAAGGCGCGTCCGAAATTTCATCGCCGTAACCTATCTGCGAGTACCCGAAACGAAAACCTAGACCGACCGACCGACAGACGGATGCGGTCAGCACCTTTAACGTGGCATTCTGCTGATTTCACTAAACATTTTAACTGTACTTGATATTCATTTCATATTCATCGTTTGTTAGTTTGTGTTTTATTTGTATTGTTACTGAGTGTTTGTTTTTCCAACTCCCGCCCGTGTTAGCCTAGTGCTAGTAGGGTTGAAATAAAATTGATTGATTGATGAGCTAAATTGCCATAAACGGCCATGAAGAAACAATCAAAGATGGCAGCCGCAGGAGGCTCTTCTACGGAAGTCTGTCGCTTATACCTAGGACCTCTGCGCCTAGGAACTAAAGTTAAGAACTAAACCTGAAAGTATTCCATTATTTGTCTTTTCAGTAACAAGTTTCTTCTCAGTCCGCCTACTTTCGACTTCCCATTCATCGTTGTTTTCCTGCTTTTGCTCTTTAGCAAAATCTAATCTCTCCATGGATAGTCTTTTCACAGTTAAGCTCCGCCCCTCGTGTCGTATGTGAGTGGTTCAGCCGGAGGTACGGACTGTGTAAACCAGTCCGGGACAATGTTTGTTGGCGATGTTAGTCAAAATTGCGCGTAATTGTGTAGTGCACTTTTACAAAGCTTTAGAGGCGTATTCTCGCCGTTCCCCGAGAACTCCACTTGAGGAGTCCCCGCATTTTTGTTTGTCCCGGGGACTCACCCCCCGTGTTCTCGCGAGTCCAAACGGACGGGGAACGCTCCGATTATCATCACCATCATCAAAAAGGACTCTCTTTCAGATTCGGAGGGGAATCAATTTTCGCTCGTGTTGGTGCAACGGCTGGTGCTGGTGTTGGTGGATCCAGACTAATTTCGTTCACTGCATACTTTTTACCCCAAACCCATTCTGATGGCATTAGTTGCGTTTTTTGCCTTTCCTCCGTAGGTCGGTTAACCTACCTACTTGCCACTATTGACCGTTTTTTCGTCTCGCCGGTCGGTTCGACTGAGCTCTAAAAAACGGCTTATAAGAAAAAATGGCGTCTTCCAGTCGCAGGCGCCTATCTCTCCAATGAGAATTTTGAATTTCGCGCCGTTAGGTCGGTTGGACGGAGCTCCTCAGTCCACAGGTCGGTTAACCGACCGACGAAAAAACAGCTTATAAGGATTTAGGTCGGTTAGCCGAAGAAAGAAAACGGCTTATAGAGAGAAATCTCGCAGGTCAGTTAACTGGCTGACGGCAAAAAACGCAACTATTCCCCGTGTTGTCGCTGTTTCTCTACAAACAAATGACGAAATTAGTCTGGATCCACTTTATTTTTTTTATTTTTTTATTCTGATAGTTTTTAATTAATTTTACATTGCACCAACACCAGAAAAAATTGATTCCCCTCTGAATCTGAAACGGAGTCCTTTTTGATGAAGGTGATGACAATCGGAGCATTCCCGCCCCCCCGTGTCGACTCGCGAGAATACGGGGGGTGTATCTCCGGGACAAACAAAAACGCGGGGACTCTTCAAGTGGAGTCCTCGGCGAATGGCGAAAATGCGCCTGCACAACTCTTACTAGAAATGATCTCTTCCCTATAAAATGGATCAGAAAAAATGTTTTCGAAAGTATCATTACTTTCCACCTGAAACTAGCGATCCTCTTGTTAGCGCTTGTCGATTATATCCAGCCTTCCTGCTCTCCGACGCGGCGGCTTGGCGCAAAAGATTTGAAAACTGAACGTGCCTTGGTTAAAAAGTGGAAAAACTAAGCAAATAGAAGAAGTAATAAACAGAAGATTTGCACATCTTTATGTGTGAAAGAGTTGTCAGCGGTCGTTGAAGATCCCGGCAGACTTTTCGTTGGGTAACGGGAAAATTCGGCAAGGCTGAAAAAGCGTTGAAAATTCGTAGTTACGAAACGAAACTATGGAGAAAGGTGGGGATTTTAGAAGCTTATAATTCCATATGGGAGCTAGTATATTATAAAAGGTAGAGTAAGCAAGAGGGGTCCTTTAAGACTGGTGAGTAGCCACCGGTGGATTCAAAAACGCCTTATAAGAATAACCGGAGACCACCGGTGAGACCTCCCGTGACAAAGAACGCAGCTAATAACCTCTTCACTCAACCTTTAAAGAGGAGAAAGCCTCTTTACTTTATTCATATTATTTAGTATTATTTTTTTTTAAATATTACAGAATGAGCCCAAACCCATTTACACAACCGAACGGTCTGTACAGATTGTCAAGGGAATCCCCTATAAATTCTTTATACCATGACGTCACACGCACGATAAAGGGCATTGGCCGTCTCGATTAACACAAAAAAATAAATTTCGTTCGCAATAGATTTTATCCTATATTTATTCCATGATGCAATCAGATGTAACTGAATCCGAGTATTTCGGCTCAATCATTCTTCGGTCACGTGTGGAGTAAATAGACGTCTAGGAAATCAGTAACAGTCTACAGAAGTGCTATTTTAACGAGCTATAAGTATGCTCTGTCTAATTCCAGGACAAAGTTCACCTGTGCATTTATGAAACTAATGTATCAAAGGACACCTAACGCTACATAGTGTTTCTGCTAAGATGTTCTGAGATAGTTGACTACACTGTAAAAAAGAATCTTGCAGTATTTGCTACTGGGATTACTCTTGCCTTTATTGAGATAAGATGATCCCTAATTCGGATTAGTTTTATCCCAATAGAGATAAGGTTAATCCCAGTAGCAAATACTGCATCCTTATTCGAAGAAACTTTTTACAGTGTAGTTTAAAACTAAGCTGTGCTTACAGCAAATTACACAAGGCTTTGCCTGTTGTTTTTTTTCACGTCCCTTGGCTTGGACGACAAACTTGTCAAAATTTGCATAGCTGGTCTTCTAACCAATACCAAGAATCCAATACTCATCTCGGAAACAGTGATCGGGAGCCTGATAGGTCTCGTCAAAAGAACAAACGTGTCAAGCGCTAATGCTAATAGAGGAGATACGATACACTTATGAAGGGTAGAATCTCGAAACGAGAACGGATGGATATACTACTGAAGTAAAATGAATTACTATCATAAACTCAGTGAATTAAACAGCATTGTCCTGGGACTGACCAAAAGAAGAAACAACAGGGTGCAAACTTGACTTAAGTCCCATCCGGCGTGATGGCCGTCTCGGGGTCCCTCACCTCGCGAGTGCCGCCTGTACTGCTCTCTGTTTTGGACCATTCTGAGAAGACTACACTGTAAAAACAAGAGCTACGAGCTCATATGGCACTTGTTACGAGTAGGCGGTACAAGAAAGTCGATGAGAACGTCGCATAAAACCCCCGCCATCCAAAAATGCGGTTCGGAAATAGAAATAGGGTATTTAGTTTCACTCTGAGCAGTTACGGCATCGTTTCGGATTATCTGTAGCAAATGCGCATGACTTTTTCAAACTTCCAAGTTTCAGCCCAATAAATCCACTCGATTGATCCCTAGACGTGATACACGATATCCGGTACTCCCTTCATCTCCTCCTACCGTGGCCGAATCTGGTTCGGACTCAAAACGGATCATCTAAAGCACCTTCTTTTCATACCATCTCTCAAGTTCCACTGGAATCTGAGCATTTTTGGAAAATTCCGCCCTCCCCCCCCCCCCCCCCCCCACACCGTTGTCGGATCCGGTTCGGACCCTAAAATATGTCATCTAGAGTATATGCTATTTTTACATTCCAAGCTTCATTTAAACTGATGCACTCGTTTGACCCCTTTACGAGCCTCAAAGTTTCCGGCGTTCTCCCTCCCACTCCCCCCACTGTGGCCGAAGAGGACTGGGAAAAATAAACGTCGTATCTCTTAATCCCCTCTCCCAGTCCATCAAATTTTACTGAAATCGGATCTCATTCGGTCCATCCGTTTGGTTCCTGTGCATGTAAGAAGTTACCCCTCCCCCCCCCCCCCCCAATTCCCCCAACCGTGGTCGCATTTAGTTCGAACGCATATTTTAAATGTCTAGGTCACCGATTCTTATCACCCATTAAGTTTCACTCAAATGAGACCACTCGTTCGCAATTTGCAGAAGTCAATTTCCATATTTCCCTTCCCTCGCTCCCCCAAAATGCTCGGATCTAGGAACGGAAGTTTCCGGGGGTATGTTGTGTCAGGTCAATCACGTCGGGTCATTAATATGCCTTTCGTTGTCTTAGTACATCTGAAACTATTCTAACTCGCGACTACCGGAATTCCAGGAAACCCCCTCCAGCTCCCCTCACAGAGCCCCGAAACCATCTGGCTCCGTCAATTTCGTATCTAGGCCTAATGCTTGTTCTCCATTCAGTTCCGTCCCAATCCCTCTGCTTTAAGCGTTTCTTCTGTCCCCTCCCCCCACATGTATCGGACCCGACCCTGACTTGGCACTGAACGTCTGAGGCGATAGCTCTTTCCACCTGACAAGTTTCATTCAAACCCGATCATCCGTTCAAAAGTTCTGAATGCCACTAGGTTCCGGACTCCCCATCCGTCCACTCCCCCCCACGATTGTCGCATCGGGGAAACGACTATTCTCAAGTCAATCTGTTCGGATCCCTGACACACCTGCAAAGTTTCATCGTACTAGCACATCAGGAAGTATGCCGAACTCGCGGGATCGCTAGAAATCCCCCCCCCCCCCACAGTGCCCGGATCCGGTCCGTTTATGTCAATGACGTATCGAGGACTTTTTCTTGTTCTTCCAACCAAGTTTCATCCCGATCCCTCCGCTCTAAGCGTTTCTCAAGATTTCCGGTTCCCTCCTGCAACTCCCCCCCCCCCCCCCCCCAGTGTCATCGGATCTGATCCGGATTTAAAGTGGGAACTATATTCCTTCAGCCCAAGCTGACTGCGAATCATATTTGATGGTGGAAAACGGATACGTCAGCTGAATTTTATTGGAGCTATATTTCGGCCCTTCTTGGCAAGGGTCCTCTTCAGAAGGGGACCCTCTGAAGAGGACCCTTGCCAAGAAGGGCCGAAATACAGCTCCAATAAAATTCAGCTGACGTATCCGTTTTCCTGCACCATCAAATATAAAGTGGGAACTTTGAGACACGAGGTCATCCTAAACATCAACTTTCATCAAGATCCGATCACCCGTTCGCTAGTTAAAAATACCTAAGTTTTTGGCTTCCCCCTCCCTCCACCCCCCCCCCCGGATTGTCGGATCGTGGAAGTGACTATTTCCTATTTAATCTCGTCTGGTCCCTGACATGATTGCCAATTTCCATAATCCTAGTCCATCAGGAAGCACCGAGCTCGCTAGAAATTCGGACCCCCCCCCCCCCCGTAACTCCCCCAAAGTCACCGGATCCGTTCCTGTTATGTCAGTCACGTATCTAGGACTTGTGCTTGTTCTTTCCACCAAGTTTCATCCGGATCTCTCCACTATAAGCGTTTTCTAAGATTTCCGGTTGCCCCCTCCAACTACCCCCAGTGTCACCGGATCCGGTCTGGATTTAAAATGGAGCTTCTGAGACACGAGGTCCTTCCACATATCAAGTTTCATTAAGATCCGATCACCCGTTCGTAAGCTAAAAATATCTCATTTTTTCCTTATTTATCCGGATTCCCCCTCCCTCCACTCCCCTCCAGATGGCCGGATCGGGGAAGTGACTATTTCTAATTTAATCTGGTCCGGTCCCTGACATGCCTGCCAAGTTTCATCTTCCTAGCTTGTCTGGAAGTACCCGAACTGGCAAAACCGGGACAGACAGACCGGCAGACTTACCGACCGACTGACGGACAGAAATTGCGATCGCTATATGGCACTTGGCCAAAGGGCAAGTGCCATAAAAAACCTTGCAGTATTTGCTACTGGGATTAATCTTGTCTCTAATGAGATAAGATTATCTCTAATTCGGATTAATCTTATCTCAGCTCAGTAGAGATAAGAATAATCCCAGTAGCAAATATTGCAGTTATCTTTAATCCTTATTCGGAGAAACTTTTTACAGTGTAGAAAGGTGGACGTTCGAAAAGTTCTCCTTCCCAATTTTCGGCAGTTGGTCATTGGACATACGTTGGACGTGGCCGAGCCATTTTAGTTGTTGGAGGCGAACCCTTTCCAGGATGGTGGTTTCGTGACAGACAATAGAAGAAAGCGCGGTTTCAACAGATAACACTTCGGATGTTATCTGTTGTGTTTCAAGATGTTATGCATAATAAGCGTTACTATCAGGAAGAACCGAAAAACCGCCAAAAAGTATCTGCAGAGTTTTCCGACATCCTGACGATAAGGAATAAAGTCATTAGATGCTGTTTTGGCTCTTCCTAACAAAGCTTGTTGCGCATGACATTTCATGTATAACGTTTTCAAACAGAACAGATAACATCCAAAGAAACCGCGCATCCTCGTGTTATCTTCTGACAGTTTAGGATTGCCTATTTTTATTCTCGGTTTGAGACGTGTTTCGATAAATCTCGCGGCGTCTTTACGTTGTACCTATTCTCTATATGACTAAGTCCAAAACCCGCGATTGACCCTCAGGAAGAACAAGAAAACGACTCCATAACGACTCAAACTGAACAGCTCACATACTGTGTCAACCAATCACGGCGATCGTTGGGGACAGCTGTGGTGCCAATTACTGCTCTTCCGCTAGGCACACCGTGATTTTGCATTGGCAAGGAGAGTTAGTCATTAAAAGCCAGGCTACACCTTCCAGGTTCCCAGACGTCCGGGGCTTCCGCATGATAATGATGACAGCTAAATTTGCTATTCTTCAACACTTGGTAGAGGTCCCCTTTACATTTGAAATATCTCTTGCATCCCAATCAAAACTGTCAATCACATTCGCTTTTCTTCCTTCATTTGCATATTTGTTGTGTCTCTCGAACGGGTTGCCTCTATGGCACCTTCCAGACCGTCCATTCCAGACTTCCAGATCCGGAATCCGGGGTGTAAGTCCAAAACACGCCAGCAATCCTCAGGAAGAAGATGTAAGCGTGTCCATACACTGTCAGAAGTTTCATAACAGATTGCGCATAACACTTTCAAGAATAACACCTTTTCACTTAGAAAGAAAGTGTTATGACCAAGTAAGTGTACACTATTTCGTGCCTAGATCTCCAGCAACACCTTCAATTGGTAAAAATACTAACGGGAACGAAAAAAACATAACATATAACATCCCAAAGTGTTATCTGTTGAAACCGCGCATCCTGCTGTTGTCGTTATGTAACTTCTGACAGTGTAGTATTTTTACCTATTGAAGGTGTTGTTGGGCACGAAATAGTATAAACTTAATTGGTCATAACACTTTTTTTCTAAGTGAACAGGTGTTATTCTTGAAAGTGTTATGCACAATCTGTTATGAAACTTCTGACAGTGTACGAGTCAAACTCAACAACTCGAATCCTGTGTCAATCAATCACCGCGATCTTTGGGAGCAGCTATGACACTACTTCTGCCTTTCTTCCGCTAGATACCCGGAGAGGCCGGAGATTTTGCATCGGCAAGGAGAGATAGTCATCATTAGTATTGGCAGCGATCATCCAAGGCAAAGAGCAAAACTTAAAATGCAATCCGTTGAAGGCTCGCTTAGCGCAACTGCCGATCCCCGTTTCACTGCTTGCTCTGCCGGGAGGGCAATGCAAATCATCAATCGCTTTCCGTGCTTTAGAGCTTGGTCACACTTGGCTCATTTCCTGGCTTTTTGGGTTGCAAAAGTAGAAAAAAGAAACAGAACAAGATACAACTAATTCTGAATGGTGTCGTTTTAAATTCAGGGGATCAATTAGAGCAAAGCAGCGTGTATGATGATGTTACAGGAACCCTAATTGCAGTCTCCTCTTTATACCCAAGCTGCCACAAAGTCCATCGAATCTCCCGTCCCCTAGGGATTCTCAGTTGTTTGTCGAATAGGCGGCTTTTTGGAAGTGGGTGTCCCAACGCCACCGTGTTCCAGACGACGGGGTCAAATATTTTGGTAGGTCCATCGCCACCGTATGTTTTCCGCCAAATCATTAGCGCAGGCAGAGGCGTTACTAGCCAAAATGGTTGGGGGGGGGGGGGGACGAGGCATTTACCAACTGGCTGGTATTCTTTACCGATTTTTTCTGCAGAAAAAAACGACTGTTTTCAACAACAAAAATGACTTTTTGAAAAAAATCGACTGATTTTCAGGAAAAACCACTGATTTTCAGAAAAAAACGACTATATTTTGACAAAAAATCGACCAGTTTTCAGAAAAATCGACTATTTTCATGAAAAAAAATCAACTGTTTT
Source organism: Branchinecta sandiegonensis (assembly GCA_030848855.1). Taxonomy (NCBI): domain Eukaryota; kingdom Metazoa; phylum Arthropoda; class Branchiopoda; order Anostraca; family Branchinectidae; genus Branchinecta; species Branchinecta sandiegonensis. The sequence continues at coordinate 4,423,395 of JAUPMV010000021.1, read as the reverse complement.
GACGAAAAATCGCGGCGCTTCGCGCCGACTCGGTTATTTTTTGCCGACTGGCTGACAGCATTGGGGGGGGGGGGGGGGGCGTCCCCAAAGTCATGGCGCCCCTGAGCGCAGGTAGCTGGTTCACGTTATTCCAGATCTTAATCCTTAAATGCGAAGAGGGGTTTACCGCCACCAACACTAACTCTGCGTTAATCCTAGCTAATACGAAGTCTGAGGTTACTGTTTCAAATAATTATTTATTTCAAGTCCAACTAAAGAAACTGTACAACTTCAACCACTCTAGGCCCCCAAACTATTCAAATTTCAAAAGGTGAGAAATCGCCCGCAGAAGTGCTTCTCTTGAAGACTTTTCTTCTTGATACGTAATTTAAATTTTTTAGTAGCCGTGACATTTAATACGGTTGGCGCTCCACACCCCACCCATATTAGGTCTGACAAGATTTGATCCTACCCTCTAATCCTATTGGGGACGTAAGATTTCCTGGGTGGCGGTAAACACTACCGGTAAATGTGAATTTAAAGATTTAAATCCGAAACTACCTGCACAGGCTACCTGAATTAAAAGGTGGCCGGAAACATATGGTGGCGGAAACCCCCCAAGCTCTTGGGTGTTAAAATGTATACTTTGTTTACATTTTTTTTTGTACTTTGTGGTTAGGATTAGTACTTTAAGTACCTTAGTACTTCGGATCTGAGAAGTGACAATTTGTAAGCCAATCTTGTATCTCATGTTCAAGCAAAGTTTCATCGCCCGAGCACATCTGGAAGTACCTTAATACGCGATCACAGAAATTCCCCCACCCCACCAACTCCCCTCACAGTGCCCGAACCCGGACTGGTTTTGTCACTGATGTATATAGTTCTTGCCATTGTTCTTCCCAACAAGTTTTATCTCAATCACTCCACTCTAAGCGTGTCATAAGATTTCCGCCCCCCCCACACATTGATCGGATTCGGTCCGGACTTAAAATGGGGCACCCGAGACACGAGGTACTTCCAAATATCAAGTTTCGTTAAGACCCGACCACTCGTTCAAAAGTTATACATACCTCAAGATTCAAGAATCCCCTCTTCCTCCACTCCCCCACGATGATTGAGTCGGAAAACTGACTATTTCTAAGCCAATCGTTTCAGGTCTCTAATGTCCAAGCTAAGTTTCATCGTCCTAGCACAGCTGGAAATACCTTAATTCGCGATAACCGGAATTCCGGACTCCCCCCATAGTGCCAAATCCAATCCGGTTCTATCACTGACGTATCTAGGTCTTCTGCTTGTCCTTCCCACCAAGTTTCATCCGAATCGCTCCACTCTAAGCGTGTCACAAGATCTCTGGTTACCCCCTCCGACTCCCCCCCCCACATTCATCGGATCCGGTCCGGACTTTAAATAGGTCATCCGAGACCCGAGATCTTTCCAAATATCAAGTTCCGCTAAGATCCGATCACCCATTCCAAAGTTATCCACTCCTCAAGATTCCGGATTCCCCCTCCCTCCACTTCCCCCACGGTGGTCAGATCGGGAAGTTGACTATTTCAAGGTTAATCTGGTCATATCACTGACTTGCCTGCCAAGTTCCATTGTCCTAGCCCACCTCGAAGTAACTTAACTCCGTGTCACCGGAATTCCGCAAACCCCCTCCAACTCCCCCCACAGTGCACGAATCCGGTCCGGTTCTGTCAATGATGTATCTGGGGCTTGCGCTTGTTCTTCCCACCAAGTTTCATCCCGGTCAGTCCACTCTAAGTGAGTCACATGATTTCCGGTTCCCACCTCCGACTCCCCCCCCCCCCGCATTCATCGGATTCGGTCCAGACTTGAAATGGGACATCTGACACATGACGTTTTTCAAAATATCAAGTTTCATTAAGATCCGATTCTCAACAGACGAATTACAGACCGACCACGATTGTTTCGACTTCTGCGAGAAGTTAAGACCATCCAAGACGAGATGGAATCAGACCTCCTCCAGATCGGTGCTGGAGCCGACTTCAGACAAAGACACCGAAGAATGGTCCGAAAAGACCAGCAAATTCAAGCAAATAAAGAGATGTTCCAAGGGGGCTCAGTATCAGCAGGGACCCATAAATTTCCTGTAATGACTCGCCATTCCGGGTGCGTGTCAATAAGAGATTTCTGATGCGCTCTTGACCGAGCGTCAGATAGTTCGAGAAATACCCACGGTGATAAAATACCCAACTATCCAGATAGACAAAATTTTTCGCAGCTGTTGTGCTGAACTAGGAATATTTCTCTCTAATGGAAGAGTATCCTGGATCTTTTGTCCTAGCTTAGGTACCTGGTGGCATGCTGAATAGTCCCAACAAATTTTGTATATCTGAGCAAGAACGCCGATTCGACCCAAGCGGAATTTTTGGAAACTAGATGAGGCTCGGGCAACATAGAAGCATCGGAAATGACAAGCCCCCTGAATGCCGAGTCATTACAGGAAATTTATGGGTCCCTGGTATCAGTCAGAAGCTTCCTCAAGAAAGCACAGCGCTTTTGCGGCATCTAACCACGACGCAATAGGCTACAAATGTTTCTTGTAAATAATAATAAACCGGTTTTATTTTTATAATTAAGATTATATATGTTCATCAAACGATTATCGTCATTCTGATACTCGGTATACTCCTCCCCTCACTCAATCACGCCTAATTACGGACTGAAAACCTCAAATTTATCCAATCGTGGGTAATTTGAGTCGTTGGCATTTTGAGTTGTTGGCATTTTTAGTGGGCATTTTGAGTCGTGGGCATTATGAGTGTTAGCCGACTGCAATTAGGCAGGGGCGTAATTTGCTATGGGGCAGGGGGGGCAACTGCCCCCCAGACTCTAGTTCCCCCCCCCCCAGCTGAAATTTCGCATCTTCGAAACTCTCGTCGAAACTAAGACAGGCCTACAGTGTTCAAGCATCCACAAAAACAGATCGGTTTTCTTTAGTATACCATTATTGTCTTTATGGTAAGATTGGAACACGGAAGCCTTGAAACTTGTGTAGCCATATCCATGCGCTATGCAGGGTTAAACACGTCTATGTCAGAGGACCGACTAAGTGATATTTTGGTCATTGGTACCCAACCTGAAACAGCGAAGAAGCTTGACGTCAATCGCGCAGTGGACAGTTTCGCGAACTTGAAGAAGCGTCGTTTCGCCTTGGTCGATTAGTAAAATATCTCTTTGTTTTTATTACGTTTTTCTTCTTAAAATAAAACTACTCATTTTCACTTGACTTGGGAAAATCGGCTCCAACTTTGCCCCCCTCCCCAGGATTTTGACGAAATTACGCCCCTGCAATTAGGGGTCAATTAGAGTTCCTGTAAGATGATTATACACGCTGTTTTGCTCTAACTGATCTCCTGAATTTAAAACGACAACATTCAGAATTAGTTGTATCTTGTTCTTTTTTCTACTTTACAACCCAAAAAGCCAGGAAATGAGCCAAGTGTGACCAAGCTCTTACGACAGTCAGTGGAGGACCCACTTTACGGTCCCGCACAACTGAGCCTCGTTTTTATTCGCTGCTGTAGAACTTCTTTGCTTCTGCACAAGATGCGTTTTTGGATTCACTGCCTGCACGATTCCTTCTTGGTTGATGCAGCGCCTTGCAGGGAAGCACGGACTTGGTCGGTAAGCAAGTCGAAATGCGCTGCCGTCTTCCTCGGAAGCACTGCAGTGCAAAAACGAATGTAGAGAGAATCAGCCCGGAAGCAACCGAGAAGTGGACCTTCAGCGTCCACAGTCCAAGGAAATTACGTCTGAAGACAAATATTTCCAAGAAGAACTTCAACCAAACATCTAGAAAATGCCGAATGATAGTTCTAAGAATATTTCCTTTTTTTGATTCCGAGTATGCTCCGTAGATCGCTCCAAAGACAAGTGCTATCTCGACTCGACAAACAAAAAAGGCCACTTGAGTAGTAAGATTCTTAGAAAAAATCTGACAAGTTGCAGTGATAAGCAAAAATAAAAGAAAAACACGGCTTGACAATTGCTGCTCAGCAAAAAAAGTGAAGTTTTTCGAATATAATTTAGAAGTCTAGGAATCCGCTGTCGGAGCCACGTATACCAGGAACCACAGTTTCTGGTTTGTTGGTCACGGTACAAGTCCCTTGTATAAAGTGCCATCTATGCATTATTATTAATTTCCGTGACATGGGGATGTGAACTGGTTAGATGAGTTTGCGTTCGCGCGGGATCACTTTTCCTATGGCCGGCTTCTACCAGACTATTGTAGTGCTTGCGAACTCTGTTCACAGGTAGAACACCTCGGTAGCTCAAATGGTAAGAGCGCCTGTCTTGTAAGCAGAAGGTCCTGGGTTAAAATCCCGGCTGAGGAGCATTTTTGTCTTTCAGTTCACTACTTATAAAAAAGTCATGATATTCATTCTTACCCAGTAAAAAATGCACAGCCATCCTGGCGGTGACCATCGGAAACTGATTAGACCATGCGATAGCCAAAGGGCATGAATTCTGGAACACATCCTAAACTCCGGCGCTACCGGCGTGTTGGTAGAGAATGACACTACCTGAAAAATACCCCCCCCCCCGCGCATGCGGAACTCCAAGGTGTCACAGGAGAGCCTGGGATAGTTTCTATACCTTCTAGAAATCTGTATTTTCTTTTTCCTCCGTCCCTTCATGCCATACACTTTAGGGTCTATTTTAGTTGCCTTTTTGCAGATACCATGGCATCTGATACGACGGTCTAGTATTTCTTTCAGTAACCGGGGAATCTGATACCACGTTACTGTTACTGAATATCTGATATTATACTCGGGTACCACGATAATCAGATGCCACGATTCGGACCGTAGTAACGGGATCGACTAAAAGCAGGAAGGGAAGGGAAGGGCATGGTGCACGAGAAAAGCAGGAAGGTTCAAGGTTATCTTTATTTGCAAAAAAAAAATCTATCATTATCACTTTCCGCTGCTGAGAGCAGAGCTCGAGCGCACACGAACCAGGAAGGCATACTAAAACCAGGAAGGGCATACTGAAACGAGGAAGGATGTCACCAGAATTCAAGGCTGCAAGACTGGAAAGCTGCACCGATCCCTTCCTCTGTTTAGTATTCTATGAGGGGTCGGCAACTTTTCAAATTCAAAGTTCATCATTCCTTCCGCGGTTTAGCATCCTGACATGGGTAGGCATCAAAGTCCAGTGAGGGGTCGGCAACTATCAAAATTGTAATTAACCTTTTCATTCCTCGTTTTAGTAGCTTGTTATGGGCAGTACCTTAAAGTATGCCCTTCCTCGTTTTAGTATACCCTTCCTGGTTTTAGTATGGCTTCATGCTTTTCTCGTGCACCATGCCCTTCCCTTCCTTCCTGCTTTTAGTCAATCCCCGTATTAAGTGGCCATGGTATCTGAGAATGTCATCTCACTTTCATCACCACGAACAAGAACCTAAGGCGTGGGAGTCACTCCACGCCAGAAACAGCGAGAACACGGGGAATGCTTCCGAAATGGATTTTGTTCGAAAAAAAAAATACGCAGTTGACGAAATCAGTCTGGATCCACTTTATTTTTGGTTTTCTTTATTCTGATTGTTTTTATTTAATTTTACATTACATTACACAAACCCCATGGACAAACACAAACGCGGGGACTCCTCAAGTGGAGTCCTCGGGGAACGGCGAGAATACGCCTCTAGATTTTTGCCAAATTGGTGGGAAAGAAGTCTGGCCCTTGTGATGTGAAAGTATTTGGGGGCGGGGAGACGTCTGAAAGCGCAAACTTGGCACTTGTCGTTTTGCAAGGCAACCATAATTACAGATACCACGGTAACTGCAAAAATGACAAAATGTAGATCCAGTTACCGTGGTATCAGATACGATGATATCTGCAAAAACGCAACTTTTAACTCGGTCAACGTGAGCCTTGTCTGAAGCGGTGCCAGCTCCGCGCATCCAAGTTCACTGCTAACCCGATTCAGGCAAGGCAAGCTACCCATCGTAACATACATTTCTTTTAAACTGTTCTGTCATCTGTAGGTGAAGGAGGACCCTTGCCAGAAAGGATCCTCCCAATCTGACTTGTCCGCTTTCAGTTTTTTTTTAAATGGGGTTTTTAACCACCCTCTGACCGCGACTAAGCTTCGCCTGACCTCGAATAAGGTCAAGAGGATCTTGAATAACCCTGCTACCAAGGAAAGCACAGTTTTTAATCATGTCCCCTATAGAGATGGGCGAATCCAAATCCGAATCCGGATTCGAATTCGTCCTTTTGGCCAGATTTGAATCTTCTTGCTTGTCAGGCTGGAGTTGGTTAGCTTGTTCATGTTGTTTTTTTAGTTCGTTTGTTGTTGTTGTTTTTTTTGTTATTTATCGTTTTGCTTCTTTCATAATACTCCGTATTTTCTGTTTTGCACTTTTACGGGTAATAAAGTTCATTCATTCATTCATTCATTCGGACTAGGATTCCAAACACTCAATTTTACGAATCCGGTCAAGTTTCTTGTCTACATCCTTCCAGTTTCCGTTTTCCAAATTTTTACACAGTGTGCTTAGGCAATCTCAACTTTTTGGTCTCCACCACCAACCATCCTCAGTAAGCATTCAAGTATTTATTTACGTACTAAAATTGTATAACACTGGACAACTTGGTCTATTGGCCTAGAAGGAAAATAATCTTGTGTACGCCTAGCTAAACTACAACTTAAAGATTAGAGGAAACGAATCTATAACGTTATCTTATTCCCTTAGATATCATATCAGTGCTTTTTGTGTCACATTGTAAAAAGTTTGTCCATATAAAGGTTAAAGTTAACTGCAGTATTTGCTACTCGGATTATCATTATCTCTATGCAGATAAGATTAATACCAAATAGAGATAAGATGAATCCGAGTAGCAAATACTGCAGTTACCTTTAATCTTTATACGGATAAACTTTGTACAGTGCACCTCTGATTCTCTGATTTAAAAAAAAATTACCTATGCACATGATCTGATTTTTTAAAGATCGGATTCGAATCCGAATTTGATTCCGGATTCGAATCCTCAGCACGAAATGGTGAATTCGGAATCGGAGTCGACCTAGCCCTGGATTCGGATCCTTTCATGATCAGATTCGCTCATCTCCGGTCCCCTAACAGGCTTCATTGAATGACGGACATTCCCCATCTGATAGAGCCTGTCAAACTGACCTTATCAGTGCTTTTTGTCACCTCTGATTCTCTGATTTTTAAAAAATAACCTATGCATATGATTTTTTTTTCAAAGATCGGATTCGAATCCGAATTCGATTCCGGATTCAAACCCTCAGGACGAAATGGTTAATTCGGATTCGGAATCAGATTCGTAAGGTGCTTTTTTTGGATGTAGTTTCTGTGTAGTTTAGACGTTTTGTTTTAGTTATGAAAGTACAGTACGTGGAATGGACAAATAAAACGGTACACATAATGTATTGTACTGAAACAAAAGTACGTCAAACTACAGTGAAACTACACCGAAACTACATAAAAAAAACGCACCTCTAGCCCTGGATTCGGATTCGAATCCTTTCATCATCAGATCCGCTCATCTCTGGTTTCCTAACCAGCTACATTCGGAACTCGGTCATTCTCAATCTGGAAGAGCCTGTCAAGCTGACCCTGACTAAAATCACATCACAGAACTAAAGTGTAAATATTCCTTGAGCCCAAGCTGACTGCAAATCATATTTGATAGTGCAAAACGGATACGTCAGCTGAATTTTATTAGATCTATATTTCGGCCCTTCTTGGAAACAAGTTTTTCCCACAAATTCACTGTTTCCTACTTGAGCGGCTTTGAGCCTGAAGAGAACCCTTGTCAAGAAGGGCCGAAATATAGCTCTAATAAAATTCATCTGACGTATCCGTTTTGCACTATCAAGTAGAGCTAAAGTGTGCGCTTTTTCTGTGTGTGTGGGGGGGGGGAGGGGCTAAAGTAACAGCCTACAGTGTACACTTTTAATAAAGGAATTTTATCTAGGAGCCATAGTTGAAGAAGATGAAGAAATTCGCATACGAAATAGAAAAAAATGCACTAACAAATAAATAAGATCTAATTTATACGTGTTTACACCGAGTTATAAACCATTCGAAAACGAATCCGCACCCCAATAACATACGCACAAAAGCCTACTTCGACTGGCCCGATGAAAAATTTCTCTCAAAATAGTAGTATGAAGTTGTACGAAAAAGTAGCATGCGGTACGAACTGATGCTACTACATGCTTCCATGTCAAGGCTACCGTGTACTACATTAGCATGCCGCTATTACCAAGACTGAATGCTACTATAAGAAGACAGTATGCTACTGCTTAAGATTGCCCCGTCTGAGGCACATTTAATGATAGTATTCTTTACTATTACGTATCAATATATGCAACTTTTTCGTACAACTATCGTACGACTACGCAGGCTACAAATGTTTCATCGAGGGGAGGGGGGGGGGGAGGAGCTTCAATGCATGTCAGCACGATGTATAGATGGTTAACTAGTGGTGGGTGGTTGGTACAGTACCGTGACAGGACAGTTTGACCAATGCTACAGTAGAGCCATGCTTCTTTGAAACGCTAGTTAACCCTAGGTTCACACTGCTGCGATTTCGCGCAAAAACCTGCGACTTGCGCGACACAAATTGTACGACAAACGACTCAGAGCCATCCAGTGTCGGATGCGTTGAAATACTGGTCCGACATAACGCATGCGATTCTTGAGGGAAAGAAAAGAAAAAACAAAGACTAGTGAATTTTCAAGATTAAAAATTGCTCTACCTTGTTCTGACTGTAATCCTAGGATGGCCGAATGCAAAATATCTTCTGAATAAACTTGTATTAACCTGTTTTGAACAAGATGACATATGGGGTTTGACTGATACTGGTGGTATTCAGATGGGTAATCTCCCAGCATCTTCAGAGGTTGTTTCCCCAAGGTTTTTTTGTCCTTTTGCAGAATAATCTCTTCGAAAATTTTGTTTTCCATTTGCGTTTGCGTGGTAGTGGGAAGGTCCATGCGATTCTGTCGCACGTCGGAACATCAAAGAAAAAACCGTGTCGCATACAGCATTGTCCTAATAGGCGTAACAAGCTGAATAACGCTATACGCGATGTTTACGTCTTAATACACACGCCCGTTCAAATACGAACCCGAGAGGCTTTTATCAATGCAGCGAGCAGTGTTGCCAAGGTCTTACAGTGTGTCGAGTTTCTGAAGATCAGAAAAGTGTTCTTAGTTTTACTTGAAGTACACCAGTACAATTTGACGCCCAATATATTGTAAAAAGCAGTTAAATCTACGGATGGGCAGAATTGGTCTTCGAAGTAGCATTAAGCAGTCTCAACAGAACAAAACGTGTTATTTTGAAGAAAAGTTGTTTCTTCAGCTTCCAACAAAGTAGAACTTTACTGCTTCCCGTGGCAACCCTGACGGCGCTGCTCCTTTCCTCGGTCCGCTGGCGGAACCGACCAAGCGATCTGATTGGCCCTGCATAAGCCAGAATAGAACGCTAGTCTATTCTCCTTATTCACCTTATTACAGCGCGCTCCGAAGAAAAGAGGAATCTGTAGTAAGTCTTATACGCGGTAATACACCTTATTACACCTATTAGCACAATGCTTACGAAGCAGCAGTGTGAACCAAGGGCTCTGAATAGTTCAATTTCATCCACGCGACAAAACTCGGCCAAAGTAGCTAATTAAGGGCTCCCAAGAGCTCTTGAGTAGGCATTTTGGGTGTCTTGTAGGGTCTTTGTGAATGTGTGTCTTACGTGTGATTTCACAATCACTCCTTTGATGATTTTCGTTGTTATCTGCCCAAATATTCACAAATCCGTTTAGTTTGTTGGCGCATAGGTATTACATTATATTAACACACATAGGGCTAACGCCGCGCGTCTTTACACTGTAAAAAGTTTTTCCGTATGAAGATTAAAGTTAACTGCAGTATTTGCTGCTCGGATTATCCTCATCTCTACGCTGATAAGATTAATAGCAAATTGAGATAAGATGAATCCGAGTAGCAAATACTGCAGTTAACTTTAATCTTTATACGGAGAAACTTGCCAAGCCAATCCAAGGTATTTTGGGTTTCCACTTTACATTTAGCCAAAACTGCACTATTCAAAGTAAACTACACTGTAAAAAAAATCTTGCAGTATTTGCTACTGGGATGAATCTTGTATCTAAAACGATAATCTTATCTCTAATGCGGATTAATCTTATCTGAGTAGAGATAAGATTAATCCCAGTAGCAAATACTGCAGTTAACTTTAATCCTTACTCGGAGAAACTTTTTACAGTGTACCGTGCAAAAAAGCTTACTGTACTACAGGATCCTGGTTGTCGAAATATATTCAGCTTATATAATACGGGGGGGGGGGGGGGGCTGGTACCAGTCTACCAGGGGACTTGCGTCTAAATAACTACTTCGTAAAGAAGCGTTTTTATAAAAAAAAAAAATCTAGTACCATAGCAGAGACGTGGTTTGTTTCTTGATCGAGTAAAAAGGGGCACGGCACGGCACGGCATAGTGTAGGAGGCACGAGTACTAAAAAATGGCACGAAAACTAACAGGGCCCTTTCAGGCTTCAGAGTGACCCGATGAAGAATTTTCGCAATATAGTAGTATGAAGTTGTACGAAAAAGTAGCATGCAGTACGAACTGATGCTATTACATGCTTCTATGTCAAGGCTACCGTGTTACTGCATTCTACTGCATGTTACTATTAGCAAGACTGGATACTACTGCTTAAGATTGGCCCAGTCTGAGGCAAATTAAATGATAGTATCATACAAGTACGCAGGCTACAAATTTTTCATCGGGGAGTGGCAGGGGAAATGTTCTAAAGTGCCTTCTTTTAGGCTGTGGATTTACGAACTCTCACTTACTTGTCTACTTCTTCTACTACTTGCTAATCTCTTTTTATTACTCGTGCCTCCTGTACCATGCCGTGCCTCTTTTAGTCGATCCCGATTGTTTCTACTGGATACGTGACGATCAAGGTTTTTATTGTGTTATTTTTTACAGAAAGGTGGATAGCAAACTGTCATGCCTCGAAAACGCGATCCGGGTCGGATGCTCCCGGTCTGGAATTCCTTCCCGGATTTTTGCCACCACACTGTCAGAAGTTTCATAAGAGATAACACAAGGATGCGCGTTTCAACAGATAATGCGTAACAGATAACACTTCGGATGTTAAATATTCTTTGAGCCCAAGCTTTGAAACTTTGACTTTGAAACATTTATTCAAACAATGTTTACAACGGATACGTCAGCTACGATTCTTCATCAGCGATATTTCGGCCCTTCTTGGCAAGGGTCCTCGTCAGGCTGTCAATCCTTTGGGTCAACGTCCGGGAAGGAAACAAAGCAAGAGTAGATGCAGCCCACTTGCTAGAGTCCCGGATCAACGTCCCTATAGAACCGAACCTTTTTGTTTCCTTCTCCGAAGTTGACCCAGAGGATTGACAGCCTGACGAGGACCCTTGCCAAAAAGGTCCGAAATATCGCTGATGAAGAATCGTAGCTGACGTATCCGTTGTAAACATTGTTTGAATAAACTTCGGATGTTGGCTGTTGTGTTTTAAAATGTTATGCATAATAAGCGTTACCATCAAGAAGAGCCGAAAAACCGGCTTCCAAGCTTCCTAGCAAGGCTTGTTATGCGTAACATTTCATGCATAACGTTTTCAAACACAACAGATAACATCTCAAGTGTTATCTGTTACACATTGTCTGTTGAAACCGCGCATCCTTGTGTTATGAAACTTCTGACAGTGCATCATCACTTCCATATGGATAAGTTGAGATGTTAGGCAATCCGGTCGAGAAACCCTGATCGAGTGCATTGTCAGAAGTTTCATAACAGATAACACGAGGATGCGCGGTTTCAACAGATAATTCGTAACAGATAACACTTCGGATGTTTCTGCTGTGTTAGAAAACACTGTGCACGAAATGTTATGCATAACAAGCTTTGTTAGGAAGAGCCAAGAAAGCATCTACTACTTTATTCCTTATCGCCATGATGTCGGAAAACTCAGCAGATACTTTTTGGCGGTTTTTCGGTTCTTCCTGATGGTAACGCTTATTATGCATAACATTTTGAAACACAACAGATAACATCAGACGTGTTATTTGTTACGCATTATCTGTTAAAACCGCGCAGCCTCGTGTTATCTGTTATGAAACTTCTGACAGTGTGTTCGCACTTGCAGAAGATTAAGATTAAGACTTGGGATCGCCTAACAAGCACTGCCAAGCAGAGCAGAAAATCGCCGAAAAAACATTTGCTGACGTTTCCGATGTCATGATGATAAACAAAAAAGTTGGGAGATGTTTTTCCAGCAGAGTTTCGGCTCTTCTTGTGTAAACAACGTTTAACGCGTAAGGTTTGCAAAATCACGACAGCTAACATCCCAAGCGCTATATGTTGAACCTGCGCATCCTTGTGGTATGTCTTATTAAACAGGGTATACAGGGGACTTGTTGCAAGTTAAAAAAACTGAAGCGATTCAATCTTTTGTCTTTTAGTTTAGAGCGTAGTAAGAATTTCTTGCTTCACTGTTGATTTACGTTATCCCATTTGTCGTTAGCTGTGACCGCATCAGACGGAGAACCAACTACACTTTCAGGTGTTTCATAACAGATAACACAAGGATGTTGTCTGTTGTGTTTCAAAATGTTGTGTTTCTTGTCTTGGTTCGGCCATGTTTGTCGAAGACCGACCGAGTCTTTTACAAACCAAACCCTACGCTGCAAACCAGCGCCTGATTGGAGGAAACGTCATGGAGGACAAGTCAAGACCTGGCTCAACACCGTTAAATCTGACCTCGAGCCGATCGGCGGTTTCCGGAGACATGGCCGCAGGTGGGACACTTCATGGCTCGAAATCGTCGCCCCATTAACCCAAGACCGTTACCTGTGGAACTCAACAGTCTGCCAGATCCTGTCGCCAGGGAGAGCTACATAGCTTGTGTCCTGATCCAAGTACAAGTAAGTAAGTACAAGTGTTTCAAAATGTTATGCATAATAAGCGTTACCATTAAGAAGAGCCGAAAGACCGCCAAAAGGCATCTGCTGAGTTTTCCTACATCATGAAGATAAAGAATACAGTAGATGTGTTTTTTTTGCTGTTTTTGGCTCTTCCTAGCAAAGCTTGTTATGCATAACATTTCATGCACAACGTTTTCAAACACAACAGCACCCCAAGAGTTATCTGTCATGAAACTTCTGACAGTGTAACAACCAACCAATCCCCAAAAATTGTAGCCAAATTTTGGTTATGCGCGCTCTTATAGATGCACTTCTGTCCGAGATTTAGTTAATTAATGTTATAACTCAAGAGTAGTTGACCCCTGAACGGGAAAATACCCCTCAGCGCAACATTAATACAGAACTTAGTATTCCATGATAAGACAGAATAGGATAAACAAAAATTTCAAAAAGTAGTCCAAGAATCCCGAAATTCTGAGGTAAACACTCGCACACTTACAAGATCTGCAACAGCTCAGTGTTTTGGGGTTAGTACACTGTAAAAAAAAATCTTGCAGGATTTGCTACTGGGATTAATATTGTCTTTATTGAGAAACGATTATCTATAATTCGGATGAATCTTATCCGAGTAGAGATAAGATTAATCCCAGTAGCAAATACTGCAGTTAACTTTAATCCTGACTCAGAGAAGCTTTCTACAGTGTAGGCTGCCTAGGAGAATGACGCAAATACAGCAATGAAAGTAGTTACAAATCTATGCAGGCTTGTATATTCCATCAAGTACCGATCCTTGCTCCCCCTAGCGCTCCCGATAAAACAAAAAATAAACTCGTACACGTCAGAGTACGAACCTCAAGGTTTATGAACTCACTCTTTTTTGCAGCTTTTTTAAAAATAATTATTTTAATACATTTTATTTTATTACTGTACTGACCAGCGCACTTTCGCGTGTTTTACGGAAGAAAACAACGAAAGTCATAAACGATGCGATGTCTCTATCTGGATAATACGAAAAAAACGATGACAGCATAGTCAGAGAAAGAACAACAGAGATCCGATCTCAATAGCTGCGTCCGTTCCGACGAAGTATTCGCTACACTTTCAGAAGTTTGATAACAGATAACATATGTTAGCACATCCTGTTTTAAACGTTAGGAGAGCATGTCTGTCAGGACTGCTTTAAATGTCATCGTTTCGCGAAACATAGCCTAACACTTGAAAGAGTCATAACAAAAGTTTTGCCTCGAAAAATAACACTTAAAAGGGTCATAACAATATAATCTCATAACAACACAAGGATGCGCACACAAGTGTTATTTGTTACCAAATTTCTGACAGTGTACTAATCTATCTATTAGTCGAAAAGCAGTCTCTACTTTTTACTCACTAGTGTCTGCTGTCTCCTCTACGTGGTTTCTTGGTGTCACCATCTCCCGGTGACTTCTCAACAGAACGTACCTCCCGACCATATTCTGGTGAGACCAAAGATCTTTTGACCAAGTTATGATGTTTACTCATAGATGTTTTGATTAGCTGACGTGTTACGTATGAATAAAGGTTTTACTTAAGAGTTTTATTGTGAGATACATGTTACATTGACCATATGATAAACATTAGTTATAAGGCGTATTCTCGCCGTTCCCCGAGGACTCCACTTGAGGAGTCCCCGCGTTTTTGTTTGTCCCGGGGACCCACTCCCCGTATTCTCGCGAGTCCACACGGACGGGGAATGCTCCGATTATCATCACCATCATCAAAACGGACTCCCTTTCAGATTCGGAGGGGAATAAATTTTTGCTGGTGTGGGTGCAATGTAAAATTAATTGAAAACAATCAGAGTAAACAAAACCAAAAGTAAAGTGGATCCAGACAAATTTCGTCAACTGCATTATTTTTTTCAAACAAAATCCATTTTGGAAGCATTCCCTGTGTTCTCGCTAATTTCTGTACGCGGAGTCCGCGTGGAGTGATTCCCTCTATTCTCGCCGTTCTCTTCGATTCCCCGAGGAGTCCTGGGCGAACGGCGAGAATACGCTTATAGTTGTTTTTAATTGCTAAGCTATACATGACAGAAGAAATTCAATGTTCGGCTTCGTCCGTGAGCGAATTTTTGAAAATAAACTGAACTGAATTGAATTGAAACTGGTGAGGTAAAGCCAGACACCGGTTAGTCCGAATTTACGGATTGTTAAAAATTACGGATTATTACACTAGGGAGCAGTCACCAGTGAATCCAAAAACGCCATACAAGAAATAACAGAGACCTGGTCCCAAATTTATTTAATAATCTGTTCCCCGTTTCCGCTGACTTTCCATTTTTTTTTTACAGAAAATACAATTTTTCTTTCTAAGCAATTTTGTCCTTTCTGCCTCAAATTTCAATCTCAGTCCTAAACTGGCCACGAATGCAGCAATAGGAAATGCACTACAGAAAGAGAGAGAAAATTAATGCGATTTGGATAGAAAAACTTCAAAAAATATAAATGGAGACAAATATCACGATTTTACTACTTTTATGACACTGATGTAAATACGACTACACTAACGCGATACACACGGGCACAGATATAAGGATGGGCTGTAGTCTTAATAATGAACAACGGAGCAAATTATCGACTGAACGAACATGCTCATCTATATCATATACCATTCTTACGGCTTTTAAAGGAATTATATCATAAGGATTCTAGCACTTGCAACACCTAGACCCCCCCCCCGGGATGAAGCCACGACCGCTGCGTGATCTAGCGCCGCGGGTCGGAAGCGCCCGAAATGGGGAGGCTGGGATCATAGTTCGACTATGGATCTAACAAAGTGTTTTTATGGTAGCAGGAATGGGACATGTGTAGAAAATCAAACTAATTATTTGAATCATCGATTACTTAAAGTATTTTGTTTTCTGTTTTTTCTTGTCAATTCCCGTAAGCCCGAAGAATTAAGGATGTAAACTAGTAATAAAAAACGCCGTTAGTTAAACTAAATTCGTTACAGTGGTTTCTTGAAGATTCTGAAACTGAGCTAAATAATATTCAGCTTCCGAGACCTGACCGATAATTTCTTCTTCAGACATATCTAAACGTCTACATGGTGATATACTTAGTTGTTTTAATCCTCTTACACGCCACTCGATCTTCTCGAAGGTTTTAGTATAACTCTTGACCACCGCCGGGAGATCAATGAATAGTTAATTAGCAATGGCGGACTTGCTTTCAGGAGTGAATTGTGTTCAAGTAATTTGTGGATAACGTTGGCTACCGTGAGGATTTTGAGGAAAACAGTAAGATGTGTTCGTAAAAATCCGACACATCGAAAAATGATGGTGTCTCCCACCTTCTCGGCCCACCCACATGAATCAAAGACTTCAAGAACAGACGTCTGAAACTGAAGGTTACCTCGAACTTCGACCAAAGAAACATTATTACTATTAGGCATTATGCAGGGGGGGGGGGGGGTCTAACGAAAAGATACAAAAATAAGTACATGGCAAGCAGGAAGTTGGAAGAAAAACGAACGATTCCCTACAGCCCATCCTTGGTATATCAAACAGGCAAAGCCATGACTTTAACCTAATATGTTATCACGAGCGCTGTGTTTCAACCTACTTCTAATAGCTACTCTAAGCTACCGACGCCCTCCCAACTTGTGAGATGTACAGGCTGGAACAAATGTGATAGCCTACTGTACCAAGACTCGGTTCATCAGCTGCAATACGCCTTTCGTGAAATTCCTTCCGGATTAGTTATTTTTCTTGCCGCTAGATACGCTAACATAAAGTAAACAATGACTGTTACTTCTTGGTGTGCGTTTACCAGATTTGCTGGGCTATTTTCAATTCCTCTTAGGCTTAGCCATTTTTAAAACCTTTTAAGATACTTCTGTCTCTATGTGTGCTTCAACCAACTCAGTTCTGTTAAACTTCATCAAGTTTCTCGATCCTGGCTTCCAACTTCAGTGCTGACTGCTGGTTCAATTTTCTACGGAGCTAATGGACGACTCTGTATGAACCGAAAGCCCAATCGCTTGTTCCCCCTTCAGATAACTTCCCGAACCCGAAGTCATGTTATACTTGCTCGTTATGTGGTTTGGAAGAGGAGAATCTGTCCCACTTCCTGTCAAGATGCAAGGGGCTCTCGGATTTGAGAGTAAGATTTTTGGGTGAAGATGGGTGGCTCTTTCCTGTTATCCTAAAGTCATCTTCACGGTCAGCGATAATGGCAGTTACAGGTTTTGTCAAAGAAGCGTTAAAGAGATGTAAATAGTTATTGGTGGTGGGAGTTTAAAGCGTTTTACATGTGAGTTTATATAATCGCTCTCTCGAAGTGTTTAAAAATGTATGATTTTGTGTATGGCCTAACGGCTAAATTAAAGTATCTATCTATCTATCTATACCATGATCTGACGTGTGATTTTTATTGTTTCTCTAGCGCATCTGGCGGCAATTCGTCATTGGATTTTATGAAGCGCGTATGCATCCTGACAGACTGTGGTAGCTTTCGGAGACTTTGGTAGTTGGTTGAAACCCATCCGGGATGAATAACGAACCACTCGATACACAAGTGCCTCTTCACATGTTTCCCTGTATGTCGTTTCGGTTGTACTAATAAGCATGCCTAGCCAAGCACGTGCTTATCATTACCATTCCCATCCATACCTAGGCTCAGATTTTGGGTATGTCACTGAGTTGCAGCTCTAGAACTCGGTGCCTGGCTAAGCTTGGGCACGTGCCTGGCTAAGCTTGGACACGTGCCTAGGCATCTGTGCTTGGTTAAGCATGCTTGTGAACGCGGCTTAACCAGCGAAAATTGCTAATGGACGTGATAAAAGGGAGTGTTCGGTTCGGCTCTTCCTGGCAATGCTTGTTATAAATAAAGTTTCCTAAATCACAACAGATAACATCCCAAGTGTTATCTCTTGAAAATACGCGTGCTTGTGTTATCTGTTATGAAACTTCTGACAGTGTGGTTGTTCGTTGCCCCGCTGCTGACTCGCGTTATCTAATTGGCGGGCAGAGTTACACGAATAACAGACTACGGACTGCAGTAACAGCGAAACAACTCGATCAGATCGGGCAGTTAACTTTTTATATACGCTCCACATTACTCAGAAGCACTAGTTGCGTTTTTGCTGATACCATGGTATCTGTTACCACGGTAACTGGATCTGCAATTAATGGTTTTTGCAGTTATCGTGGTATCTGATACACGGTGCTCTGCAAAAACGACTATTGCCGAAATTGCACTTTTCGACGTCATCCCAAAAGAAAAACAGATATCCAGTTACATCACTAAGTGCTAAACTTCTTTCTCACCAATCTGACAAAATCTGATGAAAGTGAGATGACTTTTCAGATACCACGGCCAGTTACCACGATCGGACCGTAGTATCTGAATATCTGATACCACGATAACTGGCCAAATACCACGATAACTGCAAAAACGCCTTTTGACCGTGGTTTCAGATACCACGATAACTGCAAAAACGACTTTTGACCGTGGTAACAGATACCATGGTATCAGCAAAAACGCAACTACTTTCATATCAAGCAGTTCATTATTCCCGCTCAAGAACGGTACGTCGAAGTCGGAATCTGGCCTAAGAATCATAAGGGGCAATCGAAGGAGTGGGGGGGGGCACATATACGCATATGGCATGCCCAACCTAAACCACCATGCCTCTATCGTTGTTGCCCCATTAAATGGCCCTATCACAAATATACACAATTTGAGATACAACTTCGTCATACCTCGGGTACTGACGAAACAACAGGTATGATTTATATCGATATACACCAACTGTACCGAACATCTAAATAATGGTGGGCCCCATTAGCCTTTGCAGGTCTCCCGCGACATCCCGTGTTACATCGTCAACTCTCCAGAACCACCTTGCGGTTTAGCTCCTGTCAGGCCCCCATAACCATCACCACTATAAACGTTTACAAAAACTCTGCTAGGATATGTGTTCAATTATATTCCTCCAGCAAAAAAGGAGTGAACCTCCATTACTATAAGTTTTGCACTATCCTTCACTTTCAACATTGCTAGGTTCTATTTTAATTAACTTATGGATCTACTGTACTATCTCTAGTTGCATTTTGTATCTCAATTCTCCTCGCGATTCTCCTATTGCGCGTTTTTTACTTATGAGATGAAGTCAATTCTCCCTTTATACGTTTTTGTCACAAAACGGGTAAAGCTTTCGCAATTCTGCAGAACCGAGACGTTGGTTGGATAGTCACGGTTCTCCGTTTCTCCTAAATTTTTGAAGTTATGGATCCAGGCCAGAGCTAATTCTCTCCATCTGTTAGGTAGATTTAGAGTTTCTGATAGGGACAGGACTGGTCCAGATGTCGGGCATAACTGCCAACTTTGCAAATCCGGAGAAGAGGAAAACTTGAACGCTTTCTTAACCGATGCCAGGGGTTTTCGGAGCTGGGGGGATCAGTTTTTTTTTGTTTGTTTTTTTCATCACGTTGTTTTCTTTCCTCAATCGTTCTTCCTGTAGACTCTGGATGTATCCACTGTTCGCACCGACTGCACTGAACCGTGCCACTAGCGGCACGTCGTCTGCACTCCGGGCATATGTGCCTTGTAGGTTTTGACATAATGTCTTACAAAAAACGTTGAAATAAAAGCACTCTGCTTTATGACCGCATAGTCCAAACAAGATTATTTTTTTTTAAGCCTCGTAGTATCTTTCCTGTTCTTCCAGTCCAATATGAATTGGCCAAGTGACTACGCTTCCACTTGCCCTCGGTGAGGATCAGTTTTTAAGGGGAAAGTTTTGCTACTTCCTGTATATCCTGAATAGAACGACGGAAAGGTTGTAACCAAGGTATGTGAGTATCTAGACAGAGCGCAGAAGCTAAAAGCCATTAAGCTACGAAGTAAGGCTCCATAACCGCATGGATCTATTGCTTTTTGCTAATATGTTTTTGTTTTGTTTTGTATATGGCCCTTGGGCTCTGAAATACACTAATTATTATCATTATTCCTTCCTCAATCAAAAACGCTAATTTGAAAGAGAACCGAAAAATAAGAGGCACGAACTGAGATAGAAACTGCAACTTCTGTGTGATGGGTAATGAGGCGAGGGGAACAATCAGGAACTAATCCGCTTGGAGCGATGAACTGGCATAAGGTAAAATAAGAGCCTTTACATCAACACCGAGGCAGAATGGGATAACGATACAAATACAGTCCCCTTCACTGTCAGAAGTTTCATAACAGATAACACAAGGACGCGCGGTTTCAACAGACAATGTGTAACAGATAACACTTGAGTTGTCAGCATCTACTGGCTTTATCGTCATGATGTCGGAAAATTCAGCAGAAGCTTTTTGGCGAATTTTTAGCTCTTGCTGATAGCAAGGCCTGTTATGCCAAACATTTACAAACACAACAGACAACATTCGAAGTTGTTACGCATTGTCTGTTGAAACCGCGCATCCTTGTGTTATCTCTTACGAAACTTGACAGTGCTGTAGCCCCGAAGCTGGTCGCTTCAATGGCGTATTGCGTTTCGACTGCGCACGCGCTGCCATCTAACGGACTGACAATTTTGACTAATTCACACGATATCACAAATTGAACAGCTTAACATAAGCAAGTGACTTAATAAATTTATCACCTAAGTTGAAATGTAGCATCACTCGTACTCTAGGATCTGCTTGTGGTAGAACAGCAGATACCTAAAAACAATACGAATGAAATGGTTTGGGTATCTCTAACCCTTGCGGATGTGATCGGATAGTCTACCATAGGTACCACCGTACTTCCAATCTGTATACCACTTTATACACGACGATCGTAGCGTTTATAATTTGAAGTTTAACTGAAAAGCTACCTTATTGTTGAATCATTTAACTGAACATACTGGATTGTTTGGATTGGGTTAAGGGATTTTTGTTTTCCCACTATATGCTCCATTAGTGACTTTTGGAATTCGGCCGGCACAACGCAAAGTTCTACTCTGACGCGGAAAATCTGAATCTCAAGACAAACGTGGCTTTGGTGAACGTGAGGTTGGTGGTTAAGCTCAGCTTAACCTTGGTGATCTAAGCATCGTCACACTTGTGCAGTAGAGGTTTGCTTATGTGAACGTCTGCTAGCAGTAACCGGTCGCTGAAGAAAAAAACTAAAACCCAAACCAGGCATTCTTTACTATGAATACTTGTAATAACCACTCATGCTTTTGTCACTTTTTGAATATTTTGCTATTTCACGGCTGAAAGTGACTCAACTGACACCTGTTTTTTTTTTTTATAATCTGAACAGTTTTCCACGAGGGACGCACCGTCAACGGAGAAGATGGCGGTCCCAACCTGCAGATGCCTTCAAAAGAAGGACCTTTTTTAGTAAATTCAAAATCAAAGAAAGTTAATTCTGTACTGTTTCGTTCTGGCGTCACTCATGTTCTGCGAAAGAAGGAGATAAAAGATGAGATCATGTTGTTTTAAATAGGCAAAGCACCTGCTCCACTTGTCGAAATTATGTCATAACCATACATTGACGGAGAGTGTTACCCTTTTGGATGTTTCCTCATCGCTTTAAAAAAATCATAGACAACAGGGGGGCCCAACCAGCGCACGACGTCGTCCAATGCTTCCCGACCGAAGATTAAAAATGAAGTGTCTTTTCTGTGTGTTTATGTGTTTTGTTTATTTTCTTTATTTTCTTCATTTACTCCGCCTTTTCAAATTGGCGGGTCATAAATAAATTACTTACTTACTTACTTAATTGAATTTGTACATCAAGCTTGTGCCAGGATAACCCTGAAATAGTTTGCTGTTAACCTGATACCAAGTTTGTTATTTTTCTTTTCCATTTTACCTTTTTATAAGCAAGTAACAAAGCCAAGGTAGTGGAACAGTTAATCAAATAAGCATACCTCTACTGCACCAATCCCTTGTCAGAAGGGTTGACAGGTATGAAGTGGGAGGGACGTGCCCCCCCCCCCCCCCCCATGTTGTCGGCCAGTTGGTAAAAAAGAAAAGAAGCTTACCCTTGACTATCGAGAACTTCGCTCAGCTTAACTTTGGTGATTTGAGCATCGTCACACTTATACCACTGCCCTGCATGAAGCCGGACATAGGCCGTATAATGACCCGAGTCCAGTGAGCCAACATGGTTTACCACCGCGAACAGTGAATACCTGAAACCGACAGAAGTTAAACTTACAGGGTCTTGATAGATAGATAGATAAATCCTTTTATTCACCAAAAACTGATCATGGCATTTATTCAAACAATGTTTACAACGGGTGCGTCAGCTACGATTCTTCATCAGCGATATTTACTGATCATTTACTGATCATATACTGATCATGGCTCACGCCAAATTTGTTTAGTACAGTCATGGATATACAGGAGGGGTACCTGACCTCGTTTTACACAACCTCGACTACGGCCCGCTAAAATGTTGAAATGAAAGATAGAAGTCATCCTGGCAATCAATAGGCGAAATATCACTATCTTCAAAGTCATTTGTCCAAAAATATACTAAATTCTGTACCTTTTGTCCATTTAGAGCGTGTTCCACCCTCGTACCAATAGTAACTATTAGTTATTAAATCCGTTCCAACCTCACGAAAAGTTACTACGCTGACCGTTCCAGCCTTCTGGAAATAGTGACTAATAGTAACTATTTGCTCACCCGTGTCATGATATTCCGCTGGAAAATAAAAAAGTCGTTCCAGCCTTGACGACAAAAGGGCAGAATTTGTGACGTTTTGCGTGGTAACTACGGTAAGTAGGATGGAACACGCTCTTAGTAGCTGTATTAAAAGCTGTTTTCTGCCTGTTGTCCTTATTGACTCTTCGTTTTTCATCATTTTTACGTAAGTCGAGGTCAGGTTAGAATGAAGCAATCTTGTTTGAAAATAAAAATATGTTTAACTAGAAGTATTGAAGCATTATTTATGTATCCAATATGTAAACCATTCAATTAGCTTCAATCTAGTGTTTTTGGCATATTTCTTGGTTCCTTTTTAAGCCAGATGGATTATTCTGAAGGAAAGCCTTCTCTGGAAATTTGAAATCTTGTCTGAGGTTGGATACCCCTCCTGTAAATGAACACACACATAATAGGCCTATGCATATACGGATACAACGGTCATAAATAACATGATAAATTTAAACTAGCAGCTCAGCTTATGCTTCGTTATACAACTTTCAAAATGAAGGGACAAAACTCTTTGTAAATCTCTGGTGGGCACATTTAATCGGCTGCAGCTTTTCAACCGTAGTAGCTACCTTGCGAGGGAGCCTTTTTGACAGCTTTTCAGAAGGGAAAATATTTTTGGGGATCGGGTGATTCAGAGATTTGACACCAAACTCCATGCAGAGTTTCAGCCTTCGTTCATGTAAGGAGGTGATTTCAAATTTACCTAGTAACTCTTACAGAAGTAGCTGTTTTCTTGGTTTGTAGAGAGGAATTCACAACACTTGACGAAAGCACGGTTACATTCAAACAATGCCTAGTTGATATTCTATTAATCATAACAGATATATTCTCATAACGTTTAACACAAGGAAACATGTGCCAATGTTACCAAACTTCTGACATTATCGGTATAACTCATTGTGAATGCACAAAAAAATGGTCTTTCTACCACACACACAATGCTAACCATCCCTACTGTCACTATGAATGTTCAAAACCACTAATAACAACGTCAAACAATGAGCAAATTAAAAAAAATACACCAAATTTCCTAGGTTTGAAATAACTCTGTCTGGACTAAATCTCAGCCGATTATCCCGGACAGCTGTTATGGCACGTAGGGAGCCAAGGGTCAAAATAGTAATTTCCATCTAATGCTCCAACTGTTTTTTACAAATACAAATAAATTATAAAACCAAGACCAGTGTAATACCTCTGAAGACATACAAAAATTATCAGTTAGGTGTTATAATTATTTGCTAATCAATCCTGGAAAATTCCGCCAACTAGAAAAGAAGACGTTGTGCGTGGGTTTTTTCTCGAGCCAAAACAGCAACTCGGCAATCGAGTTCAAATCTAAACAAACCCGTGGCATGCGATCACTAAGAGAAGGTAAAACGAATGTGGATTAGGTCTTTAAGCGCCTCTGAAGGAAGAACCAAACATGTATCCGGTAAGTATGAAAGGTAACTTAAAGGACCTGTCTTACCTATAATAATAACGCAACCTACTTCCATAATCACTCCATATATGTCTAAGCCCGGAGACCCCAATTTCGTACGGTACATTGTAACCCCTCTAACAGAACCACGCTGATTTTCTCACTTACCTTGTTTTGCTACCTTCAATGTGTATCACGCTGTCGACGGTTGTCTGCGAGAAGTTTTTCCATCAGAAAAACCGCTTATGTAAATCTTTTCCCTGTTTTCGCTTTAAGCCAATGGGTCTCGGTAATGCCTTAACACACCCGATGAAAAATTCTTTAACTGTGTAGTTGTATGGTAGTTGTGCGACAAAGTTGCATGTATTGACATATAGTAGAGTAGAAGAGTAGAATTTAATTTAAAAATGACTTTCACAGCAATGATGCCGAATTTGCATTTCTCGTCAACATATCATTCACGAAAACGTTGTCAATGGACATTTACAGCAGATTTGCAGATGTCAATCTATACATATACAATCTAAACACAACCAAATTATATAAATGCAAATGGAACAAAACAAATTCAGTTTTAGTCGTGAGAATTAGAAAGTGTCACGAAAGATGGAACGAAGTTTTTCCTGTATCTTTCGTGAGTGCAAATTACTGGTGTTAATTTGTCAATGGACATTTACAGCAGATTTGCAGATGTCAATCTATACATATACAATTTAAACACAACCAAATTATATAAATGCAAATGGAACAAAACAAATTCAGTTTTAGTCGTGAGAATTAGAAAGTGTCACGAAAGATGGAACGAAGCTTTTCCTGTATCTTTGGTGAGTGCAAATTACTGGTGTTAATTTGTCAATGGACATTTACAGCAGATTTGCAGATATCAATCTATACATATACAATTTAAACACAACCAAATTATATAAATGCAAATGGAACAAAACAAATTCAGTTTTAGTGGTGAGAATTAAAAAGTGTCACGAAAGATGGAACGAAGCTTTTCCTGTATCTTTCGTGAGTGCAAATTACTGGTGTTAATTTGGGGACTTTTTGGGATTTTTCCCGGGGGGGGGGGGGTCTACTTCTGGGAGGATCGTGAATGGGTGATCGTGAATGGAAGACTTTGATTTAACATGCCTCCGACTGGGTTAATTTTAAGTAGTAGTATCCGATAGCATCCAATCTTGCTGTAGTAGCGTCCAGTTTGCTAGTAGTAGCATGCATTGGCAACAGTTATTACTGCATGCTACTTTTTCGTACAGCTCCATACGACTAGTTCTCGAAATTTTTTCCTCGGGCAGCCAAAACCGTGGGTTATTTGTTGAAAGCACAGCCTAGTTTTAAAGTATTCAAATTCTTTAAATACTGCAAGTTGAAGAGTAAATAATGCGAGGGGTCCTTTAAGTACTTACAAGTGGTCCTTATTTCCACTATTTCTTTGATTCCTGAAATTGCCATTATTGTTCAAGTTTCGCTGATGAGATAGAAACGGCGTCATGTCCAGTGTTTCGGGGAATGAAATGAATGTGGAAATCTTCTTGTGAAAGCGGTTGAAGTGCTCGAATCGCTAAAACGAATACGTAATTTAAAACCACAGAGCCGAAGAGAACGCAGATAGACCGCGTAAGAATTTTTTATTCTTTCTTTCTTCATTTTCCATTTTTTTACGTCAATTTTTGGCGGAATAAAAGCCTTTGTTATTATTACAATAATTGATTTTTTTTTTTTTTTTACCGTCAGAAAAAGCAAGGCACAGACGGAGAAACAGAACAAGACCAATGGTCCAAAATGGAATAGTTACTGGAATTTCTATCCAGACAATCGGAGCCTCGTTTTTGTTGCATGCTGCAGGTCCACTTCTCGGCCGATCCCGGAATGATTGTTTCTACATCCGTGTTTGCACTGCAGCGCTTCCGAGGAAGACGGCAGCGCTTCTCGAGAATCACGGACTTGCTCACCGACCAAGTCCGTGCTTCCCTGCAAGATGCTGCAGCGCTGCCGCTTCAACCAAGAAGAAAGTGAATCCAAAAACGCATATTGTGCAAAAGCAGAGAAGTGCTGCAGCAGCGATGCGGCAGCGCTATTGCAACAAAAACGAGGCTCGGACTGATTCTTTCTTGATGATCTAGGTCTATCTTATGTTTGGAATAGTGGCCGTGGCCCTGTAGATGACGATAATTTGTTGGGTAGAGTCAGTAGGATTTTGGATGACCAAGAGATTCAAAAATGGAGAGCTTTAATAAGTCAGTCCGAAACTTTGGAGTTTTACCGTGAGATTAAGAAGGTGTTTGGGCCTGAGTTTTATTTTAAAATGAATCTACCTCAAAAGTTTTTGAAGTTGTGGATCCAGGCTAGAGCTAATTCCCTCCCCCTGTTTGGTAGATTTAGAGTGTATGATAGGCATAGGACTGGTCCAGATGTCAGGTATAATTGCCAACTTTGCAAAGCAGGGGTAGAGGAAAACATGGACCACTTTCTCAATCGATGCCAGGAGCTTTCGGAGTTAAGGGGATCTTATTTTAAGGGGAGTGTTTTGCTTCTTCCGGATATCCTGAATAGCACTTCGGAAAGGGTTATAACAAAGGTGTGCGAATTTATCGAGGGAGCGCTGAAGCTAAGAGCGACCAAGCTTAGTAGCGAGGCTTCATAGCCGTAGAAAAATAATGTTGTTGTTCTATTTTGTAATGTGTACTATTGTTGTGTTATGTATATGGCCACTGGGCTTTTAAATACACTTATCATCCGTTTTTGCACTGCAGCGCTTCCGAGGAAGACGGCAGCGCTTCTCGAGAATCACGGACTTGCTCACCGACCAAGTCCGTGCTTCCCTGCAAGATGCTGCAGCGCTGCCGCTTCAACCAAGAAGAAAGTGAATCCAAGAACGCATATTGTGCAAAAGCAAAGAAGTGCTGCAGCAGCGATGCGGCAGCGCTATTGCAACAAAAACGAGGCTCGGGTCTTGTGGATCTCCGGTTTTCGCCAGACCCCGTACGCATATTACTATTTATCCCTGATCAACCCATTGAAAATATAAAAAAAAAAAATGATACCGTGGTTGAGTTTTTGACAAATTACGGCCAAACGGCTAATCAGCTGAGAAAACTAGTTCAAGTTCAAGTTTTTGGGATCCCAAAACGTAAGTGGAGGGATACCTATGACATCGCAAAAGTTGTCCGTCCGTCCGTCTGTGCGCGCTATAACTCTCAAAGGGAATATTTTGATGAAACTTGGTGTGGGGATTCTTTGGGTCAAGGGTAAGGTCAAGTTCGTAGATGGGCTTTGTAGCCCTACATTTAGGGGTGGGGGAGGGGGTTCAAATGTAGGGGCAAACAAAATATTTTCAAACAGCTAAGATTATGGGGTAAGAGGACATGCTGAACACGATGGTGAAAACCATTTTCTCACCAGACAAGTAGTTCGTCCGGAATCCGGCAAAATCCGGAAAGTTGGTTAAAAGTAAAAGTTTCATATGAATTTGATTAAAAGTTCGATATGGGGGTAAGAAGACATGCTGAACACGATTACGAAAACCATTTTCTCGCAGGACAAGTAGTTCGCCCGGAAAACGGCCAAATCCGGAAAATTTGTTAAGTCTTATTTGTACTTGATTAGATTCCAATTTAGGGGTAAGAAGAGATGACGAATCCGTATATGACAACCGTTTTTTTAACCGGACGCATAGTTCGCCCGGAATCCGGCTGAAACCGGAAAATTTGTCATGAGTTAAAGCTTTATCAGAAGTTGATTAGATAACCGATATAGGGGTAAGGAGATACGCTGAATTCGTTTTTGAGCTTTGTTATTTTGTCGGATAAGCAGTTCCCGAAAGTTTCCGAAAGTTACGATCAGTTTCGTCAAAACAAATATGACTTATAGGGGTAAACACACATGCTGAATCCATATCTAAACTTGATTTTCTCAGATGATTAGCGATTTGGCCTTAGTCTATTTCTGAATTTTTGTAGTTAAAATGCTTAAGGAGTCTGGAGAAGACAGGACCAAATTGTCTGGATGAGATATTAAACTTTTGGGATCCCATCGAAACCCTTGGTCTTGTTAATTTGTGACACTAAACTACAAATAAATTAGACAAGCACTGTGGAGAAAAAAAAATCGTACATGCAATGCTTGCTAATAATATACCTTAACGACCAGCTCTCTAATATGGATTCAGCATGTATATTTGCCCCAGTGCCTCTTCTATAATTGACTTCAGAAAAATCTTTTACTTTGACCAAATTCCGTATTTCAGCTGTATTCCTGGCGAACTAATTGTACGGCAGAAAAAGGTTCAGATATGAATGTATCTTTACCGATATGTCGGATCTTTAATCGTAGCCTGGTTTCTTTAAAACTTCCCAAATTAATGGCAAAATGTTACACCCAATGCGAAGCTCTAATCGACTTTAGAGCGAACATTCCCTTGTACCAAATTTCCAGCTTCGGCCGGATTCAGGTCGAAATAGTTTCAGATACTGATTCGACATGAATCCTTACCCCTAAGCCGACTACCGCATTAGCTTATTTTATTCGCCCCTTAATTTCAATTCTCTCCCCACACCCCTAAAGATAGGGTTACAGAGAACACCAGAGATGGACGAATCCGGATTCGAATAAAGGATTCTTCCTTCTGGCCAGATTCCAATCCGGATTCAAATCTCTTGCTTGTCTGGCTGGATTCGGATTCCAAACCTTCAATCTTACGAATCCGCTCAAATTTCTAGTCTACATCCTTCCAGTTTCCGTTCCCCAATTTTTACACAATGGGCTTAGGCAATCCAACATTTTTATCTCCACCACCAACCATCCTCAGTAATATATATCACGTTATTTGATTAACATCAGAACTTTCTGTCACCTCTGATTTTTTAACTACAACCTAAGTAAGGTCGGATTCGATTCCGGATTAGAATCCTCAGCACGAAACGGTGGATTCGGAATCGGATTCGTACCTAGCCCTGGATTCGGATTCGAATCCTTTCATGACCGGATTCGCCCATCTCGGCCTCACACCAAGCTCGAACAAAATATCTTAAGATATCCCGTCACCAGAGGCGTTGCTAGCCAAAATGTTTGGGGGGGGGGGGGGCAAGGTATTTACCGACTGGTTGGTCATTTTTACCGACTGTGTTTGCAGAAAAACGACTGTTTTGACGAAAAATCGACTGATTTTAAGAAAAACCAACTGTTTTTAAGAAAAAAATCGACTGTTTTACGAAAAAAAGATGATGAAAAACCGACCGTTTCTAAGAAAAAATCGACTATTTTTACGAAAAATCGACTGTTTCCAAGACAAAAAATTGACTGATTCACGAAAAATCCCGGCGCGATTTACCGACTGACCGACAACATTCGGGGGGGGGGGGGGACGTGACGCCCCTGACGTTACTTATGTTTTGGGATCACAAAGGGAGAAGAAAATACGGCAACTGAGAGGAGTCAATAATGCATATACCTTTAAGTGAAAGCTGGCAACTATGGGAAGCTTCTTCATCGTTAGCTGCTTCGTTGACTCTTGGTAGCTTGAGCACCTCGAGCACTTGATCTTCGCTGAAGATCCTAGATGCTCCGGACGGGTAAAACGCTCCAGGCAATCAACTAATGAGGTAGGACAGTTTGAGCCGTTGGACATAGATGTCTCGCAACTGTTATTTGAGCCTAAAATAAAAAGAATTGCTTTAAATAAAAAAGATCGCTTTACATATTTATCCTAAAAGATTATTTAACCCGTACACAAATTTTGCGCTTGAAAACGACCCAAAATAAAGTGAAAAAGATTTGGACCCGATTTCAGATTAGTTTCTTCCTCGGCTAGGCAAGAGAGAAAACCAAGCAAAACAACAAAAGTCCAAAAAAGAAGGTGGGTGTGCCATGTTTTCTGAAATGAACAAGAGCTGTAAGCTCATATGGCACTTGCATGTGTCAAGATGATTTGATTGATCAAAAGTAAGTTTCGACTTTGCGGTTGAGATGCGCGCTATAAGGGAGCTGGAACTTCATTTGTAAGCAAAACCCTTGAGGCAGAACTGCTAATGGGCTGATGGGCATCACGAAAATGCATATATTGCTTAAAAGTATTTTTTTTACTTTGCGGTCAAGATTGATACTTTAAGGAATAATCGGATTTGGGAAGTAGCAATTTCTAAGCAAATGTTGTTGAGTCTCCAATATTCCAGCGAAGTTTCATCGTCCTAGCACATCTGGAAGTACCTTAACGCGCGATCACCGGAATCCCAGACCCCCCTCCCCCTCCTCCAACTCCACCAACAATAACCGGAGCCAGTCCGGTTCTGTAAATGATTAATCCAGAGCATCTGTTTGTCATTCCCACGAAGTTCGATCCAGATCACACCAGTCTAAGCGGGTCAAGTATTTTCCGCCCTCCCCCCGATAATTGCCGGATTCGGTCCGGAAATGAAAAAGGTCACAAGAGAAAAATGTCCTCTGTTTAATCATTAAATTTCACTCGAATCCGATCACCCGTTCCAAAGTTACGCATGACTCAATATTCCGGATTCCCCTCCCTCAACTCCCCCCCCCCCCCAAGATTATCATATCGAGGATTTTTTTTTATTCCAAGTCAGTTTGACCGGGTCCCTGATATGCCTTCCAAGTTTCGTCGTGAAAATCCCCAAAAAAAACGGAATTCCGGGATACCCCTCCTCCCTCCCCCCCCCCCCCCCTCAAGTGTCCGGATCCAGTCAAATTATGTAAAAGATTTACATGGACCAGATGTTTGTTCTTCCCAGCAAGTTTCACTCCGATGCCATCATTCTAACCGTTTCTCGAGATTTCCGCCCCCCCCCCCCCCCCACCCAGCTCCCCCGCGGTGCACGTAGCCAATCTGATTCAGCGAATGACTTACCGAGAGCATCTGTTTGTTCTTCCTACAAAGTTCCATCCCGATCCCTCCATTCTAAACGGGGCACGTATTCCCCCCCCCCCCCCCCAATAGTTGCCGGATCCGGTCCGGATATGAAAAAAATCATCGGAAAAATGTCCTCTGTTGAATTCTTAAATTTCACTCGAATCCGATCACCCATTCCAAAATTACGGATGACTGAAAATTTCGGATTCCCCTCCCTCCACTCCCCCCACCATTATCTGATCGACAAAATTTTTATTTTGAAGTCAGTTTGATTGGGTCCCTGATATGCCTGCCGAGTTTCATCGTGAAAATCCCCAAAACCACCATCACCGGAATTCCGGGACCCCCCCCCCCCATAAGTGTCCGGATCAAGTACAATGGTCTAAAGGACTTATCTAGAGCAGATGCTTGTTCTTCCCAGCAAGTTTCACTCCGATCCCTCCATTCTAACCGTTTCTTGATATTTCCGGTCTCCCCCCCCCCCAACTCCCCCCTGGCTACCGAATCCGGTCAAGACTTTAAACGGGACATTACAGATATATATTCTGTTCAGTTATGAAGTTTCATTACAATCCGATCATCCGTTCGAAAGTTACACACTTCTCAATTTCCCGGATTCCCCTGCGGATTCCCCTCCCTCCACTCCCCCACCATTATCTGATCGACAATATTTTTATTTTGAAGTCAGTTTGATTGGGTCCCTGATATGCCTGCCAAGTTTCATCGTGAAAATCCAAAAAAACACCATCACCGGAATTCCGGGACCCCCCCCCCCCCCATAAGTGTCCGGATCCAGTACAATGGTCTAAAGGACTTATCTAGAGCAGATGCTTGTTCTTCCCACCAAGTTTCACTCCGATCCCTCCATTCTAACCGTTTCTTGAAATTTCCGGTCCCCCCCCCCCCCCCCAACTCCCCCCTGGCTACCGAATCCGGTCAAGACTTTAAACGGGACATTACAGATATATATTCTCTTCAGTTATGAAGTTTCATTACAATCCGATCATCCGTTCGAAAGTTACACACTTCTCAGTTTCCCGGATTCCCCTGCCCTCCACCCCCCCCCCCCCAAAAAAAAAAAATGGTCGGATCAGAAAACTGATTATTCCTAATTTTGTTTGGTCGGGTCTCTGATATGCCTGCCAAGTTTCATGGTCCTAGCACAACTGGAAGTACCCTAACTCGAAAAAGTGTGACAAAATGCCCTAAATTTTCAAGTTTCCAGCGCCCCGCACTCCCCCCCATATGGTCGGATCGGGAAACTGATTATTTCCAGGTTAGTTTGGTCGGGTCCCTGATATTCCTGCCAAGTTTCATTGTCCTAGCTCATCTGGAAGTACCCTCACTCGAAAAAGTGTGACAAAATGCCCTAAATTTTCAAGTTTCCAGCGCCCCAACTCCCCCGCATATGGTCGGATCGGGAAACTTATTATCTCCAGGTTACTTTGGTCAGGTCCCTGATATTCCTGCCAAGTTTCATTGTCCTAGCTCATCTGGAAGTACCCTAACTCGAAAAAGTGTGACAAAATGCCCTAAATTTTCAAGTTTCCAGCGCCCCGCACTCCCCCCCATATGGTCGGATCGGGAAACTGATTATTTCCAGGTTAGTTTGGTCGGGTCCCTGATATGCCTGCCAAGTTTCATTGTCCTAGCACATCTGGAAGTACCCTAACTCGGATATGTGGGACAAAAAACTCGGACCTACCGACAGACCGACAGACGGAATTGTGATCGGTATATGGCACTTGAGCCAGAGGCTGCAAGTGCCATAAAAACAATGCTTTGGAGCTTCTCATGTCTTCATGTGTGAAAGAGTAGTCGGCGGAACTTGAAGCATTTAGCTATGTTACACGCTGCTTGACTGGCAAAACTCGGCTCGGCCGAAAAAGCGCTATGAAGGAGCAAAACTTGTCAGTTATCTCAGAAATTTTAGCATTTAAAATACCAGATTTTAGAGAATTTTTGAAATTTAAATCTCCGTATTTTTGCATTTAAGATCAATCTTTTAGTATTTAGCCCGTTTTAAATGCTAAATTTCGGCATCACAAGTTTAAATGCTAAAATTTTCGCGTTTTAATGCTAAAATTTCGCGTTTTAAATGTCAAAATTTTCGCCGTTCTAAATGCTAAACTTTGCCATCACCCGTTTTAAACCCCGAATTTCCTGCCATTTTAAACGCTATTTTTCCGTATTCCGCCGTTTAAATATTAAAAGTTAGTACTTCGCCGTTTTAAACCCACCGCACCCCGTTTAAAATGCTAAAAGTTGGCCAAGTGATGAAAGTGAAGCACTCTTGGCCATGGGTTTTCGCGAACGGGGTCAACCGCATTTGCAGCTTGTTACTAGATCGAAGTCTAGTAGTCGTGGGTAGCCTACACAAACGAAACAATGGCAAAAGGCGGGGGTTTCGAAGCTTACAATTCCATTTGGGAGCTAGCGATAACGCAAAAGACAGAATAAGCAAGAGGTTTGTACAGTACCGACACTCTGCGAGGCCAGAGTAAGTAAGTACAGTATTTATTACCCGTATTTTTCACTTAGAACAAAACGGAGTAAAGAAGAAAATAGAGAAAAAGAAAAAGAGAGAAATTTAAAGTCTAACTGAACAGCCAACTTATTTTTGTGCCATTTAACTGGATACACTGAATTATTTGGATTCTGCAAAGGGATTTTTTATTTTTCACTATCTGCTCTAGTTATGACGTTCAGAATATCTGCGGCCGTCCCCACAGCGTAAATTCTACTATGACGACGGAGATTTTAATCTCCAACACAAACACGGCTTTTCAGTGGGCAGTGGTGAGATTGGTGAAGATTGCTTAGTGTCTGAACAAAAAACAAATCACAAATCTTTCCCGTAAGGCATAAAACAAAAATACAAGCGCATATAGGTACCACAAATCACACGGAAATTCCACTATTTGAAAATCGATTACTCGTGAATAGCGGAACAACGAAGTAACGCATTTTCCGCGGGTCTTTAAGCCAATTTAAGTGAATAAGTGATGGGTAACTAGATTGTCCTATCCCAGCCCTTTTCGGTTAAACTTTAAGGCACAAAACAGATACAGACACTTGACATTTTACATAACAGTTACGCAATCAAGAACTATAAAAGTGTTTAAGCCAGAGATATTTCGCCTGGAAATTTGAAATTACAGGATTCACTGCGATACTGGGGTGCGATAACGTACTTATAGACTACTTCGCACAGAAGTGCCTCTAATTACTTTAAAGTTTAACTGAAAAGCCAACTTATTTTTGTGTCACTTACTTGAATACACTGAAGTATTTGGATTCTGCACAGGGATTTTTTTTATTTTCCGCTATCTGCTGTAGTTATGACGTTCAGAATATCTACAGCCGTCTCCACAGCGTAAATTCTACTATGACGCGGGAAATTTTAATCTCAACACAAACGCGGCTTTTCAGTGGGCAGTGGTGAGTTTGGTGAAAATTGCCTAGTGCCTGAACAAACAAAAATCATAGATCTTTCTCGTAAGGCATACAACAAAAATACAAGCGCATAGAGGTACAAAAACCACACGGAAATTCTACTATTTGAAAACTGATAATTCGTGAATAGCGGAACAACGAAGTAACGCATTTTCAGCGGGTCTTCAAGCCAATTTAAGTGAATGGGTAACTAGATTGTCCTATCCCAGCCCTTTTCGGTTGAACTTTAAGGACTGACGTCACGTAAGGCCAAAGAGAAAAGCTGCAAACATCCCTGGCGATCAAGTAGGGACATCAGCTGCTACCCTTAACTACCACGGTCTTTAAGATTTCAAAGACTGGTTTAATTCTGTTACGAAGTCTCGGCAAGAACGAATTGAATCTCCAAAGACGCCCTTGGCTCTCCGAAGTTAATCTAGCAACTCCAGTTACCACATTGCATATCTACAGCAAAGCAGGGACTGAAAATGCAAACAACAATATTCAATTTCAATTTATTTCTAAAACGTGAAGCGGACAAGCCGAATATTCGTTTGGTCGTCAATAAACATATATATACAATTTACAGTCAACACTTACGAATTAATTTAAAATAAAAGTAATCGTCCAGTTCATTTAATAAAAAGAGTTAAGCTCAGGTACACAATTACTTACTAGCACTGGCGTTAAAAAACTTGACAAAGGAGGGAACAAAGCTTTTCAGATATCGGTTTCGAGACACTTGAATAGGCTGTATGAGAGGTACAGCTTCTGCCACTGCTCTTACGGGTCTTTCTCGACGTGGCTTGAAATCAGGGGGCAGTATGGATCGATGGGATGTACTGTTCAGCAACCCTGTACCAAAATCAAGCGACTCAAGTAGGTAATCAAGTAGGTGAACGTCTGCTAACAGTGAACGATCGTCGAAGAAACAAGACCAAAGGTTTCGATGGGATCCCAAAAATCTATTTGATTCAAACAATTGGTCTTGTCTTCGCCATTCAGTCTTCGTCAGATTCTTTGAAGACTTTTACGATTTTGACGTTATTTTTACCCCTAAATCAACTATCTCAACAGCTTTCAAAAAAAAAAATTGCTCCTTCATTTGACCCCCCCCCCCCACCCATAAATGTAGGGCTACAGAGCCCATCTACGAACTCGACCTTACTCTTGACCCGAAGAACCCTCACACTAAGTTTCATCAAAATATCTCATTCCCTTCGAGAGTTATCGTGCTCACAGACAGACGGACAACTTCTGCGATGTCATAGGTATCCCTCCACTAAACTAAAACCCAAACCAGGCATTATTTACTATAAATACTTGTAATAACCATTCACGCTTTTGTCACTTTTTGAATATTTTGCTGATTCATTGCTGATAGTGACACCTGGTTTTCTTTTCATAATTTGAAAAGTTTGCCACGAGGAATGCACCTTCGATGGAGAAGATGGCGGTCCGAACCTGCAGATGCCTCCAAAAGACGAAGGAGCTTTTTGGTAAATTAAAAATCAAGGAAATTTAATTGAATTTCTACTTCAAGTTTGTGGCAGGATAACCCTGAAATAGTTGGCTGTTAGCTGATACCAAGTTTGTTATTTCTCTTTTCCATTTTACTTATTTATATGCAAGTAACAAAGCCAAGGTACTGGAACAGTTAAAAAAGTGTTCAAATAAGCATACCTCTACTTTCAAGTTCTTTTATTATTTAAATATACATATTTAAAAATATTTACATAACGTCCCCAGCAGGGAGACTGGCTCGAAAGCCGGGCGACAAACGAGATAAACAAATGCCATCACACTTCTCACTCTATCTCACACCAATTATTATTATTATTTATCCGATAGCTGAAAGGCCGGGAAGCTACTCACAAACTAATATTCATCAATAAGTACAGCTTTAATTTTAGCTTTTATTGTTGTGAGCGACAGACTCTGATTAAAACAAGATTCATATTTGTGCCAGTATTTAGTAATAATATTTTTAGGGGAAAATCTTGATCGCTCGGAAACAATTAAAGGCATAGGAAGCTTACTAGAAGGACGACGAGTATTGTACGGTCGGACTGAAGGAGGGCCTGGAAAAAATGATTTGAAGCAAACTGACAGCAGATCCTTTAGATAACGGACATGAAAAAGTATACAATGAAAAACTAGGATTTGTCTAACAGGAATAATATTAAAATAACTGTAAAGACTTTTAGTTGGAGATTTACCAGGAAGAGAAACTGGGGAATAAAATAACGTCTTAAGGATTCTCACTGCTTTGTTTCGTAACTTCACAATAGGAGAAATATGAGACTGTAACGTGCTCAAATAAATAATCGAACAATAATTAATATACGAATGAACAAGAGAAAAATAAATTGATTTTAGAGCAGAAAAAGGAAGAAAAATTTTTAGACGATGCATTACACCTACGTTCCTTCCCAACTTAAGTCTTAGGCTAGCGATGTGAGCTTTCCAACTTAAATTCTGGTCAACAACGACTCCAAGATACCGTGTTGTCTGCACTCGATTGATTTTTACTACTTGACCTCCAAATGTGACTTCAACCTCTTGTAACGTTGGTACTGCAGTAGAAGTTCTTGAAAAAAACATAAAAAGAGTCTTCGAAGTGTTGACAACCAATTTGTTACAATGGAACCAGTGAAGCATCTTCGTCAGTGATAGTTGGAGATTTGATCTTAGAGATTGCTGATCTATGTCGCAGGTAGAGCTGGCTGTATCATCAGCAAACAGTAAACTGAGATCCATGTCAGTCCTATGGCAGGCTAGGCTTAGAGGGAGATCGTTTACATGGATAAGAAATAACAGTGGTCCAAGGATGGACCCCTGAGGGACTCCACATCATTTGACAGATTTTCTTCATCTGAAATGTAGCCATTCGCATCCAGAATTTGTTTTCTGTCCTTTAGGTAAGATTCAATTAGAAGACTCGCTTGTCCTCTAACACCGCAATTATGTAACTTAGATAGTAGAATTTTGTGAGAAATAGTGTCAAAAGCTTTTTTTATGTCCACGAATATTGTTGCAGGTAGCAACAATATTCTTCATGTTCATTTATTTATAACCCGATTCTTGGTACAGCAGAGTAATACAAAGTAAAAAAAAAAAAACTAAAAGGCACGAATGACAACACTAAACATAAAAGAATAATTAAACCTTTTCACGTTCTTTAAATACGAAATTATTAAAGGAAACCACGCACTAAAGAGTTTTTCTGCTAAGATGTCCCGAGGTTGCTGACTACTTTAAAACATAGCTATACTTAGAGCAAACTACTTACAAATTAGAACAAATTACTATTAGAACAAATTTACAAATTAGAACAAATTAAAAAACAACAAATTAAAAAAAACAGAAAAATTTATAAGAAATTAGAAAAATTTACAAATTAGAACAAATTACTATTAGAACAAATTTACAAATTCGAACAAATTAAAAAACAACAAATTAGAAAAAATTGAAAAATTTATAAAAAAATTAGAAAAATTTACAAATCAGAACACATTACTATACTTAGAGCAAATTAAACAAGACTTCGTTTTTTGAGCCTCTTTCTCACGTCCCTTGCCTTGAACAAATTCGTGTCAAAATTCGCATAACCGGTCTGCTCAAGAATACACTGTAAAAAGTCTTCCGAGTAAGGATAAAAGTTAACTGCAGTATTTGCTACTGGGATTATTCTTATTTCTACGGAGATAAGATTAATACGTAATACAGATTCGATTATCTCAGTAGATACAAGGTTAATCCCAGTAGCAAATACTGCAATATCTTTATTTACAGTGTAGCTTTTCGGAAACAATTATCGGGAGGCTGATACGTTATGTAAGGAGAACAAACGTGGCAAGCGTGATAATCAGTGTAATGCAAATAGAGGATATGTGATACACTTACGGACTACAGAATCGCGGGAACGAGAATATAGGGAAATAATACTGAACTGGAATGAATTAGTATAATGAAAAGTACGACGTGTCCTTCAACTATTTCCGACAGAAGTGCCCTTTTACGTGAAGATGATAACATAGGCTATGTCGATGACAAATACTTCTTGGGTCAAGCTGACTTGGAAACACATATTCATACAATGGATAAACGTCAGCTAAATATGGTTTGGCAGCGACATTTCGGCCCTTCTTAGCAAGGGTCCTCGTCAGACTGTCGAACGTCAAGGACAACGTCATTTTTCTTCCGTTCCCCAACGTTGTCCCTGACTTTCCACAGCCAGACGATGACCCATGCCAAGAAGGGCCGAAATGTCGCTGCCAAAGCAAATGCAGCTGACGTTTCCGTTTTTTACCATTGTATGATGTGTTATATACCGTGTTGGAGGCTTTTTTTTTTGTATTCAAATAATGTATACAATGGTTACGTCATTATATATAGTTTTTACGCATACATATACGGATAGTTTTTTCCCTACAGTAGTATTTGAAAGTAATTTGCCTGAATAAGATATTTATAGTCAATTCAGCACTATTCAATTCAATTCAGTTTTATTTCAACACCACTTACGGACTAGCCGAATAGCAGGTTGGTATCGCCAAACAAGCTTCAGTTATTTACTACAGGTTTATTTCTTCCGCGACGTTGACCCTGAAGATTGACAGCCTGACGAGGACCCTTGCCAAGAAGGGCGAGGTTCTACAGGCAAACCAAACATTTCCCTTACCTGACGGCGAGGACGGTTCGCTGTTTCCCTGCACAAATCCAACTGGATTTGGTCCCAAATCCAACGAAATATCCCAAAATGGATCCACGGTCGTCGAGACTCCATTACACGCCTGACAGACTACGTCTGACTGAAGTCCTCCAGTGAAAATTTGGTCAATGATACAACGGCAAGTATTCGGGCTTTCTTCGTTGGGGACCCCGAGGTTATCGCCCTTGCAGTGACGATGCAGGACATCTAGCGTCGCTATGAAGAACTCGTGAGCGTCTTGTTGCTCATAGCCGGCTAGATGGCGCGCGTGTGTCCAGATCATATGAAGTAGCTTATGGAGGGAAAGAGGAGCTTTCTCTCCTGTGTAAAACTGGAATAAGAAACGTAAATTGATTTTGCAGGTCATAGACAGACAAGTACGCTACCTCCACAGTTGGCGTGCAGGCTGTCAAGGCATCTAAATCTCCTAAAGTACCTTTTATCAAACTTTTAAAAACTTTCAATCTTAGTACATTAGCGAGTCGTCGTGAAAAATTATCGGTTACTAAACTCTTAAACACCCAATCCTCCGTAAAATCCTCCCATCAGATTTTGAAACCGGACGGCCAAGACCTCCAAGACTAGTTGCGAACCCAATTCCAAAACTGCAACCTGTCCAATGCACCCACGTAAGATACAGTAACAGCTTTGTTCCGGCATTTGTTAAACTGTTTACGCTTTATGCACCATTAAAGAGCCCACATGATTTTATGATGGTTTTCGTTTGACCGTTTAGTAGTGTTTTTCTTTCTTTTTTTCTCTCTGTTGTTTCGGTGCAAACCGAAATAGCAGTTGACTCGGCAGTTACGCTTGCCTTTCTTTGTTTATATATATTCTATTCTTTTTCTATCTGGTGTTTATCCTGTTTTAAAGAAAAAGGATATTAAAGCTATGCGATCCTCTTACTTTCGTTTTTGTAAATTTCTTCTTTTTCTCCCTCCTTGGCAAAGAAATTCTAAAATTATTATTAAGTATTCGCTACCGGATATCACGGAGAAATTGTCTGTTCACCGCAGAAAACTGTCCGAAACGGAGTATGCGCGTCTGTCGCCCTCTCATGGGCTTGTTCGTCTGTTTGACTCTTGAGTAGATTTTGTTTGTATGTGTTGTGCTTTTCCCTAATTATGTCTTCATATCTTTGTACTCCACTGTTTTCGTCTTGTACGATTTGTGTGGTTAAAAATAAATTACTATTATTAATTATCATTATACTGATGTGTATTTATATGTTGACGTTGGAATCAATTAGACAACACGCCGTGTGTAAGATTTTTAATGAATAAACGATTCGAAAAAAACAAAACAATATAATGTTTCTTTACCAATATTCCAAGATCTTTTCATTTTTTTTCTAATTAGATGGGGAAAAATTAATACACGACTTCTGCCCCGCCCCTCGCCTAATGTTCTCGGCCAACAAGTGAATCGGTAAAATCTCTGCACGAAGCGTCGCGACTTTTCTGCGATTCTTTTTTTCGTTTATACAAAGAAGACGAAAATACTGACATAGTATCTACCGAAATCGACCTCGGTCGGTAAATGCAGCGGTTTTACCGACTGAAACAATAAACAATTAAAACAGTCGGCAAAAATGATCAGCCCGTCGTAAAGTACCTTTTGGGAATCATCCGGTTCCGTTTTCTCACCCTATTTGAATATTCCGCGCTTTTCCCATTTATAACGCCATCTAGCAGTGTTGGGTAAAGGTAACAGTAATACATCTTAGTTGCGTTTTTGCTGATACCATGGTATCTGTTACCACG
Source organism: Branchinecta sandiegonensis (assembly GCA_030848855.1). Taxonomy (NCBI): domain Eukaryota; kingdom Metazoa; phylum Arthropoda; class Branchiopoda; order Anostraca; family Branchinectidae; genus Branchinecta; species Branchinecta sandiegonensis. The sequence continues at coordinate 4,382,550 of JAUPMV010000021.1, read as the reverse complement.
GTCTAAAGTCGTTTTTGCAGTTATCATGGTATCTGATACCACGGTCAAAAGGCGTTTTTGCAGTTATCGTGGTATCTGGCCAGTTATCGTGGTATCAGATATTCAGATACTACGGTCCGACGGTGGTAACTGGCCGTGGTATCTGAAAAGTCATCTCACTTTCATCAAATTTTGTCAGATTGGTGAGAAAGAAGTTTAGCACTTAGTGATGTAACCAGATATCTGTTATTCTTTTGGGATGACATCAAAAAGTGCAATTTCGGCAATAGTCGTTTTTGCAGAGCACCGTGTATCAGATACCACGATAACTGCAAAAACGACTAATTGCAGATCCAGTTACCGTGGTAACAGATACCATGGTATCAGCGAAAACGCAACTCTTGATAGAAGCGTCACCAGTTCAGTTGGTAGACAGCCTTGAACCAGATTAATGGTTTGAAATATTTAAAGTGGATTTGCAGTAATTTTAAGGTAAACCTTTTTTCGGATTATTCTATTAGTTATATAATTAAGATATGTATTGATAATTTATTAATTGAACTAAAGTATTCATTCCTAAAGTAAAATCGTAAAGTAAAAGATTCATTATTTAAAGGGTTCCTGACTTCACGTATACCTGGCTTGTACATTTGTAAATACTCGTTGTTACAATAAACGTTTTTTAACGTTGGACTGGAGGAATTGGCGTGCCAGAGAGGTTTTCCCAACAGTACCTACCCCCCCCCCCCCAAAAAAAAAAATAACAGTTTGGCTAGTAACGCCTCTGCCCCAGAAGCCATGCCAGGTATCGTGCCCATTCATTATTTTTCTTAGCTCTCGTCGTGTCCTTTTCAGTCACCAAATTCACGTCTTTTCTATTACCGTGCACGTTTTTCTAGAAAAATGTGTTGTCCTGGCCAGGAATCGGACGGTCGAGACAGAGTAATCCGGAACCAAATGACGTCAGACGACCCAGAGTTTCCTTCTGAAAGAAATAGCCTCTGTCCAGCCTCTATCCAGCAAGTAAAAAAAATCTACAGAAAAAGTGTATTATTTTTTATTTTTATTTCTCTTTCTTGAACAACGTATTGCCAAGTTGAAATTGTACCTTGTGTGCTGTTCACTGTTCCACTTTCTTTATTTCTTTTTTTTTACTCCATCAGTGACATTTTATGTAAAGATGGTTAATAAACATATTCATTCATTCATATTGCTTACAAAAGCTAGTGCAAGATAACTCACAGTCCAAGTCGGCAAACTAACTTCCCCAACGCAATTTCTAGCCAGACAAAAAGAAACAAGCATGCTCTGGTCAGCTGCTTAGTGTGCACGACAAATCGATTCCACGACCTTGACTTTTTGAAAAGCCCGCCAAAGAATCACACTAAAGTCATCAGACCGACCGTGAGCTCTCTACAGGCGTATTCTCGCCATTCCCCGAGGACTCCACTTGAGGAGTCCCCGCGTTTTTGTTTGTCCCGGGGACTCACCACCGCATTCTCGGGAGTCCCCCACGAATGGGGAATGCTCCGATTATCATCACCATCATCAAAAAGGAATCCTTTCAAACTCAGAGGGGAATCAATTTTTGCCGGTGTTGGTGCAATGTAAAATTATTTAACAAGAGCTAAAAGCTCATATGGCACTTGCAGGGGTCAAGATGATTTGATTGATCAAAAGTAAGTTTCGACTTTGCGGTTGAGATGCGCACTCTAAGGGAGCTGGAACTTCATTTGTAAGCAAAACCCTTGAGGCAAAACTGCTAATGGGCTGATGGGCATCATGAAAATGCATATATTGCTTAAAAGTATTTTTTTTACTTTGCGGTCAAGATTGGTACTTTAAGGAATAATCGGATTTAGGAAGTAGCAATTTCTAAGCAAATGTTGTTGAGTCTCCAATATTCCAGCGAAGTTTCATCGTCCTAGCACATCTGGAAGTACCTTAACGCGCGATCACCGGAATCCCAGACCCCCCCCCCCCCCCTCCAACTCCACCCACAATACCCGGAGCCAATCCGGTTCTGTAAATGATTAATCCAGAGCATCTGTTTGTCATTCCCACGAAGTTCGATCCAGATCACACCAGTCTAAGCGGGTCAAGTATTTTTCGCCCTCCCCCCAATAATTGCCGGATTCGGTCCGGAAATGAAAAAGGTCACCAGAGAAAAATGTCCTCTGTTTAATTATTAAATTTCACTCGAATCCGATCACCCGCTCCAAAGTTACGCATGACTCAATATTCCGGATTCCCCTCCCTCAACTCCCCCCCCCCCAAGATTATCATATCGAGGATTTTTTTTTTATTCCAAGTCAGTTTGACCGGGTCCCTGATATGCGTTCCAAGTTTCGTCGTGAAAATCCCCCCAAAAACGGAATTCCGAGAAACCCCCTCCTCCCCCCCCCCCTCAAGTGTCCGGATCCAGTCAAAGTATGTAAAAGATTTACAGTGATCAGATAATTGTTCTTCCCAGCAAGTTTCACTCCGATACCATCATTCTAATCGTTTCTCGAGATTTCCGGTCCACCCCCCCCCCCCAGCTCCCCCACGGTGCCCGTAGCCAATCCGATTCAGTAAATGACTTACCTAGAGCATCTGTTTGTTCTTCCCACAAAGTTCCATCCAGATCCCTCCATTCTAAAGGGGTCAGGCATTTTCCCCCCCCCCCCCCAATAGTTGCCGGATCCGGTCCGGATATGAAAAAGAACATCGGAGAAATGTCCTCTGTTCAATTCTTAAATTTCACTCGAATCCGATCACCCATTCCAAAATTACGCATGACTGAAAATTTCGGATTCCCCTCCCTCCACTCTCCTCACCATTATCAGATCAACAAAATTTTTATTTTGAAGTCACTTTGATCGGGTCCCTGATATGCCTGCCAAGTTCCATCGTGAAAATCCCCACAACCACCATCACCGGAATTCCGGGAAACCCCCTCCCCCCCCCCCATAAGTGTTCGGATCCAGTACAATGGTCTAAAGGACTTGTCTAGAGCAGATGCTTGTTCTTCCCAGCAAGTTTCACTCCGATCCCTCCATTCTAACCGTTTCTTAAAATTTTCCGGTCTCCCCCCCCCCAACTCCCCCCTGGCAACCGAATCCGGTCAAGACTTTAAACGGGACATTACAGATATATATTCTATTCAGTTATGAAGTTTCATTACAATCCGATCGCCCGTTCGAAAGTTACACACTTCTCAATTTCCCGGATTCCCCTGCCCTCCACTCCCCCCCCCAAAAAAAATGGTCGGATCAGAAAACTGATTATTTGTAAGTTTGTTTGGTCGGGTCTCTGATATGCCTGCCAAGTTTCATGGTCCTAGCACAACTGGAAGTACCCTAACTCGAAAAAGTGTGACAAAATGCCCTAAATTTTCAAGTTTCCAGCGCCCCCACTTCCCCGCATATGGTCGAATCGGGAAACTGATTATTTCCAGGTTAGTTTGGTCGGGTCCCTGATATTCCTGCCAAGTTTCATTGTCCTAGCTCATCTGGAAGTACCCTAACCCGAAAAAGTGTGACAAAATGCCCTAAATTTCCAAGTTTCGAGCGCCCCCACTCCCCCGCATATGGTCGGATCGGGAAACTGATTATTTCCAGGTTCGTTTGGTCGGGTCCCTGATATTCCTGCCAAGTTTCATTGTCCTAGCTCATCTAGAAGTACCCTAACTCGGAAAAAAGTGACAAAATGCCCTAAATTTTCAAGTTTCCAGCGCCCCGCACTCCCCCGCATATGGTCGGATCGGGAAACTGATTATTTCCAGGTTAGTTTGGTCGGTTCCCTGATATGCCTGCCAAGTTTCATTGTCCTAGCACATCTGGAAGTACCCTAGCTCGGATAAGTGGGACAAAAAACTCGGACCGACCGATAGACCGACAGACGGAATTGTGATCGGTATATGGCACTTGAGCCAGAGGCTGCAAGTGCCATAAAAACAATCAGAATAAACAAAACCAAAAATAAAGTGGATCCAAACTAATTTATCAACTGCATATTTATTTTTTGAACAAAATCCATTTTGGAAGCATTCCCCGTGTTCTCGTTGTTTTCCGTACGCGGAGTCCGCGTAGAGTGACTCCCTCTATTCTCGCCGTTCCTTCCGATTCCTCGAGGAGTCCTCGGGGACGGCGAGACTACGCCTTACGTGTGTTACTGCGAAATGCTGTTTGAGTGTTAACCAGTTGCTTTTACGTGAAGATAAGCTAAAGGCCAAGTATAAATCAGCTGAAAGATACAAAATGACGCCCTGTGTACTTCAAGCATATCGATGTGAAGGGAGTAACTAAGCGCTTTTTCAGTATTAAGGAGCTTTAAACCTACTTCTTGGAATAATAATACGCCAATAATAATAATAATTTTCACCCATCAAAAAGCACATGCCGTAGACGGAGTAGGAATAAAGAAAGGAAAGAAGAAGGAAACACTATAACAAGAGGAGACCAGACAGGCATAGAGACTACGACAACATTACCCTATCTATAAAACTATCTTAGAAGAATGCTCTCCCATTGATGCTTAATGTTATTGTTGTACTTCTGTATAAGTTGTCCAACTGCTGTAAGTGGGTCAGTGATGTTTTTAGTAGTGACTATTTTACTATTTGGGTCCATAGAGGGAGGCGGAGCAGGAATTTACATAAACGAAAATAAATGAGCGATTTTTTATTTTTTTTTATCAGTGTTAGTTAACATTCGCCAGAAAGGTGCGGTAGCCTTGAGACTTCACAGACCAAGCAGCTTCACAGACCAGTCGATACCTTGATCCAAAACTTTTCAAATCCTAACAAAGAATAACGCTGAAGTCATCAGACCGGCCGTAAGCCATCTAAGTATGTTACTACGAACGCTTTTTGGTGGTAACCGGTGGCCCAAATGTGAAGAGAAAATAAAGACAGAGCATAAATCAGCTGAAAGATACAAATGATGTCCTGCGGGCCTTAAGGGGAGTAACTAAGAGCTTTTTGTGTTTTTTTTTCAGTCTGAAGTTAAACCTACCTCTTGGAATAGCCTCGACACTTCACAGACCAAGCAGCTTCCTGGCTGCTCCGCAAGTTGGCATATGTGTCGATCCGACAAAAAATAGTCCCTAAGTAGCGGCGTGTGTATCAAGGTCTGCACTATACAGTTCATGAAGCACGTATTGCCTAGGTTGATCAGACCTCGTAGACCTAGAAATAAATTATGCTATTCCACAAAAGAAAACTAGTGGAACACAAAAAAAACATCGAAAGAGGGTTGGTTAAACTACACGTCGCAGTCGCAGTGGATATTTTCTAATCAGGGGCGTCGCAAGGGGGGGGGGGCTTTTTCGTCGAGACGGATCTGGACGGTGAAGCCAGGCCCAAAACATCTGGAAGTCCGGGGTGTTGGTTGGACACCCCAGATTCCGGATGTCTGGAACGTACCATAGTGGCAATCCATTCGAGAGACAGAACAAATATGCAAATGTAGGAAGAAAAGGGAAAGCGATTGAAAATTGTGACTGGGATGCAAGATATATTTGAAATGCGAGGGGGACATCTAGGAAATGTTGAAGGATAGCACAATTGACTACCATCGTTATCATGAACATCTGGAAGGGGTTGGCTTGACTATGCGGAAGCTCCGGACGTCTGGTAATCTGGAAGGTGAAGCCTGGCTTTAAGTCAAGACTGCTTGCCATCATGTTTAGACCAACATCCTGCACTGCCAACAGACGACATCCTTGGCCAGTTTTTTCAATCCGCAACTCGTGTTAGTGTTATAAGTCAAGACTTTTTGCTACCATGTTTAGACCAACATCCTGCACTGCAGACAGACGAGATCCTTGGCAAGTTTTTTCAATCCACAACCCATTTAGTCTTATAAGTCAAGATTTGTTGCCACCATGTTTACTTAAAGAACAACGTGTTTAATTAGTATCTCTTATGTTTGGTGTTTTGATTCATGCCATTTACTTTTTATTCTGTATTACCCCGCTGTAACTAAAAGCAGGCTATAAATAACAAGACCCAAGGTTTCGATGGGATCCCAAAAATCTAACATTTGATTCAAACAATTGGGTCATGTCTTCGCCATTCAGTCTTCGTCAGATTCCTTGAATATTTTTACTGTTAAAATAAAGTTCAAAAATGGATTCAGCATGTCTCCTTGCCCCGATACCGAATCTCTAATCAATTTCAGAAACAACTTTGAGCTTCAACCAAATTTCCAGTTCCAGCCGAATTCGTGATGAACCTACCAACAAAGTTCACATATGGATTCAGCGGACCTCCCTACCCCCTCAATGAATATCTTATGAGCTTATAAAACATACATGTTTTTACCGTAAATTCGAAATCCCTCCGCCTCTAAAGATAGGACTAAAGGACCCATCTACGAACTTGACCTGTACTTTACCAGTGAATCCTCATTGAACAACATCCTCTCTTGAACAACATATTTCCTCGTTTGAACATTATATATCAACCCTTCGACCTTCGATTACACTAGATCTCTCCGACGTCACACAGAATAAACAAATAAATGTCGTCATCCACGCGCAGAGCTATAGTAGTTTGATAATAAAGGGGTAGGGACTGCTATAGCCGAAAACTGGTCGACAAATTTTGTGTCCGATTTTCGCTGGATTCCGGGTGAACTACTTGTCCGGCAAGAAAATAACTTTCATATTCGGATTCAGCATGTCTCCTTACCACTAAATCAACTATCTCAATAGCTTTAAAAAAAATGTTTGCCCCTTAATTTGAAACCCCCTCCCCCACCCCTAAATATAGGGCTACAGATCCCATCTACGAACTCGACCTTACTCTTGACCCAAAGAATCCTCACAACAATTTTCATCAAAATATCTCATTCCCTTCGAGAGTTATAGTGCGCACAGACGGACAACTTTTGCGATGTCACAGGTATCCCTCCACTTACGTTTTGTGATCCCGAAAACAAAGTTTGAAACTCAACGTTGAAATAGTACTTACCTACAGTCGACAGGCCTGAAATCTTTTTCCTTTTAGGATTCTGCTTAAGCAATTCCATCTCAACAGCGTTAGGCTCCCATGGACGGTAGGGTTCTCCTAATCCGAGAGACTTCAAAGCTTTTCTGGTGTGGGAGTGAGCTATCAGCTCCAACTCCCGATCGTAGACATAGTCGTTGCACTGATAGCAAAATACAGTCCCATATGAAAGGTCCACAGCTGAAAATACGACGATTTTTGAATGGCCCCAAAGAATATGATGAAATTCAAACTTAGCAAAATTATAGTGAGCACAAATAAGAATTTGAGTCACGGTTTTTTTCTAGAGAAATAAGGTTTTTATAAAAAAAAAACCTAGGATCTTCAATGCCCAGAAGCTAGCCTGTAAGGACTAATTACCCTCAAAACATCAACAACACAAATACGTGGACAAAAATAAAGAAAGAAAAAAAGAAAGAAAGAATATCTATTAATGTAAAAAAATTAGAATCATCAATGCCCAGAGGCTAGACTAATTACCCTCAAAACATCAACCATACCAATACTTGGACAAAAAGAAAGAAAGAAAAAACAACAAAATTACGGTATCCGTTGTATTGCACTAAAGTTACGCATTATTTTCATGATCGTAAGAAGTATCCCAGCAAAAGAACTGGAACAATAAAAAACAAACAGTAGACAAAATTTAATTAACCTAATTTTATTTCTGATGTCGAAAGGTCCCTATAACACTTTGCTCTTAGCAGATTTTACGTTCTTAATTTACTATTCTGACTGTTAGAGGCGAAAAACAAATCCACATTAGTGCGGCGAAACTTAGTGTTCAATGAAGCTCTGCTGTGTATCAGTCGGTAATCGCTAGTCAAATATTTAATGCCAGAACTTTATTTGCATCGGGCGAAATTCCCAAAAACGTGATCAATAAAAATATCAAGTCCTTGTCGACATCGCTATCCACATGGCATACTACATAATTATCACAGACATGAATAAAAATCATCCAATCGTTGGAGTTTACCAGTTCGTCTTCCTTCAAAAAGAGACCCTTATTACGCTCACATCCAACCATCTCTGAAACCATATAACAAGAAGGAGTGAAGTATGCTCCAGACTCCCGAGCCTCGTTTTTGTTGCACGCTGCAGCTGCACTTCTCGGCCGCTTCCGGGCTGATTCTTTCAACATTCATTTTTGCACTGCAGTGCTTCCGAGGAAGACGGAAGCGCTTCTCGAGGATATCGGACTTGCTTACCGACCAAGTCCGTGCTTCCCTGCAAGGTGCTGCACCAACTTAGAAGAAATCATGCGGGCAGTGAATCCAAAAACGCATCTTGTGCAGAAGCAAAGAAGTGCTGCAGCTGCAGAGCGGCAGCACTATTGCAACAAAAACGAGGCTCAGGGGTCACCTTGCAGTCAAAAGCTAGGGTCGACTGGGCTAGCAACACTCGGTACTTAAACCACCACTGTAAACAACCCGATGAAGAGTTTAATCAAATAGTAGTACGAAGTTGTTCGAAAAAGTAGCATGCAGTACTAACTGATGCTACTACATGCTTCTACTTCAAGGCTACGGTGTTACTGCATACTACTGCAGGCTACTATTAGCAAGACTGGATACTACTATGGCAACTGTGGCAAGACAGGATGCTACTGGATACTACTACATAGCATAAGATTGGACCAGTCTGAGACACATTAAATGATAGTATTCTTTGCTATTACATAGTATTACATGCAACTTTTTCGTACAACTACCATACAACTACGCAGGCTACACATTTTTCATAGGGAAGGCAGCACAAGACTTGGATGCAACCATAAGAACCGAAAGCAAAATCAATGGTACCAAACCCCTCAATCTTTGAAAAACAAGACCAAAGGTTTCGATGGGATCCCAAAAATCTAATATCTGACAAATATTCCTTTCGCTAATATCTGATCCAAACAATTGGGTCCTGTCTTCGCCAGATCCAGTCTTCGACAGGCTAATCATCAGAGAAAACCAAGTTCAGATATACCTCTGTAAGCCATATCTATTTTGACGATACTGACCGAAACTTCCTGCTTTACTTCTGCCAAATTTCCGGTTTCGCCCGAATTCCAAGCGAACTACTAGTTCAGCAAAAAAAAAAGAAAATCAGAAACGAATCCAGCGGATCTCTTTATCCCTACAGAGAACATCTAAAAACTTTGAATTAAAAAAAATCCGGTTAAAACCGGATTCCGGACTAATTATATGTCCGGGTAAAAGATGATTGTCATATACAGACTCGGCGTCTCTTCTTACCCCTAAATCTACATCTAATCAACTTCAGATAAAACTTTCGCTTTTAACAAACTTTCCGGTTTTGGCCGGATTCCTGGCGAACTAGTTGTCCGGTGAGAAAATGGTTTTCACCATCGTGTTCAGCATGTCTTCTTACCCTGAAATCGAACATTTAATCAACTTCAAATGAAACTTTTACTTTTAACCAACTTTCCGGTTTTTGCCGGATTCCGGACGAACTACTTGTCCGGCAAGAAAATAGTTTTCACCATCGTGTCCAGCATATCTCCTTACCCCTTAATCGAACCTTTAATCAACTTCAAATGAAACTTTTACTTTTACCCAACTTTCCGGTTTTCGCCGGATTCCGGACGAACTACTTGTCCGACAAGAAAATGGTTTTCACCATCGTACTCAGCATGTCTTCTTACCCATAATCGGCTATCACATTAGCTGTTTCAAAATATTTTGTTTGTCCCCACCCTCAAATATAGGGCTACAGAGCCCATCTTCGAACTTGACCTGTACTTTGACCCAAAGGATCCTCCCACCAAGTTTCATCAAAATATCTCAATCCCTTCGCGAGTTATCGTGCGGACAGACGGACAGACAGACGGACAACTTTTGCTATGTCATAGGTATCCCTCCACTTCCGTTTTGGGATCCCAAAATCACTGGCAAGATGACGTTCTGTAAATGGGATTGCAAAGTTGGCTGGAAAACCACTGTCAAACTGGTCTTACCTAGGAAATGCTTCCGCTGTTGGCAATGCAGCTGTATATGACCATTAACATAGCAGCCAAAGTAGATGCAATGAAGACAGGCATGCAGTCGAGACCCATAGCCCTGACATGTGTGGCATATGCAGGATTTAGCCTGTAAAGTATGATATAAAGTAGGTTAATATTTGTCGCAGCTTCACTAAAGTAGTCTATCCGCAATCATTTCCAAACTTCAACTTTCTGGGATGTTTTCTCCAAGCCGTAACCATGAATCATATCTTTTATTTAAACGCCCCGAAACATAATCTTCTTTTATACTGATGCTTAGAATTTCTGGTAGCCCATCTTCGCCGTTTAGCAAACGCGACGCCTAAGCCACCTGTTTGGCAGACTTCATGTTTCTCCGAGTCTGACGTGCTCAACAAGACCCCACAATTTGCAAGACCGATGCTGGTTTGGCCTAAATTAACAATACCGACCTCATGAGATTTTTTGTGTGTATATTATTATTCCTGATGTCAGGCATTAAATTGATGGCTGTTAAATCCTTATTCACAGTTATTATCTCGTTTCCAAAACCAAAGTGACAGCTGAATTTCCTCTTCTATGTGTGTACAGAAGACTAGAGATACCCCTAAGATACAATTTTAGCTGCTCTTTCCTTGTCTCTGCTCAGCTTATAACAAATTGAGAGTAAAACGCGAGTGAGCCACATAGTTACCATAACTTGCTAAGACGCCTGTGTTTTATGCAATTTGTTTGTCGGTCTACAACACACGGTCAACATTTCAATAAAAGTCCGAGTGGGAAGTAAGAAGTGGGATCCCGAAACTGCCAGTGAACAAAGAACACTTTGGCAGCCCGAAGTGAGAAGTAGCAATCTGAATTTCATAAGATAGGACTCTTTTGGTTTTGGTTACCTGAAGGCAACTTCCAACCCAAAAATACACTCCGTCGTACCTACAACAATGACCTGCGGCACTTCATGCCTCTATACAGCCGGAGTGGGAAGATATCGTCGCAGTCGCAAGTTTCAGAGACGACTGGATACTCTTCTTGGACGCCTCTGGAGGCAGAGGAGGACCTAAGGTTTAAGGTAAGGACCTAGGTTAGACCTAACAACTCAGAAAGGATACACTCAAGCCATAGTCTAACAACAGACTTTGGCTGAACTTTAAAGATCACTGGGGTAAAACTAAACAAAAGAATTGTCTGTTTAGACCGATCCAGTGCTGTAGCAGTTGTTTAGAAAGTTTTCTCTATGACAGGTTTTAAGCAGATACTCCTACAACTGGGCATGAAAACCAAAGGCATCACAAATAGGGGAGGGGGCATCTCTATTTTGAAATGTAGGAAATTAGGTATTGGTGAGAAAAACCATTGGTAAAAAGTAACAGCCAGTTAGTAAATACCTTCATTCTCCCAAACCTGTGGGCTTTAACCCCTCTCATCCTAACCTAATGAGGGCTACTTATGTAACATACAGAAAGTTCTGGCAATTGCCATTTGAATCCTTAAAGCATTTAAATGTGGATCAGGGTCACGCCTGAGTCAGCCCAGGGTGTCCAAGCCTTTGGCTTTGGCATGCATTAAGTGAGATTTGGTACATTCTATCGGATGTTGGGAATATCAAAGTCCATACCATGCTTGGCATGGCCTCAAACGAGCCATAGGAATATACTATATTGCAGACTGACTCAAGTCTGGACCACTTTCTCCTCGTGCAGCATGAGAGTAGCCAAGTAAAGGGACTGTGCTCCATCAAAAAGGGTCTGCTGGTCGGAGACTCTCCATCTCAAAGATTCACTGGGCCGGAGTATCTCTCAGCAATTGCAACTGTGTGCTCCATTTGCTGAGAGATTCTCCAGCCCGGTGCATCCTTTGCAATGGACAGCTGAGAAAACTAATCTGCTTCCTACTCGGGGAGCTACTCTTTATTCGGCTGGCTAGTATCTTCCTGAATGAAAGGATCATGCCAAGATTGCACTCATGTGCCTTCTTAACTCTGATTAGCATCCGAAATAGACACTCAGATCCAAATGCAACAAACTTGACAGGGGTTACTGACTTCTTTTCTTACTTGTTTATCAAGATTTGGGACTGGAAATTGTATTATTGTTGCAAGTGGCTTCCTCTTCCATATTTCTTACGGTACATCTCGCATCATTTAATTCTTTGTGTTACACTGCTTTTGCAAATCTTTTCACTCATGCTTTGGAAAATCTTTTTACTTATAATAAAGATCGTCATTATCATAATACAAGAAATGCGGGTAATTTAACTCATGAGTTTAGAAGCACAACTCGGGCATATTTTGTAATTCGCCATTATGTTCCTTAGATTTGGAATATATTGCCAGAGTGTATGAAAAATGCGCCTAGTCTTCCTGCTTTCAAGTCACGGGCAAAGAAGTTCCTTTTTTCTCGGGAATGAAATTGGTGAGAAACCCGATCCAGGGTGTCATTCTATTCAAGGTATTGTTCTCCGATTTTCTTTATTTGTTATTGTCTCGTCTTTTTCTTGTCTTTTCATCTTTACCATTCACTAGTCGACTTTTTTTTTGTGGCCTGAGTTTCGCCTGGAGTGTCTGGCCTACCCCACAGAATAAAAAAAATAAAATAAATAAATAGTTGACATTTTAGTGTATGAGTAGCTCCGTATGAATGTAGTGAATAACTATAAATGAATAACCTCACTTGCTCTTCCAAGCTTCATTGCCTTTCTTGGCAGGCGAAAGGCGAATAGTGTCTGTTTTTTAATAAATGTATCTCTACTCTACTCTACTCTACTAACACTTGTAATAATAATTTCAAGTGATAAACTAGTAGAAAAAAGAAGTCATTAATCCCTGTCAATTTACAGTACTTGCATTTTGGATCAGAGTGTCTATATAGAGTGCTCATCAGAGTTAAGAAGATACATGGGCACAACACAGGATACCTTGCTATTTGCGCCACCCCGACCCCTGTGAATGAAATAAATGCATGTAATTCTCACTCTTTCTTTCCAGTCCTACACTTGCCAAATGTGTGTAATTAGACCTTCACTGAAAGGTCTAATTATTCTCTACAGCCTGATATTTTTCCTAATTTTGCCAAATGCCTTTCTTCTAAACACCTGCTGACCATACCCAAATTGTTGTAGTACCACCATCCATTTCCACTTTTCTTTTGCGCCTTTTGCGAATTTATTTACACTACCTACCAGGTCAACGCAAATAGCTTGAGAGTGATTATTTGCACCAGCGTTTCTCTGTTGCATGTATTTGCACCAGCGTTTCTCTGTTGCATGTATTTGCACCTTTTCGGCTCTGTTTTATGCTAGATAATTCTAGGCAGCTGGATACTGGAACCCAGTATAATAATGATGATTTCTGAAGCTCAGAAATCAGAATTCATCTATTGAGGGATAGGTCAGGGTTAGGCTAGGGTACTGTACCAACAGCTATCCAGTGTTTGAAATAGGGTATCCTGCATTTGGCACAGGCTATGCTAAATGCTAGATATGCCCAGCTTTGGGAAGTACGTCAAGTACTTGTACTTCAAGTACTACTTAAGTACAACATCAAGGTACTTGAATTTTACTTAAGTACATTTTTCCTGGAAAACTCAATACTTAATACTGAAGTAAAATAGATATGTACTTGAGGCTCTCAAGTACCAATAAATTATTGAGTACTTTTAAGTACTCTCTCAAGTACATTCCGCTTCGATCTGATGATTTTCTTTTAACAGAAAAGGATTTTCCAGAAAAGGGAATTTCAAGACTCAAAATTGGTTTGATTTCAGGATTGGCAAGAAATGCTAAAAGCAGATTCCCAGTACTAGCATCTTCACCAGAAGACAAATCATTAATCTAAAGCAAGGCACACTTCTTTGAATGTTTTTTTTTACCTAGAACGGTACAGTTCGGACTAAATGGAAAAAGAAAAAAACACCCGTTAAGGAGCCAGTAATTAGTTACTTTGGTAGACTGGTAGATGACTATCGTCATGTGGATACAAGTGGCACTGTTCAAAACTAACTAACGTTCAAAGAAGCGTAGCTCTAATGTCTTCTGTGGTGTTTAACTATTTGTTTAAACTGCCAAATGCCTTTATTTATATGACTTTCTTTCATTTTCCATTATACGAGTGAATATGACTGAGCTAGAAATAGTGCTAGTAGAGTTGTACTTAAGTAGTACTTGAAGTACTACTTAAGTATAAGTTCTGTACTTAAAACTCAAGTACTACTTAAGTATAAGTTCTGTACTTAAAACTCAAGTACTACTTAAGTACAATTGTATTTTGGTACTTAATACTTGATACTTAAGTACAAAATTTGGAAGTACTTAATACTTAATACTTAAGTACAAATTTGAAGTACTTGTTACAACACTGGATATGCCTAGCATTTAGCATGGGGTAGCCTATCCAGAAATTTGTGGTTGACTGTTTCATTCAAGAAGATGTTAGCCAGCTGAATGAAGAGTACAGGAGGGGTAAGTGACAGCGTTTTTAAACTACCTCGATTTTAGTCGCAAAAATGTTAAAAAGAAATGTAAATGCTCAACTTTTTTCATCATTTTTAAGTCAATGGAGGTAAGGTTAGAATGAAAGGATCTTGTTTGAAAAGAAAAATATGTTTAACTAGAAATACTGAAGCAATATTTATTTATCCAATCTGTAAACCATTCAATTAGCTTCAATCTGGTATGTTTGTCATATGTGTTGGTTCCTTTTTAAGCCAGATAGATTATTCTGAATGAAAGACTTCTCAGAAAATTTGAAATCTTGTCTGAGGTAGGATACCCCTCCTGTAGCTCCCCAATTATGAAATAGATTACTGTTCTCAAGTGGCGATGGTGAACCTTGTATGTACAGTCTTCGGCCAGCAGAATCCTTTTTGATGGAGTACGGTCGCTTTACTTGGATAGTTTCCTTGCTGCAGGACGAGAATGTGGTCCAGACTAGACTGACTGAGCAGCTGAGGACAAAGCAGAATGAAAACAGGGTGTTCAAGAGATGCAAAAATGCATCGCTTTGACTCTTCAACTAACCTTTCTTATCCGAGCTTCTTTTGATGTACATGTCACAAAATAAGCATGGATAAGTCTATATGGCTGAGTTCCTTTGGCTGCTTTGAAATTGTTGAGATGTAGGCATCCATTCCCCCCTATCCCCTTTCCCGGAACTTTAGCGATCTCCAGCTTATCTGGGAGTCACCCACGAAAGGTGAGCCAGTGTTCTACAGTAAAGAGATGCAGAATTCCAGCAGAGATCAAATACTGTTGAATTGTTGAAATGGGTAATCCCTGACGGATTTATAGTAAACGGGCAGACGGCATTAACTCCCTTTCTACGAGCATTCCGTGGCGCAGACACGTCACATAACTGTACTAAACGAGCAAAGAAAAAAATAGAATTGTTGCTAAACGAGCAGAAATAACCGGTGTCCAGCCCGTGTCCCTTGCAAACTGGTGAAGGTAAACGAAAATCAAAACAAGACAAATGTTCAGAAAATCATGCCGGGAAGCCCTGGTTGTATGTTCGCACTACCACTTAGAGACTGAATAGAGACAAAAGTTGCGTTTTTGCAGATACCATGTTATCTGATACCACGGTTTAAAGTCGTTTTTGCAGTTATCGTGGTATCTGATACCACGGTCAAAAGGCGTTTTTGCAGTTATCGTGGTATCTGGCCAGTTATCGTGGTATCAGATATTCAGATACTACGGTCCGACCGGGGTAACTGGTCGTAGTATCTGAAGTGTCATCTCACTTTCATCAAATTTTGTCAGATTGGTGAGAAAGAGATCCAGAAAGAAGTTTAGCACTTAGTGATGTAACTGGATATCTGTTTTTCTTTTGGGATGACTTTGAAAAGTGCAATTTCGGCAATAGTCGTTTTCGCAGAGCACCGTGTATCAGATACCACGATAACTGCAAAAACGAGTAATTGCAGATCCAGTTACCGTGGTAACAGATACCATGGTATCAGCCAAAACGCAACTAATGGGTTTTGCGCAAAGGGGCACTCGATTAAAAAATAGCGTTTTCGGTCATTAAAGGCTCGAACAGACACGAGAGGTTTCCTAATTGGCAAGGTAACAGTGTTAATGGTATGCAATACTCAAAGGCAAGCCCGGACTTTCCAATCAAATGCCTTAAGGCAGTTAATATAGTCCCCTTTTTCGTAGTTAAGCAAAAGAAAACACAATACTTTTAACGCACTGATATAACTCATTTTTACTTATTTAACGCACATTCATAGAACATATCGACGGTGTTTGTCCAAAAGGTTATGAGCGACATTTTTCTTGAAATTGAGTTACTATCAGTGCAAGTCTGCATCTGTGTCATGCAGATCTGGTAAACATTACAGGCAAATATAAGCAACCACTATGAAAATACAGAATTTACTTTCTGGGGCTTTTAGGCCCTTCCTTGCCTGAAGCAGTGTCCAAATAGGTGTAATAAGCTGAATAGCGCTATACGCGATGTTTACGTCTCACGCGATGCTACACGCCTGTTCAAATGAACACAACAGGTTCTTATCGACGCAGCATTCGGTGTTGACACGCTGATACAATTTTTCGAGCTTCTAAAGATCAGAAAAAGTGTTCTTAAGTATACGAGTACAATTTGACGCCCTTTATATTGTAAAAAGCTATTAAATTAACGGATGGACAGGCATTGGTCCTCGAACTAAGAATACGCAGTCGTAGCAGAACAAAACGTGTTCTTCTGAAGAAAAGTTATTTCTTCAGCTTCCAACAAAGTAGAACTTTAGTCCTTCCCGTGGCAACCCTGACGACGATGCTCGTTTCCTCGGCCCGCTGGCGGAACCAACCAAGCCATCTGACTAGCCCTGCATAAGCGAGAATACAACGCGAACACATTCTCCTTATTCGCCTTGTCACAGCGCGCCCCGAGGAAAAGATGAATCTGTAATAAGCTTTATATGACGTAATACATCTTACAACACCATCTGGACAATACATGAAGGGAACAGCATTTCGCTGTTCCCATAAATTTCGAAACATGTCGTTTATAACCTTTCGAAATAATACCATAGATATACTAGTAGACTTAGAAATCCAATAGACAAGTAACAATGTATTTTTTTGTTGCTGCACATTCTATCTTTTAAATTTACCAAATCGGCCCCTGGCTGGGGGCTTCCGAGTTATTCTGCGGTCGGGGCCCCAGGCAGCTTCTGACTTCCGGTAGGCATAAAATCGTCACAGCTCGAAGGACTCAACGAATTAATCGTTCCTACCAAAACTACCACACGTTCTCACTACTACACCGACTGGAAAAATGTAGCCTCCTCAGTTGTGACTTCCTAATACACCTAAGGCGTATTCTCTCCGTTCCCCGAGGACTCGACTTGAGGAGTCCCCGCGTTTTTTTTTGTCCCGGGAACTCACTCGCCGTATTCTCGCGAGTCCCCACGGACGGGGAATGCTCGGATTATCATCACCATCATCAAAAAGGACCACCTTTCAGATTTGGAGGGGAATCAATTTTTGCTGGTGTTGGTGCAATGCAAGATTAATTAAAAAGAATCAGAATAAACAAAACCAAAAGTATAGAGGATCCAGATTAATTTCGTCAACTGCATATTTTTTTTTCGAACAAAAGTATTCCCCGTGTTCTCGCTGTTTCTGTACGCCGAGACCGCGTGGAGTGACTCCCTCTATTCTCGCCGTTCCCTTCGATTCCCCGAGGAGTCCTCGGGGAACAGCGAGAATACGCCTCTAATCCTGCTTCACTACATACGTTGAGTGCACAGTTTTAACAAAACAATAGTGAGAAGGTTTTAACGGGGTAACAAAATTGTTAATATATTCAGTTTAAACGTCACGTTAACAAAAATATGTTTTGATATAAATTAAATATTAAAAATACTGGAGCATTTGATTCAAGCTTCATATTCCGCACATGAGCTCCAGTCCGTAGGGGCTAGGACTATGTTCCTGACCGTTAAGGACCTCGAAGGATCCATTGTTTGCTGAATGAATTCCTCAGCAATATCTCTATCTAGTCCAGTGTACGTCTGACTCAAGCTGTCACTCAGGGAGGGCGACACAACTCGCTGCAGTTTGCTCGGTCGGCGTTTCTTCTTCTTCTTCTGTTCAGCACAGCTTTGCGTCTAGGATAACAGAGCATGTTATTACAATGTTTCTGTCTTCATTCGTGACGATAGTCACGACGAGTAGTACCACCGAGGCGGGTAGATGATTCCGTTTGTTTACTGGAGAGACAAGTGGTTAAAGTTTGTTTTGGAGAGGAAGTGTATTTTAAGTTTAATCTACCCGGGAAAGTTTTAAGTCGTTGGATCCAACTAAGGGCAAACTGCCTTCCAATTCAGAGCAGGCAGAAGGTGTTTGAGAGAGGTAGTGTAGTTCCTGATGGGAGGTATTCTTGCCCACTTTGTGAGAAGGAGGAAGAAAATTTGGACCATTTCCTCCGTAGATGCCCGAGCTTTCTGATTTAAGAAAAATTTATCTTCCCGAAATTTTGAGTAATACTAACCCTACTGTTATTACTCGAGTGGGCGTGTACATAGATAAATGTTTAGAATTAAGAAGGAGTCTGATTGTTTAAGTTAAATATTCTTTGAGCCCAAGCTGACTTTGAAACATTTATTCAAACAATGTTTACAACGGGTACGTCAGCTACGATTCTTCATCATTCTTCATCTGATATATGAAGAATCGTAGCTGACGTACCCGTTGTAAACATTGTTTGAATAAATATTGTTTAAGTTATATTTTTGTTTTTGTTTTTTTGTGTATATGGCCCTTGGGCTTTTGAAATACACTGATCTATCTATCTATCTATCTATATTTGTATCCAAGGAATCAATAAAGTAAGTGTCAAAGAACAGGAACCGACCCGACCTCCCTAAACGAAAGACTACGATCCTATACGCCTTCGAAGACTGAGTATTCCTCGCCGTTCGATTTAGCGGGAGCGGTTATAACCATGCTTGAGGGAGGGGTGGACGAGGAGACGGTCAGGAGATACGTCGGCTGGAAGTCAAACACAATGATTGAACGATATACTTCGCGTGCAAAATTAGCACAACCAACAACTACTAAGATAGTATGGTCCCAGCCTATCCCCGGGGAGCAGCCAATTCAAGTTCACAGTTCCTCTGAATATGTGCAAATTCTGTAAATAAAAAAAAAAAAATTTATAGTAAGCATGAATAAATGATTGTGATAATCGGAACGTCTTTTTGTTTGGAAATGGGTTGGGTGGTTGTCGGGGTCGTCAAGGAGTAGAGGAAGTCTTACATGAGAAGATAAGGCCGCTACCTTGTATTGTCCTTAAGTCGGACATAGACCACCAGTTAGAGTATGAACATCGAGACAATAGTTGCGTTTTTGCAGATACCATGGTATCTGAAATCACGGTCTAAATTCGTTTTTGCAGTTATCGTGATATCTGATACCACGGTCAAAAGGCGTTTTTGCAGTTATCGTGGTATCTCGCCAGTTATCATGGTATCTGATATTCAGACCACGGTCCGACCGTGGTAACTGATCGTGGTATCTGAAAAACTCATCTCACTTTCATAAATTTTTGTCAAGTTGGTGGGAAAGAAGTTTGGCACTTAGTGATGTGACTGAATATCAGTTTTACTGTTGGGATGACTTCAAAAAGCGCAATTTCGGCAATTGTCGTTTTTGCAGAGCAACCGTATATCAGATACCATGGTTACTGAAAAAAACGACTAATTGCAGATCCAGTTACCGTGGTAACAGATACCGCTGTATCTGCAAAAACGCAACTAATGTCTATTCTGTTTCATTCGTGACGATAGTTTGAGTTTCTGCAGATATATCTGATATCACGGTTACTCAGGTCGCAGTTACTGAGCCAGTTACCATAGTATCTGATATTGAGACACCCCGGTCTCGACAGTAGTATTTGACTGTGTTGTCTGAAAAAGTCATCTCACTTCCAGCATCACCAACACAAGAGCCTAGCTGTTTGCCAAATTGCTTCGACGAAAGTTTGGCACTTGTGATGTGAGGGGACGCAAGCGTCTGTTTAGGGTTGACCCCAAAAGCGCGAATTCGGCAACTGTCATTTCTGCGAAGCAACCGTCCTATCAGATACCATGGTAATTGCAAAAATGACAAAATGCAGATCAAATTACCGTATCAGAAAGAATGGTATCTGGAAAACGCAACTTATGTTTCTATTACAACGGGCCCATGATTGTTCGTTCATCACTCCACAATTCAGAGGGGTCTCCAGGTCTAGTCCGTAGCCAGCATTTCGCCGTCAAATAGTTTGTGTACGGTATTTTTTCATATTTTCTGGGTTAGGTTTTCGTTATATTAGGGTTACAGTGTTATTTATCTTTACTTCTTTATTTCTCTTGAATGAATGCTTTATTTTACCAAAATAGCATTAGCTAGCGCAGGCATGTCAATAGATAAATACACGAGTCAATACATAAATAAAACCACACTAAATATTTCAACGCAAACAATGCGTAACCAAGATAATACATACATTCATAGAGGCGAAAGCCTTATTATTGCAATTATATTATTATTATAAAGATTAAATTAAACGCATAAAAATTCATCATTTAGCGTTGCTCTGTTAAAATAAACAGTACAAATAACGGAATAATGACTTGATGTAACGTTGCGTACTAGTCGCTGGGTAAAGATATCAGTTGACAACTTGTTTTTTCTCCATCCTTACCGTTTTACATTTGTGGGTATATAAAGATATATTTCTTCAGCCCAAGCTGACTAAAAATCATGGTTGACGTGACTAACCGAGAAGTCGGCTGAGATCTTACTTCAGAGATATTACTTCAAGCCATAGATAAAATAGGGAGCCGGTTCATATTTCTGCCAGAAAGGGCCGAAATATAGCTAATATAAAATCTCAGCCAACGTATCCGTTTAGCACCATCTGACATAAGGATACACTACAAGAGGGTGTTACGAATAGTATTTTACAATATTCGTAGATAGATATTCCTTGAGCCCAAGCGGCTTTGAAACATATATTCAAATAAAGTATACACCGGATCCGTCAGCTACGATGCTTCATCAGCGATATTTCGGCCCTTCTTGGCAAGGGTCCTCGTCAGGTGCCTCGTCACGCGGATGTTACCTGACGAGGACCCTTGCCAAGAAGGGCCGAAATATCGCTGATGAAGCATCGTAGCTGACGCATCCGTTGTATACATTATTTGAATATTAGAATATTAACTATCAAAATTAGCTTTCTTAATAGTTGGAATAATTCGAGCTTTTGGGATCAGTACTAGGAAGGATAAACAAACATATCCTTTTCGTGGTTCACCGACATCCTCTTGTCGCTTTTCAAGACTCATGTTATCTCAACTTTGATTTAACCTTTTTGAGCCCACGGATGTTACTGCAGGGTTGCCAAGAGCTCGAGTCATGAAAGTGTCACAATTCCTGTCAAAAAGGTGCTTTTTGACACCACGCGCTTTTTGACACCCCAAAAATATTTTTGGGAGTGCGCGGAGCGCAACGCGCATTCTGTACATAAATGTCAACTTGTACATATACATAAAATGGAAAGAAAAACAAAGTACCTTAGACACATTGCAAGGTATAATTTGTATAGTTGTAAGTTTGGTATGGTATTGGTATAGTTGTAAGTTTGTTAACTCTGCTTATAGGTGCTCCTCCACCTTAACCGCAGCAGTAAATAAAAAAGGTGCTTTCTTTTACCTAAAAAGTGTCACTTGTCAGAAAAGATGTCACTTTCAGAGACAAAGTGTCACACTTGGCAACCCTGTATTACTGAATGTGGTCGTGGGGTTTGATCTTTGAGGTTGCCGACTACGCAGTAAACAAAATAGTAATTTGATATGAAGCCCGAGGCGGGTAGATGATTCCGTGTGTTTATTAAATTAAATTAATTTTATTTGTAACCCATCTAGATAAAGACGGAGTATAGTAAAAAGTAAAAGAGAGAGAAACAACATAATGTCAATAACAACCAAAATAATTAAAATTCAGTAAACCGGAACATCATGGAGCTCCATGGGTGGTTACAGTTTTCCTTCGTCCTGCTGATGGATCTCAGGAACAGGGTTGCCACATCGAACAAATTTAGAGAGTGATTTTTCGTCAAAAACAGAGAGTGAATTCGGAGTGAAATTTTACTGTCATGAAAAAAGGGAAATGGTGACTTTTCGTCTGAATCAATGCTGCAAAAATGACAGATCTTGGTTTTGTTTCCATGAAAAAACGTAAAATGGTCACTTTTGGTCGGAATTACTGCTGGAAAATGACACATCTGGACATTTTCCGAAATAGAGTTAATTTTATGTCCTACGTAGGACAACAGTGACAAAAACAAAAAAGAGTGACAATTCACACTATCTTGCGACATGTGGCAACCCTGCTCAGGATGGCGCAGACGGGTCAGCTATGCGGAACTTGTTGCAGAGACATATATTTGTATCCAAGGAATTAATAAAGTAAGTGTCAAAGAACAGGAACCGACCTCCCTAAACGAAAGAATACGATCCCTATTTGCAGGCCCGTATCCAGGAATTTTCTTCGGGGGGGGGGGGGGTTGCCTGCGGGTCGGACAAAGAAGTACAAAAAAGACATAGATCAGAGGGAAAAGCCTATAAAAATGACTATTTTTGTATGTTTCGGGGGGGGGGGGGGGGTTCAAACCCCTAAGTATCAACATCGTGACTATGCTTCGTGACAACTGCTTCTCGAACCGGATCGTGAACCTCTCGAACAACCTCAAGGAGGACACTGTTGCTTCTGGATCGACAGAAGCATTCAAACGCCGTTTGGATGCTGAGTGGAGAGACAAACCGTCGAGATTTGACTGGGATGCACCAGAATCTTCCACTAGACTGTAACCAACCACAGATGCAACAGTCATCACAAGGAGTGATTCAACAGGATCAAAAGTCCTTATTTCACTCCAAGCTGTGATTTAAGGTAATTTTAAGGTAATTTAAGGTACAATATAAGGTATGAAGCCAAGCTGATAATTAATTACAAAAGAAATAGAAAACCGTGATTTTTCGGGTTTTTTTGTGCGAGGGATCAATAAGTTGGATCTTATGATTTAGTTTTGTTTTTTTCGCCGAGGACGGTTTGCGGGAAGTGCAACCGAAATATCCGAAACTATACTAACACTGTACACTGTATAGATACTTAAACTTTACACTGTATCATACACTGTAAAAAGTTTCTCCGAGTAAGGATTAAAGTTAACTGCAGTTTTTGCTACTGGGATTAGTCTTATCTCTACTGAGATAAGATTAATCCGAATTAGAGATAAGATTAGCTTTGTAGAGACAAGGTTAGTCCCAGTAGCAAAGAAAGGTTCATCTGAGCCACTGAAAGTAAAGTAAAGTAAACTTCATCAGTTCAAGGGGCTCCGCCGAACTAAACTTTTGGAATCAACAGACCGAAATTCTCACCTCATAATCCACCGAGGGTACTGCTCGTTGCGCCATCTGACATGGCTGACACGGCGCATAGGGTCGAAGATACTGAACTGGCATCAAAGGATGTGGAAGGTGCCGCTGCGGCACAGAGAACGGGGGTGCAAACTGCAGAGGCGGCACACTCTGGCATATCGTGTGAGCGGGCGGAACAAACTGTAAAAAGATTTTGTTCAATCGCAGTTGGTTAAGTTATATACCAATATATTTGACGACACTAACTGTTGAAGTCAGGTAAGGACATTCAGCTGACTTACTAAGACATAATCCCCCATAAGATTTGTTTCGAGAGCTATATGGGGTGGTTGTAGTTCGATTTGGCTTGCGCCAGTTACCCACATGTCAACGATACCTTTCTTTTGAGCCGTTCCCCGAGGACTCCACTTGAGGAGTACCCGCGTTTTTTGTTTGTCCCGGGGACTTAGGCCTACTCCGGACTGGGAACGCTCCGATTATCATCACGATCATCAAAAAGGACTCCTTTCAGATTCGGAGGGGAATGAATCTTTGCTGGTGCTGGTGCTGGTGCAATGCAAACCCAATAAATTTTTTTTTAGAATAAACAAAACCAAAAGTAAATTGGATCCAGACTAATTTCGTCAACTGCCTATTTTTTTTTCGAACAAAATACATTTTAGAAGCATTCCCCGTGTTCTCGTTGTTTAAAAAGGCGGAATCCGCGTGGAGTGACTCCCTCTATTGTCGCCCTCGGGGAACGGCTGGAATACGCCTTTAGTCTTCGAACTTTTAACAACGGGACGAATGACAATTCCGCTTTAACGACTTTAACGCTGAACAAAAGTCTCGAACCCGAAACGTCCAAAAAGTGCCCTTGGAATGTTGAAGCTGAATGTTGGAGGAAAGGTCGCGTTTGTCTATCTTTTAAATAAGTTTCAACTCACAACTTTGGAGGAAAGAAGATCCACTCTTTGCATGCGTTTCGCTATAATAACTCTTTCAATCCCCCGACTAAGTATTATCCTCCCCCTAAAGGCTCTCACCCCTACGCCTTAGACCAGAACGAAAAAAACCCCAAAAGTCCCAAAGTTAACTCCAGTTGCTCCAACATACGAAAGAGCTCTGTTCCGCATTCTGTCGAGCTCTACAACCAATCAACAACCATACTCATGTCAATCTATTTCTGTTATATTTAATATATTCGACGATTTCACATATATAGGCTAGCGAGTGTTATATAGGCCAATTTGAAGTCAAATTCGGCCTCTTCGCTGTGAATGTTACTTTCTCCTCTTCTCCTTCTTCTTCACTGAACAGTCGACCGGGGTGAATCGAACGCTCCCAGTAAACCGAGAATTGTATATAAAACGTCACAATGACGATTTCAGTAGACTGGAGGTGACTTGAACCTTGATCGAACGCAGCTCTTAATATTTGTTGAAGCTTAGGCCACTGCCTTGTTATGCCCGGGCTCTGGTTGCACATGAGAAAGGTCAGTTCAATCCTCACATCTGCTGTCTGGTTGAACCAGCACAGTGCTCAGTTTGGTGTTTTACAACATCGGACTGTCTGTACTGGACTCAAACTTGGTTTCATTCCTCTTTTGATACTTTTTCTTCGTCTTAGACGAATCCCGATGCATAAAGGAATACTGGCAATCAGTTTTCTCCATATCCTGCTAATTCTTCTGCCCAATTTTTACGTAGTTTCATCCCATCCTTTATTTCTGGTCATATGTTGTAAGTGTATTAGTTAATTTATTTCGTGTTTGTGTATTTCGTAAATTGGTAATCCTCTTCTAGCTTTTAGCTATTTGGATTAAACTTGATTGATTGATTGAAAATACCTTTTGCTCAGTGCTGCTGCAAATCTCTGTACCTAACTGGGTGGATATGATGGCCCATTTATTCCCCCCTCCCCTCCCGTCTTCTGTGCGTTGGTCCGAGAGGAATACCGGCAATCAGTTTTCTCCATATCCTGCTAATTCTTCTGCCCAGTTTGTACGTAGTTTCATCCCATCATTTACTTCTGGTCATACCTTGTATCAATCAATCAATCAATCAATCGTTGTAATTTGCCAGAATATCTTACAAAATAGCAGTGGCATTGTCAAGACATAGTTAAAAAAACACAGTTAAAATGAGCACACACACAAAAACAAGACGCACATTATCTGGCATTGTAGCAAGAATAAATCCCTTATTTATTCTTGATTGTAGTGCTGAACAAAGTAGGGGACAAAAGATGAATTGTATCGCTCGCTGGAGTTTGCAGGTGGTTGCTTTAGGGAGACTTTTGAGGCTGCTTTACTTCTTGTCATGGGACCATCTACCGTAGGCGCCGCAAAGTGGGGAAGGATCTGCCTGTGCCTTTCGGAAGCAAGATACTGGTTCCCAAACCTCATAACTGCTTCATGCCTTCGTTCGGATAGTGACTTGAGCCCGAGTGTGCGAGGACTGTTCTCGTACGAGGTGCGATTTTGTCCGAGAATGATCCGGCAAGCCCGTTTTTGAATTTTCTCAATCCTCTTTTCCTGTGCTTTAGTTAGTCCTGGATGCCGTTGTGTATTAGTTAATTTGTTTCGGGGTTGTGTGTTTCGTAAATATTTTTTCCACTTCTAGCTGTAAGCTATTTGGATAATAAACTTGATTGATTGATTGATATGGACAGGGCGGCTTTTCGTTAGCTAGACCTGGTGTTTTTATTTCTTCCAAGACGTTCCCCGGTTCCCCGTTCCTCGGTCTCCTACAGAGGAGTCCATGCGTTTTCAACCCGACAATCTCACGAGAGTCACGAATGACCACGGACAAGGAATGCTCCGACTATCATCACAACCGTCAAAAAGGGACTCTCTTCGCATACAAATGTAACGTAAGTAAAATCCAAAGGAATAAAAGTGAGCCATGACGTTCACAGGCTAATTCGAACAAAATCCATCTGGAGGCATTCCCCGTGCTCTCGTATTTCCGTCCGGGGATTCCTTAGCAGGGGCGTCACGACCGGGGGGGGCGCCCCCCCCCCCAATGGTGTCGGCCAGTCGGTAAAAAGCAACCGAGTCGGCGCGAAGCGCTGCGATTTTTCGCCAAAACAGTTGATTTTTTTTCATTCAAACAGTCGATTTGTCTGAAAATCAGTCGATTTTTCGTCAAAACAGTCGTTTTTATGGCACTTGCCTTTCGGCCAAGTGCCATATAGCGATTGTAATTTCTGTCCGTCAGTCGGTCTGTCGGTCCCGGTTTTGCTAGTTCGGGCACTTCCAGATAAGCTAGGACGATGAAACTTGGCAGGCGTATCAGGGACGGGACCAGATTAAATTAGAAATAGTCGCTTCCCCGATCCGACCATCTGGAGGGGAGGGGAGGGAGGGGGAATCCGGAAAAATAAGAAAAATGAGATATTTTTAGCTTACGAACGGGTGATCGGATCTTAACGAAACTTGATATATGGAAGGACCTCGTGTCTCAGACGTTCCATTTTAAATCCAGGCCGGGTCCGGTGACATTGGAGGGAGCTGGAGGGGGAAACCGGAATTCTAGGAAAACGCTTAGAATGGAGAGATCCGGATGGAACTTGGTGGAAAGAACAAGCACACTCCTAGATATGTGACTGACATAACCGGAACATATCCGCTCAGTTTGGGGGAGTTGGGGGGGGGGGATCCGGATTTCTAGTGATCCCGCGAGTTCGGTGCTTCCTGATGTGCTAGGACGACGAAAATTGGCAGGCATGTCAGGGACCCGACCAGATGAAATAGGATATAGTCACTTCCCCGATCCGACCATCTGGGGGGGGGGGAGTGGAGGGAGGGGGAAGCCAAAAAATTAGGTATTTTTAACTTGCGAACGGGTGATCGGATCTTGATGAACGTTGATATTTAGGATGACCTCGTCTTTTAGACGTCCCCCTTTGAATCTGGACCGGATCCGATGATACTGGGGGGAGTTGGAGGAAGGAACTGGAAATCTTGAGAAACGCTTAGAGTGGAGGGATCGGGATGAAACTTGGTGGGAAGAACAAGCACAAGTCTTAGATACGTCATTGACAAACCCGGACCGGATCCGGGCATTGTGGGGGAGTTGGGGGGGGGGGGGGGGGGGTCCGATTTCTGGCGATACCGCGAGTTCGGCATACTTCCTGATGTGCTAGGACGATGAACCTTGGCAGGTATGTCAGGGATCCGAACAGATTGACTTGAGAATAGTCGTTTCCCCGATCCGACCATCGTGGCGGGAGTGGATGGATGGGGAGTCCGGAATCTAGTGGCATGCATAACTTTTGAACGGGTGATCGGATTTGAATGAAACTTGTCAGGTGGAAAGAGCTATCGCCTCAGTGTTCAGTATCAAGTCCCGGTCGGGTCCAATACCTGTGGGGGATGGGGGTGTGTGTGGAAAACTCAAGAAACGCTTAAAGCAGAGGGATTGGGGCGGAACTTAATGGAGAGAACAAGCATTAGGCCTAGATACGAAATTGACGGAGCCCGATGGTTTTGAGGCTCTGTGGGGGGATTTGGAGGGGTTTCCTGGAATTCCAGTAGTCGCGAGTTAGAATAGTTCCAGATGTATAAGACGACGAAACTTTGCAGGCATAATAATGACCCGACCTTATTGACATAAGAACCTAACACAACATACCCACGGAAACTTCCGTTCCTAGATCCAAGCATTCTTGGGGGAGCGAGGGAAGGTCAATATGGAAATTGACTTATGCAAATTGCGAACGAGTGGTCTGATTCCAGTGAAACTTATTGGGTGATAAGAATCGATGACCTAGACATGTAAAACATGCGTTCGAACTATATGCGACCACGGTTGGGGGTATAAGGGGCGGAAACTTTTGACATGCATAAAAACCAAACGGATGGGCCGAATGAGATGCAAGTTCGACAGTGCCGAGTTAATGCGGTCTAGATTTGTTACTTGGGCCGGATTTGGCCAAGGTAGGGGGGAGGGGGGTACCGGAAAGTTGCAGATAGGACATGCTCCGATTTCAGTAAAACTTGATGGACGGGAAGAGTAAAGAGATACGACGTTTATGTTCCCAAGTCCTCTTCGGACACAGTGGGGGGAGTTGGAGGAAGATTGCCGGAAACTTTGAGGCCCGCATAGGGGTCAAACGAGTGCATCAATTTAAAAGAAGCTTAGAATGTAAAAATAGCAAATACCCTAGATGACATATTTTAGGGTCCGAACCGGATCCGACAACGGTGTGGGGGGGGGGGGGGGTACCGGAATTTTCCAAAAATGCTCAGATTCGAGCGAAACTTGATAGATGGTATAAAAGAAGATGCTTTAGATGATCCATTTTTGAGTCCGAACCAGATTCGTCCGTGGTAGGGGAGGATGGAGGGAGTACCGGAAACCGTGTAGCAGGTCTAGGGATCAAACGAGTGGATTTATTGGGCTGAAACTTGGAATTTTGAACAGTCATGCGCATCTGCTACAGATAATCCGAGACGATTGCGGAACTGCTGAGAATTGGGTTAAACTAAATATCCTATTTCTATTTCCAAACCGCATTTTTGGATGGCGGTTGTATTTTTTCACGTTCTCATATACTTTCTTGTCCCGCCTACTCGTTACAAGTGCCATATGAGGTCGTAGCTCTTGTTTTTTTCTGAAAATCAGTCGATTTTTTCGAAACTATCGTTTTTTTCCTGAAAACATTCGTTTTTCTGCAAAAGCAGTCGGTACAAATGACCAGCCAGTCGGTAAATTCCTTGCCCCCCCCCCTCCAAACATGTTGGCCAGTAACGCCTCTGGTCCTCTCTTCTCGAGGTTGCCTCCGACTCCCCAGAGAACGGCGAGAGTACGCCTCAACTTTACCCATTTGTTCTACAGTTCATTCTGTTGATTTGTTCTGTTGGTGGAAAATAGATATACAGGTTATGTCTAGGTATCAAATAATTAAAAGGCATTCCCTTACCCTAGGCGAATGGGCTTGCTGGAACCTCGTCTGCTGCCTCAACCATTTAGCCAATCTATCCGCTTTGGCCCTGCCCTCCGGTGACATGTCAATCTCCAATAGGTTGGCGTGGGAACCAATGATCGATGGATTAGGTCCGTAGCAGAAACACGCCTCGCGGGCACATATGGCAATCGAGGCTAGGGAAAGAAGGACATCTACCGTCCCAAATGCAACTAGAACAGCGCTGACTATGACTGCTCTCTGGCGGAGGGGGATCTTCCCAAGGAACTCGATTGGTTTTCCGTTATCCTAGGAAACAAACAAGGGTTAGGGGTATAATAAACAATATTACAGGCATTTACAGATAGCTGAACTTTTGTTTCTGGTCGTTTCTTATTGGTTGCTGTGCGTCGGTCCAGCTTTAACTATTCGTCGAATCAGAGACACGCTTATGCAGAGTAATATTCCAGTCTCTGAGGTATTTTCATGGCATCATGGCAGCTAAATTGCTTGATCAACCAATTATAAGAACACACAAAATTCCAGGTTTCGCCCGATTCCGGCGGAATATCAGCCCGACAAGAAAAGCAAGTATATATTCAGCGGGTTTCTCTACCCGTAATTCGACACTAACCGATTTATGGACTTCTAACTTCCTGCTTTTCTTCCGTTCTTGCCGGATTCCGTACGGACTTATCCGGCGCAAATACAGTATATCGATCGAATCTCTATCCGACTTCACAAAAACCTTTTACCTCTGCCAAATCTCCGGTTTCGGCCGGAATTCGGGCGAACCACTCGTCCGGCAAGAAAACAAAGTTCAAAAATAGATTCAACATGTCTTATTACAATACACTGACCCACTAATCAACTTAAGATAAAACTTTTACCCAGCTAGGGATTCAGCACGCGTCTTTACCCACAAATTGACTATCTTCTCATGATGTATTTATTCAGTTGATACTTGCAACAAATGGGAACAGGTGGGTTGCGAGTCAGGACCACCCCTTCACAAAAGGTTGTACGACTTGGAACCCCCCTTTCCATTGAGACCGTGCTCCACCCTTCTAACAATGGTAACTAGTAGTCACTATTTTCGTCCCAACCTCGTGCGCTGGCCGTTCCAGCCTTATCAGAATAGTTACTAATAACAAGAACAAATAATCCAACAGAACGTCTTTGGCAACTATGCTCCGGCAAAACTGAGCGAGCTAGAGGTACTTGCGCTGAGCTATCAGCTGTTACCGTCTACTTCCCTCTTCGTCGCTGCGCACGCCAGAGGATAACTGTAGCAAGTCTGGAGGGCCTGCTCTGCGGCGCGTCACGCCTGACGTAACAATGATAGGGCGTATTCTCGCCGTTCCCCGAGGACTCCTCCAGGAGTCAAAGGGAACGGCGAGAATAGAGGGAGTCACTCCACGCGGACTCCGCGTACTGAAAACAACGAGAACACGGGAAATGCTTCCAAAATGGATTTTATTCTAAAAATAAATAGGCAGTTGACAAAATGGAATTTAATCCACTTAGGTTTTGTTTTTCTGATTGTTTTTGACTAATTTTATATTGCACCAACACCAGCAAAAACTGATTCCCCTCTGAATCTGAAAGGGGGTCCTTTTCGATGATGGTGATGATAATCGGAGCATTCACCGTACGTGGGTACTCGCGAGAATACGGGGAGTGAGTCCCCGAGACAAACAAAAACGCGGAGACTTCCCAAGTTGAGTCCTCGGGGAACGGCGAGAATACGCCTATAGACGACCAATCGACTGTTAAGGACGTCGACTCAGACGGCGTTCGTAAGGAAGTCTCGTCTCCGGGGCTCTACTGCGATATAGCTCTTGATAGAGGTAACAAATAATGATGTTCCGCGTAGCTCCGACCCTCCGCTCGCTTGTATCGAGAGTATCTTGGAATCCGTCTGATCGTATTACAGGGATAGGGATACGGAGGTTATTGTGATTAGGCCTATTTGTCCTTGCTACTAGTAACTTTAGTGGTTAGCCTGGTAACTATGATCTCTGTGACGTGATTGGTCCGATCAGCCTGCGACACGATATTTTGCCAAAATTGTAAAATACGTCTCAGCCTTGACGCCAAGAAGCCAGGATCCGTGACGTCATGCTTAGTAACTACAGTAAGTAGGGTGGAACCCCCTTGAAATTTTACAGTTTTCTTACCACCTTTATCCAGATTTATAAGACTTTTTTTTCAACTTGAAACTGCACGCACAATCTAGGGGGGCTTTTATAACCCGGCCTTTTAAATTTATACAATATTATATGATTATATTAATATTCATTGATCAATTACTAATAATTAAATAAATATTCCTTCAGCCCAAGCTGACTGCGAATCATATTTGATGGTGCAAACGGATACGTCAGCTGAATTTTTATTAGAGCTATATTTCGGCCCTTCTTGGCAAGGGTCCTCTTCAGGCTCAATACCGCTCAAGTTGGAAAAACGAACTTGTGGGAAACACTGTGTTTGACGTATCCGTTTGCACCATCAAATACTAATTATTAATTATAATATTATGTTATATTTTATGAAACTTATAGGGACGATCAGGTTCGGGTGCTCTCGGATCGGAGTTCCTGCCTGGAATTTGGGCACTATCATCAATTCCATACAGAAAAGTTGAGATTTTTCAACTTAGTACTATGTTAGTGAAAAAAATCTGGCCCGGGAAAATCTGATCGCCTGTTGGCATCATTAGCTGGAGTTTCTGCTTCAAGAGGACGAACGTTAAACATTTTTATTTAGAGGCGAAAACCTTTTCTCTTGCTTTGTATTATTATTATTATTATTATTATTAAAGGACCCGTCGTGCCTACAATTCAAATGAAACCTACTTCCGTCATTGTATCTATTAGTTCTAAAGGACCCCTTGCCCTATTTACTCTTCGACTCACAGTACTTTAAAATATTTGAATACTTTAAAACTAGGCTGTGCTCTCAACAAATAACCCGTGGTTTTGCCTGTTTCAAGCAATTTCCGAGACCCGTTGACTTATAGCGAAAACAGGGAAACTATCTGAAGTATGGTGGACCACGCTCGAAATTTTAGAGTTTTCTTACCACCCTTATCCAGATTTGTAAGACCATTTTTTTCAACTTAAAATCGCACGCACAATCTAGGGAGGCTTTTAATACCCGGCCTTTTAAAGGACCCGTCCTGTTTATTCTGCCTTTCATACTACACGTGGCTCCATTATGATATAATCAGATTCTAAAATCCCCGCCTTTCGCAATTGTTTCGTTTTGCATCTGCGACTTTTTAGCACTTTTGCGGCCCATCCGAGTTTTGACAGTCACGCAACGCAAACTTCGCCCATAGCTTCAAGGTTCGTCAACGACTCTTTCACAAATGAGGACACAAGAAGTTCAAAAACATTATTTTTTTATTTTGGAAGACAAAGAGTTTTGTTTCTGCTTGGTTTTCCCCCTTTTTAACCAAGGCGCGTTTAGTTTTCAAATGGTTTGCGTCCAGCCGCCGAGTCGAAGAGAGGGAAGGCTGGATAGAGTGAGCAAGCACTAACAAAAAAATAGCTAATTTCACGTGGAAGTAATGGTATTTTTGAAAACGATATTTCTCAGACGTTTTATCGTAAAACGATGATTTCTAGTAAGACTTGTGCTTTAAATTTATACTATCTTATATTATTGTGATACACTTCGAACGAAGCAAAACACGACAAGTGAGAAAATCAGCGTGGTTCTGTTAGAGGGGATAGAATGTACCGTATGAAACTGGGGTCTCCGGGTTTTGAAATATATGGAGTGATTATGGAAGTAGGTTGCGTTATTATTATAGGTACGACAGGTCCTTTAACCCCTGAGATCCGACTTTCATCTGTTACATATTCTAACCCGCTAATAATACCTACGTTCCCGACGAGTGTCCGGGCGTCATACTATTGACGCGTAAAACCGGTTATCTGAAATCTGAATTCCGTGTTCTTGCTAGAAGTCAATGTGCCTGAAAAAAGCGAGAAAAAAGGCATATAACAGCCAAAGCCGTGTATGAATAGATAAAAGCAGAGCCTAGTTCTACAGTATTTAACTAGTTTTATATATTGGAACATAAACAGTAAATAGTGCGAGGTGTGCTTTAAGTGGATAAAAAGCAAAACACTAAAACTGACCTCCTCATCAACAAAATACGCCATCGGACTATCGCTGTCTTTCAATAACCCCGTCGTTGTGAAGACCAACATAAGCGCCACTACGGCCAACTCCAGCAATGACGTCACCAAGAAACTCACAACATAGACAGCGTTCCTGTGATTCTTTCCCGCCATTAAACCGAGGAAACCGCAGACGATGATGGCTGCTCCCGCCCACATACCTAAGAAACAAACATGAATATAGTTTCATGTTTTAATACCGACATCTAGAGGCGTATTCTCGCCGTTCCCCGAGGACTCCACTTGAGGAGTCCCCGCGTTTTTGTTTGTCCCGGGGACTCACTCCCCGTATTCTCGCGAGTCCCCACGGACGGGGAATGCTCCGATTATCATCACCATCATCAAAAAGGACTCCCTTTCAAATTCGGAGGGGAATCAATTTTTGCTGTTGTAGGTGCTGTGTAAAATTAATTAAAAAGAATCAGAATAAACAAAACCAAAACTAAAGTGGATCTAGACTAATTTTTTCAGCTGCATATTCATTTTTCGAACAAAATCAATTATAAAAGCATTCCCCGTATTCTCGCTGTTTCTGTACGCGGAGTCCGCGTGGAGTGACTCCCTCTATTCTCGCCGTTCCCATCGATTCCCCGAGGAGTCCTCGGGGAACGGCGAGAATACGCCTTAGGTAGCGTTCCAGTGAAGTTATTACAAGTCACGATGATAATAGGAGGGGCGAGCGCCGTATGGTGGTAGTTGAAACAACGTGAACATACGTCATCGCTTTTACGGGAGTTCCTGCAGAACCGATAGTTATTATCACCAGGGACCCATAAATTTCCTGTAATGACTCGCCATTCAGGGGGCTTGTCAATAAGAGATTTCTGATGCACTCTTGACCGAGCGTCAGATAGTTCGAGAAATACCCACGGGGATAAAATACCCAACTATCCAGATAGACAAAACTGTTGTGCTGAATTAAAAATATTCTCTGTAATGGAAGAGTATCGGATCATTTGTCCTAGCTTAGGTACCTGGTGGCATGCTGAATAGTCCCAACAAATTTTGTCTATCTGAGCAAGAACGCCGATTCGACCCAAGCGGAATTTCTGGAAACTAGGTGAGGCTTGGGCAACATAGCAACATAGAAGCATAGGAAATGACAAGCCCCCTGAATGGCGAGTCGTTACAGGAAATTTATGGGTCCCTGTCATCACTTATGATGCTCGCGACCATCATAAGTAAATTGTAACGATCGTAACAGTCGTGGAACGAAAATAATACGTGGGAGGAGCCAATTTACTTATTACGGCGGGCTCGGGAACGGCAATAATAACAAGAATAGTAACGATCGTAACTAATAATAAGTTGCTGGAACGCTATCCTAGTCTCTTATTTTAGCCA
Source organism: Branchinecta sandiegonensis (assembly GCA_030848855.1). Taxonomy (NCBI): domain Eukaryota; kingdom Metazoa; phylum Arthropoda; class Branchiopoda; order Anostraca; family Branchinectidae; genus Branchinecta; species Branchinecta sandiegonensis. The sequence goes on along the minus strand of JAUPMV010000021.1, from coordinate 4,347,750 downwards.
GGCTTCACATTCTAGATGTCTGGATGGCGCTGCCTCCACAGTCCGCACAGTCAAGCCAACCCTTCCAGATTTCGTGACAATCATGATTGGCGATTTTGCTATTCTTTATCATTTCCTAGATCTTCAGACATCTTTTGCCTCCCAATCACAACTGTCAATCGTTCTTCCTTTTTCTCCTACATTAAGTTTACTTTTCGTGTCTCTCAAATGTGTTACCTCTATGACATTTTACAGATTCTGGAATCTGGGGTGTCCAACACCCCGGAACTCCAAACTTTTTTGGCCTGATTTCACCTTACGGATCCGTCTCAACGAAAAAGGATGTCTGGAATCTGGAAGAAAAATATGGAAGGCGAAGCCTGGCTTTTGACTTCTCGCAACTGCGGTGGGCTGTTCTGTAAGCAAAACTCTGATTTTTATGGCACTTGCAGCCTCTGGTTCAAGTGCCATATACCGATCGCAATTCTGTCTGTCGGTCGGTCGGTCCGAATTTTTTGTCACACTTTTTTGAGTTAGGGTACTTCCAGATGTGCTAGGAGGATGAAACTTGGCAGGCATAAAAAGGACCAGACCAAACTAAATTGGAAATAATCAGTTTCCTGATCCGACCATCTGGGGGGGGGAGTGGAGGGCGGGGGAATCTGGAAAATTGAGTAGTGCGTAACTTTTGAACGGGTGATCGGATTGGAATGAAACTTGATAACTGGATAAAGGACATATCTCTGATGTACCATCTGAAGTCCGGACCGGATTCGATAGCTATGAGGGAGTTGGAAGGGACCGGAAATCTCGAGAAAAGTGGAATTTGGAAAATTGAGTAGTGTGTAACTTTAGAACGGGGGATCGGATTGGAATGAAACTTGATGAGGGAATCAAGGACATATCTCTGATGTCCCATTTGAAGTCCGGACCGGATTCGGTAGCTAAGGGGGAGTTGGGAGGGGGGAGACCGGAAATCTCTAGAAAATGTTAGAATGAAGGGATCGGATTGAAAATTAGTGGGAAGAACAAGCATCTGCCCCAGATAAATCGTTTACATAATTGGACTGGATCCGGACCCTTGGGGGTGGGGGGGTGGAGGGAGTTTTCCTGAATTCCGGTGATGTCAATTTTGGTGATTTTCACGACGAAACTTGGGAGGCATGTCTGGAATCCGATCAAACTGACTTGTAAATAAAAATTTACTCGATCCGATAGTCGTGGGGGAAGTGGAGGGGGGAATCCGGAATATTTAGTTATGCGTTACTTGGAACGGGTGACCGGATTTGAGCGAAATTTAATAATCGGACAGAGGACATTTCTCTGGTGATCTTTTTCATGTCCGGACCTGATCCGACAACAGTTGGTGGGGGGGGGGACCGAAGAATACGTGACTGGCTGATAGTGGAGAGATTGGGGTGGAACTTTGTGGGAATAACAAACAAATGGTCTGGATAAATCTTTTTCTGAACTGGATTGGCTCCGGCGACTGTGGGGGAGTTTGAGGGGAGGGGTTCGGAATTCCGGTGATCACGAGTTAAGGTACTTCTAGATGTGGTAGAACGATGCAACTTGGCTGGAGTATTAGACATACGACAAGATCGGCTTAGAAATCGCCACTTTCCAAATACGACTTTTCCTTAAAGTACCAATCTTAACCACAAAGTAAAAAAAAAATACTTTTTAGCGAAATATACATTTTCATGACCCCTATGAGCCCATTACTACTTTTGCCTCAAGGATTTTGCATGCAAATGAAGTTAGAGCTCCCTTATAGTGCGCATGTTAACTGCAAAGTCGAAAAGTACTTTTTATCAAATGATTCATCTCAGCTTATGATAGCGGGTTCAACAGCTATGGGAGAGTTGGGAGGGGGTGTTCGGAAATCTCAAGAAACGGTTAGAATGGAAGGATCGGAGTTAAACTTGCTGAGAAGAACAAACATTTATTCTAGATAAATCGTTTGCACAGTTCGACTTCTTTATCTTTAAACATGTAAATGATTACAGGTTTGTTTTCCTTCCCCGACGTTGAACCAGAAGATTGACAGCCTGACGAGGACCCTTGCCAATAAGGGCCGGGATATCGCTGATGAAGAATCGTAGCTGACGTATCCGTTGTAAACATTGTTTGAATAAATGTTTCAAAGTCGGCATGGGCTCAAAGAATATTTATCTGCAAGTGCCATATGAGCTTACAGCTCTTATTTATTTATCTTTCTTATTTATCGCTGATTTGGAATCTATATTAGTCTGAGTGTACGTAGTGCCAGATGCGTTACCAGCCAGCATTTTTTTTTTCGAGGGGGGGGACGCCTTTCGTCACATGATTGGACAGACTATGGTGGCTTCCGGTAGCTGTTATCAGGAGGGGGATAGGACGAGAGGTGTGAAAGAAAAATAAAATCTCACCTGAACCAATGTGAGAATACGCGGCTCTCTCCAGCACCGCTAAAATCCCAAATGCAATTATGAACAAACCAATCAAAATCTTGGCCATTCCAAGACCGAGGGCCAGTTTGGCCGGAAAATACTGGCCCCGCCCATGCTGCAGAAGCTCCGCCTCCAAACTGGCCGTTTTGACTGATTTCCACGTCACGCCCGCAAAATTCAAACCGGTTGCTGCTGTAGAGAGAGCTTTTCCAGTGTTTTCGCTTCTAGAGTTGAGGCTACCAGGTGGGCTGGATCGGTGGTGGACCCGCAGTAATACCTCCCTGAGGGAACCACCGCTGTTGTTAGAATAGGCCATCGGTGGTAAGGTGTTACATGTTCTGAAAGAAGGTAAGGTAAGTTACAAATGTACTGTCATAAAAAAGTCCAATGGCATACAAGCTTCATAGACATGTCAGTGGCATGAAAAGAAAAGTGAAAATTTGTTAACTGAGGAATTCGTTTAAAAAAAAAACAAGTAATAGTAAAACTATAGTCTGAGGTTTACAGTTCCAAGCGTGACCCTGTGTAAGTAATTACGTAAGTAATTCCTGGAGTGGAGTATTTAAAAGAAGAAAATAAAAATATCAGAAAATACAATGTATTAATCTTCAGTCAGGAAACAGTGTATAACACAGTTGTTGTTGGTTGATCTTTCGTAGGGTTTATTGGGTAAGGCAACGTTCACACACAAGGTTTGACGGCAAACAAACTGCAACAGAAATGATTTCTACAACATATTGTAGAGAATAGAAAACTTTGTTAAAAACTGTGAAAAACAAGTTTTTCCACAAGTCTTTTTTCCAACTTGAGCGGCCTTGAGCCCCAAGAAGACCCTTGCCAAGAAGGGCCGAAATATAGTTCTAATAAAATTGAGCTGACGTATCCGCTTTGAACTATCAAATATGATTCGCAGTCAGCCTGGGCTGAAGGAATATTTAATGATTTCTACACTAATTGTAGAGAAAAAAACGGACTGTGTAAACATGAAAAGTTGAAGCAGGGTGAAAAATTTCTATTTTTTTAGCGTTTTATTTTTTATTTTTCAGCTGAAAATTTTCAATTCTCTTAAGGGACCCTCGCACTATTTACTGTTTAAATTCCAGTATTTTAAAATAGTTGAATACTTTAAGACTAGGCTCTGCTTTCAACATATTGTCGATGGTTTTGACTGCTTTAAGCCTTTTTCCAGGCCCGTTAACTTCTAGCAATAACACGGAAAAATTTACACAATCGTTTTTTCTGATGGAAAAACCTCTCGTAAACCAGGGTCGACAGCATGATACGCGTCGAAGGTAGCAAAACTCGGCAAGTGAGAAAATCAGTAAAGTTTTGTTAGAGGGGTTAGAATGTACCGTTTAAAAATCGGGTTTCCGGTGGAAGCATGGATGGGGCTATTGCGGAAGTAGATTCAATTAGTACTATAAGTAAGACAGGTCCTTTAAGGCATTTCTGACGTAGTTTTATGTGCTGAACTCGAATAAAGCAATAGACAGAAGATACAGCCAACCGGAAGTGTTTCACAATCGTAACTATTCAAGAAATCCACATTTCTATTACATTATCCCAGTGTTCGCGCTAAGGACCGAATATAGGCATGCCCATGTGGAGTACTGGAAAAAGAGACTTGTTTTAGCCAGGCTTCACATTCCAGATATCTGGCTGGCGGTGCCTTCGCAGTCTGCACAGTCAAGCCAACCCTTCCAGATTTCGTGATAATTGGCCTCAGGTCAGCGCTCCAGGTGGACTAGTTTGTGTTAGTCCCCTATTACTTCACAACCAACATTTGTGTAGACAGAGTAAAAAGTCGGATCCATAGGGTAGTGGGTCACTTTCACTTTCTGCTGCTGAGATATATGCAAAACCTCCATTACCTGGGACACAGATGATAGGTTTTCCACTCACTAATGGTGGGTTTACACACTGCGTAAAATCCGAGCGTATTTTACGCAGGTTTTGAGCTTGAAAAGATTTCTAGCAAGACAGACGTATTTAGATACAAAAAGGAGGGATTTCAGAAATACGTCCGTATTGCTAGAAATGTTTTCAAGCTCAAAACGTGCGTAAAATACGCTCGGATTTCAAAATACGCTCGGATTTTACGCAGTGTTGAAATGGACCATAACCTGTGGATCAATTTTACCATGTCTGATCCAAGTGCTGACGGTGAGGCATAAGGGGATTAACAGAAACTAATCCGCGTGTAAGCGCTGAACGGGAATATGGCCAATACTCTACATGACGAAGTCCAAAACACGCCAATGATCCTCAGGAAGAACGAGAAAACGTCTCACTAACGACTCAAACTCAACAACCCAAATCCTGTGTCAAACAATCACGGCGATCTTCGTGAGCAGCTGTGATACCCGAGGTGATACCGCTTCTGGATCTTCCGCTAGGTACCCGGTGATTTTGCATCGGCAAGGAGGGTTAGTCAAGAGTGTTTGGATTGGCAATTTAGCTGCTCTTCATCATTTCCTCCGGTCTAGAAACGAAGTAAGCTCGGTCCGGCACTGACCGAGAGCGACAAATGGATAGGCTGGTCGATTTCGAACATTCCCGAAACTTTGTGATTGCGAGTCCATAAAGCCAGATTCAATAGCTATTTCGCGTACAGTAAGAAACGTATCTTGGAACAGTTTAATTAACTGTGAACAGTGCTATTCATCCATTTGATGCGATAAAACTGACTGAAAAAAAACTTTTCCTGTCATGGCCCCAATTGTGCAGCAAAAACAGCGGCAGTGTCAAAAATTAAATCTCAGGAATAGTTTTTTCCCTACAGTGGTATTTGAAAGTAATTTGCCCGAATAAGATATTTATAGTTGATAGAAGCTTCAGTTATTTATTACAGGTTTGTTTCCGAGGACCCTTGCCAAGAAGGGCCGAAATATCGCTAATGAAGCATCGTAGCTGACGTATTCCGTTGTATACATTATTTGAATATAAAACTGATTGATTGACCGATTGAAAAGTAAAGTACTGGTTAGTTAAAGCAGTTTCAAAAGTGCTTCCTAGACCTCCCTAGTGCATGTTTGGTGTTTTTATCCTTTTATTTAGCAAAACATTTCGCTCTTTGTAGATCAATAGCTGTTCAAAAAACCATAGATCTACCGAGGGCCGAGGGCTTACTATCTTGTTGGGCACCACTGTACAAGCCTCCGTGGGCATTGGCACTTATTGTACAGCCATTCTGGGAGCGAGAAATCCCTCGACCTCTATTGTACTTAAAATATAGCTTCCAGAATGGAGCTAAAGGTATGATATAAGGGATAGTATAAGCTTTATAAAGATTAAAGTTTAACTAAAAAGCCAACTTATTTTTGTATCATTTAATAGAATACGCTGCATTGTCTGGATTGTGTAATCGATTTTTTTTTATTTTTCACTGTTTGCTTCAGTATGACGTTCAGAATATCTACAGCCGTTCTCATAACGCAAAATTCTACTATGACACGGAAAATTCCAAAGCCAACATAAACGCGGGTTTTCAGTGGCCAGCGGTGAACTAGGTGACCACTGCTCATTGCAAGAACACTTATTTCTCGTAAATCTCTTGCGTCAGACATACAACACGTGAACAAGCGACTTTCTCAGCCCTTTTCAGATAAACTTCAAACAAAACAGTTCGACTATAACGTGTTTGGGAACGTACTAATACCAGGGACCCATAAATTTCCTGTAATGACTCGCCATTGAGGGGGCTTGTCATTTCCTATGCTTCTATGTTGCTATGTTGCCCGATCCTCACCTAGTTTCCAAAAATTCCGCTTGGGTCGAATCGGCATTCTTGCTCAGACAGATATAGATAGCCATCTTCAGTCAGGACTATTCAGCATGCCACCAAGTACCTAAGCTTGGTCAAAAGATCCAGGATACTCTTCCATTACAGAGAAATATTCCTAGTTCAGCACAACAGCTGCGAAAAATTTTGTCTATCTACAGTCGGGTATTTTATCCGAGATTTTATCCCCGTGGGTATTTCTCGAACTATCTGACGCTCGGTCAAGATCGCATCAGAAAACTCTTATTGACAAGCCCCCTGAATGGCGAGTCATTACAGGAAATTTATGGGTCCTTGCTAATACTCTATAATAAACTGTTATATCCTTGGCGCCAAAATGCTCAAGTAGTCAGGGTCCTATGATGAACCAAGGGATAAACCCAAATAAGTTAGAAACGGCAAAAGATAGACAAGTAAGAACGATAATACCGACATAATACATATTTTATCACAGTTATAATTTATATTTTATGTAATAAAATAAAAGAAAATAAAATAAACTCAATTGAATTGTACCTACCTATATATGTGTTAGTATTATTTTATTTCTATTAAATTTTTATGAAACCAAAACTGCGTACAAAATATGTCTTATGTAAATTAATACTATGTACTTGCATTTCAGTGTGTCTCTGTTGATATTTCCTATGCTACTTTTCTTAACTAAGAACTCTTAGAGAAATAAAGTGAATTGAATTATACTGCATGATATCAAGAACAAATAATCAGATAGAACCTCCGTCTCCCTATCTCTGTACTGTGACTATGCGGAGTCGAGTATATCCCTGTACCTTTTCCGCCGTGAACGAGCGGAGGTTAGTAGCTTCGCGCCACATCACGTTTCGTTACCTCTAGAATTGGCTATATCGCTGTGAAACCACCTTGAGGAAAAGTAGAAGACAAAGCTGATTGGTTCTTTGGACGCTCAAGGACGGGTCAGCGAGCGGAGTACGCCTCCTGCATTTTCTTGCTCTGCGATGAGCAACGGCGAAGACGGCAGTAGAGTAGACGGGTAAAATGCTACAGTAATACCTCTAGGTCTGCTCAGTTTTGTCGGGGTATTCTAATCGCTGCATGGTAACAAAGACAGAGGTTCTATCTGATTATTTGTTCTTGATAATATTAATAACGGTAATGCTATGGCCATCCGATATTCATTTAGGTTAACGTATTTCCACCAGACCCTAGAAAGCGAGACGCTGGACTCAGCAAGCTGCTAAAAAAAAGGCAGCTGAACTAATTAGACAAAATCCACAAACACAAATGTAAACAAATCGGCCGCGTGCCCGAGTAGAACGAAAAGAATCACTGAACAGATTTCGACCGATTTTCACGCTACATTTCAACAAACCAGCCATGCGTGCATGACTAATGGGACCAAGTGCTTACGTGCCGCAGTGATTTCTTAGGACATCTGTGGTCTAGGAAAAATGTTCGACGTTTAGTTGAAGCATGCTTGATGTTTCCCCCCCCCCCAGGTGAAATCTAGCGTCTTCGAAACTCTCGTCGAAACTAAGATAGGCCTACAGAATTCAAGCATCCACAGCAACAGATCGGTTTTCTTTAGTATACGTTTGTCTTTATGGTAAGATTGGAACACGGAAGCCTTGAAACTATTATAGCCATATACATGCGCTATGCAGGGTTAAACACGTCTATGTCAGACGACCGACTAAGTGATGTTTTGGTCATTGGTACCCCACCTGAAAAAGCGAAGAAGCTTGACGTCAATCGCGCAGAGGTCAGTTTCGCGAATTTGAAGAAGCGTCGTTTCGCCTTGGTCGATTAGTAAAATATCTCTTTGTTTTTGTTTTTATTACGTTTTTGGAATCCCAAAACGTAAGTGGAGGGATACCTATGACATCGCAAAAGTTGTCCGTCTGTCCGTCCGTCTGTAAGCACGATAAGTCTCGAAGGGAATGAGATATTTTGATGAAACTTGGTGTGAGGATTCGTTGGGTCGTCGAACCAGTCAAGTTCGTAAATGGGCTTTGTAGCCGTACATTTAGGGGTGGGGAGGGGGTTGAGATTAAGGGGCAAACAAAATATTTTGAAATAGCTAATGTAATAGTCGATTACGGGGTAAGAAGACATGCTGAACACGATGGTGAAAACCATTTTGTCTTCGGACAAGTAGTTCGCCCGAAATCCGGCCAAATCCGGAAAGTTTGTTAAAAGTAAAAGTTTTATTTGAAGTTGATTAGATGCTCGATTTAGGGGTAGGAAGGCATGCTGAAGACGATGGTGAAAACTATTTTCTCGACGGACAAGTAGTTCGCCCGGAATCCGGCCCAAACCGGAAATTTTGTTAAAATTAAAGTTTTATTTGGAGTTGATTAGATGTTCAATTTAGGGCAAGAAGACATGCTGAACACTTATGTGAAACAAATTTTCTACCCGGACATGTAGTTCGCCCGGAATCCGGCCAAAACCGGAAAATTGTTAGAAGTTATTTTATTTGTAGTTGATTAGATAAGAAGAGATGCTGAATCCGTGAGTGACAATCATATTTTACCCGTACATATAGTCGACCGGAATCCGGCCGGAGTCGGAAAATTTGTTACAAGTTAAATTTTTTTTTGAAGTTAAATAGATGTTCATTATTGAGGAAAGAAGATACCCTGAGTTCGTTTTTGAGCTTTCTTTTTTCGCCGGACAAGTAGTTCTGCCGAAACCGGCAAATTGGCAGAAGTGGCAGGAAGTTTTCGTCAAAACAGATATGACTTATAGGGGTAAACACACATGCTGAATCCATATCTGAACTTGGTTTTCTCAGATGATAACCTATTTGGCCTTAATCTGTTTCTGAATTTTAATAGTGAAAATTTTCAGGGAGTCTGGCGAAGACTGGACCCGGCGAAGACAAGACCCAGTTGTCTGGATCAGATATTGAATTTTTGGGATCCCACCGAAACCTTTGGTCTTGTTACTTCTGATATTTGAATACACTGACTTACTTTGTCTCAGCTAAGGGATTTCGTAATTTTTCACCTTGGGCTCTAGTAATGATGGCCAGAATGTCTGCTTGCACAACAACCCGAAATTCAACCAGAGGCCGAGAATTTGAATACCGGTATTTCCTTGTGTTACGGCCGCTGAGCTAGGAAATTCACGGATGAAAAAGGTAAGAAAGTGATGATAACACATGTATTTTTGTTAGATGACTGTTAATTTTTCGGCAGAGGCCTGCCTTTAAAGTTGGTCTTGTCTTCTTCTAAAGTTAATAAACGGCAACAAGCTTAAGCTGTGATTTCATTCTGGGCACGGCTGCTGATTTTATGGCACTTGCAGCTTCGCTGAAGTGCCATATACCGGTCGCTTTTCGGTCGGTCTGTCGGTCGATCGGTCTGTCAGGCCACTAATCTCGAGCTAGGGTACTTCCAGAAGTGCCAGGACGATGAAACTTGGCAGGCATATTAGGGACCCGGCCGGACTAACTTGAAAATAGTCACTTTCTCGGTTTGACCACCGTGGGAAGGAGTGGAGGGAGGGGGAATACGGAGTTTTGACATATGTATAACTTTTGAATAGGATCTCAATGAAACTTGATATTTGGAAAGACCTCGTGTCTCAGATGTCACACTTCCAAGTCCGGAACGGATCCGGTGACTTTGGAGGGAGCTGGAGGGGGGGGGGGGGGGACTGGAAATCGTGTGACACGGATCGGGATGAGACTTGGTGCGAAGAACGAGCAGAAGCTCTAGATACATAGTTGACAAGACCGAACTGGATCCGGGCACTGTGGAGGGAGTTGGAGGGAGCTGGTTCCGAAATCCAGGGTGATCCCGAGTTAATATGCTTACACAAGTGCTAGGACGATTAAACTTGGCAGGCGTATCAGGAGCTCGACCATTTCAATTTAAGAACAGTCGTTTCTCCGATTTGACCACCGTGAGGGGAGTGGAGGGAGGGTGATCCGGAACCTTGAGGTATGTCCATTTTTGAACGGGTAATCGGACCTTAATGAAACTTGATATTCGGAAAGAAGTACTCCAGTAACCTGTATTTACCGCTACACCCTATATTACTTCTATATTTAACCCGTCGCACGCGAAATCGATATCTGATCCGACGTTTGTCGACTCAGGACCCACCATACGGACTATGGAAAATCTGTCGTCGAAATTATCTCCTCCGATTGGCCATTTACCACTGCTGTGGACGAACTCTTAGAATAGTATCACTCGTTTATGGAGTGTCCGGCCCCTAGTCATTCATTGCGTCTCCGGCATCTTGTCAATCCTTACGTATATTTAATTTACACGCTTGTAGATAAAAGGGGTCGGGCTCTGGACTTTTTGTTCAGTTGTTAATAGAGTTTTAAATAAAGCACTTCCCATAGCCAACAACCACCCCATTAGCTTAGTCCTTATTTGTTATTCTATTTCTTTTACATTGTGTGTATTTTTAATTTTTTCTTATTTTGCAATTTTTTCTCTTGTACTGCATTTATGCCCTAGGGTAGTGCGTAATATATAACTTCATTCATTCAGTAAGGAAAAGAGAAAAACATTACGCTGAACTGTGGTAATGTGGTGAAAGCGTAATAACCAACAAACAAATATGATAAAAAAATATAGCTACTATATTTATATTACAACATCTTATAATGGAAAGGATGTCTTTGGTTCTGAGTAATGAGCATTTTACTGTGCATGTGACAATCATTACCGATCAACTTCGAGGAAATTGAAATTGCTGCTATTACTTCGTCATTTTGGTAATTCCATAAAAAACGACGACTGATTGAAATCAACCTTGGGAAGTTTGATCGTGGCGGAATTTTCTCAGGATTTTTCTTGTTGATCGTTAACTTATGAACTACGGAGAAAGCACACGCGAAGGTTTTCGACGAATTGATTACTCGGTGTTTGCTATTCAAATAATCACATCCAGTTTCACAGTGTTTTCGCTTCAGAATTACTTATTTTCATCAAGATTTATATTTACACAAAAACTATATTCAGATAATGCATAAAACGGATGTGTCAGCAAGAAGGGCCGAAATATCACTGCTAAAGCATCGTCGCTGACACGTCCGTTTTAGATTACTTGAATATATGTTTCAAAGTTAGCTAATATTTATTTACAAAAACTCCGCAGGATTTTTGTTTAAAAATTATTATTTAGCTAAAATTACATTTATTCAAACAATGTTTACAACGGACTTTGACTTTGAATAAATATTTCAAAGTCAGCTTGGGCTCAAAGAATATTTATCTAAAATTACATACGAAGACTCAACAATGTCACTGAAAGTGCCAGTTACTTCCGGTCCCGTGGAGCGAAGCAAGACGCGCCTACCCCATCTGATTACTCAATATTTCCCTTTTTTTCGGAATAATAAAACGTAAGTGGAGGGATACCTATGACATCGCAAAAGTTTTCCGTCTGTAAGCACGATAAATCTCGAAGGGAACGAGATATTTTGATGAAACCAGGGGTGAGGACTCTTTGGGCCAACGGAGAGGTCGAGTTCGTAGATGGGCTCTGTAGCTCAACATTAAGGGGTGGGGGAGGGGTTTCAAATTAAGGGCGAATATTTTTTGTTTAAACAGCTAATGAGGTAGTCGATTCAGGGGTAAGAAGACTTGCTAAACATGAATATGAAAACCATTTTCTCGCCGGACATGTGGCTCGCCCAGAATCCGATCAAAACCGGAAAGTTTGTTAAAAATAAAAGTGTCATATAAAGTTGACTAGATGTTCGATTTAGGGGTAAGAAGACATGCTGAACATAAATATAAAATCCATTTTCTCGCCGGACATGTAGCTCGCCCAGAATCCGACCAAAACCGGAAAGTTTGTTAAAAGTAAAAGTGTTATACAAAGTTGATTAGATGTTCGATTTAGGGGTAACAAGACATACTGAACACTGGACAAGTAGCTCGTCCGGAATCCGTCCGAAACCGGAAAACTTGGAAAAAGTAAAAGTTTTATCTGAAGTTGAATAGATGTTTGATTTAAGGATAAGAAGACATGGTGAATCCACTTTCGACAATCATTTTCTACCCGGACATATAGTTCGCCCAGAATCCGGCTGAAACCGGAAAATTTGTTAAAAGTGAAAGTTTTATCTGAAGTTGATTAGGTGTTCGATATAGGGGTAAGGTGATACGCTGAATTCGTTTCTGCGCTTTAGTTTTTGCAGGACAAGTAGTTCGCACGAAATCCGGTCGAAACCGGAGAATTGGAAGAAGTAAGGCAGAAAGATTTGATCAGTTTCGTCAAATTAGATATGACGAATAGCCTAGGGGTAAATACACACATGGTGAATCCATATCTGAACTTGGTTTTCTCAGATGATTAGCCATTGACCTTCTTCTGTTTCAAGGAGTCTGGCGAAGACCGGATATCTACAAGAACAAATTGTCTGGATCAAATATTAAATTTTTGGGATCCCATCGAAACCTTTGGTCTTGTTCTTCAAACAGTCTCGTAATGTCTCACAGTGTTTTCGCTAGAAAATTCTTATGCCTTTCACAAAGTTTCCAAGGACACCTTGACCTCGACGTTGACTTTCGCTCAAAAATTGGTTCTAACACTGAAAACTAACAGACGAAGATTCAACGACTCAAGACCCCAATCACACTAATATATTGAAAGAAAAAGACCCTGTTGAAAGAACCAGATCTTTTTCAGGCGCAGATCGAGAAAATAATATCCCTCTCAGCATCGCAAATTTTTAGTAACTTAACCATTCTCATATTTTACCTTCTGGTAAATTTGAAGAACGGAAATAGCAGCAAATCTATTGTTCTGGAGGCGTAAAACAAGAAAGCGGCGCCGGGTATTCTTCCGACTCGGAAAGTAAACCGTTGACACAATTGTTTCAAGCAAAAGGTACTGAACTGGAACCATCAAAACTTGTTGTTTTTTGCAAGCTCACACAATGTAAACTAGGGTGAGAATTTGCAAGATTGTTCAGAGGTTTGACGTACCTGAAACACGACATAACTTATTCGCGATTTTTAACCAGTTAGAAAAAGGTTAAGAAATAATAATAAAAACATTGTGTGATGTCAACATTATCATTGTGATGCATGGTGACCGAAGATTCAAATCCCATCTGAGGAACGTTTTTTCCTTTAGTTGGCTACTTAAAATGTATTCATCTCAAGGTCGTCTTCCCCATCAAATTAGATCTATTTTTTGTTTCGTGTTTCATGAGGCCATGTTTCAAGGACCATGGCAATACAAACAAAAAATAAACAAAACGAAAACTTATCCCTAACAACCACTTACAACTACAAAAACATGTCTCTGTGAATCCTTGACAGGTTGAGGAATCTACCAACTTTCTTTATAGTAAAATAACAATCACTCTCTCAATCAATCAATAAATTTTATTTTCAACCCTACTAGCACTAGGCTAACACGGGCGGGAATTGAAAAAAAATCATGTGGGCCTTGGTTTGTCTACAAGGCTACAATACTGGACTCCTAAACTTCTAAATTTAATTCAAAATTTCCTTCTATAGTTTATTTGTCACGGTAAAAATCCCTTGTTTTTAATTCGATAAGAATGATGCATTACATGTTTGACTAACTGATTTGACGGTAGTACCAAAAAAGCACGGGGGCAATAGGGATAAACAAATAAATTTAAACTATTTATCGGCCATTTTTTTTATTTCGAGAACAGTGATATTATTTATTTATTGATCATCCGCCAGTTCAACAAAGAAAAAGAACGGAGCACAAAGGAAAACAAAAAACAAATGAAAAAGCATTACACATTCACACCTAATTTCCAAGCCTAATTTTAAGAAACCTTGGCCGTCTTCTTCTATCTAATGGAGTGGACAAACGATCTGGCTTTCCGGACCGAATTTTCTGCACTTTAATCATAAAGCTGAACACGCGTTGTGGGAACTGGCGTTGTTGTTGAAACGACCCGACACTGATCGTTTACCACCTGCTTCTAACGGAATTTTGGAAACTTTTTCCTTCTCTCTCCAAGACAATACTGACTATACCATTATATTGATTTCTAAACAGTCGATAATCCTTTCTTTTCACAAATTAACCACGCACATCCGTCCCCAAATCAATTTGAGTCCCACGGTAAAAATACTCAAAAAAATGTCGGAAATCGGTATTCTGAATAAAAAACCGACCCTGGGAATCGGGCTGAAAGTTTAGACTGTGGTTTCCCATTTACTGAATTTCCTGCCAAAAATATCGTTGTGTTTTCGCTACCACGATTAAGTACGACCAATGTAGAGCTTGACCGGGACAGTAATTGCAGTCACTTACAGATGGTTTAAAAAATGTTTCTGCTTCAACCAACTCCTTCCTCTCTGTATTTCGTAATACCTTTGCCTTCGACAGAAATATCATCAACACTAATTGCAACTGCGCATACGTTAATCTAACCCCTTTTCTCGCCCAACTGAACACAATCGGCGACACCGAGATTCTTAAATTCCTTCCATCGAATTATGAATCACCAGTGAGCCATTGGCAATGTTGTATAATCTGGAAGTTATATCAGCATGTAATACGTTCATCCTTGCAAATAGATTTATTGTCTCATTTTATTTGTATGTTTGTTCTTGCTCGAAACCTGTTATGTAGGGGGGGGGGGGAATGTTTAATATGCATCAAGCAGAAGCTAAAGATTGGACTACAATGTGAAAAGTTTCTCCGAATAAGGATGCAGAATTTGCTACTGGGATTAATCTTATCTCTATTGGGACAAAATTAATTCGAATCAGAGATAATCTTATCTCAGTGAAGACAAGAGTAATCCCAGTAGCAAATACTGCAAGATTTTTTTTACAGTGTAGGATTATAACGTCCCGGTTTTGGTACAGACTTTAAAGCAGAGGTGAATAGTGATCTGCAATGTAACCTCCAAAACCAAAATGCAGAAGAATCTCTACCCTTTCGATGACCCAATCGTACAGCAAAAACAGCAGCCGTGTCCAGAATGAAATCACAGCACCAGCTTTAAATCCAGTCAGCTTTCGGAGAAGAAGTTCATAAAATCAGATATTTAGGAAGAATCTTTAATTGTTTTTCCACAAGTTCAGTTTCCAGCTTGAACCCGAAGAGGACCCTTTCCAAGAAGGGCCGATATATAGCTCTAATAATAGGTAGCTGACTTATCCGTTTTGCACCGTCAAATGTGTAACCTACTCACTTTAAAGTGGAAGTGAAGGCCGAGAGTACCCACTATTTCTTATTTCAAAAGAACTGGTATGAAATCCATTGACATCAGTCATATCATTCTAAGCTGACGTGATGATATTTTTTAAATTTTTTTGTTTAAGAAAGTCCACCATTTCAGGAGGAAAAATAAAATCAAGAAGCCACAAACATATTTTTCATAATTCATTTTCCGTGACAAAACTGTGAAGACTATTTTTCTTGGGTAGCTCTGGGCCCCCTGGGGCGGCAGGGGGGGGGGGATGGCAGCTGCTCCCCTCCCCAAATGACGCCTCTGCTAACTAAGCAGTAGTGTTATCAGTTCTTGGTACTGCATAATTCACCATCAACTGAGCTAAAGCGAAATCCGAGAACACGCAGCATATGGTTTGTCTATTCGTTTTGCAAACTTTCTTCGACAAGAAAAAAACAATCAACCCGTCCGGTATGACAGCAAACGTGAACAGGTGATAAAATAATTGGAGAAATACATCTGCTCGAAGTTCATTAGCTTTTAGGCTCCCACATAACTTTGAAAGTGGATTAAGCTAAATAATGAATACAGTAGGGTCGTACTGACGTCAGACCATACGTCCTAGATTTACGTGTTGTGGGAGGGGGGGGGGGGGGGGGGGGGGTAGAGAGGTGTCCGGAATCTTATGACCGGCTTTGTGGGGCGGAATCGTGTTTGCAGAGATTCTGACGGAGAATTTTGCAAACTATCATATTCTTTAGAGAACTGGGGGTGGGTCTCGGAAAAGGCATCCATCCTTGATAGCACGAGCCTTGGCTAAAAAAAAAATTAAAGCACAACTCTTACTAGAGATGATATTTTGACTATGAGACGGATCAGAAAAATGTTTCTCGAAAATACCATTACTTTCCATCTGAATTTCGCGATTTTCTGTCCAGCCTTCCTGCTCTCCGACGTGGGGGCTGGGCGCAAAACATTTGAAAACTGAACATGCCGTGGTTAAAAAGTACGAAAACTAAGCAAATACAAATAAAGTAAAAAACAGAAGATACTCATATCCTTGTGTGTGTTGCCAGCGGACGTTCAAGATTCTGGCGAACATTGCGTTGTGTAACCGGCAAAACTCGGCACGCCCAAGAAAGCGCTAAAAAATCGTATGTACAAAACTAACAATGGAGAAAAGTGGGGATTTTAGAAGCTTACAATTCCATAAGGGAGCTAGGTATGTTATATAAGGCAGAATAAGCAAGAGGGGTCCTTTAAGAGAAGTCATTTTTCTTAAGAGTTCTCGAACTTGCTTTGACGTGTTGGCAGTTCGGGGAATCGCTTGTTACTTTTCATTTATAAATAAAACCAGTGGTCAATAAACAATTCACAAGTAACTCGTGTTTATTTACTTCTGCCAACACCATTTTAATACCGTCTAATAACATGTAAAAATAGGCTATCGTGGTTTATTCAAGGAAAGCATCGAGTTACCAATTAACTTCGTTGTCTCCTCTCGAACATTCAACATTCCAACAATATCGCTTATCATCCTGAATGGCCGATTAATCCAACAGCGACGCAATAAAAAGGCAATCAACTCGTGACAAAGGATAAAAATGAAAAAAATCCATTGTCAACAGAACACTAGTGTTGCAATGCCAAGGAGGGAAAGTTTAAATAAATGTGTGTTCATTCAAAATGCGGAAGTGTATTCTTTAACGCCAGTAAAGTTCGGATCCTTCTGTCAGAACCACAGAAGTAGTATGTTACTTTTACCTGTCCGAATGAAAAATAATGATTTAATTTTTGACTAATGATAGTAATGTTATTTTTACGTAAAGGTAGGCCTACATAAAGTCTTTTCCGGTTTTTAGTGCAATCTCTTTCGAGTCGCACGCTTTTTGTCGCCTTTGTTTACGGTGAAGAATCCGTGAAGTTCATAACGCGCGGACTAGGCTATCACGTCTAAACCTGCAAAACTTGTAGGCAGTTAAAAAATTAAAGACGGCCTCACAACACGATGTCACTGCTCGAAACCAAACCTACTCTCTTTTTTGTGGTACATGCGAGATCTTTCTTTCATCGAAGGATTGTAAACAGTGAAAAAACTGAACAAACATTTACTTCCTTCAGATGTTAATTGCGAAATTTCTAATCCCTCAATTTACCGCCTATCTGTCTATTCTGCAGCTGCACAAACTCCTTTCCTGAGCATAGCCTCATGGTTTGCAGGCTTCTCTTGACGCCAGATTAGTATTGTATGGTAGTGTTGTTTTTCTGTTATTTGTTTGTTAGTTTATGGCGAAAGGTGAACTGAAAGTAAAAATAACAATCAATAATAAAGGAATCACAGTGAATAATCAACAATGGTGGGCCTTTCAGTTTTAGACAACAACTTATAAGCTCTTCATCCTTGCGAACATTTTGAATGTCTTCTTTCATTTTTATTACCTTTCTTGATCGAAAGTAGTTTAGGATCTTTGATGCCTGAAATGTTGTTGCATCTTAACTGTAGACGACAAGAGATGGTGGGTTTCCATGTTTTAAAAATTGACCATTAGACTACGATTAAGAAATCCAGTTTTGGATACGGACTTTAACGACAGAAATACTGTAAACTATTCTCAGAATAAGAAAAAGGTTTGGAATAAGAATATTCCATACAAAAGAAAATTAATATAAAAATCCCATCAGTGGTAAGGTTTATTCACTTGTATATGATTCACAGACTATCACAAATCATTACACCACTTAAACCTTGAATTGTTCGCTGACCTCGGGCAAGCTGTCAGATGTTAACATAATTACACGAGTTGATTTGATAATGGCCTATTAATTTCCAAAGTCTTTACTTACACATAACTGGTAATGGTTTGAAGGGACGCCGGAACAAGGCTAGGCTAAAGTTTAACTGAAAAGGGCAGAGATGGGACAGTCTTGTTACCCCTCACGTATTCACTTAAAGAGGCTTGAAGACCCGATGAAAATGCGTTACTTCGTTGCTCCTCTGTTGACGAATAATCAATTTTCAAATAGTGGAATTTCCCTGTCAGATTTGTGGTACTACCTGTGTCGCATGCTTGACGAAAAAGATTTATGAAATTTCTTTGTTCAGGCACTAAGCAGTGTTCACCAAGCTTATCACCGCCCACTGAAAAGCCGCGTTTGTGTTCAGATTCAAATATTCCGCGTCATAGTAGAATTTGCGCTGTGGGGACAGCCGTAGATATTCTGAACCTCACTACGAGCGCAGATAGTGCAAAATAAAAAAATCTCTTAGCAGAATCCAAATAACTCAGTGTACTCAACTAATTGACACAAAAATAAGTTTGCTTTTCACTTAAACTTTAATAGTATTTACAAGATAAGATAAGATGTAGAGACAAAGTTCCAACTGTCGGATTTAGCTATCCTTTTCGTTTGATGTGTGTATATCTCCTGTATTCTCCGTGCCCGGCTGTCGGAATATTTCGGGACATGGTGGAAAATGGGAGAAGCTATTAAAGTATTACTGAAAAGCCAATTTATTTGTGTATCACTCAACTGAATGCACTGCATTATTTGGATTGTGTTAAAGGATTATTTTTTTCACTATTTGCTATAGTATGACGTTCAGCATATCATATCAACACTAATGCATTCGTTGTGCTCGAGGGGTTGCCCACTCTCGACTTCTGACTACAGCAAGTGCCCGGTGTCCGGCCGATGCCGGCACCATGTGGCAGAAAATCAAAATCAGCGTGTTCAGAAGTGTTTTAAAGTTTAACTGAAAAGCAAACGTATTTACGTCATTTAACTGAATACTATCTACCACTATCTACCACTATCAACATCTGCGGCCGTCCCCACAACGCAAAATTCTACTATGACGCGGAAAATCTGAATCTCAACACAAACGCGGCTTTTCAGTGGCCAATGGTGAGCTAGGTCAGTGGTTCCCAACCTTTTCCGTAGCGCGTACCCCTAATCAAAGGTTCGAAAAGGTTGCGTACCCCCTTTTTCAAAAAGTGAAAGAGACGATATTTATGCTATTATCATTAATGATAAAGCATACATGTGTAGAAATATATACAAAATCAATGAGATACTTGAGACTGCTTTATAGCTAAAATTTTGCCAAATCTCTGCTCGGCGTCATTCGTGGCAATCTTTTTTTTACAGTCAGCCTGTTTCCGATTTGGTTTTCATGTTCTACGTGCTTTCATAAAGCTGCATCGCAAACATTTTCGTTAGCTAATTCGCAACCTGAATGACAATAGTAAGTAAGTAAGTAAGTAATTTATTTATGACCCGCCATTTTGAAAAGGCGGAGTAAATGACGAAAGTAAAGAAAATAAACAAAACATACACACAGAAAAAGACACTTAATTTTTAATCTTCGGTCAGGAAGCAGTGGACGACATCGTGTGCTGGTTGGGCCTTGTTGTCCATGAGTTTTGAAAGTGATGACGAAACATCCAAAAGGGTAACACTTGCATCTTGAATTTTGAATTTCTCCGTCAATGTATGGTTATGACATAATTTCGACAAGTGGAGCAGGTGCTTTGCATATTTAAAATAACATGATCTCATCTTTTTAATCTCCTTCTTTCGCAGAACATGAGTGACGGCAGAACGAAATAGTATAGAAGGAGCGCAGAAGGTGCTGTACAAATTTCCCAAAGCTTTACGATTATAGCGCCCCCGGTTGGGGACGATGCGCCCATAGGCGCTACGGATCGACTTATAAACTTCTTGAACAACCGATGAGCAAAATTTTGACAATGAAGATTTGAATGTTATGCCGAGCCACCGTAGAGAGTCTGTTGATTTGACGATGAACGATCCAAGAGATATAGAAGCTTTAGATGCACTCGAACAATTTGACGAAGGGTTGAAATGCAGGTACTCACATTTTGAAAGGTTAACTTCAAGGCCAATTTTCAGAAGTTCTGACGACAGCTTACTTACATTTTTTGTGAGTGTGGATCGGCTACGGCTTACTAAGAGCAAGTCGTCCGCGTAGGCTATGTAGCTGAAGGCATAGTCTTTATAGAAGTAAGCAGGAAGCAAAGAATCGAGACAAGAAGATATGGCCGATTTGAAGATGTAGGGAGATAAGACTCCCCCTTGGCGAACACCAGTCCGGACAGAAATAATCTCTGACAAGCTACCTTGCCATTTGAACCTTACCGAAGAATGACCATACCAAAATTTTAACAGATAGACGACAGACAGATTCACGCCAGAAGTAATGAGAGAAAATAGGGCCTGAGAATGCGTTATATTGTCAAAAGCACCAGCTATATCTATAGAACATATATGTATAGAAGACTTGTCGCGGGTAGCCTGTTTCATCATTTTTGTCAATATGTGATGAGCGTGCGCACAACTGGCGCTCGAACGGAATCCAAACTGCATTGAACCAAAGCTACATTTTTCAACTAGTTCTTGAAGAAGGACGTATCTTGCCCCCCCAAGACATTGCAATATCACTTGCAATGTCTTCGATTCTTCTTGAAACAATACAATATCATATGTGCCTTATTCCACTAAGAATATCGAACTTATAGCTGTAAATAATTTTTATTCAGGTTCAAGTTCAGGTTCTTTCATTTCAAAACACTTCATAACGATCTATGTCGATCGCTGTCCAGCAGGGATACGAGCTCGTTAGCTCAGCCCATTGATGCTCTTTTATATTTTGATAATTAATTAATTCGTCATTATACGTGTTATTGACAAGGCGAGTGGTACTTTTGTTTGCAATGAAAACTATATGGTGATTAAACTGAATTTGAGTATGGGTGATTCAGGCATTGCAAATGCCATACTTCCGGATTAACTTCCCGAATTTTCCATTCAACTGACTGAATGATATTCATCGCATTCCTGCTTCGAGATAAGCTAAAAAGACAAGCTTGCAAGGAAAATATGTCTATTCAGTGCTAGCATAATCAGCGTAATGTTCGACTGCTAAAGGACCCCTCGCACTATTTACCGTTTATGTTCCAATATTTAAAACATTTCAATACTTTCAAA
Source organism: Branchinecta sandiegonensis (assembly GCA_030848855.1). Classification (NCBI taxonomy): domain Eukaryota; kingdom Metazoa; phylum Arthropoda; class Branchiopoda; order Anostraca; family Branchinectidae; genus Branchinecta; species Branchinecta sandiegonensis. The sequence continues at coordinate 4,326,422 of JAUPMV010000021.1, read as the reverse complement.
CTAGCCTTGATTTTAACAGATTACCCATAGCTTTAGCTGGTTTTAAGCCTTACTCCAGGCCCGTTTACATAAACGGCCTTTCTGGCAACAGCGCTTCTCGCAAGCAAACGTCGGGGGCACGCCAAGCATTGAAACATGGAAAGTGTAAGAATCATTGTGGTGTGGTTAGTGGGTTTAGAATGTGCTGTAGCAAATTCCGGTCTCACGACTGTTAAAGGTAGCCTACGACAGGTCCTTTAAGTCTCTGCGTGATCTAATCCGATGTGGGCCTGATTAAAGGAGTTATATCGTAAGCATTCTAGCAGTCGCAACGTCTAGAACCTCCCCACCCAAGACCCAAGGTGAAGTCGCGACTCGATCCCACCGCTGGGTCATCTATAGTGGCGTGGCTTGGAAGCACCCGACATGGGAGGCTGGGATCACAGTTTGACTATGGATCTAACACAATGTTTTTTTAGGCAGGTATATGAAATAAGCGTAAAAAAATCAAGCTAGTTACTACCTTTATCGTTTTCTTTTAATATTTTTCTGGTCTGTCTTGCTAATTCCAAGTCCATGATTACAATAAGCAAACGCCGTAAATTAAACTAAATTCGTTATAGTGATTTGCTGAAGATTCTGAAATTCAGCTTTCGAGGCCAAAAAATGTCAAACTGGCCGATGATTTCCTCTTCCGACATATTTAAACGTTATCGTGGTTACCAATAGAGTCTACTTTTCTGTATTAGTGTTAGTCCTCTTACTGTCCCCTCGATGGTTTAGTAAGCCTTTTAGTCCACGGCGGGAGATCACTGAATAATTAATGAGCAACGGCTACCTAGCTTTGAAGAGTGAATTGTGTTCAAGTAATTTGCGGTTAACATTGACTACCGTAAGGATTTTGAAGAAAAGAAAGGTAACAGTGTCTTCTTAAAAATCTGACCCATCGAAAGATAATGGCGTCTCCCCACTTATCCGCCAATCAAATTCTTTAACTTCTACCCTCAACATTGGATGTCCAATTACGGATTAAAGTCTTTGACTCATGTGGGCCGAGAAGGTGGGAGACACAATCATTTTTCGATCGGTCGGATTTTTACGAAGTAAGAGGATTATATCACCAAATCATTGGCCAGTTTGACATTTTTTGGTCTCGGACGCTGAATTTTATTTAGCTCAATTTCAGAATCTTCAAGAAATCACTATAACGAATTTAGTATAATTAACGGCGTTTGTTTATTGTGATCTAGTTTACATCCTTAATTCTTTGGACTTACAGGAATTAACAAGAAAAAACAGAAGACAAAAATTGGTCGATAATGCAAATAACTAGTTTGATTTTTCGACATATTTTCCATATGCCTGCTACAATAAACACATTTTGTTAGATCCATAGTCAAATTATGATCCCAGCCTCCCCGTGTCGGGCACTTCCGACCCGCGCCACTAGATGACCCAGCGGTCGGATCGAGTCGTGGCTTCATCGTGGGTCTTGGGTGGGGGGTTCTAGTTTAGTTAAGTTCAGTTCAGTTTTATCAAATTCAAACGACGTTGCAAGTGCTAGAATGCTTATGATACAACTCCTTTAAGCATCTCGGAAAATATCTCTAGTACCACATGCGTTCGACAATAGCCAAAAATAGTGCCCCCCCCCCCTCTCCCATAGGCTTGCAGATCCCAGGTAACGCCAACTTCTTCGTTAGCTTCAAGATTATGCGCTTCTTCAGTGACAACTGAAAGGGAAACCGCACCTCTATAAAGTTTACGCAGGGTTTGTTTAACTTTACTATCACTCTATCTTGACTTTCACTGGTTCAGGGTCGTAATTTATTGTTCTGAAAGAATTTGATAATTAGTCAATTCAGGAGATGGTTTCCGTGGTAGCATTGGGGTGGTGGGACCGTTGAAGAGTTTTAGCGCCACCGTGATTTTTCGCCACTAATTTCCATCTTCATCGGTTAGAAGAGAAGAAAGAATGAGATAGCGTCAAAGAAGCAGTTTTTATTTTAATACTTTTCCTAGCTAATCTTTTATAATTAGTAGCGAGGAGTGGCGCACAATACTCAGTGGCGAAAAATCACGGTGGCGCTAAAACACGTTTCTCGTGGGGACTATGACACTTCAAAGCTCGGGGAGCCACTTCTAAGAATTCATATTGCTGGGAAAGGCCATTTTTTATTTACTTACGTATCACCAGTCATTTCAACTAATGGTGCATTTACACACTGCGTAAAATCCGAGCGTATTTTACGCACGTTTTGAGCTTGAAAATGTTTCTAGCAATACGGACGTATTTGAGAAATCGGTCCGTTTTGTATCTAAATACGTCCGTATTGCTAGAAATCTTTTCAAGCTCAAAATCAACATAAGGAAAAGGACGGAAACAAATAAAAGGCAAAATTAGACTTTCACCCAACAGAATATTCAATAATTATAAACTGAAACATTTCTGATAATTTACTGAACATGTTTCACATGCATTAAAAGTTCACACATCAAAAAGTAGCACCGAGACGACCATTGAAAATAACCTATCCGAGCCGAAGGCGAGGTAAATTATGAAAAAAATATCTATCGTATCGACCTTGACATTGTTTTAGGGACATGCCAGGATATGCATTACAGCCTACATATTGCAGAAAAGTTAGATGTTCCTTCTGCCCAAGCTGACTACGAATCATATTTGACGGTGCAAAACGGATAAGTCAGCTACATTTTATTCGAGCTATATTAATATAGCTCGAGTAAAATGTAGCTATATACATTAAAGTCCGTATAAAAGCCCGCCGTATAGTAGCGAAACACCAAATCATAGCCTCAGCCTACTCACCTGCTATACAATCTTTTCCGGCACCAGCTGAAGAAAGAAGCGAAACGAAAGAAACCGGTCATAAATGAGGTGATTCATCTTTCAAACTAACTAAATATGCCAGCTTTAATGTTCTAACACATGGTAACCGGTGCCGGCACGGGCCGGACACCGCGGTACTTGCTGTGCACAAAAATCAAGAGCGGGGAACCCCTCGGCTTCTGCTTGAGGCAATCCTACCCTCTCTTGATAATCACTATTTTAGCCATGAGATATTATTTTATATTTGATGGTGCAAACGGACACGTCAGCTGAATTTTTATTGGAGATACATTTCGGCCCTTCTTGGCAAGGGTCCTCTTCAGGCTCAATGCCGCTCAAGTTGGAAAAACGAACTTGTGGGAAACACTTGAGCGGTATTGAGCCTGAAGAGGACCCTTCCGTCAACCCCAAACAGTCGATCCGTCGTCTGAACAGATCAGCCGCTGTTTACGCGCTCATTCCGGTCCCGTGTGAACAAGCTTTAACACGGTCTCCGTTTCAGCCAAAACGACAATTAAGCAAACTGCAAAATCGGAAGGTGATCGAAAACGAGAAAAAAGAAGAACTGAGATCAGGAACGGAAATAAAAAACGCAACTGTTATTTTGAGCCCCGCTTTAACAACGACAAGGTTTCGGCACTATAATCCGGATTCGGTGTGCACACATATGTTAAGTATCACTTTTCCCGGAAGACTTTTAGCCGGAGTCCACCTTCCGGATCCGACACGACGAAACGGGCGTCTACAATGCGGAAGGCAAAGCCTATTCTGCTAAAATCCAAGACGAAAGTAAAAGCATATGTTAAGGTCAAACAGATTTGCCGCTGTCAAAATCGCCGTATATAATGAAAAATTCCGGTTGTAACCAAGCACCAATGATTTATTTATTAATACATCCGGCTTTAATCGCCATTACTGCATTTCAACTTATGACTACATATACATATCAGCTTATGATTACGAAGGATACAATACACAATTCCGGAGAAACTCCGGTTATAAAGAAGAACCGATTATCATATGTTCCTTTTTTCTATCTTTATATATACAGAGTTTGTTTTCTTTAAAATAACCGGTAATGACAAGAAACCCCCTCTCTTGACAACTACGCCGAGGAAAAATCGACGACCGTAAATACTGCGCGGGTGCTTATACCAGTGGTTCCCAACCTTTTCCGCACCGCGTACCCCTAATCAAGGTTCGAAAAGGTTGCGTACCCCCTTTTTGAGAACGTGAAAAAGAAGATATTTATTATCGTAGAGGATAAGGCGTACATCTGCAGAAATATATACAAAATCAATGAGATACTTGAGGCTGCTTTGTAGCTATAATTTTGTCAAATCTCGGCTCGACGTCATTAACAGCAATATTTTTTACAGTCAGCCTGTTTCTGTGTTTGGTTTTGATTTTCTCCGTTCTATCATCAAGCTGCATCGCAAACATTTTCGTTAGCTTAATTCGCAACCTGAATGACAATATCACTTGCAATGTCTTCGATTCTTCTTGAAACAGTATTGTTTGACACAAGAACAGATTTTACGGCAGTAGGATAGCTGATTTTGAATTAACATTATTTCATTGGCTTTCACTAGGGCTTTGTAATCAGTCATCACACACGGGTTGGGAACACCCTTCCTCCTAAAGTGGTATGCAAGATGGTTAAAAAGAAACGAGTCGGCGCGAAGCGCCGCGATTTAAAACAGTCGGTAAAATGACCAGCCAGTCCGTAAAAATACCTGCCCCCCCAAAAAAACATTATGGCTAGTGATGCCTCGCTGGTGGTTTTAGGCTTTCGGCAATCAAAAATGAGTGAGGCGAGATTTTGAAGCTACAGACTAAATCGATTTTGTTACCTTCGCGTACCCCTTGACAGGGTATCGCGTACCCCTTTGGGTACGCGTACCACCGGTTGGGAACCACTGCTTTATACGATAGCTTATACACCATCGTCTATCGCCCGGCTCATTTCCAGAATGAGAGGTAAACCAAACTGAAGATTTTACTATCAAGAACCCCACAAGAGAGCAACCCCTCGGTTTTACTGTTAGGTATGGGGTAAGTCCGACCTGCGGGGAACCCCTCCCCCCGAAACAAATTCCTCGAAACGGCCTTGCCTGTCATCGTCCTATCCCCAATCCAAGATTTAAATAATACTTACAGTCGAGCTAGCTAAAAAATCCATTAGTCTCTCACATACAGAGCTGTTCTCAAAACTAAGTTCTCAAAAAACAACTCGTCACAACATCTATGAGTAAATGAGCTGGTAGGAGGAGCCGAAAAAACTACGACTCCGTAGCTTTCACTATCAGTTGATGATGGTCTTTACCGCGACATTGCAACTTCCGACTTCAGCGAGAAAACGCACGCAAAGTTACAAACCTTTGACGTCGGGTCTCAAAATGTTTGCTTACGTCTAATATCAGAAAAGGTCCGAGGGGTTACCCACACCCTCGCACCTGCTGTACACCTTTTCCGACCTCAGCGAGAAGATGCACGCAAAGTTACAAACCTTTGACGTCGGGTCTCAAAATGTTTGCTTACGTCTAATATAAGAAATGGTCCGAGGGGTTACCCACACCCCCGCACCTGCTGTACACCATTTCCCGTCTGGAATCGGCCGAAATCTCCATATTGTGATATCATGTCGGCCGTAAATTAGCCGATTCCACTTCTAAACATGCTGTTTATTTATGGGTGCCGGCACCGAGCACTTGCTGTACATCCAAATCGAGAGTGGGTAACCCCTCGAAAAGGCCAGGCTTCACCTTCAAGACTTTTCTTCCGTATCCCAGACAACCGTTTTTTGTCCAGATGGATCGGAAGCCCGTTTGCCTATGTCAAAACGTCTGGAAGTACGAGATGTTCGACTGATTCCAAGTGTTTCATAGACGAGGGGTTGCTCACTCACAGAAACGATGCCACCAGGTGGCGGAGAGTGAGCAACCCCTCGGTCACAGAGGGACTCGAGAGAGGATTTCGGACGCAGTTCGGACAAAAAAGACATAGATCAGAGGGAAAAGCCTATAAAAATGATTATTTTTGTATGTTTCGGGGGGGGGGGGTCTGAACCCCCTAATCCCCCCCCCCTCTGGATACGGTCCTGCCCTCAGGCTTTTGGGAAGTTCACTTATGCACATGAATAGGGTAGGAGTAAAAGTAAGAGGGATAACAGTGTAATTGGGAGTCAAAGATATTTGAAGGGGACATCTAGAAAATGATGGTTCCGGCACCCCCCCCCCCCCCAATTTGTAAAAGAAAAACCTGGCGAAAACCCCGGGTACCCCCTGCCCTCTACACAGACACAGTGTTACTACATAAAATATATTTTTATGAAAAGTAGATAGAGGCGAGCGGCCAGCGAGCCGCCGTCACGCATTTATATTTACGAGGAACTAAATACCAAAATTAGCGATCATCAGACCTGTCACCCCAAATCTATCGAAAACTGAAAGGTCCCCCCCCCCCCCCCCAACAAGATAGCTTCAGGGAGTCTTGTTTCTTGAATGAAGCCTCGCTTTAGCCTATACTAAGTCAAGTACCAATATGGAATTTGTTCACAGATGAGTAGGTGAGGTCATGAGTAAAACTAGGTGGGAGGTACACTTGAATAAAATTCTCCACAGTTCGGCTTCCGGATGTAAAAAAAAAAACAAGAGCTAGAAGCTCATATGGCACTTGCAACGCTGGTTCAGAGGATGAAAGTAGGACGTTGCCAATTCGTGGGTTTGTTCTCATCAATGTATGCAAAACGCTTGAGATAAGAATGATCATGAGCCCTTGGAATGTATAATTTGGTAAAAAGTATCTTATTTTTGCACTTGGCTGTAATGGTGCACAGTTTAAGGGCGCTAAAAACTGATCTGTAGGCAAAACCTCTGCGGCAAAAACGATAATGGTCCCTTGGGGATAATTAGTATATATCGTTTGTTGCAAAAGTTTCTTTTTCGGTTAGGATGCGCACTTTGGCGGCACAAATGATTATCGGCCGAAATGTATCGTTTGATCAAAAGTATTTTTTGTTTACTTTGGGGTTAAGAAGCGCACTTTAAGGGATTATTTTGGCCCTTGAGGCCAAAATAATAATGGGCTCATGGGGATCATGAAAATCTATTATTTGCTTAAAAGTATTTTTTTTACGTTGCGATGAAGATTGGTTGTCGGATTAAAGAAGTGGCAATTACGAAGCCGATCCTGTCGAATCTCTAATGTTCCAGCCAAGTTTCATCGTCCTAGCACATCTGGAAGTACCTTAACTCGCGATCACCGGAACTCCCCCCACAGTGCCCGGATCCACTCCGGTTAAGTAAATGATTTATCCAGAGCATTTGTGTATTATTCCCACCAAGTTCCATCCCGAGTCTACGCAGGATCCGGTCCAGACATGAAGAAGAACATCAGAGACATGTCCTCTGTTCAATTATTAAACTTCACTGCAATCCGGTCCGGTCCATTCCGGAGTTACCCATGACTGGAAATTCCGGATTCCCCCTCCTTCCACTCTACCAAGATGATCAAATCGAGAAAATTACTATTTCCAAGTCAGTTTGATCGGGTCCCTGATATGGCTGCCAAGTTTCCTCGTGAAAATCCCCAAAACCGCCGTCACCGGAATTCCGGAAAACCCCCTCCCCCCCCTACCAAAGTGTTCGGATCCAGTCCGATTGTGTATTGATTTATCTAGAGCAGATGCTTGTTCTTCCCAGCAAGTTCCACTCCAATCCCTCCAGTCTAACCATGTCACGAGATTCCCCCCTCCCCAATTCCCCCACAGCTGTCAAATCCGGTCCAGACTTATAAACGGAATATCAGAGACATGTCTTCTATTCAGATATTAAGTTTCACCAGGGACCCATAAATTTCTTGTAATGACTCGGCATTCGGGGGGCTTGTCATTTCCTATGCTTCTACGTTGCTATGTTGCCCGAGCCTCATCTAGTTTCCAAAAATTCCGCTTGGGTCGAATCGGCGTTCTTGCTCAGGTACAAAATTTGTTGGGACTATTCAGCATGCCACCAGGTACCTAAGCTAGGACAAAAGATCCAGGATACTCTTCCATTAGAGAGAAATATTCCTAGTTCAGCACAACAGCTGCGAAAAATTTTGTCTATCTGAACAGTCGGGTATTTTATCACCGTGGGTTTTTCTCGAACTATCTGACGCTCGGTCAAGAGCGCATCAGAAATCTCTTTTTGACAAGCCCCTGAATGGCGAGTCATTACAGGAAATTTATGGGTCCTTGGTTTCACTCGAATCCGATCACCCGTTCAAGTTACACACGACTCAATTTTTCGGATTCCCCCTCCCTTCACTCCCCCCAGATGGTAGGATCCTAAGACTGAATATTTCTAGACTAGTTTGGTCGGGCCCTTTATACGCCTGCCAAGTTTCATCGTCCTAGCACATCTGGAAGTACCCTAATTCGCCAACGTGGGACAGACGGCCCGACCGACAGACGGATTTACGATCGGTAGATGGCCCTTAAGCCAGAGGCTGCAAGTGCCATAAAAACAAGCGGGCTGAACTACTTCCAGGCGAGGGGTGGTCAACTCGCAAAACAAGTCAACCTGAAAGCCACAGGGCAGTTTGCCAGGGGGCTGCGAGTCCATGAGGTCGATATGCAACCCGGGTGTTAACACGAGCAGTTCCTGGCAATACCTTTTAGAGCTGGATATCCCCGATCACGAAGTTCATTTTGGTCTGACAGATTTTGAACTAAACCAAAGACAGTAAAAGTGGGAAAGACCGGAAACTCCCGTAAGCCTCACGAGTCACAACAATCAGCGCCGTTAAGCGGATGTTCTTTCGTTAAAAAATCGCTCTGTTGACATTTTCTTCCATCGCTTTCCGCAGAATCATCATCAAAGCACGTTTTTGTTGATTTTTTTCGTTCCGTTTTATGATGAGCATCCTCTCTCCATTCAAATTTCCTCTTTAATTGGAATAAAAAACAAGTAGGAAAAGAATCAGTCGCTTTTTTATTGAAAAAAAAGGTTGAATTCACGATTTCGAATTTATTAATGTTGACAGACATTGCCTACTCACACCCTCTTGCTTTGATTATATTAATCATCTACCGCTCGAGATTGGACAAAGTCCAAACGGTAGGCAGCGTTCCGATCGATTGTCAGAGACCCGATTTAGCGAAGTCACCGGTCTTTCCCACTACTATTGTCTTTGAACTAAATGACCTGAACACTCATTTAGTTTGGTCTAACCTAAAATACAGTCTGTGCTTGCCCCCAGTCCCCACAGTCTACTTTTGCCATGCATATGCCGCGTACCATCAAACAAATACGATACGACCGAGAAAAGTGGAGACGACAAGCCTGTCGTAACGAGTCGTGAACCGCTTTAGATGGCCGCCACGACTAGCTTACGATTGTCAGTGGAGTTCCCGCTCAAAAAAGAAAAACAGAAACAGGCGGAAAACAGGTACAAACAAAAACAGAAACAGGTGAAAACAGGCATCCAAAAAAACAGAACAGAATAGAACAGGTAAATAAAAGAACAGGAGACCTGTTCTGTTTCTGTTTTTTTGCAAAAACAGAACAGAAAACAGGTACTGCAAAAACAGAACAGAACAGAACAGTGCCCATGCTTAGATCACGACCAACTTCTGGAAAACATCGCCCACAAGTTCTTCTCAATTCACACACATGCCTTCGTTTATTGAAAATTATATTTCACGTTATAATAATTGTAAGATATACGTTTGAAAACAATAACGCGATAGCATAACTCGTAACGAGAATCAATGATGAGATAATAACTTCTACTGATGTCAACATACAGCGAGTTCCGGCCCAATAACAGACAGGCACAAGCTTGTCTCCCCCCCCCCCCATTTCGCTTCTAGGTATTAAGGTCGATTCAGACTAAAACAAAAAGCTCTTATGTACTCCCCTTCAGGCCGAAACCCTTCCGCGCGGCAGTTACGCAGATTCCGTGATTTTCCACGAGTTCACTAAACAGTAGAAGCCATAAATGCTTTGCATACATCAAACCCAGACACTGGTTTCCAAACTGTACAATATATCGACCAACCACGCAACCACTTACGTACCGGAACTACCAAATGGGGGATGGTCGTTCGCGCACTCCCACAATCTCTACGATTTAGCATCCGTAGTTGCGTTTTATTTTGAAGTTCATAGTACAGCGGGAGCGGATGGCAAACTGTAAATAGCGTTTTATTCCTGGCGGACTACGTCAGAAGGTACGCTGACCTGTTCCCTACCTAACCCAGCGTACAAACTAGCGGGACCGCTGCACTCAGCGGGCGGCCCGCTGGAAAATAAAACGGCTTTGGGCACCCCGCGCCTTCCCAGCGTACTGCCCTCTGGCGAATAAAACGACAACGAACAGTCCGCTGTACTGTGAACTTCAAATAAAACGCAACTCTTGAGACCCAAGTCGCGTCTTAGGGGACGTTTTCGCGTCGATGGCTTTGGTCCCGTCGAGCTCGACGGATATTTTCGCGTGGATGCCGGCAATCTTTTTGTCATTTTCGCGTGTACGAATGAACAGGTGACGGGCCATCCAGCTCGATAGACGCCTCCTGTTCAACACCGCTCCGAGGGCAGAGTTGAGCTGAACGTGGATAGAAAAAAGGTCTTCACAGTTTACTGACGAAAAATTTGGACCTTCCACTCATATGCAGTGTTGCCGCATCGGAAAAATTTAGAGTGACTTTTGATCAAAAACAGAGAGTGAACTGCACTCTCAGAAGTTTCATAACAGATAGCGTATAACACTTTCAAGAATAACACCTTTTCACTTAGAAATAAAGTGTTATGACCAATTAAGTTTACACTATTTCGTGCCTAGATCTCCAACAACACCTTCAATTGGTAAAAATACTAACGGGAACGAAATAAACATAACAGATAACGTCCCAAAGTGTTACCTGTTGAAACCGCGCATCCTTCTGTTGTCGACAGATAAGATATAACTTCTGACAGTGTAGTATTTTTACCTATTGAAGGTGTTGCTGGAGATCTAGGCACGAAATAGTATGAACTTAATTGGTCATAACACTTTATTTCTAAGTGAAAAGGTGTTATTCTTGAAAGTGTTATGTGCTATCTGTTATGAAACTTTTGACAGTGTGGGAGTGAAATTTTATTTTCATGAAAAGAATGTGAAATGGCACTTTTGATCGCAATCGCTCCTGCAAAATGACACATCTTAATTTTATTTTCAGGAAAAATCGTGGAATAGTAACATTTGTTCGGAATCACTAATGGAGAATGACATTAGCAAAATTGGTTTGTCACTAAACTTAACAAAATGCGAATATCTCTCCTTTAATAGTAATTCTAACTCGCCTTTGGATTGCGCTTCTTTTTCTGTTCCTTGTGTCCCTTCTTTTCGGTGGTTGGGTATTAACATTGCTAAAAATCTGAAATCATTCCGTGACCAAGCCGTGACGGATTGTAAGAAAAAAATCCAAGTATCTTACTCCAAAATTGTCGCTAATCGGGGCAAATACAGTAGGAAGTCCCTTGCTAAATTGTACTCTGTTTTTACTGATCATTCAGTTTTGTTTCTTTCTGGTGTTTATCCCATCCTCGGGCGAAAAGATATTCGGTCGTTACGTTCTTATTATTTTCGGTTCTCGCGTTTTCTACTGTATTTGCCTCCGTGGTACCGGAACCGTAACCTTGTTTCAGTTTTCGGGTTTCCAGATATAACCGGAAAGCTAGTTGCGCTTGCTGACAAACTCCCCCAGACAGTGAAGGCTCTCCCAGCTCATCATGGGTTTGTCCGCCTCCTTAATTAATCAAGTGTTTTTGTTGTGTATTTAGTCGTTTCTGTTGTATTTTTTCTTTTTTTTGTTTATACTCCGCTTTTGTTCATTTAGCGGGTTAAAAAATAAATAAAATAATTAATATCTGGACGTTTTCTGAAATAGAGTGAACTTTACGTCCTACGTAGGACAAGAGTGATAAAAAACAAAATAGAGTGACAATTCACAATATCGAGCGACATATGGCAACCCTGCTCATATGCTCCCATCCAGCTGAATGGGCATTTTCGCGTGGACGGGGTCACCCCTTCAGCTCTACAATCCGTCGACGCGAAAACGTCCCCTTTTTTGGTTCAAGTCCATTCCACACAATCCAGTCCTGTTTCCCCCGATGCTGCGGATAAAAAGGCAGGTTTTCCGGGCGGAAAGCAGATATTTCTCCGGTTATATCAATTCTAGCCGGACAAGTTGAAGAATAGATAGGTAGATAGATGTTTAATGAAGCCCTTGGGCCATGAACAAAAACAGAACAAACACAATACAACATTTACATTGAGTAGAATATCAAGTTGAAGAATATCAACTTTTCCGTACGGAAGTGAAGATAGGGCCGACAATCCTGGCGGTACTCCAGTCCACGCTTTCAGTCTTATTCGAGCCGTGACTCATTAACGAACACAGACAGAAGATTTGCTATACAGTGAAGTGATGGTTTTCCTTATTCCGTCAAACAGGAGAAGGAATCCACTCAGATATTTTATGAAGAAAACGCGCTTTCGCAAACCGGTTTCCGGTGTACACAAATTACGAATTTCGGTGTTTATGTTACAGTTTCCGGTGTATTGACAAATAAGATATTACGGAAACAGGACTGAATGTGTCGTGACAACTTCAGTAAATAAAAGGCGGTCCAAATGACTTCCGGTGTATACATTTTACACTTTCCGGGTTGCACATTACATTTTCCTGTGTACACAGAACACTTTTCGGTGTATATACTAAAGTTTTCGGTGTACTGAAAAGTGAGACATTAGTGACACAGGACTGAATATGGCGTCATAACTTAAGTATCTAAAACGCGGTTCAGAATGGCCGAACTTACAGTTTTCGGAGTATATACTAATCCTCTAATGTGACATTCCTGAACAGGTAGGACATGGATTCCTTATTGTGAATTCTTCTGATGGCCTCGGCGAGAAGTGGACTGATATCGACCGTCTTTATCTTATGGCACTGCATTTTCTGCATATCGTGGGGCACTGTGTTGGTAACGACAACCTAAAAGTTAATGAATGAATACTTATTCCCCCACTTCTTTGAAGCACCTCTCGCCCCATTTACTGTTTGTGTTCCAGTATTTTACAACAGTTGAAGCTTTCTAAACTAGGCTCTGCTTTTAACAGTTACAACAGACCAACTGCCAGTATATAAATTTATGTCTAAAATTTTCTTTTTTCTTTTATTTTTATTATCCTATATTGCTGTCTGAGTATCTTGTTTTATTGTTGTTGTTGTATTTATTCACTTCACGTTTGACAATCGTGATACAGTTATTTTTGTTGACAAAAAACCGAAAATTCGGCTAGTCCTTGAATGGTTTGTGAATAAATAAAACTGAAATGACTCACAACTTTGGCTGTGTTAACCCTTTGTTCAGCGCCGTCGATTTCTAGCAACAAGACCTAAGGTTTCGATTGGGATCCCAAAATATTAATATTTGATCCAGACAAATGGGTCTTGTAGATGCCCGGTCTTCGCCAGACTCCCTGAACATTTTTGCTACTAAGATTTAGAAACAGAAGAAGGCCAATGGCTAATCATCTGAGAAATCCAAATTCAGATATGGATTCATCATATCACCATAATGGAATTTACCCCTAGGCTATACGTCATATCTACTTGCGTAAGACTTCCTGCCTTACTTGTGCAAAATCTCTGATTTTGACTGGATTCCGGGCGAACTATTTGTCTGGGAAAAACTAAAGCAGAAAAACGAATTCAGCATATCTCCTTATCCCTATATCAAACATTTAATCAGCTTCAGATAAAACTTTAACTTTTAACAAATACAAAAGCACCAGACATGCCAGTGGATTATGTCACTAACTTAACTAGCTAATTTTTAGTTTACTTTAGGTTATTAAAGTGTCCCTAACCTAATGCATACCTTTAAGGCTAACTGAACAGTAGAATTTTCAAAGGTGTGCTTTGACGAGATTCGAATCAAGGACCATCTTCAAAATTTCAACGAACTTCGGTTTCCAGGGTCCAGGTTTACACCTTACGGTGGGTTTACACACCGCGTAAAATCCGAGCGTATTTGAAATCTGAGCGTATTTTACGCACATAATTGGGCTTGAAAAGATCTCTAGCAGTACGGACGTAAATATCCCTTCAGCCCAAGCTGACTGCGAATCATATTTGATGGTGCAAACGGATACGTCAGCTGTATTTTTATTGGAGGGCCGAAATATAGCTTCAATAAAAATTCAGCTGACGTATTCAAAGTACGTACATCAAAGTACGGACGTATTTGAAAAATCGGTCCGTTTTGTATCTAAATACGTCCGTATTGCTAGAAATCTTTTCAAGCTCAAATACGTGCGTCAAATACGCTCGGATTTTACGCAGTGTGTAAACCCACCATTAGCTAAGAAGAACATTGACTTACTTCGTCAATGCAAGATTCCTCGATGAGCCTTGGTGCATCTGACGACAGAAGGCCATGGCAGGCCAACACGTAGATCTTGTACGCTCCGCGTTCTTTTAGAACTTCGGCAGCGGCAACAAACGAGTGCACGTCGTCAACCATATCGTCCTAAAAAAAAAAAAAAATGCAGCGGTGTACGCCAACCTACCACACATTCTAGATTCTGGATAGCCATAGTTGCGTTTTTGCAGATACCATGGTATCTGTTACCAAGGTAACTGGATCTACAATTATCCGTTTTTGCAGTTATCGTGGTATCTGATATAAAAACGACTATTGCCGAAATTGCACGAAGTCATCCCAAAAGAAAAACTGATATCCAGTTACATCCCTAAGTGCTAAACTTCTTTCTCACCAATTTGACAAAATCTGATGAAAGGGGGATCACTTTTCAGATACCCCGATCAGTTACCACGGTCAGACCGTGGTATCTGGATATCAGATACCATGGCGACTGGCCAGATACCACGATAACTGCAAAAACGCCTTTTAACCGTGGTACCCAAAACGTAAGTGGAGGGATACCTATGACATCGCAAAAGTTGTCCGTCTGTCCGCACGATAACTCTTGAGGGGATTGAGATATTTTGATGAAAGTTGGTGGGAGGATCCTTTGGGTCAAAGTACAGGTCAAGTTCGAAGATGGGCTCTGTAGCCCTATATTTGAGGGTGGGGGAGGGGTTTCAAATTAAGGGACAAACAAAATATTTTCAAACAGCTAATGTGATAGTCGATTATGGGTTAAGAAGACATTTTGAGTACGATGGTGTAAACCATTTTCTTGTCGAACAAGTAGTTCGTCCGGAATCCGGCAAAAAACGGGAAGTTGGGTAAAAGTAAAAGTTTCATTTGAAGTTGATTAAATGTTCGATTTAGGGGTAAGGAGACATGCTGGACACGATGGTGAAAACGATTTTCTTGCCGGACAAGTAGTTCGTCCGGAATCCGGCAAAAAACGGAAAGTTGGTTAAAAGTAAAAGTTTCATTTGAAGTTGATTAAATGTTCGATTTAAGGGTAAGAAGACATGCTGAACACGATGGTGAAAACCATTTTCTCACCGGACAACTAGATCGCCAGGAATCCGGCCAAAACCGGAAAGTTTGTTAGAAGCGAAAGTTTTATCTAAAGTTGGTTAGATGACAGATTTAGGGGTAAGAAGAGACGCCGAGTCTGTTTATGACAATCATATTTTACCCTGACATAATTAGTCCGAAATCCGGTTTTAACCGAATTTTTTTTTTGTCAAAGTTTATTTAAAGTTGATTAGATGTTCTTTATAGGGATAAAGAGATCCGCTGGATTCGTTTCTGAATTTTCTTTTTTTTGCTGGACTAGTAGTTCGTTCGGAATTCGGGCGAAACCGGAAATTTGGCAGAAGTAAGGCAGGAAGTTTCGGTCAGTATCGTCAAAATAGATATGGCTTATAGAGGTATATCTGAACTTGCTTTTCTCTGATGATTAGCCTGGCGAAGACTGGATCTGGCGAAGACAAGACCTAATTGTCTGGATCAAATATTAGATTTTTGGGATCCCATCGAAACTTTTGGTCTTGTTAGATAGGGGCGTTGAGATTATGGTCTGGCTTCACAGCTGAAGAGCTAAACCCAAACAAGAAAACAAACGTGATTTTTCTGGCCTCTACCCTAATGGAGGTCAGAGAAAAATAACCCTAGGGAGTAGTCAGCAACTGATTAAGCATCGTAGCTGACGTATCCGTTGTATACATTATTTGAATAACGTTTCAAAGTCAGCTTGGGCTCAAGGAATATTTACCAAGGGAGTAGTGTCAAGACAAGAGTAAAATAACACTAGGGAGTACCGCCAATACCTATGCTTTCCATGCTTTGCAAACAGGCCATACTCGTAGCGCCGCCCACTACGCTTGCGGCATTTAAAGCGAGACGAACTTCCAGGTTTAGAAATTTCTAGTAAAGCTAAGGTGCGGACTGCATCCACCGAGGAAATGAAGGAGGCTGTATCATTTTTTTGCTAACTTCAGAATATGAAGTTATCAGAGCCAGCGCTGGTGAACGATTGAAAGAGTTTCAGTAGGGACGTTCACTAACGCTGGTGGTGCTAGTGTCGCTACTATTCGAGTGTGTGACACTTTTTTCAAGTCTTTGTGCTAGTCCCTAGTGTTATTTTGCTCTGATAGGGACGTTGAGATTATGGACTGGCTTCACAGTTCCAACAGCTAAACCTAAACAGGAAAACAGACGTGATTTTTCTGGCCTCTGCTCTGATCGACTGTCAGAGCAAAATAACCCTAGGGAGTAGTGTCAAGACCTATGCTTTCCTTGCTTCGCAAATGGGCCATACTCGTAGCGCCACCCACTACGCTGGCGACATTTGAAGTTCAATGGGCGGATCAAACAATCATGATGCCACATTACCGCCCCCTAGAATACAATGTTACATCAGAAAGCAGCAGATTCCTAGACAATTCATTTTCGCTAATATATCGTTACGGCGCTTTTGGCTGACTACCATACTCCGATTTACTAGCTTCGACAAATATTAGCGGATTTTCTTTTTTCTTATCCATTCGTTGTTATTATATTCTCCAGATTATTTGTATTGTTGACAAATATTCATATTAACGGTGTTAACTGAGAATTCCTTGTAAGCTCTGGAATCAGCTGCAAGTAAGTCGGTTATATTTGTACATTTGGCAGTGTTGTAACTTTACATCCAGAAAACAAAACTTTTCTTCGGTACTACAAACAACAGAATGTTTCATCAGGTAACACTAGAGCAATCTGCCAGCTACAGAGACGGTTTATTTTAGCAGCCATGGCACTCTCATCACTCAGCTCTACAAAATGATTGATTTTCGTACATGGACGAGAGTTTTTGAACTTCTGCGCCTCGCACTACCATGCTCTGAAATCGTCTCCGCCGAGACACCGAAGAAGTAATGACACGCGATAACAAGAAAACGGCTTATTTTTTGAAGCGCTCTCTAAGTTCATTAAACAGATCCCACGGTTTATACAACTCATTTACGTGCTAATGTTCGTATCCTCTTAGATTGTTGTTATGTTAAAATGTTGTATTGCGTGTTGTTGTTGTTTTTTTCTCTTCTTTTCTATTTTGTTTACTCCGTCTAGGTCCCCTCAGGCCAATTTTGATGGGAAATAAATTTTTTCATTCATTCATTCATTCTAATGGAAGTCAGAACTTTGTGTGTGTGAAGCATTTTATAAGAACTAAAGTATATTTACTGCCCATTGTCTTTAAAGCGAGACAAACTTGCGGGTTGAGAAATTTCTAGAAACGCTAAGATGCGGCCTGCACACATCGAGAAAACAGGAGAGGTTGTATCTTCTTTTTGCTGTTTTCAGAATTACTTGGGCGAGCGCTGGTGCACGACCGATTGAGTTTCAGTAGGGACGTTCACTATCGCTATAGTTCGAGTGTGTGTCACTTTTTTCAAGTCTTGGCGCTACTCTCTAGTATTATTTTACTCTGATCGAGGTCGCGTTCGTGGCTAAGGAATCAAATATCAGACGTTGCAGAAATCGGACGCTTTTAGACGGTAAAGTATCGGACTGACAACCTGCGTTTTGGATATCATTCTTATTTCTATAATAATGATAATAATAGACATTCCTTCAGCCCAAGGTGACTGCGAATCATATTTGACGGTGCAAAACGGATAAGTCAGCTACATTTTATTAGAGCTATATTTCGGCCCTTCTTGGCAAGGGTCCTCTTCAGGCTCAAGCCGCTCAAGCTGGAAAATGAACTTGTTTTGACAAGTTTATTAGCCTAGTGCTACTACGGTTGAAATAAAATTTACTGATCGATTTTGGTGGGGACGAGGAAACTTCCAAAAGGGTAACGCTTGCATCTTGAACTTGGAACTTCTGCATTAGAGTGTCGTTATGACACAATTTCGAGAAATGGAGCAGGCGCTTCGCATGTTTAAAATAACCCGATCTCATTTTTTGTATCTCCTTCATTCGCAGAACATGGGTTACGCCAGAATGAAACTGTATCGCCCCATGTTATTGGCGACGCACCCATAGGCTATAACGGAGTTTCTTCTGATGTTATTAAGCCGTTATTCTTGGTCTAATAGGTAGCGTTCTTGAGGCTTCTCATCGAACACACTGTTCTTTATTCCCAGAGAGTTAACGGGACACAGCTCTTTATTGGTAGAAGTATAACGTAACACTCAATTCAAAATGTAAAACGACAACCCAAGACCCCCGTCCGGAAACCCCGACTTTCCAGCTGTAACCCACAATTGTAAAGGCTCTAAGGAAACATAAATTGCTGGGCTGGAGACAGATTAATGTGACAGGGCACTTTGAGTCCAGCGTGAGAACCGTCTGTTTCAACCCTGCCTCTTTTCCCCAGACACTTGTTATAAGGCCAAACAAGTGTTTTGCCGACATGTGAGATACAAGAATAGTTTTGTCCCCTCCCTTGTTTCCCTACGTAACAGAAATTAGTAGGTTATTATCTTACCCCCCCCCCCCGTTGTCTATTACCCCAATCGTTATTTTTTATATTGTTTGTTCTCAGTATTTTATATGTAATTCGACCACTATCTGGTATATGTTGATAATTTTGGTTAGTTTTTAATGTATGTTTGACTTTACCACATACTATTATTTAACAGAAATTACATGTAACAGAAATTAGTAGGTTATTTTTTTACCCCCCGTTGTCTATTACCCCAATCGTTATTTTTTATATTGCTTGTTCTTGGTATTTTATGTGTAATTCGACCACTTTCTAGTATATGTGATAATTTTGGTTAGTTTTTAATGTATGTTTGACTTTAACACCTGCTATTGGGCTAGTCCGTAACTGGTGTTGAAATAAAATTGAATTGGATAGATTTGTCCTGAAACTCTATGTCAGGGCTTGTCAGGGACCTCCATGGGTAAATCTTATCGAACTATAAGTAAGTAAGTAAGTATATTTATATCCCACAAAATATTTTACAACAAAGGAGAGTGGATTAGAGATAAATAGAAAAAAGAAAAGAACAAGAGACAATAGGATTCATATGAAACATACAATAATCCTCCAACTATCAATAAAAAAAATCTAATCAGTCGGTGACGCGGCAACAGACGCAGACTAGATTTCTGACGGAAATCAGTGTGCAATTCTTGCAGCCGTGACAAAATGTCAGTAGCTCCGTAAGATTTAATGATCTTAGAATTGCTATGAGACCGGGCAGATACAGAAGAAACTTACAGTAACGGAAATAATCTATCCTTATTCTGGACAGGTCCCGTTTATCAAAAATATCAAACAGACCAACCGAGAAAAGCACAGCAGGGTCGTAAAAAGAAGCGTAAAGTTTTGCTACAGCTGTTCTTCTATACTTGTCCCGATTTGCTACAATCTTTGCGTACCCTATTTGTAACTTGCGCTTAATGTCGATAAGTGCAGTACCGCGAAAAGACGGAAAGGAAACGACCACCTACCACCATGATGGCAATCCTGCCTCCTACGTCGCCGACGACGTTGATTGGTGGTTTCTCCTTAGCTGTCAGAAAAGGCATTCCTACACCGACGTCGGTAATTCTCTGCCGCGAGCCCCCAGGGGGCGGACTGTTCCTAAAAAAAAAAACAATAAGCAAAAAAACTGTCATAGCACTCTCCACCAACCATGCACTGTAAAAAAAATCTTGCAGTATTTGCTACTGGGATTAATCTTGTCTCAAAAAGATAATTTCTCTAATTCGGATTAATCAAATCTCAGTAGACATAAGATTAACCCCAGTAGCAAATAGCCTACTGCAGTTAACTTTAATCCTTACTCGGAGGAACTTTTAAAAGTGTGGGCCGACTATGGTGTTCATTAGTAGTAAAATTGGCCTTTTTTGTTCTTATTATTTTTTTATTTTCTCCAGAAGTTCTTTGTTCACATTCTCACTGAATCGATCCAGAATTTGGTGTTCACGAGGATCACTCGCTACTACATTAAGCATGCAAGACAAGCCCTACTTCGAAATAAACAAGAGCTTGAATCTCATATGGCACTTGCAAGGTTGGGTTAGAGTATGAAAATGGGAATTTGTAAATTCGTGGGTTTATGCGCATAATCAGAACAACGAGCGCATCGAACGGGGTCCAGCCCAGTCAACCACAAACCCCTGATTTTTGGATACCCTATGCCAAACGCTGGATATGTCTAGCGTTTAGCTACCCTATGCCTAATGCTGGATACACTATGCCAGGTGCTGGATACTGTAACCCAGTAAAATATTGATGATTTGAGTGAAGCTAAAAAATCAACCAATCAGAACCCCTTTATATTGATGTAGGTCAGGGTTAGGTTACCAACAGGTATCCAGCGTTTGGCATAGTGTATCCAGCATTAGGCATAGGCTATGCCAAATGCTAGACATATCCAGCGTTTGGCATAGGGTATCCAAAATAAGGGATTTGTGGTAGACTAGTCCAGCCCGGATCTTCAAACCCTTGATCTAGGATATGTGATTATACAGTGTGATACCTTACCAGGGTTTATGAATGTTAAATACAGAGGACCTTCAAATTAAAAAGTTTTGTCCGAGTAAGGATTTAAGGGTAACTGCAGTATTTGCTACTGGGATTAATCTTATCTCTACTGGGATAAGATTAATCCGAATTCGAGATGATCTTATATCAGTAGAGACAAGATTAATCCCAGTAGCAAATACTGCAAGATTTTTTTTTACAGTCGTGTTTGCTGAAATTAAAAGGGAGCTAGGAATTCATCTGTAACCAAAGCCCTTGAGCCAAACAAGACGAGACCCTTTAAGATCATGAACATGTATTGTTTAGTCAAACTAGAGTTGTGTACATTGCGCGTAAGATGCGCACTTTGAGAGGGACAAGCTGGGTCGCAGCATTAATTACAGATATTACAGTAAGCAAAACCTCTGAGGCACAAATGATCATGGGCGCTTAAATTGGGGTTCATGAAAACTTATCGCTTGATCCAAAAGGATTTTAAGCACTTTGCGGTTAACATTAAGACGTCAGAATTAGGCCACTCATTCCAGAGTTGTGCATGTCACGATATTTAGGGGACCCCTTCCAACTCCTACGACAGTGCCCGGATTCGCTCCAGTTCTATAAATGATGCACCTAGGACTTATGCTCTCTCTTAAACCAAGTCTAATCCCGACCAATCCTTATATGCGTGCCATGGGATTTCCGGTGCCCCCTCCATCCCCATAGTTTCCCGATCTGGTGCGGAATTGAAATGTAACATCTGAGGAATCTACTCTTGCCAATTATCAAGTTTCGTTCAGATATGCTCACCGGGTTCTCAAGTTGAGCATGCTTCAAGTTTCGGATGTTCCTTGTTCGATGTTCGGATGGTAACTGTCAATTTTTTGGGTCCCTAGCCAAGTTTCACCGTCCTAGTACATCTGGAAGTACCTTGACTCCCGATCACCGGATTCTAGGACCCCCTCTCCGACTCCGGCCACACTGCCCGGATTAATTCCGGTTCTGTTAACGATGTATCTAGGGCTTGTGCTTGTTTTTCCACCAAGTTTCAACCCGATACCTTCACTCTGATCGTGTCACAAGATTTTCGGTTCCCCCCTCCAACTCCCCCCAAAGTCACCGAATCCGGTAAGGACTTGAAACTGAATATCAGAGACAACTCAAAAGTTCTTTCCAAATATTAAGTTTCGTTCAGATCCGACAGCCCTTTCGAAAATTATGCATGTCACAAGATTCCGGACTCCCCCGTCCTCCTCTCCCACTAAAAATGGTCAGATCCGGGATGTGACTATTTCACGTCCATCTGCTCGGGTCCCTGATATGCCTGCCAAGTTTCGTCGTCCTAGCACATCTGGAACTACCTTAACTCGCGATCACTGAACTTACCGGCAGACCGACCGACCGACAGAAAAGCGATCGGTAGTTCGGTACCATAAAAAGTACCACAAAAACAGTGATTGAGTTTTCCGTTTAACTGGCGGTTTACAAATTAATGTTATTTGGGAACTTAAGCCTCAATGAGAAATTTCTTAAAGGAGCAGTCGCACCTATAATGCCAATGCAACCTACTTCTGTATTGCTCCATTAATTCTTAAACCCGGAGACCCTAGTTTTATATGTTACATTCTAAGTCGCTAACGACACCTACACTGTAAAAAGTTTCTCATAGTTAGGATTAAAGTTGCTAGAAGCCAATGGACCTGGAAAAAGGCTTAAAACAGCCAAAACCGTGGATAATTTGTTAAAAGCAAAGCCTAGTTTTACAGTATTCAAATAGTTTTGAATATTGGAACATTAACAGTAAATATTGCGAGGCGTGCTTTAAAGCGAACGCTGACTGCTTTTTAAAGCTTGTTGTCCTATATTCAAACAATGGATATATCGGGTACGTCAGCTACGATGCTTCATCATCAGCGATATTTCGGCCCTTCTTGGCAAGGGTCCTCGTCAGGCTGTCAATCTTCAGGGTCAACGTCAGGGAAGGAAACAAACCCGTAATCTACAGAAGGGCAGAAATATTGCTGATGAAGCATCGTAGCTGACGTATCCGTTGTATTATTTGAATATATGTGTCAAAGTCAGCTTGGGCTCAAGGAATATTTGTTGGTCTTAAGCTACGTTTACACGGAGGGTATTTACCCGTACTCCGCGGGTATTTTTCCCAGCAATAGCAACAAAAAACCGGGTATTTTGGACTTCAATTTCGCGAACTTTTTAC
Source organism: Branchinecta sandiegonensis (assembly GCA_030848855.1). Lineage (NCBI taxonomy): Eukaryota > Metazoa > Arthropoda > Branchiopoda > Anostraca > Branchinectidae > Branchinecta > Branchinecta sandiegonensis. The sequence goes on along the minus strand of JAUPMV010000021.1, from coordinate 4,303,446 downwards.
CCGGGTATTTGTTTGTCGATGGGTATTCTTCGACGTCAGCAACAATAAAATAGGATTTTCGAGGAATAATTTTGATTTTTGCCCATCTAAAAAGTGGTCCAAATGAACACATGTTGGTATCCATTGTAGAGAGATATCCTGAGCCTTACAACCTTGTAATTTATTGCCACATGACAGTACTCTCCCTTGAAAAATACCCGAGTACCGTGTGAACACTTTCCCTTTTCGTCTCCAGGGAAAAATACCTGCCGTGTAAATAGTTGCGTTTTTGCTGATACCATGGTATCTGTTACCACGATAACTGGATCTGCAATTAGTCGTTTTTGCAGTTATCGTGGTATCTGATACACGGTGCTCTGCAAAAACGACTATTGCCGAAATTGCACTTTTCGAAGTCTTCCAAAAGAAACAGATATCCAGTTACATCACTAAGTGCTTAACTTCTTTCTCACCAATCTGACAAAATTTGATGAAAGTGAGATGACTTTTCAGATACCACGACCAGTTACCACGGTCGGACCGTAGTATCTGAATATCTGATATCACGATAACTGGCCAGATACCACGATAACTGCAAAAACGCCTTTTGACCGTGGTATCAGATACCCCGATAACTGCAAAAACGACTTTAGAGCGTGGTAACAGATACCATGGTATCAGCAAAAACGCAACTAGGGTACAGTGACCAGTAACCCGCCCTTCAAACTTACTCTAACTCTTTACAATCAATGAGTCAATCAATCCTTATTCGATTCTCAAGAATCGTAACCGTGCAGAAGCGCGTTTAAATGCTGAGATTTCTGTCACAGTGTTGCCACGTAAGATTTTATCGCGAAAAATCAGCTTGATGTAAGAAGACCAAACAAGAGCTGTAAGCTCATATGGCACTTGCATGGGTCAAGATGATTTGATTGATCAAAAGTAAGTTTCGACTTTGCGGTTGGAATGCGCGCTCTAAGGGAGCTGGAACTTCATTTGTAAGCAAAATCCTTGAGGCAAAACTGCTAAAGGGCTGATGGGCATCACGAAAATGCATATATTGCTTAAAAGTATTTTTTTTACTTTGCGGTCAAGATTGGTACTTTAAGGAATAATCGGATTTGGGACGTAGCAATTTCTAAGCAAAAGTTGTTGAGTCTCCAATATTCCAGCGAAGTTTCATCGTCCTAGCACATCTGGAAGTACATTAACGCGCGATCACCGGAATCCCAGACCCCCCCCCCCCCTCCTCCAACTCCACCCACAATAACCGGAGCCAATCCGGTTCTGTAAATGATTAATCCAGAGCATCTGTTTGTCATTCCCACGAAGTTCGATCCAGATCACACCAGTCTAAGCGGGTCAAGTATTTTCCGCCCTCCCCCCAATTATTGCCGGATTCGGTCCGGAAATGAAAAAGGTCATAAGAGAAAAATGTCCTCTGTTTAATTATTATATTTCACTCGAAACCGATCACCCGTTCCAAAGTTACGCATGACTCAATATTCCGGATTCCCCTCCCTCAACCCCCCCCCCCCCAAGATTATCATATCGAGGATTTTTTTTTATTCCAAGTCAGTTTGACCGGGTCCCTGATATGCCTTCCAAGTTTCGTCGTGAAAATCCCCCAAAAAATGGAATTCCGGGAAACCCCCTCCTCCCCCCCCTCAAGTTTCCGGATCCAGTCAAATTATGTAAAAGATTTACATGGACCAGATGTTTGTTCTTCCCAGCAAGTTTCACTCCGATACCATCATTCTAACCGTTTCCCGAGATTTCCGGTCCACCCCCACCCCCTCAGCTCCCCCGCGGTGCACGTAGCCAATCCGATTCAGCAATTGACTTACCTAGAGCATCTGTTTGTTCTTCCCAAAAAGTTCCATCCCGGTCCCTCTATTCTAAACGGGTCACGTATTCCCCCCCCCCAATAGTTGCCGGATCCGGTCCGGATATGAAAAAAATCATCGGAGAAATGTCGTCTGTTCAATTCTTAAATTTCACTCGAATCCGATCACCCATTCCAAAATTACGCATGACTGAAAATTTCGGATTCCCCTCCCTCCACTCCCCCCACCATTATCTGATCGACAAAATTTTTATTTTGAAGTCAGTTTGATTGGGTCCCTGATATGCCTGCCAAGTTTCATCGTGAAAATCCCCAAAACCACCATCACCGGAATTCCGGCCCCCCCCCCTCATAAGGGTCCGGATCCAGTACAATGGTCTAAAGGACTTATCTAGAGCAGATGCTTGTTCTTCCCAGCAAGTTTCACTCCGATCCCTCCATTCTAACCGTTTCTTGAAATTTCCGGTCTCCCCCCCAACTCCCCCCTGGCTGCCGAATCCGGTCAAGACTTTAAACGGGACATTACAAATATATATTCTATGCAGTTATGAAGTTTCATTACAATCCGATCATCCGTTCGAAATTTACACACTTCTCAATTTCCCGGATTCCCCTGCGGATTCCCCTCCCTCCACTCCCCCCACCATTATCTGATCGACAAAATTTTTATTTTGAAGTCAGTTTGATTGGGTCCCTGATATGCCTGCCAAGTTTCATCGTGAAAATCCCCAAAACCACCTTCACCGGAATTCCGGGACCCCCCCCCCCCCCATAAGTGTCCGGATCCAGTACAATGGTCTAAAGGACTTATCTAGAGCAGATGCTTGTTCTTCCCAGCAAGTTTCACTCCGATCCCTCCATTCTAACCGTTTCTTGAAATTTCCGGTCTCCCCCCCCCCAACTCCCCCCTGGCTACCAAATCCGGTCAATACTTTAAACGGGACATTACAGATATGTATTCTATTCAGTTATGAAGTTTCATTACAATCCGATCATCCGTTCGAAAGTTACACACTTCTCAATTTCCCGGATTCCCTTGCCCTCCACCCCCCCCCCCCCCCCAATGGTCGGATCAGAAAACTGATTATTTATAAGTTTGTTTGGTCGGGTCTCTGATAGGCCTGCCAAGTTTGATGGTCCTAGCACAACTGGAAGTACCCTCACTCGAAAAAGTGTGACAAAATGCCCTAAATTTTCAAGTTTCCAGCGCCCCCACTTCCCCGCATATGGTCGGATCGGGAAACTGATTATTTCCAGGTTAGTTTGGTCGGGTCCCTGGTATTCCTGCCAAGTTTCATTGTCCTAGCTCATCTGGAAGTACCCTCACTCGAAAAAGTGTGACAAAATGCCCTAAATTTTCAAGTTTCCAGCGCCCCCACTTCCCCGCATATGGTCGGATCGGGAAACTTATTATTTCCAGGTTACTTTGGTCAGGTCTCTGATATTCCTGCCAAGTTTCATTGCCCTAGCTCATCTGGAAGTACCCTAACTCGGAAAAAAGTGACAAAATGCCCTAAATTTTCAAGTTTCCAGCGCCCCGCACTCCCCCGCATATGGTCGGATCGGGAAACTGATTATTTCCAGATTAGTTTGGTCGGGTCCCTGATATGAGTGCCAAGTTTCATTCTCCTAGCACATCTGGAAGTACCCTAACTCGGATATGTGGGACAAAAAACTCGGACCGACCGACAGATCGACAGACGGAATTGTGATCGGTATATGGCACTTGAGCCAGAGGCTACAAGTGCCATAAAAACCGGCCACCTTGAAAAATGCAATTTATTCAATTTGTCTGACAGTGCGGGGTGTTCAAAGTAAAAGAAAAGATTTTCTTTCTAGTCCTTGTTTGTTTTGATCCATTTTGTTGAAAAACTAAATAATTGTAAGTTTTAAAGTCTATGGAAATAATGGTGACCGGTTTTTTCGTCACGGCCGGTTAAGGTGAGGCTTCACCTTCCAGATTTTTCTTCAGATTCCAGACAGCCGTTTTCGTCGAGACGGATCTGGAAGGCCAAAACCGCCAGGCCAAAACCGTCTGGAAGTCCGGGGTGTTGGACACCCCAGATCCCGGATGTCTGGAAGGTGCCATAGAGGCAACACTTTCGAGAGACACTACAAATATGCAAATGGGGGAAGAAAAGGGAAAGTGTTTGACAGTTGTGACTGGGATGCAAGAGATATTTGAAATGTAAAGGGGACGTCTAGGAAATTTTGAAGAACAGCAAAATTAGCTGTCATCATTATCATAAAAATCTGGAAGGGTTGGCTTGACTGTGCGTCTGGGAATCTGGAAGGTGAAGCCTGGCTTTTACTGGACCTGCGACTTACCTGCCATCTATCAAGTCACTTTCAGAATCCTTCTGTTCTCCATGGATAACTGCAATTCCCAGACGAAGTCTTTCGGCGTAAGATGTCGCCTTCTTCGCAGATGCTGGGTCCCGAGCGACAATGACGGCATTCTTGAAGTTAGGAATCTGGAGAAAAGGGGTGTTAAAGTTTAACTGAAAAGCCAACTTATTTTTATACGTTTGATTTGAATACACTGAATTATTTTGACTCGAATAAGGGATTTTTGTTTTTTACGTCGCGAAGTCTAGTAGTGACGTTTGGAAACGACAAACAACTTTACGGCGAGTCGCGGAAAATTTGAATGTCGGCAAAAGCGTGTGTTTCAATGGCTAACAAAGCAAAGATTTTGAAATGTTCAATTCCAGATTGCAGAATCACATCCGAATATAGCCCTCTGTTCCGTGCTACTGCGAATAGGTTTCCTTTGACACAGTCAACAGAGAATTTGGCCACCATTCCACCAAGTTGATTAGCACGTTCAAGTTTTCAACTGGTTATGTTCTTCCTTCATGGCGAATGCCAAGTTCTTCCTGGTCACTTTCACTTCCCATGTTACTTTCATCTTCCTGGCTTGAAGAATGTAAATCCACCGTGACTTGTTATTACGGCAATTGGCTGCCGCTGTAGTTGCTAAACATTCCAAACATAGAGCTACGTCCGTATAGAGGTACAACAGTTGCGGAAGAGAAATAACGTCAGCTAAAATTCAAGAATCGTGGGTAACAAAGTAACGAAGTAACGAGTTTTTGTCGGTTCTTCTAGCCGAATTAAGTAAAAATATTATGGGTAATCAGACTGTCGTATCTTAGCCCTATTCTGTTAACCTTTAACTATACTTTTAATTTAATTTCATTTAATCTCAAAATAAATGCGGCACAACATTTCATGCGCGAGCAAATTAATTGGCACTTGTCATTAACCTACAACTAAAACATTTATACAATTGTCATAAATAAATACAGACACGTCCTTTATTTTAGTGAAGGTTGGTTTCCTCTAGCCAGGGGTGTCGCAAGTGCATTTTCGTTGGGGGGGGGGGGAGCCAAAATTGATGATGATGAAGTTTTATTTACGCACTTAAGAAGAAGAAAATAGAGCAGTACAGACAAATAAAAGGAAAAAATACACTGAGCTTTCAATAATGTCGTAAATGTACAAGATCAAAAAATAAACATTAAAAAAAAAGAAAAGGGACTAATCGGGTCTAAAAATCTTCTTCTTTGTGCCATCTTTTCGTTAAATATGGAATAAAATGTTAGTATAAGATTAATATTTGTAGTATTTAGTATTTATGTACCTCGTGAGTGTTTAAAAGAATGAAATTTTTTGTAAAGACAACCAAATTAGCTAGCTAGCAAGTTTTTGTCTGATAAACCTTACTTACTTACTTACCTAGATGGATGCGGAGAAATGGCTGTTACCAATTGTTACCGAATCTTTCGAAAATTCTACCGAATCATAGAAACTGAGAATTCGAGCTTTAAATCATTAAACAGAAAAGATTAAAAGTATAGTAACACTAAAAAGCAGCATGAAAGATGATTAGACAGCTACTAGGCGTCGTTTTTGGGAAGTCCACTTGGACAGTGTATTGGCGGGCACGATTCCAGTAGCAGCTTCCGTGATTTGCTACCGGAACCGGCACGAACTGGATATAACACGAGGCATCAAAATAATTAGAGCCCCGCAAACCATCAGCTTCTAACCGGTATAGATCTTCTTTTCGTCAATATTTTGTAAAGCATTTTTATGAGTAAGTGACAGTATGTTTTATCAATTATTGACAGGGTCTTATTTAACTATTATGTTATTCGACCTAATAAATTCGTATCGCAAAACAAAATTAGAGCCGCTGGCGAAAACTTTCTATATTCATTTTGTTTTTTTTTCCTGTAAAATCGAACTGCTTCCGAATCCCGTTCATGTACCGAATAGTTTTAGTATCGACAGACTACTAAAATTTCGTCGTGAACCGACATTCGGGGTTTTTGATTCTGCGTAAACTACCGAATCTACTGAAATTCTGGCATCGAAAAAATCACCCAGTAATTTCATTAAGTTCGTTCACCGAATTCGTGATAACTACCGAATACTGGCAATTATACCCACAAAATTACCGAATCCCGACTATTACACCATTACACATTACGACCATGTGTGATAGTTGTGCGTTTTTTTTTTCTTTACAATGCCTTAGCCTAGAAAATTTATTATTAATAATTTTTACAAACCCATTAGAATTAGTGAAGCGTCGTTTTTTATGCCACTGGCATGTCTGATGCTTTTGAGAAACACCAGGTTTATTTGTATTTGCCATTCAAATTGTAACTTAACTTACACCGATTAGATTTGTACCGATAGCCTATTCGGAATATACAGAATCCCCGTAAATATCCCTAATGGTTCTGGTAAGGAAAAATACCGTGTAAATTTAGTCCGAATCCCGAAAAGTTGGCGGGATGCTGCACTCCCTCCCCCCTGTTGCGAAGCCCCTGCTTCTAGCCACAGCCTTTCGAGAATCTCTGCCAAAAAAAAAATCGCAAAAAATATAAAATATAAATATCACAAGAAAATATCTCAGCTGACTTGTCGTTTATCGCACCATATGGTCGTTTGACTGCTATCCATAACTGATCGGATAGTCGTGAAATGGTTGAAAAAATGGGGTAAAAAAATTAGGTAAAAATATAAAAAACGGTTATGTCGAGCGTTTTGGGGTTGGACTACTGAAATTAAAAAGAAAGAAAAGGAAATTTAAAATGATTTTTTTTTTAATTATTTTTTTTTGTAGTTTGAAAGCTTCTTTCATCTTTAGTAATTTGGATGACTTTAATTCTTACATGTGGGTGTGCTGAACTGGGGAGACGGAAAAAACAAGAGCTGTAAGCTCATATGGCACTTGCAAGGGTTAAGAAGTATTGTTTATTCAAACAATGTTTACAACATTGACAGCCTGACGACAGACGACTTTTGCGATGTCACAGGTATCCCTCCACTTACGCTTTGAGATACCAAAATGATGCTTTTTTTGGGATCCCAAAACGGGATACCTATGAAATCGCGAAAGGCGTCTGTCCGTCCGTCCGTCTGTGCGCACTATAACTCTCGAAGGGAATGAGATATTTTGATGAAACTTGGTGTGAGGATTCTATGGGTTAAGAGTAAGGTCGAGTTCGTAGATGGGCTCTGTAGCCCTATATTTAGGGGTGGGTGAGGGGGTTTAAATTAAGGGGCAAACGAAATATATTTAAACAGATAATGTGATAGTCGATTATGTGATAAGAAGACATGCTGAACATGATGGTGAAACAATGACTTATTTCCGTAATAATTGATAGAGTGTCATCTGTAATCCTGAAAAGTTATGGATAGCTTTGTAACACCTGCAACTAGATTATATAGGATACTGTTCCAAGTTTTCATCCTTCACGATCTCTACGACTGAAAAGGATGAAGTTCAACTTGCTGCAAAGTCCCTTCTTCCGATATTCATTTGTAGTTGGTTTTTCAGCTCTGAAGAATAGCCTTTGGTCATGTGATTACCGATTGTGTTCTTCCTGGAACATACCGTTTAGGAAGCTTCGACAGGTTGACAACTTCAGCTTTTAACCGATAGCGAAGAAACACAACCAAAGTGTTGCTCTCGCAACACTTCACGTTGCCAAGGCAACGTAGATCTAGTTCCAAATAGATCTAGATCTAGATCTCAATCTAGATCTAGTTCCAACCTCGTGAAAAGTTACTACGCTGAACGTTCCAACCTTCTCGAAATAGTAAATCATAGTACCTAACTATTAGCTTACCACGCTTGTGAGCTTTATTATGTTAAAAATGAGAAATACTGTATTGATAATTTTCGCAGAATTTAGCAGAGCTTTGCACTTTTCTTGCTCTAAATAATAATAAGACTTACGTTTTCCTGTATGTACTGCAACAGGAAGGGGGAGGCCCTGAGGTTATCAACTGGACAATCAAAAAACCCTTGGATTTCTTTCTGATGAAGGTCCATTGTAATCACATGGGTCAGTCCAGAGCGACACATCATTTTGGCGACGAGTTTCGAAACAATACAGCCGCGTTTCCGCATCTTACCTAGAAAAATAAAAATAAATGAATACCGACAAATTACGCCTTTCGGCTTTTTTTTACCCTACAACAACGACCTAGAGATCTACACACCTCGTTACAGCATGAGTCCCCATGAAAAAAATTCAAAAATTAGATATATGATGTTGTAAGCTTTAGTAGCATACAGCAGTAACTGTTGCCACTGTACTTTTTATGATTATGTTCATTGTTGTTTGTATATTTGAATCTCCTCAGTAAAAATAAACTTTTCAATAGGAGGAAAGCTAACACGGGAGACTTACCCTTGCCCTCTTTGCAAGTTGCAGGAGGAGAATTCGAACCACTTCCTCTTAGAGTGCCAAGAGCTTTCACATTTGAGAGTAACATTTGTTGGGGGTGGGTTGGTATCGCTTCCCCGTCCTGAAATCTACGAACCCCAAATGTATCCTAGATGTTTGTAAATATGTGACTAAACGAATGAAAGTTTAGCTTAGTTTACGTAGCATAGTATTTCTAGAGGTGTAATAGTTTATTTGTGAAGTGTATTAAATATTGTATGGCCTTTTGGCTCAATAAACAAGCGTTATTAATATTATTATTGTATCGTGTCAAGGCTTATAGTATGTACCGTAAGGGCAGATTTACTGATATTAGTGTTTTGGTCCGATCTGTTGAAAGTTATAATTTGACAAATATGATTATTTTTGTTTTTATATAGCTTCATCTGTTGACTAAGTAGTACGCTATTTGGCATTGTGCCACGATTTGTGCTTATGTTTTAAATCAATCAATCAATCAATATACTATAGAAAGACTGGATGCTACTATAGCAGGACTGAATGCTCCTTGATACTACTGCTAAAAGGACCCTCTTGCTTATTCTGCCTTTCTTTTATCCCTAGGATTCCTTGTGGAATACTCTATATGAGTATATACCCGTCCGCCGTTATAAAATTAGTTCCTCCCTCTTATCATCTTCGTTCAAGAGTTAGGATCGTTATAATACTCTATATGCAAGTCCAAAACACGCCAGTCATCCTCGGGAAGTACGTAGAACTAACGACTCAAACTTAACAACTCAATCATGTGTTAACAAATCACGGCGATGTTGGGGAGCAGCTGTGCTACCGCTTCCGGCTCTTCCGCTAGGTACATGGCGATTTTTCATCGGCAAGAAGAGTTAGTCATCAAGAGTATTATAAGCTTATGAATTACCGTCCTGTCGCCATTGTTTCGCTTTGTACCTACGACTTTTTAGCGCTTTTTTCGGCCGAGCCGGATTTTGCCAGTCATGCAACGTAATCTTCGTCGAAAGCTTCTTTGTCCGCCGACAACTCTTTCACACCTAAGGACTTGAGAAGCTTCAAAGTGTTGTTTTTCGTCTTGGGAGACATAAGGCGTATTGTCACCGTTCCCCGAGGTTCGCGTTTTTGTTTGTCCTGGGGACTCACTCCCCGTATTCTCGCGAGTCCCCACGGACGGGGAATGCTCCAATTATCACCACCATCATCAAAAAGGACTCCCTTTCAGATTCGGAGGGGAATAAATTTTTGCTGGTTTTGGTGCAATGCAAATTAATTAAAAGCAATCAGGATAACAAAACCCAAAATAAAGTGGATCCAGACTAATTTCGTTAACTGCATATTTTTTATTCGAGCAAAATCCATTTTGGAAGCATTCACCGTGTTCTCGCTGATTCTGTACGCGGAGTTTGCGTCGAGTGACTCCCTCTATTCTCGCCGTTCCCTTCGATTCCCCGAGGAGTCCTCGGGGAACGGCGAGTATATGCCTTGGGTTTATCTTCTGTTTCGGACTTTTGCGATTTCGCAGATACCATGGTATCTGTTACCACGGTAACTGGATCTGCAATCAATCGTTTTTGCAGTTACCGTGGTATCTGATACCACGGTTGCTCTGCAAAATCGATAACTGCCGCAACTGCGCTGTTCAAAGTCATCCCAAAGGAAAAACTGATATCCAGTCACATCATTAAGTGCCAAACTTCTTTCCCACCAATTTGACAAAATCCTAGGCTCCATTGTTGGTGATAATGAAAGTGAGATGACTTTTTCAGATACCACGATCAGTTACCACGGTCGGACCGTGGTATCTGAATATCAGATACGACGATGACTGGCCAGTTGCCACGATAACTGCAAAAACACCATTTGACCATGGTATCAGATACCACGGTAACTGCGAAACCGACTTCAGACCGTGGTATCAGATATCATGGTCTCTTCAACAAGAGCTGTAAGCTCATATGGCACTTGCATGGGTCAAGATGATTTGGTTGATCAAAAGTAAGTTTCGACTTTGCGGTTGAGATGCGCACTCTAAGGGAGCTGGAACTTCATTTGTAAGCAAAACCCTTGAGGCAAAAATGCTAATGGGCTGATGGGCATCACGAAAATGCATATATTGCTTAAAAGTATTTTTTTTACTTTGCGGTCAAGATTGGTACTTTAAGGAATAATCGGATTTGGGAAGTAGCAATTTCTAAGCAAATGTTGCTGAGTCTCCAATATTCCAGCGAAGTTTCATCGTCCTAGCACATCTGGAAGTACCTTAACGCGCGATCACCGGAATCCTAGACCCCCCCCCCCTCCTCCAACTCCACCCACAATAACCGGAGCCAATCCGGTTCTGTAAATGATTAATCCAGAGCATCTGTTTGTCATTCCCACGAAGTTCGATCCAGATCACACCAATCTAAGCGGGTCAAGTATTTTCCGCCCTCCCCCCAATAATTGCCGGATTCGGTCCGGAAATGAAAACGGTCACCAGAAAAAAATGTCCTCTGTTTAATTATTAAATTCCACTCGAATCCGATCACCCGTTCGAAAGTTACGCATGACTTAATATTCCAGATTCCCCTCCCTCAACTCCCCCCCCCCCCCCCCAAATTATCATATCGAGGATTTTTTTATTCTAAGTCAGTTTGACCGGGTCCCTGATATGCCTTCCAAGTTTCGTCGTGAAAATCCCCCAAAAAACAGAATTCCGGGAAACCCCCTCCTCCCCCCCCCCCTAAAGTGTCCGGATCCAGTCAAATTATGTAAAAGATTTACATGGACCAGATGTTTGTTCTTCCCAGCAAGTTTCACTCCGATACCATCATTCTAACCGTTTCTCGAGATTTCCGGTCCACCCCCCCCCAACCCAGCTCCCCCGCGGTGCACGTAGCCAATCCGATTCAGCAAATGACTTACCTAGAGCATCTATTCGTTCTTCCAACAAAGTTCCATCCCGATCCCTCCATTCTAAACGGGTCACGTATTTCCCCCCCCCCCCCAATAGTTGCCGGATCCGTCCGGATATGAAAAAAATCATCGTAGAAATGTCCTCTGTTCAATTCTTAAATTTCACTCGAATCCGATCACCCATTCCAAAATTACGCATGACTGAAAATTTCGGATTCCCCTCCCTCCACTCCCCCCACCATTATCTGAAGACTTTAAACGGGACATTACAGATATATATTCTATCCAGTTATGAAGTTTCATTACAATCCGAGCATCCGTTCGAAAGTTGCAAACTTCTCAATTTCCCGGATTCCCCTGCCCTCCACCCCCCCCCCAAAATGGTCGGATCAGAAAACTGATTATTTCTAAGTTTGTTTGGTCGGGTCTCTGATATGCCTGCCAAGTTTCATGGTCCTAGCACAACTGGAAGTACCCTAACGCGAAAAAGTGTGACAAAATGTCCTAAATTTTCAAGTTTCCAGCGCCCCCACTTCCCCGCATATGGTCGGATAAGGAAACTGATTATTTCCAGGTTAGTTTGGTCGGTTCCCTGATATTCCTGCCAAGTTTCATTGTCCTAGCACATCTGGAAGTACCCTAACTCGGATAAGTGGGACAAACAAGAGCTAAAAGCTCATATGGCACTTGCATGGGTCAAGATGATTTGATTGATCAAAAGTAAGTTTCGACTTTGCGGTTGAGATGCGCACTCTAAGGGAGCTGGAACTTCATTTGTAAGCAAAACCCTTGTGGCAACACTGCTAATGGGCTGATGGGCATCACGAAAATGCATATATTGCTTAAAAGTATTTTTTTTACTTTGCGGTCAAGATTGGTACTTTAAGGAATAATCGGATTTGGGAAGTAGCAATTTCTAAGCAAATGTTGTTGAGTCTCCAATATTCCAGCGAAGTTTCATCGTCCTAGCACATCTGGAAGTACCTTAACGCGCGATCACCGGAATCCCAGACCCCCCCCCCCTCCTCCAACTCCACCCACAATAACCGGAGCCAATCCGTTTCTGTTAATGATTAATCCAGAGCATCTGTTTGTCATTCCCACGAAGTTCGATCCAGATCACACCAGTCTAAGCGGGTCAAGTATTTTCCGCCCTCCCCCCAATAATTGCCGGATTCGGTCCGGAAATGAAAAAGGTCACCAGAGAAAAATGTCCTCTGTTTAATTATTAAATTTCACTCGAATCCGATCACCCGTTCCAAAGTTACGCATGACTCAATATTCCGGCTTCCCCTCCCTCAACTCCCCCCCCCCCCAAGATTATCATATCGAGGTTCTTTTTTTTATTCCAAGTCAGTTTGACCGGGTCCCTGGTATGCCTTCCAAGTTTCGTCGTGAAAATCCCCCAAAAAACGGAATTTCGGGAAACCCCCTCCTCCCCCCCCCTCAAGTGTCCGGATCCAGTCAAATTATGTAAAAGATTTAACCCCCCCCCCCTAGCTCCCCCGCGGTGCACGTAGCCAATCCGATTCAGCAAATGATTTACCTAGAGCATCTGTTTGTTCTTCCAACAAAGTTCCATCCCGATCCCTCCATTCTAAACGGGTCACGTATTTTCCGCCCCCCCCCCAATAGTTGCCGGATCCGGTCCGGATATGAAAAAAATCATCGTAGAAATGTCTTCTGTTCAATTCTTAAATTTCACTCGAATCCGATCACCCATTCCAAAATTACGCATGACTGAAAATTTCGGATTCCCCTCCCTCCACTCCCCCCACCATTATCTGAAGACTTTAAACGGGACATTACAGATATATATTCTATCCAGTTATGAAGTTTCATTACAATCCGAGCATCCGTTCGAAAGTTACAAACTTCTCAATTTCCCGGATTCCCCTGCCCTCCACCCCCCCCCCCCAAAATGGTCGGATCAGAAAACTGATTATTTCTAAGTTTGTTTGGTCGGGTCTCTGATATGCCTGCCAAGTTTCATGGTCCTAGCACAACTGGAAGTACCCTAACTCGAAAAAGTGTGACAAAATGTCCTACATTTTCAAGTTTCCAGCGCCCCCACTTCCCCGCATATGGTCGGATAAGGAAACTGATTATTAAGGAAACTGATTATTTCCAGGTTAGTTTGGTCGGGTCCCTGATATTCCTGCCAAGTTTCATTGTCCTAGCACATCTGGAAGTACCCTAACTCGGATAAGTGGGACAAACAAGAGCTGTAAGCTCATATGGCACTTGCATGGGTCAAGATGATTGGATTGATCAAAAGTAAGTTTCGACTTTGCGGTTGAGATGGGCACTCTAAGGGAGCTGGAACTTCATTTGTAAGCAAAACCCTTGAGGCAAAACTGCTAATGGGCTGATGGGCATCACGAAAATGCATATATTGCTTAAAAGTATTTTTTTTACTTTGCGGTCAAGATTGGTACTTTAAGGAATAATCGGATTTGGGAAGTAGCAATTTCTAAGCAAATGTTGTTGAGTCTCCAATATTCCAGCGAAGTTTCATCGTCCTAGCACATCTGGAAGTACCTTAACGCGCGATCACCGGAATCCCAGACCCTCCCCCCCCTCCTCCAACTCCACCCACAATAACCGGAGCCAATCCGGTTCTATAAATGGTTAATCCAGAGCATCTGTTTGTCATTCCCACGAAGTTCGATCCAGATCACACCAGTCTAAGCGGGTCAAGTATTTTCCGCCCTCCCCCCAATAATTGCCGGATTCGGTCCGGAAATGAAAAAGGTCACCAGAGAAAAATGTCCTCTGTTTAATTATTAAATTTCACTCGAATCCGATCACCCGTTCCAAAGTTACACATGACTCAATATTCCGGATTCCCCTCCCTCAACTCACCCCCCCCCCAAGATTATCATATCGAGGATTTTTTTTTATTCCAAGTCAGTTTGACCGGGTCCCTGATATGCCTCCCAAGTTTCGTCGTGAAAATCCCCCAAAAAACGGAACTCCGGGAAACACCCTCCTCCCCCCCCCCTCAAGTGTCCGGATCCAGTCAAATTATGTAAAAGATTTACATGGACCAGATGTTTGTTCTTCCCAGCAAGTTTCACTCCGATACCATCATTCTAACCGTTTCTCGAGATTTCCGGTCCCCCCCCCCCCCCCAGCTCCCCCGCGGTGCACGTAGCCAACCCGATTCAGCAAATGACTTACCTAGAGCATCTGTTTGTTCTACCCACAAAGTTCCATCCCGATCCCTCCATTCTAAACGGGTCACGTATTTCCCCCCCCCCCCCAATAGTTGCCGGATCCGGTCCGGATATGAAAAAAATCATCGTAGAAATGTCTTCTGTTCAATTCTTAAATTTCACTCGAATCCGATCACCCATTCCAAAATTACGCATGACTGAAAATTTCGGATTCCCCTCCCTCCACTCTCCCCACCATTCGACAATTTTTTTATTTTGAAGTCAGTTTGATTGGGTCCCTGATATGCCTGCCAAGTTTCATCGTGAAAATCCCCAAAACCACCATCACCGGAATTCCGGGACCCCCCCCCCCCCCGCATAAGTGTCCGGATCCAGTACAATGGTCTAAAGGACTTATCTAGAGCAGATGCTTGTTCTTCCCACCAAGTTTCACTCCGATCCCTCCATTCTAACCGTTTCTTGAAATTTCCGGTCTCCCCCCTGGCTACCGAATCCGGTCAAGACTTTAAACGGGACATTACAGATGTATATTCTATTCAGTTATGAAGTTTCATTACAATCCGATCATCCGTTCGAAAGTTACACACTTCTCAATTTCCCGGATTCCCCTGCCCTCCACCCCCCCCCCCCCCCAAAAAAATGGTCGGATCAGAAACTGATTATTTCTAAGTTTGTTTTGTCGGGTCTCTGATATGCCTGCCAAGTTTCATGGTCCTAGCACAACTGGAAGTACCCTAACTCGAAAAAGTGTGACAAAATGCCCTAAATTTTCAAGTTTCCAGCGCCCCCACTTCTCCGCATATGGTCGGATCGGGAAACTGATTATTTCCAGGTTAGTTTGGTCGGGTCCCTGATATTCCTGCCAAGTTTCATTGTCCTAGCTCATCTGGAAGTACCCTCACTCGAAAAAGTATGACAAAATGCCCTAAATTTTCAAGTTTCCAGCGCCCCAACTCCCCCGCATATGGTCGGATCGGGAAACTGATTATTTCCAGGTTAGTTTGGTCGGGTCCCTGATATGCCTGCCAAGTTTCATTGTCCTAGCACATCTGGAAGTACCCTAACTCGGATAAGTGGGACAAAAAACTCGGACCGACCGACAGACGGAATTGTGATCGGTATATGGCACTTGAGCCAGAGGCTGCAAAGGCCATAAAAACTCGGACCGACCGACAGACCGACAGACGGAATTGTGATCGGTATATGGCACTTGAGCCAGAGGCTGCAAGTGCCATAAAAACCTAACTATGGTTTTCCCACTTTTTAACGACGGCGCGTTCAAATTTTCAAATATTTTGCGTCCATCCGCCGCGTCGGAGAGTCTGTGAGCGTGTTCGTCCCAACTTACCTTAGTTACTACGCATGACCTCACGAATTCTGGCTTCTTGGCGTCAAGGCTAGAACGCATTTTTCTATTTTCAGCAAAATATCGTGCCACTGGCTTATCAGGCAAATCACGGCACAGATATTCGTATTTACCACGCTTACTGCGCCCCCAAGCGTGCTAAGCAAATAGTTACTATTCGAGCAGGTTGGAACGGTCAGCATAGTAACTTTTCACGGGGTTGGACCGAAAATAGTATCTACACTGTAAAAAGTCCCTCCGTAAAAAATTAAAGTTAACTGCGGTATTTGCTACTCAGATTCATCTTATCTCTGTTTGGTAATAATTATACCTGTGTAGAGATAAGATTAATCCGAGCAGCAAATACTGCAGTTAACTTTAATCTTTATACGGAAAAACTTTTTACAGTGTAATAGTTACTATTGATAGAAGGGTGGAACACGCTCAGTAAAAACGAAAATCACGTCGAAGATAACACATGGCAATGTGCTGGAGCAGGGGGGGGGGGGATGAACATTATCAATCAACAGCTATAGGCGTACTCTCGCCGTTCCCCGAGGACTCCTCGGGGAATCGAAGGGAGTCACTCCACGCGGATTCCGCGTACAGAAACAGCGAGAACACGGGAATGCTTCCAAAATGGGTTTTGTTCGAAAAAAAAAACGCAGTTGACGAAATTAGTCTGGATCCACTTTACATTTTGTTTTGTTTATTCTGATTGTTTTAAATTAGTTTTACATTGCACCAACACCAGCAAAAATCGATTCCCCTCCGAATCTGAAAGGGAGTCCTTTTTGATGATGGTGATGATAATCGAGCATTCCCCTTCCTTGGGGACTCGCGAGAATACGGGGAACGGGACAAACAAAATCGCGGGTACTCCTGAAGTGGAGTCCTCGGGGAACGGCGAGAATACGCCTTTCGACGGCAGTTGTCGTTGCAGTGAGAAGTGACCCAAAAAGGAATACAAGAAACGCTACCAAACTTCTTTCCCATCCATTTGACAAAAACCAAGGCCCCTATGTTGGTGATGATGAAAGTGAGATGACCTTTTCAGGGACGAATATCAGTTACCACGGTAACTGGCCAGATACCACGGTACCTGCAAAAGGACTTATGGAGGTGAAAGCTCAGCTTAATGGACCAGATTCTACCTGATATAGTAGTTGCGTTTTTGCAGATACCATGGTATCTGTTACCACGGTAACTGGATCTGCATTTAGTCGTTTTTGCAGTAACCGTGGTATCTGATATACGGTTGCTCTGCAACAAGGACAATTGCCGAAATTGCGCTTTTCGAAGTCATCCCGAAAGAAAAACTGATATTCAGTCACATCACTGAGTGCCAAACTTCTTTCCCACCAATTTGACTAAAATTTATGAAAGCGAGAAGACTTTTTCAGATACCACGACCAGTTACCACGGTCGGCCGTGGTATCTGAAAAGCTGATACCACGATACTGGCCAGATACGACGATAACTGCAGAAACGCCTTTTGACCGTGGTATCAGATACCACGGTAACTGCAAAAACGACTTAGGACCGTGTATCAGATAGCATGGTATCTGCGAAAACGCAACTAGTAACATGTGATAGTAAGGTTGACTTGCGCACTACCTATTATGCATTCGGGAACTAAAACACAAGGAAGCTTAGAAAGGGAGAATGCAGTTAAAAGAGAAGATGCTACGTTTTGTGTTAGCTATTCACAAGTAAAGTGAGACTACCAAACAGCAGTGTCTAAGTCAAACTAATTCAACAACAATCGTCTCTCGCAGAATGAAAACAACCGACACTAAAAATATAGTCCAGTATACATATGCTTCTTTGAACATTTCTCTAAATTTTGGGCCCAATATTCTCGCTATCAAATTTTGGTTTTGCTTATCGCCTCCAAAACAGTCGAATGGGAATGTTAAAGCGGGCCACAAAAAATGTTTTTTCTACAACACACACAATGCTAACCATCCCTACTGTCACTATGAATGTTCAAAACCACTAAAAACACCGTAAAACAATGAGCAAATTAAAAAAAAAAAAACCAAATTTCCTAGGTTTGAAATAACTCTGTCTGGACTAAATCTCAGCCGATTATCCCGGACAGCTGTTACGTAGGGAGCCAAGGGTCAAAATAATAATTTCCATCTAATGCTCCAACTGTTTATTACAAACAGAAGTAAATTATAAAACCAAGACCAGTGTGGTACCTCTGAAGACATACAAAAATTATCTGTTAGGTCTTATCTTATGATTCTTTGCTAATCAATCCTGGAAAATTCCGCCATCTAGAAAGAGAGACATAGTGCGTGGTTTTTTTTCTCGAGCCAAAACAGCAACTCGGAAATCGAGTTCAAATTTAAATAAACCCGTGGCATGCAATCACTAAGAGAAGGTAAACAGAATGTTTGGATTAGGTCTTTAAGAACTTGATGGTTCGTTTTTACGAACTAAAAGGTAAAGCAGTTTTGTGGCTAAAAAGCCGCCTTTTTAGGTCAGATAACAACCTGATCCAAATTCTTTCCACTCCACTTTTTCAACTTTCATTTGTGGAAAAAATGGAGTGATGAACTTGTGGTTCGTTGATTTTTCGATACATATATGGTTCTGTGTGATATGTAGGCTAGTGATAATGTGTGTGTTTTCTTCTATGTATATGGCTCCGGCTGAATTAAATAAATAAATTAAATTAAATTAATATCTGGTACGTGGCAAGTGTTTCAGCTTTTTTTATCATAAAAAATGTAATCAGATTGGTATTATTTCGGTTGCCGTTAATTATTTAAAGTATTTTGTTCTGTCGGGATACTTTGGGCGATTTAGGAAGTAATGCAAAACTGTTGTAATACTAACTAGGCAATGATTTTGCCGTATGAGGGTGCAAAAGCAACTGAGCAAACGATTGAGAAAAAAAACCCACAGTGAACGGCTTTTTGGGATCCAAAAACGTCAGTGAGGGATACCTATGACATCGTAAAGTTTGTCCGTCCGTCTGTTAGCACGATAACTCTCGAAGGGATTGAGATATTTTGATGAAACTTGGTATGAGATTCGTTGGGTCAAAGTACAGGTCAAGTTCGTAGATCGGCTCCGTGGCCCTACATTTAGAGCAGGGGGATCAGTTTCAAATTAAGGGCCGAACAATTTTTTTAGATAGTCGATAGCAAGGAGACATGCTGAAATTATTTTCTCGACGGACAAATTGGTCGCCCGGAATCCGGCCAAAACCGAAAAATGTGTTAAAAGTAAAAGTTGTATCTGAAGTTGATTAGAGTTTCCATGGAAGGGTAAGGAGACATGCTGGATTCGTTTTCGAACTTTATTTTCTTGCCGGACATGTAGTTCATCGGGAATCCGGCTGAAACCGGAAATTTGTCAGAAGTAAGGCAGGACGTCTTAAAACCCAAACGAGATAGTCGATATGTCTGTAGGGGTGAGGAGACATTAGCTTTCTTGCCAGGCAAGTAGTTGGCCCGGAATCCGGCAAAAACTGGATATTTGGTAAAAAAAAAAAAAAAAAAATTGTTCCGAAGTCGATTAGAGGTTCGCATCGAGGTAAGAACACACGACGAATTCATTTCTGAACTCTATTTTCTTGTCAGACCCTCGGTGTCACCAGCTCTTCTGCTCTGAATACATTTTGCGAAGTTTAGAGCTGCTAGGTTTCGATTACAGCTTCAAAATATTGGTAAAAACACATGTTGAACCCATATCGTAACTTTATTATCCTGCCGGACAGGTATTTCGCTCGCAATCCGGATAATTTGGTAAAACTAAAGCTCTTTCTGAAGGTTTCTTAGAGGGTCGGTATAGCGATAAAGATATGCCTACATGCCGAATCTGTTTTTGAACAGAGCAAAATAACACTAGGGAGTAGCGCCAAGACTTGACAAAATTGACACACACTCGAATAGCATGGACACTAGCCCCACTTTCGATACAGAACGTCCCTAACTCAATCAGTCTTTCACCAGCGTTGGCTCCAATAACTTCATATTCTGAACATAGCTAAAAAATGCTGCAGCCTCCATTGTTTCCTTGGTGTGGGCAGGCCTCACCTTTACTTTATTAGAAATTTCTGAACCCGAAAGTTTGTCTCGCTTTGAATGCTGCAATCGTAGTGGATGGCGTTATGAGTATGGCCCGTTTGCAATGCATGGAAACATAGGTATTACCACTACACCCTGGTGTTATTTTTCTCTGGTTTTGAACTTCATTTTCCTGTCGGAAAAGGAGTTGGCTCGGAATATAGCTAACACTAGGAATTCGGTCAAAGTAAATATAATTTTCAAATTTGATCAGAGATGAGATACAGGGCAAACCGGACGTTGGCCGTAATCTGTAAAAAAAAAAACTACGGTATCAATTTTTGTGCATTTTCAAGCGGAAGATTAGGGACAAATAGTAACATGTTTAAGAGACCTGGCGAACACCGGAAATCTGTAAGACCTGATTGTCTGGATCAAAAAGTACAAAAATGCAAAATTTGGGGGATCCCATCGAAACCTTTGGTCTTGTTTAATTTGACTTTATCTTACTTGAATTGTCATCACATTATTCGGCGCCGTCTAAAGTAAGGCGACATTCAAAGAAGCATATCTCTATATTTGACGGTGCAAAACGGATAAGTCAGCTACATTTTATTCGAGCAATATTTCGGCCCTTCTTGGCAAGGGTCCTCTTCAAGCTCAAGCCGCTCAAGCTGGAAAATAAACTTTTATAAAGTTTATTTTTATAAAGTTTTATAAAGTTTATTTTCCAGCTTGAGCGGCTTGAGCCTGAAGAGGACCCTTGCCAAGAAGGGCCGAAATATTGCTCGAATAAAATGTAGCTGACTTATCCGTTTTGCACCGTCAAATATGATTCGCAGTCAGCTTGGGCCGTAGGAACATCAAGCATATCTCTACTGTACATGCTGATACCAAGAATAAATATTATAAATATTATATTATTATTATAAATACCAATATTAAAATTATATTATAATATAAGTAGTGAACTGATGGACAAAAATTTTTCATGGTTTTCACCATGAGACCCCGTCTTGTGGGTCCTGGTATGTCTACGTGGCTCCGACAATAGAGTCCTAGACTTCTAAATTATATTTGAAAAAATGTTTATGGTTTATTGGTCACGGTACAAGTCCCTTGTCTGAAGTGCCATCTATGTATTATTATAATACAAAATTAAATAATATTAATATATATAAATTAAAAAAATATAATATAAAAATTAAATTAATATAAAAAAAGAATATGATAAATATTATATTATTTATTCTTACTGATACACTGATACCTGCCATGTATTGATAGCGGCGGTCCCTTAGGAATCAGGCAAGCACACCTACAGACAAGAACAAAAAATGAATAAAAGGTTTCACATTTTCTCATCAACTTATCTTGTTCCTTCAGCAAAAAAGAAATAAAAAATCTGATTTGAAAAGTATGAAAATTCGTTCACTCTGTGAGAGACGAAGAGGATAATACCCAATCGACCAAGCTTACACTGCTTACTATACGGCAAGTACGGAATGACTCCAACAATGCTGCGAGCTGATGAAGTTTTGCAGGCATAAGCCATAATCAGCAACTCCATAATGTTGTTGTTAACATCCCTGCAAAAGAAAAAAGTCATGATTAATAACACGTCACTAGCTACGTTCGTCGCAATCCTGGTTGTTTCTGCTGTTTACTCACTAGTGTCCTCTGCAAGAAATTTTGGTCCCACCATCTATCGGTGCTTCTCCCTAGTTCCTACCCCAAGACGAAGTTCTGGTTAGTCCGAAATGGCGAGTCCGGAAACGGCTGATAGCACTAGGGAGCAGTCACCTGTGAACGCCTTATGGGGAAAGACCGAATGCGGAATGTTTTTTTTGTTTGTTTTTCTTTTCTTTTTTTTTTTTTGGGGGGGGGGGTATAGCGACTGGCTGGTAGTTTTTACCGGGTATTTAATAGAAAAGACGACTATTTTTATGACAAATCGACTGTTTTTTAAAAAAAAATACGATTTTTCGGTGACTGAGCGAGAACATTGTGGGGAGGGGCGTCCCTTCTCCCCCCATACGTGACAGCCTCTACCAGAGATCATCACTGAGTACTCCAGTGACAAGGAACGCCGCTACTATGGGCGATGTTGCCTCCTGCTCAGACAAGGCTAGTAAAGACTTCGTTGGTAGCGGCAAGCCAAAAGATGGCGCTGAAACAGCATGATCCATCAAACCTACCATAGGGCCTCCCGCTTCCAAGCATCCCCCCAAGCACGCAGCACTGATGAATAGCGTCTGTTACACTCCTAGTAGCTTCTGGTTTTTACTCACTAGTGTCTGGCGTTTCCTATGTAAAGTTTTTTGTCTCGCCATACAAAAAAAAATCGACAGGGAAATTCCACTATATGAAAGTTGATTTGCGAATAGCGGAGCAACGATGTATCTCATTTTCCTCGGGTCTTCAAGCGATCTTCATGTGATGGCTAAATACACTGTCCTATCTCAGCCCTTTTTGGTTAAACTTCAATACAAAATTAAACTGGGCGAGGTAAAGGATTTTCAACTTCTAGACTGAAATGTGGGCATTTGGAGAAATATCTTAAATTTGTAAATGCATGAGAATATTTTTTCGACCCTTTCTTGAATCATAGAAGCCTTCTGAAAAACATTTCCGATTATACTTTTTCCTAAAACTTATGTTCAATCAAAGCAAGAAATGGCCGGGAAAACACTTTCAAGTATTTACAAGTTTTTAATATTTACCAAAAGCCCACAATTCAGTCTCGAAGTTGAAAATCTTATACCCCGCAATGTAACATTTTAACCGCAATGTTTAATTTCTACATTTTTCGATGATGGTGAGAAATATCCATTTTCGTCAGGTGCAATCTCCCTATTCAGCGATGTCATGGCAATAGTCCTCGTCAGACTCTACCTAGATAAACGAACCTGCGACAAAATAAAGGTCATTTCTGCAACTGTAAGTTGACAGAAAAAAAAATATATATACAATATATAAAATCATAAAAGAAATATAAAATTTACCCTACTTTAAAATTAGTATTTATATTTGGGTATTATTGAACAATCAGTAGTAAATACGCGATTCCACTTCCAGAGGGTCTTGCAATGTGATTTGCTCGCTGGGAATTATCCCGGAATCCTGCAAAAGACCCCTTCCATCAAAGGGAACTAAACATATGCTTGAAAGTGAACTTCAAGATAGGCTTTCTCAATGCAAGGTTGCAAGAAAACTTGACCCTATTCTGGAAAACACTTTCACAACGACCTACTTTGTTCCAGTTTGGATTATGTAGATATCTTTTCCTCTGACAGAATCTCCAATATCCACCATTGTTTCTCTATTTGTCTTATGATAGATGGAAGCAGCACCAAGCTTGAGACCCAGCCTCCTGGAATGAAAATACGTTAACAAACTAGATGGGTAGCCTACTTCAGATTGTGGTATTCTGGATGTTGCCTAAGCCTCTGCTGCCTAATGAATGAATGAATGAAATATTTTATGCCCACCAACAACACAAAGGAGGAAAAAGATGGAGTATGTGAAAAAAAGAAAGGAAAAACAAAAAACAACGACTAAAAAAAAAAAAAATTAACCTAGATACTAATCAAACAAATCTTATCAAGGTAAGGTAAGGTACAATTTTAATGGCAAATTTAAATAAACCTGGAGTTTCTCAAAAGCATCAGACATGCCAGTGGCATAAAAAACGATGCTTCACTAATTCTGATGGGTTTGTCAAAATTATTAATATAATTCTAGCCTAAGGCATTGTAAAGAAAAAACAAACAAACAACTATGACACATCAACACTAAAATTTAAGGACAACACGAGAGTTTACGACAACAAACATATGACCAAAGAAAAAAGGAAAAAAAAAAAAAAAGGTTTGCGACATGGGTCTGATCTTTCTCCGAGCACAAAACGAAAATGAATCAATTATATCAGACAGAAGAAATATAATCAAAAAAGAATACCCATCCAGGGCTGTACAACATCCTCAATTATTAAGTTTAGCGACCAGATTATCAACATGCATATCATAATGCTTATGACAATGGCATAAGGTAGAGAATACAGAAGAAAACGACTGGCAATTAAACCTTGATCTGCTTGAAGCAAAATTATCTCTCCAATAAACAATGTGGGTACTCTTAGTTTACCAGTAATAAAAGGGAGAAACCGTCTATAAGATCAACAATGAGGGTAGGGCGACATCCCTGGATGCTAGGCTTGAGTATTTTTTAATTTATTTAGTTATTTATTTTATTTGTTGAAATCTAGCGCTTGTGGGAGACCTGTGGTGTGGACCTGGAGGTGAACTTTGAGGATGGAGTGGTAAGTAAAAATAAACAAATTCTTCAATCTTTCTTTCTTTGTTTTATTTTAATAGTGAAGAGACTTATTTATTTGTTGATTATTTTGGTATTAACCTTTATGTAATGAGCCATGGAGCTTTGTATGGGTTAAAACTTATTTTGTTCATTTATTTTGGCATTTAATAAAACCGAACTGAGCTGAAGCCCATTTACTTGTAGGCTACCTTGAAAAAACAGAAAAGAACAATTTTCTCAATTATGGTAACTATTAATTCTTTCTTGTCATAAAAACATAAAAGTGTGACATACTCAACACTTTTGTTTTTGAAATGGGTAAATAGAACCATTCCTTCATTCATTCAGTGAGGTAGCCTAAGTTTCATCTCAAACCACAGCTACAAGGTAGGATGATCATGACAGACTGATAGATAGCACAGAACTGGAAAATTAATCAGGCAGTGGCTACCCTTCTTGTGTTGTTTTTCTGGCCAAGTATCAACACTGGCCAGCAATGTTGATCGATATTCACTAATGATACTGATGCAATGGACCAAATACTGAAACTGTATTTGAAAACATGAATAATGATATCAAAATGGTATTTGGTGGTTTTCATCTATTTTCTTATTATTTTTATAACCTTATGTGACTAACTCTTAGCATCATAGGCTATGTCAGAAACTGGAGCAATATACAAATTTTGTATAGGTTAATTCTTTTATTTTTAGAAGTTTGCAACAGGAGTTGATGCAGAATGATATTGGACTAACAAAAAATCTTGAAGTACATAGCTGACATAGTTGACATAGCCTATACAGGAGGGGTATCCAACCTCAAATTTATATGACCTTGAACTTGGCTTGAAAACCATGCAAGGAAATTTCTGTGCAGTCCAAAACAGGTCTTTGGGTCGCTCAAGGTTTCCTTCTTGACAGTTGGAACCTTGTTAGGACTGCATTGAAGTTATCTTCAAACCTTTTGGACCAGGTTCGAGGTTGTGTGAATTCGAGGTTGGATACCCCTCCTGTATAAAAGCAAAAAATGGTCCGAAAATAAGGATATCAATAGGTTTTAGCCTAATGATTTAAGAATAAGAACAATTGTTTGAAAAAGCCATTTACACATACAAACTGTAACTACACAAACAACTTTCTACTCGTACTGCTCTGTTGACTATTTACAAATCTACAACTCTTCCTTATCAATTAGGCGAAAGTACATTCCAGAGAGAAGATCAGAATGCCATGAAGTACCCAGGGGAAATCCTCGCCAACAACCTCTCTATCTTCTCTCTACGGCTACCAATTTCCGACAGATCTAACACCAGCATACAAAAATAAGCAAACTTCATATCCGAAGTGAATCATCCTTTAAAACTACTCAGTAAAATGAAATCTATTATTTGTATTCTTGACTTCTGTAAGCAAACATCTACATACCTGGGGCTGGAAAGAAAATGATAAACTCACGCTGCAACTGATTCTGCCATTTCTTTATGAGAATTTCCAGCCAAAATGACTGGATCACCTGCTGACTGGCCCCTTCTGTCCATTCTGCTCAGTATAAAAGTTTACCAGATTTAAACAGAAACACTACACATTCAGGCTTTCAGGCAGGGTTGCCAAATATTTTTGGCCGAGAGTGTCACTTTTTGAGCCAAAAAGTGCCATTCGGTGTCATTTACAAATTCAGAAAGTGTCACAAAAAGTGTCACTTTTCAGAAGTTTTCCACCAAGGAAATACTCAAGGGGGACGGGAAAAACAATCCCCTTCAACCCCTCGAGATCTAAAGATGTGTTTTTAAGTGACACTTTTCAAGATTTGTTTCAATATTTATCCAATTTCCGTTATAAAAAAAATTAAAAAAATCCGCGTTTACAGCGGAAACGCCGTTGTCTCCCATAACATGTGAAGGGATCTGAGCCAAGTCGTTGCCCACAGAATCCCGGCATATAATCCAAGACACAAGACCAAATGTTTCAATGGGATCCCAAAAATTCAAGATTTGATCCAGACATTTGGGTTTTGTCTTCCCAGATCCAGTCTTCGCCAGACTCCGTGAACATCTTTACTATTAAAATTCAGGAACAGATCAAGTCCAAATAGCTAATTATGGGAAAACCAAGTTCAGATATGGATTTAGCATTTGTGTTTACCCCTATAAGTCATATCTGTTTTTTTTTAACGGAAACTTCCTGCCTTACTTCTGCGAATTTCCCTGTTTCCGCCGAATTCTGGAACTACTTGTCCAGCGAAGAAAGAAAGCTAAAAAACGAACTCGGTGTATCTTCTTTCCTCTATAGCCTACCGAACATCTAATCAACTTAAAAAAAAAAATTAACTTATAACAATTTTTCTGGTTCCAGCCGGATTCCGAGCGAACTATATGTCCGGGTAAAAAATGACTGTCGTACATGGCAAACTAATTGTCCGGCGAGAAAAGGGTTTTCGTATGTGTTCAGAATGTCTTCTTACCCCTTAATCGAAAATCTCATTAGCTGTTTAAAAATATTTTGTTTGTCCCTTAATCTGAACCCCTTCTCCCACCACTAAATGTAGGGCTAAAGAGTCCATGTACGAACTCCCCTTGACCCAAAGGAGCGTCCCACCAAGTTTCATCAAATTTTTCTTCCCTTCGAGAGTTATCGTGCTCAGAGACAGACAGACAGACAGACAACTTCTGCGATGTCATAGGTATCCCTCCACTTACGGTTTGGGATCCCAAAAACAGACACCTTTAGTTCAGATGAGAGATCAAACTATCACAATATTTACTTCAACCATGCTTCTAAGCAATCAGTGTCGAAAATAACTGATTTTAACCAGAGTTCTGGACAAGACTTTCGGTCATCCGTGCAGCTTAGTAACTAACAGAAATATGTATTTTATAAAAATTGTATGACTAATACTAAGAAAGTTTCATAAAAGTGTCATTTTAGCAAAAAGTGCCACATTTTGGCCTGAAAGTGTGGAAAGTTTCACGGGCTTCAAAAAGTGTCATAATGACACCAAAAGTGTCACTTTGGCAACCCTGCTTTCAGGGCCTCAGAGCAGGGTTGCCAGTGTTACCAGAAAAATTTAGAAAGTGACTTTTGGCTGAGACAGAGAGTGAATTGGGAGTGAAATTCTATTTTCATGAAAAAACGTGAAATGGTAATTTTTGGTCGGAATCACTGCTGTAAAACAGCTTTTCGGCGGAATCTCAATCAATTCAGAATTCTCCGAGCATGACTAGCACGAAAAAATTCCCCTACAGACATGAGTTGAATTCCGCGTTTATTTTGTATTTTCTGGAATTGTCACACTATTGTGCGACAAATCTGGAAATTACATAAATAGAGTGAATTTTATGTCCTACGTAGGACAAGAGTGACAAAAAAAAAATAGAGTGACAATTCACACTATCGTGGCGACATGTGACAACCTTGCCTCAGAGTCTGCAGTTTGAAGTTTAGCTGGGTCAAAACTAAGGTGTACCGGAATAACATCCAACCGTGACGTCACACCATTTGATCTATTTTACCTCAGAAAACGAAAAACTGTAGTTTATTCCTACCGGTGAATATATATTTTAATACATGTTTATAGAGCCGAGCACGTTTACATTGATAAAACGACCTAAGGACAATCAAATCCTATGTTGGGAGTGCTCAAATGTTTTTTTCTCTTTTCCCTCCAGGGCCTGTCCAGGGCATGAGGACTGCCCAGGGACAGCCTGGATTTCTGGCACTGTTGCCAAATCGCGATCTCAAAACAAAAGCAATTTTGCATAACAGTCGTAAGTACAGTCCATTCACGGCAGAACAAAATAAGCACCAGCTTCTTTTGGTTCTAGTTCGAGGTTCTAGTGTTAGTTGTGTTCTTTTGCTCTTTGTTTCTTTGTCGGAAGTTCTATGAAAGCAGAAAATACTTGTCGATTCTGGGTGGACTTAGTGGCAATGCTGTTTTACGAAAAGCATGAAAAGATAGATGGCGGCTCACATCCTTGTTTTCTTCTGAAGTCGCCCGTGTCCGCAAGTGGCGCAAGTTCTTTTTGGAACTAGATTTGATTTTTCCAAAGGGTTAAATTGTTTTGATTGTGTGAAGTGTATTTCAGTGTATGTAAAAATAAGCTCGCTCTGCTTGTGGGCAGCTCTTCTCGGATCTTCCTCAGTGAGTGTTGAAAAAAATCCCATCATCTCGATTTGCAGCCGGAAATGTAAACACAAGTTGATCTGAGGTGAGTCACTTAACTGCTTAAGAGCCTTAGAGGCTGAGACCTGGCTGGTGGCCCGCAAGGGAAGGGATTGGGGCAAGAACAGTCTACCACAAACCCCTGATTTTTGGGAAAGCCTAATGCCAAACGCTGGGTATATCTGATGTTTGGTATACCCTATACCAGTGGTTCCCAACCTTTTCCGCACCGCGTACCCCTAATCAAGGTTCGAAAAGGTTGCGTACCCCCTTTTCGAGAATGTGAAAAAGAAGATATTTATTATCGTAGAGGATAAGGCGTACATCTGCAGAAATATATACAAAATCAATGAGACACTTGAGGCTGCTTTGTAGCTATAATTTTGTCAAATCTCGGCTCGACGTCATTAACAGCAATATTTTTTACAGTCAGCCTGTTTCTGTGTTTGGTTTTGATTTTCTCCGTTCTATCATCAAGCTGCATCGCAAACATTTTGGTTCCCTTAATTCGCGACCTGAATGACAATATCACTTGCAATGTCTTTGATTCTTCTTGAAACAGTATTGTTTGACACAAGAACAGATTTTACGGCAGTAGGATAGCTGATTTTGAATTAACATTATTTCATTGGCTTTCACTAGGGCTTTGTAATCAGTCATCACACACGGGTTGGGAACACCCTTCCTCCCAAAGTGGTATGCAAGATGGTTAAAAAGAAACGAGTCGGCGCGAAGCGCTGCGATTTTTCGTAAAAACAGTCGGTAAAATGACCAGCCAGTCCGTAAAAATACCTGCGCCCCCCAAAAAACATTATGGCTAGTGATGCCTCGCTGGTGGTTTTAGGCTTTCGGCAATCAAAAGTGAGTGAGGCGAGATTTTGAAGCTACAGACTAAATCGATTTTGTTACCTTCGCGTACCCCTTGACAGGGTATCGCGTACCCCTTGGGGTACGCGTACCACCGGTTGGGAACCACTGCCCTATACCATGGTACAGTAGAGGTATGCTTATGTGAACGTCTGGTAAATGTGAACGATCGCTGAAGAAAAAACTAAAACCCAAACAAGGTATTTTTCAAATAAATACTGATAATAACCATTCACGCCATTTGCACTTTTTGAATATTTGTCTAATTCACTGATGAAAGTGACTGAACTATCAGCTGATTTCCTTTGTTGATTTGAAAATTTTGCAAAGTGGAACGCAACTTCAATGGAGAAGATGGCGGTCCGAACCTCCAGATGCAGTCAAAAGAGGAAGAAGATTTTTTTAAAATTCAAAATCAAAGAAAGTCAACTGAATTTCTACTTCAAGTTGTGCTAGCATAACCCTGAAATACTTGGCTGTTAGCTGATATTAAGTTTGTAATTTTTCTTTTCCATTTTACTTTTTTGTACGCAATTGACAAAAGCAAGGTAGTGGAATAGTTAAAAAAGTGTTCACATAAGCATACCTCTACTGTATACTATTATTATTATTTATTTATCACCCACAACTACAAGAAACAAGTAGTACAAGTGGAGTAAACTATAAAAAGAAAAATAACTTCAACTAAACACTATCCTCTTCAACAAAAAACTGAATAAGACCGTGATCAGGGCCTATTTTACAAAATGCGTCCACAGAAAGCTTTCTGTGTAGGTCACCGAGCTTTTGAACTACATCCGTAACATTATATTTTTTAACCAAGTACCGATTTCTAGTCCACGGTGGCAGAGAAAGCAGAATTTTGCAAAATTTGAAATACGTAACTTTCATTTTCTTCAAATCTTTTAGCTTCAGAACAGAATGAATACCCGAAAAATAAAGAACAGAATGATCAGAAAACATTGAGAATAAACGACCAAGAGCTCTTCTGCTTAGCTCTTTTACTGCATCTGCAACAATCTGTCTACGGAAGAGAGCTAAAGAATCAGAAACAGTAATCCCTAGCCACCGAAAAGAAGAAACAGAAACAACAGAAAATTCATTACATACTAGAGGAGTATACGAAGACAGGTTGTAAGACAAGAATTCACATTTATCAAGATTCAGAGATAAGCCAATATCCAGGAAAGACTGAGAAACTAGAGAAACCATCGCAGAAAGAGCTGATTTAGTACGGCTGATCAACAGGATGTCGTCAGCATAAGCTATATAAGAAACATCAGTAGAACCAGTAAAATAAGTGCCTGAGATCTTTTCCAGAACAGTAGAAATACAAATTTTGAAAAGGGTTGGTGATAAAACACCCCCCTGCCTTACACCTCGAAGTACTTTAATAGTTGTTTCTGGAGAAGATTTCAAGCGGAGGTAAGAGTTAGAGTACCAGAACCGTAGAAGGTAAACAACTGAAAAGTTTACACCAGAAGAAGCCAAAGAAAAGAAAAGTTGGTTATGAATGAATACCCTGGATACACTATGGTATACGCTGGATACACTATGCCAAATGCTGGATACCGGGACCCAATAAAATATTGAAGATTTGAGTGAAGCTCAGAAATCAACCAATCAGAATTCATCTGTAGTGAGATAGGTCAGGGTTAGGGTACCAACAGCCAACAGCTATCCTACATTTGGCATAGGGTATTCAGTGTTAGGCATAGGCTTTGCCAAATGCTGGATATACCCAGCGTTTGGTATAGGGTATCGAAAAATCAGGGGTTTGTGGTTGACTTGGCAAGAGCTGTCAAAATCTTGAAAAGAGAATTACCATTTAGCAGTTATTTTTTTTTCTTTTTCAGTATTGGCATGTAACAACAATAACAAGCTCTTCTTCATTGTGATGTTTGCATTTATAGGTGTTGTTGGTTTGTAACACCCTTACATAACCCTTGCAGCTTCTTTCTGTGTTTGACAGTGCAGATGCGTCAGCTACATTTTATTAGAGCTATATTTCAGCCCTTCTTGGCAAGGGTCCTTCAGGCTCAAGCTGGAAAATGACCTTGCGGAAAAATTATTAAAGATACTTTCTTAAAGGACCTGTCTTACCTATAATACTAGTGCAACCTACTTACATAATCACTTCATATATCTCTAAACCCGGAGATCCCAATTTCGTATGGTACATTCTAACTCCTCTAACAAAACCACTCGGATTTTCTCACTTGCCGTGTGTTTCTACCGTCGATGTGTGTCACGCTGTCGACGGTTGTCTACGAGAAGTTTTTCCCTCAGAAAACCCGGTTATTTAAATTGTTTCCCTGTTTTCGCTACAATTCAAGGCGTCTCTGAAAAGGCTTAAAACAAGCAAAACCGTGGGTTATTTGTTGAAAGCACAGCCTAGTTTTAAAGTATTCAAATATTTTAAAATACTGTAAGTTGAAGAGTAAATAGTGCGAGGAGTCCTTTAAATATCTGAATTTGTGAACGTCTTCCCTGAAAACTGCTTGGAGTTAAAGCTGGTGCTGTGATTTTGATTTTGGACATGGCCGCTGTTTTTGCTGCTCGATTCGGTCGTCGAAAAGGGAGAGATTTTTCTGCATTTTGGTTTACGAGTGACCTTCTTCTTTCCAGCTCTGTTTCATTGTTCCCCGTTTCCATTAATAATTGACATATTGTTCATACGACTCATTTTCACACCATAGGCTAACAAGTTCGTCCTTGCAAATATTTCAGTCTTTCCTTTCAGTTTTATCTCTGTTCCTGCTGAAAAGTGATTGCTTTGGGACACAAATGTCAAATGCATAAAACCTTCGCTCGTTTTTATGGCACTTGCAGCTCCGCTCAAGTGCCATATACCGATCACTTTTCGGTCGGTCGGTCGGTCTGTCGGTCCACTCTTCTCGAGTTCGGGTACTTCCAGAAGGGCTAGGACGATGAAACTTGGCAGGCGTATTAAAGACTCGACCAAACTAACATGGAAATAGTCACTTGCCCGATCCGACCATCGTCGGGGGAGGGGGAGGTGTCGGAATCCGGAAAATAGGGGCATGCATAACTTTCGATCGGGTGATCGGATCTTAATGAAACTTGATATCTGGAAAGACCTCGTGTCTCAGATGTCTCGTTTCAAGTCCGGACCGGATTTGATGAATCTGGGGGGAGTCGGAGGGGGGGGGGGGGCGGCCGGAAATCGTGTGAAACTCTCAGAGTCGAGCGATCGGGATGAAACTTGGTGGGAAGAACAAGCACAAGCTCTAGATACATCACTGACAGAACTAGATTGGATTCGGGCACTGTAGGGGGAGTTGCGACGGGGGTTCCGGAATTCCGGCGATCCGTCGTTAATGTACTTCCAGGTGGGCTAGGACGATAAAATTTGGCAGGCATATCAGGGACCCGACCAGATTAACTTGGAAACAGTCACTTGCCCGATCCGACCACCGGGGGGAGGGGGAGACGGCGGAATCTGGAAATTAGAGGCATGCATAACTTTCGAACGGGTTTTCGGATCTTAATGAAACTTGATATCTTCAAAGACCTAATGTCCCAGATGTCCCATTTCAGTTCAGGACCGGATCCGATGAATGGTGAGAGGGGAGCAGAGGGGAGAACCGAAAATCTCGTGACACGCATAGAGTGGAGCGATCAGGATGAAACTTGGTGGGAAGTACAGTCACAAGTCCTAGGTGCATCAGTGACAGAACCAGACCGGATTAGGGTATCGAGGGGAGGGGAGCTGTATGGGGGTGTCCGGAATTCCGGTTGTCGTGAGTTAAGGTACTTCCAGATGATTATTCTTTGAGCCCAAGCTGACTTTGAAACATTTATTCAAACAATGTTTACAACGGGTACGTCAGCTACGATTCTTCATCAGCGATATTTCGGCCCTTTTTGGCAAGGGTCCTCCTCAGGCTGTCAATCCTCTGGTTCAACTTCGGGGAAGGAAACAGACCTGTAATCTAATAATTGATGATAATTGATTACAGGTTTGTTTCCTTCCCCGAAGTTGAACCAGAGGATTGACAGCCTGACGAGGACCCTTGCCAAAAAGGGCCGAAATATCGCTGATGAAGAATCGTAGCTGACGTACCCGTTGTAAACATTGTTTGAATAAAAAACTTCCAGATGTGCTAGGAAGATTTGCTGGAGCATTAGAAACTTGACATCATTGGGTTAGACATCGTCACTTCTCTGATCCGACGGCCGACCATCCCTGAAAGAACTCATCTTAACCGCAAAGTGCAAACAAAAATTTAAGCAAAATTTACTTTTTCACGATCGCCATGAGCTCATGATCCTTTTTGCCTCAAGAGTTTTGCTTAGAAATTAATTTTTAGCACCCTTAAAGTGCGCATCTTAACCGAAAAGTGAAAAAAATACTTTTGACCATCACTTCCATCTGACACTTGCAAGTGCCATATCAGCTTCCAGCTCTTGTTTATTGTGACTCACACCAAAGGGTAGTTTTGTGTAATGCAGAAGCTGAATGATGGCTTAGGACCAGTATTTCGAGGTTTTGGCACAGACTTTCATCCGGCACTGAAGAACATCCGTAACCGATCCGTAAATCCCGGAAGGCTTAAAGCCGGAGCAGAACAGAGACTTTTGAATCCTAAGCTTTAGCTTTAGTTCAGCTTTCAGCTTTATTTCTACATGAACGGAAATCGTGGTATGTGACAGAGATCAGATGAAACCAATCATTCCGTCATAAATAGCAACTAAATACCACCAATAGAGATGATAAAAAAAAATAAAAAAAAATCGAAGTGCTTGCAAGGGTCTCGGCAAGGATGAAGCCTTGGTCTTCGCCACCCAGCGGTCGACGACCACGCTGCTTCGTGACTCTTAATCCCGCTAGATGGCGCGCAGGAGGCCTGCAGAAATGGAAGTGATTTCATTTTCATTGTTGCGTGTTTTAGCCTTTGCTATAGCGGGAATGATTAAACAAAACCTTACAACCCGTGAAAAAATTGAACATGTTTTAAAACAAAGTAAAATATCTTTTGCAAGAACGAAACTGGAGGTATCGTCGAAATGTGTTGACATTGTCTATGATTGCCTTTAATTGTCTTTTTTTCTATTTAGGATGTTTCTTTTTGTTATTGTCGTTGTTTTGTTTAGATTTTTAGGGATTTTCAGAATTCGCCTCATTCCAGTGCAGTTCTCTTACTACTGCAAAAACCAAAAAAAAATTGGCTACTATCGACCAAACGATAGGTTTCATGAACCCCAAGGGCCCATGATAATTTTTGCCTCGTGGGTTTTGATTACGAATGACTTCCTTAAAGCAGGTTACTTATAAACGCAAAGTACAAAATATACTTTTGAGCATATAGTACATTTTGATGATCCCCAAAGGCCCATGATCATTTTTGCTTACAAATGAATTTCTAGCCCCCTTAAAGGACACCTGAATAATGAAACCATACTTGAACACACCATGGAGAATGCATTTACAGACATGGCAACGGAGAGCATTCTTCTCCTGAGCGTGATGTTTTCAAAATAAGGATGTTCTTTTCTGGAGGTTTGCACATACAGACTCCAAGACAAAAAGCGCAATTCATCCAAATCTTGTACAGCGCTGGCCGGATCGTATTGGACTTTCTTCTAGATATACGTTTGGGCTTAACTGGTTAAAAAATATTCCAGAAGAAGGGTTGGTTGGAGATATTTGTTCATTTCGAAAATTGTTCGGTACTGAAATAAGGACAGATGCAAAATGGAGCAAAAATCATAGCTTGGAAACACCATTTCGTATTTGGATTGGGTTTTCTGCAGGCAATGCTAACGGAAGTCATACAGATAGGGATGATACTTGGTACTCTTCATTCAGGTGTCCTTTAAAGGATTATTAGCTTTAGCTACAAAATTACCAAATTTCTGCTGAATTGCAAGGCCAGGGTTGGTCACCAAGAACCAGGGTGTACGAGTTACTTCAGGATACTTTGGGTTACTCAGGGTTGCTTTGGGTTACTTTTCGTTACATTAGGTTACTTTGGGTTACATTGCATTGGGTTACTGTGGATTACATAAGGTTACATTGGGTTACTTTGACATACTTTTGGGTTACTTTCCAGGGTGTACGAAGTTACTTTTGGTGACCAACCCTGGTTGCCAGGGCAGGATCTTTAACTGAAAGGGAATCAATTAGAGGTGTATTTCTAGCAAATAAAGGGTATCCAAGCAAACATTTACAAATTTAAAATAGCGCACACGAACACTAGCAATCATACCACGATTAAAACCATTCACCACCACCGCTGGAAAAATAACTATTGGTAAAACAGTTGACTGGTATATACGGGCCAGAATATCACGTCTGAGCTTACCCCTCAGATGGATTAAAGCTCCAAACGTCTGACGGGTTTTTATGACACTTGCAGCCTCTGGCTCAAGTGCCATATACCGATCACAATTCCGTCTGTCGGTCGGTCCGAGTTTTTTGTCCCACTTATCCGAGTTAGGGTACTTCCAGATGTGCTAGGACAATGAAACTTGGCAGGCATATCAGGGACCCGACCAAACTAACCTGGAAATAATCAGTTTCCCGATCCGACCATATGCGGGGGAGTGCGGGGCGCTGGAAACTTGAAAATTTAGGGCATTTTGTCACTTTTTTCGAGTTAGGGTACTTCTAGATGAGCTAGGACAATGAAACTTGGCAGGAATATCAGGGACCCGACCAAACGAACCTGGAAATAATCAGTTTCCCGATCCGACCATATGCGGGGGAGTGGGGGCGCTCGAAACTTGAAAATTTAGGGCATTTTGTCACACTTTTTCGAGTTAGGGTACTTCCAGATGAGCTAGGACAATGAAACTTGGCAGGAATGTCAGGGACCTGACCAAAGTAACCTGGAAATAATAAGTTTCCCGATCCGACCATATGCGAGGGAGTCGGGGCGCTGGAAACTTGAAAATTTAGGGCATTTTTTCACACTTTTTCGAGTGAGGGTACTTCCAGATGAGCTAGGACAATGAAACTTGGCAGGAATATCAGGGACCCGACCAAACTAACCTGGAAATAATCAGTTTCCCGATCCGACCATATGCGGGGAAGTGGGGGCGCTAGAAACTTGAAAATTAAGGGCATTTTGTCACACTTTTTCGAGTTAGGGTACTTCCAGTTGTGCTAGGACCATGAAACTTATCAGGCATATCAGAGACCCGACCAAACAAACTTAGAAATAATCGGTTTTCTGATCCGACCATTTTGGGGGGGGGGGGGTGGAGGGTATGGGGAATCCGGGAAATTGAGAAGTGTGTAACTTTCGAACGGATGATCGGATTGTAATGAAACTTCAGAACTGAATAGAATATATATCTGTAGTGTCCCGTTTAAAGTCTTGACCGGATTCGGTAGCCAGGGGGGAGTTGGGGGGGGGGGGGGGGGGAGTTGGGGGGGGGGGAGACCGGAAATTTCAAGAAACGGTTAGAATGGAGGGATCGGAGTGAAACTTGCTGGGAAGAACAAGCATCTGCTCTAGATAAGTCCTTTAGACCATTGTACTGGATCCGGACACTTATGGGGGGGGGGGGGGGTCCCGGAATTCCGGTGATGGTGGTTTTGGGGATTTTCACCATGAAACTTGGCAGGCATATCAGGGACCCAATCAAACTGACTTCAAAACAACAATTTTGTCGATCAGATAATGGTGGGGGGAGTGGAGGGAGGGGAATCCGAAATTTTCAGTCATGCGTAATTTTAGAATGGGTGATCGGATTCGAGTGAAATTTAAGAATTGAACAGAGGACATTTCTCCGATGATTTTTTTCATATCCGGACCGGATCCGGCAACTATTGGGGGGGGGGGGAATACGTGACCCGTTTAGA
The DNA here is from genome assembly GCA_030848855.1 of Branchinecta sandiegonensis. Lineage (NCBI taxonomy): Eukaryota > Metazoa > Arthropoda > Branchiopoda > Anostraca > Branchinectidae > Branchinecta > Branchinecta sandiegonensis. Next base: position 4,266,276 of record JAUPMV010000021.1, on the reverse strand, counting down.
ATGGAGGGATCGGGATGGAACTTTGTGGGAAGAACAAACAGATGCTCTAGGTAAGTCATTTGCTGAATCGGATTGGCTACGTGCACCGCGGAGGAGCTGGGGGGGGGGGGGCCGGAAATCTCGAGAAACGGTTAGAATGATGGTATCGGAGTGAAACTTGCTGGGAAGAACAAATATCTGGTCCATGTAAATCTTTTACATAATTTGACTGGAAGGCATATCAGAGACCCGGTCAAACTGACTTTGAATGAAAATAAATCCTCGATATGATAATCTTGGGGGGGGGAGTTGAGGGAGGGGAATCCGGAATATTGAGTCATGCGTAACTTTGGAACGGGTGATCGGATTCGAGTGAAATTTAATAATTAAACAGAGCACATTTTTCTCTGGTGACCTTTTTCATTTCCGGACCGAATCCGGCAATTATTGGGGGGAGGGCGGAAAATACTTGACCCGCTTAGACTGGTGTGATCTGGATCGAACTTCGTGGGAATGACAAACAGATGCTCTGGATTAATCCTTTACAGAACCGGATTGGCTCCGGTTATTGTGGGTGGAGTTGGAGGAGGGGGGGGGGGGGTCTGGGATTCCGGTGATCGCGCGTTAAGGTACTTCCAGATGTGCTAGGACGATGAAACTTCGCTGGAATATTGGAGACTCAACAACATTTGCTTAGAAATTGCTACTTCCCAAATCCGATTATTCCTTAAAACCAATCTTGACCGCAAAGTAAAAAAAAATACTTTTAAGCAATATATGCATTTTCGTGATGCCCATCAGCCCATTAGCAGTTTTGCCTCACGGGTTTTGCTTACAAATGAAGTTCCAGCTCCCTTAGAGTGCGCATCTCAACCGCATAAGTCGAAACTTACTTTTGATCAAACAAATCATCTTGACCCATGCAAGTGCCATATGAGCTTACAGCTCTTGTTAGTTCAATATTTTGCAATATTCTGCACTCCTTACATCTTGTATTGTTCCGGTGTTTATAAGATTATAACACAAATTTTTGATGTACCTTCCTCGTTCCTGCCGCAACCACAAATTAGTTCAGAAGTTCGGCGACCAAGTTGTGATTCGCTCACTCGAAGAAACGTCAGCGTCACTACCATGTACGATGATGTACGTCTCGTCATCCTGGTCTTCTAGTACATGATGTTTTTCCTGAACTTTTCAGGCCCAGTTACAAATTATGTCTAAATTTTGTGTGTGTTATACTGTTATTTATCTTGTGTTGTTTTTCGTTATTCTCTTTACTCCGCTACCACCTTGTGTATTTGGCGGGTTATAAATAGTATAGATATATATACATAATAGGCGTATTCTCGCCGTACCCCGAGGACTCCACTCGAAGAGTCCCCGCGTTTTTGTTTGTCCCGGTGACTCACTTCTAGTATTCTTGCGAGTCCCCACGGACGGGGAATGCTCCGATTATCACCACCAGCATCAAAAAGGGCTCCCTTTCAGATTCGGAGGGGAATGAATCTTTGCTGGTTTTGATGCAACGTAAAATTAATTAAAAAGAATCGGAATAAACAAAACCAAAAATAAGTGGATCCAGACTAATTTCGTTAACTGCATATTTTTTTTCCCCCGTATTCTCGTAGTTTTCGTAGGCGGAGTCCGCGTGGAGTGACTCCCTCTATTCTCGCCGTTCCCTTCGATTCCCCGAGGAGTCCTCTGGGAACGGCGAGACCATGCAACAAATTTAAGACGAAATATCAGGCAAAAGAATTTTTTTTTGATTGGTTGAAAGAGTAGAACTGTGTGTCTGTAGGCTACCTTATCCTTTTCCCTTAATTCTAGTGCTGTTTTTGTGTTCTCCCGTGTTCAGTTGATAATGCCTTAGTCTCGTTCATGTAAATCAGATAATTAATGAAGTGCCATTTTTGGCACTTTTATTCAGCCGAATGTTATTTTGGCTAATACTCATAGTGCCCACGGTCACAATTCCCACGACCCAAAATGCCCACTATAAATGCCCACGACATATAATGCCCACGGCTCAAAATGCCTACGGTTGAAAATGTCTGCGACTCAAGTGCCCACGGCTCAAAATGCCCCCTGTTCAGAATGCCCACGACTGAACTACCGTCAGTCCGTAGTAAACTGGAATTAGGGGTAAGTGAGCTATGGAAGGGGTGGATCGAGTCCCAGAACGGCTATAATCGTTTGTTGAACTGGAATAATCTCGTTTGTATTATAATAGTATAATTCAGAACAAGACCAAAGGTCGATGGGATCTGAAGAATCTGTTCCGTTTTTCGATAAAAGTTAATAGTTAAGTAAGTACAGTGTGTTGTTTAAAGTACGTCAATTGTTATTTATTGTTTTGAAACTTATTTGTGACAGTGTTTTTAAATTTATTTTAGTACTCCTCACTATATATTCTTTGAGGGAAATGAATAAATGAATGAATGAATGAGAAAGCGCTATAAATTCGCTCATGTGCTTTCCGGTTGTAGCGACCTTCGTTTGGACATCAATTATACGTTATATGTTATACTTATGATACAGCAATGTTTTCTTTCATAGGAGTTCCGCTCTCCCAACTTCGGAAGAGCTCATAGCCCCTCTAGAATCAAGGGCGCTTGGCTGATGAGATTATCCTAGCCTTTCCTTGCCCCTCCGTCAACGGCTTGGTTGGTTACCCCACAAACGAAATCCCTGGCTGAGCTGTGCAGTTGGCAAATAAAAAAGGTTAGTATTTTGATGACTTGCGATCTGCGACCAAAGGAGGAAAGTCAGGACCTTCAAATCTATTCAGTCCCCGATTCAAGTTCATCGGAGTAAGAAATTTGAAGTGGGAATTGAGGGAAACTTGTCGGAAAGTGTTTGATGGACATGGGGATTAGAACAACCGGACCTCCGCTATTTCTGGAGCAATGCCGCGATGAGAGGGGAGGGGGGGGGGT